>OX421432.1:8819758-10157758 GCA_949126915.1 Musotima nitidalis | reverse complement strand
GTTTCTTAAGATTTTGAACAAAAATGTAAAGTCAAGCAACGTCCTGCGGGTTTCAAGGGAGAGCATATCTAAGGTCAATCTAAGTTTATATGAGCGCGTTTTCTTCGCTATTTTATTCCAAAAAGCCATACCTGTGAGGAATCGCTTTTGTATGCGTTCCAACCTTAAGGAATGAACGGCGTAATGCGGCCTCCACACAACGCTACAGTACTCTGTTATGCTCCGAACCAGACTGTTGTAAAGTAGAATTTTAACATTATTACCTTTAAATGCCCCAATGTTGCGGACCATAAGCCTAACATTTTACTTGCCCGTTTATTAACATTCTCCATGTGTGGTATAAAGGTAAGCTTTTTGTCAAAAAAGACGCCCAAATCTCTAACGCCATCAGTTTTTTGCACAGGATTGGAAATATCTTTACCTATTTTTATAAAGGTTTGCGTAAACTTTTAGATACGCTCTTTCAACCCCCGGGTGGCTATTAAAGTGCTTAGACTGGCTATTGGCGACTTACTCGACAACTGATCGAGCCATAGGTAAATTGTTATCAATTGTTATCAATTGTTATTAGTTGTTATGTAATTACAGGTTTTAAAAAATGGCTTAAGAGAAAACATAGCCTATATGAGGAAAATAAAAGGAAATTTTTATGATGAATTTATGAATTTTTTTATGGAAATGGTATTATGAATACCAAAAATGCAGAATTAAAAAGGTTTAACACGATATTAAAGTGTAAAAAAAACCTTTAAGATTTTCTGACATTTCGAGATTCAATTCTATAGCCATCTATATAAATAAGTTGCGTCTTTTCATGTGCTAACTTAACATTGATCACAACTGATAATTTAAAACAAATTACTATAATTCATGATTTTGGGTTAGAAACTTGCCGTTGGTAAAAGCCTCGACAAACTTTCGATAACTAAAATAAAAAAAATGATAAATAGAGGCGTTAAACCATACATCATATGAAAAAGAATAAAACCACCCGAAATCCGACAATATAAAAAAGATTTTATTTCACACAAAAAGGTATAAATATTTTGAAACTTAACACTATCAATAGAATCGAGCAATTCGCAGTAATATATGACTTAATCTGGACCTCGAAGGGTTTTAGAAGTCAATTTTATTGCCAAAAAAGCGATAAATCATAGACTATAATGTGTGGCCGTTTGTTACGGGCCTAATTTGTTGTGGCTGTTCTGTCATGATTAACTTTTGTTTTGATAGCAACACTATATAACTCTTTTTTTTAGTCTATGGCTTGACTTTTATTGTGGAAAAAGGTTAGTTTTTTATTTTATCAAATATCAACGCGATGTAAATACCTGATGGAAGGATTTCTTTTTATCAGTGTAACTCTTCTTACCAAGTTGCCTTCTGCATCAGCAATAAGAATGTCACTGCTGGCTCCATTTGTTTTCCGAGTCGATCTTTACCACTTTGTATCCGCCGGCGTCCTGCTGCCTTAATTAGATCATTTACCGAGTCGGCTACGCTACTATTTGGTACCAGAATATTTCAGAATTATTAAATAAAATACTTATTTCAAAAATATAGGAATATCGCATTGTTTACTCGTACTTCATTAGGTCTTAATGTAAAAGCTACCTTTAAATCAATATTAAGAGAAGTCGGCGTTAATTAAACTTTTTATAAGTATTTTTTATATCCTTTCCTTTTTCATGTATACTTCGTATTTATTAGGACCTAATTGTATTTGAAATGAATCGGACTAATTAATTAAAAAATTAGTCCATTTTTTATTAAATAAATACCTAGTTCTCTTAGGACGCGCGGACGAGTTGAAGCGGGCGACGAAGCTGAGAGCTTGAGCTAGTAAATGATATACGAACAAATCAAGCAGTATTTATTTTGATACTTACAAACACATTAATGTTTTATTTCAGTTTAAAAAAAATCAATGAACCTTAACGATTTGTTTCCAATTGACTTTACACATAATATCAAAATTTCAACATTTACGTAAATCTCCGGCAATCACATCCTCACATCAAAACGCATCTTGACATTTATGACAACTTACAAAAAAGCCTATTGTCGTTACAATGTAAAAATATCCCTCCTTTCTTGCCTTTGGGGTAAAAAAAATCACACGATTAAGCCATAAAATGCTACCGTTTTTTGACACCACCCCCTTTTCTAAGAATGTATAAACATCCAACGATTTGTTTATACCACATTAACAAGAAAAGAAGCTAATAAAGTAATAAAAACACGGGGTTGAACATCAGAGGGTATAATTTTGCTATTAATATTCAATTTTTGAGCCAAAAGCGAGGGACTTCAAAGAAAAATCTTAGATGTGATCTAGCGAAGTATCTACTTACACATTTTCTTAGTAGGTTCGAGATTTTTAATTTACTGTTATGTTTATTTGTTTTTGTTGTGGCGTAACTTGTTAGGTGAAGTTATTAAAATGACATGACCTTATGTGTAAACTCAAGTAGCTAGCAGACTTGTATCGGTTTAATTCAGTACTTGTTGGTGTTCAGTACAGTCATGGGCTGTAGTTCTTACGGTTGGTATGCCATTCTTATCTACCTTCTGTTACTCGATCAGTATCGTAATCAGTGGAATGGAGAGAGGTGCTCTGAATAAGGTTTGATCAGTTTTGATCAAACCTTCTTTCTGAAACCTTGCCAGTGAATACCAGTATTTCTAGGTAGTCTCAGTTTTGCCAAGGAATGTGATATAATCATTAATATCCGCCTTATATATACCTCCGCTAAAGACATAGCGCACCTACGGTGCGAAACAGTCACTTCTGCAAATAATGTAATCTTCCAGGAGAAGCGTTTCAAAATTAAATATCCTGGTATAAAATATAGCTCTTCTTAATTTAAGAAATTAACTAGTTATATTAAAGCCTCTTTTTCAGACTTAATTTCAAAGTAATACGAAACATCTTACAATTTGGTACATTAGCATTTTTTCTCATAATCACATCAATTTCGACAAAATTGCATAAGTGACGTTGTAGCACCATAGGTGCGATTAGTAAGCCTTGTTTATTTCAAGTTTTGCCAGTAAAGTTGAGTTGTTTCGGAATACCGTCCATGGAATCTGGAGCATATTTCTCCAGCACCACAGCTCAAATGCGTCCATACGCTTACGGTCTGCAGACTTAAGAATCTATGTCTCTGTCCCATGTTATCAGGTACAATAATTTGCTTTTCGGTGGCACCTATCTAAACGTTCCAAAGACAACAATTGCCTTAGATGTCTATAATGAGTGGGTTTTAAACATTTAAGATGTAGATAATTAAAGTGGTCAGTATATTTTGTCTATTATCATTATGTTTGTATGTGTAGGATGGTATTTCATGGTTTATTAGGGTGCGTAGGTATTTTATTAGAACTTAAACAAGTCGTTGAAAGCTTAAAATTTGTGTTTGGAAGTCATAAACACAGTTATAGTTATCTTGAGTACCTTCTCTTGATCATAATTATATTTTAATTGACGAATTACATGGCGAAGAGGTTTGGTTTTTAAGATTCTATTCCCGAGTTTGGCAAACATGTCAGATATTTGTCGGTTTTTTGTAGATACGGAAGGTTTCACTATGATTTTGAAAATATTTAATCAAAAATATCGCTAGTTTCTCAATCTTAAAAATTAAACTTATAATAATACTTCAAAAGTACCTACTAATCAATAATCTCTCTAATAAGAGTCTCTTATAAGCTAAGCATAGACCTCGTACTATAAAGTAAATGATAAAATCCTGTAGGACTCTATACCACGATCTAACAAGCAAAGTACTTACAAACAAAATGATAAAAACTCAGTCAAAAAAGGATCATTCATATCATGCCACAAACGGCAGGTAACCCACCTGACAGTTTAGACAGCGGGCGCGATCGGGATCATAATGTGCTCAGATTTAGTACGTCGTAAACCGGCGCCCGCGCACCGCAGTGTTGACAAAACGGGCCGCTTTGACCAGAAATAATAACATGTTTCAATGTGGATAAGCCTTCCTTGAGGCCGTAATTGCTTTTAATTTTTGATTTTTTTAACTTGAGATTTAAAAGTTTATTCTGTGATAGTAATAAATATATTTTTGGATACATTTTATGAACGTTGTACGTTAATAATTAGTTGCGATTAGATTAAATTTTTAGCTTCTTCAGTCGCCGGCAACCGCCAGTGAAAATAGTTAAGAGTGCTTTTAGGAAAAAGTGTACAACCCCTGAGGGCCTACTCTAATTCAACGAAAACGAAACTTCGTTATACCTATCTCTTTCTCTCTCAAGGTATATCATTATTGAGTAAAAGAGATGGGTATAATGAAGTTATGCTTTCGTTGAACTAGAGTTGGGCTCCTAGACTTCTTAATTAATCTAATAACGTGACACGAACACCGTAGGCATAATATGAGTGAAAAATTACAATGTTTTTATAAATACATAAAAACTTCTGCATTCTTACTATTTTAAAGATTTAATTATTAATAAATCTTTAAAAAAGTAAGAAGGCATTCTTGCCGCATGAAGGCGACGTTTTTCATGTGTGCCGGAAGTATGTCAGAGTACATGAAACGATAGAATGAAAACTGTGCTTATAATTTTAAAATAGTTATCAGCTTATCCACAGTATCTCACCTCCCTCTCCCTGTCTCATGATCTCTACACCCGCCTCATTGTGTAACTGAATAGAGCAGCCTATCGATAAGGTCTCATAACTTTGGTATTTTATTGCTTATGATCATGAGAAACAGTAGCTCTATTACAGGTTATGAATATTATTGTTATTCGATTCATTCAGTCAGGACATTGTTGAAACAATTTAGTATAATTCTGAGAATCACACCAATTATTTAGTTCCAAGGTATCATTAAGATCTTGTGTTATGGATACTGAATAACGGATAAATATACTATTTTTTTGTAAATAAATACACATAGGAAAACACCCACACCAGAACAAATATTTATGGGTATGCTCACAAAGTTTTATCCTGTGTGGGAATCGAACCTAAGACCTCAGGAGCGGAGTGCGATACTCGCCACCACGCCATATCGGTCGTCAATTTATATCATCAAATTTACGGATTTATTTTGTGATTTATTTTACTACTCTATGTTGATTTTTTAAATTAATTTAGACGGGTGACAGATTTCTGCATAAATATGTTTCATTTTTTTATATTACTTTGTTAGGAAGACATTACAGTCTACTTATTAAAATCAATAAACAAGAAGCTTTCACAAAGTCTTTACAGATAACATTTCTTCTTTGTTCTTTGTTTGCGATTACTGACACGGTAAGACTATATCTAACTAAAACTAAAGCTAATAACTTACTACTAGAATTTTGTTTACATACATACATTAGTAAAAGTAAAGTAAAAAATTATTTATTTCATAAACTATTATACATAGTACTTGAAAACGTCATGATTACAAATGAAAAAAAAATACAATCGAAATAATATTACACTAAATCACGAAGCTTAGATTCACTTACATACAACAAAACAATTTAAAAACAAAAAATAATGTAAGTAAATCTAAGTGCCAGTTCCGAGCCACCGCTCTGTAAGAAGAACTGGCAAGAAACTCACAGGCTATGCTCTTTTAAATATGTCCATTAGTTTGGTACTAGAATTACAATCTTCATTTGTCTGTGAAGCTATACAATGCAATATAACATAACCTTAACAATATTTATGTTTTCAAGTCATTCATATTAGAATAGCCTGTATGTAACGGCAGTTTAATCCCAAGCATTCACGCATTCACGCCTGTTTCATATTTGACATAGGCATTGACGCTTACCAGACACTGTTATGTTCGCCAGAGCCTCGTCCGTTGATCGGCCACTTGCAGGAGAGGTATTTTGTTTACACAGGTTATTTTACTTTAAAAATCTCGTAAATAAATGCCAAATAAATTAAATAAATAATGAATATTTTTTTAACAATTACACCAATTATTATGTTCCAAGATAAGTATCATTAAGAACTTGTGAATAAAACAATATCTATTAAGTTCAGTAATTTTTTATTGTCCATAAAGTATATTTTAAAGCATCAGTTTGTTTTTACAAAATATCAAACAAATTGAACTAATGCGAAATATCATTAAAGAAACAGTGAAATCTCACAGGAAACATCGTCTCTCAGTCGAGTCGTCGTAAATAAAAATGGCGAGATAAAATATTACATTATCGCGTACGTTTTAATTTCTCTGGACATTAATCATCGCAGGCGCGCGCCATTTATATTGTCGCACGGCCATTTTTAATTTGTTGTCGCGTTTAAGGGTTGACTTTAGAAAAATAATGTTTGTCTGATGATATTTTGGTGTTTTTTGTCGTGGAAAAATGGTAGATAATAAATTCTTCCTTTGCTTGCAAATAGGAAGAAAGTATTTTTTAACATTATGATTTTTTTGTCGTAAGTCTGCGATAATGGGCGTATTGCGCAACGGGCACATGCTTAGGGTTGAATCTATTTAAAACATCGCTCTGTACCTCTCACCTTAAAACAAATAACTGAAATGCAAGTACATTTTCATCATCATATCCTAGCATTATCAGGGTTGCCCTAGACTTAAGCTTAGGGCCCAGGGTCTGCTCACTGGTCCAACCAGAATTGACTTTTAGTTATAACGTAGAGCGACTGCCGTCTGACCTCCACAACCCAGAGGGAAACATCATTCTATGGTGAAACCAGCTGTCAGTCTGTTAGAAGGCACTGACTTCTTAATAACGACTGCCATAGATGTTCATGACAGCCAGGAACGACGGCTTAACGAGGAACGGAAACAGGAGGCACATAACTTCGAAAAGTCATAGGTGCGCCACCAGGGTTTGAACCCGAGACCCTCTGAATTTAAAGGCAAGAGGTCTCGCCACTGTGCTATCGCCGCTCAAATGCAAGGACATTGTAAATCTAATTTATCTTAAATAAAATTAGGAACTCATGTGCAAGCCGTCCTTAATAAACGTTTTAAAGGTGGTTGATGTTTTGTTAAATTGGCATTTTGAGATCAGACCCTTTATTTATATACTTATTTCTTACAATAATTAAAGTATTTTTGTAATATTTATTTAAAGAGGTTAAATCTTATTCTTAAATAAAATAGAAAATGTACATATTAAAAATTTTAAAAGAACATATTAAAACGGCTTTTATAAAAATTTAAGCTACACCAAAATTCTGCTTTAAATAATACTTAATAATCATAATTAAAAAATCACTGAGAGATAAAATAAAAAAAACATTGTCTTAAATATACTAGTCGTAAATAAAATTACTTTTATAAAAACATAAGCTATACGACAAACGCTTTAAAAATTACCGATTTAAAAAAACATTGTCACCCAAAATTTATTAGCATTTTCATTAAAATTGAGACAAAAATTTCTTCAGTGCAGTTTAAAAAGAAATACTTAACGACACCCGGGGGCCTCCTAGACACGAGATGTAGTAGGAATTTCGCGAGATTTATTTGAATAAATTATTTTTACCCACCTGCAATGAAGGGTTGTTAAGGGGATTTATGGTTTTATACTGCGTCTTTGGAATTCTTGATTATTTTATGCCGTGCTTTCTGTTATTTTAATTTTATCTTTGAACTTTTATTATTATTTTACTTACATACATACATTCACGCCTGTTTCCCCGAAGGGGTAGGCAGAGGCATATTTTACGCCCACACTTCGCCAATAATATAGTTGGTCCCACGTAATAGGTAGCGAACCTATTGCCGCTTACCGGGCACTGTTATGTTCGCCAGAGCCTCGTCCGTTGATCGGCAGGTGCACCACTTGCAGGTGAGGTTGGCTTGGGCTCCTTAGGTTTTGTTAGGATCCTTATACACCCAATTTTTTATTTGACTATGGTGTAAGAATTAGATATTATATAAGCATAGTTTTTGTAATATACTATGTAAGTTATGGACCATCTTTATCATTTCAACTACATAAGTCCACCGCTAAACATAGGCCTCCTCAACTGCTTTCTATTCCGATCGATCTTGACTCGCCTGCATCCACCGGCTTCTCGTTAGATGTGTCAAGTATAAGATCAATATGGGGTGATGATCTGTATATCCGCAGGCCGCTTTTAAAGTTGTTGGTTAAATTCCTTTACGGCACAAATATTTAAAAAAAAATTTTTTCGTAAAAATTATTTCATATTTCCAAAAACGACGCAACTACCCCTTCCCATCTTATCTACGAAGTATAGTTAATGTATAAAATATACCTACGAGTACCTATTTCTAAAACTAATCTTCTTTTCATGTAGGTACATTTAGATTTCCTTTAAAGTTTTAAAACCGATGACATCACCCTCGATTCCACAAAGAGAAACCAACAATGGGCGAAAGAGACATTTTAACAGGAAATAGTTTATATTCTTAAAACAATTGCAATAAACAGTTGATGTTACCAGTTTCAATTCAACGTTGCTATATAAACTTTAAGGCTACTGAGTGAAGGTTTAATTTAACGTGTTGGGAGTGAAATGAGAAGAGAGTGTCAGGTAGATTGGAATTAAATCTGTAAAACAAAAGGCACTCGTTCGAAATTCAATTTATAAATGTCGTTAGTATATATGTCCATTTGGATTGGAGGAAGGCTATTGGTGATTTGAAATTGTAAATTCAGTACGCGACTCGCGGTTGATAGATCGGTGATGGCCGGCCGTCGGGTCGTTCGGTCCTCTGTGGTGCGTTTGACCAGAAAAATACAAATACGTGGCCTCTTTTACATAAGTATTTTAGATGTAAGCCGTATACATAGGGGGTGCATTAAATTATTCCATATTTTACTATACATATTGAAACATTCGTCCTGTAGGTATTTTAATAAGGCAAGTCCTCTTATTTACAGAGGAACAAAATTGCTTGTCTCAAAAGTAAGTAAACTTAAATTTTTGTCTTCATGGATTTTGACATTAATATATAGATATCACTAGCCCAATATCTTCACTCCTGAAGTATTCCACTACTGGGGACCAAAGTGAGAAGGATTAACTAATATATTAAGTCCATCCATTTTCTTATTGATATTTTGAAGACCTTGGAAAGAAATAATTAGTGTAATGATCTAAAAATATATTTTTTATTTATTTATTAACTTCACTCGAAAAGCCAACACTAATTGACAGGTGTGAAAACCGCTGGTGTAACAGAGACCAATCGCAATCGCAGTTCCGCAATATCCCGTTTGCCATAGACTTAAACTCAGGGCATTTCAGTTATTAAAGTATAACTTAGATGTCTAAGTAAAGTACAGTAAAAGTAGAAGAAAAAAGTAGATACTAGCTTTCTTTGACTAAACTCCCTTGACTTCTCTAGGTAGTAAAGTCACAACTATTTTGATTGTCTATGGCAAATACATTGGCAGGAGTCGCTCGTGCGTGGTGACTCCAAATCGAATTTGAGGGTTGACGACGGAGTCCCGTCAAACGCACGGTGTGAACGACCCCTTCGGTTTTTTCTTTAAGGAAATGGTACTATGCTATTTTCTTTGCAGTAAGCATTACAATGAGATGTACACTAATATAATGGTTCTACAAAACAAAGCCACTGAGATAATTAAAACTTTTTTAAAGAAAATTTTATTTTTTAATGTTCAAATTGTCTTTTTGTTACAGTGATTCATAATTATACCACTCTTAATAAATGTGAATTGCTTGTGGTTTGTTAGTAGCGCAGTATGAAGCGTAAATTATGCTAAAACGATGTGCCGTAGGTACCTACCGTAGCAGTAAATATAAATAAATAACAATAATCATCTTATATTGATATTTTATACTTAAATATATAATCACGCCTTTTTCTCCGAAGGGGTAAGCAGAGGCATATTACAAGCCCACATTCCGCCAATTATAAAGTTGGTCCCACGTAGTAGGTGGCGAGCCTATTGCCGCTTTTCGGGAACTTTTATGTTCGCCAGAGCCTCGTCCGTTAATCGGTAGGTACACCACTTGCAGGTGAAGTTGACTTGAGCTCCTCAGATCTTGGTAGGAGCCCTATTCACCCTATCGAAATTTGTACATTATCAATAATTCTGGAATAACACAATTTTTCTAATAAAATATTTTTTTTCATGCTATGTCTGACTATTTATTAATCACTATCAATAACTTGTTTAGAATAAATATTCATACAATTGTACAAATTCACTCTAATATCAAAAATTTATTTATAACATTATAACAACAAAATTTATAACAATAAATCAAAACAAGGTCGAAAAAAGAACAAGAGTTGATCAACTAACTACGAGTACATACGAATATTATGTGACATACTGAAATTCCTCCCGAGCCTTCTCAACATTGGGTGTCTCCAAGGAAAAACAAACAAAATCCATCATCACCACATAAAGAAATGTCAAAGCATCTAATTCAGTTGCGACGGCTTCATACTATTCAAATTTCCCGATGGATTCGACGTGTGCGAACGAGACAACTGTAGGGATTACTTCGAGGTGCAAAAGGGACGTGTATACGGTCACGGGCAAGACTTAGATGATTGGTGTACGTGAGTTGTCGACCGCACCTCTACGTGACTGCGTCTTACGCTCGACTCAAGTTCACAAATAGTTTTGATACTTTGTTACAAATTAAACTTGTTCGTTACGCATCAGCTGTACTGAATTAATTTAATAATTACAGCGAGTTAGGGATATAATTATCATTTTATTTGTAGCGTCAAAATGATTTAAGTGTTTTTCGACTGAGCCGATAAAAAAAACTATACATTTACTTTAGTAATTACGTAAAACTTGCAAATTTTCTGGTATCATTTAGGTAAATTTGAATGTTAAATATGGCATAGAATTATTTATGATATTTTGTAGATTACTAGAATTTACAATTTTATACTAGCTATTAGATGATTATTTACTGTTCAGTTTTATTTCAATTCTACAATAGGTACATATTCATACAATAATACTTACTACATAATCTATTCCTTTTTTGTTTTTAAATTTGAAATTAACAGCTCTACTATTAAAACAACAATCTTCCTAATCATAAATACTACATACGTTGCTAATTTTTACTACAAAACTCTCAACATTTTCTAAACTTGTGCATAGTTTAATATTATTAGCCCATTTATTTCCCTTAAGTGTTTAAACACCAAACGACCGACCAGGAATAGTTTCTTCCACATAATATTAAATGATTGAAATGAAATATATTATTTATTTCCAATGTGCCTGGGACTGATGACGTTTAATGTGTTAAGCAAAATGCAATATGCATGCATCTGAGAGTATTAATATGCTTTGGTCGCAGTAGGGAATGTAGGCATTGAGTCTAGGAACTTGCATTCCTCGCGACGAGACGCACGAGACGAGACGCACGAGACTGTCTACAGTTCATTCATTATATTTAGTTACTGCTTAACGACTTATACTCGTAGTATATACGTAGTATGTGTAGTAAACTGCTACGATTACAACGTCTATTTATATAAATATTTTAAGAAAAATGCAAGATTTATGCATCTGAGAGTATTAATATGCATTGGTCGCAGTACGTAATGTAGGCGTTGAGTCTAGGAACTTGCATTCCTCGAGACTAGGCATGCACGACTACTGTCTACATACAGTTCATTCATGATGGTAACTGCTTAACGACTTGTAGTATACCAATATTACGTTTATTGTAGTGTGTAGGGCTCCAACCTAGATCTGGGGTGCCCAAGCCAAAGTGCCAGGTGCACACCTGTCGATCAAAAGACGATGCTCTGGCAAACATAGAAGTGTCCGATAAGCGGCAATAGGTTCGCCACCTATTACGTGGGACCAACAATATAACTGGCGAAATGTGGTCGTATTATATGCCTTTGTCTACCCCTTCGGGGAAACAGGCATGACCTTATTGATGTGTATTGTAGTAAACTGCAGATAAAGAAAGGTCTATTTATTTATTGTATACTTCTATATGTTATATAATAAATAACTAAACGTTTACACAAAGACGAAGACGTAGGTCGACGAGACTTAGTGGTCGGAAACGATCATCGAGGTTAAATTCACTGAGGTCTGTCCTTTGAGGGGCGACTGATTGTATGGTATCCGTATGGTGCACAGTGCCGCGTTTTTGAACCTTCATCTACGTGATCGTGACGTGGGGGTCACGGCGCGGTTCCGGGGCATGTGCCCCCTGACGCTGCCGTGAATACGGGAGCGTAAGAGTCGTCGAAGATAAATTCTATAATGGATGATGGGTAGCAGCGTCATCCTGTATACTGTCATGAACTGCGATCACTAACCCGCATGCCCAGCGTGTTGATTATGGGCAAATACCCCCAATAGAATGTTATCTATTAGGGAAGCCATCTTTTAGCAGTAGACTTTCTATGGCTGAAATGATGAACTATGAACTGTGCATAGTAGTAGGGCATTAATTAGCTAATTATAATGATTTCCAAAAATATTGATTTCGAAAAAAAGTAATTCAACACAACGTTAATTGTGTTTTTAAAATCCTATTTTTAGTAAAATAAAAATATGTCAAATATGTTATAAACATGGAATGATATCGTTTACACACATTTCTTAAATACACATATCTTCTAAGTGCACCTAAGATATAAATATAAGAAATAAATGTCCTCTGTCCTACAAAAAAACATCTTTTAGTTAATTTTAAACCTGTTACTAAGCGATTAATAAACATGGCTATCGATTTTACCTACCTACTTGAATTGTGTTAATTGATCCGATCATAGCATTTTAATTACAAGCATTTTTTCACATGTGTTGGATCACGTACAGACTATTCAAATGATTAAATGAGAGAGCAAAGACAATGGACTTTTATTTTGTACGATCTTTATATACTTCTTTTACTTTATTCACATAAGTAAATAATTGATATTACAGTAAAATTCCCTAACTCATTGTTTTTAAAGAGTTTAGAAAGACAGTCGCATTAATTACTGACTGAAATTCAGTCAAAATCTTCATAGAGTAGTAAGCAGACACTGGGTCTTGGTTTAAGTTTGGGCCCAATAGAGATACAAGCTAGGATAATAATGATGATGAGTACTTAGTAATTAATGCAAGAAGATACTATCTGTTAATCAAAATTTAAGTTTTTTTAAATATGTTTTTAAACATTTGCTGCAATGCTACTAAAAAGAGGTTATATGCAATAAATCTATATGATATGATTGTAACTTTTTAAAATAAAAACCATCAAGCGGCTTGTATTTTAAATTTCCCATAATGCAGGTATGTATTGTATTTCAATGAAAAATAAAATTTAAATACTTCTTAACAATATTCTCTAAGATTTTTCCATTTCGTTCGTTCGGATTCCGGTTGTCGTCCGCCATAATGCAAAAGGCATGTACCCAATGTTGCGGACATTTTTTTAAACTTATTTTTTATTTCATTCAAAGTCACCCACAAGATTGCCCTTGTTATAAAGTTGAGGGGGTATTTCATTATAGACCTTAGATGCTCTAGACCTGTACACTTTGAAAATATTTCAGTTTTCTCTGAACAGAAGTCCCCTGGTTCTAAGTTTTTAAAATATGTTATTGTTATTAATTAAAGGAAAAATTCATTTGATATTTTATTAGCGTGGAGATCGGTATACTCTCTTTACTCTTCTAGAGTAGCACAAATTCCAAAATTTGATAAAAAAAATTATATCAATATTTCCCTTGGGTCACACGTTTAAAAGACATCAATAAATATGCTGTACATAAATTTTCTCTATCGACTGTGTTTTATCAATAGTATAACTTAGTACACATCAGACATGTCTATAACTAATGACTCTGTGACATTAAAATTAGCTAAGCGTACGATTGTGGGTCGCCTGGCAGGCGTCACGTCAACGACAGCAATATTGGAGGGGTTACTTTTCAAATCTAACTTTAACAATATTATGTTACAGAATTACACACTACTTAAATGTTACTTTGCAAGAAAATGAAGTTTTCTATATATTTATTATGATATCGTAGATTTGGAACATAATCTTAATCACAAAATGCCAAAACTCTTGGTTGAAGGCTAGTTTATAATATTTGTCTAGTAAAATACTTCAAGTAATTTGATAAATCAACTGATTTTCACATAATTTATACATAATAACTTGATTTACACCACTTTTGGTAAATTAAACACTGCATCGATGTGTCTTGTCTCTGTGCGCAAAAAAACTTATAAATCTTTACAGAAAACAAAATTCATATTTCAAACACAAAGCTTTTTATACGACCAAAAAGTTTTTGTTGTAGAATACTAATGTAACATTAAATTTATTTTAATATTTAAAGTTTATGAGTACACGATTTAAAAAAAAAATTGTTCGTAAAATTGTATGTAAGGCCATTGGAAGGCGTCGAACAGAACAAATTGCATGTTAGATAAATTGTATGCAAATAGGTGGACGGCTTACTGCTGTAAGTAACAAATGTAAACAGTAGGTACTTAGACATAATGTAAGTATAATAGTATGAAGGCGACATTTATGACATACCTACTATACTTTAAAGAACTTTATAGTTATCCTAAAACTTACGGAAAGTTATTTAATAATATTTTAATAAACATGCAATGGGGCGTGTATGAGAAGGTTAATGAGTAGAGCCTGTTTGAAAGTGGCAGGTTGTGATCTCTGTCTACCCCTACGGGAAAGAGGCGTGACATTCTGTATGTATGTATGCAATAGTATATGCCAATATTAGATAATATATATGCGATATAATAGGTTGGGGAAAAAGTCTTTTCTTATTTTTGTATGAAAAGTCAAGACATTTTTTTCAAAGTTTATTTACATTTATTTACAATATATATGTACCGTTTTGTTGAATAACTTTCTGCCATTTTGTGGGCAGAGACATTATCCCGTTACTGTAGAAACTTTGGGACTTCTGATCAAAAAAACGGGACAAATAGTTTTGGCAGTCCTCTCTTGAGGTCAACCTTACAGAACCTAAAGAATTCTGCAGAGACCGAAACAGGTGAAAATCTGAAGGCGCAAGGTCAGGGCTATATGGTGGATGCACTAGGACCTCCCAGTCGAACTCTCTTAATTTTTGCTGAGTGGCTAAAGATGTGTGTGGTCTAGCGTTATCGTGATGAAAGACCACACCCTTCCTGTTGATCAATTCCGGCCGTTTTCTCTCGACTGCTTCCTTTAATCTCATCAGTTGCTGGTAGTAAAGATCAGAATCGATGGTTTTGCCGGGCGGTAAAAGCTCATAATAAACAATGCCCTTCCAATCCCACCATACACACAGCATCACCTTATTTCGTGTTAGGCCAGGTTTGGCCACAGTCTGTGAAGCCTGGCCAACTTTCGACCACGACCTTTTTCGCACGTTCTTGTCGTATGTGATCTACTTTTCATCGCCAGTTATCAATCTCTTCAAAAACGGCTCGGTTTCATTACGTCTCAATAATGAATCGCAAATGAGTACACGGTTCATTAAGTTTCTTTGAGTGAGCTCGTGTGGCACCCAAATATCGAGCTTTTTTGTATCACCAGCTTTCTTCAAATGGGTCAAAACTATTTTGTGGTCAATTCCCAGTTCTTCAGCTACATCGTAACTACTAATATGCCGATCTTGCTCCACTCTTTCAAAAATGGCGTCCATTTTATTCTTAACAGGGCGACCAGAGCGAGGTGCATCTTTAACATCAAAATTTCCGGACTGAAAACGTTTGAACCAAATTTGTGCTACTCTTACTGACACTGCATCAGGTCCATAAACATCACAAATTTTTATCACTGCTTGAGTTGCATTTTTGCCTTTTTTATAATAAAATTTTAAAATGTATCGAATTTCTTCATTAGATTCACTCATTTTTACGGAGAGAAAAACAAATGAAAAATAGCGGGAAACAACTTTTTTTTATTTTTTTCTTTTCTTTATAATGGAACCTTTTTAATGTTACCAAAACCAGCCAGACACAAATAGTACAGTCAAAAAAAATTTATAATAAGTTTATACCTACGTTATGCGAAAAGACTTTTTCCCCGACCTAATATTTTATTTCGATACAATACTTTAATGCTATTGATATTAAATATCTCACGAATTTGAATTAACTTCAAACACTCTGCAGAGGATTTTAATTCGAAGTATTAATATATGCAAACTGAACTGAAATTATTGCGCATAAAACATCTAATAGTTATAGTAAATTATTACGGTACAAAAATAGTTGCATGTTGTTTACTGCGATCCAAAAGAGGTGCGACTTTCGAAGTTCCTGTGCTAATGTTGCCAATTGAAAAATTACCCCACGTTATTAGGTTTCGGAAAGTATAGAAAAATTCACTCGCCTTCACCCTTAAAAAGAAAAAAAAAAGAAAATGCATTTGTTGTAGGGTGAGTATGATTGCTGAGCCCCAAAAATTTTTATTAATTCAAGTCTAGACAAACTCATGTCACCCTTTTAAAAAATATGTAAGAAGTGTTGGATTTTTACGAAATTGATTATATTTACGTATTTAAGATAGTACATAATAATCACACCACTTAGGGCAATAATTATTTTTTTGATTCTCACATCCTTCCATTTCGACGTAGGACCAATCTTCCTTAAGGATTAACATATGTTGTGAGTATTGTAAATGTGGATATTCAATAATACAGAAAGTATCCACTTTTACATATTTTTCATATGTTTATTACAAAATCCAACAAAATTTTAAATTTAAATACTCATAGTATCAAACTGAAAAGGGACTACGAGTTTATTCTCAAAGTGCTAATATGGTCACCCTTCTAGAAAGTCGACGAAGCGAGAAAAATGTACTTAAACGTCGACAGAGGGGAGGTGTTAATGTAATCGCGCCTTTTAAAAATGCAAGTACTCGCCAATTTGTACAAATTAGGAGGACGGCGGCGTTTTGTTTAGTATTTGCCATTTGTACGTTTAATAATATATTTTCACGTAGATCTTTCATTTTTATTTTTGGGAATCTTTTTGAATGGTTGATTTTTTGTTAGGGTATATAGGGCTCCTACCAAGATCTGAGGAGTCCAAGCCAATCTCAGCCGCAAGTGGGCACCTGCCGATTAACAGACGAGGCTCTGGCGAACATAAAAATTCCAACCGACAATATAAAGGGACAAATGTGGGTGTATAAAAAGCCTTTGCCTACCCCTTGGAAACAGGCGTGTAATTATGTATGTATGTACGTTGTTTTTTTTTTACTTGACACTCAAGATTTTCGAGGTAATTTCCATAAACGCGTTATGAAAATAGAATAAACTTGTCACTTAAGGTATACCTAGACCAAAAACTTTTGTATTAATAAAGGTATTTGGTAGGTGAAAAACTAAAAACAACATAATACTTATATTTTAATGAACATGTATTTTTCGGAGACGAGCAGGGTCCGGACGCCGTCTGAATCTCAACCATTAACTCTCATATGTTATCTCAATTTAACCCCAGCAGTCATATCTGGAGGAAACAAACTATATATATCCTTTATTGCACATTCAACAAAACAAAAAAACACATATACAAATCAAACAAGTACAAAGGTGGGCTTATCTCTAAAAGAGATCCCTTACAGCCAACCCTAACAGGAGTGAGAATTTTGTATGTGGGATAAAAATTATTACAATATTAATCTAGTATTATTTTTACTTCGGACACCTGCCAATATCTGGTTCATGATAGTTATTTGTTCAATTTGCTTCATCAATAAATTAACATTACAAAATAATTTAAAATCAATAAAACCAGAAACTTAAATTATCCCATCCTAATATTGAAAATATTCCAAAAACTACTAAATTCTCCCAATTTTTGTCCTATGTCCCAATATCAAGTGTTGTGTCGACTTATCCCATATTACCAACGCTATGGGGTGCAATAGTAGCCCGATACATCTTCGTCTATACCCTCCCGGAGACGAGCAGGGCCCGGACGCCGTCTGAATCCAAATGAACCCCAACACTCATATCCGGCTGAAATACTCCCGTATTATTTTTACTTGGTAGATCTGTTAATATCTTGTTTATGGCAACTTTGTGGTTATAGACGTGTGATGATGCATACAAAAAGGTTGTTAAGGTTTAATGAAAAACACTGTTATGGAATACGTACAATCTACCTAAGGTTGTATATAACTTACTTATAACGACAGCCATAGATGTCTTTAGACCACCAGCCTAACATGGTCTCCACAATCCTAGTTGGAACAATTATTAGTTACGCACATTGCTTCAAAAACTGTAAGGTCGCGGGACAATGAGAAAACTTTAAATAAAAAAGTGATACACCTGTAGTACAGAGGTTGTGTGTTTCTTTATGTAATTAAAATAAGTATAATATCATATACTATATATTATGTCTATCTATAGATTTCATTCGTTTGGTAAATGAAGCTGTGTTATATGTCGGATTTATTAAAACACATTATTTATTTATTTAAGTATACTGAATTTCTACTATTAATCATTTACAATCATCAATATTAATCATCAGCCTTATCCCGGTTGTGTCCTAAACTTAATTAGGACCTAGGGTAGGTAGGTACAGGTTGTATATTTTACGAATCTTCGCATACTTTACTTCAGTAAAATTTGGGTAAAAAGGTCTTATTACAAAACCAGACCTAAAGTTAAACCAGGTTTAAAACTAGTGCTGTCACTTTTATTTGATAACATGAAGACAGTGACAGCTCTAGTTTAAACCTGGTTTTCAGTTTAGATCTTGTTTTATAATAAGCCCCTATTAAAAATATTCGTTTCTTTTACACAAACTTTTCCAACAACATCTGTATTTGTATACATCATTAATTTCTACAAATCACGACAACTTCCCTACAGAAAGGGAAGGGTTATTTAAGAGATCATATCTTTCTCGTTTAAATCTTAACCCTTCGCTCGGGGGCTGTTTTATTAATTTATTTACTCGCGTATCGGTAGAATTATACTAATTACACAATTATTGTGCCCATATGCAAAATTTTATGGTTCTCTTTGATTTTATCAGTGCCTTATACAATTTTTTGGGTAAGAATATTGCTTAATATTAATTCACTCTTTGACCAGAACGAACGTCTTTACACGCCAGAAACAATATTTTCGATTCTCATACAGTACAAATATTTGTATGAATGGACATTGTCTTTGTCAAATAACTAAATATATTTTTTATTTTTTATTTCACGTAATTCAATAGTTAATCTCTACTTAACACCAACATTTAATTAAAACATCTTTAAGAGAGAAATAAGTTGTATCATTTTATGAACAATAAAAGAAGGAAAAAGACATAAAAAATATACTCATAAACACATTTACACAAAATGCAATTATAAAAATATTACAAAAATTGTTTTCGTTCTATGCGGGAGTGGAATTGTCAAAAATAAAATATTTTCATACCCCGTCTGCGTGTTTTTATACTAAAAACAAAAGAAATAAATTTCCTCAAATATTAACAATGAAAATATCACTTTACTAGCAACACAACAACATCTAGTAAAGCAGTTAAAATTAGAATATCTTAATTCATATCAAAGTATCAGGGTTGCCATCTTAATGCGTGTATGCTTCCCTAATTCGGGGTAAGCAGATAACCCTCGTGTGGCAACTTGGACATGTTTATTCGTACTTAAGTGAATGTTGCCATGTTAATTTACGTTTTAGGTTAATTACACATGTATCAGTTTTAATTATAACAATAAAAGCTGGGTTTATGTTGAGATTTACGAATTGATAGTATCTACTAGTATCTTGAAGATTGAAGCAGTCGAGGCGCTGAGAGTAGACGGTTACGATTACCAAAGTTAAGCAGCTTGTTTATAGGCCAGCTCTTGAACGGGTGACCGTTGCTGTGGCATTACGTACATAATATCACACCTGTTTCACCGTAGGGGTAGGCAGAGGCATATTCGCCAAATTTTTCGTCTTTACTATAAGCCCATCGCGCTTACCGGGGACTTTTATTTTTGTCAGAGTCTCGTTCGTTGTTCACCACTTGCAGGTGAGGTTAGCTTGGGCTCCTCAGATCTTTGTAGGTTGCCTTTACACCCTGTGTCATTTGATATGCTTTCTTGTTTTGGGCATTATGCTATTGTGTAATGTGGTAGCTCATAAGATGAATAAGAGGCTTTATTAGGGCAGTCCAAACAAATCAGATGACAGGCTATTAAATATCGCCTCGATTCTGTTGGATGGTTTAATATTTCCTGTGCTAGACTGGCTATCGCAAATAGTCTACCCTAAAATTCCTAAACCATTGCACTAACATCGATCAAAGTCTGCTATATTCTTTCAATAATATTTATATAATAGCCAATATCTTGCCATAATGATTTTCCCTTAATTATAGACAGAATAGCAAAAAAGTTTTCAAAAAGGAGATGAGTTCATAATCCAATGTCAGACGATTATAATAAAAGGAATAATAGCATCGTACCACTAAATCCGGGGGCAGGTCATCGCACGCCCGTCCCTCGCCGGAATGTAGGGCACCAGCGATCGATTCTGATTAAAATTCACTATTGACGCGAATGTGGTGCGGGGGGCTTAATGTGGGAATCTGCGTTCGAGATGTGTATTTCTTATTAGGAATTTCAATTTAAGAGATTATTACTGGAGCCTAGAATATGAATATTTATTATGTCAAAGAATTTTGTATATTTTTTTTTTTGAGGTGGAAAATTGACAATCTAATGATCAGTAAGAAGCTTGTCACGGCAGTTATATTTTATGAACTCTTAAAGAGTTATTTTAAAAAAAAATATATATACTAAAGTTGCCTTTAGTATAAATTTGAAAATAAAATATTCATGAAAAGCAAGTAAGTAATGTTGTGTTCTTGATAAAAACTATAGTTCCAAGTTTTTGAAATGGTTTATTTAGCAGAGACAACATTACAATTCCGAGAAATTCCGACCCTGAGCTCAGCCTGTCCTATGGGGGTACCAATTTTCAAAGCAGTAGTAGCTATAAGTGTACTGAATGAGTATTTCAATTCAGTTAATATCGAAATCAATATACGAAAAGTCAGGAAGCACGGAACAATTTTGCATTATGAAATAAACAAAAAAATACATATACAACGCGCAAATAAAGCGTCTAAATTGATAACACAATTGGGTGATCTTGAGTATTTTAGGTGGAGAATCGATTATATCTAACTGCTCAATCGATTCTTTACTAAATTGGGTTCATCGGCCCGCCACTCCATTGGTGTGTTGGGAAATAACTGAAACACCAATGTCAAGATCGTGGGCAGCAGGTTCAAGCACCTGTCGCTATGAAACGAGATGAAAAAAAGTCAGAAATCACGAATTATCCAATAAGAAAGCAGTTTTCTGGTCACTCGTGAAATTTTGCGGTTATGGTGATGAGCGGCAGCGATTTTTAGTGTGAAGTTCTAAATTTGTGTTTTTGCTTAGATCGTAAAAAGTCCAATCTGTTTATTTGTTTCACTAGATTCGGGTTGATCGGCCGTCGTAGACAAAACAAACAATCAGTGTTGGAAAACAGTTAGTTCTAAGTTAGTAAAGTCTTAGTTAGCATTCAATTTATTAGTGTCGTCATCACATGTCTCTTCAATATCACACCACTCAGCTCAATCTTCAGCTGTTCGTATCCAATCAGTGTATAATCTAATGGTAGATACATTTTAATTTTGTAGTTCATTTATATTTCTCACGTATCTGTTTTATCTATCTATGTAGAATAGTTTTCCAAAAGAATATTAACTATTTGTAATCTCACACACCAGTGCTTTAAAAAATATTTTTGCACCTTATGTAATTACTAAACAGATTTTAAAAATTCATCTACCTATGAAAAGCTATACTATACTTTTATACTAGCCATATTTACATAAAATACGTGAACAATCAACTAGACCCAAATACAAACTTTTTATAAACATTTAAAAATAAACGCTCTAAAAGTCGCTAAGCTAATCACCATGACCACAGGCCGCGTACCATCGCGTCCGCGCATCGAAACGCCCATCGTGACCGTGTCTGTTCAGACAACCACTTTATTGATTATAACCAGACAGACTCACTAACCGTAATAGTTAACTAATAAATTTAACCATCAACTATACACCTTTATAACGAGAAATAGAGTAGGAAATTAACTCGCAAATGAAACGGGAACTTCTTAAAAAACATGCCAAAATCAACTTGTCGAACTTAAACATTTTTTTCTATTTTGAAGCCCTTATTTTGGATGATTTGTATACTTTTTTCTTTGAAGTGGAGTGCATAGAGAGTTAGTATTTTTTTGTTTAAAAAATACAAATCGTTTTAAATAATAACAAAAAAAGTATTCATCGAAAGCCACGTGATAGATCAATGGATCAAAGTAACGGATTTTCTTTTTGAAATTGTTGTTTTAGATCGTGATGTTGTTGTAAATTGGTGGATTCAGCAAAAAATCTTTTGCGTCTTATTAATAATAATTAAAAATAATCCATTATTCCACAAAAAATAGTACTTACGGAATTGGAAAAAAGTAACGGTAAGTAATGTTTTGATTGAATTAATGGATTTTCTTACAAGTCATGTCAATTAATATTTATCTACTAAATAATATATTCATACATTCTCGTCTGTTTACCCGCATAGACATATTTAACTAAGTAATGTACTATTAAAAATAGGTTTCATTTATGTTATGCTTAGATGAAACCTTTGTTTTCATCTAAGATGTTATGATATATTTCTTTTCCTATTCGTTTTCTGTGCATGCGGTTAGGCTGTGGAATGCGTTGCCAGTCATTATTCGCACTTCCAAAAGTATTTCCATTTTTAAGAAGGCAATAAAGGAACACTTTCTTGCTGCCTGCTAGCTGTGCCTTTTTGTCTACTTAATTGTTTAATTTTAGTATGTTATTGTTTGATTTTAGTTTTTTATTGTAGTTTTATTTTAGTATGTTTTGTTACGTATTTTGTGCACGTGTCTACTTTGTATATGTTTTTTCCTTTTTTCGGTCTGCTGGAAGAAATTCCTTTTAGGGATAAGCAGTGCCGTTGTACATGTCTTTCATAACTTCTATCTTTGTGTATGTTCCGTAAGTGCATAAATTGTTAAATAAATAAATAAATGTTTTATAGTGTCCGTTGTCTTTTAACTATTATATAAATAGCGCTTAATTTTGCGAGCGAGATTATCATTATTTTTTTTATAACTATAATTATTCTGGGTTACAATTACATTTATTATGTAGCAAAATTATCATTACATTTTTTGTAACTTAATTATTCAGGGTTCCAATTATATTTATATATCCTCATATATAGCAAAGTTATGAGGCTTTTTATAATTTGACTTTGGGTCGATGATTAGCAGAGTTCTAGGTCTGAGATCTGAGATGATGATGATGATTACTCGTTCATAAAAATACTATTTTATACTCTATGGTACTTAAGACTAGCCATTTCATGTTGTTCTGAACTTATTTACAAAAATATTTTAGTTTTATCAGTTTTGTTAACTGGTAACACATTCTGATATCCTGCATACGCCATATTAGCACACAACCTCTCGACATGGCGGCCGGAAGCGGCAAACGGCCACTTCCGGTCTGCGGCCGTCTAACTGGACACCGCTGTTTAGGCAACGCGATTATTCATTCCATTATTCCATTCGAATATTCCGTAATCGATACCCTGGTTGTTGTCGATTAGATTCTGTGGTGTGGTATTAACTGGTATTGTGAATTTTTGAGGTACGATCCCATTACGAAATTTGATACACTTTTACGGTTTTCTAAAGCGGCGATAGCCCAGTAATTTAATTTATTTTAATTTACCCTTTAATTCAGAGGGTCTCGGGTTCAAACCCTGATGGCGCACCTATAACTTTTTAAAGTTATATGCGTAATTATCGCTTGCTCCGTGCCTCGGAAAGCACGTTAAGCCAATGGTCCCGGCTGTCATGAACATCTATAGCAGTCGATATTATGAAGTTAGTGCCTTGTAATAGACTGACAGCTGGGTTAAACATAGAATTATGTTTCCCTCTAATAACTAAATTCAGTCAAATCTGGTTCTAAATGCTAGGATATGATCACGGTTTTCTAAAGCGGTTTACAAAAACTATTTTTAATACCTACGACGTTTTAATAGTACAGTGTTGTCTCTCCGTGAACCAGTCACTGGATAATTGGATGTCTTTAGGGGAGACCTAATGTTCGGCATTTGATATCTTTTGGAGCCGGCTGATGTCATTGAACAGGGAAAAAGAAAATTATTTTCATAGCTCTATTTAATTTTTTTTAAAGCTACCGCTATTATAAGTAGTATATAATGGTCGACTAACAGATTGTTCTTATTTACTAAGTTAATAGAATTAATCTGCGAGACGGCGGAAAACCCTCCTGTTACCTTTTTTTATCAAAAGACCTTATTAAAAATTCTTGATACTTGATCATAAAAAAATCGTCCATATTAATTGTCGGCACTAGACTAGGATAAACAATTTCAATTGATTTTGTCAACTTTGTTTTGGAATCAATATTGCAATTGCTTCAATGAGTGATATTGAAGAAATTGCAATATTGATGTGAACACATTTCTAAAGTGTCTTCGCCTTAATAGAAACAAAAAGAATAGTGTTATTGGACAAATTCTTACTTTTATACTATGTAGTAGTTTATGATAAAAGAAAGTTACTACTTAGTCTTTAGGTAGGCTAGATTAAAGTGGATATAAGATACCTCCTTTCAAAAAGATTTTGAATGAGTAAAATAAAATAAAAAACATAAACAATAGAAGAGTGATATGAGTATAAGCCATGGAATAACTTCTTGGCGGGAAAGTGAAGAGTCATGTATGCAGTTTTGTTTTATTTTCTAACATTTATGATATTTCGAACATTAATGTGTAATAACGGTGGATTATTAACCGTTAAGTGTCTGTTAACTCACATAAGTGTTGGTGAATGAAACAAAATAGTGCAACATCACTTTTCAAATTCTCAAGAAGTCCATGTGAGATCAATATAGTCCCACATCTTTACTGAGGACTCAAGGGGTCTAGGGGAGGGCATCTCATTTACCATTTATCAATATTATTACCACTTATTCTCATTTACTATGATTTATATGTTATTAATATATCTCTTACGTGACACTGGCTAAATGTGCTAAACGCACGAAGCCATTAATTGAAAGAAAACCAAAAAAATCATTGTATAAATTACTTACTTATCCGTTGTCCTACAAGCTCTGCAAAGTATGGCGCTACGTCGCTACTACGCTAAGTATATTACTATTATACTAAAATCCAAGTATACTATACAGGAATCAGCTGTAGTGAACATTAGGTGTGAAACTGTGCGCGGGGTCGCATACTAACTGCTGGCACGTGATTTCGCTGCCCCTCCTCGTCTGACCAGGGGTCTAGTCAATGAAAATGTTCAATGGGTGCCTTCGACAACTCAGTACACGTATAAGGACTGTAATTTTTACTGTAACTGTTCAAATCTTTATGGCTTAACGTTGTTTGATTTAGAAGATATATAGAGACTCTCTATGGTGGTCTTTTAAAGACTGAACTGTCATTTAGATATGCAATAACCAAATCTAAGTGCTTTTTTGGTTCACTAAGTTACGAGACAATGTATGTTCTTAATCAACTACAACAGCGACTTAAACGGAAAATTCTAATTGTACTTATCATCAGCTTATCACAATAAAACATTAGTTCTTAAGAGCTTATAACTTAGATTGTCTTAAAACATTCGTTTTTAAGTGTGTACTCTTAGATAATAGGTCTTAAATAATACTGTATTATTTCTGAAGTGCCCATGTCTACAGAATTCGCCTAGTTAAAGCATCGCTTGAACTGGACACAGATTTTCGTAAAGTGCAAATATTTGGCAGAAAATTTGACACCATATTGGATGCGTGCTCTATCACAAAGAGTGTTTGGAATATATTACCGGTAGAGCTGTAGCTTCTTAATCATTACTACTAACAACTATCAAAAACTAAAAATGATTAGACATTTACCATAGTAGCAAAGCATAGTAGTCATAGCATAGTAGTCAAATGCTGTGTTATGGAAAATTATTGCCAAATTCTTTTCTGTAAAAGCGGCTTAATGATTCCCAAATTTGTAACCATAAATATAGTTTTTGTAATTTAATGCTCATGGATTTTGAGTATAAGCATATCTCCCAAACCTTCACCTCACTCAGCCAGACGGAGCCAGCTGTTCAGGGCATTACCGGGGCCGCCACGCGCAGGGCCGCATACTAACTGCTGGGACGTGACCACTGTTCAACCTATCGGAGGCCTAACTCAATGTTAAGTTTCATCAAACGTTTGTTCAAATTTGTACCTATCTAAATAACTTGAGCAGGTTAAGTTGAAATAAGGAATACAGATGCACTTCCGCCAATCCGCACTGAGTCCGCGTGGTGGAGATGACCCAATAAAACAAACTTTATTGTCTTTAAGATCAACAGGATCATTTAGATTCGTAAAATTTTTACACAAAAAATGTAATTTCCATATTTTTTTCTTAACAACAATGAAAGAGATATGAGCGGTACCATAAACAAGAAATAAAAGAAAATCGATTCTTTGTCAGGATTCGTCATGGATACTCTCTCACATTGGACTTTAATGCGCTAAGATGAAGATAATGATGTTATGGAGTTGGAATCAGTTAAAACGTTTAATTCGTTTTCTAATATAGGGACTGGTTTTAGAACCGAGCTTACCAATTATCAAAGCTAACGCGTGTAAAATTTAATAACTTATACCTAAAGAAAATACATGATGTCTGACACGCAATGTCATGTCCATATAATGAGCAATTCCAATGCTAAATGTCGCTTCATGAAGTAACAATTGATCAATGAAATGTCACAAGAACCGGATTACTAATCAGAATCTCTCAGTGTTATATTATTATAGGATTTTCCGATAGTCAAATTTAGAAAAGAAAAGTAGAAATCTGGAATTCTCTGTAATTTGTTTAGTTAGTTAGTGAGCGCTTTGGTTTATAAGTATGACATTCATAAGAGCTCTATTGAGCCAAATTTGAATTTTTTATTTTTTTAATATTTTGTTTCTGTACCATTATAGTGTAGTTACACTTAGGATGCTTAAATTTTGCTTAGACTACACGCACCTATAACCAGGTGTATAGGGATCCTATCAAGACCAAAGAAGCCCAAGCCAACCTCACCTGCAAGTGGTGCACCTGCCGATCAACGGACGAGGCTCTGGCGAACATAACAGTTCCTGCTAAGCGGCAATAGGCTCGCCACCTATTATTTGGGACCAATTAAATAATTGGCAAAGTGTGGGGGTATAGTATGCCTCTGCCTACCCCTTCGGGGAAACAGGCTTGTACCTATGTGTTTTTATAAAAACACTGTAGGTAAAAGATACTTAATTTGAGTTTAAATAAACATGCTCTTGATACAATGTCTTGTATTGCCCTATTTCAATGTTTTCACCAACATGTTTTCATAAGATTTAAATGTGTTTAAACCATTTTATACCTTTTACTTAACACAATACTCTACATATTCTTTTGCTGTCGGCAAGTTTATAATTTATGCATATTAGACATCAACGCCATTCGCAAACTCAACAGTTTGAAGTGATACCGTTTGAAGAGAGGATTCATTAGAAAATAGCTTTTTTGCGAGTCAAATAAGACTTTTGTTTGAATAAAACTATCGTATAAGATGTTAAGTTATTAAGTAAATTCGTTATTCTTATAAGAATTAAAGCCTTCAGCTAACAAGACTTTGGATAGAGTCAAAGTTAGCTTAAGTTTACTTGAGAGAAGCGGTTGCTATGTTTATGTTGTTGAATGATTCAATTAGAGCCCATCTGAAGACAGCTGTCTTCACAACTTGCCTCGAACACTGCAGACAGCTTGTCAATCAATAAAGCCATTGGCCCCGCCCTCGGAGTACGTTCATTCACCGATCGCATCCGTTTTAATATGCAACATCGGGCTAAACACGCAATGCTCACCTATTAACGGACCCTAAAGTAATAATTAAAAAGCATTACATGAATCGGGAGCGAGACCACAACACGACGCATCTCCACAACTGGCGCGCATCCAACCTACAATTCACTTATTATATTCTATGAGCGCTAGCTATAAACGTATTCCTGAACATATCACGTAGGCGACTACTACCAATTTCAACCAATCAGAATGCGACAATTTAACTTAATAGGCCAAGCCACGCCCAATCACGTAACCGCCTATTACGGCTGTGTAACGACGCAGGCTTTTAACTCGGCGATGACGTCCGAGTGTCGGGCGTCCCGCTCGCCTGTATAGCGGCGTCCTTGTCTAATTTGCCGAGCGGCGCGTGCACGGGGTGTCTAGGCTCGAGTGTGATAGAGTCGCGTTTGGCGCGCGTGCCTGAATTCAGTTGCACGTCCGAGGTCGGAAGAGGGGGACGCATGCAACTGTTTTCGATAATCGGCCGCGCGTTCCGTACGTGAAAAGCGGACAGTATCTCGAGAGTCACGTCCGCGTAAAAACGGATATATGCCCAGAATATTTATTAAGTGGGTGGCTGTGCGTGACTTTTCCCCTGTGAATAGCTAACCCCGTAAATGATCGCCTACGAAAATAGGGCGTGCGTTTGTTTGATAACTGAAAACATCTCGGCTGTTTGACGCGCGACGTCATCGGGAGACCGCGAGTTCTCGAGCAGTGGCTGACCGAGCTTCCAGTGAACAGGCATGGAATTTTAAACCTGACTCTACTCAAACAAACAGCTGTTACAAACAACAAAAGGACAAAGTGACTGTTATTTAAAAAATGGAACAATTAAAGGACAGTTTGTAAAAAAATGAACAGTGTCATAACGTGTGGAACTGTAAAGTTGTACTGAGAGATTAGTGAGTGACGATGTTGCCGTACCAAGCGGTAGCTATGGACTACGCGGTGGCCTCCGCTGGTTTCCACCACCACCAGAGGCCGGGAGGTCTGCCCGGCGTGATGGGCCTCCCGGGGCCCGGGGCCGGCCTCAACCCAGGCCTCAACCCGGCCTTCACCCATTCCTGGTTCGTACAGACAAGCCCGGATATCTGTCGGCAGCAACAAGCATCCAACCAATCGCATCTCGAACCTGGGCACGTTTCATTTTTTCTTTATATTTTTTAGTTTTAATTTTTATATTTTATTTTCCTTTTTTTGACAACTTGGTAACATATCCGCCTTCCTTTTAAGATAAAATTTAAAATAGCTTGTAAAAAAAAACAATACAAAACAATTGAGTAATAGTATTCCAAAGTTTTGCTTTTCAAATTTTAAAATTGGCATATTCATAATAATATAACTAACGTTACCAAATTGTCAAATAAAATTTTATCTGATATTTATGTACAAAATTTTAATTGCTTTATTATATTAGGCATTCTTTCATTTGTGTGCTTAATAAAATTGGCTTCCTAGAATAAGATTCCGTGTTTAAATGTTGTTTGTGAGGTGTAATTTCTTTGAAATTTACCTTATAAGTGTTTGATGTTGTCTAAAAATGTTTGTTACAAATTATTTTTTTCTCCTGGAGGAAATCTTCATAAACCAAGTACTGCACAATCGGTTTCTTACGATTAAAAAGTTTTGAACAATAGATTTAATCCCATATTCTAGTAGTTATTGTTGTGTTTATTTTGTACAAGTGAAAAGCTCTGAAATTTACGTTAAAAGAGAAAAAATATGCTGATTTGTATTATCATTAAAACAAGAAGTTCTTTTCTCGTAAGATAGATCACAATAAGATATATTACGTATAACTTAAGATAGATCTTTATAATAAAAAATATCAATACATTATACAAAACAAACAGTAAAGAAAGGAAAAGATTTTACTACTCCACATCTTTAATAGTCTTAATTATTAACACTAAACAATTCTCGATTGCTGAAATTGACACTAATAAAGTAATTATGAGGTAGGTAATAAAAAAAATATATACGTATTAAATTTTTAACAAATGACATAAACAAAGTTAAAGAACAAAACAATTTCAAACTTGTTTTATCACCAAACGAGCTTATTGCCAAAATCCAAAACATATTGCGGATTTTGAAGCAGAAAAATTTCATAACATTTCAAAACAAAGTGAATCTATTGTTATACCAAAAGGGGTCCCGAGTACATTTTTACAATGCTAAAGAGCCATTACTTGAGGCCCGCACAAGACAAGTTATGCGATGGTATAAAGATCTTATCAAGTCATGACAGCAAAGCTATAGAAACAACATGTAGTACACTCACCGGCAGTAACATGTGTTCAATTATTAAGCTATGAACCTTGTCATTATAAATAATCACTTACGTTATTATGATGCCGCAAAAACAAATAAGAGTGACGGTAATGCGAACGGTTCTTAAATGTAGATAATGTTAATCATCTAAACGTTAACAAGGTTGGTGTTTAGTTTAGTTATTTTTTTACAAAAGCTCTAAAAAAAATAGCTCTTTAAACAAGATTGTCGTAATTTGATATTGAAATAGTACAGCAATAGACGTATTTTTATTTAAACGAAATTATTTGCAGTATCTAATAAAAAAAAATTGTTAATGCGTTATTAGCCTTTTTTCTAAATGATAACTTTAAGCCATGTTAAAAATCCTTACTGAACTTACTTCTTTATTTGTGGTAGCTATTTAATAGTACAAACAATGAATCCATAATTCTATTCATCCTGAAAAAATTAATACTCAAATTGTTAATAAGCATTTGTTTACACTTTTTTTTAATTCATTCGAGTAACATAAAATAGGAAATATATCGCATCTGACTGTACAAAATATTTGCTCACTTTATGTTTAAATGATGTATCTCTTGAATATGACCAAACATGTCCACCGTTACAACTAATTATACTTATTTGTATAAATATAGTATAAAGTAGTCAGCAAAGAGTGAAGTTAATCAAAAGCATATATAATTTGATCTCGAATCTGATTAAGTGGTTCTATAAAAAGTTTCATTACTTATTTACTATTCATGAGGCAAATAATTTTCAATAAACGTAAAGCGTTTAGTTTATTTTTGTTACTTACTGAATTCTAAGTTTATTGTTACTGTATAAACTGGCATAAAAGAAAACGAGAGAGACATTGAAAAATTATAAATATTTGGTTGAATAAAATTTCACTTAAAATTGTATCTACAATATAAAATAGCAAAGTATGTTCTAATTGCGTAAATTAAGTACTTCTCACTCTTTTTAAAGTATATTATCACATTAAAAAAAATACTAACATTTAAAAAAACCAGAAAGATTTTAGTGCCTATATAATTTGAAAGATTTAAAAAAATACCTAAGTTTGTTTAGAATAACATTTACAACGATGAGTGATTAATCTATTGTAGGAAATCCAAAGCAGCATTTATAATATTTTATTTTTTTATTGATGATAAATACAATAAAACTAGAAAGAAAATAATCTATTTACAATAAGAAAAAAAAAATATACAAAAAAAAACTTTGAACGATTAGAATCAGACTTCCTAAATTAGGCAACAAAAGGTTGAGTATATAAAAAATGTTGATATTATAATTATATTCATAACGAACTTAGCAAAAACAGTCAGTCAGGACAGGCGAGATCGGAATCTCGATTCAGTCCACAATTTAAACGAGGCAATATTACCGTAAAACGTATCGTAACATCAGGTTCACCTTCGTAATTTGTCATTTTCCCAGAAACTGGCTTATTGCTTTAATAAGACTTACTTCGTTATACTTGAGACGCTTTTGAATTATATACAAACTCGTACTTACGACATAACAATAAACAGAGAAATGTGTGGAGTCGATCAAGTTTTGTGTTAAGTAAACATATTAACATAGTTATGAAATATTTAGTTTTTTCACTTGCGTCAAGTAAAAACATAATTAAGTAGATACTTACTATATTATAAACCTGTTTTTTATACTACAAGTAGAACAGCCAAAAAACAATTCTCAATACAACAACATCTTCTTAGACAGTCCTACAAGCCATACTTTATAAAGCTGACCAACTGTTTATAAGAGGAGGCAGTTTTAGGGCATCCTGTGGTTTGAAATTTCAGGCCGCCCATTAATTCCTCAAACTTTCACATAATCGCTGAACACTGATTAATTAAGGTTATCGTATTCTAACCTTTTGTGAACCTCCATACGCGTCAATATGTATGTTTTTACTTAGCTAGTACTTTCATACAAGCGTTCGCGAAAATTCGTAAGCGCCATTATTTAGTACAAAGCTTCATCTTCAATATAAACTTATTAGGTCGGGGAAAAAGTCTTTTCGCATAACGTAGGTATAAACTTATTATAAAATTTTTTTGACTGTACTATTTGTGTCTGGCTGGTTTTGGTAACATTAAAAAGGTTCCATTATAAAGAAAAGAAAAAAATAAAAAAATGTTATTTCCCGCTATTTTTCATTTGTTTTTCTCTCCGTTAAAATGAGTGAATCTAATGAAGAAATTCGATACATTTTAAAATTTTATTATAAAAAAGGCAAAAATGCAACTCAAGCAGTGAAAAAAATTTGTGATGTTTTTGGACCTGATGCAGTGTCAGTAAGAGTAGCACAAATTTGGTTCAAACGTTTTCAGTCCGGAAATTTTGATGTTAAAGATGCACCTCGCTCTGGTCGCCCTGTTACGAATAAAATGGACGCCATTTTTGAAAGAGTGGAGCAAGATCGGCATATTAGTAGTTACGATGTAGCTGAAGAACTGGGAATTGACCACAAAACAGTTTTGACCCATTTGAAGAAAGCTGGTTATACAAAAAAGCTCGATATTTGGGTGCCACACGAGCTCACTCAAAGAAACTTAATGAACCGTGTACTCATTTGCGATTCATTATTGAGACGTAATGAAACCGAGCCGTTTTTGAAGAGATTGATAACTGGCGATGAAAAGTGGATCACGTACGACAAGAACGTGCGAAAAAGGTCGTGGTCGAAAGTTGGCCAGGCTTCACAGACTGTGGCCAAACCTGGCCTAACACGAAATAAGGTGATGCTGTGTGTATGGTGGGATTGGAAGGGCATTGTTTATTATGAGCTTTTACCGCCCGGCAAAACCATCGATTCTGATCTTTACTGCCAGCAACTGATGAGATTAAAGGAAGCAGTCGAGAGAAAACGGCCGGAATTGATCAACAGGAAGGGTGTGGTCTTTCATCACGATAACGCTAGACCACACACATCTTTAGCCACTCAGCAAAAATTAAGAGAGTTCGACTGGGAGGTCCTAGTGCATCCACCATATAGCCCTGACCTTGCGCCTTCAGATTTTCACCTGTTTCGGTCTCTGCAGAATTCTTTAGGTTCTGTAAGGTTGACCTCAAGAGAGGACTGCCAAAACTATTTGTCCCGTTTTTTTGATCAGAAGTCCCAAAGTTTCTACAGTAACGGGATAATGTCTCTGCCCACAAAATGGCAGAAAGTTATTCAACAAAACGGTACATATATATTGTAAATAAATGTAAATAAACTTTCAAGTCAAGTCAAGTCAAAAATACTTTATTTCATAAACTATTACATAGTACTTGAAAACGTCAAAATTATAAAAAAAATAACAAAAACAAATAAAATATAACTAAACTAAAATCACGAAGCTTAGATTCACTTGCAACCAAATAATTTAAAAAAAACAAAAAACATTTAAGTGCAAGCGAATCTAAGTGCCAGTTCCGAGCCACCGCTCTGTAAGAAGAACTGGCAAGAAACTCACAGGCTATGCTCTTTTAAATTATCGATTGGTTAGTAACAATCTTCATTTGTCTGTGACGCTATACAATGCAACATAATATAACAATATTCATGCTTTAAGTCATTCATATTAGAATAGCCTGTATGAAACGGCGGTTTAATCCCAAGCATTTTTATCAGCCATATAGTCTTTAATAGAATAATATCCCTTTGAAGACAGCTTGCGTTTTATTGTTAATTTAAATTTATTTAGGCTTAATTGCTGTATATTGCTTGGGATTTTATTATAGAATCGCACACATTGACCTTTAAAAGATTTGTTAATTTTTTGGAGCCTAGTGGCAGGTACAACTAGTTTATGCTTATTTCTTGTGTTTAGGTTATGTATATCACTTTTCTTACTCAATTTATCAAAATTTTTGTGTACATATACTAGGTTTTCATAAACAAACTGACCCGCCACTGTCAAAATACCAATTTCTTTAAATTTATCCCTTAGTGAATGTCTACATGGTAGATTATAAATTGCTCGTATGGCCCTCTTCTGCAGTACAAAAATATTTTGAATATCTGCGGCACAACCCCACAGAAGAATACCATACGACATAACACTATGAAAATAGCAATGATAAACAAGCCTAGCTGTTTCAACGTCTGTTAATTGGCGAATTTTCTTTACCGCGTATGCAGCAGAGCTGAGTCTATTCGACAATTCACCAATATGTGGGCCCCACTGTAACTTAGAAAAAAATGTCTTGACTTTTCATACAAAAATACGAAAAGACTTTTTCCCCAACCTATTATATATAAGTAAATATCATGCCGTGTAATCGCACTACCTAGGACCGGTCTCATTGACCAAAATTTCGTCAGTTGCGCATAGTTACGTTACATTTTAATATAGTTTTTTTGTAGAGGCAGTAATAAACTTGAATTGCCTAGCACGGCACTCCTTCAATGAATGTTGTTATACCAGTTTTTGGACGAATTCAATAACGTCGACGTAATTTTCTTCATTTTCGTAATTTTGTGACAAATTTTACAAAAAGGTGAACAAAGTATTTTTTTTAAGGAAATACTAGAAAGGAAATAGCTAACTACGCTAATTCAAGCAAATATTTTAATCAACATGATTTTTTATCAAAGAATCGTATAGTTAAAAAATATATTTCATTTATAAAACTTAATGTAATATTAATATCCCTAGTAACTTTGGTGGAAAACGTTCCGTGGCTTGATTTAGCAGCAGTCAAATACGCACATGTTCTAAATATTCTAGTCATGTCCAAAAATTATAAATAAAAATAAAAACATTACATAAGGGTTAACCCCTTTTATTTATGTATGGATATAATTTACTTGGATTTATCAGTATTCATAAGCTTACGAAAATGGAAATAAAGTTGTAGTTTAAATGCTCCATATTTAATTTTAAACTATAGAACACCATACTTAAGATCTTAAAAAATCGAACCTCTTTTCAATAATATGCAGCCAGAGCAAAAAGTCCTAAACACCTCAACCAAGAAACAATACTTTTTTCACATCTATCAAGGAAACAAAAACATTTTGACTCAATCACGGCAACCCTTTCACACTCATTCAACATTTCTAAGCAAACGGTGAAAAAAAGAAGAATTTAAATTTGAAAAAAGAAGCTATATCCTTGTTCTAAAATATTTAGATTGAAAAATAAAGGGCGTGTCTAAAGAGGCATAGCATGCGTGTCATGCGTTGGTATACAGTGTTCTAAAATGATTGTTTCTATAAAAAGAGTTTTGATGAATACTAAGCTTCAAAAATTCGGTAGCACACAAATATCAGATATATCGGAACGCGTTCTAATTGTTATTTTTAAACGCAGTATCGTGTAGGATTCCAACGATTGGCATAGGAGTTTGGTGATAAACTTTAAAGAGTATGGAAAAATCAGAAGAACCTCTACATCTTTATTTTCATTATCGTATTGGTAGAAATTTAAGGGCGCTGAGGGATTAGGTGTTCGGAAACCATCATCGAACTAAAGCAGAGTTCACAGAGTTCAGCCCTTGGTTGGGTGACCGTTGCAATTAATAACTTCGATTTCGTGCTTGCAATTGCACGATAAGCTGTCGGCCTTGGTTAACACATTAGTCGTTCAGCCGAGTTAGGCTAATACATCTGCCTCCGCTTATACGATGTTTGTTTAATTTTATTTAAATAAGAACGGCTTAACGTTCATTCGGAACTAATAAAAAAAAAGCTATTTCATAGCATTTTTTATCAACTTATGCAATTATAATTATTCATTTTTATGTACAATTATATATAATATAATATAATATAATATATACTTTCTACGCGCGGCATTCATGTGTGTTACCTATATATAAAACAAAAGAAGTGTGGATTGCGGGGCTAAGAAGGGGATTACGAACGCGGGTTGCTGAACCAAAGAGACAAGCGTGATATTTCAAAAAGTCATTAAAAGTTCTGCTATTTATGGATAGATGGAAAAACTAAAAAGTATCACCGCTGTGCTAATCGGAGTGGGGGGTGTTAGGTTTTTTCGTTACCGAATTTTTGGAATCGGTCTACACGCTCAAGGCCCGCGATAGAAGCTATGCAATAGCTTAAAAGTTAGACGAGAATTAAAAAAGTAGAGTTAAATTGTCTTTCATAATGAAAGAGAGTGTCTATCTCCTTTATCTAGCTACATTGTCATAAGTCAGTAAATCTCAACTTGCCTCTTAAACGTCATTAAATATTCTTTATTATATCTTAAATAGACAATCAAATCGAAAATATCTTACAATGTATGCATCAACACCGTCATGAGCCAGTAAATTCTCAACTTGACTCCTAAACGTATCATTACGCAACCATAACACTAATCGAAACAGTTCAACAGACGAAATAAGCACCAACAAAACGACCGAAGTAAGGTAATCCTCGATATTTACACGAATAAAAGTCGAATTCAATCGTTGCACCTGAGCGGGAAAAAAACGGTGCCCGACCACAAATGGAGGTGAAAAAAAACGCATCTCACTCGGTGAAGCCACCGCAATTAGGGTTTCTTATTCGAATAACATGTTACTTTCGGTGTAATTCGGTTAAGTTCACTGGCTTTATGGCTTAAAAAATTACCCTTAAAAAATGTTCGCTGATTTTATGACAGCTATCTCTTTATATGAAAAAAAGGAAATTAAAAATAATGTAAGTGTCAAATTTTTCATTGTAAATATGGACTTCTTGGCGGGAAAGTGAAGCGTCATGTCTGTAGTTTTGTTTTATTTTCTAAAATTTGTGACATTTCGAACATTAATTTGTAATAACGGTGGATTATGAACCGCTAAGTGTTTGTGAACGTCCATGAGTGTTGGTAAATTAAACAAAACAGTGCAACATCACTTTTCAAATTCTCTCAAGAAGTCCATGTGAGATCTCAGTATAGTCCCACATCTTTACTGAGGACCCAAGGGGTTTAGGGGGAGGGCATCTCATTTGCCATTTATCATCTTTATCACCACTCGTTCTCATTTACTGTATTTTATATGTTATTAATATATCTCTTACTTGACATTGGCTAAAAGCACAAAGCCATTATTTAAAAAAAATTAAAAGCGGCAAATCCCTAATTGTACATGTATATTTATTTCAATTTGCATTCATTATCATATCATGCATTATCTAAATTTAATTCATTTTTTTGAGACTAGTTTTAGATTATAAGTTATTTGAAGTGTAATAACTGAAAGTCACCTGGTTAAACCAGGAAGCAGACCCTGGGCCCTGGGATAATGCTAGGATGTAATGATATATTCCATATAGTACAAGCTAGTTTAGCGCTAAATTGCTGAATTTTCTGAATTAAAAAGGAGCCTAAGCTACTCCTCATTACATCAGCTGGAACCAGTGAAGATTTGGTTTAAATCCGTCCAGCTTTTTCGAATAGTGTCACGTTATGACTTAAAACCCAATGTTTAAGTCTGCAAGGTCAACCTATATAATGTCTTACTCGTCTTGTCTTAGGTTTTAAATTACATATTAAATATTCTCATACAATCACACCAATTATTTAGCTCCAGTTATCATTAAGAACCTTGTGTTGTGGATACTAAAAACCGGATAAACATACTTAGATACCATTTATTTTTGTAAGGAAACACCCAGACCAGAACAAATATTCATATTCATGCAAAAGATTTGTCCTTTGTGGGATTCGAACCCACGACCTCAGGAGCGAAGTGCAGGCGTACTGACCTCCTCGCCATATCGGTCGTCAAATCTCTTCAATATTCGTCGTATTTAATAAGCTTTAAGTAACGCGTAACGTTACTTTTAATAAACAAGTACTTACTCTAATATCCGGGTCAAAGTCAACGAATAATCTAAGAAAAGACCGTCTCCCGCTACTTTTCATATCAAAACACAATCACGCTCCAAAAGTTTTCTATTCACTCGACTTTAGACCCAATTTCGTTGCAATAATGATAACTTTAAAGCTTAAAAAAATGTTATGTTATAGCTGGACCCTTTTGTGTATAAAGATCTATTACGATTTGTCTTGTTATTTTTTATTAGTACGAATTATACAGGAGGTATCGTTTTTATTTCTATATTCTGTTGTAAGTATCATATTTTTAAGTCGTTTTTTTTCTTACGCTCTAAATCTGATAGAAACGAAAATATCTTTCTAATATTCGTTAAACAAGCCACGTCACTAGAACCAAAAATATTATAGTTATTTTTTTAAAGTTGTAAAATCCAATCTATGAATTAGATAGAAGTAACGGTTACCAACGAATTTGCAAAAAAAAATTAATAAATTATTTGATTGTGGTCACAGTAACATTTTAAATTTTCTTATGATACAAAATGTGATAAAATTCAAAAGTCATTTATTCAAGTTTGGCTCAATAGAGCTCTTATGAATGTCATACTTATAAACTAGCGCGCCCATTCACTGCGGTCGGAAGCTTGGTCGTATAAGAACGGGCAAGAAAATCGTCAAGTTTGATTTTATCTCCCGCCAGTTACAATAATAATACCTAATGTTAAAACAATTGTGTTCTGCAGTCACAAGATCCAAAAGAACAGATGACAAAACTCACTCTAGCAATACCAACATAATTACGGACTCCATACGGATATGGAGAATCATCATCGAAGTATGAATAATTGTAGATAATCCCTGATCTAATGATTTATTTTTGGAGCACCATGTAGACAACAGTAGCGGGCCTCAATCAGCGGCCGATCGCCGACTCACTGCGATTCGTCGCGCCCTCACCTTTTTACCGTCGTGTCGACGTCGCAGTGGCGATGGGACGAACTCTTTAACCTGTAGCATCTATCCTCTTGTTAGAGATACATTAAATTTTATTGCCAAACATACTTTATAAATTAGTGACGAAAGAACACAACTTCTTACATACTTTTGGAATTATCGTAGTGTCTTAGTCGCTGCGGTGTTTGGACAATCTCTTTGAACTGGAGTATATCTCCTTGTGATAGAGTGGTTATATTTAATTACAGAACATATTGCAGTACACACCTTTTTCATATCATTGTGTCCAAGTCGCAGTAGTGATGGAACTTTAACCTGTGCGGAACATCTCTTCTCTTGTTAGAGATATTATATTTAATTCCAGAACATACATTTCAATCTATTGAGAAGAGAATGCATTTCTTCTAGACTTATTGAATTAGCGTCACGTTAAAGTCACTTTTTAACGTTTATAATCTCTCCTACTGTTAAAGACATTATATTTAATTGCAATGTACCTATGAGTAACCTCGTATGTCCACATTATAATGTAGTGAATGCAGAATACCAATCTTTACTGACTTACAATCTATATCAACCGGCCGAAGGGTAAAACTAGAGTTTCTTGCCTAATTGGTTCCTACTGTTATTACTACTGAAATTGACGTTCACAAGAGCTTTATCAACTTTAAAGGGGAACAAAGCAACACTGCTACAAAAACAGTTGTTGTAGCAGTGCCAATATGTGAAACTTTATTCCTAAGATCACACTACATTGAGACAATATAGATTTACTTTTTTGGCAAGCTCTCACTGTTTCACGATTGCGGTTAAACATCTTTTATCTTAATGAAAACAAATATGTATGGTTTATTTCTTGAAATTTCATGAATAATTATCATAAAGTAAGCTTTATAGTTTGCTACATTAAAGAACATACATGCATCATATCATGCGTGTTTTCCCGGTGGGGTAAGCAGAGGCATAATATACGCCCAAATTTTGCCATTTATACTGTTGGTCCAAGTAATAGGTGGCGAGCCCATTGCCGCTTTTCGGGAACTGCAGTCATGGCACGGGAATGTTCTCCAAAGCCTTGTTGCCCCGTTGATTTTCAAGTGCAGCACTTGCAGATGAGGTTGGCTTGGGCTCCTCATATTTCGGTAGGAGCCCGATACATAAAATAAGTATGATACAATTGTTATTTATAACATTTATCATTACACCACCACTTTGTGTTTGTGGTCTTGCAGATTGCCGCAGATGTTGCTTTGTTTTCGGCCCAATAATGAGTTCCCTGAATCGATTCCTTTAAGTTTACAATGAATGATTTGGATCTCGAGAAAAAAAGCACGATACCACTTACACTTTAAAAACAATGCTTCTGCGAAGAGTTAATTAATATTTACTCAAACGTCAATGACAGCCAAATATTGAATGAAAACCTTGTACAACCTACACGGTCAACCAGAATTAAAATTTTACCAGGTTTGATGTTACGGGGTACTGTATTAATAATCAGATATTCCTCCAATAGAACACATACCATCAGGTCTAGTTCCAGCATATAGTTGTCGTTCAGTTCGTCTCTTCACTCAATCAGCTCCTCCAAGTTGGTATGTCAGCTTATTGACGACTCACTACTGGCCACGGGCCAAGTGTCAAGTGTCTCTCACGTGTCAAGATATTTTCAGGCGGCCATAACTCCCTTCTTACTTGAATTAACGACTATCACATATAATTATAACCAGTACCAACGGATTAACCTTTTTTTTATCGTCGGTAAAAAATGCTGTTTACGCACTGTCTCTCGGCCAATGGAGGTCCGGGAGGGGAGTGTGGGGCTCACTGCGGCAGACGCGACTACCGCAGTCCTACCCACTAAATACTTCCGACGACGCCCACCGCTGTTGAAAAAGGGGGCAGGGGGCCAGTGCCTGGGTTTGTAGCTTCTGGCACCCCGCACGCGGCCAACGTACCCCGGATTAACCTGGAACCAACGGATTAACCTGCCATCCGAAGCATGAAAGCGCTATTATCAAATACAACAAAGACGATCACCCATCTGATTACTGTTTACTTCGATGATCGTTTTCAACGTAGTGCCTGGCTAAGAACGCTTCTAAGTAGGTATCATCATAATATCAGCCTTTTATAGTCAACTGCTGAATATTGGCGTCCGTAATAGATTACAATCTATTGGGGGTATTTGCCCATAATCAGCACGCTGGGCAGGTGGGTTGGTGATCGCAGCTTAAGCTAGTAAACAGGCTGACGCTGCTGCCCATCATCCGGTAGGATTCCTCTTCGTCGACTCTTACGACTCCCCATGAGATGAGAGGGGGTGGCACTATTCTAGGCCGGCACGTAGTAAAGTAAGATAGTAGGAAGGCAATAAGTAGATATTTATTTCTTGATATATAGAATAATATACGTATGTCTAGAAGTAATCCAATAAGAAATGTAGTGAAGCCAATGAAGGGTGAATACGATCGATCACGACCGGCCACTGGCGGGATTAACTGGTGGACAAGTGTCCCGAAAATGATCCATTATTTCCCCCTTTACCTCATCAGCGGTCTTTGTTCACCCCAATACTTTCTTTCATGGTTAAATGTGCAGTAATTGAGTCACTGGTATCTGAAATAATCTGGATAGTTGAGATTCCTGTACTATGAGGGGATGTAGGTAAATATATGTTTTTTTTTTTTGTTTCATATGTTTGTTTCATGTTTTTGTTTTCACAATTGTGTGAAATGCTTATTCCGAGCATTTTTTTAAGTAACGCATGGGATTTATATATGTGTAAGTACCTAGTATGTATATGACTTACGTAAAGTAACACAAAAAAGCAATAAAAAACTTCTCATTGAAAAGATTTGAAATTTTTAATATAGTCATTTCTTTTTAATACTGTTAACTCTTGTTAGCACTTATAAAGCGACAAAGTCAATCCAATAAGCATTTCTGAAATTTTCAGATATCTTTTTAACTTAATTTTTTTTTTATTATCTTAATTTCAGAAAACAATGATGATAATTCTGCTTTAAAAGACTAAAAGAGCGATAATTTTTTTTCCTTACACATAAAATTGAACAAAATAACTTTTCAGCATAAACGTATTTTAACTACAAAAACAAGTAAAAAATATAGTAAATGAGGCAGATAATAGTGCACAGTGCGCCAGGGTACGTCCCCGCTAGACAAAAATACGGAACCCGCCCCGGGCGCAATCAACCGTCCCTTCGCATGATTATTGCAAATAACTATTATTGCTGCCTCCATTCAATTGGCAGTGAATTCGGTGCCAACAGTTCTCTTTGTATTGCTAATTTCTAACTCTAGTTCTATTCGGAAACGATTCGCAAGAATAGCTGTTGATTTTTATCTTTTTATCTTTGAAAATTACTTATTGCACAAAAACATAAAAATTTTAAGTTGTATGCTAATGAACAAAAAAAATTATTATTAATATATACAAAAAGTTAAGTTCCATAAAAAAATTGGAGTGAACCCAAAATTTAATAAAATTCTTTGACACTTAAAATTATAGGTACACAATATTAAGTCTCAGAAGTCTTAAAACAAAATAACTCAAGCGTATGCTAAAGGCGCCTTAAATGCAGCATCGAAGTGTTGCGATTTAATAACACAAATGTAGAAGACCCTTTATTAGTTTTCTATACAAATAAACAGACGGAAAGAGAAATTGTCCAAAAAGTAATCAGGTCCGATTGGCAATGTTAATACAAACATTTGTCCATGTGACATACCACAATGGCGTTCATATGGGGCCGCTAAATCCCCGCATCACTATTTTATTCATCAGAAAGCTATCCTTGGTAAATCCGGGCTATCGCATTCATGAATGAAACAATTTTCCAGTTTCGCAGCGATTTTGGCAGGCAATTTGCTAAACAGCCGACCACCATTACTCATATGCGGATCGACACATTCGGTAGATTGGTCATTTTTTTCGACAAAATGGCGGGATCAGTACAAGAGGGTCCTGGTATCAAATCTTATCTTTGTTATCCTTTTTCGACAGTCATTAATAAGAGTATATTTGATTTGTTTACATCACATTTTTTTATTTGGAAGTGACTGGGTTTTTTTCTAATTACCGAAAAAAGAGTATTAATAAATTGCTAGTGATATTTTGATGTGAATCTTATATTTGGTTAGGTTATTATCCATTTCGAATGTTCATTCTTTTACCGCAATTACCGTATGTTAATAGTTTATTGTAACTAATACTACTTCTTGACACTTTAACTACCAAATGTTTCTATTTCATCATCTTCGAAGGTATTACTTATATATATTATATGTTACACTCATACTTATCGGTAAGCCTCACATTTTCAGGTATATAACTAACACATTGAGAGTAACGGAGAAATATATTTTTTTTATAAATTAGCAAATAAAATGAATACCCAAGAGTATTCCAATTAACCAGGACTCGTATGAGTACCGTACGTACCATGTACTATGGCTGCTATAAAGTATTCCATCATACTTAAATGTCGTACAACATACCTGAATATCGATCCTCAATGTACTTGAGTGAAACAATATTTTACTGGAGTTTTACTGACACTAAAATTACATTCAATCATCAGAAACACAGGAATAGTCACATTGATATTCCATAAACGTTTCAGAGGAAAATTGTGTATGACGTGATTATGAAAGTCCTCCTAAAGAGCGGCAATTTGGCTAGCGTACAAATTGTTGTCCCACTGGGCCTGGGGTGGACACTCGGTTTTATTTATTTTTGCACAGAATCTTCTTTTCCGTGCAACACTGTGCATTTCACTGTATGCGAGAACTCCTTTTGAAACATACTTTTGTTCACAGTTATGCTTTTCTATCTTTTAAAACAATAGAATGGAAGTAGATTTTAAAATATCTGTCTAATTTAGTATAATGTACAGTTTTAAAAAAGTTTCCGATATATTAATATGAATTTTCCAAATACCAAATAGTTGCAGCCTATCGTTATATCGAGCTGGTATGTACAATATTGGTACTATGGGTATTTATCAAGATCAAAATATAGATTTACTTTTTGTAAATACCATAACCACTACTTATTACATAAAACAAATTTAGTATTATTAAAGTAAGTAGCTTTACGAAATATCGATCCAAAGATACATATACATGTTCTGGAAATTTAATCTGGATAAAGCGGATATTCGGTAGATACACCATAATATTGAAAAGGAACAGTATAGAAGTATAATAAGAAGAATATATTTTGGTGGGCAACTAACAACTTTGTCCAAAGGCCTAAGGAAGAAGACCCATTTTTATTTTTAATCGAAAGTGTTGAATCGAGCTATTAAAACGGCCGCCGGACGGAGTGATCGGAAATTCGCCTAGTCATATTAGCCTCATCTCAACGCGAGCCGTAAACGACCGTCCCAGGAGTCTTGGCCCGTCATTATACGAGTATTCTAGACAGGATCGATAGGTCTTGATAATAGTTCAATGTTTACTTTCTATCTGTACAAGGTTTTTTTTTATTGAATCATGAACCAATGTAAAAGTATTTGAAACGTCGGGATAAGATTAGCCGCAATTTAAATCCGTATGTGTATTATTCATCTGATTGAGTTATGGGTTAATAAATGTTTCTCTTGCCAATAAATAGTATATTGCAATTTAAGGACTTTATTGACAATAAATTTTATATAGTGTTTTCGTCATCGCGAGTGTCTTGTTTTTTTACTTTAATTATTTTACTATCATCATCATCATCTCAGCCCATTAACGTCCCACTACTGAGCAAGAGCCTCCTCTCACATATCAAGGTGTGAGGGTATTGGGTCATATTTCACTATGAAACAACAACAAAAAAATTGCACAGGGGAGGATACGCTTGTACAGACATTATCTTCGAAGAATAACAAGGGCTTTTAATAGAAATCTAACCATGGCCTTTAAAGTAAAGAGCTTTTTATTAATATGTCGAATATGTCGTTTCTATGACAAAATTCGACCTATTCTTTCATCAAAAGTAGAATCTATAGGGTAAATCATGTTCTAAATCTTAAATTAAAGTGAGTGATAAACAAAATATCACTTTAACAAACCATAACTATTTAATAATTTAATTTCTAAAATATAAACAGTCCTCGAAACTAAACAACGCCATTCTCACACCGTCTCACGCACCCAAACCAAAAAAGTATCAAAACTACTTACCGCACTATAATCAGAGCGTATTAGACATCGCCGTAAAAACCTCGGGGTCACTTTGCGATTTTCCACATTCATCAATTGAAGTCTTACCCCTTTGGCACAAGGGTCATGTCACCTCAGCCCCCGGAACTATTTCTCGTGACTACACGCGACCCTAGTTTTGTCATGCCTCTCTTGTGCCATCGTGATGTCAAAATAATGACACTGTCACGTTTTCGTCACCTTTCGACGATTATCGAATTAATTGTTCAATAGTATAAAATATTGAGTTTCTTTAATAGTAATATAATTATCATTATTAAATACCGGTATGTCGATTCAATATGGCTATTAATAAAATAATGTTTTTATTTATAAAAAAAATATTAGAATAAATATTATTACATTAAGACACACTATTTAGTACGGATATGATGCCTATGTTTAGGCTACTGGACTGAAACAACAAAAAATTGGTTCAACCAAAAAGTATGAATCCTAGCGAAAAACAAAGGCTACCCTGCATGGTTTATATAGCGATGACGTCATAAAAAACCAGTGACAACACTGACTATTTTCTGTAACATGATTCATACTGAAAACAATCAATTGTCATTATCTTTATTCCATATTACTGATAAGTGAAATTCATCTCATATTCCTAGGACTAATCCCTAAATGATATCAAAGATCCTAAGCATATTAATGTGACATTTTCATTTCCTTTCCCAAATATGCCATTCGCTCCCCCATAACATCTATTTGTTAATGCCCTCTGTATAAATATAATGTCACACCATTCGATCGTTTCATTCCTACGTTTGTATTTATGAATTAATTATGCTAAACTAGCTGTGTCCGCGTCTTCGTTTGTTCGTAAAGTGTTTACATACTTAGTAGAATGTAATAGTGGTCATTGGTTATTTAATGATAACTGCAAAATTATATTATTGATGTTATAACTCAAGTTGTGTTTCGTCGGATCCAAGAATTCTTTTGGTTTAATTAGCATATGTCCAACTCCGGCAGAATTATCTACGAGTATGATACGCTTGTTATAACTAATATTATTATCATCATCATGTCAGCCTTATAAAGTCCACTGCTGAACATCGCCTCCCTAATATATTACATTCTACTAGGGATATTTGCCCATAATCACCACGCTTGGCAGGCGGGTTGGTGATCGAAGTTCAAGACCGTATGCAGTATGACCCTGCTGCCCAACATCCCGTAGGATTTCTCTTCGTCGACTCTTACGACTCCCCGTGGGATAAGAGGAGGTGGCACTATACTAGGCCACTATAATAAAAAGCTTTTTTTGCTATAATGATAAGAACACTTATTGTCTCAAACAAGTCAGATTGTGGTGTTATAGTGTTGTTCATAACTCTATACTTTTCAACCTTTGAGCTTTGTAAATAGTCACATTCAAATTTTCACATTACTGAACTCTCTTACTCAACATTTACGTTACAAATAATCTACTTGTTTGAGTCAAATTCTTGACATTTTTTAAGAGCCAACTTCATTTGTCACAACTATACCATGTGACATTCATAGATGGCACACCGTGACACCTAACACTTTGCATGCGCGCGGGGGTTTTTGAAAAAGTGTGTCTATTTATTTGAATTCCGTCCTAAGTGACCGTAGCTCAAACCCGAGGGACTTGGATGGTTGACTAAACTCCAAGGGTTCAAATATCCGCGCTTTTAAAGAAAACTAGCCGACCCTTAACGGGAGGGTGTGAATTTCTCTTTGAGACCTTCGTCGGTTCGGTAAGTTACAAGTTACATCGGTATTTCGAGAAGTTAGTCGCAATTTTGTATTGCCAATTCTCTGTTGGAAATACTTTTTCCCTTTTAGTTTTTTTCTTTGTTATGTACTCACTTGATTAGAGTATGAGTCAGTGCGAAGTCATTTTGTAAAGAAAATTATTTGCCTATAAATGCAATGTTATGCAGCATTTTCGTCATTTAGTTACAGCTAAAGTCAAGACATATTATTATGTTCTGCTCCAGTAAAGGAAACTTTACTAGAAACTTCCATTGCGTTTAAAAATCAACACGGAATATCAGAATTCACGGTAATACCACTTTTTTAGCCTAGTGTCTAAAACTTCTCTATATTTACACATAAAAACTAGATTTTGTCTTTGAACTGAACTGATTGTGCCTTTCCGCGGTACTTATTTGGAATGTTATTTTTTTCTCTGGAATAAATATTTGTTCCCATAAGAATATTTTAATCATTTGAGTTAGATACTTTTATATTCATTATTGACAACACGAAGAAGTCTCTCCTTAAAGAAGGTTAACGTCTTTCTCAAGTACTTTATTATGTCAAATAAAGAACCATACAAGTATCTGGGATATAATACGTGCTTATAGCCCCTTTATTGGTAATATTTCTATGGAATTATTGAAAAATATATTATTGTTGCCGAACATAACAGTCCCCACAATGGGCGAGAGAACCACTTTAGTGGGACATTGTAATGTGTCATATTTGTCACTTATCAAGTGTTAAAAGGGGCTCAACATGTCTTGTATTTTTTGAGCGATATGTCGTTCAAGTAAATCTAAGTTGGTTTATCGGTTTTTTGTATTAGTAATTTAGTCTTAAATAAAACTCTAAATAATATCAGCATTATTTTAATGTACTAGCAGGCGTCCGAAACTATGTTCATCTTTTTGAGGGTATTTTTTTTATCAAATTCTTTTTTAGTGCTATGTGACGATATTCTGAAATCAGTTTGTAAAAACCTAATAATTTTGACTATGGGTCTAATCATACAGTAGTTAGTAGCCTTACTTTCTAAATTGTGATAAGAACTCTTTCTGTTTGTTGCGATTTCATGTTTACGCCCATATTATATTTAGGGTGACCAATACTTTCTATTTTTTTTAAACATTCTAAACGCAGTAGCATTTTTAGAAATATTTATTATCGCACATAGTCAAGAAAACCGTGTTAAAAAAAATGTTCTATTCAAACATAGATATTTTACCCTATATAGGTAACATAGAAACGTCTATTAAAAACTATTAAGCGTACAGTTACATTTGCCACCACATTCTTTGACACAAAATTAAGAAGAGTGTTTAAACTTACGCCCATTCAAGCATAAAATACTTAAAGATTCCCATGAACGGTCACAGCTTCTGAAAAGGGAATTAAACAGTGGAATTATAGACCCAATCATTGGGGGGTTAACCGCAATTGCAACCTTTCAACCCCAGAAGCTTCATTTGACAATTTAACTAAAAAGGTCGGATGCCTTTTGATATTTTTAATCTGTTGTACCGTGTGTTGAGTGAGATAATCTGTATTCAATACATTTTTGTTTTGGTGTGTTACTATGCGGTTGCGTTAGCATTTATCACTATAAAATAATAAGAGGTAAAGGGTTTGGATACTGCGAATTTATCGCTTAACCCTTCAAACAACGGTTTTCAGACAGAATTGAAAATCCAGTTAAATACAAATGAAAAATCCTGATTTAGAGAAATAAAGGCATATTATTATATGATATTAATAATTTTTTTATTTTATAATATACATATACAAAAAGTATTACATACATCTTATGTGAAATTAAAAGTTAAATCAAACTTTACATTTTATGGAATTTATTTTAGAAATAAGTGCTGTATTTATTTATTATTTGGTAATAATAAAGTTAATGCTTTTTATTAGAGTATTTGTAACTAATTCAAATTTACCAAAACAGTCAAAAATTTCGCTAGATCAAAGAAATGAGTTAAATTGAAACTATAATCCTGCAAAATAAATGTTATAAATTATAATTTGGAATATTCAGACATAAGTTGTATTAATAATTTATATTGTTGTATTACTGACCTATTAATTAGTCCATAATATATTGCAGCACCTATAAAGGTAACTAAAACCATAGATGGTAGTGAATAAAAATAAATTTAAATTAGAAATCCTACTGTCATCATCAGTCGGGATGACTATTAAATGTCTTTAAAATGGCGGTTCGTATGAAATTGAACTAATCAACCTAGCCATAATTATCAAAACGAACAAATGAAATAAATTCGAACATTAAATCTACGAACAGTAAGTACTTTAGCATGTCGTTATATGTCGGCTGGTGTGAATTGCGACCATTTAGCAATCCGACACTGAAACCTGTCATCGCGTCCTCCGGTGGCCTCCTGCCCCCGGGGACAGCTAATTTTCCTACCCTGCGCAACTCAATTTGCCCTGACGCATTAACCGTAACTACTGCGACACGGCAAAACTGGACGCCTTTTTACGATCACACTTCGATTCCCTACTTTTTTCTGAGACTCCTATTTCAATTTGCAAGATAAATTCTTTTCAGTATTCCCCTTGAAAAATATTTGTACTTATACGTTTTTGTTTTAGGGTAGAATTTTCTTTGAATGTTTTTCTTAGTTACGACCCTTTGCAAGCTATTTTCACCAATCATCGTTGACCAGTACAAAATAAGAAGCACTTTTAATATTAAACTCTCAGGCGAAGACTTAGAGTGTAGTATAGGATGTCTTGGTATGTTTGAGGGTCAAGGCGTTAGTAGCGTATTGTGGGTTCGATTCCCAGGTGTACGAACACGTACGAGGACACTTAAGGACAGCCACTTCTAAGATGAAGGGAGGTCCGTCATAAAAATTGGACTGGACTGAAAGCTGTGGAGTCGGCTCCGCAAATAAACATTACGAAAACCGAAGATGTACCTTCATTATCCTAAGTAGAGAAAGATGTTAGGATAGATTTACGAACCATTATTTGGTGAATATAAATATAATTCAGCTTTTTGCGGTTGTATAGTCTCTTGTCTGTCAATAAATACATACTAACTTAAGGAATACCGTTTCTACTAATTACAAACAAACATCATAATTATAATATACCATTCACATTCACATTGTCACTTTTTCTTTGCGTTGCGAAAATAAATTTACCTAGTATATAATTTAAAGATTGTAGAGTAAGTATTAAGATAAAACAAACCCTTTCATAAAACCTTTATGTAAAAATTGGAATTTATAAATAGAAAACTGCGTTATTTAGTAAAAGAAAGATATATCTTTCTTGAATCAACTGTATAATTGCCATATTATAGCATTTACTAAAGAAAAAAACTATTTAGTAAATACAATATCCTTCTTTAGTAATATCTAAAAAACTATTTAAGCATTTCATTTCATTTCCCGCGCAAAAACACGTACAAGGAAAATCTTACCACAGATTCCCAAGCGAGACCTATCGGAAAAAGTCTTTGCTATTTGCTTGTAACTGGCCAGTACGACTCATAAAAACTATTACCCGACCACGGAGAGAAAAGAAACATATTCGAACTGCTTGTGTTCAAAAGCAAAATCTCAATTCTATTTAAATTAAATGCAATTTAAATTTATTGAAAAAGAATAGAACGTTTAGAAGCGTTTCAGAATGAAGTTTTTAATTTAAAAAGTATCTTACTAGTTTCCTTGGAAGAGGTATTTTATTTTTATATACTTCAAATGAAAGACGTAACCGAAGGAGAGAGGAACACTTTTTTTTAATTTGATTCTTTAAATGGTTTCAATGATATCATTGATTTTAATAAAAAACAATGTATTTTTAAGGGTGTTTTTCTTTCCTTCTATTCCTCTTTTCAGCATTCCTTTAATATTGTAATGTTTCTATAAGTTTTTATACAATAAGATTTAACAGACTAATAATTCAATTAGTAAACAAGTAAGTATCTCCTAATTTTATTTTCTGACTGGCACGACTTGTATAATTAGTACATGTCTAGACATTTAAGAATACCAGTATTTATAAGTTAATACTAGCCAACATTATTAATAATGTGCATTATTATAAGGACATAATTAGAAGTCGCCGGAGCACCCTTGGGGCGTAGTGACGTCACAAATCCCACGTAACCATATATCACAGGGAAAGTGACGGGCGCGATATTAGTGAAGGTGTTCAAGGAAATTATAGCTAATTTCGGAGGGGACCGTGTCACATTAACGCCATGCGTAGGTTACATCGTTTATTGACATTGTTTAGATTGGATTAGGTGTATGAATTATTTATTTAATCTATTTATGTAATCTCATACAAAACTTATTTCAGTTACTAAAATTAAAATTATAGTTTTTGGATCCTATCCTTTGGGTGTATAGGAATCCTACCAAAACCTAAGGAGCCCAAGCCAACCTCACCTGCAAGTGGTGCACCTGCCGATCAACGGACGAGGCTCTGGCGAACATAACAGTGCCCGGTAAGCGGCAATAGGCTCGCCACCGTTACGTGGGACCAACTATATAATTGGCGAAGTGTGGGCGTATAATATGCCTCTGCCTACCTCTTCGGGGAAACAGGCGTAAATGTATGTATGTAAAATTCAAAGTATTTATAATAGTACAGTAGCTATGATCTAGATTATTCTTCAGATCATAGCTTACTAGATTAAACTCATTAACTCCCAATTTTTTTGTTTGAAATAATAAAAATTCAGTGTGTCTAAACAATATAATTACAGCTCCATATCAATTTAAGACTTTGTTATATTTTTATACATTTAAAAAGAAAAAATAGGCATCATTAAAGTAACCCAAGTACGGCAGCACATAGAGCGTCATATGATATTTATATCCTCTGAGGAATATACCGAAGCTACCTCTTTCCATCAAGTGTTTTACGTTATGTGTCATGTCTCGAACTTGAAACACATAAATAATTATCAGTATGTGTTGTACAAAAGATAGACGGTCGTAATACTTTGTTTTAAAAATAAATTACGCATTTGTTCTAAAATTCTAAATTTATTGTTTCCTTTAGGACTTTGTCGAATTAAAAGTGTTTAAATCAACTCTAATCTAATTTTATTTTACAGTTTTATTAAACTTTTTTTTCAAAAAGGATTTTTAGTGTGCTAAAAAAATATGTAAATAAGTTAAATTTGAGTTTGAAAATGTGCCGCACCCCTTACTGGTCACTGAATCCAGGGGCACACAACCCTCCATTTCCTAACCTATTTTAAACAATCAAATACAACGCCCTCGCTTTGTTAAAACTGACCAGAGCAACCCTTGTAAAACGTTAAATCAAGTGCAATTGTATATTTTAACTGTAAGACCCTTTATCAGGAAATTTGATCTCTTTTAGAAGGGCATTCCTTTGCTTTTAAAAGAGTTATTAGTCCCATAGCAGTGTTTAAGTCACGATTACGTCTAGAGAAGGTATTCGGAAGTCTGTTGATTTTGTATAGGAGAGATTGTTTATCGATAGCTAAATCTTTTTAAAGGCTGTAAATAAATGTATATTAACCTACACGAATGTGTAGGTACACGCAGGTAAGGTTACCTTTGTTATGGTCCTCATATTTTTAGCGAGATTTAACAATTTTGAGCTTTCAATCAACAGATAATGAAAATCCTACTAATAAAAGTTATTTTCTAGTATATAAAAGTTATTCAACTAGTAAAATAACATTATTTTATCTATCTATTTAAATGATTACATCTCATGACGCAAGAAATATGTCTATTATGACAAGAAAGCAGAAAAAACAGAATAAAATATAATTTTAAAATCTAATCCTGATAAACCAAGTATATGAATTTAACATTATGCAGTGCTTTCGTCATTTAGTAAAAGAGAGGTCAAGTAAGGTCCGTCATAGTCAATTCAAAGTCCCTGCAAAGTAGTAAACAATGAAAATCTCAATTTACCGTAATATGCCACTCAAATACACTGGAATAGAAACGATATTGAAGACGTTATGTTTCAAAATCATTTTTCAAAGGCATTTTTTCTAATATAAACTCGATTTTACATCAGTTTAAAAAAATAAAGCAACGACTTGACGTGCCATTTTACGCGTTGGCTCCAAAAACTCTCATACGACCTTTCAAACCTTTTTACGATCTGCCCCTCCACGAAGGTTGCATTGAAAGGGCATAAACAAAAGAATAAGGACCACTTTCAAAATGGTCTTACGTAGGTCAATAAACCTTGGTCTCTTGACACTTCTTGGGCTACGTCGTAAAGTAGCTCATCACAGAAATACCCATTGCCCACTAAGCAAGCTTTTGAAACCCCTTGGCTATAAAAAGGTGATGATCTTTGCAAAGAGTTTCATTATAGATGTAAAGAAAATGACTAGGTGACTACTTTTAAACTACTCTAGGACTTCTTGGCGGGAAAGTAAAGCGTCATGTTTGCAGTTTTGTTATATTTTTCAACATTAATGTGTAATAACGGTGGATTATTAACTGTTAAGTGTTTGAGAACGTACATAAAAGTTGGTAAATGAAACAAAACAGAGCAACATCACTTTTCAAATTCACTGAAGAAGTCCATGTGAGATTTCAGTATAATTTGACATCTTTACTGAAGACTCAAAGGGTTTTGGGTGAGCTCATTCTCATTTTCCATTTAGCATCTTTATGACCACTCTATCTCATTTATTATGTATGATATTATCGCACGATGCCAATACTTAAAAAAAAAATCTACGACTAAATAGGTTGTAAGACTTTTCGAATATGGAACTTAAATCCTGGCTCTTTTGAGCGGGATATATATGATATGTGAACAGATCCTTACAGTTTATTCCGAATCAATATTGAAGTTTTAGATGAGAACCGCCATTTAAATGACACCGTCGACTTGACACCATGGTTGTGGATATTTTGATTTTATTAAGCAGGCCCATAGAGCCACTAACTTGGCCCCAAACGGTCACCCATCCAAGAACTGACCTCAGTAAATTCTGCTTAACATTGTAATCGTTTCCCAAAACGTACCAGCGTTATCTCGGGGTATAACGTATTTCATTCTCACACTAATTATACATTCTGTTATTTATCCAATTAGTTTATAGAATTACTAATAAAAGTTTTTTCCAAAAGGCGAAATGAGAACGTAATAACCGCTCAATCAGAACAATAAAAAGTGGTTATTTAAAACGGGCATTTGATATGTAAATACGGTGCGGGTTATAAAACTGGCCCTCATTAGCACCGCCCTCTGAGGTGGGAGTGACAGCTTCACGCACACCCATTTTAAGGAGGCTATGGGAATATTTTATGTATACCTTTTTGTGGTAAAGCGGTATAGCTGTTATTTTTTGATGGAATATGATTTTGACATAATTTCTCCAAATTATATCTCCTAACCAGGCGATATATGAGCACCTAATTCTCTTTTAAAATCATTTTAAAAACTTATATTCCACGTGGGAATAAATATGGTAGGTATAAATTATTTTACTAAAAAAAATGCCTGGTAAATGTATTTTTTCTTTTAATTTTTTCTTAAAAGAATCCTGTTGTTACTGACGAGCTATACTCGATCTTTGCTCATGATTTAGAAGCGCTATTAAGGAGACATAGAGATTTTTGATATCATTTAAAATAATTTGAAATACTATTTCAACAAAAAAAATGGTATTTCAATAACACACGAACAACATTTTACAAGAAATTTTACATAATAAGTAAACGAACACTTTTTATTGTGAAAACAGTTACTGCGTTTTTTAATAAGAATTTAATATAATGAAACGCAGTATTCATAAAACCTAATTATATGAATAATAGAACTCATTTTGAAATATAAAAAATACGTTTAAATAAGTGGAAACTAAATTTTATGCTACTTTATTTTTATTTTAAATCGTTGTAAAACTAACTTGATCCTTCTTTCCACAGTATTCTGGAGCTCCGAAAAGAGAAGAGCAGAGATGCAGCAAGATCCAGGCGAGGCAAGGAGAACTACGAGTTCTACGAGCTGGCGAAGATGTTGCCTTTGCCTGCCGCCATCACCAGTCAGCTGGATAAGGCGTCTATCATTAGGCTTACCATCAGCTACTTAAAGTTACGAGACTTCTCTGGACATGGGGATCCACCATGGAGCAGAGATCTGCCACTGACAAGCAAAGCTTTGAAAGGTAAGTTCGTATTTTTTATATTTTTATGTGATTCGACATTGTGACCACATACTGGAAAGCAGTCATTGCAGTCTAGAGAAGTAGGGTCGTTTTTTACCGCGTAACAAGCACAATAAGCGCACCCGTTCACAGCGGTCTGCATTAAAAGACCCGGGATTACAGGATTTGGGGAACACATGCGGCAGCAAAGATTTCCACTGACGAATGGTCTTACACATAAACGGCTATAAGCATAATTATTCAATAATACAAATCAATGAGCCAATTCCGTCCACTGCTAAACATAGGACGTAATTAAATAAAAACGCCAGTATCTTGGACAAGGCGTCGATTATTAGGTAACTCATGTTGAAAGACTTTTTCGGACATGGGAATCCACCATAGAGCAAAGATTTGCCACTGCAATGCAAAGCTTTAAAAGGTAAGTTTCTGTAAGCATATTTAAACAATCAAATTAATGAGCCAATTGCCGACCCCTGCTGAATACAGCCATGAGCATAATACTCTGCACGAGGACCGAGTGGTTAAGTATGGTATGACCTAAGTAACTCGCACCTTGGTTCGTAGTGAGGCACTAATGGTCTTAAGTTATGATTCAAGTTTTACTACCATTCCGTTACAGCTTTAATAGCGTTACCTAAAGCTTAACATGTTCAGGATAAAAAGTTGCCTGTTTCTTTTCCGAGGATTTGAGCTTTGTCAGTAACAAAATTGTCTACATTTATCTTAGTGGTTTAGGCTATGAGATTATGTTCCTTATTAGAAAACGGTTTAATTCTCCATACACAGTTTTATCTTAATAGAGGGGGCTCTTGGCTCTCAACTTGAAAAAGAGTAATAACTACCCTCTGTCCTTCTCAGGGTTTTAAAGTAGGTATATCTATATCACATTATATCTAAATCTGTTATGTGGTTGATAGTGGGAAATATAGAATCAGTTTCCTATTTATAATACATACACGCATACATCATATCACGCCTGTTTCCCCAGAGGGGTAGACAGTGGCATATTATTTGCCCACATTTTGCCAATTTTCCTCCAGAGGTCAGAGGTCGTCCATTGATCGGCAGATGCATCACTTGTAGGTGAGGTTGGCTTGGACTTCAAAGATGTTGTTAGTATCCTTATACACCCAGTACATTATAATAAATTTATAATATTGCAGTATAATATAAAATACTTACCTAACGGTTTTAAGGATTGCGTTTGTGGTTACAAAACAATAGAAGCGAATTAATAATTACCTCCTAAAGGTATTAAACATGACAACAACTTTTAACTGTACAAGCTAACTTAATATAATTGTAAGTACGAACATGCAAGTGAAGTGCCCTTAGTACCCGACGTTCGGTTCCCTCAAATTGAAGTAAAACTATGCAAAATGAGTGACTGGGTTTAAAACAACCGGAGGGTGCCGGAATCTGATTTTCCTTCGTCAACTCATTGTCATCGATAAACTCGTTACTGCACCCTCTGTGGTACTGTCAACATGCTAAATTCAATAGCTACATGTATCTTTCAAAGAATATTTTTTAACTATTAGTTAACATACATAATTACTAACTATGGTCAGTTTTATAATAATGTTTATTTTGTCGAGCTTCAGTGAAAATAATCGGGATCTCAATTTTATTTTGTTTGCTGCCAGTACTGACCAAAATATAGCTAATACCAGCTTTAAGTTCGACCACACTTGGATGGAAACACATTGCTTATTAAAAGAGTACTGTTGGTGTTAATAGTATTTATGTGTACTTGTGAATAAGATCATTAAGTTCAGCCGTCAGATCGTGACCGTTTTTAATATAAAGGTTGCTAGTTTGACTAAATTTGATTATTATTTACACGTGGTAAAAAAACAAACAAATTCATCTTAGTATGTTCAAAATTTGTACGTATTTTTTTAATTTATTGAAAACATTTAAAAGTGTTATTTATAAAAAGGTTTGTTTCTGTTTGCTATTTTTTGGGCGTAACCTAGAATAAGGTGCACAAACCACATTAAGGCAGATAAAGTACACACTGATTTATATAATTGAATTCATTTTTCATTAGAGCATAGCCTGTGAGTATCTTGTCAGTTCTACTCACAGAGCGTTAGTTTAGAACTGGCACTTAGGTTCACTTACACTTACTTTATTTGCATGTAAGGACATCTAAGCTTCGAGATTTCAGAGTAGTTATGTTTAGTTTTATATTATTAATAGTTTATGAAATAAAGAACTTTCATGTTTACTTTTATAACTACGTCAATTTTAGACCAAAAAATAAAATTGTATAAAAATATTTCTACAAACTAACCACAGTGACCCGAAATATCTGGGACTAAATTCACGCGTCGAAACAAATCAAAACACTGTCTAGCGAGGCGTGCACGCAAATAAATGTGCCCAGGGGACGGGATCCACCGCAATACGTCACACAAATTTCACCTATCTGGAAAAACACAAACGTTTGTTTTACTAACCACACAATGCACATGTGCCTCATTATTTGTTATGGAAATTGTGTGTATATTCTTGATTGTCAAGACATTTTTCAATTTTTATTAAAGGAAGGGAGTTTATTTTTTTTTTTACGTACTGTATTATTTATTTCTACCAACGGTGCAGTACTTTTAATTTCTATGTAAAACCTAAAGAGGTTTTACATCGAACTTGAACGAACGTCGCTACGTACTTCGTAAACTTAGTAATATTGGCAGCTCGCCTTCGTAATCTGTCAAGCGCATCAGTATTAGTCTTTTGTGGTTAGTCCGTTGAAGGAATACTCTACTGTAGATACACAGAAGGTAAGTATTGTAGTCGCACTATTTCATGTAATTGATAAGTCTGTTTAAGGGAAAATACTTTATATTATACCTATCTATATATCCTTCTGGCCTCTTGGAAATAAATCTCAATAACCGTCACATTTACTTCCAAAACACAGGTTATTAACAAGAAGGTTGCCCTCAGCGACAAGAGTTTTCTTATTTTTAACATAATACCTGCAGCAGTTAATAGTATGAACCGTGTCGTATTATCATCGCTATATCAACAAATATTTTATAACTACAATGTGTCATATTAGTTTAAATAAAAATCTTTTTATACATAGTTATATTACACAATATTCTCACTGTGAATAACATATGTAGAGTTCATGATGTAAAATTTCTAAAGCCTATTATGTAAACTACTTTTCATTGCAGCGGCACAAAATAAAAAAGCTTTTTTAACACACACTGTTCCTAAATCCGTAACAAGTGTACCAATAAAACACCCCAGTTGAAATCCAATTTTGGCCCCTAATGCGCTTAATGCGACCACGGGGCGAATCACTACGTATGCCGCTGTCATTTTAACTCAATTTTCAAACGGGCCTGCTTTTCCACCTACGTATGTATTCAAATAAAAATATTCGAGACTATAAGACACAGCTTTAGGGGTGTTAAAATGTCTCCTAGTGCAATATGGGGTACAATTGCGGAGTTTCCAATACACTCACGTAAGCAATAAACATTTAAGAAGCAAATTTTTGTGTGAAAATTTACTACGGAAAAAATGTCTGCTTATATTCGCTGACTGATTTATGTTTGCGGTTAGGGAATTTTCATTCTTTGTTTTTATAAAACATACGTTTGTAAATTTGAATCACAATGTTGTCACAATACCATGTTGAAATTTATAAACATTGTACAAAGTGTAAAAGACACTACCGAAAAAACTAATTAAATTCATGATGGGACCCCAACCCAATGTAACAATACACCGCGAATTGGGCTAAAATTTTTAATCTAATCAATTAACAATCAGTGCAAGCGATACACCGCTTGTTAGTACTGCTTATTTGGTGGACGTGACTTGGTTAGCTATTCAAATTATGGTGGGGTTCGTTTGACGATTTTGTCTGTACGATTTAATTGGTGAGCCCACTGTGCGTCTTGAGGTTGCTTAAATTAAGCTATGGCTTTCGACAAGCTTGAATGGCTGACGGTTCCAAATTGCCGTTTTCCGTTGAAAATTGGTTTACTTGACAACTTATTTCCTAAAGTTGTTATTATTAAAGTTTATTTAAACTGTGGTTAAGGTGTAACTGTACTGGGAACAGTTAGGAGATTGAAATAAAGTCTATTCATTCGGAACTCTACACAGTGTTTCGTTTATTGGTTTTTGAAAAAAGTAAAGGGTGTAAAAGGATCCTACCAAGACCTAAGGAGCCCAAGCCAACCTCACCTGCATGTGGTGCACTTGCCGATCAACGGACGAGGCTCTGGCAAACATAACAGTTCTCGGTTAGCGGCAATAGGCTCGCCACCTATTACGTGGGACCAACTATATAAATGACAAAGTGTGGGCGTATAACCTCTGTCTACCCTTTCGGGCAAACAGGCGTGAATGTATGTGAGTATGAAACAAATAGTTTTAACCTTTAGAAATGACACATTTTAAGTAACCAAATACATAATGTCTACCACGTTTTCGGTAGTCATTGAACACGTCATAGATCATAGAAAACTTTAACGCCCCATCGGTTTAAGGTTATTTATTTTTCCCATGTTATTATTAGGTACTGAACGAAACTAAAAAGGGATGTAGCCCACAGAGACGAGGCTAGAGTTTCTATAAAACTTTTACTAATTTTTCAACCGATATGGCGCGGTGGCGTGTGTACTGCCAATGCGCTCCTGAGGTCGTGGGTTCGATTCCCGCGCAGGACAAATCTTTGTGTGCATAAACTTAAATATTTGTCTTGCTCTGGGTGTTTTACTATGTATATGAAATATGTATTTATAAAAAAAAATTATTGATGTCTATTCGTTATTTAGTATCCATAACACAAGTACTTAATAATGCTCATCTTGGAACTAAATAATTGGTGTGTCAGATAATATTTATTTCTTACTCTCTATATTAAAGTACGGAGATAGCTTGTGTAGCGTTATAAATAAATGTAGGACTCGGTCAGCCATGACTAATGGAAGCCGTTCACCTGATAAAAAGGACCGAATAAAATTTCTGAACAAAAACAGCGTTGTTTAGAATAACTTTTTTCCTACTAAACTAATCCTGCGTTAACAGTTATCAATGTTTTGATTGTACAATACTCTTTCCAATTCTTTGTGGTTTTAATATCTATGAAACTATTAAAAAGATTTTTAAAATATGTATGAAAATATGAAAACAAATTTTTACATTGAGAAAATTATATTTTTTTAAGGAATATAATAAACTAAACCTCTAACAAAAGCTTTTTTGATCATCAAAAATACTGAGTGAGCATCTAATAGGTGATTAGGTGCTCAATCAGTAATTTTGATGTACAAAAAGGTTAGGTTAGGTTGGCAATTTATTAATTTTGAAGACACGTTAAATATGATCCTTTTTTTAATAATAAACTTTATAAATATATGAAATAAAAACAAATAATATTTTTCTGTTAAAGTCCTGTCATGATTTTTTTCTGTCTTAGTCTGGTTATTTTCAAAGTATGCAATGTTAGTGTTTACAAAAAAAAACAAAAACTAACGTTGTCTATTGTTTATAGTATAATTATTGCTGTAAAATGTGCTATGAAATATGTAGAAAAATCTTTTTCTGAAATATTTTTGAGTCATTAGCAATGTCTTTAAAAATTTTCACATAAAACAGAAAGCTTTACATCCTTTAAATAGTAACGATAGTACATATACGCGTTAGCCCTAATTAACTTTAACTGAAAGCTAATCACCAAAATACATAAGACATTTAAAGCTAAACAATTATTTATACAAAAGTTTGGTTTATTCATTGGTGAATCCTAGACAGCAGCGCTGAACATTGATTGAATAATTGAATAACCGGAGAGAATTGTCATCCAGACAGACAGATTGACTAATAGACTTCTAATTAGTAATCCTAGTGGACAGTGCTGTGTCATCGACGCATCTACCTAATTATAAGGACGTGTTTATTAGCTTCGTATATATCTATCTATAACATAGTGTCGTCTGAGGTCTAAGACCTAGAAAGAACTGAGAACAGCTGAAAAAGGTTTTATATGGGAGTATAAACTAAAAACTCTTCCAAAAACTTAATAGATTGCAAAGCGTTACGCATTATCGGGCTGGCAGCTGGCGGGAGATCAGAACTAAACAAGTTTCTTGTGAATGGGCGCGTTAGTTTTAAAGTTGACATTTATAAAAGTTTTGTTTAGCCAAACTTGTATAATAAAAAAAACAAGAAGAGACAACTGCGTCTCTTAAGGAACTCTTAGTGTCTTCTTCTGAAAGTGCTTTTTTTAAACTGAAATGTAAATTGAGGCGTCCAAAGCACGTTTTTGAAATAACTGTAGTCTGTGTAGCTAGACTACGGTAATACGTACAAGCTCATTAGTTTGGGACTAAAAGGCCTGTGTAAGATTTCCAAGAATATTTATTTAAGTAATTTATTGTCTTTACTATCAGATATTTCAAGTTGAACCAGTTTAATTGAATTGTAATCTTTGCTGTTACTCCGAGGAAGCCCTCGTAGCTCCATGGTGCTCGGTAGTCAGAAACGATCATCGAAGTAAAGCAGAGTCCAAAGGTCAGTCCTTGGATGAGTGACCGTTTGTGTGGCATTTGATATCGAGCGCTTCCGTGCTTCGGAAGGCACGTTAAGCCGTTGGTCCTGGTTATCACTAAATGCGGTAGTCGTTTAGCCATGTTATAGGCCTAATTGGGCGGCTTGAAAAATTCTAACAGCAGGACGCCATACACCTGCTTCCGTCAATCCGCACTGGGTCTGCGTGGTGGAGTATGACCCAATACCCTCGCACCTTGGTATGTGAGAGGAGGCTCGTGCTCAGTAGTGGGACGTTAATGGGCTGAGATTATGATGATGAATCTTTACTGTTACTTACTTCCTCACTGCTGCATTTCAGAACTTATTGTCATCAACAATAATCAAACATTTGTAATTCGTTTTTTTCGTTACATTGACCTAAACTTAGCAAAAATAATTTTGTTTGTAAGCTTACGATATTAATGCATTCACTTGCGAAAATGAAAGTGATTTTAATATTAAATGCTGGCTTAACAGGCGTGACCATTATGATTTTATGGCTGTAACGAATGATATCTATAGACGATTAGGCTGTTGCTGACATAGCTCGGTCATCGGTAAATTAATTTGTTTCGTTTACATTTTACGTGGTAGATCGATTGCAATGTTTGTGGAGTGCCTAATAACTCCTAACTAAACGCTCAGCCTATTGGTTACATAATTAAATTAACGTTGAAAGAGATATATATGAACGTCAGTAACATTTTGGTTGTCTTTTTTTCATTTTGATAAGTTTTGCCATGTGATTACTAATATATTTTTAATTATGCTTTAAAGCTGTAACGTAAATTTATACACTTTAATTTTACACTACTAGTGAATTCTTTAATGTATTTCAAAGATTTATTTCATCATCGTCTTAGCTCACTATTCTCTTACTACATAGTACGAGTACTAGTCATTCAGTTTATAAAAGGTCATATACGAAACGTGGACCCAGTGCGGATTGGCAGTGAAAAGAATGTGGCGTCTTGTCTATTTAAATTTATGAAGCTGTTGAGTATAACCTCTAACATGGCTCAAATACATCAAAAAGAGGTCACACATCCAAGAGCCGACCTTTATGAACTCTACCTTACTTTGGTAATCATTATCGAACACCTAGTTCGGCGGCGCTACATCAAAGAAATCGTTACAAAAATAATTTAGATAATAGATATTTTAATAAACATACACATACATACATTCACTGTTTCCCCGAAGGGGTAAGCAGAGGCATATTATGCGCCCACACTTCGCCAATTATATATAGTTGGTCCCACGTAACAGGTGGCGAGCATATTGCCGCTTACCGGGCACTGTTAGGTTCGCCAGAGCCTCGTCCGTTGATCGGCAGGTGCACCACTTACAGGTGAGGTTGGCTTGGGCTCCTTAGGTCTTGGTAGGATCCCTGTCCACCTAATAGAAGCTTTTTAAAATATTAGAATGTTTGATATATATATAACACACGAGATTCTTCTCCGACTAATCGTATAAGCAACTCAATATCATATTACAAAAAACAAAATTACAAATATCAGCAAAAAGAAACCGTAAGAAGTCGAAGAAAAATAAAGCATCCATACATCAACTATAGCACAGCCTTACAAACGCAATATTTCTCAATACTACTCCTACAGGAGACAAGTCAGATAAATTCGACAAATTAACTTCGGGGTAAACACGTGTTTCGTTCCCCATATTGCCGCGTGGTAGCAGCACCGGTGATTTATGGCATTGGGGCGGCGGAACTCGAATCGAACAGACGTATGTCATGTTAACCGGTTAACGGATTCATCATTTCTCTTGATTCATATATTGTTGTGAGGTGCGAAATATAGTAATTTGTAGTAAAATTTTGAACTAACTTGGTAAGATGTTAGCAATAATAATTTAGACAACATTACTATAAGGTAAGTAGGACTTTTCTAGCAAACTTCTTCTCATTAAAAGCTCTAATAAAGTGGCGCTCCTAGATTCAAAAGATGTTCACTAGTGCTTTGGAATGAAGCCTCGCTTGAGTAAATGGACTTGTATGATGACTTTTAGATATTAAATTGATATACTTTATTCTCCTGGCCTGTGTGCAGCATGAATGTTAGAGACTAAAAAAACAATTTGAGAAATCAATTAAATATAATTATAAAATAAATTAACTATTTTTATCCATGTTATTTACAGTCAAATAGCTGACAAACATTAACACATTTGTGTACACAGAAATCTTACATTATTTACAAGAAAAACAAAGGATCCCTTTGACCAGTACAAAGTTGGGTGTTATAATTCACGTTCCTTAATACAAGGCCACCGTAAATCATAGTACGGCACATCTGCCGACGAAATAGAAAAATAACAATAAATAAAGGGAAAATATGTCGGGAGACGACCACGCTGGCCGGCGGAATATTGGTGAGACCGGGGAGAGACGGATTTATTTTTACTTTTTTTTTATACGGACCTTGTTGTTTAGAGTCTACATATCAAGTGATTTGATTGGATGTATCATTAGTTATGGCAGTCAAGTAAAGTCCGTTATAGTTGTTTGTGACTTAGGCTTGTGCCTATGTGCTGGTATGGGTAAACTTGTGGAGACTTCACTAAAGGCTCCAATGGAGTATTTCTTATAAGTGAGTCCATATAATCAGTTGTTTAGGGTACCTATTTGCAATTGTCAAGTCATGTCACTCATTCTATATGCATTATAAATTTAACACTATGCGGCGTTTTATCACTTAGTTTTAGGCAAGTCAAAGTCCCACCCAAGTATTAGGTACTTATATTTTAAAATTATAATTTATAATAGAAATCAAACTTATACTAAATCTTTAGCTGCAGGCTGCATTTTGATACAAAAGTAAATAAATGATACTTTTATTTTTAAAGCACAGCGAACTATGGCTTGTATCTAATTAATATACACGACAATACTCAGTTGATAAGGTCCTTAGAAGTCACATCATGAATAGGTGAAGATATTTCCTTAGAAAACTCCCTATTCCTTAATTCAGTTCCCGGAATTCGCCGGTCTTGGCTCAATAAGCTAACCCTTCCGCTAATCCGGGGTATAATGAAGCGGGTGCGTGACCCTTACCTACATATTAAATACTGCTTCTTAGACCCTTTCTCCACAGTGTTGAAAGGTCGACGAAAGAAATAATGAGTTCTGAGGGATTGTTTAGTATTCTTTGTGATATGTGTTAAGGAACTTTTTTGACTTAGATATTTGTTAACATTTTTATGCACACGGATATTTATGGCCGTCCAGGTCTATGTTTAGTACAATAAGTTTATAAAAAGAACGATCATGGAAAAAAAATCTCTTTTAATTATACGAGTTTAAGATTCCAATTCTAGGTCTACTTAAAAGCATCCATTACTCTTTATATTACAATAACGATCAAAAAAATGCACACAACCTTAAAAACAAGCCACCATACAACTAGACAACCATAAAAAATAAAAACAGTTATAAGAGCATAAAATGGCATAATTGTCGACGCGTATTAACACGGCTCGTTACGTCCATTGAAAACCGATACCACCTCGCGTAGCATTTATTTTCAATCTACAATCGCTGGCCATTTTTGCGCGATCCCTTCTGCCGGTGCATCACAATCATCGCCCAGCGCCATTCTATATTGACAGTACGTGTCCCGAATGTGCGATTGCCGGTAGCTATTTTTATTTGGATCGATTCTGTCCGGTCCGGCTGGACCCCGCGGCTCCTGAAGGGTTAGCGGACCATGTAATTGGCTAGTTACAATTCATTACTGTTTCACAGTTGTGATTCTTAGGTATTTCTCACTGGATGCGATTCGGTGTGGTGTGACTTACGGCGATATACGTGACTCTTTTGTTATTGTGTCTGGTCTTTAGTGGTTCATATCCATGAGCAAAAACAAATAAATACATTAGTTTACTAGCATTATCATGCTAAGTAGTAGTTGCAGTTTGATTACTTGCCGTCCGAGACAGGATCCACAAAGATCTGTATTATCCGAGTTAACTTTCATGATAGTGGAGACCAATAAAATATTGAGTATGTTTATCTTTAACTGTATTTTGTTTGTGCGGAAAAATATAAATAATTATTCTAAGCGCTGTGAACGTCACAGCTTTAACACACGAAATAAAAATAAACTGTTAAATCCATTTCTAAGACTCCAAAAAATTCGGAAGTCTTTTATGGGGCAAGGTATGAAATACTACAACAAAATTCCGCATGATATATTGGATTTGCCCTTAAACAAATTTAAAGTAGCTATTAAAGAAACATTGATTAAGAAAGTATACTATTTTACGCAAGATTATATAATTGATAAGACGGCATGGCTGTAAATTGTATCTATCATAGAACAAACAATTTTGTGGTCTGCGGCTGTTTGATTTTTATAATATTATTGTTATTTCTGCTATTTTAATAGTACAAATGTGTACAAATCTTTTTATTTTGTGGCTTGAGTATGTCATGCACACTTAAATGTCTCTGGGGTGGCGGCGTTATGCGTCGGGTCGTTACATTCCCTAAAATATGGTTGAGTGAAACGATGGCTGGTTCATTCGTCATACTCTTGAACGAGTGCTGCTTGTGGGGACTGGTCTGCTCTTGTCTACTATTTTTATTTGTAATTAAAGATTTAGCTAACTGAGAAAATGTAATATTATTTTTAATCTGATAGCTGCACACACAATTTTTGTTGTCCTATCATTCTCCTAAATGATGTTTTTGATTAGGAACGCATAGTATTGTTCAAATGATTATATAGATATTAAGACTGAATTGCTGTAAATGATATCTTTCATAGGACCAAAAATATTTGTGGTTTGCAGCACATTTAATTAATATAATGTTATTTTTGTTAAAATTTGTTTATCCTGTAGCTTGAGTATGTCATGCTCACTCAAATGTCTTTGCGGTGGTGGCGTCATGCGTCGGGTCGTTGCGTTCCCTAAAATATGGTTGAGCGAAACGATGGCTGGTTCATGCGTCATACTCGTGAACGGGTGCCACCAGTGAGGACTGGTCTGCTCATGTCTACTATGTTTATTCGTACTCATACTCGTATAACTTAAAATAAAAAGTTATTTTCTTCTTTTATTTTAAATCATGTGACTGCAGAACACATGTTTTTGTAGATTTGTCAAATTGTTTTACTACTAAGTACATATTCTTGTAACTGGCGGGAGAAAAAACTAACCTTGACGATTTTCTTGCCCGTTCTTTTACGATCAAGCTCCCGCCCGCAGTGAATGGGCGCGCTAGTTTTTAAGTTTTGACGTTCATAAGAGCTCTTTTGAGCCAAACTTGAATAAGTGATTATGAATTTGAATTTATAATTTTTTTGAAGTCAAGTTTCTTCGAGATACTCATAATTTATTTTGTTGGATTGAAAAGTTCCTTAGGGGTTTGTATGGAATTGAATTCTAAACCCTGTATCGGAGTCGAAATCCATCGATTATTTGATGGCACAGAAATGCTATCAAATAATTATATGATCTTCTTCTAAAGTTTGGCTTCAGAGGACCTTATGAACGTCAACCTAAAACTAGGAGCTGGAGTAGAGAAGGTTCGGGCACGAAACTCATCAAGTGAGGACATGAATGGAGTATTTACGTTTAATTTAATCAAGTAATGGTTTAAAATATTTTTGTGACAATTCCCGCGCAATTATAATTTCCCAAAAAGTCGAGAAACAATTTAACACGCTCTCGTTTCAGAGTTGGTCGTGAGGACATCGTTGTTTGGCTGTCTGATATCTTACCTGAAGATGCCCTGTGTAAGGCCAAAATTACAATGAATTTCCACAAAGTAACTCTGAATCAATATTTTGTTCAATATAATTTCAGTAAAATGTACTTTTTAATACAAATTCGTTCAAACACTGTACTGCTCAGTTCTTAGATATAACTACAAAATAGCCTCAATTATTTATGGAAATTACCAACAAGTTTGCCAAAATAAAAAGCACCAATAAAATCGATGCCATTGAAGTTTGGGCAGAGGGTGGTAATTCTTCATTAGACGCGCGGGTTCCGGTCAAGTGGACCCCTAGGGGTTGGCAATCAACGCTACAGAATTATTCTTGGGGGTTGCCTAAAGTATGATACTGTAAGACCAAAAAATATATAGATCTTAAAGTTTGTGTTTTCTTAAGATAAGGATTTGGTGGACCTTTGGAGTATTCTATTAAAAAATAAAATAAAATATACTATTTTTGTTATTAAAATCAACAGAATCATTAGGATCAGCCTGTCGTGATTCTAAAGGGGGAAGAGGAATGTCTGTCAGTCAGTCAGTCTGTTAGTGACTCTAACGGTGCTACTACTTTTATTTAAAAAAATATGTTTAAAAAAAATAAGTGCATGGTAGTTTTAACCCAAAATGCATGCAAGAAGTTTCTCTTATTCATCTGATTCAATAAGAATTTCCACTTTGTTGGCGGAAAAACAATTGCCAATCAGTTGTCAATTGCAGGACAATTGCTACTCAAGCTATTATTTATTTTATTTTTATTTATTTGGAACAACAAACAATTACATAATATTTGCTTAGTTCTAAATCTTAAGGTATACACTTACTTATTATGTAACCAACAACGTTATTCACAGAGTAATATTTAACGATTAGTCTAAGTACGTATACAAATATTAAAAAAAAAAAATACACTATGAGTTACTTAGAAAATTATTATTAATTGTCCATATCATTATCTTTAAGTTGCGATAGTACACTGTTTCTAAATTGGTTTAGTGACATTCTGAATAGATAAATATTGGAGCAATGTGTATTGTAAAAATGCATAATGCTATTGCCAAATTAAATAAAGTTATTTGATTTTTCTCCTGTCCCGGTCTTAAATTATCTGGTGACCAATGTTTAGGTATGACAAATTAGTTTTTTTATGAAACATATATTTTTTACGTATAATTAATTTATATTTCAGAACTGGCATAAGTAAGATTAAACTTAAATAAGATTTCTTTTTTCAATTTTACGTACATTCCCAACAAACCAACTCGACGTAATCAATAATACATACAAACATTCACAATAAAAAGTACCCCCCCGTATTAGACGTCCGAGTTTTATTTAATTTGGCACTAAGAAAACACCAGCGCCCTCCACGTCCGCCTCAACATGTCGAGATGGACAAATACGCCCAAATTATTGCTTTCTTTACCTCTAAATAGAGATATTTTCACTGCCCTTTAGATAGAAGCTGCATTTACACCGTAAGGTGCCTATTTCACAGAAGTGAAGGGACGGAGAATTTATTTTTTCTGATAATAAGTGACTTGCTAATAATGTAAAATACACCTCACTAGGACTGAATCCTGACACATAATTTGTGTCCAATATGTCCAATAATTTATATAGAAACTATGTGATGGGTACAATAGTGTCTACTTTCCTTATCTAGCTGCTATAATAACTTAAATTGAAAAATATAGATGACATTTTTCCTTGCACAGACAAACATACTAGTGTTAGTTTGTTTTGACTACAAATGTTCAGATTATAGATGAATGCAAATCGAGCCATATATTTTAAAGTGAATAAGCAAAGCTTGTTATACTTTTCAAGTCTGTTCTATTATAAAACGTATGTAATAGACAAGACTTCTGAATTGGACTTGACAAAAATTATTAACAGCGCCTTCGTTAAGCGATAGACCTTTTGTTATTTTTCTTTGACTTTTTTCTTTCAAATATTTTCTCTTACGAACTTTTTTTGAAGTTACTATTCGGTATAATAGAGGTACCGATGGTCTTTACTTCATGTTAAATCGATCGCTGGTGGTTAACAGTGGTTCGTTAAGTGCCCACAATCTTTGGGGTTCTTTATTAAATTTGGCGGACTTGAGTGGACCTTGTGCGATGGGGCCGCACTCACTGCAAACTTTTTCACAGAAATATTTAAATACATTCTTACTTCTATAAAAGTCTTTGAGTAAGTACCTATAGATAATTTGTTTTAACAGACATACAACATCTTAGGAGTCCAAGCCAACCTCACCTGCAAATGGTGCATCTGGCGATCAACTGACGAAGCTCTGGCCAATATAAAAGTTCCCGGTAAGCGGCAATAGGCTAGCCACTTTTTACGTGGGACCAACTAGAAAGTTGGCGAAGTTTGGGCTTACTTGCCTCTGCCTATCCATTCGGGGAAACAGGCGTGATTGTATGTATGTATGTTTGATAAGATTACGTTTATTCTATCTTTACTCAAAGACATACCAACAAATAGATAACAAATAGCAAAATGCGTAAAACTTTTTTAAAGGGTCAGCACTGCGCTAGTGCTGTCCACAGACTGCAGTGACCTCTTTCCAATGCATGCTTGGGTAACTTCTTGTGGTATAAAAAAAAGAAGACAACTGTAAAATTGTACTGGTGAACAATATGTAAATAACGACAGAAAGAAATTTTTTCAGCACTTCCAAAAATACGTCGTTTCTAAACAAGACCACTAAGCTCTGGCACACGCTGCCGGCTCATGTGTTTCCTATTTCCTATGATCCCGGGTCTTTCAAGCGGGGCGTGAAACGGCATGTAGCAGGCCGTCATAAGTGGGTGCGCTTTGTACCGTGCTTGTTTTACGGTATGAAGCGCTTTCATTTTTTTTGGACTGAATCGACTGCTTACCATCAGGCAGGTTGTCATTATGACGTAACATTAAAAAAAATCTTAACATAGCTTTTTTAATAAGTCTCTATTGTGATTTAATTTCTTTTCATAACCTCTCAGACACCAGGATGCTTTATTAAGTTCAGCTAATGCCTAACAAATTACTGCCATAATAATGGCGATTTAACCTAGCGCTCGCGAAACGAGAAAATTATACGGAGTATTAGCGGTCTTAATAAAAATTTGTTTCTTCGGGGGAGACGTACTAATGGTTTCTGTCGTCTTGTTGGAGTTAGAAACTTTGTTTTCTGGGATTTCTTAAATAAGTATGTTTAGGTATGGCTAGTTTTATTTTTGAAATAAGTATGTCTAGGTATGGCTGGGTTTGACGACCGTTATGGCGTGGAGGTCAGTATACCTGCACTTCACTACAGAGGTCGTGGGTTCGATTACCACACAGGACAAATCCATGTGTGCATGAATATGAATATTTGTTCTAGTCTGGGTGTTTTCTTATGTATATTAAGTATATATTAACAAAAAAAAAGTATTTAAGTATGTTTATCCGTTCTTTAGTATCCATAACACAAGTTCTTAATGATACTTATCTTGGAACTAAATAATTAGTGTGATTGTGAGAGGATATTTATTTATTTATTTATTTAGAATAGTATAAAGAATAGATAGCACTTATTATCTTTTTGATTGTCTAGACGAAGACAATAATAATCTTAATTGAATAGAATAGATATAATTTTTTTATTGAATAAATGTATCTTAAATATTACCTATACCTACAAATAGATTAAATTAAAGTCTTCGTTTGTAATGTCAAAATAATAATTAATATGGAAGTTAAAAAAAAGACCTTTCTTACTATTTGCGAAACAGCTGAACCGATTTCGACGAGAGTTTTCCTAAAAGATATATTATTGTGTAGTAATGTCAGTAATCAAAGTAACTGGCTACTTCAGAAGCAAAAAAATTACTTTAAAGGCTTTACTTAGAAGTAGAGAAATATACTTAGCAATCAATTATAGGCAAGACTGTAAACTATATTTTATCAAAAACAAAGAATAAATCCTATATCAAATTATATACTCACAACTTATCCTTGGGAAATCGCAGTGTTCAAAAAAAAACGAATGCAACCTCTTTGAACATTTTTAGCCAGAGACAATAAAGTAACCAGGGCAAGTTCACATGGGATTTAGTCGCCATATTTAACCGCGAGATGGCGCGATAGTTGCGGCGTCGGCTTTATAACGATTTAATACTTCAAAACTCCAGAGGGCACCTTTGATATGCCGACTGTTTAGTTTGTACACCGTACAAGTCTTGGTTTGTTCTGTCTTGGTCTGTATCTGAGTAACTTTTGGTATAAGTTTGCATATTAGGGAAGTAGTTACTTATAACTGTTTGGATTCATTCTTTTTTTATGAATTTAAGTAAATTACATTCAGAAACTCGGGAAAGAAATCAATAATTTGAGTCTGGGGCTTTGTATATTATGACGTACGATAAGTTTTGTCTTAGTTCTACCTGAAATGTCTTTAGTCAAATATTTGGACGTGCGACACTTGTTATCATAGTAAACCTTCTGAAATAAAACAAATATTAACACTGGGAAGTTGGTTTATTGCCAGTCAAGTTGGCAGATATGATTGAAAGCTGTATGTCTATAGATGTAAGCGCTAAGTCGTTAAGACTACCTTTATCTCTTAATTGGCCAGTGGGAAGTATGTTCCCACCACATAATGAACCTTAAGGGATGCAGTTAAGATAGAAGGTAGCGCGCTAGTTTTTAAGTTTTGACTTTCATAAGAGCTCTATTGAGCCAAACTTGAATAAATGATTTCGACTTTGGCTTTAGAAATGGCATAAAAATTCAACATGCTCTGGCCGATTAAGGATTAAATGTAGTACGCTTAATGAACTTAAGCTACATCCTTAACTAAGAGTTAGCTTTTATAAAAAAACACTTTACGCAGGGGCCCCCTGCCCCTGCTGCCTAAGACCCGCCTGGCGCTGCTTGACGGGCCGGTAGTCAGCACTAAGGGCACCCAGAGTCGCCAATCTCTGGGTGTTACCTTTTCCCTAGCGCCCTCTGCGCCCTACCGGGAGGTACTCAGTCTCTCCCACCACGACAAGGTGGAGTCCACCAGTCGGGGGGTAGTAATATAAATCTGATCGAAGTAAAAGTAAACTTCGCGACAACTAAATAAATCTTTTCTGAATAGTTTTAGTAAGGACCATGGGGTAAATATATTTTATCTATATTATTGATCTAAGTATGAATGCCGTGTAGTACCGGCCTAGAATGGTGCCACCCCCTCTCATCTTATGTAAGAGGAGTCGAATAAGTCGACGAAGAGAATTCCTACCGGATTATGGGCAGCAGCATCATCCTGCGTACTGACTGGAACTGCGATCACCGACCCGCCTGCCCAGCGTGATAAATATGGGCGCATACCCCTAATAACCACTCATCTAACGGGGAGAAGCCTCGATAAAGATAAATCCTACCAGATGATGGGCAGCAGCGTCATCTTGCGTACCGGCTAGAACTGGTGGGTTGGTCATCGTGGTGATTATGGGCAAGTACCCCCGTAATAATGTAATAACAAGTAATAATGTAATCTATCGGGGAGGCTGATGTGGAGCAGTGGACTCTATAAGGCTAATATAATGAATTAATGATTGAAGTGTATACTGGCCGAAGTTATGTAGATATCTACCATTGTGCAAGACCATATAACTTCGATCAAACGAAAGTGTCATGACATATCATGATACCAGGACCACCATAATTCGTGGCAAGGACACGGCCGGTCGTGACAGGCGGTCGTGACGTCGACGGCCTGTGCGAACAAACAACGCATCGTGCGACAAACGCCAACGACAAGTCGTAAGGGAACAAACTAGCAGTCAGTTGTCACGAAATTTGGTTATGTCACTGTCCTTCAAATTATTTACATATGTTACTGTTAGTATCATTTATAGCATAGTATATGTAGTTTGGCAATATAATTTCGTTATCCCAAATAAAATAAAATTAATTTTGCTGTGATATCACAGTCTAGCCTAGCGAACAGCCAAAAGTTAGTCGCCATTAAGGTCTGCTGTATCGCGACAATAAAATATATTGCCATTGATATACCTTTACTTGTGAATGTAACAATACAGGAGCTCAAGATATGGTAGCAGTTTAAGCTTACTCCTCAGATCAAGTAAAAAAAGGTAGATAGCGCATGGCCATTGATAGCACTGAAGTCACAAAACTAAGCTCATTTGTGTAAATACACGCGCTCACGCACACACATACGTAAAATAAGCTTAGTTTTACGTTAGTATCTCCCGAGACACCGAGTAGTAACTTTGTCAATAAAATGCCGTCCTGTGTGATTAAATGGTGCTAAAACAACACTAAAGCGAACAAAAAGTCTGAAGAAATATCGTTTCACACATAAGTTAACACAAAACTATCTTTTTTTATGTTTCAAAATAATTTGTAGGTTATTCGGAAAAAATATTGACAAAATAACCCGAGTTGACACAACCAGACAGTGTTGCCAGTAGTTGGTATTTCTAATACTCAACAAAAATGTGGGTACTAAAATCGGGTGCTTTGGCACGCATAAATAAATTCGCCATAATCATTTTTAATTTTGTTTGTTTTTGTCCGGAGGTCCGGAGGAAAGATATTTTTACTAATATTAAAAAACTAAATTTAATTGACCCAGATTTATTTAATTCATAAAGTACAATTATAATATACATAAATATAAATATTACAATTATAAATTTATTTAATATTAAGAACAGAAAAAAGGCGTAATTTTTTTTAAGTAGGTACACTCCAGTACTAAGGAGATTTTATCTAACACTTAACTATTATTCACCAAAGGCATATGAATACGTGAGGCAAACTTTTAATACTTGTCTGCCGCATCCAAGTAATAATATACACGTCATAATGACTACATCTTGCCTGATGGTAAGCAGTCGATGCAGTCCAATAAAAAATGAAAGCGCTTCATACCGTGAAGTAAGCATGGTACAAAGCGCATCCACTCATGACGGCCTGCTAAAATGCCGATTCACGCCCCGCTTACAAGATCCGGGATTATAGGAAACACATGAGCCAGCAGTGAATTCCACTTGCTCAGAAACGACTTCCCAAATTTCTTGGTTCGAGTGCTGATAGTCTGCACAGTATGAGGATGGTTTCTAAGACCAGCACGTGTTGTTCGGGAGAGGAAAGGAGAGGGCGGGATGAGGTCGAAAAGCTCCTCAGAACACTATCATAGTAGTTCCGGTAGAAATTACTGAGAGATGCAATGATGAAAGAGACAATTAACCAGCACACATATAAGGTCACTAAAATTTTAGGTTATTTTACAGGTAATAATAAAACTTTTAAGAACCTAGAAAATGACCATTACAGTGCTGGTCATGGGCATAAAGTAAATTTAATCCGATTGGTAATAAAGAAATATTTGGACATAAGACTGCATCATATTTCTAAAATAAATACACTGACGATGACACTGAGCTCTAAGCCCCAAACATTTTAAAAACTTATACAGCATGTGTTTTAGATTATTGTTTAGTTTTTGCCCCTCCCAAATATATTACTTTGTGTAATAAAAATACTTTACAAAAGCTGTCTGTTTTTTTTACACATTACTATAAAGTTTAAAAAAATAATTAAAATATGCCTGATATATCGCAAAATTCTAATTTTCTTATTGCCTTGCGTCTGTTTGTCATTATGTCAAATTATACTATAATTGTAATAATATTTACAATAAGTGTTTTAATTGAATTAAAATTCTACTTCGTACAGAGCTGAAATTTGCAAAAATGGTTAGAAAATTTGAATTTGGTATATCACCGGGTAAATTGATTCTTGTCAATTTACTAACGTAAATCGCTTATATTTATTATTAATTAATTATACTTGTAATATCTGGGAAGATTTTTAAAAAGTGGCAACACTTCAGTAACTCACACATAGTTATAAATATGGCTTCACTTTGTTATTAGTCGTAAGGTACTACCTTTTTTTACTTGATCTGAGGCTTACTCTATGAGTAATAGAATAACCGATTCGCTAAACGTCAGGTGGACCACGCGTCAAGCTGACTTCTATGACATTATACAGCATCGGAGTCACTCGTATTCCCTAAAAATGCTTTTAGGCAAGAACGGGATAATTAGCCGAAAGTTTTGAATATAATCATTAGATTCATACAAAAATAACATCAGAAATTTGAAACTTTATTTATCAAATTATTTGACACAGGCAAATATTCTAATCGAGTGATGGGGACAAAATGTCGCTCTTTGAACATATTCTAATTTGAAAAAGTATGCTCAGGACTTCTGGTAAAAATATATTTGATGACAAATTAAAAACAAAAAAGCTTTGACATTACAATATAACTCTGTTGGCGCGCTACCGTCAGCCATTTTGTCGGATCTGTCAGACGATGCTATCGGGCGGTGTCGGGTTGCGCGGGCGACTTCTTTACGACGACATCTAGCTTCCCTTGTTTCAATTTCATTATTTTAAATATGAATGGGTTGACATTGGCAATGTGTTTACATTTTAAATACGATATTAATGAAAATACTTTTATTTGCTTCTTTAAAAGCTTTAATGTTACCAGTACTCTTAATCTTATTGTAAAAACAATAAATAATCTATGTGTGTTCTTAAATAACATAGCAAAGTACATTATTTAAGAATTTTGATTTACGCATTATATAAAATTACGAGCTACTAAACAGGGATATCTAGTTACCATTACTGAAAGATTAAATAATTTTGTTTAGTAATTTGAGATATATCCCCACCCATTACCTTACCATACAAAAAATTAAACCTATTGCATTAGTTCTTATCTAAAGGAATATTTTTTTAAATTCCAAAGTATATTTATAATAACAGCAGCAGACTAACATATTATTTACTTGCATAGTTCCAAATATCTCCATTATTTCATGAAAAACCTTGTCCTCGTTGTAAACCTAACTACTGTGTCCTAATTATAGTTTCATTTGTTCCAGGTGCTCAAGGCAGAAGCAGGTCGTCAGCAGGGCTGGCTATGGAATTGTTTGAGCAGCATCAAGGCACACACATTCTACAGGTTTGTACTTTTTTTGAAGATGATGATACCACGTTGCTCAAAAGGAGTTTGCCATCCCAAAATTGTCACGAGAGTGAAAACGGTTCACATTATAAAAACACGCCACACACTTTAGGGGGTTTAGTCGCAGAAATGTCCAATTCTCAAAATGTCCAGAGTAAGAAAACTTACTGCTTACTGCTTACTCTGGACATTTTGAGAATTGGACATTCTGCGACTAAGCCCTTTAGGGCTTATTACAAAACGAGATCTAAAGTCAGACCAGGTTTATAACTAGTGCTGTCACTGTCTTCTTCGTATCAAATTAAAGTGATAGCACTAGTTTAGCTAAAAACTATAGTAACTATAGTAGTAAGTAGTCTGAGAGAAAATCCCTAGCTTCTAAGCGGCTTGAAAAATTATAACAGTATTATGCCACATTTTCCACACTATATGCGCGTGGTGGACCTGAAACCATGCCACCTTGGTTTATGAGGCCTGAGGAAAAGTAGTGGTGTTTCAGTCAATCAATCAATCAAATAGATTATTGCGAACACAGGTTACAAGATAGGTGTTACAGTACAGGCTTAGATCTAGCTGTGGTCTGCCTCATGGGCGTACAATAGTCAATAGTAATATCGTCAATAGACTGAGATGGCTGATGATGATGATACAAGTCTAAAGCCTGAGTGGGTAAAACTGGCATTTCGAGGGGGGTAATGAGCTGACTGCTGTTTGAAATATTGAATTTCCCGGGCTTAAACAATAAGCATTACATTGTGAAAAGTCCAATACAGCTGCATTAAGACAACAACCCCCAGGGGGGGGGGGGGAAGTTAAACGATAGCGACATAGAAAGAAAGAAAGAAATTAAATTTATTTAGTACAAAAAAACATAGTAGGTACATAGGTCATAGGGGGGTAACGGAACTGAATAGGTTAGGATCCACTGGTCTAAAGTAAAGTAGGTGTACGAAAATACTTGAAGTCAACATTATTTTGGATTCTTACGTTGCCCGTGACCATTTTGTCTTTTTTTTACACTATTAGATGTAATGATATCACTACGTTGTCAACATGTTTTTATGAGTAGAAAAATACCAATCGTAGCAGTGGTATATAATTAAGCGAAAGTGGTTTCTTTGTAATTTTTTACTTAAAATCTGGGTAACGATTTGATGTTTTTTGCACAAATTGATATAATTGTAAGTTGTAAGGTAGAGATTGTACGAAAAAATATGCTATAGGTATTGCGTGAAAATATAACTGAAATTCAGTCAAATCCGGTTGAACCAGTGAGCAGACCCTGGGCCCTAAGCTTAAGTCTAGGGCAACCGGGATAATGCTAGGATATGAAGCTTTTGCGTGAAAATGAAAAAAATTGGTTACTAAATCGTGAACGAAAACTAGAAATTAACCCGTAGGTGTTGAAAACTGACTTTAATTACACAGAATTTTGGTAAAGGTATACAAATGAGAAAATGTTAATTTTCACTTATGGTCTGTAGAAAATTGACCACAACTTAAGTCCACTTAGTAAGTTTCTATGTGTAGTACCCATGTGAATGTGAAATTAAAACTGTCAGCACTGGATGAATTCTTGGCAAGTGTGGTTGGAATTGACATGGAGAAATCCTACATTGTAAGAAGTGAGAGGCCCTATTGGGCAGATTGCAACAAAACCCTTAAAGCAATTTGTTAAATCATAACTGTGCATAGTAAGAGACCTTGAGTGAGACGAAATTAAACTTCCTTGTGTTGGTCAGTTATCAACACAAAAGAAAAAATATTTTTTGTAGAGGTACAACTTTAACTTTGCGCCATACTCTTGTGTGTCGCCTAAAATTATGATAGCCAATACGAGTCTTCATATCATCATCAGATCCTAGAATTATCTCGGTTGCCCTACTCTTAAGCTTAAGGTCTGATCACTGGTCTAACCTGATTTGGTGGAATTTCAGTTATTACGACTGCCGTTTGACCTCCGTAACAAAGGGGGAAACATCATTCTATAGTCAACTCAGTTGTAAGGATATTAGAAAGCACTGACTTCCTAATAAGAACTGCCATAGATGTTCATGATAGCGTAACGTGCTTTCCGAAACACAAGGAAGCGATAATGACGAACATTACTTCGAAAAGTCATAGGCTTTAACCGAGGTTTGAACCCGAGACCCTCTGAATTTGGAGTCTATGGGTCTTACTACAGTACTGGACTATCGCCGATTCAATGGTAGCCAATACGACCGATCTCAAAGTAAAGGGCATTAAGAGTTATTATAAAAGCTAGATACTTGGTAAAGAGTTTACAGAGGTCTAGTTAAGGTATGAGAACAAAGAAAATTTAGGCCATCTTTGCGTAGTTTGGAAAGCACAGTAAGCCGCTGGTCCCGATTATCACTTAAGTAGTACCGTTAAGCCAAGTAAGAAGTCCTATTGGACGACTTGAAAAGTCCTAGTTGAATGCCACAGATCTAGATCCGCAAAGGTTTCGCGTGGAGATATAAAACCTGAACCCCTCTCACCTTAGTTCGTGAGAGGATACTTGTTCTCAGTACTTTGATGTGCTGTGATGATGATGATAACTGATGATGATGACTTCATTTCATCAACTAAGCTGCGTATACGCAATATATCAACAATATATATAACGCGAACAATATATTGTCCGCTAACTTAAGTTATATGAAATAGTATATCGTAACCGCTTAAAAATAAACTGGCCCGCGCCCATTCAAATACTAAATGTCAGCGTGAAATAAGTTAGTAGACCGCCGAATGATATTTCTATTTAATACAGACAGATAGTTTTCTCGGGAAACGTTACGGCCAGCTACTAACACAGTGACATTGAAGACATACAATAAAATGTGTTTACTTTCATTCATTTCCATCGCAGCGATAAAAAACTGCCAGAAAACATTACAAAGGCAGTGTCGAACTTGACTCATTGCGCAAGTGACTTCACGCTTTTTATATTAAACCCACACAATAGCACACGTTGAACGGGCTGTGACACATACCGAAGCAGCTGCGAAATAGCAATTTAATATTTCACAGATTTCACTAAAAATTTCATAATATCCAGTCAATAACGGACTATCTGGGCCGTGCCCAACAGATAGGGTTAACGGTTGAATAAGAAAAAAATACATTGTCTATTATAATGTCATTCGATCACGTAAATTATCATTTTGCAATCGGTTTTGTGTCATTACTACGTTGTGTGGTGGGTGCTGCGGTTTCTATTCCAAGCTGAAAATGAATGGTACGTGATTCCTTGGCGTCGCTTTTTGTTGGTAAACGAACAGTTTTGCGGGACTAGTTGTGTAGTTTTTACGATAAAAAAATCGGGACGTGCATGAGCCTGATCGCTGTACCATTGTTTGTTGTTTCAATATCTTAGCGCAGTAGAATACAACTGAATTTGTTTTTCTTATCTGCAGAGAAGATATAAGTACACACTTACGTATTTACTTACTTATTTTTAAAACATTCATAACTGTGGTTGGTACTACATGCGTTTGTCATTTTAATGTGAATTGGGTACCTATAAATACCTAAATAATAGGATTTAATACTGCTTAAAAAATTGCTAAACATAAGAATTTGCTAGTATTAATCAGTCTTGAAATTCTTTAATATGACCTGAAATTGCCCGCTTAGCTTTTCTTATAAATACACATAAAAAAGCTTCAATATATTATGAAACAAAGAAAAACGCAACTTATAAGTTGCCCATAGTTTCATACGTCGATTGGAATAGGTTTTTAAAGTAGGGAGGGATCAGAGCAGAGGTAAAAAAAAACAATTTTAATTTGAAATTTAAACCACGTTCATTGTTAAACTTAATGTTGGAACTAGATTCAATTACAAAAGATCGAGAAATAAAACATAGTCTTCTAACAATGGTTTATTACTTGGTATAATCCATATTTTTTTCTTTCCGTTCTGGACTATCATCATCTAACGTTTAGACGCAGATTTTGTACAAAAAACATTATTAATATCGGAGATGTATTTTGTCAACCGTGCACCTCATTAAAGTTGAGAGAGATTGAAGATGAATTTCATTCCCCGAATATAAATTTAGAGCTAGATAAGACAGTATCTATTGTAATACGAGAATGTTTGGTAATCTGTTTGAAAATAAAATTTCCATTGAAAGTTTTCTTTAACCAAGTATTTTATGAAATATGCAGGTGTGAGAACAGGAACAGTTGAGTTTTTATTTTGATGAATGCATGAATATTGCATAGGAAATACAAAATTTTAATGCTATCAACTCAAAGCATTGACAGTAAAATAGCATTATATATAAAATTTTGGTAAATAGACAATAACTTTGTAATTAAAAAAAAGGCTGCGGTTTTGCCTATGACGCCTACAAAACCTTTCTTCGGGTTCCAACACATTCTGTCTCGTCCGAGACAAAAATATACTAAATATCAACTCTTTGGTTTAGGATCTTATATTTAATCTTTTAACAAATGTGTGTTAAACTACATTACTATTAAATGTCGTAAATGAGCTCGTAATATTATCTTAAGAAAATAAACCTACGGTCTCAAAGGCGTGAACGAAACTATATAAGAACAAATCTATATTATTTCATTTGTCACCGATTGTGTAAAGTATCCATCTTATAGTGTAACTTTTGTTTAAAATCTTTCTTTTTTAAACTACACAGTTTAAAAAAGAATGATGTTTCCTGTAGTATCGAAGTCATATTCGGACATATCCAGTGTCTTTAATTCCGTAAAGTTCATTTATTTAGGCGCGCGACGCCGATCAATTTCTTTTGGTATCTATCTACTCGTTTAATTATTAATCTTTTTCTATCCAAATAATAGTTCCAGATATTGATTGGTAAACTGCATTACATTTTGGAAGGTAAAATAACGTGAAACTTGAAATAGGGGTATTTAGTAACTGCACGTTAATCGGCTAAAATGATAATGAGAAAAAAAAGTGCACTTCGAACAGAGTAAAAATCGTGACAATTGAAGTTAAACAGAAGAATGATGAACAGAAGTTTGAAAAGAAAGGCAAAAATTATATATTTTAGATGATAAATGATTATCTAATAGTTTTTGTTTCTTGCCGATTGTAAACTGCATATAAAGTTACATTACCTAGTAAAATATTGAATTGTATGTTTTTCTTGTTCACAGTCCCTGGACGGCTTCGCGTTGTCAGTAGCTGCTGATGGGAGGTTCCTGTACATATCTGAAACTGTATCTATATATTTAGGATTATCACAAGTAAGTCTTATTCTCCTATTAATATAATTATGAGAAATAGTTGGAGCACAAAGCGAAACTAGTATCAAAGTTAAGCGGAACTTAATCAATCGACAAGCAATCGATAACGATAATCGATGACGATTAAAAATCTAATAGCAGAACGCTCCGCCAATCTACACTAGGAGAAGAACCTGTATCCCTGTCACCATAGCTTGTGAGAGGAGTACTGAGCCCATTACTGGGATGTTAATGGCTGAGAAGATGTTTTGGCAAGACTGGTTCTAGAAAATCTGCTTTGCTTTTGTTTTAAAAAGGTTTTTATCTTTGGCTGCTATTATTTTTTCAAAGAAAATTAGCGCACCACTAACCAAATCATGTAAGTACAGTCCTTACGAAAAAACTGTAAAACGCGAAAAAAGAAACTCGATAAAATGTAATTGCATCTATTTATCAGGCCCACTCTCCACACGTACGAGATGTCTCGATACGCACACGCCTTCTCATTCACGCACACAATCACACTGTAGGTACAGTCAGCAAACATAACGATCCGATCTGAAATTTTCGGCGGCGCTAGAAAGACATCCGGTGTAAGATCTCTGATAATACCTTGTACACGTGTCACGTTATGCTCTCTACGTGTTTCGTATATGCCTCTTTCTTTTTTAAAACCTGATATTTTAAAGGGCTCCTCTGTTTCTGTGAAATGGGCCTTTCTTTAGAAACAATTGCCGTTGATAACAAACGTTATTGTTGTGATTTGTTTATGACATCATCATAATATAGCATGTTATTATTAGGTTGGAAGTCATTCAGTTAGTCCGTCATACATACATACATAATATCTTGCTTGTTTCCCCGAAGAGGTAGGCCTCTGCCTACAACCCAACCAACAATATATACCTCTGCATATTATATGCCCACATTTCGTCAGTTATATTGTTGGCCCTAGGTAATAGGTGGCGAGCCTTTTGCCCCTTATCGGGAACTTTTGTGTTCACCAGAGCATCGTCTGTTGTTCGGCTGGTGCACCATTTGCAGGTGAGATTGGCTTGCAGTCCTCAGATCTTGGCAGAATCCCTATACACCGTGCTATATTAGTCCATCATAAAGACATTTATAAAGTTTTGCTAGTCCTAAAAATAAAATATGAACGTATGCAGTAGACATTTTCTTAAGTGATCGATAACAGTTGTACGCTGGCATTGGAAATAAGTAATGGCATGACGAAACATTTCATTAGCAGCAACAATTTAAGCAAACCTTTTTAAAATTTTAGAGTAAATAAATAACATTATACAAAATTAAAAGGCTAACTGGAAATATACGAAAAACTGAGAAAATTCACGTTTCCAACATGGCTGCAGGCTTCGGGGGTGGGTGTGACGGAGACGGAAAATGGGGAGAAAGGGACGCTGCGATATGCCGGTCACGTCCCGGGCAAGGCGCGCGCGTGCCTGCCATCCTAATGCCTCTGCGAACCTTACCACTCACACACCCCTAAAAACGCACACCAACAACAACCGTACGTCTCAAAGACACACCTACCCATAACTCCTCTTCGCGTCCTCCCGTGTGTGCGTACACATATAAAATACATAAACTTCCTAGTAAATAAGCGTAGACACAACTTTCTTATAAGCAAGGCCCCTGTTAGACAATCCTGCTATATTAAATTCTGTTGAGGGATTTTTTCGGGCCAACACTAAAGACTGATGATAGCGCCAACAATGGAAAATCATATATTTTTTTACGAGGAAGCGAAGAAAATGGCTGCTTTATTTTTTGTTTTGACACGATGTTCTGTTCGAAATTGTTTACGTGCGCCTTTTTTGAGATGATCTAAGGATATAATATCGTCAATACTTTAAACGTTAACAATATTTGCAAGAATAACTTAGAGCTTTTGTTAAATATTTAAATTCTAATAAAATTCTAGGGTTGGAAATTTGTATCTCGATCGGCGTATAAAGTCATAAAACTCTGGCACTATTCTTGGAAGAGACCACCATATCAACACCATTGTTCAAGGGATTCACATGCGCGACATCGCTGCGGATACACGACACTTGAATGTTTAATAAGATCCCACAATTATATTTGATATAAACTTACTTAAATCTCAATTTGCATAACCTGTGAAAGCTCCATCGTGAAAGTTATCTGATTAGAAACTTCTAGCTTACCTAATATAAATTGAAATAGTGGGCAGATCTTGAAAACTCCGGTTGGTTTTCTTTGTTAAGTTAGCTCCAATGCTTTCGTTTCGTAGATTAAAATGAAGTTGCCACGAAGAACCTTCAATCAATAGGATTTTTAGTTTTTGGATTCATGGAATAATATTTTGAACTGAAATAAAGACATTAATTAAGTACAAAAGTATTTTAAGCAAAGAAATTTCATTTATTTTGAAGATTAAATATCCGAGACTTCTAAAAAAGCTAACTTATTAGATAATTGTCCCGTTAAAAACGACTTAAACATTAATGCAACTAGTCAAACGCCATGACCATAAATAACATGTACCGTCAACAATAAATCATCAGCAATTTGTTTCTCCACTTTATCATTGCTTCTCGCAATTAAGTTACCACCGGCGCCGATGCTTTCAACAATTCTGATAACCAGCTTGTTATGGTTGGAGCTCGCTGGTTCTTTGAAGCCACCTGCCCGGAGATGACTGATAACGAGACGTTCATTCATAAAGATGACGGCATATTGTACGTGCCTGCTCATGCTAGTGCATTACTGTTCAAGTCTTAGACGCCTGGCCAGTGTATCAAATGCCTCAGATAAAATTCATTCAAACTTCAAACAGTTCTTTGCTCTGTGAATAATTATCCCTTACACGTAGCCAATGGCAGAAAAACTGATTTGCAGACAATATATGATACTCAAAGTTGTTTTTCTACCTTATTGTTTATATGACATTTTTACTCAATCTCATTCAAGTCACAAAAACAAGACAAGTTATTTTAGATGTTATCTACCACTGTTAACGCATAATGTTCACTTTGTTTTATTTTTGTTTCAACTTGTATTATTTCATGTATTATTTCTTTGTTAACAGGTAGAAATGACTGGAAGTAGTATATTTGACTACGTGCATCAAGCGGATCATGCAGAGATCGCAGAGCAGCTAGGATTGTCCCTGGCTGGAAGAGGAGGAACGGGATTAAGCAGTCCCACTTCAGGCAGCGATGAAGGGAGCCAGCATGGCACGAACAATCCAGACGGTTAGATGATTCGTTTTATTTATCTATATATTTACAAGTAAAGGATTTATCTACTGTTTAAACACTGAAAGCTGAAATTTGTGCGAGACTTGGCATTTGAAAAATCTTGAAAATTTGATCAAACATTGCTAGTAATTAATAAGTCACTTAACTTAACGTAACTTTCCATATCATGTGCCGAATAACGGATACTTAGCTACTTAAATAAGTATTTTTGAACATACTTATCAAACACCCAAAACCAACACATAACCATGTTTACAACTGTATTTCTAGTGTGGGAGTTTAACCTATTAACCTTATTTAGGAGACCGATTTCCGCGCCGTAACAGTCGCCCTTTTTAATTAACATGTTTGTCATATTTTAATTTTGTCTTACTTACTTTAGTGTAATCTAAAACTAGTTTCTCAAAGTTTCCCAATGTTTAATACTACTTACTACTTTCTATCAGCGAAACCGTTATTCATTTGGTCGTTATTAGTTTTTCCGAAGATCCCGTAGAAAAAATGAATGAATCAATTCCACCAGCATAACTAAAAAACATCATGAATTCAATTAAGGTTTCCTTATTTCGAGGCCGATGCACCTTCACCATTAGGCGACAGTACCGATCCCAAAATTTCACTTGCTATGTCGAATCTTTCAATGTCATTCGTAATAAGTGGTAGTCGAACTTGAAATTAGATTATACAAGTCTTCACGGTGCGTTTGCAGCTTATAAAACTGTCAATGGGGAGTCAGTGTAAACCTTTGATTTCACTGATTAATATTTCATTGCAACGATGGGAATTCGTTTATTGAAATTTGGCGCCACAAATTCGGTCACAGTATCGGAGTCACCCAGCATTGGACATGGGCAAATCAATCGTTCCATCCACCAAGCAAAGTAGATCTGGGCTTCAATTTAATTCAAAGCAAAAAATGTCATTTGAAATTATATTGCTATCAATGTTGTTATTGCTCGCTCCACTGCATCCGTCTTTATTGTCTGCGGTTATAATTTAAGTTGCGTTGTAAAAACATGTTTTAAAACCACACACTTTTTTATTACTTTTGCTAAAATGCAGTTTTGAATTTCACGAGTGAAAATTGCGATATAAATATGGCATTGTTATAGAGAGACCCCAACGCTACAAAGTGTGTGGGTCATTATATTACTTTTTATATTCTAGACCGCAAAGGTCTGATTTTCTTTATATAGAAAAAAGTATTTAACAGAAATGCACTAAAGAACGATCCAAATCATTTGTTGGACGTCGTCTTGTATTGCTTGTTTTTTAATTGCCGTTAGAGTATAAACTGACCTGCATTTTTTTAAGATGCAACTCCAATTTCAATTTACTAACGTAAAATACCTTAAGGGTTAAGATTCGATTTTAGTTTACTCATGTTTAAAAAAGTATCTATAAAAAATCAATCAGGATCGAGTCAGTGTGACTAGTAGTCTTTTGTTGTGTGACAAGTAGGGCATTGTGGTGCGACAGGCGTGGTGAATAAGTCACAGAACATTAGTCCGTGGAGAAAACACCATATTGTACTCTGATATCCGTAGATTTGTAGATCAGAATTGATAGGTACCAGTGGCTCCCAAACAGAAGCCAGTTAAAAGCATCATCCAGCAGCTACGATACTATATTTCATACCTACTTGTAGCACATACAACAACACTGTCCTTTTGGTAAAATTGAAGTTCTCCTACAACATATTTTATGGACTTAAACTCGTGGTTTACTGTATAATTTTATCCCGACAAAGTTTTAAGAATTTGCAGTGATTCGTGGTTGAGGGACGACCACGTTTCAAGTCGCTGTAAGCACAAGATAATTCTAAAACAACTTTCATCACAACGGCAGTCATTGCTAGTACTCTTTGTTTAATAAAGTTATCATATACTAATTATTGTACATTTATTTTCTACTAAGGTAAATCCCTTTTTGAATGTATCTGTCATAATTCTCATAAATAATTAACAGACATTGGCAAAGTAAGTAGTAATCAACTTTTTGTCTTACTTTTAAATATCTTTCTAAGTTTGAGCATCACTGTTAAATATCTAAAAATCACGAAGAACTTGGGAAAATCAATTAAGGTGTGATAGCTACGGATATCAAGTTACCAGATCTTTAAATTAGCCTCATTGCCTTTAAAAAAGTATATAATAGAATAAGATACTCGCTTTAAAAGTAGGTCTGACTTAAGTTCTCATTTTTACGAGGAAACCACACAATGTACAATTTTTTACATGATAATATTTGATTTATATTAATTTTATATGAATTAAATCTGTTAGGTAGGTGTAGGAAAGAAAAAAATATAACGATATGATTAAATATTTATTATATAAAAATATTTTTTTTACCTGTGAAATATTATTCTTCAATGAAGCTTTTCTCTGGTGACCCATGTTGACATTTACTAGAACTTTTAAGCCGGGCAAGCTGTTAATGAAGCTCAAAATTAAATTCTCGTGTTCATAGGTAAGCAAGACATTACAAAGTTTATGCTAGAAGTAGTTAAACTATAACTTAGTTTATATCTTGCGACTTCAGGTTTTAAATTTTGTCAAAAGATAGGTGGGTGGGGAATGATGTTTCCCTCTGGGTTGCAGAGGTCAAACGGCTGTCGCTACGTGTAATAACTGACATTCAGCCAAATCTGGTTATACCAGTGAACAGACCCTAGAAGTCCTTGGGGCCTAAGCGTGTGTCCTACGGGTACAACCGTGGTAAATGCTCGGATGGTGGTCTTCTATATTTAAATCAATCGTCACACATCTCTTATAGGGTGTACAACATCCCGCCATTTAGAACCTAACTTAAATTATTTATTTCTTTTCCTTTAGTGTCTTCACAAATGAGTTTAGCAGCCAGCGGAGCACTATACAAAGGCATGGATCGAGCCTTCTGCATAAGAATGAAGAGCACACTTACAAAACGTGGATGTCACTTCAAATCTTCTGGTTACAGGGTAAGAAAGGCAATTTTTATTATTATGCATACATTTTCAACACTTAAATATCTTCTAGATTCTGAGACTGATACGTGAACTAATTGAAATGTAATCAGACACATTAAAGCATATTTATTCGATAACAAAGTCATAGAGTAAATTGTAATTAACACATTCTTTAAATTTCAAATGTATTTAGTTGCAATATTATGTAATTACCTAGTTGATATTTAAAGTCTACAAATGTTGGTAAATAAATAATGAACAAGAAAATATCTGAGGACATTTTTTTTCTTATCTAGTGCTTAGAAAGAATAAATGGACCCTGAATTTTTAATCTAGGTGGGAAGAAGCAACGATGGTGATCCGTCAAGATATGGAGATAACGGTAATTGGCGGGTGGGTATCTTAAGTGAATTTTGAAGTGTTTTACAGGAAATTATCATCATTCACCACAGGTTCACTTAGTATTCAGACTGCTCTCTATCATTAATTATCTGGCAAAAGTACAAGTATACAGAGAGGATAAAAATTATACAAAAAGATAGTGGCGTATGTTTTTGATTTTCTAATGACCATTCACATCATAGAAAAGGAATATTTTACAGATCCTTTACATTTTATAATAACTACCAGTTATCTTTATACGTATAAAAATTGATTCAAGTCAAAATTTAAAAGTAGGTCAATCTCTAAGTATAATTTACCTTTTCAATTGCAATTTAATTTATTAGTCTTTGACTAATTTAAACATCACTAAATGTTGTTCAGCAGTAAACTCATTTTTTTAGGATCAAAAGCAGTTCACAAACGTTACATGAAATTATCACAGAAGTCCACAAACGTTACCGGCCAAAATTATAGCCGTGGGGTGTATGTTTTTGATTTTCTAATGACCATTCACATCATAGAAAAGGAATATTTTACAGATCCTTTACATTTTATAATAACTACCAGTTATCTTTATACGTATAAAAATTGATTCAAGTCAAAATTTAAAAGTAGGTCAATCTCTAAGTATAATTTACCTTTTCAATTGCAATTTAATTTATTAGTCTTTGACTAATTTAAACATCACTAAATGTTGTTCAGCAGTAAACTCATTTTTTTAGGATCAAAAGCAGTTCACAAACGTTACATGAAATTATCACAGAAGTCCACAAACGTTACCGGCCAAAATTATAGCCGTGGGGTGCCGCAAGGCAGTACGATGGGCCATAATTTTTGCCTTAACTCGGTGTTAGATCATAAAGTACGATTGTATCTAAAGAGACTTGCGAATTTCATTGCAACTACATAAAATTGTTTGTAGGTAATAGATTGTTCGGGGTGTAAATTTTGGCTTTTATTTCATAAAGCTTATTTGAGGGGCACTTCTTTTTTATTAATATAGTCTCTCATTCTAACTTTATTGTTTTCTTAAAGATATTTCTAATTGTTTAGTCTAGAATCAGTCTAGTTTCAGTCTATTAGTTATAGGTATATTAGGTATATATATATATACACTGTTACCTATACGGACATTTAGATAGTAAGGCACTACATCAAAACATGGAAACTTTATTGCATCTATTATAAGTCCTAAATACAGCGATAACCTGTATGGTATTTCTGAAGTTGCATCAATAATTTGCTACTATCTCGATCTAAACGGCTTATACAATTCGCACGAACATAGACTGAGCAATTAATACTCATAATTACTTCGAGAATCGCGGCATCGCCGTCGGCTAAGATTTTATTGGCAAAATTTGAAATTAACGCAGTCCTCATGGTCTTTTAATCGATTACCTTATAATTTGTATTCAGATGTAGGCACGTGACGGACGGAAGGAAATAGGTATCATGAAATGAGCTCGTCGCGCTATGTCTCCCGTTTATTGCTATGATGTGTCCGGAAAGTTATAATGAGATTTTTTATTGCTTGCTGTATGACGTCTACTTGGAATTTAGAAATAATCTCGATGTCACGTAACTTAAAATTCTTAACAAGTTGTAAGATCGGCATATTGCCACCCTCACATTGCAGTAAAAGAAACATTGTAATTTTTATAGGCTTGTTTAGCCTATATTATACACAAATATTGTTACCTTAAACTTTTAAGTATTTTTAGACAGATATGTAGAATTCTAAATAAAATTGTAACAGATGAAGATTTTGGAATTATACCTTTAAGTGACTTTACTTTTAGTTGATAACCTATTAGCAGTATTTACAACAGGTATACATTTAAGTGAGTACCTACTTATTTATGAGTATCTTTCCGCAATACAGAGAAAATCCTTGGTGGGACTTATATACTTGCTAATTTTTATCGATTAATTTGCGATGTCAAATAAAATTGATATTTTATTCAGTACAATTGTAGAATCAGGTTTTTTGGGCAGTCAACATTTTTTTAAGTGTATAGTGTTCTTACCACCATCTTAGGAGCCAAGCTAACCTCACCAAGTGGTGCACCTATCGATCAACGTACGAGGCTCTGGCGAACATAAAAGTTCCCGGTAAGCGGAAATGGGCTCGCCACTTATCACATGGGACATACTTTGGCGAAATGTAGGCGTGATTTTGTTTTATTTTTAAAGTGTAATACTGTACCACGACATTCCTTTTTCTTATCCAATAATGATTGCTTGGAATACGTATTAATTGAGCGATAAAGCCGCCCATTATATACAACTTTTTTTGAACAGTTTGTGTATTTTTGATATAAGAGTAAATAATTAATATTAATTATACTTTAAGCGTCATATTTTATATAAACCATCTATTTCTGTCGTATCTCATCCTCTGTTCTCTTTATTTCCAGGTAGTACTACTGCTGTGTCGACTCCGCCCGCAGTACTCCTTCTCACACAGTCGGAAGTCACCAACGGTCCTTCTGGGCATGGTGGCCTTGGCAATAGCCCTTCCTCCCCCATCAGTCCATGAGATCAGATTGGAGTCAGACATGTTCGTCACAAGAATCACCTTCGACTTCCGAATAGCGCACTGCGAGCCCAGGTATTATAAACTATAATCCACATTCATTGAGAGCTTTCCTTTAACAAGGTGCCTTAGATCCCTGTTAAACTAAAATCTTTGAAAAATGTAACATCTTAATCAGTCTAAACGTGACATTGTAGACCTTACCTTGTGGATAATCCACTACTCTTTTTACATGAACCACTTCAGATATAATGAGTGTTCAAATAGGCAAGGTAAAACAAAGCATGTAACACATATCAGAGATCTAATAACAACCCGCATATAATCAAAATTTATTGCAAGAGGTTTGTACCTGAAACATCAACAGTCAGATTAAATTCTATAATAAATGATTTTTACCAAAAGCTAAATCAAAAGACACGTCACATTCCCAGAATATTAACAATATCACATTTAGAGTTGGCAATAGTGACCATTTTTTTTTATAGAAATACATATTAAAATGTTGTACATGATACATACGTATTTTTATACCAGCAGGGTATCAGAGCTGCTTGGGTACACTGCGGAGGAGCTTACTGGAAAAAATCTTTACGCTCTTTGTCACGGAGAAGATGCTAACAAACTAAGAAAATGCCATGTTGATTGTAAGTATCTACTTTTATTTATAGTTCGCCCGCGTTTTCGTCCATGTGAAAATTCGAAGGTATCGTATGATTGTATGCGTCCTGTTTAAGTAACTTTATATATCATATTTCTATAAGGTAATAATAAAAAATTTCAAATTTGTTTCACGCTTCTGTCGTAAAAGCTTCAAAAATTAAGACTTTCCATACAAGCTTACCTTTAAAGTTCAAGTTCAAAAGCTCTAGACTATCTGTATACTACATTTCATTTAAATTGGTTCAGGTAGTTTTGGCGTAAATACGAGACCGACAGACAGAGTTAAATTATTTTCGCGTTCATAATAATTTAGGTTTTTATTATAATGGTATATAGTGTGGATAGTTTAAGGTATGTAGTATGTTAATATTAAAAGAGTTCAAAAACAAACAAAAGATGACTCATGTCAGAGTAAAAGGTAGAAGAATGTCCTGTAAAGTTTCTCTTCAAGACCATGAATAGTGAGCCTTACTTAATCGATCTATAAAAGAATCGATGAATCGTCCACCCATGACCCAATATCGCGGTGAAATCCTTCGGGGCCTAATGTTGCAACTGGACATTTGTATGCAGAGTGCACACTTTAGAAATCCATGTCAAGACGACTGGTGACCCAAGGTGTTACGAGGAAAATTTACGACGGAATGGCTTTCCAAAGAATTTTTATTGTCGACATATCAATAATGGTACATAGACTCGCAGTTAGTAACTCAAATACCGACCATCGTGGCGAAATGTTCTAAAATAAAACATGATTCAATAAATATAATGAATTAAATTTAGATTTAATTCATTAAATATTCTTTACATCTTTTTTGGAAGACGAACAATCATAATAACTTCCTTATTATAAAATACACAATCCTTTTTATGTAAGACCTTTTTCTCTAAAGTTAAAACTAGATAATGGATAAACATGAAACTGAAAAACACTAAACATGAAAAACTTACCTAACTAATCTATTATTCTTCTTCAATAATTAGATAGGTACTAATAAAATGGTACTAAATATTTTAAAACTGACAAACTGGATTGTTTTTTGGATCAAAGCCACATCTAATTCACAATCACATCATGTCCTAGGTGTACAGAGAGGAAAATCCCTGTTCAAATAATGTAATCATAGTGTCGTACACTCAGATATTATTACTTTTCCACGCATTCGTCAGAGGAATACAATTTAGGCCTAACGCCGTGCGCCGGCACCGCGGGTTGTGATTTGAATAATAATTTTTATGCCATCATTTCGGTTTCCTTTCCCCAGGCATACGTGGGAAATGTCAAGCTTTAATGTCCTCAGAGATAGCTTTTGTTGATTACTTTGTGCTTCATGCTCATTTTAGTCGGCATATACGCTAAAAGTATATGCTTGCTTATATGGGTATACATATTCTCGTATTCTTATATCCTTAGGTAGCTGCTTTTGTTGAGACTATTTTGTTTAGATGTCAGATATTATATTACTTAAATAGGTGATAGTTATTTGCACTTTGTAGATCTGAATTCTAGCTGGATTTAAACAGTTCCTAACTTAGATAAATAACTTTAGACATTGCGGGACGGTTCTAAGATTACCGCGGCCCCGACGGACAGCAGATTGAAGAAGGAACATGGATGGTGTTTAGTCAGTAAAAGTCTGACAGACCCTCCTGCTCCACCTACAACGGGGACAGCCATTCGATGATTTTCCATCCGAAAAAAGTTATCTTTAGACAAAGAAAATTAAAATGTTGTTAGATTCATGATCTCAGAATCTAATGACATTTTAATTTTCTTTGATATAAGTTGTACAGTAGATAAGTCATTAAATAATTGTTAGTCACAATGTCTAGATCTAAAATCGACTATCAGAAACATCAGGCCATGAATCTAATACATTTTAATGATGGTTCCTTGTTTTGATGTCAGCTCGTAAAATAGGCATTAGTCACTATGTAGATAAGTTCATCACCATGGCATTCTCTGGAACCGGCTATCGTTGAAACAACAGGCCATGAATGAACATATCCTTTCCTTACGTAACCAATCAATCCTAACGAATAACAAGATGGCGTCGATTCGAACGCCAATCACGGCAAAGTAACGTCATACGGTTTTTCTCCAGTACTTGTTCGTTGATAGCTTTACGAGACCATTACTTTGCAATGTAAATGTCTATATAGATGCCGGTCAAATGTGTACAATCCTGTTGTAGAATATCAATTGTAGGCATTACCATAAAAGTCCGGGTGTTTGGTAGAAAGCGGGTAATTTGGTTACCGAAGTGTACGCAGCCGGGATGCTTGATGATGTTATTGACGATATGTCTGGGTATATATATTCAAATATGTGCATAATGTAATGATGTTGAATGATTATGTCTGATACTTCCGACAATAAGGAATTTTGTTAGGTAGATACTGCGAAGCGTTTAACAGACTATTTGTGTACCTACTAAGAATTGCGCAGCAAACAAATTGATAAATATTGTTAGGATTATGTAGGTACCTAGATCAAGCTATTTTTACCTAAGTTACTAGCAATCTAACAGAAAGTTCTGTAAAATAAAGTTTTATTTTAACCTGCATGGTTTAGACGTCAAAAGTTGAGATGAGACCACCATATACTGCTTCTTGCCATTAAATGTAATGTCGGACAATAAACAGTAGATAGACAAATAAAACATCGGTTTAATTTTTTGGCTTGGATCCAACTGCATCTACTACTAAATAATTAATAAATTCCAACAATGAACAATACAAAAACAAAACCAAAAATCAGCATTACCCTAATGACTCACGTAGTACAATACACGTGTTCATCACTTTGTCTTTTGTTTGTGGAATGGAATCTATTGAATATAATGATGGTTGCAGTACCATCGTTTGCGTACTACACACTTACATTGGCATCATAACCCATTGTCCGATTAACATTAATAGCAAGGTCACATTATGGAAATGGATCGAATGTATTTGCGATCATTGTTTGTATAAGTAAATTTGTTTAAGGTATAAAATCCACGGCGAATTTGTAAAAATGGAGTTGGTTTTTGAAATACTATTTTATTTTTTACAGTAATAAACAAAGGTCAAGTTCTGACACACTACTACAGGATAATGAATAAACTCGGAGGTTACACCTGGATGCAGACCTGTGCCACAGTAGTCTGCTCTACGAAGAATGCTGAGGAGCAAAATATCATTTGCGTCAACTACGTCATCAGGCAAGTCATCTTCAATATTTGTAAGAGCTAATTATAGGACAATATTTTATATGCAACTCACCGTTAAGTTACAATGTACATATCAAGCATTTGTGCATATTTAGCTGATGTATTCTACTCCACAAACTGATTAGCATCGGTATACTTTGAATGACTATGATTCGACCAACTATATCGATGATTGAATTAACGGATTCATTTTCCTTTTACAGCGGTCGGGAATACCCCAACACAGTAATGGATTGCTGCCAGTTAGAAGAAAGCGTGCAAGGTGTAAAGCGAGAAGAGGCAACAGGAGATCCTGAAAATGGCCCTCCAGATACGGACAATTCTGGAGGACCTCCTCCTCCGCAAAGACATCCAGCCGAACGAACAGAACCTTCCACGAATGCAGAATCTGCTTCTACAGCGCCTGTGACAACTTCTGACGTCACTCATCTAACTAGACTCAACGACGCTCAGCCACTTCCCGTACACAACAACACTGAACGAACGTCACCAATGCCTGCCAGAAGACTGAAGAAAAGAAAACTCACGACTGATGAAGACGATGAACGAGACGAGGAGAGAAGAAAGTCCTCTTCAAACCCTGCAGCAGCTTTATCTCCCGTTGAACGTGATTTGTCCAAAACAAATCTATCTATACCTGAAGGTACAACAGACGCCACATCTGTAAGAGATTTAGAAAACGCAATGTCGAAACATTTGCCCGCTGTCTCTTTGGATGGAAAAGAAATTTCTCACAGACCAACAGACTTTTCAACAGATGCACTCTTAAAACAACAGCAACAGAAATCAACCATTCAATGGATCGGAACACAAAACCATCATATGAACCATTTGAACAGACAGATCCCTGGTAACCATACCTCCACGCCTGCTTCAGCATTACTAAGACAGTTATATGCTAATAGAGAAAGCGTTATTCGTAGTAACTTCTTAGGAGATGGAAGGACAGGTGGATATTACTCAAGCGACGGCCAAAACGGACCTTTACCTACACCTCCAGGTAGCGAAGGATCCAGTTACGGCGAACAATTAGGTCACAAAGGCACAGACATTGGCTCTTTAGCATATGGTGGTTACGCAGATTATCATTCAGCGATGACGCCACCGGGATCAGTTTCACCAAGAGAAAAGCAGCAATATGCATTGTCTTATGATAATAGTGCATATTCCGAAGCATTGAGGCATTCATACTTAGGCGAAGCATCTTTGCCCCTAAAGCCTCAAGCATATTCAGCAGTTCCTGGGGCTTTGGATTATCCATCACCCTTAGATCAATCCCAGTTCTTCCACCCTCCCCCTTCGTTCCACCTATATCATCCCCAAACGCACTCCGCCCACGCGACGCATTCTCATCAATCTATAGATAAATCAGCACCTCCAAACACGAACTGGTACTCTACTGGTTCATAGCCATATTATCCAAGTTAACTTTGAGGAATATACTCGTAAAATGCCAATGTTCAACTCCAAAAAGAGTTATTATGTTATTCTTTTGTTTAAAATTCAAACAAGTTCATTGTTAAGTTTAACTTTAAAACTCGTTAGTGTTTTGTTGAAATACTTGTGTTCACCAGGGGCACATTCTAGGTCCCATTGCGTAAAGCATTGTATATAAACATAATCGATAATTGTAGGCAAATCATTTTTCGTATAAAATATTGACAAAAAATTTGTATACGGAACAAAAGACTTATTGATAAATACTCAAGAATTGACAATTTTTCAATACATCGACTTGAATTGTTTGAAGTGTTTTTGAGGTGATACAAATTGAGATTGAATGCAACTAGAATTAGTGAGCTACTAAGGATCGTGTATATTATTTATTACATTCCCTTACGTGCGAAACAATCCAAAGTTTTCCATATTGTAACATAAATTAAGTGACAGTTTATGGGATTTAATGCATTTCTTTTAGTAACAATTATAAATACATTTCAAATTAGTTTTCAATAGAAGATCTGGCTAGCCTGAGATTAAACATTCTGATAAAACCAAAACCAGTAAATAATCCGTTGGATTCAAATAAAGTATTGTGACAGCTTCTTGCATATCATTGTAATTTTAAGCTTCGTGTAAATTATTGTAAAATATTTAGATCTTTACTGTACTTAGGGAGTCAGTATTACATTTAAAACTGTACATTTTTATATTTAAGTATTGTATATTTGTCTAATCGTACGATTTCATTGTAAATAATTCATTACTACAATTATAACTCTTATTTATAAATATGTCATCATCGCTCAAAGACTACATTAAAAGTATTTAAATATCTGACAATGCTCTATTAGACTAGCCGATCAATTTCAAAGCAAAAGTCTGTAAACTTTAGTGAATTTTATAGCATTTAGTTATTTTACATTAGTAAGATAAATCAATTTAAATTTTACAATAATAAAGCTTATTGTATCTCATAATTACCTATTTAAAAAAGTATTTTCTTTTTAAACATGACATTTAAAACAATAAAATTAATACTCAATTATTATATAAATCTCTGTGTACTTCTTTGTTTGAAATTATTGCAATATGTATGACTTTTAAGTTATAGTTCTTTTTTAATTCATTGATATAGGGACGGGAAAGGGCTGTCTGGCGGTTTCATATACTTCGCAAAATTGGGCGTGTCTTTTATTATTTGACGAAAGCTACAAGTATAAGTTAATTTGTATTTTTATTTGCATGTAGTGGCGTTTCTCAAAATGGCTCCTAGAGTGGAATTCCTAATGTAGAAGAAATACTACTAGAAAAAACTGGGCCTTTTGACGATTGTTACAAGCACAAAATAATACTGTGAATATTGAACCTGGCAAGACATTTTTATAGGAACACCTGTCTATGTCAATTCTTGTTTGTAATGATTATATTTCGTATAATTGTTACTTGTAGCAATTGTTAAATTAACTCTCAAGTAAATTTATTAAAGGAAGAAAACCTGTTGAACATCTCTTTTCCGTTATAGTAAAGTACAGACAACCGCAAATCAAGCATAACAGCGCCGACATGATAGACTAAGTAGGTTTAGGTTAAGTTTAAAGTTAAACCTTGAATCTCGTCCAGCTTTAGATCTAGCTTAAAAATTCAAATGAACTAATAAGTTCGGAGGTATCCGACAGAAGTACGCCTATTTGAGAATCACAGTTGCTTAAGCGATCTCAGTTTTGTAATTGCTCCGTGTTTATGCTGTATGAGCTGGTGCTTGTACAATCACTAGCACATTTTGAAACCCGACTAAATTGTGTCATATTATGTTGGTAAGAGGAGTATTTTGAAGGCTATTTTCATGATATGCAACTAATTACAAAACAAAACAGTGGGCAAATAGGTCAATGTCACGCTTGTTCTGTGGTTGATTGTACTTATGAATATTGGTTATTTTATGTGCAATATGTATGAAAATAAAAACGTTATTAATTTCCATTTTTATAAGCTTTGTTATATGTATATTAAGGTACTTAATTATCATTAAAATTGTAATTATCGTATTTAAATTCGGAATAAGGTTTAACGCAATATGTTTTTCACCAGTTATTATTTGAAAAGGAAACATTCAATCAATGTATTTTAGTTGATAAAACAAAGAAAAAATCTATAAAAACTTTTATTTCTCTGATTAAATGTTAAGAACTTTTTTTTATGGTTTTATTTTATTTATAAAAACAAGCGATTGTGTGAATATTGAAATTTATTTTTAATTTCATTCTTATAAGTATCGCAATAAGATATAAATATACAATAGAAAAGCAGTCATAATAAATGGTAAAAATAAAGCTCTTAAATGACGGAATATATTTTCTTTTAAAACAATTTTACCAGAAAATTGGACACATGCTTCGTATTTATACGTCGCATTTAACAATTAAAAGATAATTCTGGTATTACTTAGGTTATATTTTCTGGTATTATTATCGTGATACTATCTATACAGTAACTTTACTAGAAAATACCAGTGTTTCCATTATGATATCTATACTAGTGTGAATATGAGCTACACTCAGGTGCAGTACCCGGCGGAAAATAATGCACATCTATATTTGAAAAAGGAAATAGCTTTACAGAACTATACAGTTCACATACTGACGTGTCAAGGCAAAACACTGTATAAAATGTAATAGTTTCACTTAAAGTAGACCTTAAAATACGGCGAATAAGCGTTGTTAAGGAGAAACACTGTATTCTAGTATACAGTGTTTTGCCTTGCCACGTCAGCATAGGTATCAAAATAAAATAGCAATTAAGTAGATCTGATTTGAACTTTTGATATACGATAAACATAATGATGAATGGACATTGACCCTATCCTGTTTTGGATAAAGGGCAGGTCAAAAGTATCCTAAGCCGCCGGGCGTGTATGAGAAGGTTAATGAGTAGAATTAAGCTAAAAGGTGTGCCAAGATCGTAGCAAGTGGAAGGATGTGATCTCTGCCTACGAGGAAGAGGCGAGACATTATATATGTAGGTATGTATGGACATGGAAATTTGCATTTGTTTATTCGGAAATAAGATTATAGCAGAAGTGCGATATGTACATATGTATGGTACTAAAAAAGTTTCATCTAAAGTCGAGTGCGATCTATAAATACGAGGCTAAAACACAAATTACAGGACAATACAGTTTTGTCTTTTACAATCTTGTCACACACCTTATTTATCCTTGCTCACTCTACGCACAGGATAATAGAATAAGATCTATTTGGTTTCGCAATTTATTTAGAGTGTAGGGAACAACTTTCAAAAAACGGAATCTATGTATCTTGAACATGATTCTTACAGCCAGTTTCACACTGTCCAAGTAAGTTCTCGTTAGCGTATACTTGACAGACCACTATAAATACTGAGAATATCTCACAGATGAAATTATTATTAATTTAAAACCGCTGCATATATACGCTAAATTCAGACTATTTTCAATTACATAACGGTTTTGAAATCAGAGGAATTTTCATAAAATTTATTTACTTTTTAAATATATAGCAACATATATTGAAAACGTCTACCTATACTTTTAAATAACTATGTAACATTTTTGTTATTAAAATAAACATTAAAAAAAATTCTCTTAAAATTTTAATATTTAATAGGGCCATAGGAATCTTGGTCTAAATTAATTTCAATTAAAATCGCTGTATTAACCATGTTAAAGCACATTATTATAAACCCTGTCAGGCAGGCAACTGAGAAGCAGAGAATTCCATTCTATCGAGAAGCAGTTGTTACACTCTCTATATATCAGGATTCCTCTAAGACTATTCGCCACAGATATTGACAAATTTACAAGGCAAAAATTATTTAAAAAAGATAACTTATAACATTACAAGGCACATTTTACAAGACAACTTTTAACAGAGTAATGCTGTTACGTACTTACTAATATTTAAAATACTTACACAAAGTGGTTTTATAACAAAAACCACTTAAACTATAAAAAAAACATTGACATGTCACACAGCGTAGTCTAGTCTTAACTAATTAAGGTTAATACTTACATACATATAAAAATATTGTTTACTATATAAATAAAACACATTTTACGAATTTTAATCGCAGTTTAATCAACTATTTTTAAAGAGACGAAAATCATTCAAAATTGACAGTAAACTGTTCGAAACGTCGGGATAATAGATGTCGAATAAACCTCGACTTTAATCCGTAAAATGTATTTTAATTGTATACACATAAAGACATAATTACTTAAAATGGTTTAATATCAGGCAGTTAGATACCCCTAAGTAATCTTTATATGGCTTTGAATTGTCTATCACAATATGCCACAATCGCATGCTTAAAGGAACATCGACCCATTAATAGATAGGTCAGATTTGAGTTATGTACTTATTTACTACAGTCTTTCTATTTCATACTGAGATTGAATCAATGTTAATCAAACGTTCACAACACAAGCAAAAACACTAATTAATAAATCAGTATCAATTAAATGCACTTGCAAGTAGGACAATTATTCTTTAGAAGATCTTCTTTTGTTGTTCCAAAAATCGTCTTTTTTTAGTTAAGTCACTATTCCATTAAGCATGCAAAGCCCATGTTTGACATGAATAATCATGTGTGGTTCCATGCATAAAGTTTTTAAACATGGCAACCCTAAAAACATTACTTTCCATTCCTAAAAAAATCCAAAATACATTACAAATGAACCTAACTCATTTTATTCAAAAAATACCTATTATTATTTGTCAGTTAACACTATCTAAAATATTACAGAGTAAAGTATAAGAAGACAGAATTTATCAATTGTCTGTAAAAAGAAAATAGAAGAACATTAAATTTCATGTCAGAACATAGATAGAACATGTCATTGTGGAACACATACTTTTCATCATTTTAGTAAAAGGTGAAATCTTATGGGTGCAACAGCGTAGCAAACTCGCCACTTATGACGTGGGCCCAATAATAAAATTGGCAATATGTGGGCGTTTAATATGCCTCTGCCTACCCCTTCGGGGCAACTGGTGTGATATTAAGACAACTAAAAGTAATAAACTTGATAGAAAAATAAAAAAAGTATTATTTATACCAAGGCTGCCTAAATTTATTTATAGTTGGTTTTCCCACATTGACCCAGAGCTACACAGCGAAGATATTTTGAAGCCGTCTTATAGAATCTGTAATTTGGCACCACGGCTTAGTGATAGCCGGGACTAACGGCTTAACGTGCTTTCTGAAGCAAACAGTCACCAATCCAAGGTATGACTTCAGCAAACTCTGTTTTTCTTCTCTACGTATACAACTACTTGCTTTGCACATATAGCGTCATGGACATATGAAGATTGTAAATAATGTTATATAATTGGTAATTCAAAAGAGCCTGTGAGATTTTTGTCAGTTCTTCTCACAGAGCGGAGGCTCGGACCTGCCACTTACACTTGTTTTTTTAGTAAGTGAATCTAAGCTTCGTGTTTTCAGTGTTAATTTTGACGTATTCAAGTACTTACATAGTATTTAAATAAGTCAAAAAAAATTCTGATTACTGACTTAGTATCGCACAGTTATTAGCGCATCTTTATTGTACAAAAGGTTTATAAAAATGCTACGCACGGTAAAGAAATCATTACTATGCAAACCGTAGAGAGAACTTTTCGAAATTTGTGAGAATAATTTTACTTATTTTACCAGGGCTATTTAAGCCTACACTTTCACATAAAGACCCAGCCTAGGTCAGGTAGAGCCGCCTTCATTTACACTACAGAATAACATTCTCTGAGTTTCATGTTATCGTTAAAAGCATTTAATAATAAATACAAAACTTAAGTCTACTTTCAAAATTAATACTCGACTAACATTTCTATATTTGGAGACTGCATTTGGAGAATTATTTGATACTGAGAGAACACACACAACCAGCAATAGATCTGAAAAAAAGAAGTCAGTGTAAGTAATAAAATACACTGGTCAATAAAAAATCAACCCCACACTGTTTTTAAGGTTCGTGTTGAAGACTATTTTTGGTTACGTTTTATTGTATAAATCTTTCACGTCAGCAATATTGACGTAAAAGATTAAAATCCTAAAATACAGAGTGGTTCGATTTTTGTGATGATATAATTTTTTTTTTAATTTCGATTTTGCTTAATTATGACCTTATGATCATCAACTTATAAACTAACACACCCATTCAGGCAGGAGTTTGAGTAGAGAAGAATGATCAAAACACTCGTCCAGTCAGTACCAGAATGAAGTTACAGTACCAAAATTACTAAATAACCTAATCAATATTGATTTGCCGGTTGATTAACGTCTTTTAACAACTTACAAACTTTACTTTTTAGATAAATCATGGATATTAAAAAGCTCGAAGTTGCATAACTATGGAGAGATCTAACTATGGAGAGGGCTATGCTTAACTCCAAGATTTCACAACGAGATTGAATCAGAAATAAGTAGAACCATAGAACAACTAAGATCACCGACACAACTCAAAACAAAAAGTTGATGTGGAAATGGCCCGGGCACATAGCGCATCAAAGAAATGGCCGTTCTGAAGACCCTTTGACAGAAAATGTGGCGTGGGAAGTCCAACCTAAAGATAAACGAAAGTACTATCAAAAGTTGCAGAAACACCATTGATTTAGGCCGCCTGCGATTGCAGGCTGATTGGTCACATTGGTAATTTATCCCCATAAATGCATATTGCCTCGGAGGCCGTTGTTCAGCAGTGAACATCCATGTAATGATAATGAAGATGTGGTCCATTAGTAATAGAGGCCAGATAATTCAATGCACTAGTAAGTTTGCAGTAGTAACATTTGTGAAACAGGACCAAATTACCCTTCACTCTTCAACAACTGTTGAAATAAAATTAGAACAGAACTTATAGCACTTTTTTTTGCTTGGATGTTGTTGTTGTTACGTTCACTATTAACTGTTAAAAACTTACATTGTATGACATCCATAAGAAATCAATGAAAGCAGCAAATGTAGCATCCAACTGAAAATAAATAATGAAAAACATTAATTTTATTGATGTTGCAGCTGGCAATTTTTTTAAATAAATAGTACACTTCCAGTAATTTAGTCTTTATGTACAAGCATTGAAATTAGTTGTATATTGTTAAATATTTTTTAACAGTTACACCAATTATTTAGTTTCAATATATATCATTTAGAACTCGTGTAATGGATACTAAATAATGGATAAACATATATAAGTACTTTTTTTTGAGAAAATACACATAATTTACATAGAAAAACACCCAGATCAGAACAAATATTCATGTTTATGCACACAAAGATTGTGTGTGGGAATCAATACCACAACCTCAAAAGCGGAGAACAGGTATACTCGCCACCACGCCATATCGGACGCCATAAAATATTAATAACTTTTTTCTTTGTATTTTTTATCCTGGGGGAAATAGGAGGGCCTGCGGCGCACTCTGACTCTTTATTCGGATATTTTCAACCCCTTGTCTTTCACTCCATACCTCCAAATATTCTAGTTATAATTTTATTGACAACTTTTGCAAATAGTATTCCATAGTTTCTTGGCAATGGCTAATAATAGTCTATTATTATTTTGTCTATACTCACATAAATATAGTATCCCCCAAGTAACCAAAGTCCAAATATAAACTGGAATAATATTAGGAGACCCATGGTAATCATCCAAGGAAGCATAAAACCCCTCATCCAAATATTAATGCCAATAACCTGAAATATTGTAAGGAATTAAAGAATTATAACTGAGTGCGTATTATCTGTATTTACATTCAGTGTAACTAACCCATGAAAATAGAAATGTATGGCTGCAACAAGTTCCATCATTTCACCCCATTAACATCCCACTATTGTGCATAGACCATCTTAAGGTGAGAGGGTGGAGGTCATACTCCACCAAGCTGACTCACTGCCAATTGGCGGAGGCAGGAGTGAGGCATTCCGCAGTTGGAATTTTTCAAGCCACCTGATAGGCCTTTAGCTTGGTAATTATTATCCCAAAACAATTTTTCCCAATTCAATTGATGAACCATTTTCTGCTATTGATGAAATGGTTAAGGATCTCTTTGTCTATAGTGCAATCACAATAAAAATGTGATCTACAAGTTACAACATTAGTGGCATTCATACTTAAGTACAAGTAATATATATTATTGGTCACTTACCATTAAAACAGAAAATATTATTAGTAGAATAAAAATGAATATAAAAATTCCTCCAAATACTTTGAGAGCTGAAAGTTAATAAATTGTATACAATTAATTATTTAGTTTTCATATATTTCAACATTGTAAAATGTATCATTGATAGTGTATATTTATTAAATTATAATATTGATGTCTCCATGGCTATTTGAATTAAACGCCATTTTGCAAAATGTTTAGGATAGTATGTTAAAGTTTTTTTTTATAAGAATAAATGATATTTATATATATTAAATGTATTTATCTCTATCGCAGCTCTTATTAGTTTTGGACACTCAAAGAGTATTACTTTGTGAAATTTATGTCACTTAGACGAATATCCCTAAATGTTGACTTTTAAGCAAATTGAGTCAAACAACTAAGAACAGCCTATGTTTTTAAATCCTAAAACTGCTCAAATTTAATGTCACTTCGATTAGAAATGAGTATATATGATAAATAAGTTTGCCATTGAAACCAAGCGCCACTATCGAATTTTATATTTTTTTGTAAGAATTTCTATTTCTCTAAACTACAGTTGACAGATTAATTTTACTGTAACTATAATATCGAAATAATGTTCATTGAACCCAATTTTTTTTAATTTTTAATTTAACAAACAAAAACTGCTTGTATATCAAAATATATTTTATAAAATTTTTCATTTTGACAAATAAACCATTGCCCTCGACACTCAGCATGCATAAGAAATTCTAGCTGGAATATTTGCTAAGGTGATCACTTGATGAAAGACAGCTTCTTATGATATGCAATTTGTGTGGTTAAAAATTTCAAGTAACACACACATTTTTAGATAACTATCACAATTTAAAAACAAAAATCATATAAACTAGCACTAAAACTGTGTATGCAATTATGCAGAGCACTACTAATTAATTATGAATGGCTTTACAAACTGGGTTGTTGGTGGTTAGTGTTTGGGTGCAACTGTGACCAGAACTGGTAATTTTAAGTAGTATTTCCACTTACAAGATCTAACATCTGCTTCAAACAATGGATTCCATAGCTGTGTGGAGTCTCCACCGTCGATTTGATAGCCAATAAATGTAATTATTATCACGCTCATGGCAGCAGTGTATACCGCCACCGCTCTGCTTCCGCTCTTCACGTCCGAAGACCAGATACACGGCGACCAGCAGGACTCTAGCACGGTCATGTTGAAATACTTCGTTACTCCCTTACAGTAAGCACTACGATTATTCTGAAACTAAAGTAAAACCTAGCATTTAGTAATGTTACATTTTTAAGTATGTAAATCAAGCCGAACCACAGAAATTAACGCTAAACTGCCACACCTATTTTTAATGTAAGTAATCAGGTTTGTTCAATAAAACCGTGGTTGGAATGACGTTTTTTTATAATATTACTTTTTAGTTTTTGAAAATGAAGATCATTTTCTATTTTAATTCAATAAAATTTAAAAATTATGATTATTTGGAACTCAAAACTTTACTTATAAAAGCTTGTTTGCTTGGTTGACTGACACTGACACTGTGAAATTAAGAATGACAGTTTGAAAGTCGTTACGTCTCATTTCTGTGTATGCATTTATTATTGAATTCAAAAATAATAACAATAATGAAATTATTTATTGGTTCATCATACAATTTGTGATTAGAAACTAAATAGGAATTACAAATAATTTTAATGTGTAACCCATCTCAAGATTCATCTCAAAGTCCATTTCACACATTCTTTTACACATTTAATTACATTTTTAATAGCTTTGTCTTAGATTTATAAAGGTCTTTCACAACAACTTTGGGTTTAGCGTGTTATAATACGTGGATGTTTATTCGCACCTCAATTGATTTAAGAGAACAGAACTACTGTGCACTGTTTTAGAGGGAATTAACAAAAAATCTGTAACTCTGTAATATATAGAGGTGTATCCATGCCAGAAAAACATAGAAAAAGAAATAATAAATTTAAAAGCATGCTCGGACATAATGCCGCGCCAGTCACTTTTTCGGTTAAAACTTATTCTACTTGCTACTAGATGGCAATATATGTATGTTATTTAGTTCGTGATTTTTTTTTTATTAACTTACTGGAACCTTAAAAAGATGTCTTAATTAACCAAGTACAAGGTCAAGTACTTTTTACTTACAACTTATTAATACTACTTTAAGACAAAATCAAGATTGTTTTATTGCTCAGTGAATACTATTGCAGTTCCTACTTGTTACCGCATTTGCAATTTAATAAATTATCTATTTGTCTTTTTGTGTGTGTAATTAATAAATATAATCTCACAAGTAGACGCTATTATACTGATTTTACTCGGGCTTTTGACAATTGGAAGTCCTGTTTGTAATCCCTGTTACAATACACATATTGGTAGACTCAAAAGGATTCAAAAAAAGTTTGTCAATTCGCTTCCGTAGTGACTCGGGCAAATACACATATAATGAATCACTTAAAAAGAAGAATTTTCATAACTTACACAATCGTCGCAAAATTTCTGATATAATTTTTCCCTGTAAAATTCTTACCTTCTTTACCGACTCATCTCAGCGTTTACGTATTTGAACACTCGATATAAACTCAGACTCACATTTTGTAGTTCTGCCTCTTGCCACACGATGGCGTTTCTTCAATTCCATACAAAGTTGCGTTTACGTTAACGTGATCGAGTAGGTTTGTAAACTCACACTAAGCACACTGAACTCCTAGGATATATTCAGCTATTATGTCGAGCTCGTCTTTCAGCTCGCTCCTCACGTGCATTACCTACGCCCACTTCGTTTTAAAAATTATACTCGAAACTCAATTTTTTTCGTTTCACCAACGTATATAACAAAGAACTTCACAATATAGATTTATTTAATTTATCACTTAATTCTCTAAAGTTAAATCTCAAAGCAAATTATGTTGAAATTTTTATTTAGCCGAATCTCAAACGGTTATTGTCATTTTTATTCTTATGTCTGTTTTTTACAATAAGATCCGCCATGTTACTGTTAAATTCTCCTAATTAAACATTGTCCACATTCGAATACGACTTTGTTAATAATAAGTATGATTGGGCACTGTAGGTCTATTTCTTCTAGAAAAAAAAACATTTCTATAGGCACACCAATTTATTAGGCCTAATTTCATATATAACTGACTTGGGTGAAGCCGTAATTTTTATCTAAAAACAAAGCGATGGAAGTTGGAACCCTATTTCATTAGACAGTAACGTAGCGCCACTGTACAAGCGATGACTGAAATGTACAGATAACTGAAAGCCTAAATCTCGTCGCTATCACTAAATATAAAGCAAATACGCTTTCCGCTATCTGTCTGACCTAGACCTATGCAGATCTTTGAAACTTAGCAACGGATTTTGATGCGGTTTTTTAAAAGATAGAGTGATTCAAGAGAAAATTTCGATGTGCGGACGAAGTAGCGGGCGGTCGTTAGTATTATTAATACAACATCCATCCATTATCGTTTCGGCCGCGGGTCCCAGGCACACCACTCACTCTCTACAGTATTGTCAAAATCCAGTCGTCCATTAATGGTTTCACACTAAACTATCGAACCTTGTTAGAGAGTTGCTATAATCACTCTTAAGAAGCAATCACATAATGATGACCGATATGGCGTGGAGGTCAGTATACCTCAGTGGTCAGTACACCACGTGGAGGTCGTGGGTTTGATTCCCACACAGGACAAATCTTTGAGTGCATGAACATGAATATTTGTTCTGGTCTGGGTGTTCTCCGATGTATCTAAAGTATGTATTTACAAAAAAAAAATTATAGTATGTTTATTCGTTATTTAGTAGATATCCATAACACAAGTTCTTAATGATCGCTTTACCACACTTTGCATGCGTTTAAATTATGTATATTTTAGGACTATTATTATTCTAGCTTATAAAACTTACCTTTAATTTTAAGCTGAATTACTTTGTGAACTAAGGTACTCTTTAACTTATAATAAATTTTTTTATGTAATGGAAGAGCGGTGCCTCCTCCTAATACAGAGTTATTTTTTAACAATGTCTAAAAGGAGACTCCATCTACTAGCTGAGTTGTACTTACCTGAAAAAGTAAATAAAGCTAAATTTACTACCTTCTAAAATGTAGCCTTTTATGTAGGGATTACCTACATCATCATCATTTCAGCCATTCGAAGTCCACTGCTGAACATAGGCCTCCCCAATTGCTTTCCACGTAGATCGATTCTTTGCCGCCTGCATCCACCGGCTCCCCGCCGCCCTGACCAGATCGTCGGTCCATCGCGTTGGGGGCCGCCCTCTACTAAGTTTGCTGATTCGTGGTCGCCATTCAAGAACCTTAACGCCCCATCGGTCGTCGGTTCTTCGAGCTATGTGCCCCGCCCATTGCCACTTCAGCCTGCAAACGCGCTTCGCTATGTTGGTCACTCTGGTTCTCCTACGGATTTCCTCATTTCTGATTCTATCACGTAGGGACACTCCGAGCATAGCTCTCTCCATTGCACGCTGAGCGACTTTGAGCTTCCTTATGAGGCCCATAGTCAGGCACCACGTCTCAGTCCCATACGTCATCGCTGGCAACACACACTGGTCGAAGACTTTCGTCTTGAGACACTGAGGTACTTTGGACGAGAAGATTTTGCGTAGTTTCCCGAACGCAGCCCAACCGAGCTGGATTCGACGATTGACCTCTTTCTCGAAGTTGGACTTACCTAATTGGACTTTTTGTCCCAGGTATACGTACTCGTCGACAACTTCGAGGGCCGAGCTTCCCACTATTACTGGGGTAGGCACAACATGGATATTTGACATGATTTTGGTCTTATCCATGTTCATTTTAAGACCTACCCTTCGGGAAGCTCTGTCGAGGTCTCCGAGCATTGTGCCCAGATCCACAAGCGACTCCGCTATGACCACTATGTCGTCGGCAAATCGAAGGTGAGTCATATACTCGCCATTAATGTTGATGCCGTAGTTTTCCCAGTCCAGTAGCTTGAAAACATCCTCCAGAGCAGCAGTGAACAGTTTCGGTGAAATGACATCACCCTGTCTCACGCCTTTCTGCAAGAGGATAGGATTCGTGCACTGGTCCAGTACTCGTACGGACATGGTGGCGTTTCTGTATAAACTCCTCAGAACTTCGATATACCGATGATCAATGCGGCATCGCTGCAGGGACTGAAACACTGCCCAGCTCTCGATCGAATCAAAGGCTTTCTCATAGTCCACAAACGCTAAGCAAAGTGGCTGGTTATACTCCTCGGTCTTCTGTATAACCTGCCGCAGCGTGTGAATGTGGTCTATGGTTGAAAAGCCTTTTCGGAAACCGGCTTGTTGGGGAGGCTGGAAGTCGTCAAACCTTTGACCGAGACGGTTCGTGATGACCCGTGAAAACAACTTATAGACGTGGCTCAGTAGCGTGATTGGCCTATAATTCTTCAAAAGGGATTTGTCACCTTTCTTGAAGAAAAGGACAACCACACCACTGGACCACGCCTGTGGCGTACGTCCCTCGAGAATGACGGTATTAAAGAGCTTCTGGAGTACCTTAAGTACTGGTGTACCACCCGCTCTCAGAAGCTCTGCTGTCATCCCGTCTTCCCCCGGTGCCTTGTTGTTTTTTAGTTGTTTCAGGGCCATCCTAATCTCGTACAGGCTGACGTCCGGGATGTCTTCGGTGGTATGTCGAGTTAGTTTGGCTCTAGGGTCTTTAGCCAAACAAGTAGCGGGATCTTGCGTACTGGTATACAACTGTCCATAAAACCTTTCGATCTCCCTCATAATCTCAGGTCTCGACGTGACTAGACTGTCTTCGTTGGTCTTCAGCTGTGTCAACTGACTCTGACCAATAGACAGATCCCGTGCGAACACTTTTGAACCCCTGTTCCTCTCTATTGCATCTTCAATACAATTTGTATTGAATTTGCGAATATCGAGTCGCAAGGATTTCGAGATCTGTCTATTGATGAGCCGGTAAGAAGACGCTTCCGCTGAAGACTGCAATCGCATGTCTCGTCGCGCTTCCATGAGATTAAGAGTTTGAGTCGACAGTTTATTGGTTTTAGTTTGTCGGGTCTTATAATGTTTGGACCCGACAACGTGGACAGTCTCAACCAGCCCGCCGCTTATATCGTCAACGGTTACGCAGTTCTCCAGACCTGCGAAGCGATTTTGAAGCTCGAGCTGAAGCTGGATGGATTACCTACATGCTTTAATATTAAATAAATAAATAAATATTCTCTTACAATCACACCAATTATTTAGTTCCAAGATAAGTATCATTAAAAATTAAAAAATTAAAATTAATTAAAAGATCTTTATTTACTTTTTCATGAACCACTAAAGTGTCAACTAAATGATTCATCAATTTTAAAATGATGTGAAAGTTATGTCGACGGCTACTGAGTATTCGATTGGTCCGGATTAAGGATACGTGAGTGGTTAGATGGTAGTCAGTAAGACTGAAGTAAGAAAGTGGCTTTATGGCTTTTGAAATATTTATGTTGTTGTTACGTATGTCGATATTACTTGCACGCATCCAATTGATACCGTTTATGTGTGTGGTGGTGATGGTGTGTGGTGGTCAGCAAGAAGCAGCATTTTAGGATTATTACAGTATTTCGGCAGGACGCCCATCGCCACTCGGTCAACGTGGTGGGTAATACTCCACAAATACCGCCTGTTATTTTTGAGTTATTCAAGATTTTAAAACTTTAACAACAAGCTCTAGTTTTCACAGACACTATTACTACCCTTATAGTGATGTAGATTTATACGGAACTTAATATGTAACTTAACTTGACTTACATTTGTCGCCTCTGCTGTCGTCAATGTGCTGCTAGTGTATACGAGCCCTTATAGGCACTCTTTTCCCAACAAACGAGATACACTGTTGGTCACGTGGACCAAGTCGTGTGGAAGCAATCAATATCTTACTTCCTACGAATATTACTAATGACATCCTGTTTGACACAACAATTACTGAACGATAATTAATTAAATTTGCCACGCAGACTGATCACAAGTTGGATCACAGATTGAATACGTAGTTGTTATTTTTACAGCTGGTAAATATAATAATCAGAAATGCATCTATCGTGCAGGATGACTGCAGTGCAGGACTTTTATAGATCGTCCATCTTGTGTCCGACATAGTAAGACATATTTGCTGTAGTGCCAAAACATAGCTTAAAGAATCAATGATCGATAGGGCGTTAAGTTTCAACAAAGGCGACCGGGAACAGGTAAACGTAGCAGAAAACGGCCTCCCAATCGATGGACCGATGATCTAGCCAAGATGGCGGCTAGTCGGTATATCGGTGCCGATCTAGACGGTTTGAGATCGATCGACACGAAAACAGTTGGGAAAGCCTATGTTCAGGTTTAGTTCATCCTTCATTGCTGAGATACAATATTCACCTCAAAACCGCGAGCTAATTGTTTTGTTTCATTTGGAGAGGCCAATCTAGATTTAGATATGTATCTGACATTTTTTATTCAATCATCATCATCATCACCTCAGCCCATTAACGTCCCACTACTGAGCACGAGCCTCCTCTCATATATCAAGGTGTGAGGGTATTGGGTCATACTCCACCACGCTGACCCAGTGCGGATTGGCGGAGGCAGGTGTATAGCACCCTGCTGTTAGATTTTTTTAAGCCGCCCATAAGGCCTCTAACATGGCTGAACGATTTTATTCTATATTATTCACATACTCCTTGTAAGCTAGTAACTTGTAATAGCACCCACACTTGTAGAGTAATATCAGCTTTGTAAAGTCTTCGCTAAAAATTGGCAGCTCCAATAAATTCAATTGAGGGTATTGCCCATAATCACCACGCTGAGCAGGCGGGTTGGTGATCGCAGTTCAAGCCACTAGGACCCTGCTGCCGGTCGGATAGGATTTCTCTGCAACCACTCATCCGACTCTCCGTGAGATGAGAGGGAGGCACTGTTCTAGGCCGGTGCCATACAGCCGTCTAGACCCATAGGTACAAGCCCCCACAGATTAACAAGTGGTTCAGAAAATATCCTATCCTATCGTATCCTGAATAATTAAATATATTTTTAATTTAATTATTATTCTTAATAGTTTACGAGATAAAATCCATACGGTAGATACTCCGTGAAAGCTCTGAGCAAAATATATTAAAAGAGTAAATAAAATAACAAACCCTTATCTGACATAGTTATCATGCACATAAGCGCAAGTGATTTCTCACATTGTTCCATTTTAAATTGAGTTTACATAAGGTTATTGCACTTTGATAACGAAGTATTTTTACAGTTAACAAGTACGATAGGTACATAAAGGGGCTTATTACAATACAAGATTTAAAATTAGACCAGGTTTAAAACTAGTGCTGTCACTTTCATTTGATAAGATGAAGACACTAGTTTTAAATCAATTTTTTTTGGTTTACGTCGGTAACAAAATGCATTTACGCACTGCCGTCCGGCCAAAGTGGGACCGAAAGGGGGTGTGGGCCCATCGGCAGACTCGACTGCCAGCAGTTATATCCACTAAAATCTGCCGACGACGCCCGCCGCTTGTCGAGAAAAAGGCGGGGGCCAGTACCTGTGTTGCAGCGTCTGACACCCCGCCTGCGGCCAACGTTCTCCGGACCAAAACCGGGAGGACCTCCTCAGAGAGGCGCAGTGGACGCGCCCCTTCCACCTCCTTGTGCGACCATAGCGTGTGTGGCCAACTTCTCGGAGGGTCCATGGTTAGACAGCACATGGATAGATTTATTCGTTTTTATGTTTAGTGTACAATAAAGTGTTCATTCATTTAATAGTATAAGTAAGCTTATTTTTATCCCAAAAATACATCTATCTTCTTTCGAGCGGATGACGAGTCAGTTTGAATTGGCCTATATTTTGTCAGCCCAATATGCTGCAACAGAAGAGGTCTGAGGCCTCCACTGAGAAGGGCTTAGGCCTCTTCTCACATACTAAGATAAGAGTGATTCAGGTCAAACTCTACTCGCACCCAGTTCGGATTAGCGGAGGCATAAGATGCATGGTTTTAGTTGTTCCTGTAATTCCACTTTTATATAAAAAAAACTTTCTCCTATAAGAGATGACAAACTACTGGTTCCGTAGTGAAGCAACAGTCAAAACTTGGTTTTTAAAATTATACCCGTACGCGTGATCGATGACGTCAATTGAAAAATAAGGTTAACTTGAATAAGTCATTTACGAATAAGGTATATGTCACGTTGTTGATCAACGTGTAAGACTAGACGGCCGGGAAACGTTGCAAGGACTTTCCGACTTTATCTTCAATGGGTAAACAATTGTTTGCACTGAATAGTAAACAATAACAGATCATAAATCTTTATTGCATCCAGTAAACAAGTAGGTATAACCTAAGTAATACAAAGAGTACTGATACCCCGTAGGGGCACTGCAGATTGAGAGGGAACTTAAACATATTAATTACAAACCACGTACTTAATTATTCTATAAACTAACAAACTCTAACTAAAACACAAAAATATAAAATGAACAAATAACAATATTTATACAATATTAATATTATATATAACATTAACTTATAATTTATATAATAAATCACTACAGGCTTTTAATGGAGATTGTCATCAAAATATTCGTGAAGTGTGTAATAATAACATTTCGCAATCAGTAAGTCTTACTCTAATCACTAATTGCTTAGTGAATGGTTTTATATCATCTTCATTTTTTAGGTACTCAAATAAGTGATTGCAAATTTTAATTGACATTTGTAGAGGTCCGGATGATACAAGTTTTAAACAAGATGAAGGAGCTATTAATTGTTTCTACGGTCGGATCTTACTGTGTATTTTGACGGTACTTCTTCACGTTTAGTATAAAAATTTGGATATTTCTTGACAAATTTGTAGATTTCAAATATATATAAATGCTTGGAATGATAGAATTTTGTGGCGTATGAAATGGAGTTAGATGACGTAGGACTTAGGTAGGTATCGTACGATAATTGTCATAGATCAGGGATTTTGTTTTTTTTCTTTTCTTTATTTTAAATGATGGCTTGTTTTTTTTAATATATTTTTTTTATTATTTTTGATTGTTTTTATTTGCGCACCGATATGTTATCTTAAATTGTTTACGAATGAGGTAAGTATAATAATATGTCACGTGCCGGCCTCTCTCAACTCATGGGAAGTTGTAAGAGCCGACGAAGAGAAATTCTACCGAATGATGGGCAACGGCGCCATCCTGTGTACTGGCTGGAACTGCGATTACTAACCCATAATCACCACGCTACTTATTATACTTATTGGGGATAAGTATCCCCAATAAAATGTAATCTATTAAGAAGGCCAATGTTCAGAGTTCAATGTTCAAGGCGGTGGACTTAATTAAGCTGATAATGATGATGATGTCAAGTGGTTGATCAACGTTTGAGATGGAAAAGTTGCAAGTCTTTTCATGTTGTCGAACCTTTAAAGAGCGAACTATTGTTTGCATTAAACACAAACAGATGCCATAGACATCTTCCGACATACCTATGTCAACCTTTTTTGACTTTAATTTTTAAATAATGGCTACGTGCGTTTAGCACATTTAGCCAGTGTCAAGTTATAGATATATTAATAATATTTAACACATAGTAAATGAGAATGAGTGGTGATAAAGATGATGAATGAGATGCCCTCCTCTAAATCCCTTGAGTCCTCAGTAAACCGATACCGACCGAACCGAACCTATACTGAGATCTCACATGGACTTCTTGAGAGAATATAAAAAGTGATGTTGCACTGTTTTGTTTCATATACCAACACTCATGTACGTTCACAAACACTTATCGGTTAATAATCCACCGTTATTACACATTAATGTTCGAAATATCATAAATTTTATAAAATAAAACAGAACTGCAGACATGACGCTTCACATTACCGCCAAGAAGCCTTAGATTTTGTTTATTTGTCTACTAACTCATTTTTTTTCTAAAGTGTCAATTAATCAAGTACGAAAATCAGGTACCTATGCTCTGTATATAAAATGAACTTATTAGTATACTGTTTGTAAGATCAATATGCACAAAAAATAACTTACTTATCACCTTTCTAACTTAAGTAAAACAAAAATCAAATAACATAAGTAAGTAAACTTACTTTCAATCCTGAAACGTGCTTCTGATCGTAAAATAACGTGCCGTCAATTAATCACAAGGCAGGAAACTTTTGCGATAGAAATAAAACGCAGTCGCCAAAACGGTTTTCGCTGTTGAGTTAAACGTGATCTCGGGTGGAGAGCTCTACAATCGTTGGCCTATACTCCCGATCGAGAGGCTATTGCGCCAGGTTTCTTATCTGGCGCAATAGCCCTTCAAGGGTTGATGCCCAACAAATCCCCAATACAATTATTTATTATGTGGTAGCCACGCGACATATTTCTGGGGGACATTTTCTCTTGGGAAATGAAAATATAATATTAGCACTATCTATTCGGTCGTAGCATAATTATAATCTGTTTAGTCTGTTTTTTTATAAATTATAGTATGTACATGCCCAGTATTTTTGTTGTTTAGAGTACGCTCCTTACACTTTGTGACTAAAATTGTGGTGGAAGACTCTTTCATCATCATCATCTCAGCCCATTATAGTCCCACTGCTAAGCACGGGCCTCCTCTCACATACCAAGGTGTGAGAGTGTTGGGTCACACTCCACCACGCTGACCCAGTGCGGATTGGCTTAGGCAGGTGTATGGCGTCCTGCTGTTAGAATATTTCAAGCCGCCCATTTAGACCTCTAACATGGCTTACGACTAACTCATTTAGAGATAACCGGGACCAACGGCTTACCGTGCCTTCCGAAGCACGGAAGCGCTTGGGAGGCAGAAAGTTACCTAGTTACACATCAATATGTATCACTTTGCTACCATGTAATTTGATATCATAGCCTTGTTTTGACACTAATTGCCGTTATGTAATCGACTTGGCGGTTTTCGTACTTTTCGCTCCTAAAGTAGTGAGTTCGAATATAAAATAGGGTAATATTTATACGCATAGTTATAGGGTAGATCGATATGAGAAGTTTTTAAACAGCTTAATATCGATCTACATGGATAACCATTTGGGAAGGCTTTTATTTCGAAAAATCTTGGGCTCGTTGAAGCGCGAGGAAGGGTTCTGGAGACAGATGCACAATGCAGAAACTGAAGAGCTGCGCTGGCTCAGCCACGTTGAGATAATGGAGTCGAATCGAGCTGTCAAGAGAGCACATCTGGGCCGCCCAACGGGAAGCCAGACGCCCTCGCTATCGCTGGATAGACCTGGTAGTGGATCTAAATGACGGACGGATTGGCGACAGGTGGCTGAGAACAGAGCAGTCTCGTGTCGGGTTCCAAGATCCACTTCGGGTCGCTGAGCCATCGCTGATTGATATGTACAGAAGTGTACTTCTAATGACTGAGATGACAATGCTGATTATATTTATTATTAAAATAATACTTAATAAAATACTATACGGTGTATTAGTATCTACTATATAGGGTGTATACGGATCCTACCAAGACCTAAGGAGCCCAAGTTAACCTCATCTGCAAGTGGTGCACCTGCCGATCAACGGACGAGGATCTGGCGAACATAACAGTGCCCAGTAAGCGGCAGTAGGCTTGCCGCCTATTGCGTGGAACCAACTATATAATTGGCGAAGTGTGGGCGTATAATATGCCTCTGCCTACCCCTTCGGGAAAACAGGCGTCAGTTTATGTATAAATAAATATTTTCTGACAATTACACCAATTATTTAGTTCCAAGATAAGTATCATTAAGAACTTGTGTTATGGATACTAAACAACGGATAAACATACTTAAATACTTTTTTTTGTAAATACATACTTAATATACATAGGAAAACACCCAGACCAGAACAAATATTCATGTTCATGCACACAAAGATTTGTCCTGTGTGGGAATCGAACCCACGACCTCTGGAGTGAAGTGTAGGTATACTGACCTCCACGCCATATCGGCCGTCATAACAGTATGTGTTATTACGTATAAATATTATAAACATAAATGTATGCGTAAGCGTATAAAGATAGTATGAAGTTAGATTATTATATCCGTAAAAGATGTTAGTTCAGTATTAGACGGTGCAGTGTGAGATAAGAGTATTATCATGTATACTTATACTACAGGAAGGTACCCAACGAGTCTTTGACCTATTCGTATACTATTATTATGACTGTGAAGGAAGTATAATTTAATGTCTAACTCGCGGGTGCCAAGCACGTGCCTCGTAATTATAGACACAGCATAGGCTGATCAGCTATTCCATTTCACATAAATAACTAGAATATTGTATCATTTGACGACCGATATGGTGTGGAGGTCAGTATACCTGCACTTCACTCCAGAGGTCGTGGGTTCGATTCCCACACAGGACAAATCTTTGTGTGCATGAACATGAATATTTGTTCTGGTCTGGGTGTTTTCCTATGTATATTAATAAGTATGTATTTACAAAAAAAAAAGTATTTAAGTATGTTTATCCGTTCTTTAGTATCCATAACACAAGTTCTTAGTGATACTTATCTTGGAACTGAAGAATTGGTGTGATTGTAAGAGAATATTATATTATTATTATTATATTTTGCACTCAATTTCTTACATTATAAAAGTTTTTAATAACTAAACTATTAGAAAAGTATGTATGTATGTTTATTCGTTATTTTGTATCCATAACACAAGTTCTAAATGATTCTTATCTGGGAACTAAATAATTAGTGTAATTGTCAGAAAAAATATATTAGGTCGGGGAAAAAGTCTTTTCGCATAACGTAGGTATAAACTTATTATAATTTTTTTTTGACTGTACTATTTGTGTCTGGCTAGTTTTGGTAACATTAAAAAGGTTCCATTATAAAGAAAAGAAAAAAATAAAAAAAAGTTGTTTCCCGCTATTTTTCATTTGTTTTTCTCTCCGTTAAAATGAGTGAATCTAATGAAGAAATTCGATACATTTTAAAATTTTATTATAAAAAAGGCAAAAATGCAACTCAAGCAGTGAAAAAAATTTGTGATGTTTATGGACCTGATGCAGTGTCAGTAAGAGTAGCACAAATTTGGTTCAAACGTTTTCAGTCCGGAAATTTTGATGTTAAAGATGCACCTCGCTCTGGTCGCCCTGTTACGAATAAAATGGACGCCATTTTTGAAAGAGTGGAGCAAGATCGGCATATTAGTAGTTACGATGTAGCTGAAGAACTGGGAATTGATCACAAAACAGTTTTGACCCATTTGAATAAAGCTGGTTATACAAAAAAGCTCGATATTTGGGTGCCACACGAGCTCACTCAAAGAAACTTAATGAACCGTGTACTCATTTGCGATTCATTATTGAGACGTAATGAAACCGAGCCGTTTTTGAAGAGATTGATAACTGGCGATGAAAAGTGGATCACGTACAACAAGAACGTGCGAAAAAGGTCGTGGTCGAAAGTTGGCCAGGCTTCACAGACTGTGGCCAAACCTGGCCTAACACGAAATAAGGTGATGCTGTGTGTATGGTGGGATTGGAAGGGCATTGTTTATTATGAGCTTTTACCGCCCGGCAAAACCATCGATTCTGATCTTTACTGCCAGCAACTGATGAGATTAAAGGAAGCAGTCGAGAGAAAACGGCCGGAATTGATCAACAGGAAGGGTGTGGTCTTTCATCACGATAACGCTAGACCACACACATCTTCAGCCACTCAGCAAAAATTAAGAGAGTTCGACTGGGAGGTCCTAGTGCATCCACCATATAGCCCTGACCTTGCGCCTTCAGATTTTCACCTGTTTCGGTCTCTGCAGAATTCTTTAGGTTCTGTAAGGTTGACCTCAAGAGAGGACTGCCAAAACTATTTGTCCCGTTTTTTTGATCAGAAGTCCCAAAGTTTCTACAGTAACGGGATAATGTCTCTGCCCACAAAATGGCAGAAAGTTATTCAACAAAACGGTACATATATATTGTAAATAAATGTAAATAAACTTTGAAAAAAATGTCTTGACTTTTCATACAAAAATACGAAAAGACTTTTTCCCCAACCTATTATTAGCAAAATTAAATTTAAAAAATAATTCACACCAAAAACAAGGTACTTGTCGTTTCGTTTGAGTTCAATGTCCAAAAATTCAAGAAGACTATGCTGTATAACAACAACATAATTGCGCTTCGTCTGCGAATGTTTGCATAGCGTTGTAGGTAATTAATACCTTTGATAGCTTTGTGCTACGGTTTTGTATTAAGCAACATTTACATTAGACTCTTTAGTATATTACAAATATCTTATTTACTTATTTTATGTGTTTATTTATTTGCAACTTATAGCATTTTCACATATGATATACAAACGTTTAAAAAAATCATTAGCTGTTACTAGCTTCCAACAATTAGAGAGCGTAATAGCACATACAACTTATTTATAAGGAAACTGGTATGAATAAACTGGAGTGATCTAGCTGTTATTAGATATCGTGAAGCGCATGCCGCGTACTCGCACGTGGCTCGAGGTCGATGCTTCCACTGATGTGAACAGTAGACCGGCCATGTGAACAACGTGATGAGTACGCAGGGATATGTACCGCCTTGACAAGGTGTCTGTAGGTGATGTCATCAGACTAAGTGTCTAGTCGATGCTTCTCGATGCTCTCGATGACTGTGATGAAAGGTTCCCTTAGTGCTACTTTATTGGTTACGGCATCTGGGGACCCTTTTAATATCTTTAAAAATTCACTGTGTGTGTTCCGTATTGTTATATTTGATTGATACTTTAAAAGAGCATGGTTTTCCTGTGAGTTTCTTATCTGTTCTTCTCACAGAGCGGGGACTCGGAACTGGCACTTAGATTCACTTACACCTACTTTTTATTTATTTGCATGTAAGTGAATCAAAGCTTCGTAATTTCAGTGTAGTAATTTTAAGTTTTTTTTATTTATATTTTGTTTTGACGTTTTCAAGTGCTATGTAATAGTTTATGAAATAAAGAACTTTTTACTTCAACTGATGTGAGCAAGGGTCCTACCGCCTAACTCGATGAATTTCAGCTATTTCATCTAGATCTAAATTTTCTGAGGCTTATTAATCTGTACCGGGAAATCTGCCGAAAGCCATAGATCATATTATTTATAACCTTCAAACTGTGATTCACCAATAGGCAGATTAGTGAAGCGACTAATTGAACAAATGATTATGTTTTGCGTTTCGATGACAATTTTTACGTAAATATAAATAATTTGTAAAATTTTATAAATAAAAAAAACACAGATAGTCTGTCAAATATCACGACAATCCTTTCAAATTTGTGTTGAATGGAGAACGCCATCTTGTATTCAGTTTCATGTCTTCGGCGGTACGACAGAATTAATTCGAAATCCATTTTGCCTAATAATCGATTACCAGCAAGTTAGGCGGTACGGCCTTTCAATACGGTAGGGGACGTAGGGAGCCTTGTGATCATCGTGATGAGTACTCGGTAACTTGTACCGACCGGTCTTGGCAAAGTGTCTGTTCAACTTAGGACGACAAGAATACTTAGTGATTCACTACGATTGATTTATTTGTGTTTGGAGTACGAGATGCAACTGTATTTCGTCCGTCATGTAAACATCTAATAATCCTATTATAAATGGTAGTATGAAAATAATAGACTTCTATAGAAATATCATTTCTTAATGACAAATGATCAATAATTCAAGGTACTTCTAACAACAGTAGTAACATCTACTGAAGAAACATTTGCTCTTAATCTCAAACTTCTGTAGTATAGAAAAAAGTACTTAGTTATGCAGGTCAGTAGATGTTTAGACTATAGTCTACTGTCTAGTTTTGAAAGAAAGAAAAAAGTTTAATCATGTACAAAAATAAAAAACTGAAGATGCCTACTTAATATACATAGCGAAACACTCAGACCAGAACGGAAATTCATTTTCATGCTGATTAAAATTTGTCCTGTGTGGGAATCGAACCCACGATACCGGTCGTTTTTTCAGTTCCACATTTGTTTTTTCGTATTTCGAGCGACTCTTTATGTTGTTGAATTATGTTATAAAAAAAATGTGTTAACCCTTTGCAGATTTGTTTTTTTCATAACTAATATACGATTGATAATTTTCTTTTGAAGAACAAACGCAGCTCCAATTTATACAAAGTAAAGTAGAGTGACTCTTTAAACTGCACAAAGCGAAATCACTTTGCATAGTTTTTCATATATTCTTATCTAAAGCATATGAAAGCATAGCTAAGCCTTGTCAGTTAAATTATATTAAAGTCTTGTGTCCGTAGAAAGAGCGCGCGTCTTTTGAAATCCCATAGATAAGTAATATATGCATTATCCTGTGGAGATAAGGTTGAATTTGTTGTGTTAAGTTTTCGATGCTTCGATGCGCTTCGACTCTGCCCTAATATAAATTGACCTTAATGGGCTGAGATGATGACCCCGCGCCGCTGATAGCCCCACCATACGGACGCAGTACGGCGGCCAGGGTCCCAGCCCCGACTTCGCGCCTTGTCCCTCTAACAGGGGGCCACGTTTGAAAACACTAATTCAGATGATTCTAACCAAATGACAATAAAAACATAAAACACCTTCGTGTACCTACTATCAAAATATGACAACAACATGATGGATCTAGAATACTTAAGATACACTAATATGTTATCTAAAAATGTTGTATGGCACCTATCTTATCATTAAACACATTGGTGGTGCCGGAATCAATGACGTCACACGCAGTTATCTTAATTTTAGATGGAAAGTAAACGTGAGCGGCTCACGTGTCTATGGCTATCTAGAAATCGGCTACCAAGCAGTGAGAAGGTTTTAAAAAACTATTAAAATTTCGTCATATCCACATGTCCTCCCTGCTTAGCTTTGGTGGAAATGAAGGAGTCTCGCCGCGTGCAAAGCAGAGATGTGTGTAGTCGGGCGATCCCTACCTGGTACCTTCTCCTGTTCCCGAATCCCGTTTAAAAGCCGCAGAGATGTGTGTAGTCGGGCGATCCCTTCCTGCTAACTTCTCCACGTAAAGTTTGTCGGAATCCCGTTTATAAGACACCCGCCCTTCCTCAGGTATTTATAACAAAAGCCACGACACTCCGAAATGAGTTTCGGGTCAAATCAGAACAAATCGTTAATTTCATGTAAAGTATATACGAGTGCCGTATGGTACCGGCCTAGAATAGTGCTATCCACTCTTATCTCACAGGGAGCCGTAAGAGTCGACGAAGAGTACTGCTATCGGATGATGGGCAGCAGCATCATCCTGTGTACAGGCTTGAACTGTGATAAGTCGTTACTTTTGACTTACGACATTGTTAATTGCTACCTTCAAAATGGCAGTCCATCTTAGGACTAAACTTTGTGAACTTGGCTTTATTTATATTTTGTGTGTAAGTAGAGCTAATAAGAAAATACATACACGAGTTTTATGACAAGTGGGAGACACGTGATATAATCAAATTGCCCCTGTTATAATAATAAAAGCGATCGATGTTCTGTATTGATTTTATACCTGCCGGCCGTCTGGCCCGGGAGAGAATTATTTATAAAACAGCTCGGTAGAAATATTGGAAGTTGTGTTTGAAGGTAAGTAATAGAATCTCTAAGTTCAAAGAAAGATGAAAGTAAATGAGGATTAATTTCCTTTACGCGTTTGTTAACTTTTATACGGCTTCGAAAATTTTCTCGCATAACTACAGGTAAGTATGGCGCGGAGATTGGCATATTCGTCCTTCGTTTCAAAGGTCGTGAGTTCGATCTCTACAATTTTCGTGTGTATTAACAAGAATATTATTTGTGTATCTTTTTTTTCACATGACATTACTTAACAATTTCCTCTTATTTTTTCAGCCCCCTAAGGGGCCTAGAGCGAACCTAAATGGCTAGATACCACAAGTGAAAACGGGGCCAACATCTCAAACGTTCTAACTGAAGTACTAAGTGAGTACCGCGGAACTATGAGCATATCTTTAAAGGTTTTATTTCATTTAATAGCCTCAATAATATAGCTTCAAATTGTTCACCAAATTATTTTAGGTAGATACTTGTCGTATGAATGCCAAATGGCCATGTGCGCGAGGTTAATTGACAAAACACGCAAGTATGCCTGCGTCTGCGCACGCGGACTGCAACGTGAGCAATTTGTTTGGGAGGTGTAATCTACGAATCTATGTTAGCAACGAGGCATATTAACGAAAATAGCGTTGACGACTGAACCACTTCATCTAAATATAGAAAGTATTATAATCTGATATTCATATTAGGTAATATAGACACATGATTTTGATTTTTAATAAATAATAATATTGTTTATCGAAGCGCTCGTAGTTCCGCTACACTAGGGAGTCGGGTTCGTTCGGAAACGATGAACGAAGTACCTACAGCAAGCCCACTTCTTTAAATGGCATTCAATGGCATTGTGCATTAAGCACATTAAGCAAGTAAGAGATATATTAATAATGTGTAAATCATAGTAAATGGGAAAGAGTGGTTATAAAGATGATAAATGGTAAATGAGATGCCCTCCCCCTAAAGCCCTCGAGTCCTCAGTAAAGATATGGTACTACTTATAGTCATTTTATCTCAGATGGGCTTCTTGAGAGCATTTGAAAAGTTATTTTGCACTGGTTTGTTTCATTTACCAACACGCATGTACATTCACAAACACTTAACGGTAAATAATCCACTGGTATTACTCATTAATGTTCGAAATATCACATTTTTTAAAAATTTAAACAAAACTGCAGACAATGCGCTTCACTTTTCCGCCAAGAGGTCTTACACTATCTTAGGTAAACAAATTTAAAACTAAAATAGGTCTTACTAAAAAAAAGGTCCTACCTGCTTATACAATTAAAAAAAAAAAAAAAAGCAGATTTAAAGATTAAGAATAAAGGAAGAGGTTCCTTATTTGTAATCTATGAAGAATGGTGAGGTGGAGGTATTATTAAACCTTTTAAAGTCACAACGACTGACTTAGATAAACTAAGTTGGGGTGTAAATAATCTCATTCAAGTATTTATGTAAATACAATTTACCAATAGTTCGTAGGTTAAGCGTTAAAAGTCACTGTCAGTCGTGAAAATTGATTTTGTAAGGCTTCCACTTGGCAAGAGCGGTGGGTCGGAACTGGCACTTAGATTCACTTACACTAATTAAATCTAAGCTTCGTGATTTCAGTATATTTCGATTGTTTTTATATTTCATTTTGATGTTTAAGTACTATGTAATAGTCTATGTTATAAAGAATACTTTTATTCTGGTTTTGATTTTGAAATACTTTGTTATTGGGCCTGTTTCACAATGCCTGTTTTCTTTTCTTTTAAATAATGGCTTCGTGCGGTTTATATATAATATATATATTACTAACATATAAATTATAGTAAATGAGCATGAGTGGTTATAAAGGTGATGAATGGTAAATGAAATGCCCTCCCCCTAAACCCCTTGAGCCCTCAGTAAAGATGTGGGACTATACTGAGATCTCACATGGACTTCTTGAGAGATTTGAAAAGTGATGATGGACTGTTTTGTTTCATTTACCAACACTCATGTACGTTCACAAACACTGAACGGTTAATAATCCAACGTTATTACACATTAATGTTCGAAATATCACAATTTTTTGAAATTTAAACAAAACTGCAGACATGACGCTTCACTTTCCCGCCAAGAAGTTCTCCACAATGTCTAAACAAGAGTTAGGTAGTAGTTCTTTTCTTTTATTATAATCAGACTATCAAGGGTGGTAACGACAATTATTAATCAGCCAAAGAGTTAGTTGTTATTTGGCAGTTAAAAAGACAGTTTTATATGGACTATGTTCAAGTCTTTGGGAACTTCTTGTTTTGATTTCTGTTTTATGTCGCTCATAGATTGTAAGGTACTTTAACTGTAGTTACGTTAGATGTTGCTGTTAGATTGTTGCCATTTTAGCAGTCGTAGTTTATATTGGCTTATATTACGTTTCATTAAAATCAATGTATGGGTGTATAGGAATCCTACCAAGACCTAAGGAGCCAAAGCCAACCTTACCCACAAGTGGTGCACCTGCCGAACAACGGACGAGGCTTTGGCGAACATGATAGAGCCCGGTAAGCGGCAATAGGCTCGCCACCTATTACGTGGGACCAACTATATAACTGGCGAAGTGTGGGCGTATAATATGCCTACCTCTTCGGGGAAACAGGCGAGAATGTATGTATGTATGTAAAATCAATAAACTGCTAACCTAATAACCTTACTGCACGTCAAAAATACCAACTCAGCCGTGTTATTCCTTATAAGATGCTTAATTAGTATTTTTGATGTGCATGCAAGACGTTTTTAAAGGATTAGTTTATTCCACGGAATGGGATTTTAGAGGTTCTAACATTTTTTTACTACTGTCACGAAGACTTTACCAATAACTTGAAAAATCGAACAATATAATGCCACACACCTGCACCTGCATGGTGGTGAAAAACTTATCATATTCTAACATTATCCCGGTTGCTCTTAACTTAAGCTTAGAGCCCAGGATATGCTCACTGGTCTAACAAGATTTTGGCTAAATTTCAGTTTCAAAGTGGTGATGAAAATCCCCACGCCTAATATAGTTGTCATCAGTAACCATATATGTATATAGGTACGATGTAATTATGTCACAGTATGTGGAGCAGTACACGTCAGTAATCACATCAGCATGTGGACGGAGCACGTGCCCGGCGACCTGCCTCGACCCCATTTTGACCTAATTGATGCAGCTAACTAAATAAAAGACAAATTCTATAGTTTGTACTAACGTATTTTGTACTTTCTTTAAACACTCTTGTCAAAACAGTTGTCTTCATACCTATAGTGAAGTCCTTAATAATAATAGTAAAATACGCGTAAAATTATGGGCAGATGTAGCCGTTTGTCATGGTAACGGCATGTAATGCAAAAAGATGAAGATCATGTAACGAGAAGAGTAATGAGAATGAATGTCACCAATTGGAAAGGAAGAGGTAAATCCAAAAAGAGATGGGCACATTAAGAATGAGATCGAAAAAGTAGTTGATAAATCGAAGATAAATAACCAAGAAGAAGAAAATACAACCTGTGCCGGCCTCAGAAAAACTTTGAGCAAGACAGGAGGTTTTGTTTAAATGTCACACTCTATAAAGGTAGCAATGATTCTGTCTTCTCTTGACTACGATCAAACGTTGACATTAATCCCAAATCGATAGATACACATTCATACGAGCGTATAAATAATTATACACATGCTCTTGCAAATTATTCTTTAAAAAGTGCCAAATTTTTTAATATCAATTATAACTCTGTGATCCAAATTAATTTGGTTTCCCTAGATACAAGCTTAGCTTAGTTTGGGTACCACTGGCACTGGAATTATCTGCTGAGGAAGAAAGTATGATGATCGTGTAGTTCGACTTACACGCTTATCGCTTATCACTACGTCTTTATCTGCCTGAAGTACTCCTGCTCCACTCCTGCAAAGGAACACATGAGATATTATTTTATCTGTACATCACGTGGTCTTATGCCCTCTTTTTCCCTTCCAACAACAATGCGCTCTAGTGAAATCCGTGATTGGAATTTTGTATGAAAAAAATTGTGAGTATAAAATTTGCTAGAATTAAACGTTTAGGAGATAATTTTAAGGTTTGTTACTGAGCCGAATTCATTGCTCGTGTGTTTTTTTTTTAAACAAAAGCACAACAAATGATGAGGACACGTTGTCTTATCTTAATAAATAATGGAATATAATAAACTGAACCTCTAAAAAATACTTTTTTGATCATCAAAAATACTGATCTAGCATCTAATAGGGGATTAGGTGCTCCATCAGAATTTTTTGATGTACAAAAAGGTTAGGTTAGGTTGGTAATTTATTAATTTTGATGACACATTAAATATGAGCCATAAATAATTAGTAAGTAATACAATAATATCTATTCGTTACCAATTGTGCCACATGACAACAAAATATTACGTCGGACTGAATTAAATATTTTTATTCAGTACGTAAGCACTGTTCAGTAGGTATATATTATTCTAAATGTAATTATTACTCATTGAGGAGAATGTTTTGATAATTTCATAATAATATTTTTATCATGATAAGTTTTACTGCAGGTGAACAGTGTCCGAGGTCACCTTTTAAGCAAATAATGCCTTTACCAGATAACTTCGCTCTACCATACTAGCTTCTACTAGTAATTACTTAATTTCAAGAGTACAGATTTTTTTTACGTTCCAAAAAAACAACAACAACCCTACAAGGAACTACCCCCGACGGTGGGAGGAGGGAGATAATGCCCCCGCATACCACACACCCGGTGTGTGTGGTTATGTCGGACTTGAACCGACTAAACCTCTCCCTGTAATAGCCTTTAGTATTGCTACTGTGAAGGCAACATCTGAAGCGATCAGCATCGGGGAGTCACCGACGCGGCGCGCACTAAGCGGAATGCTAGGTGGCGTATGTTGAAAGGTGGGAATCTTAGCTGAAGGGCGCGCACTAAGCGGAAGGCTAGGTGGCGTATATTGGAAGGCGGGAAGCCTTAGCTGAAGGGTAGCCATTAGTCGCCTCTTACAACACCCTAGCTTTGGGTTGGTTCTATTCTTGAGCCGGAAACCACCCAGCTGAAGAGTACAGGTAGTGGTAAGTAACATTTTATATTCCAGGTTTATCACAGAAGTAAAGATGCATCATGATCTTTGCTTAAATTGTCTATGAAATTAAAAAACTTACCGAAATTGTCTCTGATTTCTGTCACTTTTACCTGTTTTGCTTGACATTAGTAGTTGTCAGTCACCTGTCAGTTTAAATGTTCATAGTCTATCTATATATATGTGTAATATTTCATTTCTTTATGGTCACAATACGGAATTGCCTTCCACAGACGATGAAAGCAGATAATGTCCAGGGCTACCTCACACCTGGTGTGTGAGGTATGATAAATCCCACACTATTTTCCCCACTCCTCATCATCATCAGCCTACATTCGACCACTGCTGGACATAGGCCTCTCCAATGGCACGCCACTGAGCTCGATCTTCAACCCTTCGTCTCCAACCGCTGCTAGCCTTTTTGTATATGTTGTCGCTCCACCTAGCTGGAGGGCGTCCTGTTAGAATTTTTCAGAAGATCTGTTTATGTAGATAAAACTAGACACAAATAATTTAATAACTTATACATTTTCTGCTTAGAAATTTGTGCTTTATTTTTCTCACGAAATACGCGATAATAGTTGAAACCGAATCTCCCTCGAGGTAAAAAGAACTCTTAAATCTTTCTTTTCAATTCTGTTTTTGTTACCTATGAGAGTTTAATCCATAAACAACGAACGCCCACGTTTAGATGCTTACGTCATACTTCGCCTCGCCCTACCCCAAATAGCGAAAATACCGATTAAATAAGGCAGGTGTGGGTTGCCAGACTAGGCGCCACTCACATATTTACATTTTCGCATTATTTATTTCTGTTTGAAGATGAAGTCGATCTTTTGACGATTAGGGAGCGGCGATAGCCCAGTGGCGACACCCCTTGCCTTTAATTCAGATGGTCTCGAGTTCAAACCTATGACTTTTCATAGTTATGTGCGTAGTTATCGCTTGCTCCGTGCCTCGGAAACTACGTTAAGCCGCTGATCCCGGCTGTCATAACATGATAATCTATAGTCGTTATTAGGAAGTCAGTGCTTTCTAATAGACTTACAGCTGGTTAAACCATAGAATGATGATTCCCTCTGGGTTGCGGAGGTCAGACGGCAGTCGCTTCACGTAATAACTGAAATTCAGTCAAATCTGGTTAAACCAGTGAGCCCTAAGTTTAAGTCTAGGTCAACCGGATAATGCTAAGATATGATGAAGATGAAGACGATCTAAAACAGTTCTAATTTATAGTACTAAAATTAAGGAAATAATTATAATGTTAGTTTTGGCTATGCCCAAAGGGGTACTGTACTGGTTTCAACTATATTGTAAGATCTTATTTACACATTCTTTTCTTTCTTTATTTTAAATAATGGCTTCGTGCGTCTAGCACATTTAGCCAGTGTCAAGTAAGTGATATATAAATAACTAGCTGACCCGGCGAACTTTGTTCCGCCTTAATGGCAATAATTAAGCAATTTTTTTTTATTGGAAAAAATACAAAAAAAAATTTCTTGTTCTTCTTCAGTCCTTTCATTTGCAGTATTTCGTATTCTTCTTGCATTACGGCTTTGTCGGGAAAGATTGGATCGTCTAGCTCGCGGCATTATTAATTAAACTTCGCTTCACTTCAATTCACCTAAAAAAATATTTCAAAACTCATATATTCAACCATACCGAGTTTTATAGTTCACTTGACTGTTTATACGAATGGGTAATGGCACTATCATTACATTATAATTGTTAAATATTTATTTAATAGAAATAGTTTCTTTCTTTCTTTTAAATAATGGCGTCGTGCGTCCAGCTCATTTAGTGTCAAGTAAGTGATATATCAATAGTAAAAGATATAATTCGTAGTATATGAGAATGTTTGATAATAAATATGATAAATTGTAAATGAGATACCCTCCCCTAAGCTCCTTGAGTCCTCAGTAAAGATGTGGGACTATACTGAGATCTCACATGGACTCCTTGAGAGAATTTGAAAAGTGATTTTGCACTGTTCTGTTTCATTTACCAACACTCATGTACGTTTACAAACACTGAACGGTTAATAATCCACCGTTATTACACATTGATGTTCGAAATATCACAAATTTTACCAAATAAAACAAAACAGCAGACATGACGCTTCACATTCCCGCCAAGAAGTCAGAAATAGTTTGAATATTGATTTCTTACAAATATCAAATTGTCATCCATACGTCATTACATAGCTGTCATTATACGTCAATTGCATAGCTGTCATATGCGTTCTGTTATTCCAAGTCTGATTCTTTTTTGTTAGACCACGTTTTATAGTGACTGACGGTTCATGTCAAGTCACACGGGAACGCTGTCGAGCGGGATAAAAAGTATCTTATGTCCGTCTCCTGGCTCTAAGGGAGGTATCTACTACCAATTTTCACCCAAATCTGTTCTGCCGTTCTTGAGTTATAAGTAGTGTAATTAACACGACTTTCTTTTATATTTATTTTTCTTTTTTATATATTTATTTCTTTTTTATATTAATTCATAGCAAATGAGAATGAGAGGTGATAAAGATGATAAATGATAAACCCTTTTTTTATTTTTCTTTTTTTTTATTTACGTCGGTAACAAAATGCATTTACGCACTATCTCCCGGCCAAAGGGGGACCGAGAGAGGTGTGTGGGACTCACCACCGGCAGACACGACCGCCAGCAGTAATACCCACTAAAAATCTTCCGACGACGCCCGCCGCTTGTTGAGAAAGAGGCGGGGTGCCAGTACCTGGGTTGCAGCTCTGACACCCCGCCCGCGGCCAACGTCCCCCGGACCAAAACCGGGAGGACCTCCTCAGAGAGACGCAGTGGACGCGCCCCTCCTACCTCCTTGTGCGACCATAGCGTGTGTGGCCGACTTCTCGGAGGGTCCATCGTTAGACAGCAGGGGCCCCCTGCCCCCGCTGCCTAAGACCCTCCTGGCGCTGCTTGACGGGCCCTCCTGGCCCGCCCGCTGCGCCCTCCACAGGTCCCTCTTAGTTTCCCCCCCGGTAGTCAGTACTAAGGGCACGCAGAGTCGCCAATCTCTGGGTGTTTCCTTTTCCCTAGCGCCTCGTGCGCCCTACCGGAAGGTACTCAGCCCCACCACCACGACAAGGTAGAGACCAGTCGGGGGGTAAATCATATACCCTCCCCTAAGCCCCTTGAGTCCTCAGTAAAGATGTGGGACTATACTGAGATCTCACATGGACTCCTTGAGAGAATATGAAAAGTGATGTTGCACTGCTTTGTTTGATTTACCAACACTTATGTATATTCACGAACACTTAACGGTTAATAATCCACCGTTATTACATATGTTAGAAATATCACAAATTTTAGAAAATAAAACAGAACTGCAGACATGACACTTCACTTTCCCGCCAAGAAGTCCATTTACACATTCATGAATTGAATAAACAATTTGACTTTGACTTTAATAGACATAGACGTATATCTTTGATGACAGACCAGGCATACGATATGAGCATACCGTCAGTCTAAAGCGCCGTTTTTTATTTATTTATCATGTCTTTCCCTCTGCAATTCCATTTTATCGGATGACATCACAAATCGTTACACATTGTGTGATCAACGAGGAACTTCAACACGTGGTCTCAGTCTCGTCACGTGCAGTTAAAAGAGTCCAACGTGTACATGCCCAACTCACTATTGGCCGTTTTCTTATGTATGTACTTAATCTTACAATATCTTCTCTTTGCCATTCCATATTAATGATGAATGACATCACACATCAAAACTATGATGTGATGAACGAGAAACTCCGACACGTGGTCTTAGTCTCGTCACGTGCAGTACAAAACCCTGACACAAATCTAGCAGCTCTGATAAATAGTTACTTGAGGTGGCGTCGGCGAGGTGATTTCGATTAATGAATATGCACTACGACGTCGAGCACGTGTCTTAAAAATACAGGAAAATATACGATTTTTTTCTCAATTCTTTTAGTAGTACCACGCCGAGGAAAATTTTAATAGTAATTTATACAACTTAATTACTGATAGTAACAAAAGCTATGTCAGGAAAAATATGTTGTAAAAATAAGTATTAATTAAATTTTACTACGGTGTTCGTAATAGTTGGTTTTTTGAGTTAATAAGTAACCCATAATGTCCGTAGGGATAGTTTCAACTTGTCACAATCCTGGTACACACATTAAACTTCAATCACACTTATTGTATTTAGTGTTAGGCATGGGCGAATAACACGTTTAACTTCAATCACACTTATTGTATTTAGTGTTAGGCATGGGCGTAGCACACATGTTTAACTTCAATCACACTTATTGTGTTCAGTGTTAGGCATGGGCGTAGCACACACGTTTAACTTCAATCACACTTATTGTATTTAGTGTTAGGCATGGGCGTAGCACACACTTTTAACTTCAATCACACTTATTGTATTTAGTGTTAGGCATGGGCGTAGCACACACGTTTAACTTTAATCACACTTATTGTATTTAGTGTTAGGCATGGGCGTAGCACACACGTTTAACTTCAATCACACTTATTGTGTTCAGTGTTAGGCATGGGCGTAGCACACACGTTTAACTTCAATCACACTTATTGTATTTAGTGTTAGGCATGGGCGAAGCACACACGTTTAACTTCAATCACACTTATTGTATTTAGTGTTAGGCATGGGCGAAGCACACACGTTTAACTTCAGTCACACTTATTGTATTTAGTGTTAGGCATGGGCGTAGCACACACGTTTGACTTTAATCACATTTATTGTATTAAGTGTTAGGCATGGGCGAAGCACACACGTTTAACTTCAATCACACTTATTGTATTTAGTGTTAGGGATGGGAGTAGCCAGCCATTGGCTCAGGGTGGGGCAGCAGTCTAATATAATAGCACAGATAATATAATACTATAGTACCAGTTGCAGTCGCAAGGCTAATTGGAATCATATTTATATTTATTTTAAATAGCACTTTATTTGTTTTTATGCTTAGAAGACCTTTTAAATGAAAAAATATTTATTTCAGTGCCTTTTTTCTATGTAAGTGATAGTAATTTGTTTTTTAAATTGCTAATCGTTACCTTAACGCCATCTGTTGAGCTAAGTCTTAAAGTCCCATAAAAAAATTAACTAGCTAACTATACCCTCGGTCTTACCGGTATTTTTTTTTCAATAAAAGAAGGTTACATCCTAGAGCACTCTGTATCTGTATTATTAGATATCATGTACTATTGTAGTTAGTACCTAAATAATTTTTTTAGGTTCGGTTAGGTAGCTTACTGGTCAGAGCCAAGGCAGCCAGGACAAGCGCCCACCCTGCCCCACCGTGGCTACGCTCATGGTGTCAGATACTTTTTCTCCAAAACCTGCATTATAAATCTTAAATTAAATTTGTATATATTATATGGTACTCTTTCACGCAACTACTGAATGGACTTTACTATAACTTTACTATAATATAGACAATACCTAAGAATAACACACAACTAATCCTTAAGAGACGAACTCGCGAATACCAGTTAGTACGAAATAAAAGCATTTAGTAGCAGTTTTATTATTGGTGTATCCTTATATCCTTATTATTATTGGGATCCTACTAAGGAGCCCAAGCCAACCACACCTGTAGGTAAGTGGCGCACCTGCCGATCAACGGACGAGGCTCTGGCGATCATAACAGTGCCCGGTAAGCGGCAATAGGCTCGCCACCTATTACATGGGACGAACTATAAAATTGGCGAAGTGTGGGCATATAATATTATGATGAGCACGTCTACCTACTTCTCGAGCCTACCCGTTTGGGGAAACAGGTGTGAAAGTATGAAAGTATGTATGTATTTTACTACAGCCTGCATAATCCCCCAAGTGACCTAAATTTTATCGCGGCCGACACGACTTACATATCTTTTTCTCCTATGAATAACATATACATGTTATCTAATCTCTTTGGGTGCAACAGCGAAGCAAGCAAACTCACTATCAGGTTAATACTTTTATTAGTAAGAATTTTATCTTGCTTTTGTTTAGTTTGCTGTAACATGATTCGTGATAACTGGGAGACTTTATTAAATTTGAATTATAAAAATAGATTTAAAACACACTATCTACCAACCTCTTTATTACACTTATCTTGGAACTAAATAATTGGTGATGTAAATAAAACTTTGTAAAAACCTACATAATCTTATTTTAAAAAAAACTGTTATAATCACACCAATTATTTAGTTCCAAGATAAGTATCATTAAGAACTTGTGTGTGTGATACTAAAGAACAAATAAACATACTTAAATACCTTGTTTTTTATAAATGCATACTTAATATACATAGGAAAATACCCAGACCAGAAAAAAACAACAGTGGGAATCGAACCCACGACCGCTGGAGAGAAGTGCAGGTATACTGACCTCTACGCCATACCAGCCGGCATTTAGGTTTGGGCAGAAAACTTAAAGTTAAAAGTTCACTATTAGCAACGAGAACTTCTAAGTTGCCATACCCTACAGGGTCCATATTGTGTCTATGATATTATACATAACATCTTTGTAAGATATGGAGTGCAATAAAGACATTGAGTATTGAGATCTTTAGATCATCATCATCATCTCAGCCCATTAACATCCCACTACTGAGCACGAGCCTCCTCTCACATACCCAGGTGCTAGGGTATTGGGTCATACTCCAACACGCTGACCCACTGCGGATTGGCGGAGGTGTATGGCGTCCTGCTGTTAGAATTTTTCAAGCCGAATTAGGCCCAATTAGGCCTCTAACGTGGCTGGACGCCTACCACATTTTTAGTAATAACCGGGATTAACGGCTTAACGTGCCTTCCGAAGCACGGAAGCGCTCGATATCAAATGGATCTTTAGATGAAACGTATCAATTGGTGAAAGGTCACTGAGAGGTGGCGAACCCTTGTCTCACTAGGTTTCTATTAAGATTCCATTCCTTTAATAGCCTGGTTGGATTGGTAGAATTCTCTGGAGGTGCCGATACCACACTGCAAATCACTTCGTCGTATTTAAACACTGACCTATGTCAAGACTTGATGTTTCATTTGACGGAAGATGATGTAACGTAACAACACTAGGTTGCGTCATGAAGCAAGTATACCTACTTTGTTATTAGATAAGAATTTATATTATTTGAAATAAATTCATGATATAGTAATAAACACGATTGTATCTATTTCTGTATGTTTGTGTCGTTTTATCGTATCGTTATATCGTCCACTGTTGAACTAAGGCATATCTTTCTTTGATTTATTAATAACATACATAAACATATTCACGCCTGTTTCCTCGAAAGGATAGGCAGAAGCATATTCTACGCCCACACTTCGCCAATTACATTGTTGTTCCCAAGTAATCGGTGGCGAGCCTATAGCCGCTTACCGAGATCTGTTATGTTCACTAGACCCTCGTCCGTTGATCAGCAGGTGTACCACTTGCCCGAAGGTTCGAGGCGGTTGGGCCCATCTTGGAGCAAAATGTCGGCCGTCGGTGGGGTCGATGTCCTTCCGGATCGCGCAGGTGCTTTGCGAGCACGGTTGCTTCGGGAAGTATCTGAGTGACGTGTGACTGTGACTGCGCAGTCGGCACTGCGCAGCTCACGTTGGTGGAGTGCCCGGCATGGGAAGGGCCGCGGGCGATGCTTACCGCGGCCCTCGGTGGAGTCGCTCTCTCTCGTCGTCTTCGTAGCCGTCGGCTACGCCGTTAGCGCAGCGGGCGGGCCAGGATAGCCCGTCCGGCCGCGCCTGAGGGGTTTTAGGCGGCGGGGGCAGGGAGCCCCTTCCGTCTAGCTATAGACCCTTCCAGAAGTCGGCCAGTTACGCTATGGCCGCACAAGGAGGTAGGGGGGCGCGTAACACTGCGCCTCTCTGACGAGGTCCTCCCGGTTCTTATCCGGGAGACGTTGGCCGTGGGCGGGGTGCCAGAAGCTACAAACCCAGGCACTGGCCCTCCGCCCCTTTTTCAACTGCGGTGGGCGTCGTCAGAAGTTTTTTAGTGGGTAGGACTGCGGTGGTAGCGGCTGACTCCCGGTCCCCCCATTGGCCGGGAGACAGTGCGTAAACAGCATTTTTTTACCGACGATAAAACAAAAAGGTGTAGGGGAGTTTGGCAACTAACTTATATAACTACTGTAACTATACCTAAAAATTATAAAAAATCACTTGTACTGTGTTAAATTAAAGATAATTGTCGTTAATTTTTGTGTACATTGTAATGAAAACCATATTGTTATTGGATTTGGTACAGTCACCGGAGTTCACAAACATCCGTCCGCGAGGAAACAAGTATCAATATTGAAGCAACTGTTCACGTTCACAGTATGTGGCTAGGGTTGCCTCTAATTTAAATGATTATTCTTAGTACTCACTCTAAGCACAGCGAGCAATGAAGGGGGCTATCTGAGAAGTTACACTAAGAGATGGAATTAGAGATGAGGAGATCTGTAGAAGAATTAGTCACCGACATAGCTCAAAGAATCAGCAGGCTGAAGTGACAGTGGGCAGGGTGAAGAACTGACTGCTATTCGATGAACGTCACACGCTACGTGGGAAGATGCAAGATGGACGGACAACCAGATAAAGGTCGCAGGATTACGTTGAATGCAGGCCTACAATTGGCTGCCTCTGTCTTTTTAGTACAATCATACCAAGTATGACATTGTCAGTTGGAGGTAGTAGTGAGTTACAATGTTAAAATTTGTAGAGGTTTTGTCACACCAACCGACCGGTATACAGATATACACATATATTTTTTTTAGAAGTATACGATATCTAGGGTCACTACCGACAGTCGTTCGCCAGCACATAGATTAAGCTCTCTTTCTTTCCACATGCGTCTTTTCTATATTGTTTCAACTCAAAGTGGCTCTCAAGCTTCGGGCCCACCTGATGAAAATGCGGTGTCCCGCGTGGATGTTTGCGTACCAAATGCGTGTTGCCGTATTTTTTTTCCACGGCCAATAAACTTCTACAAGAATCCTTTGCAAAGTGTAATGACAGTCTACATCAAACCGAGTGACAGTTTTAAACCGATTTTAAATGACTAAGACTATGTGCGTTATTTTGTAGTTACAAGAATGTAATATAATTATGATACATACGCTAAATATATGCTAGTCGTCTGTGATCTACAAGAATTCTTTTGAAAAGTTTAATGACAGTCAATGTGCGATATTGTGCTTTCTTTGCGAATAGATATAAATAATATAAAATATTTGTGAGACAGCCCTATATGTCTCGCAGAGGCGGATTTCGGTGTCAGGGACCTGCCACGTGCGCGCGCGCACCAAACACGTGACCCGCGCCCTACTTTTCAATTACCGTTGCACATTTTGTAAGTCTCACGAGACAAGTTAAATCCGTCTGATGTTCTTTATGTTATAATATCCTTTGTTGTTTATACAGCGCCAACTGTTTCTAAATTAAGTAGCTTGGACTATGGATACTTCACATAGGATAAGTATACCTAATATTATTATTATATATTTCATTTTTTATTTTTGTAATGTACAGATATTGTTTCACAGGGATATCGTATAACCATGTTCATGTCCACAAATATTTGTTTTGTTTGGCGATCGAAAACACGATCATTGATCAGGATTTCGCACAATATAGCACATCAATAACGTATTTTCGTATCAATCAATAGGTTTAAATTAATACCTTTTTGTTAGTACAATACTCCATCTGAATAAGGAGATACTTTTTTAGTAGCGCGGTTTTTAGTAGTTAGTGGGGGCCCCAGAGCACACACTACGTCTGCACATACGTCTACATTTATGACAGTCTAATAAAAAATATTTATGGTGTTTTGTTGTAGCCATATTGTTGTTTTGATAGGACTGCGGAATATTGCCGCCAATATATATGTCAACAGTGCACATAATATTATAGAAAAAATAAATTACTATTGACAGATTCATTTCATTCAGACAGCGCGTTGGTTTAATAAGTATGACATTAAGAGCTCTATTGAGCCAAACTTTTTTCCTTTTCCTTGAAATAATGACTTCGTGCGTCTAGCACATCTAGCCAGTGTCAAGTAAGTGATATATTAATAATATATAATTCATAGTAAATGAGAATGAGTGGTGATAAAGATGATAAATGAGATACCCTCCCCTAAGCCCTAAGCCCCTTGAGTCCTCAGTAAAGATGTGGAACTATACTGAGATCTCACATGGACTCCTTGAGAGAATTTGAAAAGTGATGTTGCACTGCTTTGTTTGATTTACCAACACTTATGTATATTCACAAACACTTAACGGTTAATAATCCACCGTTATTTTACACATGAATGTTAGAAATATCACAAATTTTAGAAAATAAAACAAAACTGCAGACATGACGCTTCACTTTCCCGCCAAGAAGTCAAAGAGCCAAACTTGAAAAATGAATTTTGTTTTTAGACCCTCATAAGGCCCATGGGAGCTTTTGGTATATTTAAAATAAATATGTAGTATTTTGGTAATAAACAATTTATCATTTTTATTAACTTAATTTTTAAAAACAAAATTATTATATCTGTCAGAGCCAGAAAGTTAAGTGATACCATATTGCATTATAGCAAATGTATGCTATTCGCGTAGAAGGGTTCTGGTTCCACTACTAAGCAGGGGCGTCCTTTCACACACCAAACGTGAGAAAGATTCAGGTCAAACTTCATCACGCAGACCCAGTGCGGATTGGCAAAGGCAGGTGCACGACGTCTGGCTGTTAAAATATTTTCAAGCTGCCCAATAGTGCCTCTCACATACCTACTTAACGGCTACCACATTAGACGTGATAAGTGATTATATGCTTTAAAATTTTTGTAAAAAAAGTACTACATCTCTGACATATTTGTTATCACTGTGATAGCTTCGCTTATGCTGTAGATATATATGTCACCGTAAAATTGTAAATAACGTTAAATTATAATCTATCCCGCGATATTGTAATCTGTCGAAAAATTGTGATCCGAAACAAACTGCTCACAATTTAACGCATTATTTTTCGATAGATTATAATCTATCAAAGACAAACCGTTAAATCACAATCTGTCGCGCGTTAAATTGTCAACTGTTGAAAGCCTGTCCATGATTAGCTGGTCTTGCCATCAAGACCAGCCAACCACTCTCTTATTTATTATTTAACTGCACTTCTTTAGGTTATCACAGGTCTGTTAACACTCCCTACAACTTATTATAATACAATGCGTTATTATTATTAACACGAAATCTGTTTTAAATCACCAAAACACTGTTAGTTTACATTTCACAACAAATGAATTTGACTAATAACAACCGAAGATGGCGACGACGGGCGGCTGAGCGGAGTTCAACCAATCAGAGCGCGAGTTGCATTCTTTCGCATGCCATTTTACAATCTGACGGTTTGTCTTCGATAGATTATAATCTATCGAAAAATAATGCATTAAATTGTGAGCAGTTTGTTACGGATCACAATTTTTCGACAGATTACAATATCGCGGGATAGATTATAATTTAACGTTATTTAAAATTTTACGGTGACATATACATACTTACTCGAAGGCCAATTCTCGAAGTAGGTCGCATATCTCTCTGTATTATCGAGAATATCGAAGTGCCTAAATTGAAGATATTTTCTGTTTTAAAATTTTTTTGTAAGTATCAGTAAATATATTTAGGAAGGCACTTGCTTAACAGTGGGTCATTTTTGGGCTGAGCTGATGGTGAGGATTAAAACGTACAGAAAAATAATATTATTTTGTAAGTATATTTTATTTTTGACTTTTATAAGAGCTCTATTGAGCCAAACTTAAATAAATGAAAAATAATTTTGATTTGATTAGATTTGATGAAACTTGTAAACTAACTAAACTAACGCGCCCATTCACTGCGGGCGGGAGCTTGATCGTAAAATCTAGATCTAGAGATCAACTCTGCTACAACCCTTAATATTTAAAGAAAGTTTGCTGTCCACCCCTAATAGGATATCGGCGTGAGGTTATGTATGCAAATTGCAAAAAATATTTCCTACCAAAATGAAGAAGAGTTCACAGAGGTCACTTCTTAAATTTGTAACCGGAGCATTGAACGCTTTCGATCGAACAAGCGTTCGGCACGTTAACCCGGTTATAATATGATCTCCGAAGAACCAAGCCAGAAGCCGCTTCATTCATAACAATATAACAGACAGACGTCACACGCTTGCTTATGCCAATCCACTGGGTTTGCGTGAAAATAAAATATAGACGAAACAGATTTCATCTAAAGTTAAGGCGGCGAGTTATGTTAAATCCCTAAAATTGTGCTTCTTAAAATACTTTTTTCTTTGTCATCTTTGGCGGAGAAAATATGAAAAAAATAAACGTACATCATATAAGACATGAGAACGTGTTGTTAAAAATTTAATGATCAGTTTCGTCTCTAAGTAGCGTGTATTTAAAGTTGCGTCTCGTATTTTTTTACGGCCATTATGCTTCTTATTTATCCTTACTCCTTCCTATTAATATTATAAATGCGAAAGTAACTCTGTCTGTCTGTCTGTCTGTCTGTCTGTTACTCTTTCACGCCAAAACTACTGAACGGATTTGAATGAAATTTGGTATACAGATGGTCTAGACCCTGAGAAAGAACATAGGCTACTTTTTATTTCGAAAAGGGGGTTGTAAAGGGTTAAAAAGGGGAGGGAGTGAAAAGTTGTATGGGATTTCTTAATTTTAAAAGATGAAACCATGAAACTTAATATTTAAGCACTTGATAGGAAATAATTAAACATTTGTTCTAGCGTTTTTGAAATTTCATCCTGTGAGAGATAAAATAGGGGTTGAAAGTTTGTATGAAGTTCGTCATTTTTGAAAATAAAAATATAACATTTTGTATTTAGGCACTAAATAATGAACAAAAAATCGTTTGTTCTAGCATTTTGAAATTTTTACCAGTATGGGGGTGAAATAGGGGTTGAATGTTTTTATGGGTGTCCTTAATTTTTGAAGATAAAACCATGAAACTTGGTACGTAGGTCTCTTAGGATGTGCAGAGTTTTTCTACAAACGGAATTCTCGAAATTTGAACGGAACGGATTCGGCACGGGAACTACGACGCCAAACTATTCTAGGAACGTGATATTTAAAAATTTTGGGTGTATCAAGTTTAAAAAATATTTTGGCTTTTGAAGTTATAGTTCCTTTTTACGAATTCTCTGCATCGCCGCCGCTGATATCTACTATACCTACTAATGATTCTTATTAAATAATAAAAATGCTACCCAAAGATACTATTCCACGCGGACGAAGTCGCGGGTAACAGCTAGTTCATTTATATTTTTTTATGACTTCAAGTTGATAGTAGATTGCATACTAGTAATAGTATTCAGACGCAACCAAGAGTTAAATGGCATGGTCCAATATCATATGTGTACACTTTAGGGTTTATTTATATTAGTAATTAATTTTACTTGTAGCATGATTTATTAATATATCAACAAGCATTATTAATATATCAGTAGATAGAAAGCAAATAACTATAATTTGATTTGATACCTCTTCAATTCGATCATACACATACATACATGCTATATACATGTGTATGTATTGTATACTTTATGTTATTGTAGGTTAACTTATAACATGACATGCATAATATATTAATAGCAATACGACATAACGGAACAAGACGAAACAATCAACTAGACCGGGGTCACCTGAGTAGGAATCGTATCTACGACTTTTGGTTAACCGTGCAGTGGACCGGTTATCTAAAGGGCATAAATAAATAAAAATAAAAGAAAAATAAAAATAAATAAAAGAAAAATAAAAATAAATAAATATAAAATAAACAATCAATAATAATTACAAAAGAATGAGATTAAATACAAAATTACAACAAAATGAGTTTACAATGTTTAACATGGCTTCTTAACACTGTCCACGTGGTAATTCCATTTGTAAATTGAGCGCGTCTAGTTAAAAATAAACAAGCTATGTTTGAAATGTCACGTGTTTTGTCACATCATTTAGCTCTGCTAAGTATTTTTTACAAAAAAAAAGTATGTTCTACTAATCCTATTAATGCGACAGTTTGTGAATATGAATTAGTAGATGTTTGTTATCCTTTACAAATATAATAATAGAATGATATTTGCCTAAGAGATAGTTTACAACCTAAATTGATTTTTATTCCAGTATTCCTAGGGGAACGAGAACCACGCGGATGACAGCGCAGGGTACTGTCAAATAAATTACAGACTTTTGTAGAGGGAGAAGTATAGAAGATAGATTAGGTCGTGTTCCATCACACGGACTCATTGTGAATTGGCGCAGTTACCAAATACTACATTGACAACTAGGCTTTTATTGTAACGATCTTTTAAGGTATCGAAATAAGTAAGATTCGCAAAAAAACATTTACCTAAAATTATTTTTTTATGATTGATCACTACTAATAAATCTCTGTCAGTATCACTATTTTAAACTGCTTAGGCACTGTGTTTTTATCGTATATTATCTCTTTATTCCAAAATAACACGATAGGCCTGATATGCCCAATAATATCGCCAACTAAAAACACCCAATTTTATCTTCCTTACTCAAATCTTTTTTTAATTAATAACAAAAATATAATATAAACTAGGCGTCGTTTATCACAAAGAGAAGCCTCGTCATAAATATATAGATGAAAAGCTTTTGAATGTATTTATCAACTGATTTACAATAATAATACGATGTATATATGTCACATACAAAACGACCAGACTCGTATACTTGTGACACCTACATTGAAAAACAAATTATTCCTTTACATATCAATAAAAAAAAAACAAGCACCTGTCATACTTAACTTAACCTAAGAAGCAATGATGACTCATCTGAACAGATAACAAACTGATTCGCAATAAGGTAGTTCACCCACCCCACCAAAACATTTTATAGCGATTCAGTAGCGCGTCTTGTAAACACGCATCGGTAACACTTCTTTTTTCAATTTGTTGCATTAGAATTGTAATAAAAGGAGAAGCAATGTTGAGGGAGATAACACGCACGCAGCTCGACAGACGACATCAAATAAATAATAGTGTAACAATAATAGTAAACAAATAATCTCTTACTCTCACACCAATTTTATTTATGTATTTCCTACATATAATATATATTAAAATTAGTTGCAATAATTACATAACTTGATAATCTGTGTTGCTTCATTCTATCGCTTGTCATATAAGCACGTCAGAAGCGCATAGCAGCGATTACATTTATGATAATATCCCTCGAAGTAATTCAAGTCAATAATGGATCATTAACATGTCAGCCTTATAAAGTCCACTGCTGAACATTGGCCTTCTATTGGATGTATTTGCCCATAATCGCCACGCTGGGCAGAAGGGTTGGTGATCGCAGTTCAAGCCAGTACGCAGAATGACGCTGCTGCCTATCATCTCATAGGATTTCTCCTCGTCGACTCTTACGACTCATTATATCCTAGCATAATCCCGGTTGCCCTAGACTTAAGCTTAGGGCCCAGGGTCTGCTCACTGGTTCAACCAGATTTGACTGAATTTCAGTTATTACGTGAAGCAACTGCCTTTTAACCTCCGCAACCCAAAGGGAAACATCATTCTATGGTTAAACCCGCTGTCAGTCTGTTCGAAGGCACTGACTTCCTAATAACGACTGCCATAGATGTTCATGACAGCCGGGACCAACGGCTTAACGTGCTTTCCGAGGCACGGAGCTAGCGATAATTACGAACATAACTTCGAAAAGTCATTGGTGCGCCACTAGGGTTTGAACTCGAAACCCTATGAATTTAAAGGCAGGGGGTCTCGACTGGGTTATCGCCGCTTAAGCGACTCCCCATGAGATTAGTGGGAGTTAGCTATATTCTAGGCCGGTACCACACGGCACAGGATAGTAGAGGTGAATGGAAGGGAAATACAATTATGCTGCGTAGACCCCACAAAAATTGGAAGCAGGGCAGAAAAATTATGATGATAGCTCGAAGTCATTCAAAGAACATGGCCTGGTTTTAATTTGTTAAAACTCAATTTATTATGTACTACTATCGGTACATAATATCGGTGCTGTTTATTACTACAGTACTGCAATCTGTACTAGAATGATAAGCAGCAACAGCAGTTATCAATGCAATTGATATAGAATTTCAGATACGCAAGCAAAATTTTTATCGCTGCAAAATAGCGAATGCATCGCGTCTTGGCAATTATATCGCTTCAAAAACATATTACTGGGTAGACGTGGGCGACCTTCCAACATAGCGATCTCAATAGCAACAGAGACACATTTTAATAAACGTAAACAATGTATGGATTCAATAATAGTAAACAATTGTTGCCAGTGGTCTGATAAGAGAATTATTGATAAGACTGTAAAAAGTGAGACGTATTTCATTAGATTCGGGTCGCTGCAATACAAATTTTTGGAACGATGTGATTCTTTTCATAAAGCTCACTTTATTGTTTTTGGATGATGTATATTTAGAACTACCCTACAATAAATATTTATTATTTATATATAACGAATTCCATTTATTTCAAAACTAAGTAATAAAGCTTTTTTAGGTATATTAAGAAACTACTTCTGTTGATTTTCGACAAATGAAAATCAGAGGTACAACAAGTAATACATCAAGGTCAGTCCTTGGATGCGTAAGCTTGACCGTGTAGCTTAATATCGAGCGCTTTCGTGCTTTGAAAGTCACGTTACAAAGTTAGAGGCCCAATTGGCCGACTTTACTTTGACTTATTCTTTTACTTTGACTTTAAAAATTATAACAGCCGGAAGCCACTAACCTGCCTTCGCCGATCGGCACTAAGTCAGCGTGGTGGAGTATAACCCCTTAGCGGTGGCTTGAAATTACAGTAATGGGAACAAAATAGTCTTAGAGAATAATTCGGCCGCGTGCCCTACATTTTCCCCCATAATCTACGTCCATTCCCTATACTTAAGAAATCATCTAAATGAGCTTGGTCTGCAATAAAAGATTAATATTGGAGTTTTTCACAAATTTAATACTACAAATATAAAATCATATCACTTTTAAAAAAAAGTCTTCTAATATAAACGAGTTTTTTTAAGCTAGAATACTTTTTGAGACGTTTTTTGCTGAGTCGCTCATACAATATTAATAAACTTAATACATACGTAAGTGAAGTTGGTGCTTTTTGCAAACAACAATTTTGTGATGAATTATTTATTGAAAACGTGCACAGTCAAGGCCTATGATAATCAGATTTCGCTATAACTGAGAAACATTTTGTTTACAAACACGTGTGACTTTGGTGTGGAAAAATATTATTGACTAAACGTGCATCGCTGATGTTAATCTATTCTGTATTTATTTCCCAAAAATCTTATCACTTTGACATTCTTACGAGAAGGTAAATATGCAAATGCAAGTTTGCTTACAGCAAATACACCTAAGCAAACACTGGAAAAATTTCATCAAAAAATAATTCAGCATTCAGATAAATGCCATTTACCTTTGCTACCTAACCTTTGACGTATCGAATGAAAGTTAAAAGGTTTTAGTGACGTTTCTTTAAATTTGTGACTGTTAAAATTATAGTCATAAATTTCTCGCCGTGACCCACGTGGACCCAACCGTGACTTAAAAATTCGAATGTAATTAATATAAAATTATCGCATACAATTACGCATGTTTCCCCGACAATGTAGGTCAGAGATGCATATTAAATGCCCATAAGTAATAGGTGGTGAGCCTATTGCTTACCAGGAACTTTTATACTTGCCAGGGAGCCTCGTCCATAGATCAGCAGGTGCACCACTTGCAGGTGAGGTTGGCTTGGGCTTCTGAAATCTTGGTAGGATCGCTATACACACGCCCAATACAATCAGACACTGCAAAAACTAAATTAATTAATTGAAATAAGTTGCTTATCTTAAATTATTTTGCTTTAAACAAACTACAAGTACATAAGTAGATTTGTGACACATGATCATGTATATTGCAAATAAATGTATAAATAAGTATTTACAGTAGTTCACCAGTTCAATGCCCGAGAGATAATGAAAATATTGATTTGTTTCATTCCGTTTATGACATCTGTAATAATAATTTGCACAAAAATAGACACAAATGAAGCAGGCATAAATTAAGGAGTTGTTATTCCATGATCTCCTGATTTTCATAAAATGTAACTATAAGTTTATTAATAAACCTGCCCACGCAGCAGAAGTGGTATGGGCTTTTAGAGCCAGGCTACTTGGAGTAAAATTAACAATGAATACCATAATGAGTACCAACGAAACTGGGGCATGCACCGCCATTTTAAGTCAGTGTCGAAAACGCCCATATTCATTCATAGATAGATATATAGTAGATAAAACGTTTATTTCCTTTAAATAATGCAATTTGCATAAAAACATATCCCACAAAACCATTTGACTGGTTAGTCTGTGGGTCACAGTCTCTGTTATACTAATTACAACTTATTTTATACTACATGCATTTAATCCTCTTAAAATTATAACAACAACAGTAAAATACATACATTACACTAGTTTACAAAATTTAACTTTTTGTCTGTTGCCGCGAATTTTGTGGTTGATAATGTTCACTTATGACTTGTTTTCGTCAAATCTACCCTCAAAATTTTTTGAGCAGCTCGAGTTACTTTGTTTTTGATTTTTGTCATTTAAGCGTATATATTAAGCGATAATAGGCATATTTTACTGTGTTAAGATTAGTATCCAAAGTTTTTGCGTCATGAGTAGTTCAAGGAGACGTTGTTTAAACAATCCAGATCATTTTTGTTATATATGCGGGGAATATGTGTTCAACGATTGTAGAAAAGTTATATCAGAGTTGGTGAAAAATACCTATTTTGAGTATTTTGGAATGCTCTTGGATAAAAATGAGAAGTCTTGGGCTCCCAATTGTGTTTGTAAATCGTGTGTGGAATATTTAAGATTGTGGAAAAATGGTAAAAGAAGTGCCTTTAAATTTGGAACACCGACTATTTGGCGAGAACCACGAAATCATCTCGAAGATTGTTATTTTTGTAGCGTAAACGTAAACGGTTTAAATACTAAAAATCGAGCTAAATGGCAGTACCCAAGTACTAGTTGTGTTCAGCGTCCAGTGCAGCGTTCAACTGACTCTTCAGTGCCTAAAAATATATCTGAACCCATGGAACAAGACATCGAAGGACCAAGCTCATCACAAAATGATGCTGATTTTGAAGGTATGTCAAATGAGCCAAAATGCTTTTCCCAAAATGAGTTAGATGATCTTGTAAGAGATTTAAATCTTTCTAAACAAGCTTCAGAATTGTTAGCATCAAGACTGAAAGAAAAAAATTTGCTTTCCTCAGATACTAAAATAAGTTTTTATCGTGAAAGAGATAAAGAATTACGGCGTTATTTTTCCGAAGAAAACGGTATTACCTTTTGTTCAGATATCAAAAACTTGTTGATAAAAATGGGCTTGAAACAATATGAGCCAAACGACTGGCGTTTATTCATTGACAGCTCAAAACGTAGCCTAAAATGTATTCTATTACATAATGGAAATAAATACGCTGGGGTACCTATTGCCCACAGTACACAGTTAAAGGAAGAATATTGTAACATTTCGCTAGTCTTGAACAAAATAAAATACAATGACCATAAGTGGCAAATTTGTGTCGATTTAAAAATGGTGAACATTCTTCTCGGTCAACAAAGTGGTTACACTAAGTTTCCCTGTTTCATATGTCTTTGGGACAGTAGAGCTAAACAAGAGCATTGGATAAGAAGAAACTGGCCCTTGAGAGAAAGTATGAAGCCTGGAAAGCAAAATATAGTCCAGAATTCATTAGTAGCTCGTGACAAAATTATCCTTCCACCATTACATATAAAACTGGGCATCATGAAACAGTTTGTTAAATCACTAGATAAAGACGGGAACTGCTTTTCTTACATTTGCCAAAAATTTCCTCAGCTCACTATGGAAAAAATAAAAGCCGGTATTTTTGACGGCCCCCAAATTAGACAACTTACGAAAGATACTCAATTTAGAAATTCTATGACTGAGTTACAACTAAAGGCTTGGACAGCTTTCGTCTCTGTGATGCAGAATTTTCTCGGAAATAAAAAATCTGAAAATTATATTGAACTTGTAGAAGACCTTCTGCTACAGTTAAAAAATATGGGGTGCAATATGAGCATAAAACTCCATTTCCTCCATAGTCACCTGGACAGGTTTTCAGAAAATTTAGGAGATATGAGCGAAGAGCAGGGAGAGCGTATGCATCAGGACTTACGTGTCATGGAAGAGCGCTATCAGGGTTTCTGGGATACAAATATGATGTCCGACTATTGTTGGTCGCTAATACGTCATTTTCCAAAGTCTACACATCAGAGAAGAGCTTTAAAACGAAGTTTTTTAGAACTCAATGATTAATTATTTTTTTTAATAAAGTTTTTCTTAGTAAATACATGTTTTTTTCTGTTTTATACCTACATAGCTGAAACTCAGAAACTAGAGCTGATAAAAATCTTTTACTTATATTTTTGAAAATAGCATATCATATGTAGTCAGCAACAGCTAAAATTTCTTTGGCAACAGATGTACTGTAAACTAGTGTTATTTTTTTATTAATGGATGTTTACCGCAGGCTGTCCTACGCTACGACGTTTGTCGAAAAACGCACAGTGCGCTCATAAGCAGTCTCCTTTCAAAACACAGCATGGATATTGTAAGCTGTAAAGTTATAATATTACTCCATACCCTACCCTGAGCACATCCCTGTAGACAAGCTTGTAGACAGAACAATAGACCTACATACATAATGTTTGACAACGTGACAGATACTGTCATACATTTATGCTGAATTATGCCACGTGTGAACACGATACATTATCTCTGGAAAAAATAACAAAAGCAAGATAATATGATACTCTTTTGTCGTTAAGTTCAAATACCGCGTGACGTTGTGACGGGTCGTTCATTGTACCTTGTTGTCAGTATAGCAATTGCCATAGTGTAATAGAGGGCAGAATGACTTTAAAATATATGTAGGTATGTAACATAGATAGACTATTTGGTGGTGAATATATTTATTTAGGGTGTATTACACAACGGTCACTAATCCTCATTAGAGTTAAAGATATTCCCTGAAGTCTCCTAATTCCCAAGAGTCTGTCCCTCTCAATTTTAAACCATTAACTGACAGGCAATGACATTTCAAATCAAATTTAGCTGAAATCAAATTTAGAGCTATTGTGCACGCCGCCCTTATACTTAATAACACAAATAAAAAATTGTAGAAAAGGGGAACTTAATGCTACAAGGCATTTGCTACAAAATTAAATGTTTCGATGAAACAATCCAACCGCCAGACAACAATTTAAAAAAATATATATTTTGTTATCATGAGATACTTTACATTCATACCCATTTCATTAAAAGTCTTATATTGACTTTAAAAACACACACTTTTGTTGTTATCCTATGTATATTAAGTAATTATTTATCTTTATCCGTTATTTAGAATCTATATCACAAGTTCGTAATGATGCTTAATCTGGAACTTATTAATTAGTGTAATTGTCAAAAAAAAAAAATTATGTCTTCGATTAGTAAGATAACATCTACGAGGGCGGCACTGAAAATTTCGGGAATCAAGGAAGTGACACAACATTATTTAAAAATGTATTTATTGCTTTTCGAAGTATTCTCAGCGAAATTTGACACATTTTTCCATACGATGGAACCAATCGTTGAACAACCATTGCATTCGGAATAGGGGGCTCCAAAATGGCCGTTTTGTAGGCGTCCACAGCTTCTTCAGGTGATGAAAATCTCTGACCACGCAATTTATTCTTTATTTTAGGGAATGTATAGAAATCAGGCTTAGGTCGGGGCTGTACGGCGGATGTTCTAATAATTCTATGTTTTCTTGCTCTAAAAACTCTTTTGTTCTGTGCGCGGTGTGAGAACTCGCATTGTCGTGATGGAGGATGATGCGGCGATTGTAATTCTCTTTACGGAGTTCAGAAACGACCTGTGGCCAACAAATGCTAGCATACCATTCTGCATTAATCGTTCTTTGTCCCTCAAGAGGAATAGTCGCAACATGGCCGATTTGGAGACAAACGTGGCCACCATTTTTTTGCCACACTCCGTGCACGAACAATTTTTGTTGGCTTTAACCTTCGATCAACAATACAACTAGATAACGGGTCAGAGTCTTAAAAACGACCGAGAAAATAACGCCTCACTTCAAAGTGGGGTCTTATTTTCGAGTTAGTTCACTTGTGATTGCGCCAACGTGCGGAAGTGCCACAATGCCTCAGTGTGTGTTCAAAAACTGTGGAAATAACTATCGAAAAAAAATGTATCGGACGGAATATCGTACTTTCGGTAAGTAAATATAATTTTATAATATAATAGATTAAATATTCGCCTTTTTAATAACATTACACTATTAACTTTGTAAAGCCAACCTACAACATTTGCCAATGTTGGCGCGTGAGTTTGCCATAAGTTGGTTGTGTCAGAACAGTGCAGCTATAGATTTACTTTTTAAGTTATTATTAAACTTATTTGTTAACAAATAAAGTCTAATTTAGACACAATAGTCAATGTGTATAAAAAATGTTTAGATAAGAACTTCTATTTCTTATCGCTTTCTGTCATTCATGTCGTAAAAGCGTAAGTGAATGTTGACACAAACAAAAGCTTGCTTTATATATTCCAGATAAGGTGTAAGTTTGATAAAAAATATTAAAGCTAAAAGTCGTTTTGCTCCATTTCATAGGGTATACCTATATCTATTTATTCTATAGTCACTCGGTGCCATATTTGAGTTCTGTTTTTGTATGTGATGCGTTATCTAGTTGTATTGTTGATCGAAGGCTTTAACTCATTTTCGAACACCCAAACTCGTGACTGATTTTTTGTTTCGGGTTCGTACGCGTATATCCAGGATTCGTCACCTGGTACGATGTTGCATATAGCATTTGAGGATCCTGCGTGGAATCATTCGAGAGTTCTGATGCACCAAGTAACGCGAGCCGCTTTTTGCTCTTCACAGAGCGAATGTGTATTCATCGGGAAAACAACTTTTTTACACCTAATTGTTCATGCAATATTATTTGTATTTGACTCATGCCAATGTCTAAAGTTGTCTGAATTGCGCGGTTTGTCACATGTCGATCTTCCTCAATCAGCTTACGCACAGCATAAACCACTTTTTTTTTTTGTTAAACCACTTCGAAAGTCATAATAAATCATCGCTCTTGAATTTTCTCGAGTCAATTGCATTTTCTCAACGACTAAACAAGCTTGACAAGACCTTTTATTCGATATTTAAAATCAAATAGTTTTCAATTAAACAGATTTTAACATGACAGGAACAGTGGAAATATTCTATTCCCGACACTTTTAGTGCAGCCCTCGTACTTGGTGTATAACAATAAAATACACACCAGAGTAGATTTTGAATTTTTTTTATGGGAATAAAAGCATACCAAAAAAATAGTAATCACCAAAAATCTTAAATTACCAAAAGTTTAGGTCAGATTAGTTGTTATTTTTTTGTCTTCATTACAGCTTTTGGTGTTTAGTTAATTATAAGCCTAATTATATTAGCTTACACTTAGACATCAAATGAATCTTTAAGTATTTGCTACAAAAGCTAATTGCGTTTAGTGGAAAGGGGAAAAGAGAATATAGTCGAACAATACCCTATTGTTAGCACATCACAATCATTTCACGTATGCCAACGCTAATGAAACCCTCGTGTGAAGGGGCTTTTAGCGACACAATATATTTTTCCTGTAAGAAGAATAAAGAAAAAATAAATGGTTGCTAAGCCAGTAAGGATTCAAATCTTAATAGTAATTAATTAATTCTTTTATGTTGACTTCTCAAATCAATAGTACCAGATAGAAAACCGAGCAGGTCTGCTCTCTCAATAGTAATAAAAAATTTCGAGTTTTCTCAGCTTACTCCATTGCGAATGTACTCGATGTAATTCGCGTGTCCGAACCCCGACCAATCGTCGAGGCTGGACGCCGCTACTTACAGTCCGCGCGCGTCTGTTGTTGTTTTTTAACCGACTTCCCAAAAAGGAGGAGGTTCTTAATTATTGAGCTATTGCATAGCTTCTATCGCGGACCTTGAGCGTAGAGACCGAATCCAGAAATTCTGTAACGAAAAAATCTAACACCCCCACTCCGAACGGCATAGCGGTGATACTTTTTAGTTTTTCCATCTATCGATAAAAAGCAGAACTTTTAATGACTTTTTAAAATATCATGCTTGTCTCTTTAGTTCAGCAACCCGCCTTTAGGTGGCATTGGTTGTATCGGCGTTACTGTGCATGCGTAATCCCCTTCTTCGCCCCGCAATCTGGTGACTCTTAGAGTTTCAAGTTTTGCTTAGAAAAAATACTGTATAAATAAATAATTAGGCAGTCTCCGAGTGCCACACGTCATTTTATTAAATACTGTAACATAAACGATTTCACGTATGAAATGTTTATCATCAGCGGCATCAGTGTGGATGAATCAGTTTGAATTGTACTACATATCGGCAGTGACGTCACAGTAGGTATTAAAAAGTCGGCACGCTTGATATCAATATAAATCGTGGTACTTGCGTTATCTATTATATATCTATATTTGTGAATAAAGCGATGTTTACTAGTGTGAATTCTAAATATATTTAATCATCTATGTATAATAGCCATAAATCTATTTACTAGTGTAGGTCTACAGCTAGATGTTATGGAATATCTCAAGCTTTTGGAGCACCTGATGGAACGAGGGTATTGCGACTTTTGGACGCTTGCACACCCACGGCATGACGCGCGCTGCTGACCATTTATTAATTTAAGGACAACCAACAAAATATCACTTAATCCTTTTCAGATGTACTTCAACGAGATACATTCCAAAGTCATGCCTTAATAACAGGCTGCCATGGTATGCCAAATATTAGACAGTAGACATAATTACAATTAAACTTAAACTAAAAAAAATATTGTTACAATAGACAATTGCAAAGCTCTACGATTTGTATCTTGGTATCAATGTAAAGTCACTTATACAGTTGTTGTGATCACAGAGCACTGTATTAAATACCGTAAACTGCAAACTGCCCTTCACGCTATATCTGCTGTTTTTTTCATTTATGCACTTTGATTCTGATTAGTAAACTCAAAATCAATCTATACGTACTTGAAAAGATTCTTGCCCAACTCTTCTAAACTTTAAACTTTTTTATATGGGATTACGTTATTTTAACATTCATAGGAAGGACACTTCATTTGAGCACAAGTCGAATAAAGCATTTCAAAGCAAGGATAAACCTTAATGTATAAACAATACAAGCCAATTTTGTGTGTACAAAAAGAACAAAGCTATTACTAAAGATACTGATATAATCGCGCGGCAATCATTTCATCCATTATCTCTACATTGTAAGCGTAAAGTAGTGTGGCAATGAAGATGTGTACTGTGATGATGCTAAAAACGAATGCCAACGTGAGGCGTGGTGGGCCATGTGCACCGCCGAATCGTGGCCGCAACGTGAGCAACGCAGGGTTGCCACGCGCCGAAAATATCCCATACATTGTATTCAAATGTTCAAGGTTTTAGTTGTAAACTTCTTATTGGCTTAAAAAGGTACCTATGCTGCACCGTGGCCGCAACGTGAGTTACGTGAGCAACGCAGGGGTGGCACATGCCAGAAGTATTCCATATTTGGTTTTTAACTGTTTTATGAAAAGTTTTTTGTTGTTTAATTCTTATTTGTTAACAGGTATACTGACTGCATCGTAGAACTGCCGAAGTGTGATGGCAACGTGAGCAACGCAGGATTTGGACACGCTGAAAGTATTCCTAATTTTATTTGAACTGTTTGATGTAAAGTTTTGAGTTGTTTCATTCTTATTTGTTTATAAATACACTGGGGATCGTGGGAACACCGAAATGTCGCCGCAACGTGAGCAACGCAGAGTTTGATGGAACACGCAGATAGGATCTCACACTTCATATTCTGTTTTCATCTGTTTTCTATCAAGTTTTTAGTTGTTTACTTCTTATTTGTTAAAAAGGTACCCAATCTGCATCGTTGCCGGAACGCGGGCAAGGGAACCGGGCCAGAACCTTCTCAGAGAGCCGCAGCGGACCTTCTACCTCCTACGGAGCTTCCTACCTCCGAGTGCAACCATAGCATGTGTGGCCGTCTTCTTGGAGGGTCTCTGGATAGACAGCGGGGGCCCCTGACCCTGCCGCCTAAGACCCTTCTGGCGCTGCTTGACGGGCCCTCAACACCTAAAGTGCCTAAACCAAAATCACCTGTAAGGGTGCACCTATCAATAGACGGACGAGGCTCAACCGGAAGATCGTTATAATATGCGTTCTTAGCTCCAGAGTAATGGGTTTGATTCCTCTAGGCTATTCCTATTTATAATAATTATTTTAAGTCTGTGTATGTGTATAGTTTATTAATTCCCTGTTTAATACATACAATTAATATAGGTCGATATTAATTTAGATTTCAATTTAGAGACATCCAATTGATTTTTAATAAAATTAAACATGACATAATAACTATAATTTAATAAAAACTATTTCAACTTACAGTAGCCCTAAATGCTATATCAACAGCGTGGTATTAAAATTTCGCAAATTTATCATTTCATACCATGTGACTTGACTGACTCATTTGTAAGAACATGTTGCCTACTGTCCTTCTACGTTCAATATAAACAAATAGAATCAGTGCCCACGCGGCATGCTTGCACAGAACATAAATATTTATGCTTTATTTTTTCCTATTATTTGAGAATGTGTGCTGATTTCATAAATAATAAGTAGTAAGTGGTTTAGTCTACGCTACATACATTCACGCTTGTTTCCCCTAAGGGGTAGGCAGAGGCATATTATACGCCCACATTTCGCAGCAAGTGGTGCACCTGCCGAACAACGGACGAGGCTCTGGCGAACATAACATTTCCCGGTGAGCGGCAATCCGCGAAATGTTAGGTTAAATGTTAGGCTCCCCATCTATTACTTGGAACCTACTATATAATTGGCAAAAAGCGGGCATATAATATGCCTCTGCCTACCTCTTCGGGGAAACAGGCGTGATTATATGTATGAATTTGTACCACTGTGATTATGATTACAGATTTTGAGGTCTTACCTATTTTTTTTTTAGTTAAGTAATTCTTCACGTTTATGCTAGTTCTCATAATAATTTCAATAAAGTATGAGAAGGTCAATAAGTGTGAATGAAGCTAAAAGTGTGTGCCAAGATCGTAGCAAGTGAAAGGATGTGATCTCTGCCTACCCCTTCGGAAAAGGGGCGTGACATTATGTATGTACTCGTAATAGGTAATTGTAATCGATCGAGAAAACACCTTTACGTTGATATTCAGAAAATTAAGGGACTTCCCGATTATTGACTCCCACAGTAGTAGCAATCGGGAGCACCAGTGTAATTATTTTCAAAATCAGCTCAAACGTGACTGTAACGTTCGGCACAATCTGATTTTAAAATCACTCTTTGAACACCGGTATACATGTCTATGCGATGATCACGTTTCTTCACACTATATCTTGGTACTAACAGATTTGTGTATTGCGAAGTGAAAATCGGATGAATTAACATTTCTAACAAGTGTAATAACTTACTGCCATTGAACATTTTAATAGTGGCAACCGGGATCATCAGATTTGCATGTCCTCTGAAGCAAAACAACCAAAGTTATATAAAATCAAAAGCATTCATTCAAGTTTGGCTCAAGAGAGCTCTTATGAAGGTCATACTTATAAACTAACGCGCCCGTTCACTGCGTGCGGTAGCTTGATCGTAAAAAATAGACGACCGTATGGCGTGGTGGCGAGAATACCCGCTCTCCGCTCCTAAGGTCGTGGGTTCGATTCCCACGCAGGACAAATCTTTGTGTGCATGAACATAAATATTTGTTCTGGTCTAGGTAAACACCCAGACCAGGACCTATGTATATTAAGTATGTATTTACAAAAATAAAGTATATATATTATTAGTATTATTAATATTATTAGTTTATCCGTTATTTAGTATCCATAACACAAGTTCTTAATGATACTTATCTTGGAACTAAATAATTGGTGTGATTGTCAGAAAATATTTATATTTATATTGAAAAGACGGGCAAGAAAATCGTCAAGGTTTTTTTTTCTCCTGCCAGTTATAATAAAAACACCACTAAAAAACTCGCATGTGGAAACGCTGCATTGCCGACCACAGATCTAGTAATGAAGTGACATGGAAACGAACTTATTGCGATTGACCATCAAATAACGGAAACAAGAGATCGTACAATTGTATGCCTTTCGAACAGAATACCCTATCATATGTATCCAGTCATGAAGTGGCATTTGGAAACGCGACATAGTTAGCCAGTTACTGTTCTGATAATAAAAAGACACGGGGACTAAAATACTACCATTCACCTAATGACTAGTGGATTAACTGGCTATTAGCCACCACAGTAATAAACCAGTACCATCAGAGTTGCGTGCCTTATAAAACAAAAAACACTTACAGACTTTTATCTTTTTTTTGACGATGTATACTGCCCTACTAAGCACAAAAGCGGTATCTCAGTGAAAGCTAGTTTCGAGATAATTGACATTATGTAAAATTAGTTTTTTCGTTAATTTACAGATTGTTATTTTTTTTTATTAAACGTAATTTATATATATTATTACGTATATTTGGCGGTATTCAACTATACGGCTAGTTGCCTACGTTAAATTGATATACCTCTAATCTCCTTAGTAATTTAAGGTAAAACTGAGATAGAGAAAACTTTCTTAACGTTTTTTTATACCTTATAAGTAACATACCGCTATAAGACTTAGTTCAATAGAAGCGTATTTTTCTGAGTTATCCGATGCCATAAAAATCAAATTTACGGATTTTTTTGAGATACCGCTTTTGCGCTTAGTAGGGCAGTATAGCCCGCCACAGCTTTAGTTGTGAAGGGACAAGTGTACCAACAAGCTATTGACAACTACAAGTCGAAGCAACCGGTGCACCCAGATTTGCATGTCTTCTAAAAAGAAAGGCCATTCATATGGTGACTATACCAATGGCTTTTCGCTCAAGTACTGACAGTTAGAACCGCTGTATATTCAAAGACAGCTCTAGTAGTTAAGTAACACATGGACTAATAGCTATTAAGTTATGTAATGTTGTATATGCCTGTCATATGTGTGGTATATATAAATTTATGGATCAATCCTCTCTTTTATAGAATTCACAAAATTCAACTTCTTATGAACTGACATTAAGCGTTGAGCAAGTAGAACGTTTAGTAGTAAAACGTGCCCTTAATAAATAATTTATTGATTTAGGCGTTACTTTGCGGAAATCCATTGTAAGCAAGTGATGGATTAAAAATATCTTTGTAACAATTCCCGAGCTACTATAATTTCCCGAAAAATCGAGAAACTACTCAACACGACACGTGTTTCGCCCTTACACAGGGCATCTTCAGGTAAGATAGGAGCCTCAGAACAACGATGTCTTTACGACCAACGCTGAAACGAGAGTCACTTTCGTTTCAGCGTTGGTCGTGAAGACATCAAGGACAAGGGAATGTACAAAGATATTTTTAATCCATCACTTGTGCCCTTAATAATTCCAATTTGTCATGGCGAACGAAACGTGCATTAGTAGTCAAAAAGACTACTAATAAGTAAATTTTCCATTATTTGACGTGCACGTTAATTTTTGCACCAAGTGTAAAATATTTCAATGCACGACAAAAAGTAAACAATGTTAGGCTAAGTTGAATCTCCATCTATTTAGGAGTTATTAAGTACCGAATGCTTAGTTAAATAGACGCTGTGAAACGTGTTTACGGTAAAATAATAAAACAAATGTCTTAACCTTACTCATGAGTCATAACTTTTTGCTGCAATAACTCAGTTTGCTGGGTTTTATGTATTAGGGCCTTTGATTTCTTTCTGTTCTATTGATTGATTGATGACTTCTGTAGCTTTATGAGTTTAGTTTTATATTCCAGAGTTGCTGTATACTTTAGTAAAACTAATTATAGCTGGGTACAGTCAATAACTCTTTGATGTCTAGGGATCCTTTTTTGTTTTGATTTACGTCGGTAACAAAATGCATTTACGCACGTACGTCTCCCGGCCAAAGGGGGAGACCGGGAGGGGGTGTGGGGCTCACTGCGGCAGACGCGACCACCGCCTAAACCAGACAGTCCTACCCACTAAAAATCTTCCGACGACGCGCACCGCTGTTGAAGAAGGGGCGGGGGGCCAGCACCAGGGGATTTGTAGTTACTGGCACCCCGCCCGCGGCCAACGTCCCCCGGATCAGAACCGGAAGGACCTCCTCAGAGAGGCGCAGAGTGTCGCGCCCCTCCTACCTCCTTGTGCGGCCATGACGTGACTGGCCGACTTCTGGGGGGGTCTATAGCTAGACGGAAGGGGCCCCCTGCCCCCGCCGCCTAAGACCCCCCAGGCGCGGCCGGACGGACCCTCCTGGCCCGCCCGCTGCGCCAACGGCGTAGCCAGGGAGAGAGCGGATCCCGCTCCCTCTCCCGCTCCGCGGACTCCTTCTGCGACATCACCACTTCGCAGAAGGAGGCCATCGCCTCCCATGACGTCTCGCTGTCGACCATCTTTCGCATGATGGTCGGCAGCGAGAGAGCCACTCCACCCAACGCTTGGCCGCGGCCAACGTCGACCGCGGCACCATGTATAGGGATCCTACCAAGACCTAAGGAGCCCAAGCCAACCTCACCTGCATGTAGTGAACCTGCCGATCAACGGACGAAGCTTTAGCGAACATAACAGTGCCCTATAAGCGGCAATAGGCTCGCCATCTTTTAAGTGGGACCAACTATATAATTGGCGAAGTGTGGGCATATATGCCTCTGCTTACCCCTTCAGGGAAACAGACGTGAATGAATGTATGTATAGTCAATAACACTTTGATGTGTACGCAACCTATATCCCTAGTCATAAAAGTCAAGTTACTACTTTGACGAGGCAGATCCGTACCTACCCCAGTGTCTAGTAATATTACACCAAAATTCCGCGACTCAATGCTTTTTTGAGCCACGACATTATATCTGCAGAAAAAATCAAATCTTTTTAACACAATCCAATTGTTTTTGTAATTAAAACAGAAGTTAGAACGTTCTACTGACCTCCTTTTTCTATGACCACAGCACTTGCACGTGCGCGCGCACTTCTTTATCAATCGCCCTCACGTCACCACATGAGAAGAGAAACAGAACAGAGGCAAAGCTGAATTCAATATAACTGCGCTATTTAAGGTACCTACACTATTAAAGCTGGAGGTGGATGTGTAGAGTAAATCTGTAGCTTGAGCTCAAACTCCACTTGTCAAATGTCTTGATAAACACATGAGTAGGTACATATTAATAGTGTTTTAATTATTAGCATTGTAAGCAGTGCATATGGTCTTAATATGTGCACGAATATTTATAATTCTGTTTTTTTATTATCATATATTATTATATCATTGGGCAAGCAAATACCCATAAAAACTACATGTACTTGTGTAAATAACGAAATGGGTGTAAATAACAAGTTGCTTTTTTAATGAGGGAAGGCGTTATGTGGCTTCTATAAATTTTAGAGTATTAATTTAAAAAACCCCAAAAATTCCTAACACGTTCAACGCTGTCAGTCACAGACTCGATAGGAAACCTATGTGATAGTAATTTGGTACTCAAAAACTTCAAAAAAGACAATTATATCTAATTAGTACTTTGTAAGCAATAGTACTCTGAAATGTTTCATGTTCTCTAGAATCTTTGTGTCTGTTTAGTTTCTTTACTCGCGTGTCGTCACGCTGGCGCGTCACGTTCACGTGTGACGCTCAATGCCACGCCACAGATACGCAGGGTACCACCTACTGACTATATCTCACGTCACCAAGGTTGGTCGAGAAACTAAGAACAGTAGTAGAACCTATCTACTTTTAAAATACATAAGAAGTTTCCGTCTGGGAATTCTATGTAACTTAAATATTAGTCGCAGTTGATTATTTTTTCAATTCTTTATGTATATTTTCTTATTCTATTCGTAGCCAAAGATATATTCATCTTGTGCTATGTGGCCTATCGCATAGAACCCTCCGCTGGGCTTTACGGCAATGGAGACCCCTTGACAGAAAGCTTGCCTTCGGACGTCCGCCCGCAAAAGTGACATACTATTGAATAAAGGTCGGAGGATTACTATGGATGCCGCCTGCAATCGGTGAAGTCAGTTAATATGGAGGCCTTTGTTGGACTTCTTTTGGCTGATGGTTATATATGGATGGATCAGGGCTTTCTTAAATCTCTTCAAAGACCAAAATATAAAATGAATGGCTTTCAAGCAGCAAGGAAGTGATACTTTACTGCCTTCTTAAGAATACTTAATTAAAGTGCAAACACAGACTGCTTCTATATAATATGTTTTATCAAGTTTTTCCCTCCCTGCCCTAGGTTTAAGCAGACGTATGACCTTTAATTTTTGACCTACACCTTTGGGAAAATCATCAAATGACCTTCTCCTGTTCTGGGAGGAGGAGGAAGGGTCAGACTTTCACTGACCATTCATGTATACTCTTGAGCCTCACTTTGTATTTTGAATTTGATGATATTCTATTTATTAAAATACTTTCTCCTGCTGTGGAGAGGACTAAAAACCATTCATGTTCCCTCTTGAGCTTGCTCTGTCCCTGGGCCGCGGTTACCCTTTCGAACAGTTCTGAAACAGTTACCCACACCTGGTGTAACAATATTTACTTTTCTTTTTAGAAACATACCTATTAGTATGGAGCTATATTCGTCACGTTTCGCATACGTAACGTTGTAGGTCACATTGTAATGTTGGTTACGTATGTAAAGGCTAGCTAATGGTAGCAATTTAGTTATTAAAATACTTTAACAATAAATACATATAGCATAAGTTTAGAACTAGCTACTTTAAGGAGGATAACAACCGATACGACTCGATTGCAGGTTCGACTCCCAAACAAGACAAATATGGGTGTCCATTTATATTTGTCATGAACCAGGTGTTTTCTATAAATTATAAGTATGTTTGTACAGCAAAAGCATTGAAGTGTGATTTTCCGTAGTTAAAACTCTATTTAGTTTTGGGCTATACTTAAAATCCATACAATATTAGTTCTTTATGCAATTCAACAAATTACATACGTTACTAGGTATTCAAACTTTTTGACACAAAACTAAAGATTTGTGAGAACAAAATGGCTTAATTGTTTTCATATTTTGGTTAATTAGTATTTTGGCAAGCTAAAGTGGCAGTGGGCGGGGCGGGCGGGGCACATAGCACGACAAACTGACAACCGATGCGGCGTGAAGGTTTTCAATGGCGACCGCGAACCGGCTAATATAGGGGGACGGCCTCCCACTCCATGGACCGATGATCTGATCAAAGCGGCGGGAAGCGGGTGGATGCAGACGATTCAGAATTGCTCAATGTAGAAATCTATTTTGGAGGTCCATTCAGTAGTGGACGTCATATGGCTGAGATGATAAAGAATTCTTTATATCACAAGCTGGCACCCAAGTAATACGTAATACGGATGAAAAGTGTGTTGACGCAGTCTATGGCTGCATGCAATTAAAATGCCAAGGGCATCAATAACGCGTTGCCGACACCTCAGGAATTGACCATCTCATATCATATCCTAGCATTATCCCGGTTGCCCTTAAGCTTAGGGCCCAAGGTCTGCTCACTGGTTCAACCAGATTTGACTACATTTCAGTTATTACGTGGAGCGACTGCCGTCTGACCTCCGCAACCCAGAGGGAAACATCATTCTATAGTTAAACCAGCTGTCAGTCTGTTTGAAGGCACTGACTTTCTAATAACGACTGCCATAGATGTTCATGACAGCCGGGACCAACGGCTTGACGTGCTTTCCGAGGCACGGAGCAAGCGATAATTAAGGATTGACCACCTACCTACTATGCGAATAATTGTAATTTTAATAATAACTTTATCTGTCTCAACGAAAACTTATACATGCACTCATCCTTACTAATAAAAAGTTAGAAAGTGATTTTTTATTTATTTATTACTGTTCCCGCGCCGTTATTTTGAGAAAATTTACTTAGTTTTTTTTGGAATTGTATAAACCTTAATAATAATAAAATGTGGGCAGAACTGAAGACGGAAACCATTTTTAAAGCTCTAACACTTTAAATATATATTATAACAAAATATTACATAGCATGTTGAATAGTCGCAATACTTAAACCACTAGGGTTGGTAATGTCGCAAGTGCAACTCGAGTCGACTACATAACTAAAACAAAAATATAAAACAAAACATATTGCAAAAATGGTCGCTCCTCCTAAAACTTAAGTAAAAACGTCCATAAATATAATTTTACTTTCATAAGTTGTTTTCTGGAAAGAACATTTTTAGAATACTCTTTAGTTACTACTATTTAAGTTTTTTATCAAAGGTTGGGTAGTTTGTTTAAAAGTTGCGGAATATTCAATTATCCCAGTGATTTCATGTAATGATATTTTACTTATAGATTACGTACATTTAATCATACTTCGACATACTCAGATTATGGTCCTTTGACAAACATATTTACTTCTAACGTATCTTTAGTATCAACAATAAATGCGACAGATACTACAAATATGTTATTAATGATAAAGAAAAGAACAGCTATACGCTATCAAATGACGACAATTGTCTTAATTCAGTGATTTAACAAATGGTAGTGCGATAACTCAACCAGTCACGTTATAGCTATTCTTAGAATTCGGCAAATCGACCCCTGTATTTCTTTTCGGATTGAAAATCAGCTAATGACCTTTTCCCGCTGTGGGTGGAGCGGGAGAATTCGTTTAAAGTAAACATCCTAGAGCCGGTAATATTAATTATTAATATAGTCCTTGAATTTTCTTAGTGAAAGTTGTGTTTTACTTCGTCTTATCTTTACAACTTCCAATGTTGGCAGGAGTTACCTCCTGGTTTAGTTACAGGAGTACTTCAGCTAACAGAAGGAAAGTAGAGCTACCTTCCGCTCCTGCTGATTACCAGGATCCGTTGGCGCAGCATTTTTGTTCTTCCTTCCACATTTTGTGTGAGTGGGAGTTTAAAACCGCTTGCGAATTCTTGTCCATAAAGATATGTAATATTATGTCCTTTTTTTAAATACGTTAAATAACTATATTCTGCCTAATATGTTTGTTTAAAGAGGATTACGATACCAAATCAAGAATCATACAGCGACACGTAATGTGACTTCCACCCAGTCTGATAATGAGCAGACGAAAAATCAACAAAGTATCAGAGGTACACTACATGATCTCGCCCAGCATACAGGGTGCAAAGAGACTTGATAAAAGTCAAAAAATAAAAATAGTTTCCCAACAACAAATATTTGGTATCTCTTGTGTACTAATCATAAGTAGAATGCCACAATGGCCTACCCAAAATACCAGATCGATGCCAAACAACGCCCTTGAATTAGAAGTTCTACTAACCTATATTGACGGTACCTCGCACTCCAAATATTTAATCAATTTAATAAAAGTAATAAGTATCTACATTCATTACTTCAAAATTTTTAGAGAAAACTTTGTAGATAAGATATACTTTTGAATTCGATTGTTTTATATTTTGTAACGTGCCGTGTGGTACCGGCCTAGAACCCTCTCTTATCTCGCAGGGAAGCCGTAAGAGTCGACGAAGAGAAATCCTACCGGATGAAGGGCAGCAGCGTCGTCCTGCGTACTGGTTGGAACTGCGATCACCAACCCGCCTGCCTATTGAGGAGTCTTTCGTTCAGCAGTAGACTTTAAAAGGCTGAAATGAGGATATGTTGTAAAAATATACTTTATTTGTGTCAAAATTACTTTCAAAAGATGATAAAATTAGAAAATTTCGGTTATTTCTTTTTAATTGTTTTTTCCGCATCGGGAGAGGAATTTAAGTTAAAATATCAATGGTTTGAGTATACCTTTTTTATACGCCACAGCACACTCGATATGTATATCGCATTCGATATGGCATTGATATTTATTATTAGGGCGTAAAATTATTGCCAGTATGATATTATTAGGCCTCAAGTAAGTGTCTCAGTCCCTTACTAAGATTTTGTTAACGCTTAATTCAAACAGCTGTATTTCAAAGTGCATTTGCTACAAAAAAAATATTCCATCGGAATAAAAACGCATAAGATCATAAATTTATGATAAAAGAGCAATTTTCTTAAGTCATTTACACGCTTGTAGGATGTAATTACTACGTTATATTTCCAATAAAAACAACAGTGCCTTGAAATCAGCATGCTGACGCTACATTGTAACAGCTGTACAACACACGGCAGCGCGGCGTGTCAAAAATGCGCGCCGATCGCTCAACGTGCGTCCAAACGTGCGGTCGGCCGTAGTAAACCCGTGCGCCCACACGAGGCCGCACGAGCACCTCCGAATACAGAAATAGGTTTACATCAGAATAATATAAATAATGAGTCTGTAAATATCAAGTGCTGTGTAACATACATAAAATACTATGCCATGCATTATTGTATAACTTAGTTAGATTTGTCTATTTCTTTTAAGTACTTAAGTAGGGAAGCGCTCGTTTCTTTTAAGTAGAAAAAACGATTACCGAAGTAAAGCAGAGCTTACTTTAATCCTTGGATGTGTTGCGTGGCATTTGATATAGCCAAATTTCGTGCGTTGTTAGTCATTCGTTAGCTACTGGTTATCAATGCTTGCATGTACGTACATGTGCATATAGTTTAGTAATGTTTTATAAATTGAACTGCGCGTATTGCCAACCGTCTTAAAAACATTTGTTTAGTTGCACAGTTACGAGTAAAATGAATTAAGTTACTTAACTTTTTTTTTGTTATAAATAAAACCTTAACCTACGGACATGTTATCAAAAACTTCAACCTTTCACTTCCAGACCTTCCTGTTGCCATTTTGAGAATGTCTTCACTAATACTCTTAGGTTTGTGAGATTACCTGAGCCTAGTAATGGGATGTAAATAGGCTGAGATGGGTAATCAAACGGCTTCAATATGTTATAGTCTTATTATGTGCAGGCCTTTCCTTTGATTAATGATTGATATCTGTGAAAAAATTCTCAATGTTTTTGATTCTCTCTCTCTTTGATAAAAATAAATAAAAAGACATTTATTGCCACATTAAACAAAAACAAGATACATAGAACACATAAAAAAATAGTGTTAGTTGGTGGCAATTTATATTTGAACTCCCATAGACATAGAAATCAGGCGAAGTTAACAGTACCCATTACTATCAATGTATGATGTATCGGTTGCTCAACAAGTGGGAACTGTTACGTGTCTACTGCGTACACGTAATCGTATGGCAGATGACTACTTACAAGTAATACCTATGTGTTTTATTTCCCATTATGTAGTCACTTTTAAACATTACTGATTTATCAACCAATGGTCATGTTGGCGGCTAGATCGATGGGCGTCCCACTTCTGAGCTGAGCCCTTCTCTGACAAAACATGGTCAGAGTGTTTCAATTTATACTTCACGCGGACCCAATGCAGTTTGGCAACAACTAACTACATACGATTTTAACACGTTGAACGTCAGCGGTCCCAGACAATAGAATTGAAAGATTAAATACTATAATGTGCAAATTTTCCTGCGAACTTCAATTTTCCTCAAAATTGATTGTATAGTAGCTGGGTTTTATATTTTATTCATCCTGCTATATTCTCTGAAGTTAACCATAAATTACGGGAAATTGACGATTAGCGAACAATAAAATTTACAATTCATGAGCTCATTGGTAACATCGCTTGATAATTTAAACGTTTCTTTAAAACAATGAATTCCGGAAAAAAAATGATCGAATAATTTTCAATATATTATTATAAGTTATAATAAATAATAGCGGACATCATACTTAACGTTTTTAGCCTAGCTAGTTCTAAATAATTTGCAGAATAAGTTACATATATTTACTTTTCAAAAAAGCGCTCCAAAGTTAAAAACACACACAAAGTTTTTTAATTTTGTAAACGAAAAACGAACATTCAACCTACAACGGTTCAGTTATTGTTAACTTTTAATTGATGTTCTAAAACTAGATATATTTAAAATGCCCTTATAAGTCGATAACAGAAACAATAAATTTAGAATTATTTAAAACCAAAACATAAAATACTTATACAATATCTATACAACATGGCACAGAATTAACGCACACCCTCAGACACCCCAATTAGAATATTTAATTATAATTAAAAAACATGCAAAATAATTTTACTTTTATTTAATTAAATATGGTTTATTTAAGTTACTAGTTATACTCATCGAGGGCAAATCGTATGGGCATATTAGCGATTTAGCCTACCGACCTACACACACAGAGAGACACGCACGCAAACATCGCTTAGCACCGAAAAGTGCCGCAAAAAAAAAAACAAAAAAAAAAAAATTTTTTTTTTTTAATAAATTACCTATTTTTTTTAATATTTTTAATCGATTGAGTAGCCGATTTATAACAAACTACTTTCTTGGTGTAACCCTTATTCTGTTACATGTTGTATATCGATTAAGTTTCAGACAGCACGGTACAGAATTAAATCCGTCAATAATTATCTAAATAATAACGTCATTTAATATTAATCAAAACTTCCCTGTGCATGTATAAACTTTTAACTATCGTAATAACTTCTGTCAATGTGTAAATGTCTGATTACATTGTAAAACAGATCCATATTACTAAGTAAGAAAGATAATTATTTATAATAATAAAGCAATAGATCTAATTGCGATACAAGTAAGTCTAGTTCCGACCTCTGAGTACAGACGGGTGTGGTGAGTCACGTCACGCGACATCAGTCGACTTCACTACGTAGATCAATGTGTACGCTCGCCACGACATTTGCAACGTGCACACTGTCGAGCTACGAATAATGGACGCGGCAATTGCAGCTACGAATCATCCTTACGGGTTAAAAGAAACCATAAAGCACTTACGTTACTTACAAGTCGTACTATACAACAGGGCATATATTTTTTTTGTAGTTAGTCGTTACACTCAAACATATAAAATGGATAGAAATTAGATAAAGCAGTAAAATATCTCAGCTTAGAGACCGACGATAACAATGATTTAATTTGTAATTTAAAATAGTCAAAAATATTAAATTGATATCAATTTATTTAAAGCTTAGGTGTTTTTAAAAAAATACCGAATTGTATTGCGCTCCGTTTTATTCTGTACGATATTTTTAATACTAGTCTTCTTAGAAATATTTTAAATCGGAAGTTACACAATTTTTTTACAGTGTAAACAAAGAAGGTGAGAAAAATAAGAACATCATGTTATTAATTAACAGACCCAAACTTTTAGATTCTTATTAGTTCTAGATAAAATATTATACTTGCATTATTTTAACCTACCTTCTTTTTTTTCGGATTGAAATAATATGAAATGACTGTTTTCCGCTGTGGGTAAAGCGGAAGGGTGTGTCAGACTTTTACAGACTAAAAACCATCCATGTTCCTTCTTGAGCCTGTAACACCAAGGCCGCGGTAATCCTTTCGAACAGACCCGCAACCCTGACAGGCTTAGCACCCTTCCTGGGGGCCCCTCAGTGTGCTGACATCTCTATCGCGCGTGGAACACGAACACGCCGTCGACGCGGCCTGTCGTCTTTAGTAGGCGGACGAGTGGCGAGTTACCCATTACCCACCCACAAGCTAGCGCCTACGGTGGCCGGGGGTCGTCACGCAGCTCCCGACGTCTCGGGGCACCCGACGTCTCGGGCGTCCACCGCGGCTGCTGGATCCGTGACGGGAGGCACACTGCCTCTCCCGTTTCGCCGCCTCCTTTGCTAGCATGACGCATAATGAAGCGGGGCAGACCGCGGTGGTGTCCTACGGCCGATTCTCACAGTGGTGACACCCGGACGTTTCCTCCCGCCTGATTCTGTGCAGGAACCTACCGAAACCGCCATGCCGGGTTAGAACCTGCGTCAGGCGGAAGGTGAGGGCGCCGTGGCGCCTCTTCAGCCACCCCTCAAAGAGGGGACTTACCACCCCTATCGTAGCGAACCCTACCTACTGTTTGTTTTTATGCTATACCTTTATGTTCATTACAATGCCGTGTCTTGCTGAAGTAGTTTTGACCGTATCTGAAATAATAACGTTTGTAATTATATATTAGTACCGTGTCCATCAGCCCGTATAGCTTGTAGACATGGCAGATAGCGACCCACGAATTGCTGGCTACGACCGACGGCGACGACGACAGCGGCGGCGGCATCGGGCGCCAACACGTGTTCGGTCATGCGAGCCTGACGGCCCGGGCACGGGCTTCAGAGTGAATGGGGTAAATTTACCAACTTTATGGGTGATTTGAGGCGGTTATTATCTATTTACCCGTAAAAAGTATTTAGATAAGTTACATACATTTTATTGTTTGGTTGGATACTTGGTTAGGTTTAAGTGCATAATATAAAGTTTTAAACTGTCTTTGATTTCTATTTACTTTTTCTAATTCTTGTTTTTGTGATATTTAGGTATCTCTATATTGGTTGCAATGCGCTAAGTCTTGTATCAAACATAGATCTTTGTGTATTAGTGTAGTATCTGAAATAATAAAGTGTTTCTATGTTTGGCGTCTATCATATGAGGTCATTTTGTGAACCATACACTATAAAAATTACCAATATTAAAACATAATAAAAGTCACGTTATAGGGAATATTATTTGCTAATAATCGCAACCCAGATTTCAGTCTCGTTTCCAGGGGGTGGGTGCGAGGTGCGGCGCGTCCGATCGGCGTCGACGCGACGCGACGATCCATGGCCGCTCTCTGCGCAGTCGATACCCGACCAAACACTCCAGCCCGGCTCATTCCGCGTTCGGCCTCAACACGAAACAGACGTCGCAACCGCGCTCATACACTACCGTTGTGAATTATTGTCTTGTGTTTTTGTGATAACAAACTGTGTTATATCAACATGTGTGAGAAAAGGACAAGGAAGATCAAGAAAGGTACTTATGCTGTTTACTTACTATTCTACATTGAATGAATGTATGTCACCTATGTTTACGCCGGGCTTATTGCATTGTTATACAGATTGACAGACTTGACAGTGAGCACTGCCACATTAGGCACTGACCTACCACAACAACAATAAATATTACAGAAGCATTTAATTTTATTTATCGGAAAGTTGGTGTTTGAGAGAATATTAACTAAATTTTAATATTTTTTCTCTAGTCTTTGCTATGTAATTTAATATGTTGCGGCTTTGAAAAATAATTCCATTATAATGACTTGTATGTTTGCAGTGAGTAAATAATTATATAACATCGTTAAAATTAATGAAATAATAATTAGTGACCACTACTTTTCCAGGAGTACTTACTACAATTTAACTTTATATTTGACTTTTATACAATTAGATTCCACTTTTGTTTTGACTTTCAGTTACATTTCAAATTAATAACTAAATAGAAGATAGTATGTACTTAATAGTTGTTAAAACTTCGTCGATACTTTGTTTAAATACAAAATCTATTCTGTTGTTTAAAATGAACAATGGATGTAAGGAACTGGAATAAATTTGTAATCACTAATCAGTGTTTACCAACTAGTGCTATATATAGAAAACAATTTGAATTTGACTTAAGGGTCCGACAGTCGATCGCTTCTTATTATTACGATGAACATTTCTACAATACAGACTGCGTTTCTATAATTTGGTCAGTAAAATCAGGTGTTCTCCTGTCAATTACTTATTTCTATCGCCGCGACTACTCTACCATTAGTTCCAGAAATAATATAAATATTAAATAGGTATTAAAGAGCAATAATAGCTGCTGCAGTACAATTAAAACATTTTTAAAAAAATTGTTAAAAATTGTTAGAAAAATTAAGATTTTAAGAACAATTATTTTTATTGACACTGGACGAGTGCAGTTTCACCGAAAGACGTCTGTTTTATGTTAAAACTACTTTCCCAGTAATTCTGCAAAGTACAGCGCCGTTCAATCCAGATAACTCCAAATACAGTAGGCTTAATGTATTGATTGGTGGCATAAGAGTCCAAAAAAACCACCAGGTACTACTAACAGGTGTAACCTGTTAGCTCAAATTTGACTCATACCTAGTACAATTTCATAAGGTGCATACAAACGTCACAATGTTATGTTTGACCTGTGGCTGACTGTACAATGTTTACGAACTTCACTTGTTTTTCTGTACACGTGCAACAACAACGTGAGATTGGAAACAGAAGGTAAAAATATAGGTCTATTGAATTATATTTACTCAATGGTCAACATCTGCGTAGAAGCTTAAAATATAAGGGATTATTACAAAACAAGGTCTAAAGTTGAGCCAGGTTTTTAAACTAGTGCTATCACTGTCTTCATTTTATAAAATAAAAGTCAGGTGCGAAGAAAAATTATGTAAAATCATGTTTAGATAAAATTAATGCTCCTGCCAAAAAAATTGCATAGCAAATATTATCGCGAAGATTGAAGTCATCGATAATAAAAAAAAAATATTGTTATATTTTATACTATTGACTCTTACGCATTCATTTCATTTTATTATAACTTACTTAAATAACAAATAATCGGGAAACTTAATCAGTTTAATGCTCTATAAAACAAACTAAAGATATGGAAAGTCTTAAAGAAATCACTCGGAAAAGCTTTGAAAGTGCGGTCACGTGTTTGTTACCAAGTGTTTGAGGTAGGTATAGTTTGTTTGACCTCCATTCTTCTGTGAATGAATATGAAAGTTTGTTTGTTGCAACCTTAGAGAACAAGTCATTGTCACCTTGTGCTGTTCCTAAACGTCTTAGACATTAAAATTAGAGCTAAAAATATTAATAAATATTTGTCATTCTATAAATAATTAATTTCTCACAATTACACCTATTAGGTATTTAATGCCTGAATAAGTGTTATTAAGAACGTGTGTTGATACTAAATAACGGATACTTAAATAATTTTTAATATTTTTTGTAAAGACATACTAAAAAACACCCAGATCCAAAAAAATATTTGCACACAAATATTTGACCTGTGTGGGAATTGGAGCGTAGTGTGTCAACAGATTTTATATCTAAAAAATGTAAGCAATATTTTTACTATCTACTTAATGATGATGATGATGATGATCATATTCTTCCTTCATCATCATCTTAGCCATTAGAAATCAACTAGGCCTTCTCAATTGATGTTCATTTACCTCGGCAGTAAGTCATGTAGTAACGACCCGAACTTTAATAAAAGCGTCACAACAGTTTTAATGGCATTTGGATCACCATACATTTGAATAGACAGTTCAGAGGATTTGATTTGTAAAATTTGGGTCAGTGTGTTTTAAAAAAATACCTATAAATAATTCAAGAATAAACAGTAGTCGTTTTTTTAATCAATTTTTTTATACCGAACTGCTTAAAAGTTAAATTATGAATAATGATTTTTTTCTAGAGAATAACTTAATACCTAAAATCATCTTTAATATAAAAAAAATACTTATTTAAATAAATTTTGGTAGTTGAAAAACAAATGCAGTGAAAAGCTTTACCTTGAAATTTTGCAAAAACTTCAAACTTCATACTACTTAACTTTCTTAATAAAATATGATGGAGTATTTTTTCATAACGTCTGTGTACACGTTTTGAATGAAATCTTTATTTCTATGTACTTTTAATTGACAAAACTCACTCACTTTGGTATGTGAGAGGAGGTACCTAACTGGAATTGTGGCCATTCTCGAGCTGCAATGATGGTGTAGATGAAAATAATGTGTATCATCAATTCCTAATATTTCAAAATGATTCATGAATAAAACTTTGAGCCACTAAGATTTGAAAAAAGAACTGAAAATTCAAATTCATTTATTCAAGTTTGGCTCAAAAGAGCTCTTATGAACGTCAAAACTTAAAAACTAGCGCGCCCATTCACTGCGGGCGGGAGATTGATCGTAAAAGAACGGGCAAGAAAATCGTAAAGGTTAGTTTTTTCTCCCGTCTAATCGATTGTTACATCTATTGTTGAAAGCGTTACGCTGAACATCTAACTGCAAGATAGACTGTTAGAGAGTCTGATAAAGTCTATTTATTTATTCTATCTTTTGTATCAGATAGCGATAATATCTTTTTCAGAACGTGTAGCCTCAGTCATTCTTATACTCACGTTTTTTTCACGCAACTCTTCACCCACGCGGTCATTAACCTGATCACGTGGAATGATGGGAGGTGTTTTGTTCGATAAGGAAAACTGTTAAATAACCTCTCTCTCCCATTAAATTATAACAAAATTATCGCTTAATTACTAATACTAGCTAAAATATTTTTTGTCACGTGGTCGAAATTGCAGGTAAATTGTAGTATTACTAAAATCATAACCTAAAATAGGTTCCAACAAGAACACTTCGTAAAACTTTTCTCCGCTGGCAATCAAATTTCAAGCAGACGGGGTTGGTCCGCCATTTTGAATATCGAATATTCTAGAAGCTTTCGCTGCAGCGTGCATCAGGTCACGTGGCTGGCCCACGCGGTCATGTTTTTGTTAGCTGGCTGGATGGAACATAACGTGACTGTCGGTCGTGACTGCCTTATTTTTAGACGAGCCCGCCGCCGGTAAAAAGATTTTGTTCAAGTAACTTAGTTAAAGGAAACTTTGTGAACTTTACCGAGTAACTTTTGCATTCAAACCTTTTAAGTACAAATCAGATTAAGAAATCAGTGTAAGATCCATTTTCTTGTAGAGCAACGTGATCTTTATGTTATTTAGAGCTTCAGTTTTAAAGGATTTTCTAAAACTTCGCCAAATTTTTTTTCTCGAAATGTGACAATTTGTGTAGATGTGATGTTATATTATACACTCATTTGCAGAAGTGTTTAAGAACCGACAGGGTGTGGAATTTACAAAGGTTTCTCCTAAAAAATAACTACATTTACAAAAGTGACATTTAGCACTGTAATTCGTAGATGCCTATACCTTATTGTACTATAAATTTGCATAAATGTTTTAAAAACAACAGAATGTGGAATTGTCAGAGGCTTCTCCTGAAAAGTTACATCATTTGCAGAAGTGACGTTTCAGCACTGTAGTCCTTAGAGGCGATAACATTTGTGCCCTCATTTGCAAAAGTGACAATTTAGCACTGTAGATAATATTGTGCACAATTCGATTGAAAAGGGGTAGAGTGGGACGGACGGGACGTGCAGTCTCGCCCTCGGTAATGAACATGCGCCGACTGCCAGTATTGAAAACTCTCATGAAAATTAATCAATATAGCAAGAGTCATCCACCCATCTATTTATAGGAACAATGAATGCGTCTCTTGTTTTATCTACGAGTTTTAAAGGTTTTAATATTTTTCCACGATTTAATTAACTGTACAAAAAGGTTGAGGTTCCTATAAATAAATGTCATCTTCATTTAGTCAAGTCATGCAAGGTTTTTTTACGACTTAACTGACTTTATAATTGTAAGTATAAATCTATTGGAATACCCTTAAAGGGTGATGTACTAATCTAATGATGTAGCATCACGTTATGTTAGATGTCTTGTACATTATGGCAAATAAATGAATATGAATATATAGATTTCCATATCATGTTGTCTTAATTGAAAATGGGGCGTGTAATATTTCGTCACTAATTAAATAGACAATGAAGTTAATATAACTTAGTAGCTTGTTAATGTTTAAAAAAAGATAAAGTAGCACTTACGCACGATAATTAGTCTAATTTAATTGTAAACAGTCTAAAACAATGTCTACTTAAACAGGCTTCATTTCAGCGAAACCATTTATACAGTAAAATAACTAATAACAATCTTAAGTTAATTTATCATTTTTTAATTATTTATTTCTTTGTTCTCTTTGTAGCACTTAGGTCGTGGACACATAGGTCGGAAATTCAGGGTATTCGACCGCCAAATACTTTCACATCTTTTCAGCAACCACTACAAATTTCCGCTCAAAATAAGGTGGTCGTTTTGGCTCTCTATATCTTTTAAAGGAAGTTGTTCTGCCTGCTTTAGGTTGTACTGTCTATAGGGTGAACGTAACATTTGTATCTTAGTGATCAAATAAAGGAGAATCATGCTAACAGACACGTTTTCCTTTTTCCCAGGATCTCATCTGACGCGCCTTCGGGAAGCGAGGCGCCTACAAAGAATCCAGAGGCCCAGTCCTCCTTTGTCTATTGAGGAGCCAATCCCGATGCAATGCCCACCAGTAGTGGACAAGGCTGCCCAAAACAGACTCATACTGGAACTGGCGTTGAAAACCATCGGACTCATGCAGAAGAATCGTCTGATTCAGCAAAAGATCGTAGCCTTGCAGAAGGAAACTTCGGAGTTCATCGCAGCAATTATGAAGAACCCAGAAAACCGTCGTCGGTATGTTGAGCATGTACGTCTGTACGGAGTACCCCAGCGGCTTCAAATTCAAATAGATCAAGAGAATGTGCCGCCTGTGAACGTCCAGCCTTTGGTTGTTCCAGCAGAATTTTAAGCACCTCACAAGACCTTCGAAAGACATCAGAAAGTCGTATCAGATTATGGAGGAAATCTTCAACATTTTGTACTAAAATTAGTAGGCACATTTTGTGACATTTGTTTTAATAAGTATTTATCTAATTGTCTGTTTTTAAACTTCAGACATTCCTGTGTTATACTTTTAGATTTGTGTTAAACTCCTTAAAGGCATGTTGTACCTACTGAATTAAGGGTAAGGCCGACTATATCTTTACCAGAAGACTATGAACGCTTTCTTATGGGCGGCAACCAGGCAGTTCTTATGGGCTATGAATTATTGACCTTATGTATTCAGCAGCAAGCGGTTAGCAGTGTCATGGCATGGAATTTGACAGCTGCAATTCATATAGAAATGGCATTTTATAGCATGTACTGTATTCATTTTTATTTTGTTCAATTCTATTTAAACTGTAATTGACGAATGCTACAATGCAACTTACCAAGAAGGGTGATAACACTGTTAACTGTTTGTCTGCAGACACGTTAAGAATCCAAATCAGATCTCACTGGCCGCTGCAGCCTGTCTGTTTCGACCTGGCCTCTGATTGTGTTTATAGTCTGTCTCAGAGCAGACAATTATCGAATATCAATTTTAGTAACTTTAACATACGGTCTTTTAACTACGCTTTACGTCGCGTGACTAAGTATGAAGTTAAAATAACTAACCTCTGATAAGTAATAAGTATCTTCATCTCTCTGCTCTGACCATCAAGTTAAATATCATAGTACTACAACAAAGTGACATAGGTAGTACAATTTAAAAATATTTATTTTCTTTATTGAATTATTGCTGTTAAAAATTACAGTGGTGTTATTTGTAATGCACAAAATATCTTTGGTAGTAAACAATTGAAAGTTACTTACACAAGTATTTTCATAAAAGATAAAAATATATACATACATTTATAATAAAGTAGTGTGCACACCGCGCACATAATTTTTGGATGAACTGAAAATCTAATTTATAAATATTTGAGTACATTTCAAGTAACTTTTTCACAAGTACCCATTTTTTTTTGTAGGTACCCTTTAATATCAGTTATACCGTTATATGACGTTAAACGCTTATTTAAAACACTGTTTTATCATAAATTATTATTGGGCCTTTTCGACCACAACTAGTAGAAGGCAGTATGTTGCATTAAATCGTCCGGCATGGAAAGAAAAACAAACATGAAAAACAAACGGTTACCTATCCGACTAACTTTTGTGATCATTCCGATTAACAAATGAAAGTAGGCATATAATTTGAATAAGCATATAATGGTTGTCTTATTGTTGCGTTGACTTAAAACAGTAAAGTTTATTTTAATATGTAGCAAACATTTTCACCAAAAATCTGTTAGAACATACATTATATATATACGTTTATGAGAAAAAAACCTCTTCGTTTTTTCATAAAGTTGAACGTAAGTAGGTACCTAGTTTGTATGAAAAATATTTCAGCACGGTATATGCAAGGACTAATAAAATTTACAACATTTTGTGATAGCTCTTTATCAGTAAATGCCCTTAGACAAGTTATCATTTTAAAATAAGCTGCAAAAAGATTTTTGTTTGTAAGGAAATTGACTTAATATTCCTGTGACTATTTATGATAACTAACGCTAAGGGCTTTTAGAAACTGACTGTAAAATGTTGTGCTGTTATATTAATATAATTCTTCAATGTGTATATTACTTGTTTGTGAAAAAAGTGCTTAAATGACAAAAAAAAATAAGATCTCGACTTTTAGGACGTAATTATTGTTAATAGGTGTTAGTTAGTCTCTTTTTAACTTGTCATTGTATCTTTTTATGTAGCTATCAGTATCTTGTTAGGAAGTGTAACTTTAAATTGTTATTCTTTCAGCAATAAATTAAAAAAAATGCAGTGTCTTATGTGAAAATGTTGTGGCTAATATAAGTATATTTGTTATTTTAAAAAGTCATTCGCATTACCTATGAGGTTATATGAGGCTGTTAAAAATAGTGTATGTATTTTCGTACTATTATCTTATACCAAAACAGAATATTAGAAATTACTATACTATAACAAAGCAGACGCAGCTTATCATTCGAGTGTCTGCTAAGAAATCAGTTGATACGACGCCGATTGACGGCGATGTGCTACAGACGTAAAACAGTAACACATTTTAAGTTTCAGCGAAGGGTTAGCGATAATATGTCCTGCTATATTGTTTAAAATATTATAAACATAATCAACTACCTCTTTTCGCCAGCAAAAAAAAACTGACCGACTATTGTTTGTCACTTCTAAAGTAAATTCAGTTTCAAGTAAACTAAGTTTATGGTGAACTTACTACAATTTATTCCAAATTAATAAAGTTATCTTTTCTCTATGTGAAAATTTAGATATTACCAAAACTTTAAAAAAATCATAGTAAGTTATTTCTATTTAAAGTCAGATAATTTTTTTGCTGTGCTGTCACTGCCAATATAATCTATATAACTCAAGTTAATAGTACGAAGATACTTCTGTTGGGAAGGTATAAAATACTCTTAAATTGTATGTAAATGATTACTTTAATTAAGTTAGTGATTTTGCTTAGTAATACTACTTAATGTGTATTTAGGTATTATATAGTTTTTCTTAAGGTTTTAAATTTTTGCCTGTGCTTAAAGTTAAGATTTCTGATTCATATATTTTTAGAACCCGTAAAGTATCCGCAAATTTATAACAATAAAAATATTAATATTGTTAGCGGTTACCAGGCTTAAAAATTGTTTTTAGTTTTTAAGTACACATTTGAAGTATATTGTACCTAATGTGCGTATGTATGTCTTTGAACGGCTCTAAATTGCATTTTTTTTTTACTAAATTGTTTATTCAATCGTTTTCGTAAAAAAAAAGAAGACAAATTCATTAGAAACATGCGCATGTTGTTGTGATATAATTATTGAGAGTTAAAAAGCTTTCGTTTTAGTCCTATTTTAAGCTGCGAAGTATAGTTTAGTATTTTTCTTTAATAAATACTCTTCGAACCTTGTTAAATTTAAGTTGAATTTCAAATTTAAACCACTTATTTGTTGTTCAGGATGAGAATTATGAATTAATTCCAACTTAGAAAATAATGGTTCGGAGTGTTTAAACTATTAAAGTCGACTATACATTTGATAGACTGAGATAATTAAATTGTTGTGTTATTTTCGTTAACTATATCAATCAACTTGTTTTACAGTTGTTTTAAATATTAAATCATAGAAATATTCAAAATCGGTAAAATATTTCAACAATATTTTTTACTACAAAAAAAGTATGATTCTACAAGTAGTTTTGCATCAGGTTGACACACATTATTTAATGAGTACTACAGACATATCTGACATTTTCGCTGCATTTGAAATAATGTGTTAACTACAGTAATCTACATTAATGAAAAGTATAAAGCCCACGATTAACATAACATGTATTCAAAGATCTTTTATCGGAAAATCATCCTTAATACCAGTACCTTTGTTTCAATTTCATATAAATTATTTGTTAAGTTACTTAAAATAAATAATGCTACTCAGCCCTGATTGCATGCATTTAACAATTATTTTAAAGAAATATTTTTAAAATGCACACAACACATCTACCATAAACTGTGTTCATTTTGATTGTATGTTTGTAGAAACATTATTATTATTGTTGTTGTTTATAATAATTATTTATTGATCACAAATAATTACAGTTATAGTGTTAAGTATTCAATTAGATTGAGTTTTTATAAAAGAGTTGTGTCAATTTGAAACATTGATAAATTAATGACTTTAAAAAAATAATGATTTTAAAGTATTACAGCAAGCACGATTGTACAAAAATATAACGCCCATCAAGTATTTTTTTAATCATAATGCCACTGGACACGTTGTAACTGGTTTTAAAGTTTTGATTTAAAATTAATATTTATGTTTTAAAATTAATTAGGGAGTGGAATATGAAAGTGAAAATTTGTAAAATACATTTTAAGTATTAAAATCTCAAAGACTATTCGATATTTATTGCACAATGCTCCCTGTGTACACTTAGCTTAATGTTCTATCTACGCTTTAAATTAGGTATATTTTATGGATTAAACTGTTAAGAATTGTTTTTTAAATAATAAACTAGTCTTTCTTGAATATCTATAAAGTTGTTTCACTGGTTTTATCATAAGATCCTGTTTTAAATGCGAATCGTCCTAATGATTACATCCTAACTGATGGTAAGCAGTTTTATCAAAATGAAAGCGCGTCATACCGTGGCGGGGTGAAGCTGGAGAAAAAGAGGGCGTATATGGGTCTTATCAAAAATTTTGGACCCCAAGACAACCTCACCTGTAAGTGGTGCATTATTTTACTTTTTTTTGTGTAGCGTAGAAAGAGAGGAGACTCATTCTTTGATCTCCGCCCAAAATTAATAGACTTGTAAACCTTTTTTGAAAGAAAGAAAAATAATTTATTCTGTGACAACATCAAAAGAAAACTGATACATTATATTTAAGTAACTACTTAAAGAGTGTCACAGAAAAGATATCCACTCAGCATAAAGACGAGGTGTCACGAAAACGCCTCGACTCGACGCTGGTCTTCCGTAGATACCGTTTGTGAGAGCACTGCAGCTAAGACACATTTATTCCTTACATTGTATAACACAATACATACATACAGTTACAGTAGCATACAAATAAGACAAGCTTGCAGGGACCCTGAGTAGCACAAGTGAGAGGGCAGCACAACCGATGACGAGCACATACATATTCATTGACATTTCGGTTTGTTCAATAAATATTTCCTATTATTGCAAATAGGTGGCGGAATGTTTTTCGCTGGTTCCTCTTTAATTCCAAAGGTGCGAGATGTCTTTATTGTTAAGAGCGGTATTTAAGTTGTGTTTTGATATTTACAGCGCTTTGGGTGCTATTTGATGCTAATATATCTAAAATTTATAATGCGCTCCTCATACGTTTAAAGATAGTAAAAATAAAAAAGCATGTTTCTAGGGCGATCGGATGACAACTTAACTGTAGTTTAGTTACTCATAAATTACACGGCCGTTTTTAGATATATGGCATTTTAGGCATTTTGTATGTCTGAGAGAATTTGGAAATGAATTTAGAAAGCAATAAACTTTTTTTTTCCGGTTAAATTACAACAGTGACATCTAGCGGGGAGTAGCTGCACCAAGATGTAGTTTTCTTTTCTTAGATATGGACTCACTTGTTTTGAGTATTTGTCAGTGTCAAGTAATATAATAAGCAACTCATTTGTTTACATGCAGCGAAATCGTCATTTAGTCACAATCAAAGAAAAAATTAATCAATTACACTAATTATACTTATTTTTTTTCAATCAATTATACTTGATTTACTTCGCCTTGAGACAAAATGTAAACAAAAAAGGTTTTTTAATGTGTCACTTTTATATGTAAATTATAAAATTAGCCCAAATAATAAACGAAGTAGCCAAATTTTAATAAAACCATATAGGTTTTATTGCTTGGAATTGAAAGTCAGAATTTATTTATTAAACTATTTAATTGAAATGTGCAACATTTCTATATTTATTTACATAAAAATAAAATTATTTAATTAAAAAAATGTAGAAGCGAAGAAAGAACCTTAAAATGTAGCGATTCCCTAAGTTGGAACTTATTATAATACAATTAAATGAAAAGTACGGCTAGTACAAACGTTTTACAGCGAAATGTATCATTTGATTATATGTCGGGTTATATCCGCCATTTTCACTTTCTGTCAACTTTGTTTGCCCTTTGTCTCAAGCCTACGTGAATAGTGTCACGGTCTTTTTTTCTTAGAGAATCACAATACACTGTAATATGCCACTTTTCTATATTCGTATCCGTTGCCGAAGAAGTTATGTCAAAAAATTTAAAAAACTTCGGTTTGATCTAGTGTCAGATAATAAAATTTATAAAATACTGTTTCAATGTGTTTTTTCCCGCGTTGACGCCAAAACTCCGTACAAAAATAAAACTATGTTTAGTGCTCAGCGAAGGCTGCTGGGTATAAATATAAAATATGTAAAATTAGTACATGGAAATGTTTAATTAGTATTGAACTATTTGATTGTAATGGGGCGATTGTCAATTAAATATACATCAGTCTTTGCAAAAAAGCTATTATTTGAAAATAATTTCGCATTAAACAGTTTCATCTGTACATATAATTTGTCCTTGATTGCGTTGTTTTAGAGATTTGTAAAACATACTTGACACACTTGAAAAATACTGAAATAAATTAATTTTCTATGTTCATATTTAAATTCGTATTTGCATAATGTAATAATCATAGAGGTGTTATTATTCTAAGGTAATAATATAATTACAAAATCTATGAAATGTGATGGCAAAGTTTATGGATTTTTTTCTTTCAAAGAATGGCTTTGTGCGTTTAGCACATTTAGCCAGTGTCAAGTAAGTGATGTGATGTATTACTAATATATAAATAATAGTACCTACATGACAATGAATGGTGATATAGATAATAAATGGTAAATGAGATGCCCTTCCTCTAAACCCCTTAAATCCTCAGTAAAGATATGGGACTATACTGATATCTCACATAGACTACTTTAGAGAATTTGAAAAGTGATGTTGCACTGCTTTGTTTAATTTACCAACACTCATATATACATATGTTCACAAACACTTAACGTTTAATAATCCACCGTTATTACACATGAATGATAGAAATATCACAAATTTAAGAAAATAAAACAAATCTGCTAAAATAACTTTTTAATTTCCCGCCAAGACGCTAAACGGAATTAAGAATGGACGAAAGAATGAAAACATTTGTACAAACCTAAACTGCAAAAAGAATTAAGGTACTCTGTCTCAAGATAAAAACTAAAGGTTTATTCATATGCTTCTGGTTCAAGTCTCGACTTTTAAGGCTTGGGGGAATTTCAGTCATAATGAGAAGTTATTTGAATGATTTTTTATAAAACTATGTATATACTGGCGTCTGTGACTATAGTTTGACACGCATTTCTTGTCTCTCTCTAAACTCTTAAAATAATATTTAATTTTTATTTATTGCCAATATCAGCGTTGCTTGAACACTATTTATGTCCGGCAGCATTCTGCAAACTAAACAAAACAGTTACCAACCCTTTTATGACATTAAAGCAGTAAGATCATAAGAAATAATACAGATAGATAGACATACAGATGGAGTATTTTATTAATTGCAGGTTTAGGAAAATTTACCCACCTGTAGTGCTACTGAATCGCTCCCTAGTGTAACGCCTGTGAGAGATTATGTTCTCCTTCTGTTATGTTACTGTCAATGTCAAAAACATATGTTATCTTTCAGGTAATTCAGTTAGACGTTTTTCGTTCCATTAATTGGACCCTGCATCCTATTTTGTTTATTTTAAACAAATTTATTTGTGAAACCTAGTAATCAAGGATATAAAATGAAAGCTCTCATACAGCGAGTTATGAATGCCAGTGTTTCCGGTACGTATTTTACTTGAAATCAGCGGTATATTCTTATTTCATTGTAGCGAATGTTTCTATGATCTTCAGATAAAATGTTGAAAGGACGTATGGTTGTAGTTAAGCTAAGAGGACCTGTAGCGCAGCTTGAAAAAATCTAATAGTAAAAACCTACACACCTGCTTCTGCCATCCGCCCAGCCGATTATGAAACAACTGAAATTCAGCCAAAGCTTGTTAGAGCAGTGGGCAGACCTAAGCTTAAGTCTAGGGCAACCAGGATAAGGCTAGGATATGATGAGGAGTGTATTGATAGTAGGCTGATTCGATAATAATTATTTTGTTTGTGCTCTTGAAGGAAATGGTAAAGTAAACAGCAATATTTAGAGAGACTTCAGTACTTATTGAATTATTTAATAAAAATAAAATGCTACCTGGCACCTTCATAGAATTCTAACACCCCATGTCTTGCCCAAGGACACCCAGAACCACTAAAAGAAAAGCATCTTGTCTAGCTAACCCCTAAACATCCCATTTGAATATCTTTTACTTAGAAATCTATTTATTTATTTATTTAAAAGAGATACCAATAGTGGACATACTAAAAATTAAAATTAAGAAATTACATTGGAACAGGTTCTGGTATGTACACCAATTATAGGTATCTACAGCATTCAATGCATGAGCTAAAAGTGAATTTTGATTGCATAGTTAACTTTAAGAATATATATCTTTGTATATATAATTGTGTTTTATTCTATTACAGTAAATGGTGAAGTAATCAGTAGTATTGAAAAAGGCATGTGTGTATTGATTGGAATATCCAGCAGTGATACTGTTGAAGACATGGAATATATGTAAGTAGTTGTACTCACTAGTTAGATTCATTCGTAAATAGCAGCTGCCTGTAATTTCATCTGAGTGCCCTACCCAATCAATTATTTCATACAGGATTACAATGATTATGAGGGGGGCACTATGAAAAAGAATGAATCAATAGCAAATACTTTTAATCAATAAGGTTAAAGAAAGGAAAAAAAATGAGGTTAGATCTCAGTTTTATTATTTGGGTTTAAAACTAGCCAGTAAAATATGTCAAACAATTCTTTAAAATTATTACAGACACTCAAATTTTATATTTAATTGCTTACTTAGTTTAGGTATCCCCTGGATTATTTTGCATTACTACCTTAATAATAAAACTGGTACATACTACACTACCTTGAAATATAAATCCATTTCATTACGACCTTATTAAAACCTTATTGAAGGTTATTTAATAAGTTTTATGTATTTAGACTAAGATTTTATCAGATATAAACTTAATTCTTCTACTTGATTATGAAATAACATGAGAATATGAGAACCCAATAAATTAAAAACAAATTTTTGATCAATTTCTTTTACTATGAACTATCAAATATATGTAAATTAAAAACCTTTGAATTATTTCACTTTAGTGTCCGGAAACTCCTGTCAGTAAGAATATTTGACAACAAAACTAACTCCAGGTGGAAAGAAAACATAATAGACAAAAATTATGAGATGTTGTGTGTCAGCCAGTTTACACTCTACAACACATGGAAGGTTAGTTATAACTGTCAAATTTAAACTATTAAAAATCAGGATTTCAGGCATAATTGAAAACCAATAGTGACATAATTGAATTAGCAAGATCATTTAAATATGAATATATGATACCCAACCATCCTCTAACAAAGAGCCTACATAGTCAGTCTTTGTAGGGCTAGGGTCTTTCGCAGTTTTAAGTCTCTGTGGAATTGTAGATTTAGCACAAAATAATATTTTCATCCGTCGGTTCCATTCTTCATAACGGTTTTAGAGTACATATTTAGTGGTCATTCCACTTACACGCCCTAGTTGTTTTTTCTTTTCATTTTAACATTTTGCGAGTGTCAAATAAAAGATATATAAATAATAATTAATGGGTGTTATTTAACGTGTCTTCAAAATTAATAAATTGCCAACCTAACCTAACCTTTTTGTACATCAAAAATACTGATTGAGCACCTAATCACCTATTAGATGCTCACTTAGTATTTTTGATGATCAAAAAACCTTTTTTTAGAGGTTTAGTTTATTATATTCATAATTAATTCGTAGTAAAGGAGAATAGTGGTGATAAAGATAATGATGATGGTAAACTCATGGTAAATGAGATGCCCTCCCCCTAAACCCCTTGAGTCTCCTGTAAATATGTAGGACTGTACTAAGATCTCACATGGACTTCTTAAGCGAATTTCAGAAGTGATGTTGCACTGTTTTTTTCATTTATCAACACTCTTGTATGTTTACAAACACTTAATGGTTAATAATCGACTGTTATTACGCATCAATGTTCGAAATATCACAAATTAATAAAAATAAAACAAAACTGCAGAGATATGACGCTTCACTTCCCCTATAAATTGTGAATTCAGCAACTAACCCAGGACCAACATCTTAACGTACCTTCTGAAGCGCTCAATAGTAAATGCCACGCAATCAGTCACCTACCCAAGAACTGACTCCATAAACTCTACTTAGTTCCAGCGATCCCATGCTTCTACCTTTTTAGTGATCACATACAACATACCTTATTTACCTTTAATTGATTTCAGGGAAACTCACCTGACTTTCATAAAGCAATGTCGGCGGAAAATTCAAAAGAATTTTATGACAAGTTTCTTGAAAAGTTGAGAGATGCGTATAGTCCAGATAAAATCAAAGGTAAGATGTTAAAACTAATTTACATATATGTTGGGCATTGTTTTCTCGTATATGTTTGCAGATGAAATCGCATCTTATTGTTAATGTACGCTTTCGTGAAATACTAGACTGGTACTAGTTTTCCGGTGAAAAGTTAGAATAATTTAAAATTAAATAGTATTCAAGTGTTGTCTAGCCAAATACCACTTTGACGGAAGAAGTAGCGAAATCCAACTTTACAAATTCTCGTTTTAAATTGCTGTATTATAAAATATGTGTATTATACGAGAGGCACCTAAGTAGCATCATCTTAGGAGTCCTTTTTTTTTGTTTTACTTCGGTAACAAAACGCATCTCACTAACCACCGGCGGCCCCAACTACCACTTGCCACACTTCCCGGAGGGTCAACCAAAAACACTTTTCGGCGAGTATAAATGGTACCTACGACTAAAACCATTTGAAACATGTTACAGATGGACAATTCGGTGCCTACATGCAAGTCTCGATCCAAAACGACGGACCTGTCACATTTGAAATCGAATCTCCAATAAACGTTCGCAAAGCTAAAAGCAGAAGCGGCGTCCAGGAAGTACCTCAAGTGGACTTGAGTAAAGAAGATGAATTGAAGTGATTATTTACAGTTTAAACTTTGATAGATTAAGCCTGTTTCGCATTGTTAGATTAGGAGATATTTTGCAATTAAAATTATAATTACAGTGTGGTATGGACAATCTGTGAAAAGGAGCTTACTTGGAGATTGGGAAATGTTATTTAAGAAGTAGATATATTATTTATTACATAATTTATTGATTCAGGCGTCACCTTGGAAAATCCATTGCAAGCAAGCCTTATAAGCCTACTTACACTTATTCAGCACTGTTCAGATTGTGTCCATAGAAAACATCGTTTTTGTATAAAGATGCGTACACATTTGTTCATCTTTCCGCGTTTAGTCACTTTTCGCGGCAAAAAGGAGTAAAATGAGGACAAATGTGTTGTTATCATGTAAGTGCTGTAGATAAGAGTGCAACGCTGTACACGGATGGTTTCCGACTCGCTGTACGCGGCTGATGGAAGTAAAACTGTATAAGTGTGACCAAAAACGTTCAGCTCAACGAGATAGAGCTGAATGATTGGGATGAGTCCCGAACACTCACTCTCGCTTCAGCGTTTGTTGTCTAGACGTCATAGTTCTAAGGTTGTCTTTTCTTACCTGAAGATGTCCTGTGAGGGGGCGAAACTTAAGCCGTGTTGAGTTGTTTCTCGATTTTTCGAGTGTTTATAGAAGCGAGAAATTAGCAAGAAAGCCGTACTAGATTTATTAGAAATCTTAAGAAGCTAATGAAAATTTTACCTTGTCCGTGATATTTACAAATTTTCCTTTTAGTAAATAATTTCTCAATGGTCTAAGTCTGAAAATCCTGAAAGAAGCGATATATATCTGTGTGTTGTGAAATAGGTTAAAATTAATAGGCTAGATATTATTAGATTTAATGATATCGTCGTTATACCTCTTGTCGGATTTTTATTATTACTCTCTACGATAATTAAAAGAAAAAAACAATCTGCAAATAATTTGCATATGTGAGTTATCTGTTTAAGCAAGTTATTTATACAGTGAGAAAAGCAGGGATCCAAGGATACTTCCCTGTGGTACACCCAAGTTATTTACTCAGATTAATATGACTTTATACTTTCTAATTATGCATTTATCTTAGATATTATAAGGAAAGCATTTATAGAGTAAACAGTCAGATAGATAGCCATACATTAAAAAAATATCTCTTTATATCCATTCATAATAATTATAATGTGGTTGACCATTTTTCGATTGAATAAAGTTAAGTAGCAAAATAACTGTTTCTGATTTCTTTATATAACCTTTTGGTATGTGTGTTTTAATAATACATTTAATTAAAAATACCCCCTATCAAGTTTTAAGGTCTATAAATATTTTATTGAACTATAACTAAGAACCGACCCGTTGAAGTCATGTGTGTTTAGATTGAGGTGCCATTTCCTGTATCTTAAATAACTTTATTATATATGTTTAGTAGTATTTTAAAGTATTGTAGGTCCGCTCTTGGAATTTGTAGTGCAATGTCTTAAAAGTTACTTGCATTTATAAGTTGGTTACCTTTGTAAACACATCTGTCAAAAGGCCTCTGTAAACTCTGTCTAGCGTCTGTGATCATTTTCGATAGCCTAGTCTCAAAGATCCTTTAAAGATTTAGATTTAGTTTTAAAAAAAAATCTAAAATATGATTACAACTGCTGTCCCTGACATCCAAAAAGCAATTAAGCCATAGTTTTATGATTTCATCTTTTTGGACACAGGTTGCTTTCTTGAAATTGTTAAAAAACGACGCTCTGAACTAAGCAGTTCACCTTGCCTTGGCTGAACTTCATTGATGCCCGTAATGTTCCTTGATGCCCATTACTCTTCCTTGCCACATTATGCATTATACCTTTATTATCATGTGAATCGCGATCTCTTTCTTCTCAGGATCACGCTTGCTTTGTAGAATAAAAATACAATAATAATTTAATAAAAAAACTTTATTTTGAAATAATGGATTATTATCTATTAACCGTTTGTTACAATTAGGCCTGTGATTACGCGATCTTATGTTAGAATTAGAGGTTAATAAATGTTGGCTTTTTACAAAGATGATATGGTAATTCTAAACGATCGATATTATTCTAAACATAGAGGTTCTTACATTTAAGATATTCATATAAAAATCCTTACACTCCATTGTCCAAGATGATCACACCAATGCGTTAACAGATAATCTACCAAAAATTCAAATACATTCTTATACTTTTATTACACTAACAAGAAATAAACTCGTACAAAAAGAAAATAAATGCATTTCTATATAAAAAAAATATCTTTTAAATTACGTCAATTTAACAAATGAGAGAAATGTAAATATATTGTTGTCGTATATAATGTAAATTTTAATAATTTTTTAATTCACCAGTGCCATATGATTACTATTTCTATACTGTGAAATATATAGACAATATAATCACTCTCCCTACTAGATGGAAAGTCAAACAATTTATACAATCCAATGAAATTTTATATCATCACCGTACAAGGCACTATTCGATTTGGTATATTGCTGATACGATTCCTCACTCCTAATTCTCAATATCCTTGATTTATGTTATGTTACTTATCTGTGAAAGAGTTAATGTTTATATCCTTCAATGTTGGTTAATGCAATCTTATTGACCTACCAACATACCAATCACGCCAATAAGATCACAAAAAGCAACCGAAACTTTACAATAATCACTGAAATAGTACTATTATAAAAATATCTATAAATCTATTCTAAAATTATCCAAAGAAAATTGTTACTGGGATAGGCTAAGGATTTAAATTAACAACATATACCCATTTTGTTTTAGTGGACGTTGCGTTGATGGGTGCTTATTTATTTTGCATAACTATAATTTAAATACTACATGTAATTTAGTTCATTTACGAAAATGGTAGTTGAAATAAATGCAATTATGTATTAATTTTATGTTACCGATGATATTTTAAATTGCGTCGAAACGGAATTTAGAATATTAGCGGTCCGCGCGCACCGAACGGTGTTTGTCGAGTGAAGATCAGATCTTTCTCGAGGTCGGGTTGAAATGGTGAAAATGAGAGGTGGTGGGGATGATGGTGGGCCTACCAAAGGCCGGAGGAGAACCCGCCTGGTGGCACGCGGTTGTGGTGGATGATGTGGCTCGCGCCGTTTACCGAAGTCACAGTGTTGATCTGGCCATTCATCGATTTGTAGCCGTCTCCGGTGATCGGGTTGCCTTCTGCAATAATCAACAATATAATTATAAATCTACATACGAAACACTAAAATGACTCTAGTGAAAAGTTCGAGAGATTCTACGTACTCAAAACAAACTTCTACTATTTTTTTAAATATATTTTACATCTTCCATGCGATTCTTGTTTAATGCAACATTTTATACAAACAACTATGAAGAGTTTGTCTAAAGTTACTGATAGAGTGGTGATAATAAAATTGTCTTATCTACTTACTTAAAATGTTATTGCTCTCAATTTCTTTAATTAATGAACTACAATAATATTTATTACCTATAAATATAGAATTCTATCTACGAAGAATATACGAAGAATACTATTTAGTCTGTACATACAATAAAATTAAACCATTTAAAAAAAGGAAGAGCGTGCAAGAGTATAGGAATACTGAACATCACTTAAATCTAGGTACAACTCATAGTTAAAAATTTCAATACAACAACTTACAAAGAAATTAATCCGACTAACGACACAACAAGCAGTTCAAAACGACTTTCTTACATTCTCTATATTGGAAACAACGACTCTATTCATAGTACCAACTTGATGTTTACAAAGCAGCAAATAATAAAGTGGGTAACGAGTGCTCAATTTAAAACATGAAGGAATCTTTTATATAAAGATTTTTGTTTAAGGCTTTTTATTAAAGACCTTTATTTGTAAATCAAAAAAGTATTAAAATGCGTAGTACAGAAGCTTAAGAAAATCCATTACTCAAATGTACTGTCTTAAATCTTTGCCATTAGTGCTCAAGCCTTTAAAACAGTTTATTCAAATTTGGCAAATTTTTAAATTGTTATCTTGTATAGAAACAATCAAAAAGTGCAGGAATTCTAGCATTCCTTCAGTAAAAGTTGAACACCCACCCATTTCTCTTCGGCGGACATAATCTACAAAGTACGTCTTAGGCGTGAAGTCTTCAGCATGCCGATTTAGGTTATACAGGTAGCCTGGGACATGTTTTGGGAAATTTGGGGGGAACCCTGTCAGTGTATGCGGTCCAGGAATCACCTCTGTAGGCAAAGGTGTCAAATCAGGAATAGGGCCATCTCTCTCATACTTAAATAGTGTTGGTGGTGGATTAGTATGAGCTAAAAGAAATGGATCTACTGGTGCATCCAATGTTGGAATAGGGTTATATTTATAATCAGGTTTTGGATTTTCTCCAAGAGCTGAAGTCATTCCGACAAAAGCGTAAGGGGGAAGCGGGTGATATGGAATTTTGGTTTCCTCCGGTTCGAGGTAATGTTGGGCCGGAAACGGTGGCCAATGTTTGTGAAGATCCATCTGCGGAGATAAGGAATTGGGATCGATTATAGGATGGATCATGTTTGGATCGTCGGTTTTGAGTCCGAGAAGAGTGTACGGTGTATGTCTGACGTCTGGAGTGGGTTTGTAGGTTGACTCGACGTAATATTGGGCAGGGGCTGGGGGCCATTCAGTGGTGTAGTAACGGTGAGTGGGTTGTGGGATGAGGTCGTAGTCGTCAGGATCGAGTTGTAGGTGTTCGGGATGTAGGTCGGCACCTCGCAGGCTGGCGGCGGGGTGGCGGCGTCGCGGCAGTTGCAGCGGCACACCATCGCCCGTCACAGGATTCCTCTTCGGCGGAGTGTATGACGCTGACCATTTACAGAATACACGGTTTTCATTCATCCTCCCTAATTCAAGGCTGATGTTTCCTTCTGAACTTCTGTACAACGCGAATCATCAACCTTGTGTCTCTATCCTCTTAATTCTAACTTAATACCTATTACTTATTTAAATACACTTAAATATTTTCATTCATTGTTTAAAATAATATTGTTGTTAAATAATAAAGCCATTGTTAATATTGCTATAAGTTTTTTCTTTGTTAATTAATTAGTTGTGCAAGCTACATGCGTCAATCAATGTCTGGCATGATTTGCTGTTTTTGCTCTGGCAACTCTGAAGTGGTCGTACGTCAAAAGTACGGCTCCGTATTAAATTTAAAGAATTTATTTAATTTTAATGTTAATGGTAAAATAATACTTTGAAAAATAATAATAATCTTTTAAATAATCGCTTAATTGTATTAATCTGATAAAAGTGAAACTAAATTAAGTGTAGGCGCCGGCTCAGTGAAGTGCTCGTGACCAGAAGCAGCTGTTATAATTATATTTAAATTTGTTTTGTGCATATTTTCGTGGACTGCATTGTCATAAACCTGGGAAGTATTTTGTTTTTCAATTATCTAAGCTTTATCCACTAAAGGATATATTAATAATACTAGATAGGTAGATACTTTAAATTTATAAACACAGACTTCGCAAGCCTATTAATCAGGGTTAAAACAGCTTTTATGGTTATTTCTTTTCAATATATCAAAGAGTTCTAAGCTAATAAATGGTTAAAATCTAAATTTCAGTTAAAAAACTATAGTTTTATATCTATTTGTTACCTACCCTCTTATTTCAAATATAATTCTCACCATTGTAGACAATATTATTGACCGACTCTGTTAAACTATTTTTTTTATACTTATTAGTTCATTATAAGTATATGTCTAAGTCACAAATAGAATGGTGATTCACATTCAGTCATTATATCTCAATTATTAAGTCTCAAGCATTGTGTGATTTTAATAATTAATCCTGAATTTTGCTTAATTGTTTCTCTTTTTGCTCGGTTAAGCCCAATAAAGTTAAGACCTGACCATTGAAAACACTAAACAAAATATTTAATTCTAGACAGCAATATTCTTGAATATTCTTTTTACTTTTTTACTTTTACTCTAATAATTAATTTTTAAAAAAATAATAGTAGTTTGTTTAAACATTGCCTTTTGTTATAAAGTCCTTTTAGTCCCAAATTATTAATACCACATTAACAGTGTCACATTGGACATTATTAAGTAGTTTCTGTTGTGTTCATTACAGTCTCCATCATGCTGACTAGGCGTGCAACAACCCAAAGTATGGAACTAAAACTAAAACAAACTGCGAAGGAATTAGAAAAATCAAAACTGCTGTGTGAACAGTTGTTGTCTGACCGAGATGAGTCTGAGCAGGAGATACTAAAGGTTGTAGACAAAAACTCAGAATTAAAAACTGAGTTGTCTGCTTTATTCATAAAACACCAGGAAGTACTGGGGCAGCGTGACCAACTTCAGCTCACCTTAAATGATCTTGACCAATGCAGCGCTACATATGAAAAAGCTTTGAGTCGCATAAATGACCTAGAAGTTGAAATATGTGAGGCTAATAACACAATTAGAAAGATGTCCAAGGAGCGAGCGCATGAAGAGGTTAGGCATTCCAATAGTTTATTTGAGGAACTTGCTTCATCACCTGACAATAAAAATGTAATAAATTTAAGGCACCTTAGTCATAATAAAATTAAAAAGTATATTAATGTTAATAAATTTATAAGAAAAACTGAGAGAATGGTTAAAAACAGTAACTGTTTTAAGAAAAATGTCGCTTGGAAGAAAGAAAGATTAGACCTGTTAGACACTATTGAAATATATGCGAAGAAGTTAAACATTAGTAGAACTAGTCATGAAAGGGATATTAAACAATTACAGTCTGACATTTTGCATTTACAAGCCTCTCTTGATAGTATTACAGAAAATTATAACTTTGCTCAAAAAACAATTCAAGAACATGTTTGCACCTTCAGTGATTTAGCAGTAACTAATATTAAGCCAACTAATATAGATTTAAAAAAAATTGATAGCACGGAAATAAAATTAAATAATGTCAATTCAAGCTATGCCTATACACAAAAGTATGTAATGTTTTCTGATGAAGCTGGAAAGGACATTGGTCAGTTATTTTATAACAAGTCCGGATCACATATAACAAACAATTGTATGCCAGGGGCTTCATTTAAAGTAATTATGGAACAGATAATCAATAGTCAATTTTCAAAGGATACCAATGTCATAATTTGTATAGCTAATAGGGGTACAGTCACAAAAAAAACTGTTGCCTACTATATAGAAAAATTGTCTATGGTCACTTGTAATAAAATAGTTATCTTTTCTTTTCCTTTTAGTAAGAGCTTATCTCAAAAAGAAAATTATGTTAGATATAATTTAAATCTATCAATTGATAGTTTGACATTTTATTACAATAACAAATTTCATGTTATTGATATAAATAACTTAGGTATTAATTTCTATTTGACAAATGGTAATTATTACATACCTAAATATATTAAAAAACGATTAGCTTCTACGCTATATTATTACTTTTTTAACTTAGCCAAAAACTTGGCTGTGAAACCTGCTTTTATTGAGCAGAACATTATTAATAATTCAAACTTGGAATCAATTCCAAATAATTTAAATTTACTCATAAGCAGAGGTCGGAATTAGGTAGAGTTATTCATGTACTTACACTGATTTCACACAGCGAAAGAATATAGTGGATATGCCTCAAATCCCGGGATTAATTTTAAAGAATAGAAAAAATCCCGTTACTTTTTAATAAAAAGTTATTTACTTTTACTTTTTTAATTTAGACTACTGCACGCGCGACGTTGCCAAACTTACATCAATGATATTGGATGACCGAAGTTGCAAAATTCCAATACGCACACGCGCGATGTTGCCACGTTTATTGTTCGCACTAAATAGCTTGTGAGAACAAAATAATACAATAGCGAAAATGCGGAGCACTCCCATTTGAAATCCATTTGAAATCCCGGGAAGGTCCACATTAATATCAACATTTCGATGCAAGTACATAAATAACTCTACCTAATTCCGACCTCTGCTCATAAGACAATAGAGGAGTTCTCTTGCAATAGATTGACCAATGAAAAGCCGCTCTTAAATTTATTTCATCAGAATGTTCAAGGCATTTCAGGCAAAGATCTAGAATTAAGTTTGTTATTAGAGTCATTAAATATCCATGTAATGTGTATAACTGAGCATTGGCTAAATGTTAATGAGTCTCTACTGGGACTACAAAATTATAAAGTAGCTAGTGCATTTCACAGGAAACAATCTATAAGAGGTGGATCACTTATTTTAGTACATAATAGTTTAAACAATAGGGCTCGTAGGGATGTTGAAACATCTTCAGTTGAACGTGTTTTAGAATTGTCTTGTACAGAGCTTAACCATTTTATTGTTTTATGTGTTTATAGACCGCCTAGTGGCAATTATCAACAGTTTGAAACTGCAATGGAGGATGTTTTAGCAACCTTATGCAAAAATAATAAAAAAGTTATAGTATGTGGTGACTTTAATGTTAATATTTTGGAATCTTCCTCAATATCAGTTAGGTTTTTGAATTTGTTCAAGTCTTTTAATTTACTTAATTCTTTTCTTGAACCCACTAGAATTACGCCTACGTCTTCAACATGCTTAGACAATATTTTTTGTAATTTTACTATTACACATAAATCAATTGAGTATGGCGTAACTTCTGACCACAGTGGACAGATTATTAGTTTTGAATATAATTTTCAAAATGTAACTAAAAAAATATTAATTAGACCAATAACAAAGAATCTGGTTTTGAAATTTCAAAGCAATGTCAACGAAAAGCTTACCACGTTAGAAAACAATTCCGCTATAAATTATGATAAATTGTTCGGAATTGTACAACAAGAATTTAAGAATAACTTTAAGCTGAAAAGTGTGGAAATTTCAAACAAAAGGAAGTTTTGTGATTGGGCTACTCCCGGAATTTATAAAAGTAGGAAGAAACTTTTTGATTTATATAGAGAAAAAAGTACTTCAACAGATTCAAATTTTATTCAACATGTTAGAAATTATTCAAAATTGTTCAAACTTGTTTGCACCACTGCTAAGTCAATGCATCTTAAAAATAAAATTATGAATTCCAAAAATAAAATTAAAGCTACATGGAATGTCATAAACCAAGAATCTGGAAAATACAAGAATAATCATAGCATGATAACTCTTAAAGTCGATGATAAAGATATTGTAGAAGAAGAAGAGGTGGCCAACGCATTTCGGAATTTCTTTGTGAATATACCATTAGAGACAACTCAAGCACTTGACTCCTCTACTCAGCGTGCAGTCTTTCTTCTTGAAGACAATGTACCTCTTTGTAGTGAATTATTTAGTTTTAGACATATTGATGGCTCTACAATAGTTAATACTTTTAATACAATAAATTTAAAATTAACTGAGGATTTATGGGGAATCTCAACCAACATTATTAAATCTATCATTAATATTATTGCTCCTCAGTTGGCAGTAATTTTTAATCAATGTATTGATGATGGTTCATTTCCAAGTTTAATGAAATACAGTAAAGTAATACCTCTTTTTAAAGCTGGTGAGAAGTCTGATCCTACTAACTATAGACCAATATCAGTACTCCCAGCTCTTAGTAAAATATTTGAAAAAGTTATTTTTAATCAATTACTTTGTCATTTCTCTCTGAATTCCTTATTTCATTCTCAGCAGTATGGTTTCACTAAGAGTAAATCCACTACAGATGCTGGTGTAGCCCTAATGAAGCATATATTTGACGCCTGGGAGGACAGGCAGGATGCGATTGGAGTATTTTGTGATCTTTCGAAGGCATTCGATTGCGTTGACCATCCTACTTTGTTAGCTAAATTGACATATTATGGTGTTAATAGTAATTCTTTAAAATTAATTAAATCTTACTTGAGTGACAGAACTCAAAAAGTAGTTATTAATAGAGTCGAGTCTTCTGGCGCGCCATTGCTTATGGGAGTTCCACAAGGTTCGATTTTAGGCCCTTTATTGTTTCTAATTTATATTAACGATCTACCTTTCTATACTAGAGATCTGTGCGAAACAGTTTTGTTTGCTGACGATACATCTCTGATATTTAAAGTGAACAGAGGCAAGGATCATTCTGACGTGATAAATAATGCTCTTGCGAAGGTTTTACATTGGTTTACGGTTAACAATCTATCTCTTAACGCAAGTAAAACTAAATGTATAAAGTTCTCATTGCCTAATGTTACAAAAGTCTCAACTAACTTGAAAATGAATGGCAAGAATATCGAGTTATTAAATGACACAAAGTTCTTAGGCATCAATATTGATTTTAAATTGCAGTGGAACCCCCATATAATGGATTTGTCCGGAAGGCTTAGCTCAGCATGCTATGCCATCAAAAAGATAAGACTCATAACAGACGAAGAAACAGCTAGATTAGTTTATTTTAGCTATTTTCATAGCATTATGTCATATGGTATGTTATTGTGGGGATCTGCTGCGGACATACATAATATATTTGTACTACAAAAGCGCGCCATAAGAGCTATCTATAATCTTAAGTCCAGAGATTCTCTTAGAGAGATGTTTAAAAGAATTAACATATTAACGGTTGCATCTCAGTATATATTTGATAATATAATGTATGTTCGCAAAAACATTAATACATTTGATAAAAATTCAAAAGTACATAATTTTAATACTAGGAATAGAAATAAGCTCTCTCTGCCAAATTGTCGACTTCACAAAACAAAAAATACATTTTTGGGTAATAGTATCAGATTTTTTAATAAAATTCCGCAGGAAATAATTGATCTACCATTGGCAACTTTTAAAACTGTAGTTAAAAAGCAGTTTCTTCAAAAGGGGTATTATGCTGTTAATGATTACTTATCGGATAAACAAGCTTGGGCTTAACATTTACAACTTGTATGTGTATATTAGAATAAAAAGTCAACCAGATCTTTGTGACCATCCCTTATTGTACAGGCTCAGCTCAGTTTCACAATACATACTTACTTGACTGTGATGGAAGGTTCCCTTAGTGCTACTTTATTGGTTACAGCTTCGGGGGACCCTTTCAGTATCATCAAATTTACACTGTGTGTGTCATGTAATAAAAATAATTTAAAAGAGCATAGCCTGTGAGTTTCTTGTCAGTTCTTCTCACAGAGCGGAGGCTCGGAACTGGCACTTAGATTCACTTACACCTAATGTTTATTTATTTGCATGTAAGTGAATCTAAGCTTCGTGATTTCAGGGTTGATATAATTTTTTTTTCATGTTTATTTTGTTTTGACGTTTTCAAGTGCTATGTAATAGTTTATGAAATAAAGAACTTTTTACTTTTTACTTTTTTTTATTTATTATGTTAGTAAAAGCCTTTCTCTTATTTCTTAAGTACCACACTGTTACAATAGTAAAACTCAAATTTTGTCGAATAGTGATTTTCTAGGTTTACAAAGCTTTGCAATGTTTTAGCTGTGTACTTGAATGAAAATAGGCAAAGCAGTGTGATAACCATCTCAATTTGATTAAGTACAAATGGGCATTGTTTCATGTTCTTCGTCTAAGCGTACTCGTTTTCCTTATACAAATGAGCAGTGATTAATGGTGAAAAAAAAAAAGAAAGTAATTTATTAATGAGACAAGTGCGAGTTGAACTGGTGTGAAGAGGGTTTCGTGCTATATTATATAGGATTTCCTGTTAGTATTCCTCGTTACATATTATAGGAAACTAGTTTTTGTATTTCTTTGAAAAATTACGATTATTTAGTAACAATATACTCTGAAATAAGGTGCAACTTGGCTATTCTTTTCCGTCTGTTTTCTTAGATAATTTGGAACATATATATTAAAAATTAAAATTTATTTTCAAAACGTAGAAATATTAAAATTTGAAAAAAATAATAATATTAAAGATGACTGAGTTCTATATCACATAAATTGATATTAATGCCAAATTTACAATTGTAAATTCTTGTAATTTAAACAGGTTTATTCGTGTGTTTGTCTGTCACGGTTCTGTTCAGTTTTTAATTCAGACGTACAGAACCCCATGATAGATACCATGTAAATAAAAGTGAACGTATATTGTAAGAACACTCGCAATTGAATATGAAATGAAAGTAAATTCCGTCGCGTTGATATCATTGTCTGTAATGCGGCTTTAGTTATTAAATCATATTAATGCAAGACATTATGATTAGCAAGTGCACAACTAATTTCTCTAACAGCATTATAAATGATATGAAAGCCTTCGAAATACTTAACTGAGAGATTATTATCAAACACTCATCAGAAAGTGGTTAAACAGATGATTTCTAGGATAAGTGATACTTATAATGCTCACAAAATTAATTTAGTCAATCCATAATTATACGCATTAACAGTATTTCTATCTTGTAAATATTAAAAGGGTTTATTTACTTTATGAAATTAAATACTTTAAAGTTAATTTTATGGACTTTGTTCATATAGAGATGAAGGTAACGGTAAAGATTTTTATATTAAAACGTGCTTGACAATTTTTTTATTAATTTCTTCAATGTCATCACTATTCGAATGTATTTTTTAGTTAGTGAGTTAGAGGTTTATCGCAAGCATTAAAAGTAAACAGTGCTACTAGTTTATGGTTAGTATAGTAAATGCCAGAATCCATTCCAAGTGCTTGCATTTTCCATCACCCAGCGCCAGTTTGCAAGGCGTGCAGCGTGCCTAAAATTCAAAAGACTTACAGTAGTCGGCGTGGCCCGGCTCACCTCGGCTCGGGGTGGATAGGGCACTGCCGTTCATCTTCGAGGGTGAGTGAGATGGACTGCCTCCGTTCATCTCGCTGTCTCCGAACTGAATGTTGCTGCGGATCGTGTCTGTCACCATTGGTGCCACAGAGCTGTTCTTTGCGGTCTGGAATTGTGATAATGACACATGGTAGAATAATGTTGACAATGTTTATTAAGCTTGTTATTACTTAAGGTTTCAGTGTTGACCAATTTTCTGTGACGATACGACGATAATATACAAAAAGCTAGATAATTTCAATAAGTGATGATGAAGTTCACACGCAGAAGCTAATTTTGAAGAGCATCTATATTAGTCTAATGATAAATGCCAAAGGGCTTGTAAAATGATGGTACTTTTTTATCGGTTTTCTACTTTAAGTTAATTGCAAAAGGTTCCATTTTATGGTGTCCATTATTGACTCTGCCCTATTCAGTGTTAGAAATGTTCGATGAGATGTACCATCAATTCTGGGATTCGTCATATTTCACAATTATACAAGAAGTATCATCATCACCATGTCAGCGTTATAAGTCCACTGATGGACATTGGCCTCCCCAATAGAATACATTCTATTGGGGGTATTTGCTCATAATCACCACGCTGCATGGGCGGGTTGGTGATCGCCATCGTGAGCCAGTATGCAGAATAATGCTGCTGCCCATTATCCGGTAGGATTTCTCTCTTGAACTCTTACGATTCCTCGTGACATGAGAGAAGAGGGCACTATTCAAGGCCAGCACCACACGGCACAAGCATCTATTTACTCTTCAATTTACCAACCTGCCCGAAGAGTCTGGAGTGCGTGTCGCGAGGACGAGTTGGCGTGTCACGAACGACGCGTGGACGGGACAATCCATTCTTGATTGGGCTGCCTCCGTCTGTAACGTTGGAGCTGAAGATCTCTGCAATGCAGCTCTTTGGTGCATTGGGAACCCTGTAATCAAGGAAACGGAAATTTGTACCGATGACGTAATTTAAACTTCTTTTAAGATTTATGGTATTTAGTTAATTTATAGGTAGTAGCTATGGCGTTTGACCGTAGCTTGATACAGTGGGTGCCTTTTATAATTGGGATCATTGTGCCGCTCGCCATCGGTAGGAACTTCATCCGCAAACATTAGAAGTGACATTAGCGCTTACTATACGTTTCTAAATAATTTTCTGCTGCATATTCTTGGGTGTGATATATATGGATGAGTGGAAAGGTGTTTTCCCAAGGAGTACTACGGATTTTACGTTTGACTTTTGTTAAACTATCTGTAAACAAATATTTTCCCTTCGTCCTTTGAACAATTAATATAATCAATCATCAGTAGCTATCGACCAGAGGGACACAAAAATGCACTTTAATCAAGCTTCTATAAAAGGGTATATTCTAGGTGCGGAATAAAAACAGGAAGCACCCTAAACACGCCCCTAATACTAACAGAAACGTTTTATTATTTTATTTTGACAGCCGACACCCGATCGCCAGAATGTCCATTTAGTAAATTATGATAATGCATCTTGTATTGCATGATTTGGCCACGCGTGAACAAAAGCCATTACTTACTTGCTTCCGTTAGTGCCAGCTTCTAGTTATATTGTCGTTATTGCTTCATTTAACCGAAAGGCGTTTTTGACCTTAGTCACAGTTTGTTAGTGGAATTTCTTGAACCAGTGGAAGTAGGATTTGACTATGATTTTAAATATTATTTCATCATATTTAGACCTCCACAAACTAGAATACCTATGATCATATAATGCAGTCAAAAGATAAAATTTAAAAACTAGCGTGAATATATCTAGAAATTTCTTATGTAGAATAATTTATAAACTAATAGCCCCGTTAACGTATTGCGGTAAGCCCCAGGCGTTGTATAGCGTGTAAGTTTACGTTGATGAGGTTTGAACTTAGTGACCGCTTGTGTGCACACTATAAGCCGAACGCGCAAACGATAGTGTCATACGTACATTTTTAAATTAACATAAATCAAATTACTATATGCATTTTTAAACTCATTAAAACAGTTTTTCCATCCCACGGGAACTCTTGCTGTGGTTATAATCCTCAAAATATGCATTTTAACATAGATTACTAACATTGAATTTCATAAGAAATGATGAGAATTTATATAGTTATGATAATGCAATTGGATTAATTATGGAATATGAAATAGTGAAACTAGTGCTTTAGAAATATGAATATAGCTAAGTAAAGTGTTCTCGCCTGATTTAAAATGAAAACCATTTAGTCAGTAAGCAAAAAAGAAAGAAAAAGCGAAATGAACTTGCAATAGATTAGTTAGTTAGGTTTCAGATTCTTTCTTTTTCCTTTATTTTCATAATATTGTTTCTAATTATCGTACTTTGATTTTTATTAACAATTTTAAATAAAAGTACTTTTCACAAAGTTTTTCAGTTAAAACCAGGTTTTTTACAAATATTTTCATTATTGACTTGAAAATTACAGTGAATTTTTTTGCATGTCAAAAATATTTTCGCTTGATTTTTGCAGTCAAAACTGGTTTTGACCGGTTACGAGTTCTGACTATATCACGTATCTACATACCTAAAGAGTTGTAATTCACTTATTGCATTACATCGTTTGTAAGTATCAATTATATTCGCTGCAGCCAATTAGGTTGATAAGTAAAGTAAAAAAGAAAAACCAATGATGTCGATTTCAAAACCGTTTCGAGAGTGCGGAAGTCTTAGCTCAGCCTGATATGCTATAAAAAGGTTGTCTCTTAACTGACGTCCAAGCGGCTAGATTGATTTATGTAATATTTTCAATATATCCCGTCTTACGCTATGTTACTGTAAAGATTTGCCGTTGACATACAAAAAATAGGACCTAATAGTGATATTTCATTCAATATTTTGCACAAGCTATTCAGTAAACATTTGTCTTATGCTGTATTTATTAAGTGGATTATGTTTTAATGTTACTTTTAGTTTTTATTTATATTTTAAGTTTTTAGTTTCTTCTCTTTGTGTTTAATATTGTGTAGTTAGTATCAGTTGTGGTTGGCCGTAACTGGGAGGGCACATGACGTATTTCTTTGTGTGATATTGGCGATCCTTAAATAAATAAAAGGATGTTATATGTCTAAATATGTTTTAGACAATTTGACAACCGAGCGTAGGTCATTCAGAGACACTCTGCTTCTGTGGTTGTGTATCCGATTTATACTCACAGTTTTACAAACATACAATCACGCCTGTTTCCCCGAAGGGGTAGGCAGAGGAAATATTATACGCCCCCACTTCGCCAACTATATAGTTGGTCCCACGTAATAAGTGGCGAGCCTATTGCCGCTTACCGGGCACTGTTATATTCGCCAAAGCGTCGTCCGTTGATCAGCAGGTGCACCACTTGCTGGTGAGGTTGGCTTGGGATCCTAAGATGATTGTAGAATCCCTGTGCACTTCACAGTTTTTTGCCCGATTCTCAATTGGACTAAGCATTTAAATTGTTCACAATTTTCATCAGTATCAATACTTACTACACGTCTATTGTGGCAGGTGGTCTGAGGTACTGATAGATTAGTCTCAAAACCAACCAGTTTACCGTTTCTCATCTATGATTAGTATTACTAAGCGCAAGACCAATTTCCTTTACTTCATTATATACATAATAATATACTTATATGAAATCACGTACTTGCCCACGCGTTGCAGCTCATGTATTAAGTGCGTAATAATCTTCAATGAACAATCACCATTAAGTATAAATAAAATAAGCATACTTTTCTTTCTATCAATTACTTTGAAAAAATAACCCTCTAAAGCTCTGAGTCGCAAAGCGAGTGTTGGATTGGCGTTTTACTACGAGCTCGATTCATAAATGCGAAATCCGTGTAAGAACGTAAGTAATCATAGCTCAAAAAATCAACAAAATTAAAGTGGCAATGGTCAGCAGAAAAGAAAATGCAAAACTTTTTGGTGTTGATTTTATTCTTGTTCGGAGCATCAATCTTTCATATTCCCTATTTATGATCCAATTGATACATCAAAAGAGTCACAATTATATGATAAAATAGTAATGAGGTCATAACTAGTATGTTCCTTCGGGCGAATGTCGGGGATCCGGGTTCCGCATCGCAGATGGCTGGATCGATTAGCGGCAGTGCGGCCTCGTATAGGAAGCATCGGATTAACTATGCATAAAACACTCTATAACTGCTCGTTCTACACTGCTCGACACATTTTAATAGGATTATTCTAGAAGTTTCATTATAAATAAATTGGCTGACAGCGCTTCTGGCCCCAAACTAAGCAGACTATAAAACATAATAATACATGTTATACATACACTCTGCTTCTGTGGTTGTGTGTCCGATTCAAACTCACAGTTTTACATACATACAATCACGCCTTTTTCCTCGAAGGGGTAGGCAGAGGCATATTAAACGTCCACACTTCGCCAGTTATAATATTGGTCCCACGTAATAGGTGGCGAGCCTATTGCCGCTTATCGGGAACATTTTTGATTGCCAGAGCCTCGTCCGTCGATCGGCAGGTGCACCGCATGCAGGTGAGGTTGGCTTGGATCCTAAGATCCTGGTACGATCCCCATGCACGTTATCTGCCATGTTATCGTATGGGTAGGCGAAATCACATCCTACCTACGAACCTGGTACACACTTATAACTTCACTCACACTCGTTAACCTCCTCATGCACTATGGCCAGCTTCAGGTACTCTTAAGCTTTGAAATATACTTGTTAAACTCAGAAAACACCTAGACCAATACATCTATTCCTATCCGAGCACCCAAATATTTGTCTTGTGTCGAAATCGAACCTGTGATCTTAGAAGCTTAGGGCAAGTTTATTGATCACCATGCCGTACGCCGGAAAAGATTACCAAGCACCGCCCAGTTTACAAGAAAATTAAGTGACATTTTCTTACTCCTATATCTCTTTGCATATCTACCAACCATGGCGTTGACATACGACACCAATTATTTTTTAAATAGGTAGTATTTGTTGGTAGCATTGCGTCAGAAGCCCCACCGGGGGGCAAGTGGGGCGCACTGCGCTTTATTGACTCCGGTCACCAACAGAGACACGACTAATTGAAAACCATTAAGCACACAGTCTGGCACAAGCCCAGTACTAGTAGTATACTACTGTTTCATATCGCGCATTTCTTTTTATGACTCTCATACCTTCTTTTGAATTGGTTAAAGAATAACTTAAAATGATCCTTGATGACAATATCACAAAGCACTTAAGAGTAAATTGACTGACATTTTCCGAATTAATGGTTTTTCGGCTAATTGAATAAAAGCTTTACGAAACCGATTGTCCGTTAAAACGTAGTAGCCTCATTGTGTAGGTAGGTACTTTGGTGATGCTTCGAATCGCATGCGGAAGCTCAGAAATTGCGTGTCATCAGTAATATACCTACCTCTCTTGTCAAATACCTCTGATATAATCTGACTTTATAGTTTTCTGACCTATGTTATAGACCTTAATGAATGAATCGTTTTTCGACTAATTTAGTGAAAAGCTTTACAAAGGCGGTCGCAATAACATTGCATCTCGATTGCGGTTCTCTAACGTAGTAGCCGTGCTGTGCACGTTAGTAGTGCTACGACGCGTGCTCGCCGGCGGGCAAGCGCGCAAATTGCGTATCATCAGGTCCCACAGAGCGGCGATGATTGAAAACTGGCTGCCGCATGGCATATTTTTATTTACTAGCACTTCATTGAGTCACAGCGTTGTCCAACACGCATAAAGATCTTTAACTCAAACGCTGGGTAAGAGACGAGACTTAGAAGTTGCATTTGACAAACGAGTCTTTGAGTTTTTAACATAGGAGCTTAGATAAGAGACTACACTTAGTAACACGGAAAAAGCTCATCGAACAGGGAGCTTAGATAAGAGATTAGATATAGAAGTAATATGTGACAAACGAAGACGATGTTCGTTAATTATAAGCGCGCAAATTGCGTGTCGTCAAGTCCCACAGAGCGGCGTTGATTGAAAACTGACTGCCGCATGATGTTAATTGATTTACTTGAGCGCGTTCGTTGAACTGCATCGACATAGATGTCGAACACACAAAAAGCTCTTTGAGTATTCGAACTTGGGGGCATAGACAATGTAATATTTGACCAATCAAGACAAGAAAATGTATGGACTTGATCTGCGTATGGTAAAGGAGTAATTTATGAGAAATACCAAATGAAGACGAATTTCGATAAGACCGGTACGATGGACCTTTCTTGAGTCACTGGCGGGCATTGCATGCACCAGTGCCCCAATTTTGTAAAATAATTTAAGGTGTATAATTGTTTGTTTCCATTTGCTGGTTTATTTGGTTTTTGTTTAGCTTATTTTTGAATTGTTATTGTTGTTTTGTGATGTTTTTGGGTTGTAATTGTATGAAATTTTATAAGGACCTTACTTAGTCTGAAATCAATGATTTATTCTTTAGAAGTATAAAGCGAATGGACTTGATATAAGCCTTATAAATAATTGTAACAGATAGTTATATTTTGGAATAGTTAACATAGTTTATAAGTCCATATTTATATTAAATAGTTATATAAAATATTTAAGTGCAACAGGCACTTTAAATATACTTCATTTTAGTCAATGTTATGGCACCGTAATTGTTGAGTATATCAGATGTCAGCCCATTGAAAAAAAATGGTATTAATGTATAATATGCTTAAGGTGGTTGTGATATAATAAATAAATAATAAGCTAATTAAAGATTTTTCTCAATAAGGTTTAAATAAGCAACGCATTTGTTTATATAAACATCACTTAAACGATATACTTTTTAAATAAGTACCGCCTCTATTTAAATAAACATAATTATAATATGGAAAGCCTTTCCTGCTGAGTCCTAAGGGCTTCAAACATTGTTGCCCTACCCTACATCCGGCCCGGGTAACTGTATACTTTATAAGTAATGCATTAAGATAGCCCGAAGACGGGCCCGAGGCCGCGTAACCAATTGCGCCTCATCAGTCTGCCTACCGGACTTTGATAACACAGCCTGATTGAAACCTAGCTGTACCCTAGGTCGATGTTTGTAGGAATCTTTGGGCGTATTCTATGTCCTCTGGAATTCTTGTCTACTTTATTTTTCATTTATTTTGTCACAGATATAGATATACAATAGATAACGCAAGTCTCGCGTGTATAGGGCTTCTACCAAGATCTTAGGATCCCAAGCCAACCTCGCCTGCAAGTGGTGCACCTGCCGATCAACGGACGAGGCTCTGGCGAACATAAAAGTGACGGAAAGCGGCAATAGGCTCGCCACCTATCACGTTGGACCAACAATATAATTGGCGTAGTGTGGGCGTATAGTATGCCTCTGCCTACCCCTTCGGGGAAACAGGCGTGATATTATGTATGTATGTGTATGTACGAAATTAAGCGAGTCGACTATTTGACACTTAGTGTGACTGTCACTGCCGACGCTGCGGACTGTGTAGCGGCAGCCAACCTCGACGATTTGTCGGGGTTCAGACACGTGAACTACATCTATGTGCGTTATCTGTATATTTATATCTGTGGTCATCATCATCATCATTTCAACCATATAAAGTCCACTGCTGAACGTTGGCCTCTACAATAGTTGAGGATATTTGCCAATAATCAACCGCCTGAGTTGATGATCGCAGATTCAGCCAGTACGCATGATGACGCTGCTGCTCATCATCCGGTAGAATTTCTCTTCGTCGACTCTTACGACTCCCCGGGTGATGTGAAGGGATTTATTTAATAGACACAGATATACGAAATACTTATAAGAAAAGTAAATATTAGGAACGGGACACAATTTATTCCATAAACAAATGCATTCCAGTTGGACCGCAAAATATAAGATAAATCTCACCCTTATAATTTTATAATTGTCTTGCTGTTACTTACTGTTTACTGTTTTTGGAACTTATCCTTCTTGTAATTTTGAAAATATATCTCAGCTGTTTATTTCCGTAAAACTAATTTCAACTTATTAAATCCCATTTATTCAACTTATTAAATAACATTTCTTAAATCCCCTTTCTCTACCAACAACAGATAATAAAAACAAACCATAGTTATTACCAACGGGACCACGTTTGTAATATAACATAAACATAGATAATTATAAATTTTTTAAAATGCCATAGTATCTGGTCGCTCTATAATTAGTAGTGTTCGTGAGAGTAAATTGTTTAATTATAATATCTGTAGACGCGGCGCATGCGCCGGTCCCCACGCCACACGCGATTTGAAGAAAGATGGCGCCGCTGCTTCCATGGGGTGTCGTTTCTAAAATAAACAGATGCCTAATTCTATAGAGAAAACAAGCGGAAGACGATAATAAACAGAAGGAAACCTATAAAGAAATGTTATGCTAAGCGGTACATGGTCTTTCTAGCATAACTATCTGGCTTACATAGAAAGCTGTCATTTGGTTTAATTTCATAAGAGCAAGGCAAAGATAAAACTCTGAATTGCTGTACGGTATTTTAATTGCCGATTAAATGTGGCACTTGAGATAAATATTATGATCTGTTTTATGATTCGCGAGGAGGTAGACGTGAGATGGTAGTCGCGATAGTGTCGCAGTGTCTCTGGGTGTAACGGACCATCATTGAATCTAAGATCGCGCGTTTAACATGGGATCGGTGTAAGGTATCAAAAGTGCTCGCGCGTCTAATGGCTTTACGCCTCTGCAATATGCGGTTTTGCTCCACAAATGCCAAGAATAATGAGTGCAGGCTAATGATATCTGAGGTAATGAGAGCCCGCGTAACTTTATCATACGCGGAACGAGCGGAGAAACCTCATCGTTTTCAAATGAAAGGCAATACGTTATAGAGAGCGTCGATTGTGCACTTTCACGGCAAAATGAATTTAATGATAACGTATAATTTGTGGCGTTTTCTTTTGTTATTATAAACATATTCATGAGGCGGCCAGAGCTTTCCGTTGGTCGTGTTTCTTGTATATTCTGAATATTATAACAGAAAACTAGTCACGAAGCTTAAATACATAAGTAGGCACTGTAAGCCGCCTAAATCAAAAACAGCTTTCAACTAGAATTGTATATTTGATGAGCTAAATGATCAGATCTACAACTTTTGCTTTATTCCTGACAAACTAAACACTTTATAAGTCAGTTAAATACTAAATATTATATATATAATATTGTCATAAAAAAGCGCAATATGTGACGTTCAGATATATCTGATGGAGTCTACTATTAGTATGACAATTAAATAGATAGATAAAGAAGTAACCTTCCTTGTGGTAACATAGTCTATTCAATTAAGAAGTATTATTCAAGACATGCGTGTTCTTTGTATACCAAAACTGAAACTGTTTAACAAACAATTATCAAGACATATTCGAGGTTAAAATGCACGTCAACAACCTCAACTTAATTATAGCTCTTAGTAAGTAAAAACATTTTGGACTAATTGTATTGTTAAATGCATTATAAGAATGAGCTTAGCGGTAGGCACATTATAAGCATTTTTTTTCAATTTATCTATATTAAAATGTTACGCATTCATGTCGTACAATACATACATTCACGCCTGTGTCCCCGAAGGGGTAGGGAGAGGCATATTATACGCCCACACTTCGCCAATAATATAGTTGGTCCCACGTAATAGGTGGCGAGCCTATTGCTACTTACCGGGCACTGTTATGTTCGCCAGAGCCTCGTCTGTTGTCCGCAGGTGCACCACTTGCAGGTGAGGTTGACTTGGGCTCCTTAGGTCCTGGTAGGATCCCTATTTTGGGGTAAAATGATCAAATGAAGGCAGATCAGATTAGTACCCAAGATGACTATCATCCGGTAGGCATTGGAAAGTTTTACTTCCAGCAGTGCTCTCAAACGGTTGAGATGATGATAAAGAATACGAAGAACTCTTTCAGCACTAGAATTGGCGAGGCGTGTTAAACAGCGATAGTCGTTACCGCGATAGTCAAGCCGCAGCTGCATCGTAATCAATGTTCTGCACACCGCACGCCCACGACAACGGATGTGACACATCATCACATGGAATCAACGCACACGCCGCGGCGCGCCGCCGCAATTTCCGCGGGTTCTAAGAAAAAAATGCAATTTCCCCCGGACATTATTAGCAATGCTAAATAACTTTTTTAATTACAACTTTCCATTTTAAAATAGGTAGGTACTATGTTTTTCGTCACCTCTACCAATAAGACTCATTTATATATTGTGATGATCGATTTGGCGTGGAGGTCAGTATAATTATATAAATTTAGCTCTATAAGTCGTGGGTTCAATTCTGAGACAGGACAAATAAAATGTGTGCATGAATCGAATTCATATTTGTCTTGATGTGAGAGTTTTCTATGTATTTACAAAAAATATATATATTATTAATATATTTTTTTATTCGTTTATATTAATCATCTCCGCCTATTTACGTCCCTGCACAGAATAAATATCACAAACCTAGGTTAAAGCTTCTAATTACATACGTTCTAACAAATTCACTTTTATTATGACATAGCTTAATTATTAATCCACTGTAATATAAGCGTTTTCACCAGATTGATGACTTGACAGAAAGCTTAACTTTCCATCTGTCATCGGTGCTATGAGTAACTTTTGATTTCAGTTTACAACCGCTTTTGTCATTAACACATTATGTGAACGAGCTTTGCAGGACTTTCATTGAAAGTTGTGTTTGTAATAACTTTTCGAGGCGGTTGGGTACGTATGGTGGATCACTGAAGTTATTTCGTGTGTAAATGCGATCCTGAAATTCCGAACGGTCTCTAGCGATTATTATTATTTATTAAATTAATAAAAACTAAATACATATAATAATGCATTATGATGCCAACGTAAATCAGCAAGCGTAGTAGACGGCGGCCCCCCACGCGATGGACCGATGACCTGGTCAGGGCGACAGGGAGCCGGTGGATGCAGGCGGCAAAGTATCGATCTACGTGGAAAGCAATTGGGGAGGCCTATGTGCAGCAGTGGACTTCAAATGGCTGATATGATGATGAGTATGATGCCAACATAACTCTTTCGAGTTTTACGGGACATCTGTGTTGTCGACTTAATTACAATAGTAATACTATATTAGTTTTTATATTCAGATTTGACTCTAACGCTAGCTGGAAAGACACCATGAGGGAAGCTAAGACTGGAATAAGCTATCTGCATAACTGGTTAGCAGAAAACTTTTAACCCTCATCGCCCGCAAAACTAACTTCCTGATGTTTCACATCAACCGAACTGCCTCCCCTGATGACAAAATGATGAGAATCCACTATTAAAGGACGGAGAATAACCAAAGTCCTAACCAACGTACCAAAGTTTTATATCCATAATACATACAAAGCTACAACACAGAAAATTTGCATAGTAAAAATTTTCATTATATCCAACTTTCGTGTTTCATTCCGACATTCCTGAGACGCCACGCAACTAGAGGTGCCTTTGAGCGGCATTTTCATTCACTGGAAAAGAAACCGCCGAGACAAACACAAGCTATTTCATATTTAGCCAATCTCTTTTGAGACCCTCACACTTTTACACATTTGAAACAGTGAAAGGTAGCTATTACAGAAGTATTTTCTGTTCTTATTCTCATAGACATTGAGATCTTACTGATTTTGTCGAAATCGATTGATGGAAATTATTCTCAGTATTATGAGGTCAGCACACTATCATTCAATGAAAATACAATGGCACATAATTATACATCATCTGTCCATTCTTCATTGATTGGTAGTTTTTTATTCAGCATAGTTTTCGGTGAGTGTCTAATCGGTTTTGAGTTAATTGGCACTAAGCTCAAACCTCGTAACACAAACTTGTTACTGAAAAAAATTACTATACTAAGTTATATAATGTGACATGCAATAGTTGATTTAATTTGACTTAAAATAAATGGCTTTGTGCGAAATCATCTAGAACATTTAACATTATTTTGTAAACTATTTTCGTAATTGCGCTAAAAATAAATGCTGAACCAATTTCACAATCAAAACTTTTAATAGAAAAACTTGAATAAACAACCACAAACGCCTACCTATATGCAAAAAGTATGTTTTCTCTAAAAGCTCTACTTAGCCTGAAACTAAATAGTTTTGAGTAAAATTACCTAGAACAGTTATTATTATTATTTTAAAATTATAGAATTACCTTTGTAAGTACGAGAAATTACTGCTAAGCAAATCTGTTTAACTTTTAATAGAACTGCTCAAACAACAACCACAAACGGCGCATAATCTAAATGTAAGTAAACAGAGAAAGTATTCCACAGTAATTTGAGTGTAAACAACTTATAAGTAGGTATTTGTTTTAGTACAGTCACCGCCTATTTAGCGAGGCGTCGAACAATGGAACTTTTGTTTTACGCACATATTTACAGCGCCTGTTGAAGCCGCCCCTCTTTATACAAGACTGATGTTCTATTATGAACTGGAACACTGTGGTTGCCCCGAAGCAGAATTGTGTAAGCTACCTTTTTGCTTTTACTTAACCATATTTTTTTATAAAGTAAATAAATTATGAAACTATAGTGAATTAGGTAAACTTAGGGATAAGACTCAACTTATTACTAAATATAATAGATTTTCAGAACATACATTTCTTATAATATCTCACACAGCGATACCTATCTATTTCCATATTTCGCATACATTCAGTTTGTATTAGTTATCGGATATAAATATAGATTTCTTCATAAACGTAATATGTCATCATAAAAGGTCAGATTAAATAACATAAATATAATATTCAAGCGCCTACCTGCCACTTCATCTGTGAGACCGATGATAGAACAGAAATATAAAACTATTTTAAAGCACAAGTGTAACATACAAACTCATAAGTGAGCGCGATTTTTTAAATGTACCTTACCAAGTTTTTGCGTTGAACAGTACACCAGGTGCTAAATGAAACCACCCTTTGTTCTGACTTGCATCTTTCGCGATTTGCACCACAGCAGCATATTTCAGGGAAACTTAGCTCTTTTTCTAAGCACTATAAAGTTGAAATTTCCTGTGCCTTAAATCATGGATGTACTAAGGTTTCTTTCGTAATGAAGGGCTTAGTGTTATCGAGTATTCGCTAATGGAACTGCGCTTGTACTGATTAATGGGATTCGCATTCCTTCCATAATCTATGTCAAATATTTGGAGAGAAAGTTTAAACTTGGACAATGTATCCACAGTAGGCTTTAATTAAACTAAATCATGTTTCTTACAGGAACTCGAGATAAGTAATACAAGTAGGCAAGTATACGTCAAAGAGGTGAGCAGGATTCAGCTTCCTTATACACTATTCTATTGTGACATTATACAAACATAGGAAAATAATGGATGCAAAAGGGCAAAAATAGGCAGCTTACCAAAAAGGGTCCATATTTCAGAACATGCAACTCATCAACACTAACAACATTTGAAATGTATATTGTATATATGAGATGTGAAATACTAGGGATATATAATAATCATTATTATTCCCTGGTCCTTTCTGTATACGTAAAAGTGATTAATTTTTCATATTTATACGAGAATGATGAATGGAGGAGAGCTAACTAACTCAGTAACACACATACACACACGCATATACACACACACACATACACAGACACACATTGTCTTGTGTGGGAATCAAACCCACGACTTTAGGAGCGGAGTGTACTCGCCAACGTGCCATATCGGTCAAATATAGATAGTTGCAAAAAGAGAAAAATATATTTAAAATGTAATTTTCTTGTAAAAGGTAAAATTCTCAAGGGTCGACCAAGCATCACGCGGCACTCAAAAGCTTTAAAAAGATGAAAATGTCAAAGCAACAATTTTTGCAGACAGAGTTACGTGACCTGAAATAATGCAGTAAATGCATTTAAAATGAAACCTGACGACGAAAACCTTTAATGAAGACGTACAAACTGAAATAGGCCCAGAAAGTTAAAAAATGGTAGGCACTTTTCTAAAATGAAACTGCATTTTATGCAGGCCGATATAAGAGGCTACGTTAGTTGGCGTCCTTATTCCACGATTATTAATTAATTTTTTATTTTATAAGATACGCTTTGATTATCATGGACTGCATTTACTGCTTTGCTTACCATCCGGTAGAATGTGATCACTACGAAAAGTCACATCAAAAACTGAGGCGTTGGGGGCTGTATTCTGGATCTGCTTATAATATAATTTCTCGTGGGTTCGATTTCTACACTAGACAATTTTTTGTGCACGTGAATTTTTGTTCTGGTCTGAGTGTTCGGCGTGGGTGTATATTGTGTTTTACAGCTTTTTATAATATCAAAACGAAAAATATCTAAAATTAATATTATCCTACTTTGGTTCTTATATTATAAGGCAAATATAAAAAAAGTTGAAAATATAGAAATCTTACAAATAGTATCATCTATTACAGAACTACGCAATAAAAACTTTTCATCAATAATACTATAAATCGAGGCTTATAAAACTTCGTCATTGACCGTCAAATAATAGCGAGTTCATCGACCCCTCGCTACAGTTTCACCCTAATCGTAGTTTCCACTTTTCATTTTGTATGATTACCAATGAAACCCGTGTATTATTGACCAAAGAATTATGGGGGAAACGAACGCCGCGTCTACTACTATGTAATTTACTAAACTTTATACATACATACATTCACGCCTGTTTCCCCGAAGGGATAGGCAGAGGCATATTATACGCCCACACTTCGCCAATCATGTAGTTGGTCCCACGCAATAGGTGGCGAGCCGAGATGTTCGCCAGATCCTCGTCCGTTGATCGGCAGGAGCACCACTTGCAGGTGAGGTTGGCTTGTGCTCCTTAGGTCTTGGTAGGATCCCCATACACTAAACTTTATGACAAACTTATACCAAAAGTAGAATTTCTCTTCAAATACAGGAAGTATTTACAACTCTAGTTTAGTATGTTTGTCATTATAGTTTTTCCTTCAGACTTTCCAAGAGTCTCACTTACTATAAGTGAGTGGCGCCACCTACGTATAATCTTTCTATTATACTTCACTTCTAAACATAAATTAAATACTTAACTTGACATTTAGTTTTTGTATAAATATTTGCATGCTATTTTAAATGGCTACATAGGCTTTTAAGCACGTACAATAAAGATGACCAACCAATCGAATGTTACAATTTTTATTTTTGAATGTTTACATTATGCACTCGTAGCTCTGCGGTGCTCGATGGTTGGAAACGATCGCCGAAGTACAGCAGAGTTTACAGAGGTCAGTCCTTGGATGGGTGACCGTTTGTGTGGCATTTGATATCGAGCGCTTCCGTGCTTCGGAAGGCACGTTAAGCCGTTGATCTCGGTTATCACTAAATGTGGTAGTCGTTAAGCCATGTTAGAGGCCTAAGGGCGGCTTAAAAAAAAAATCTAACTGCAGGACGCCACACACCTGCCTCCGCCAATCCGCACTGGGTCAGCGTGGTGGAGTATGACCCAATACCCTCACACCTTGATATGTGAGAGCAAGCTCGTGCTCAGTAGTGGGACGTTAATGGGCTGTGATGATGATGATGATGATGATGACATTATGCACATACATTACTCAAATACAATAATTACGATGCACAAAAAAACAATAAGTTTACCCTATTTATAGCAAATAAACATTTCAAATGAAGCTGTCTTTAAAGCTTTTTAAGTTTCATACCCAACATCCATAAAACCAATGTACAGTATGTTGTGTCATTTAATGGTGCAATATCTTGTACTGCAGTTTACCTTTATTGTCATTTACGAGCTCGTTTTTCCACCTTGTTTTGGCTGCGGAAGGTTTAGTTTATAGTGACAAATGCCTAGGATAGTTAAGGGTTAAAAATATCCATATAAGTTTTTTTTAAATTTCTAACAAACCAGCATATGATAAGCTTTATAATTATAACAAAACATATTAAAACGCCTTATTCCCGTAGGCGTCTTAAAAAAGTATTTTAATCTATCGAATCTCCTACAAGTTCGAAACGCGGTCATTCACCTTTTCGTCTGGTAGGCGTCTGGCGCCCCGTATTTCTATAACATATTTTGCAGCAGGCTAATCTCTTATCCGTTACCCACTGACTCCTTGACACGGACTTTGGCTTTTGACGTCGATAAACAGTGGGTAATGTATGTATGCTTTTACGATACGAACAGTTTACTGTGTTAGAGATAAAGCGCGGACATTGGTAATGGGCGGTCGATATGTTTACATTATGCATTTGGTTTATTGGTGGTTGTATTGGAGATAACCTAAAGATTTGCGATTTGCCCTATAGAACATAAGTATGATAGCTTTATTTATCACAAACTATTAATAAGGAGTAACATTAGATGTATGCAGATTTTAATTAAATTTGTACTTTTTTGTCGTGACACTTCGTCACCAGATATATCCCAATACTCGGCTCGGGATTGATGTCATACTCCACCACACTCCACTACTCTGCCAATAGGCAATTGGCGAAGACAGGTATATGATTTGTTCATAGATTTTATACGCCGCCCTATAAGACCTCAAATTCGACATAAATGCTACAACATTTTGTAACGAACCAGGACCAACATTGTAACTTGCCTTCCGAAGAACAGAAATGCTTTTCATAAATCTAGCGTGACCTACTAATGAATCTTCTTCTTGAACCACTCTAGCTATTAAAAAAACCGCATTCTAATTTGTTGCGTAGTTTTAAAGATCTAAGCTTACTTATGCCGGTTATCACTAAATGGCCTAAAGGGCGGCTTTATAAATTCTAACAGCAGGACGCCATACACCTGCCTCCGCCAATCCGCACAGAGTCAGCGTGGTGGAGTATGACCCAATACCCTCACACCTTGATATGTGAAAGGAGGCTCGTGCTCAGTAGTGGGACGTTAATGGGCTGAGATGATGCTTACATGGACAGACAGCGGAAAGCTTTTATACAATTTATTGATAAAAAGCTAGACCATCTAAGCTTGTGAGCTCTGTTGGTTTTAAATCAAAACCAAAAGAGCTTACAAGCTTTTGATCATCGTTTCCGACTCTCTACTACCTATTGCGGAGCTCTGAGCTCTATAATTATTTGCTTACGAGGTAAGAAATTGCGTTGAAAGCTTCCATCATCAGTTACTATGCAAAACCGTATCGTAAATGACATCAATCAATACCAGTGGAGCTTTTGGCACACTGCCAAAATTGCTGGTTCACGCTGTAATGATTTCCGACACATCTTCTGCGGTACATTGTGAACCAATCAGAGCTTTTCCCTAGAAATATCGGGGCTGTAACCTTTAGTATTACTTGGTAAGTAACAAGCACAGTAATTGTCCTGTTTATTGACTTTGTAAAACTAAAATTAACATCAAAAGGACCCTTTTTTAAATATATTTATGGACAATTGTATTCGATAAAAAAAGAAATACCTAGAAAATTGTTAGTAGCTAAGTGTAGAAATGAAAATGAATAATGATTTATTCAATTTGGGTTCCGATGGAGCCCATTCATTGTAGCCAGGAGCTTGAAAAGAGAAAAATCGCACAATGAAAATTAAGTTCGTTCTCTCGCTATTATTTCAAAAGTATTTAATTTTATATAGACAGTATTTTGATTATTGTTTGCTTATACGCCACTGAACATAGCAGAAACGAAACGAAATTAGGCGAACAATCAAAATAATGCAAATATCTATCCCATGACCACAAATGACTGTAAATTATTCGAAACGTCGGGATAAAAATAGTTCAATAAACCGCGATTTCAATCCGTTAAATGTGTTTTGTTTGCAATATGTGTCGGTCAATGTAAAAATGGTGTAACTCTATAATATAAAAAAGTTAATAAGTTAAATATAAAAATTTTTCGCAGTGGGCTCACATACTGTATTTTAAGTTATTTTGTACTAATTACAATGTTTTATTTATGATTAAAAATTTAAAACATTGAATAAATATTTGTGTTTTTTTGTACACATAATTTTATAAAACACTTAATTTTAATTAATCACAAGGAGCTAGTTCACTATTACAATGAACGACATATATTTTGATTGTTCTTCTAATTTCGTTACAGTAATACATCGCTGTTTAGATAACAGCGAATATATTAGATGATATCTTTGGATATAATATTATTGACACTGTACTTGACACCACAACATATATTACCCAGCATTCATTCCGTTTATTACAGTATCGAAAGATAAAACCGACAAACCTATCACATACTTATATTATCTACAAGGTTAAAGGTAGGTTAAAGGCTCATGCACACATAGGGATCCTACTAAGACCTAAGGAGCCCAAGCCAACCTTCTACTTCTAGGTGAAGTGGTGCACCTGCAGAGCAACGGACGAGGCTCTGGCGAACACAAAAATTCCCGGTAATAGACTCGCCACATATTACGTGAGATCAAAAATATGATTGGCGAAATGTGATGTTTAAAAGAGCATAAGCGTGTGAGTTTCTCGCCAGTTATTCTTACAGAGCAGTGGCTCGGAACTGGCACTGAGATTCACTTACACTTAAATATTATTTGATTCTTAATTGTTTTGTTGCATGTAAGTGAACCCAAGATTCATGATTTCAGTGTAATCATATTTCGATTGATGTTTATTTTGGCGTTTTCAAGTAGGTACTATGTAATAGTAAATTAAATAAAAGTTTTTGAAGTTTAAAGGCGTGATTGTATGTATGTATGTATGAAGCAAAGAAACCTATTGTTTATATTACTCATTTAATTTAAAACCTCCATATTAGGTTGAATTGTCGACTGATTTGGTTTTAAGTAGGTAGTTGATAAATCCAAAACACAATAGATACCCACGCTAACAATTACAGTTTCCGCTAAATGACTTAATTGTATATATATTGCCATTTTAATGACTAATTTAATCTCACAATACGCTAATCTAACACCAAAAGGATACATAATTACTATTAAACAGATGCAAATAGTCGTAGCTCTTAATTTTATCTATTGAGTGCACGATCGAGAAAATCAAGTTGTATAATCGATTTTATTCGATTACAACTCGAAGTTGACACTAATTGATGACAGTTACATTAAACGGTCTTAATTTATTTGAAAGCACATCGCGTTGCGATGAAATAGTGACGGCCAAAGTATCTATCTCGTGTCAAAATTAAAACTTAGTTATGCTAGCGTGTGATATTAATTACACAGGAAATTGAATAAAAATTCTTTTATCAATTTGATGTTTTACATAACTCGTCAATAGTGTTACATATTTAATGAGGTGGACTTTTTAAGGTTTTGTAGAAGATTCAATAACGTAGAGTTCAAACATTTATATATATCCCACTCGTAAGACAAACGCATTAAGCTTACCACAAGGGGTTAACGGTACTATTAACAAAGTATCTGTTATATTTTAATAATCGCTACTATAATCTTACGATTTGTGAACTACATGTTCTTTTGATTATTAAACCAATAATGGCCCCGTTTCACAATGTCTGATTCGGCAGTTAAAATAACAGTTTTGTATGTTGTATATCTTTAAAGTAAATGGTAATTTAAACTTATTGGGACATTGTGAAACATACCCTAAGGCAAATAATATGAATGTCAGGATTTCTAGATACTAACGTGCTTAAAATCTATCTTTATACTATAGTAGAGGTAAATACTTCTCTTTATGACTGACAACTTTAAGGTAGACCACCAAAAAACTAAAAGCTTTTTCTATCATAAGAAAAAACAATTGGAACGACATTCGTTGTAGTAATCTCCTGTCATTAGATATACAATGCAATTGAAGTTCAAATCTCATTGGTTAATTTCCAAAAGAGGTCGTCCACTACCTCCCAGATTTGTTTTAAGATTTGATTAACCTTATGAGCCATGAGCATCCAGACCTAGTAGAAATTGTATTATTACATGTCTTCCGGAAGTAATTCGCCCACTCACAGACTACACTAGTATTGATATAATTTAATTGTGTTTAATCGTGTTGTTGTCTTTATTAATCAGAGGACATTGCGTCAAGCACTTCCGTCGACAATTCGCAAGCCCCTTCCTTGCAAACATTCTCAACTACGACGCGATTATTAAAGATTTACGATCGACAAGATTAGATCAACATTTCGAAAGTGGGCGTGGATGATCGAGAGCCTTCTAACAGTTCATTAATTAACCCCATTTAATAATCCTCATTTCATCTTCCTGGCCGACAGAGTTATAATTGCGTTAGTTTTATTTATTGTGGCGAATGGGCATAATCTTTATTTGTTTATATAAATCAAGAGCGCGGTATGCTTAATTGATTTTTATAGTGGAAACAGTTGACAACTTCCTTTCATAAATTTATTTGTCGTTTGTGATATTTCTCTTGCGACAATCTGGTCGTGTTCGCGTTTTGTGGTCGTAGGCTAAATGGTCATTATTTACAGCGAGGCGTTTTAGAGTTTTGTCATGTCAAACTAAGTTTGGGTAATTTATTAAGATAACTTTATTTCTAAACTTAAAGTCGTCCGTTTTAGTGCTAAGCAGCCAATCGGAAGAATATTCGTTTTGTAATTAAGTATTAACTAGCATTTGACGCCTAAGTAATATAATGAATAATTTCTAATGTTAATTTATTCGTTAGTTAAAATTTAAGTGTAAGACTGTCTTTTAAAATTAATCCAACTAATGATTCTGTTTTTTTATGAAAATTATTATATGAAAATGGCTTATTTCCTTCATGTTTATTTAGTTTAGGTATAGTAAGCACGTAATAAAATAAAGCACAGTAAAAATCGTGATTTACATAAATAACATACGTCACATTAACGAAAAATGGCTGACGGCGAACTGAATGTTGAGCACACGTTTCGCGGCATTAAAGTCAGAATAAATCATACGTCCGGTTACTGGGTCGCAATGCCAAAGGTCACCGGGGTCACGCATTTGCCGCCGTGATTCATGTTTGATGGTAAACCTTGAGACACACCGAAGTAATTATGACTATTGCAATCGTCTAATTCTAGTCCCAAAGAGATTTTAACTTGCTACTTTTAGTTGTACACGTAGGTATAAAAAATATATGGGAAGCCTACCATGACCTGGGAACCCAAGCCAACCTCACCTGCAAGTGGTGCACCTGCCGATCATCGGACGAAGCTCTGGCGAACATAAAAGTTCCTGCTAAGCGGCAATAGGCTAGCCACCTATTACGTGGTACCAAAAACATTTATTCGCGAATTGTAGGCGTTTGTTATGGCCTCTGCCAATCTCTCCGGGGAAGCAGGCGTCATTCTATATATCTAAATACTTATGACTATAATATTAGGTCGGGGAAAAAGTCTTTTCGCATAACGTAGGTATAAACTTATTATAAAATTTTTTTGACTGTACTATTTGTGTCTGGCTGGTTTTGGTAACATTAAAAAGGTTCCATTATAAAGAAAAGAAAAAAATAAAAAAAAGTTGTTTCCCGCTATTTTTCATTTGTTTTTCTCTCCGTAAAAATGAGTGAATCTAATGAAGAAATTCGATACATTTTAAAATTTTATTATAAAAAAGGCAAAAATGCAACTCAAGCAGTGAAAAAAATTTGTGATGTTTATGGACCTGATGCAGTGTCAGTAAGAGTAGCACAAATTTGGTTCAAACGTTTTCAGTCCGGAAATTTTGATGTTAAAGATGCACCTCGCTCTGGTTGCCCTGTTACGAATAAAATGGACGCCATTTTTGAAAGAGTGGAGCAAGATCGGCATATTAGTAGTTACGATGTAGCTGAAGAACTGGGAATTGACCACAAAACAGTTTTGACCCATTTGAAGAAAGCTGGTTATACAAAAAAGCTCGATATTTGGGTGCCACACGAGCTCACTCAAAGAAACTTAATGAACCGTGTACTCATTTGCGATTCATTATTGAGACGTAATGAAACCGAGCCGTTTTTGAAGAGATTGATAACTGGCGATGAAAAGTGGATCACGTACGACAAGAACGTGCGAAAAAGGTCGTGGTCGAAAGTTGGCCAGGCTTCACAGACTGTGGCCAAACCTGGCCTAACACGAAATAAGGTGATGCTGTGTGTATGGTGGGATTGGAAGGGCATTGTTTATTATGAGCTTTTACCGCCCGGCAAAACCATCGATTCTGATCTTTACTGCCAGCAACTGATGAGATTAAAGGAAGCAGTCGAGAGAAAACGGCCGGAATTGATCAACAGGAAGGGTGTGGTCTTTCATCACGATAACGCTAGACCACACACATCTTTAGCCACTCAGCAAAAATTAAGAGAGTTCGACTGGGAGGTCCTAGTGCATCCACCATATAGCCCTGACCTTGCGCCTTCAGATTTTCACCTGTTTCGGTCTCTGCAGAATTCTTTAGGTTCTGTAAGGTTGACCTCAAGAGAGGACTGCCAAAACTATTTGTCCCGTTTTTTTGATCAGAAGTCCCAAAGTTTCTACAGTAACGGGATAATGTCTCTGCCCACAAAATGGCAGAAAGTTATTCAACAAAACGGTACATATATATTGTAAATAAATGTAAATAAACTTTGAAAAAAATGTCTTGACTTTTCATACAAAAATACGAAAAGACTTTTTCCCCAACCTATTATATCTGTATTCTATGAGTATGGTACCTACTAATAAATTCCCAATATAAAATAGGAATCAAAACTATTAAAACAATAGGATATTATACTAAAAGCCGCGTTTTTGTTAGCAACGCTCATTGTTAAATAAGTAAAAATAGTATGTTAGTAAAAATAGTTTATTTAAGTTTGCCCCACCTGTGGCTCCGACTGCTTGCACTAGATTTACTTGCCCCTTATCCTTTCACACCTCCTCATGAGAGAATTTCGACTATCTTCATATAAATCGCATCTGATTCAGTTCAACAGCAAGCCATTGATATATGATTTAAAGACCGAGGTAGATTTTTTTTCGCATTTCTAACATAAGTACCATAAACACACCAACACCATACTTCACCGACATACACGCCATTTTCCCTGAAGGGGTAGGCAGAGGCATATGATACGCCCACATTTCGCCAATTATATTGTTGGTCCCACGTAATAGGTGGCGAGCCTATTGACGCTTTTCGGCAACTTTTGTGCTCATCAGAGCCTCGCCCGTTGTTCAACAGCTGCACCACTTGCAGGTGAGGTGGGCTTGGGCTCCTTAGATCTTAGTAGGATCCCTGTACACATAGGTTTAATCAACCACAATATTAATGGAAACACAAGAAAGTTTTCATAAAAAATTCTTTGTATCTTTCTACACAAATCGGTTTGCCAATACGCCGCATGACGGTTACTTATAATCACGTGTACGACCTCAAGCTATTTCCGTTTCGAGATTACATTGATCGCCGCGGAAATTTAATGATTTATTACTTGTGACTGACTATTTAGAGACAGTTTAGTTAACTCAAAGTCGAAGCGTAGTTGTCGATGGATATGTCGAAAGCAGAATGAAATAATGCAGCAGTTTATAAAACGACAAAAGAAATTATGAATGTAGAGCACGTTTTTTTTAATATAGATTACAAACCAACTTACTATGGCACCTAACTTTGGGGGGAGGGGGGAGGGGATACATTGAAAACGACATAATAAGACGGCTATAGTTTTAGTGGTATAATTAAATTCTCAATTTTGTCTTTGGCTTCATACAGATCTTGCAAATTAATTCTGCCTAATGTAAGCGCATTAGGCTCTCGCGGAAGTCACCCTTAATGTAATGATTTTTTTGACAATGACACTGAGTATTATTCTATATCTAATGAGTATTATTTTATTAGAAAAATGATAAGATTTTTAATTGTGTTCAGTGCATCTAACTATACATAATACTTAATTACTTAAGTTGAAAAGTAAAAATGAAATAGAAATGGCGATAATAAAGAAAATTAAGCGATGTCCTAAACTTTATAGCGGGGAACTGACAACGGATCTGTTGGTACACATGTGAACGGACAAATATATCGGCTATCGCATTATAAGTCTTACTGATTGCAAACAGGAGTTATATTTAACCCTTTACCAGGCAGTGGTCAATATATGACCACCATAAATAAAACCTTATGCGGTTAACTTAAGGTAGAAAACAAATGAATATTTTCCATGTGCTCTGCCTGTTAAAGGGGCTTAAGATAAAATATATTGATATATTCCTATAGTTCCAATGCCTTGCACAGTAATTCTGAAGAAATCTTGAGGTTATCAAACGGGCGTAGTTCATTTACTATAGCACAGATGCAATTAATATTTGTAACCAATAGGAAAAATATTTTCAAAAAAAAAAAAATGTAAACATACCAACAATCGACTCTAGATCAAGTGAAACGAAGTAGCTGATACATACCTGAGAAAAGAAAAATAATCATTAGAATAACAAATAAATATACAAAAATCTTATCTTTTACCTATTCAGTTCCAAACAAAGTTAAGTGTACCGTGTAGCGTTGTACCGTGTAGCGTTGTACCGTGTAGCGTTGTACCGTGTAGCGTTGTACCGTGTAGCGTTGTACCGTGTAGCGTTGTACCGTGTAGCGTTGTACCGTGTAGCGTTGTACCGTGTAGCGTTGTACCGTGTAGCATTGTACCGTGTAGCATTGTACCGTGTAGTCCTGTACCGTGTAGCGTTGTACCGTGTAGCGTTGTACCGTGTAGCGTTGTACCGTGTAGCGTTGTACCATGTAGCGTTGTACCGTGTAGCGTTGTACCGTGTAGCGTTGTATCGTGTAGCGTTGTACCGTGTAGCGTTGTACCGTGTAGCGTTGTACAGTGTAGCGTTGTACCGTGTAGCGTTGTACCGTGTAGAGTTGTACCGTGCTTATTTCACGGTATGAAGCGCCATCTTTTTTTTGGACTGAATCGACTGCTTACCATGATGCAGGACGTAGTCATTATGACGTGTCACATTAAAAAAACATGCACTACAGGTGCTAGACACTGTATAAGTATAATTCAATGGACATAATAAATAATGCCCAGATTTTTTTTACAAGTTTATGCAAACAACTCTTTGTTTTCTTTAGGAATTGAACCCTATAGCTTATAATCGAGGAGCGGGTATAGCCACCTGAACGCCATATCAGTCATAAAATATACTCGTATTTTTGTTTATATTTATTCGACAGGTCATAATTCAATTTTTTTTAGTATTATTACGAAATATTCCATTAAAAGTACACTTAAAAGAATCTTAATATGCCTTAATATCTTCATTGTCATCATCTCAGCATCTAAAGTTGTCTGAAAAAAGGCCGCCAATTGTATCGCTTTTCTTTTGCAATTGTTTTCTTGTTTTTTTTTAATTTGGTGTAAAATAATCAATCAATAATCTATCTCAGCCTTCTCTCACAAACCATCGTGAAAGAGCTATAATACCCAGTTGGCCCAGTGCAGATTGTCGGCCAAAATATAGTTACGCTTTGTCTTCTACTGCAGTGCCTCTCATATTTAAATTAGGTTATATTTCACTTTCACTTTCAATTTCGTGGGCTTTGGTGAATAACCAATGATGTTATCGTGGTACGAAAGCTCTAATTTTCATTATAAAATTACGTTCAATCGGCAAAGGCATCTTTGTAGGTCACGCTCTACGATACATATCTAACCGAGTTAAACTTAGCGAATCATGTTTTATTCAAGCTTCTCGCGTATTCTATCGTCTCAAGATAGATGGGAAAACTGTAGATACAGTACAGGTACAGATTTTTTTTTTTTGTTTTACGTCGGTAAAAAAATGCATTTACGCACTGCCTTCCGGCTAAAGAGGGCCCGAAAGGGGGTGTGGGACTCACCACCGGCAGACGCGACTGCCAGCAGTAATACCCACTAAAAATCTTCCGTCGACGCCCGCCGCTTGTTGAGAAAAAGGCGGGGGTCAGTACCTGGGTTGCAGCGTCTGACACCCCTCCTGCGGCCAACGTCCCCCATACCAAAACTGGGAGGACTTCCTCAGAGAGGCGCAGTAGACGCGCCCCTCCTACCTCCTTATGCGACCTTAGCGTGTGTGGCCGACTTCCCGGAGCGTACATGGTTAGACAGCTGGGCCTCCCTGCCCCGCTGCCTAAGACACTCCTGGCGCTGCTGGATGGGACCTCCTGGCCCACCCGCTGCGCCCTCCACAGATCCCTCTTAGTTCCTCCCAGTAGTCGGAACTAAGGGCACCCAGAGTCTCCGGTCTCTGGGTGTTACCTTTTCCCTAGCGGCTTCTCCGCCCTACCGGAAGGTACTCAGCCCCCCTACCACGACCAGTCGGGTCAAGTTCGTAAGACGCTGTCAATACCAATAAGCGTCGCTATTGTCTTATGCTGAATCATGCAATTCAAAAAATTGCCGTCCACTGCAAGAAACATAGTCTATAACTGTATATTGCATCCCAAGTAATCCCAACTGTCTTTTCTATTACCATATGTTTAGGGCAATAATAATGATGGGTGAAAATTGAGCTCCCTTCCGCTCCTCAACTAATATTCTCGCAAAGACAGCAAACCATTCCGATTCTCTGAACCGAACGTACCATCTAATAATGGCCACCTGTTTCAAATCACCTTGCCTGAATCATGTGTGACATTGTATTTTTTTAACTTAAATTAGAAAATGATCATAGTCATTACGGTAATTTTAATGTCAAATATAATTATTGTGATTTTTATGATTAGCGTTATTAAAACGCAATTATATTATAAATGTCTACGCGTTTTTTTTTATTATGAACACATTATGTTATAATATTTTTAAAACCTGATTTTGTTGAGTATTCTTGGTCCATATTCTTTTCGGAACAATGCCGAATTACATTTTTGTGACGAGTGAGTATTGTTATTATTTAGAACAAAAAGTCGCCTATGTACTTTTGTAGCTCAAACTAACATAGATTGGAGTTGCTGAGTGGAGTCTTTAGTCATATTATATATAAACTTATTTGTAAAAATTGTTTACTGTTTCTGTTATGTTTTCTGTTCTTTGTTTTTATGTCAAAATAAAATTTCATTTCATTTCATTTCAATATTATATTTAAATGGCCCTGTGTTTTTAATATTATATATAAAAAGACCTATACTTTGTTGAGGTAAGAGTTAACTTAAAAAAATCTTAATTTAGGCATGAAATTTACCATTTTTAGACTTGGTCTTATACATTTATAAGACCATGTGAAATCTACAGTTAAACACAATTATATCGAGCTTAGTTCTTGTTTGTGGTTAACCGACAAAACCTCAAACAACGTCACCATAGCAACGTAAGCCACATGGGGTTGTTAAACCCTAACGACAAAAATATGCTATCACTACTTAACATCACTGTAATTAACACAGTCCTCGCCAATCATCACTGGTTTTTATAACACCAGAAATTATTTATCGCCTATTTTTCTTACTCATTTCAAAAAATGTTCTCGATAAGGTGTACGCATTGTTGATTTGTAAAGATATAATTATTATTGTTTTCTAATCTGTTCTATTCTATTCTATCTGTTGACTCAATGTAACGAAACTTAACAAGTTTCTTGCCCAATTCTTTTCTACATTTATCTTCTCTTTCGCTTTTTCTGTCCGCTAAAATAGGCGTTTTTAATTTGACACTAATACAAACTCTAAAAGCCAAAAATTTGACGTAAAAAATCTTAATGAGTATTTTATATAGAAAGGCTGTATGAAATTTCGAACCAACATCTGATTTGCAATAACTACAAATTTAGTTCTAAAATCAAATTCTATTAAACTTATAAATACAACTAACAAATAATTGATAGATATGAAAATAAGGACTTTTTCGTATTCGAAAATGCGATGTTTGTAATGCGCAAAATTTACCACCGGATACTGTCTTTACTAATACTCATTCAATTCGACATGGTAACATAAATCTCCGGCTAGTATCCAAGAAGATGTGTATCGTTATGGGTGCGCATATAACAATTATCTCATTACTCCGTTCCGGTTGCCTGTTACGGCCGTTCGACGCCTGCGCATAGCCGGCAGTCTTGCCACAACGGTACACCACAGTCGCGCTCTAAATACTAAAGCTTCGGCAAAAAATATATGACTAAGACTATGGAAAATATATTATACTTAAAGAAAACTTTAAGACCATAACTTTCTTCTAGAGATATTGTAAGAATTTCACGTAGTTATATACAGACATTAAGATCCTTAAAGCTTTCATATTTATGAGTTTCAAGAATTTAAAATAATAAATAACTAGCAGATTGCTATTGAGATATATAAAAAGATTTTTTATTCAGTCAAGTATAAAACATGTTGTAATTATATTATCAACAAACACACTGATTGAGTCGTTCATTTGAATTTACCAAACGCCAATCATTTCACAAGAGAGATTATCAATATTCAGTGTAGCAAGTAGGTACTCCCATGTTCAATCAGCAATATGATTAAATGCAGTTGAATGCGATTGAAATAAGAATCGATGAACAATGAGATAGTGATGGGCACGCACCTCTCACTGAACTATCGATAATGCAAACTGACACTTGAATCAACACGTCGAATTAGGTTACAATGTACCAATGGACTCCGCAGCTAATTTATTCTCGTGTAGATCGCACACGATGATAGATAGAATCGCCCAATTTGCCGATAAAGATCTCGTCTTGCACGTCATACGTTCAAATTGTTTAGTTACTTTTTTTATTGTAGCAACTACACACTTAATCCATCTCAAGCGAGACGAGTCTATCAACTTGACACTTTTGATTGAATACTTTAATGCTGTTTTGAAGTAATGAAGTTGTTATCCAAGCAAGTGGTTTAGACAGAAGGAGGCACAAGTGAAAGGTAAAAAAAAATCCCGAACATAAAAAAAATATTGTGAGTTTTATAAAAAGATTGAGAATAATAAATTTTAGAACCGAATGCAATGTAAAATATAAGCCACCATATTTGAGATTGTCTATAGAATGAAATAGGAAACAACAAACAAAAACACATATAATAATAAATATAATATCGATATCAAATATAAAACCGATACAGTAATTCAATTCAACTATCAAATTCATATCTCAGCGAACACGATATCGGGAAATCTGCACCAGCCATTGTGAAATGCAAACGATATCAGCGATGGTGCGATGCGGCTATTGTTTAGGGAAAGGAGATGGTGTTTTGAGCTGGTTAGCATTACATTCAGAGCAAAAAGCAGGCTGAGCATCGAGCGGAACCGATCGACAAGACAGACGAGCGGAAGTCGAACCTCACTGCTTCTTTTTTTTAAAGAAAAGTGTGAAATAATTTGCCGATCCGTGGAGCGTTCGGGCGGCCAGCATGAATATAAGTTCTGAATCTTGTTACGGACTTGTGAGTTTTGTATTTGCATTGCCTTTGAGGAATAATTCGGAAACTATATTGTATGGTGGGGTATACTGAAATAATCGGTGTATACAAAATATATGTAAATAAAATGGGAATTTGGGATGCGCTGAAACCTTGATACAATAAAAGGGATCAAAAGGGATTTTTATAGTATATTTCTGACAAAGAGACTAATAGTATTATGTATTGTTACTTGGTATTACCTATGAGACTTTCAGGTTAAGCAATAATAATATTCAGATGTTATTTCAAGTAAACAATAGGCGTAATAAATATATAAAAAATGTCAATCCCTTGAATTGCTTGACAAACCCATTTATAAATGAAAATAGGTGTCGCCAATTCCAGTAAAGGGCCCTTAAGTTTTATTGTTAGACAATGTATATTTCATAAATGTTTTTGTTAATGTATTAATAACAAATTTTTATCTATATAAAGTTCTATGAAAAAAAAAAATTGGCTATATTCCATAAGTGGGAATGGGCTGACATTATGACATTCATCATTCAATTTCGTCCTGATGTAACCTAGAAACCTGTTGTAATTAGTACATGTCAATACCGATATCACATCACACTACGTCCCATTTCGTCAGATGACAAAACGATGCGCAAGCGCAGGGAATAGCGGCACGCGCGACCCGAGACGCCATCCACGGCCGATCAAAGGGTTCCGAGAGGCGAGGAAACATCTAATTATCCCTTTGCTGATGCACACCACAAAACACAGACACTCAGCAGGGCAGGAGGATAATGACACGGCAGAACGGAGGCGGATATAGGTCGAACTGTACACGGTAGCATGCAGATTTAACATTTTATACCTTAATCTATATTGTATGCTAGGATACGTATTGATACTGTATATACACTGTCTTCATTTTATGAAATAAAAGTGACAGCAATAGTTTTAAACCTGGCTTAACTTTAGATCTTGTTTTGTTTTAAGCCCCTATATTGTATGCTAGGATAAGTACTATAGACGATCGAAATAACTTGGAGGTCGGTATATTTGTACTCAGTTTCCTCAGGTCGCGGGTTCCATTCCCCAAGGAGACAAATACTTTACATAGAAACGAAAACAAATAAAATTTTAATTGTGTCTTGGTACCTACGCCTGAGCTTAATAAGTTCCTTTAATCATTCTACGGAAACAGCGCACCCCTTTTAAATTATTAATAATTATAATAAATCTTTATTGCATCCATTAAAGAATATACAAATTAAATGATTTCCGAATTAGTCAAGAAACTATTTCAAGAGCCAGTGGCATCTTTCACATAATATAACAATAAAAATTTATTACTTGATATGTGTTTGTGTGTGAGAGAGTGTGCATGTGTGAACTTACAAGTTTGTATGTATATAATATTTATTGCAACATTATTTCTATTGACTCATACATAGTTCTTACACATTAGCCACACTTTTATATAACTTTTCTTATTTCATTATTGCTATATTTTTTATCACTTAAACTGAAAGTAAGAAAAAACAGAAGTTTTCAACCTGCTTCGGACTGGCAACGGACTGATAAAAACTCAATCGGTTTTAAGTTTTACTCAAAACATCTGAATATCAACTATGACGTAATAAATCACAGCTTGCATTTGTCCCAGTGCCAAGTTCTGGAGAGTGTCAATAACCTCAACTATGTGTTTCCCAAACGTTCTGCAGTGGGTCAGCGTGATGGATCACTTGGCTGGGGCACCAGGTCGATAGGTGGTATTATTAGTTCTTCCTTAAATTTACCGCTCAATAAAGTCAAAGTTGACGTTGACGGAAAGCATCTGTCGCTGGTGTCTCTGCAGCATTACAACATATAGAAATTTCACATAGAACCGTTATGAATAATAAAATGAAAAAAATCTTTATTAATTTTGCTTACGATGGAGTACTTGTGAATGTCGATTTAACTTAATACTATAATTAAGTATATATTTATTAAGTATTAAGTTAAATCGACCTGCTAATGTAAACATTAAGTTAAATGACACAGCTCGAGTGGAAAGATTTGAGCTAAAAGTCGCACAGCACAGATTACTTTGCGTCGAGTAAAATAGTAAAGATGTATGAATAGCAAGTACTTGCAATTTTTTAAATTGTATCGAAATTTTCATATAATTTTTTTTTAAAAGCTGTATTATATATTTCACTTAATATTATTATATAATTTGTGGGAAATATAACTTGACATTGACATTACTAAGTTCCAAACCCCCAATCGGTGAACATAAAGTTTTATTGCCGGAGTATTCGTGATTCTGGTGAGCTGTTTGCGGAAGGGTTTGCGTTTTTACAGTTTTTCAGGCGGTGATAACGGGGCCAGGCACGGCCCCGGAGACCCGTGTTTTGTCGATAATCGGGATCAAGCTTAGGCCATACTTACTCTTACTACTTACCTACATGAACTAACATTGCTGTTTACTTATTTCTTTAATTTTTAATCTTTATTAAATAATTATAAAAAAATGTAAAAATGGCGAACTTAATGCCATAAATCATTCTCTGCCAGTTAATCATGGGTTAGCAGAGACTTTAATGGCGGTGGCGAGCAAAAGAAAATATTTATAGTTTATACACTTACATAACAATGAATCCTCAATTAGGATGAACCAATAATTAAATAAATATAAACAATTAATAAATAAATGGATGACATAGGGGCAAATTACATCGATGATAATTCTTTCAAAAAGTAATGAAAATTAAATTTTTGAAAGCTGCTTATGTCAATCTGGTATTTGGAGGAAGAGAGTATAGAGATGTTTATTGGTAACTTGGTCTAAAATGTCAACAAACATAGTTATTTAGTACAAAAAGCAATCAGTTACGTAGAGAGTCTATGTCGAATCAATGATATGTTGTTGAAAATTTTACTTAAAGGTGTTATAGCCATTCCGGATCATCATTGGGCTGGTTTACTCTTACCACTTAAATGTACAATCTAAGCGGTTTCATTCGGTCTAAAAAGATAACAAACGTGCCACTTCATCCAAGTTCTACTGGTGTTACTGTAAGCTTCTATATTTGCCCGTTAATAATTATCAAGCTTATATCATGCTTAGGACCCATACAACTGTAAATAATTTGTTTTGAGTGAATGTTGCAACAAAAGAAAACAAAAGAAACACAGTTATGAAAGTCCATACAAAGTGTATGTACATACTACTTACTTAAATTTAAGTAGCTATCCAAGTGGCACAAAACGAAATAGCATAGATAATAATAGGAATAAAAAGGAAAGCAGCTCTTGTATTAGACACGAATTTAAAAGCCACTTTATTTAGGTACTAGTAGCATACAGTCGCTTCGCTCTGGTAGCTATTAATTTATTATTTTACATCTTGGGTTACATTTATGGAGTTTTGGTAGGAATCTATAAGTTAAATTGCTTAATGATATTATTTTTTAGGTATAATATTGTTATTATTAGATGTATAGGGGTCTTATCACCTGTAAGTGGTGCACCTGCCGATCAACGGAAGGCAGGCTTTAGCAAATATAAAAGATCCCGATAAGCAGCAATAGGCCCGCCACCTATTACGTGGGACGAAAAGTAAAATCGGCGAAATGTAAACGTATAATATGCCTCTGCTTACCCTTTCGAGGGAACAGGCGTGATTGTATGTATGTATGTATTCGTATTATTATATAGCCTATATGTTAGATACTAAGAATGTAGCTTTCTTTTAGTGTTTTTTTTTTAATCTGTCGTGTAGTTTTAGGAGCCTTTTTAAAGTAAATCAACAATTATATCCTCCTTTTTATAATATTAGTATCTATGATGTAGTTGTTGCGTTTAGAGTCATCATCATATCAGCCTTATAAAGTCCACTGCTGAACATTGGCCCCCCAACAGCTTATACTATATTGGGAGTATTTGTCTATAATCACCACTCTGGGCAGACGGGTTGCTAATCGCAGTTCAAGCCAAGATGATGCTGCTGCCCATCATCCGGTAGGATTTCTCCACGTCGACTCTTACGACTTCCTGTGAGTTGAGTGGGGGTGGCACTAGGGCGGTACGTCTTGATCACGATTCACACATAATATAACTTTCTATTAGTGAAAGAATTTTACAAATCGGTCATTTTGAACCCAATTTTAACAATCAAAATTTCTATGGCATAGCTTTTTTGTTCAGCGCTTTGTTGCGTAATGTTATCAGTTACCCTCGTAGAAAGTGCAGACTGTCTGACACTGACATAACGGAACGAAACAAACTCGCGGTTATGTCACGAGAGCGAGAAGCATTGTGGCGCGATCAATCACGGACAACACGATTTCAGTTTTCAATCGACGGAACCGTCGATGAAAAGAATACTGCTAAGATAATGAAGAATAAAAAAGAAAAATTACAATAAAGTAGTTGCTTCAACTAGGTAGAACAAAATGGTTAAGACTAAAAGAAAAAGCTGAAATGGAGCGTACAAATAAATAGACAACCTTTCAAAGTTTTTGTTTTCAAAATGGCTACAGTTATTTGGTGGTTATTACATCATAGAACATTTGATGTTAAATTAAGATATAAATTTCTATATAAATCTTAATAAAATTCTATAAAAATCTTAATAAAATTCTATATAAATCTTAATAAAATTCTATATAAATCTTAAAAATACTAATGCATATTCTATCGCTGTCTTATTTCTATAGCGTCAGCGTTTTACACAGGGCGCCTGAGTATTTTCCATAGCCTGTAATTATTTTGGGGCTTATTACAAAATAAGATCTAAAGTTAAACCAGGTTTGAAACTAGTGCTGTAACTGTCTTAATTTTGTTAAATAAAAGTGTGTGAGATATCAAGGAATTTAAATTTTACAATTTTTAACTAACATTATATCGATTCTATTATCGCCAATGCGAAATCACTACTGAGTCTTGTAATTTATTTGCAATTGTAAAAGCTTGTACGAAAATTATTTGATTGATTATTGAATTGTCAAATCAACTTATAAATATTTCGCCACTGTAAACTTACATTTTCTGTTTACACTCAATATCCTATTGAATAAAAGCCATATCAGTAACCGTGTAACGCCGTCACTATAATTAGTATCGTCTAGTTATTTCTGTTGGGTGTTGACGACCGCTGCGCACGCGCACATATGGCCCTAACTCCGCTCCCTTCCGCCCCAGGACAAAACTATTCGCCTTTTACGTACGACGGAATAATATACAACAGATTCTGGAAGACAACATGAAACGATCTCCTCTTATAAATATGTAGGTACAAGAATAGCCTTGTCGACATGCAACAGATTTCCGATGGTGAATATGGAAAATATTAAGAAAACAAATTGTTGCATTTGTGTATCTGCTGTTATGTATGCTTATGAAATAATAAATAAGTAGGTAATTGTTCTATTGAAATGAACAAGTAAAAATTTATTTTTAAGTGTTTTTGTTACTCTCGTTTTGTTAATCTATAGAATTTGTAAAAAATAAACATTAAAGAAGTGTTGTAGAACTTGTTTATAGCTTATTATGAATAACTAATTGGAAAATTAAATATTTAAGTAAACTTTAGGAATACCCACTAACTAACCAATATTCAATAGAAAAATTTAAATACTTTTAAGATTTCGCACCGTGACATTTAAAAAACAAATATAACTGAATCGAATTATATAAAAATAATAATAACCAAAAATTTTTTTTTCTTTCCAAGTAGGTTTAATGCCTAACATCTAAGAACATCATTATTGAAGTACCTATTAAAAGTAACCGAAATTAGTAACAGAAAAAGGCGCGTCTGATGCGTTAACTAAAGTTCTCTCCAATCGAAATAGTTTTACCGTGGAACTTTCTATATAAATTCTAAAAAACGTTGAATCATTGTACGAGTAAAAAATAGACGTATGCACGTATGTGTTCACGTCATTATTGAAATCTTTGACAGGTAACCCGACGACCTCATCTCTGCTTTCACATCACCAGTTGAAGACAATATTTTCTCATCAGGAAGAACTGAAGCTTAGAACAGCCACCAAGAGACTATATGAATATTAATTCTATTCTGTTAGCACTGGGCCACGTCTCAATCATTTTAGATTGTATGGTACATCAATTACTCGCTGTCATCCTGTCACACCGTACCGTATGCTAACAGGCTGCGATGTTTCGATTTAAAACGCTGCCTGTCACGAAATCGACATATTTTGATTTTATTGTCAACTAGACTTCCAGATATTTTGACACGAAATGTCTTTTGCATTTCTGGAATTATTACATGATTTGAAACATATCTAATACTTTTAAAACATATCAAATCGATACATAATTTTTCCTTACTAAAACTATTTTTTATTATGGAATAAATTTAGCCAAAATCACCGTAAAATCGCACTTCACTTATTTAAATAATTTTTTTTATGTACATAAAAGATGGATTTTATCTGCTTGAGTGAAAATGGGTACATCTCTAGTTGTTATCACATTTATTTACTTCACGTATTACAATGAAAAAAAAGACGAATTATTTATTCAGAATCTGGTTTACCAATTTCTGTGTTTATGATTAGGGATTTCTTTTAAGTCAATAAATTCTTGTGTTAGATATCCCCATTCCCCATTACAGTGATGTACTCAAAACAGACACTTATCAGAAAAAAAAAAAAATTAAAACAGTTACAAAAAAGTTATGAGTAAGAATTAAGTTTAGTTTACTAAACTAGCTCTTACTTAAATACTATACACTTGTTGTAAATAATTAGAAGGTACAAGCTGCTTTTAATGAAAAATGTGTAAGCAATTTAAATAACTTTAAAAGCTTTCTTCTCTCTAACTCGCCGGTGTAACTAGAAGCCGGGTTGTGGTGTGTATCAACCTTAACATAGTATATTTACTATAGTGTGTACTAACCCTAATAATCTGTATTCTTTTAAACACTTTATATTATGTGTTTTCTATACAATAAAGCCAGTATTGTCTCAACATTCGGTGTTTCAATATCTCTCAAATATCCCCGCCTTACATGGCGACCCTGCCAAAGTCCGGGCAGCGGAGCGTTGTTTAAAAATTCCTTTACCGTATAAGGATTAGACTAAAGTTACAATATGTTCGATGCGCGAATAAGATTCGATAATCTTTCACACAATTTCACGCGTTATCCGGTAATAAGTGTTATCAATAAAGAAGATGGGTACCACTAAATCCAAAGAAGAAGTGATAATTGCCCAGAACGCGGCTGGAGGCAGCAACCAGGCCTCGGTTGAAGAAATAAGGACACATATCGGGACTACAAATATTATCCTGACGGTTATACTCGCTCTGATGATGTTGGGCTTACTTTACGGTGCATATCGCATCTATAGGAGGTGTCATCTCCAGTGGATTGACCAGCAATTTCATCACCATGCGCTCCGTCGGTCATTTCTACGCGCAATACCTAAAGTTTCCGCGGCTGAGGTCAGTGTATGAGTGAAAAATAATAATGGGCATTTAGTGAAGTGTAAAATACAAGTGCGGTTAATGAACGTGGTAATAAATATAAATAACTATATGGTTCCAGCGCAGACATAACGTTTTTCATATGCCGGTTATAACTATACATATATATTCGATAAAAGTGCAACGAACTATTAAAGACAATCATTCGCGTTTCAGATTACGTTAAAAGGAGGTACAGTTAGTATAATAAAATGTATTCTGTAGTACTTATAGTGGTAAGTTATGGCATCTATCTTAGAGGCATTGTGTAATGAAATTAAAGAGATTAGAGTATATTTGATTAAAGTTGGTTCAAGTCGTAGAACTGAGAACTTACTAAATAAAAAACTTATTGAGGCAAATGAGATTTTTACGAGATATACTAATTATGTATCTGAAGTATTATATGATATTAAAAAGGGCAAGATCTCGAGTAGTGATTCCGAATTAATTCAGAAGTATATTGAGAAGTTCCAGTCTACATATAGCGATATAATTGATTTATGCAAACCTTGTCAATTACAAAGTGTTGCAACCATGGCTAAGTTCGATATTAAAGTTGCTATAAATTTGTTACCACTCATGACGGATGAGGAGAATAATACCAAACAGTTAATTGATAATATCGAATACTATAATTCTATTATTACAACTCCTGATTGCAAAATGCAATTAATTAATTTCATACTAAAGAGTAGACTATCCCAGACAGCCAAATTACGATTGGCTTCTAATTACGCTACTGTAGAAGATCTTGTAGCTGACATGAAGAAGGTTTTATTACCTCAAAAATCAGCAACAGCAATCCAAACTAAATTAAATTCCATAAAGCAGAACGATTTAAGTGTCCAAGACTATGGTAGACAAGTAACCGAACTTTTTGTTAACCTTACCATTTCGCAGGCCAAGGGCAACTCTGAAAGTTACAATTTATTAAAACCAATTAATGAGCAACATGCAATTAAAAAGTTTGCTGATGGTTTGCGGAACCGTAGACTAAGCACAATAATAACCGCCCGAAATTTCAGCTCAATTCAGGATGCTGTGCAAGCCGCACAAGATGAGGAGACGGCGTCGTCTGCGAGTTCTGGTGAAGTCTTTGGTATGTACCATAATCACAGAGGTTCAAGGGGTTTCAGGCAGAATTTTACGAGAGGACATCGGGGACATTCACACCCAACATACTCGCAGCGAACACCACAGCGAGGCGGCACTCACAACTACATCGGCGGACGTCGGGGTGGATCGAATCGGCCCTCTAACCAGCGCCAACAGCTGCATCAGGTGCCTACGCGCAGTCGCCCAAACAGAGGTAGAATTTATTATAATAATAACAGAAATGAAAGGATGCGCAACAACAACATTAACATATTATCTGAGTCGGAAGTAAAAGCAGAAACCACGGAAACAGAAAATAAGTTTTTTCGTGACTAAAATTTTGTCATGTAGCAGTAATTGCTCTATTAATTTTTCAGTAAATAATCACGTGTATAATTGGTTACTTGATACGGGCGCATCCATCTCGGTCGTAAAGTATAAACATATATTAGAACATCAAATTTCATATTACGATGATAAGATTTCTATAACAGGTATAGGTGGTAAAATAACAACTCTCGGGTATTGTTATTTAAACTTAGACGTAAATGGTTATCAACTGAGACATAAATTTTATGTGCTCGACTTCTTACCAATTATGGCGAATGGCATCATCGGTCAAGATTTCATGACTAAGTACAAGGCGATATTGGACTTTGATCATAATATAATAACATTGACTGCGTCTAATATTAAGATTGATTTGTCGTTCTCTACATTTAATTACAAGCAATTAGAAATTCCACCTAGGTGCGAATCAATTCATTATATTCCTACGGATTTTACAGATGAATGTATAGTTTGTGCGTCGGATATCAGCGATGGTATATATTTAGCAAGCGCCTTAGTTCAACCGGTGTGTGGCAGAATACCTATAAAAATATTAAACACTACTGAGCAACATTATACACTTAATGATTTTAAACCTATTATACATGATGCTAGTAATTATAGCGTATGTGCTTTTACGCGAAACGAATCAAATGCAAACCGAGTTAAAAAACTATTATCATTATTGCACTTAAAACATTTGAACGACGAGGAACAATCGTCTGTGGAAAATATATGCGCGAAGTATAACGATATATTTTATTTGCCAGGCGATAGTTTCACTACCACAAACGTGTATAAACATTCCATAACTTTAAAACCTAACGTAACACCTATATTTTCCAAGCCATATAGATTACCGCACTCACAGAAAAAAGAAATAGATACACAGATAGAAAAAATGTTGCTTGATGGCATTATAGAAGAATGTAGAAGCGAGTGGAGCAGTCCTGTTTTATTAGTTCCTAAAAAGATAGATTCTAGTGGCGAGAAAAAATGGAGGTTAGTAATAGATTACAGGAAATTAAACAATTGCATAGAAGACGACAAATTTCCGTTACCGAATATTACCGAAATATTAGATTCTTTATCAGGATGTATTTACTTTAGCCATTTAGATTTATATCAAGGTTTCCATAATGTAGAACTCGATAAAAACAGTAGAAAATACACAGGTTTCTGTTCAGGACGATACCAGTTAACAAGAATGCCTATGGGGCTAAAAACTAGTCCATCCTCGTTCTCACGAATGATGACGATGGCTATGGCGGGTCTCACTTATGAAAAATGCCTCGTATATCAAGACGATTTAATAGTATATGGTCGAAATTTATCTGAAAAGTTAAGAAATTTACAAGATGTTTTTGAGAGGTTAAGAAATGTCAATTTAAAACTTAACCCAGTAAAGTGTGACTTTTTCAAGAAAGAAATGCTTTACTTGGGACACGTAGTATCTCGTGATGGCGTTTTGCCGGATCCAGGAAAAATTGAAGTTGTTAAAAATTACCCCCCTCCAAAATCTGTGGACGAGGTCAAGCGTTTCACAGCCTTTGTTAATTATTACAGAAAGTTTATACCAAATTTCGCGGCAAAAGCCTATCCATTAAATAAATTATGTAAAAAGAATGTGCCTTTTGTGTGGGATGAGGAGTGCCAAAAATCGTTCGAAACGTTAAAACAGTGTATAATGTCTCCCCCAGTGTTACAATATCCAGACTTCTCAGAAACAAATCAATTTATAGTGCAAACGGATGCCTCGGGTTACGCAATTGGTGCGGTTTTAAGTAATAGCAATAATAATCCTATTGCGTACGCAAGTAGAACTTTAAATACTGCGGAACACCGTTACCCAACTATCGAGAAAGAATTATTAGCAATAGTATGGGCTATTAAACATTTTCGCCCATATCTTTATGGTCGTAAATTCAAAATAATAACAGACCATCGTCCTTTAATTTATCTATTCAATATGCGTGATCCGTCAAGTAGGCTTATTAAATTTCGGTTAATATTAGAGGAGTACGATTTTATAGTAGAATACGTGAAGGGTTCGGATAACGCAGCTGCAGATGCATTATCTCGGATTCCTACTTTTACGTCAGAACAATTAAAGAATATGAGTGAATATCAGATTAATGTAACGACTAGGGCACAAGCTCGAAAACTACAAGAGTCTCCCCGTGACATGACTTCTAACTGCAATTGGCCTGATCAACCAAGTGTTATTGGAAGTCATACGAAACCGAGGGAAGCGGTAGAGTTGAGATTTATAGAAAAAAATGAATTAGAGAGTTTAAGAAGACAAAATATAATAAATGTGGAAAGAAACGCGTTATGCTATGTAGAAAATAAGTCAACAATTTTTATTAATTCCGACTTCCAATCGCGATTGACGCGAGCCGCCTTCGTGAGGGAGTTAGAAATATTATGTAAAGAGATAAACGTCGACGAGATTTATATTTTGAAAAATAAGAATAATAAGATTTTTGTTGATAAATTATTAAATGAAGTTAAATCACTAGGAAATAAGTGCGCACTAAGATTTTATATATTAAACGACGTTCAACGAATAGATAATGTAGATGACAGGAAGGTCATTTTGAATGACTTCCATCTCTTGCCCACAAGTGGCCACGCGGGCATGAGAAGGATGTTCAATAATATTAAGAAATATTTTTACTGGTCAGGTTTAGAGAAAGATGTGCGACAATTTGTTAAAAAATGTGAGAAGTGTCAAAAATATAAACATGCTAGAATGGTTAAGGAACCAATGGTTATTACTTCTACGGCTAACACCGCATTCGATAAAATATACATAGATTTAGTAGGACCACTAGATAGGGACTACAATAATTATTCTTATATTTTTACCGTGCAATGCGAATTAACAAAATATGTTGTTGCTCACCCTTTAATTTCAAAACAGGCGGAGGAAGTGGCTCAAGCCTTAGTAAATTGTTTTATCCTTAAATATGGGATACCCAGAGCGATAGCAACTGACAGAGGAGCAGAGTTCATGTCTGCAGTATTCGAACAGGTTTGTAAACTTTTAAAAATAAATCACCTTAGTTCCACAGCTTACCATCACCAAACTATAGGTGCATTAGAAAATTCTCACAAACATTTAAACTCATTCTTGCGTATTCAAACAGATTGTCATCCAGAGTCATGGAGCCAATGGCTTCCATATTGGTGTTTCTCCTTTAATACTTCCGTACATACTGAAACTAAATTTACTCCATTCGAATTGGTATTTGGAAAAGTCTGTTCGCTACCAAGTAATCTAAATAACAATATAGTAGAGCCATTGTATAATCATGACAATTACCCTAATGAATTAAAATATCGCCTACAGCTATCGCAAAAAGAGGCAAAAGAGAATTTACTCAAAAGTAAAATAGCTAGGAAATTAGTGTATGATAAGTGTATTAACCCCATGGTGTATAAACCAAATGATTTAATTTTAATAAGAAATGAAAATTCTAACAAAATGGAAAGCGTATATTCAGGTCCTTATATTGTCGTCAAAGATATGACACCAAATGTACAAGTAAATAAAAATGGTAAATTGGACATAATCCATAAAAATCGCACAAAATTATTTACACCTAATAATTAATTTTAATATGTACACTCACTTCTATTTATATAATCAAATATTATAATCATTGACAATTATTAACAATGTTATGTACCAATTTTTATACGATTGACTATATTCAATTTAAGTATTAAGTTTGAAAAAAAAAATTACTTTGTATTTTTTTTTTTTCATTTATGGTAAGGAGGTGTGGTGTGTATCAACCTTAACATAGTATATTTACTATAGTGTGTACTAACCCTAATAATCTGTATTCTTTTAAACACTTTATATTATGTGTTTTCTATACAATAAAGCCAGTATTGTCTCAACATTCGGTGTTTCAATATCTCTCAAATATCCCCGCCTTACAGGGTATGTCGATATTAGATTAAAGCAATAATTTAGTACACTGCTGCAGTCTTCTATGAGAAACTGCAATTACGCTATTGGCTTGATTGAAGATAATGGATGTATGGTTCTTCAGATAATCAACGAGTTACAACCAGCTGTGGAAATTTCACACTCGACTCCGAACTGTTATCGAATTATCATCGTATGGCATTAAGGAATGCACTTGCACAACAGTTTAATGACCCAAAACTACAGTGAATTCAAGTGTAATGTAAGCAACTGGCAATCGTTACAACAATGGTTTGTGTTCAGCAAAAAGGTCGATGTTATCGATCATTTAAAATCTGTTTCATCTTCCAAACAAAAGAAAAACGATTTCAACAACATCTTGAAACAAACAAACAGTTTTATATGAATAGTAAGCAGGCATTCCAAGTATCAAAATGTAACCAAAGAGTATAACATTACATGTCGTATCAAATGTACATCGCTTTCTATGTCAGCCGATGAATGTGTAACAAGGGGTTTGAAAGAAAGCGAGTTTACTCAGATTCTTCTAACCGAGGCATGGATGATAAATTTGAACTGTCATCTAAGCTCGCTAACTGAGTAAGTAATGACTGGATGTTGGAGCTTGAAGCTTGAAACCGATCACTCGCGGTAAACGTTAACATTTATTTATCTGCTCTCTTTAAAGACAGCTCAATTTTAAAATGCGCATTTAATAGCTTTAGTTGTAAAATATACTGACCACCGCCGAGGAATTGCAAGATAATAATGGCTGTTGATATTGGAAAAATGTCGAAGACGGTTAAAAACGGATCAATTGTACAATATAACACGAACCACAATTTCCTAAAATAAACAAGAAAACAAATTCATGTTTCGTACGTTATTTTACTTGGTAATTAGAAACCTAAACATATATAAGTGCAAGAAAGCACCATTTTAAAATTTATACTTCTAAAAAAATCTTTCCTTTAGTATGTGCCTAATGTTATGTCATGTATTTATGCCCAAATTGGGACACATTAGAAGACGCTCTAGTTTGTGAAGCAGCAGTCAATCAAGAAGTGTACTTTCGATAAGCTATTGGTCGGCGTAAAATTTAAAAAAAGTCTTTACCGAGATATTATTTGTCCATTAATTCATGAAGCTCTGACTGCCAATATTCACATACACCAGTTTCGGGATCAGAAAATAGATGAAGCTTTAAGAAATGAAGTGTACTTTCGATAAGCTATTGGTCGGCGTTAAATTAAAAAAAGTCTTTGCCGAGATATTATTTGTCCATCAATTCCTGAAGCTCTGACTGCCAATATTCACATACACCAGTTTCGGGATCAGAAAATAGATGAAGCTTTAAGAAATGAAGTGTACTTTCGATAAGCTATTGGTCGGCGTTAAATTAAAAAAAAGTCTTTGCCGAGATATTATTTGTCCATCAATTCATGAAGCTCTGACTGCCAATTTGCACATACACCAGCTTTGAGATCAGAAAATATATGAAGCTTTAAGAAATGACTTAACCATTTCTTTTGCAAGACTTTGCAAGCCAATTGGCGCATCGTTGAAATATTCATGGGGTTGTTACGTGGCGTTCCACGAAGAGTCTTAATTAAGGCGTTCAATTCAACTTGTGCAAGGATTCCTAGCTCCTTTCACCAGGTTGCATCATCTAGCGCTGATCATCGGAGCGTGATGCCTTTATAAGAATTAGCAACATTGATGGATTTTGAAAGTAACGTTTTTTATAAATTACGCTCTCCGCTTAACTGCAATCTCACTTGAGATGTAAATTGTAAAGTGACGTCTCGGTATGCGGCCATTTATCTATGGCACACTTCACACAAATTGCCTATTCAAATTGGATTCTGAGAAAATACCGATGTCGGTAAGGAATTCCATATTTCCTATATCTTGTAGTGCGATGAAATTCTTCTTGCTATTCCGAATTTTAATTCTACGACGAGCACTTCAATGTAAATTTGTCTGCTACAATATTTTGGTAAAGAAACATCGGAGTAAGCTTATTTCGGCGAGTAAAATATTTTTACGTAATATTTTGATAAACTACACTAAAATGGGACTTTGATAACTAGATTAGACTAGATTGTTTCATCAGCTCGGCCCATTCACGTCCCACTATGCCTTTAAGAACCGACGACCGATGGGGCGTTAAGGTTCTTCAATGGCGACTGCGAACCGGCAAACGTAGTAGAGGAAGGCCTCCCACGCGATGGACCGATGATCTGGTCAAGGCGGCGGGAAGCTGATGGATGCAGGTGACTCAGGATCGCTTAATGTGGAAATCTATTGGGAGGCCTATGTTCAGCAGTGGACGTCAAATGGCTGAGATAATGCCTTTAAGATGGTGACTACATTGTTAAGCTCTAGTTTAACAATTAAAAACCTGCATTGAATTACGCCGTTTACATTACATAGTCCAAACCAAGATGGTTGATATGGAAATAAGCACTTTGGAATAGAGACCTAGGACGGGACATAGAAACGCTGATATTCAACCCACCAGGATACAAGATTTAGCCAAAGTGTGTAGAAGACTTTTAGATAGGCTAGGTATTATCTCAGATTCTCACTAGCTGAGAACTGCGTGACACTCGACAAGTACTAGAATAATCGTACAAATGTATGACGCCTGTAATAATTACAGCAACAATCGTGATCATAAACTTCTTGGCGCTATCAGACAGTCTCACGCAGATGGGGCATCTGCGTGAGACGCACGCATTCGTTAGGACTTTTCCAGGCCCTATTTGGTCAGTTATCTAAAGATCGTGTGAAAGTGGAAATTATTTGCAAAGTAGTGAGTATAACGAACCACGAACCGTTACAAATCTGACATTTAAAATAAATGATCATTGGTTCATAGATGTGCGGATTAAGCGTCAAACGGAACGTTTCCATGAGAACTCACATTTTATTGTACATAGTAATCAGTTATAAAAGCTAGCCAAAATAATGGCTTAGATTGATTGACAGTACTTACGAACCTACTACATGTCGGCTACATGCCTATAAGCACACATTATAAAAGAAAAAAAGAACTGTACGAGTAAAAGTCCTAATAGGGTATAAAATCTACTAACTAAAGAAGTGTTAAAGTTATCGTACCAAATGTCGTTGTTTTTGGTAATGAAAGCTGAGTGAGTACTCTCAACTTGTATCTAAAATATAGTGTCAAAGCTCATGCAGAGACGCATGCTGAGATGTACATGTAATTTTCTGAAGCATTCTTTGTTTTTCTTTCTTACCTTTTAAGGCGCATTAAAAGTATTTGAAACTGTTATGTTGATTGAACGCCAGCGCAGGCGCATCACGGGTGCACACCGAGTCACATTGTGCCCGCTGGATGACGGAAGGCGATGCACATTGTGTTAATGCATTTCCGTGACTACAGGAATGACATTGAGCTATTTCATAACATTGGTATTGTGTCCGGTGTAACGCACTGTGAATGGATTGAATTCGATTGATTGACCTTCTTTTATATCAACAGACACAAGCTTCAATAATATGTTTGGTATTCATATCTGACTGTATCGAAAATCATCAACCATTTCAAAACACATTGCATACCTAAGTCCCTAAGTCTATTGCTAACCATAGGTCTTCCCATATTGCTAACTATAGATCTACCCATAAAGTACCAATGTGCCCGATTGCATATATCTTAATTAAACTCATGATATGGATCATGTTGTCTGACCACCTTTTGGTTGGTCTTGACGAAGGGTCTATTTCTTGAAAGATTGAGCATATTATTCAGAACACCGTATTACATCGGTAACACGTAACAAAACCCTTTGAATTGAAATTATGAACATCATACAAATGTTACTCTTTATTTATGGTCGATTTGTTTGATTAGCGATAAAACCGATCGAAATTCCCTATCTAATTGAAAGTAAACAAATCAAAGTTAATTAGATTGTTTGCTTACCTCTCACCGGTAAAGCTTACGTCGACAATAATCGCAGCGGCCACGATCACGGGCGTGTCACCGCTACAAGATAGCGTTTTAATTAACTTTTCTTAATTTATATCTTTATTACGAGTCCTCGGCTAATGGTGGTCCGTGATTGGCAATAAGCTAGCTAGCGACCGATCACGATAACGTGGAGACTGGTGCTTTCCTCGCAGTATCTATACGAGTCGTCACGTTCTGTTCTGTCAGCTAGCTAGTTCCAACCAGCTCATGAATGTAGACTTATTTATCATCGCGCAGATTCGTATTGTACAACATTTCCAATGCGAAAGCGCGATTCGTGAGCGCTTCATCTTTGCGGAAATGAGTTTTTACAAACGGAAGAATAACGTTTTAGATTTCGTATCGTATTTATGATTTTGTGAAAGAAGGGTTCGTGTTTTCAGCTTATTTATCTTTCTAATGCTGTTGGTACGTTTAATGTTTCGTTTTCTACAAATAAATAGGTAATTTGAAAGTTATTTTTCGTCCACACGGTACATAGTGTGGCAATGCTTTTATGGGTTTGAATGCAATTCATCGTCATCATCTCAGCCTATTTATGATGTCAGGATTTGTGCATCCTCTATAATATACCACGAGGAAGATTTAATCAACCACGCTGACCTGAGTTTATCCACTTGTGTTACCCCTTTCGCAGTAGCAAACTTAGAAACGTTTATTTTATAAAACTATAAAACATAGGCCCTACTTGAAAACGTCAAAATGAACTATAAATTTAAAAAACAATCGAAATATGATTACACTAAAATCACGAAGCTTACGTTCACTAAAATGCAACAATACAAATAAAAAAAAAATGTGTAAGTGAATCTAAGTGACAGTTCCAAGCTCTGTAAAAAGAACTGGCAAGAAACTTACAGGCTATGCTCTTTTAAATTTATCAAGTTGCGTCATCTTATTCTAGTCGCAATATAATACCCATCAAGTTCCATGAAAGGAGTAACCTCCTCGTACGTTGCTTAACTCTGGTGATCTTTTACCTACGTCTCTATTCCCGTGGCGCCATTAGCACTTTGTAACGTTGTTTTTTTACCGCTTAGGCTTAAATGAGAAACTCTAAAAATTACATCTCTAAACAATCATTTTTCTTCTTGCGTCATACAATTTCGAGTAGCTATTCCTTCTCACGCCATTTAATAAGTGATACTAGAGTCGACAGAAATGTATTTGTGAGTACTTGTATAGCTCTGGTAGATCTGACATTCTCGAAAGTTATTGAAATAATTATTCGAAAAGGAGAAGGCATTCACATAAAAGAAAATTGGTTATTCATCTACAATTCTCATTAAGTTGAAGTAAAAATATTCAAGTGTTAGAAGATATTCAAAGTGATACGATATAATAACATAGTATAATTTGTAGTCATTCTTTAATATATGACAGTGGTTAGAAAAGTGAATATATTATAACACAAACTCTCAACATTAGCGGCAATTGTCGCTTGGCTCCTGTAGATCACGAATTAATTGCACGTGATGGGCAGGGTTGGCACTATTTTTTTTAAATAATGTATACTATTACATTTGGGGTATACCTACTGTAATAACAGTCCCAGCAATGACATTTACAGAAGTGTGGATATATATTTTATGCGAAAGGACTTAATCGTATTTTTCAATAAATGTATACATTTGACAATTTAAAGTCATATGAAGAAAGCTATTATGATTAGAAACATACTATTGTTACTTACAATAATAAAGAATTACAATGATTCGTTATTTCTTTAAAGAAAGTAACAGGATAAATTATACGCCTTATCGTTATTATCTTTACAAATAATCGTAAGTGCTGAAACTAAGAGTTTCTATTTTCTCATTAGTATCTAAATGTCACAGAGTACCACATTTTACGACGTAACATAAAAACAACTCCAGTAAGATCATTGGTAATTGACAACCCTAATCAATAGACGTCTCACGATATAATTACAGTGATCGGATCGAATTGTGCGATTCAATTTATGTATCGATGTCAGCCGGCGCCCGGGTGCGCGCGCGCAGAATACCAAGCCACGACGATTATCCATTTACTTGATAATTTTTAAATTACAAACTACCTTGTGTGAGCGTAGAGTGTACTCTGTTTACTGGGTATTCTTGTTAAAGTTTAATGCGTACTTTTTGTTAGGATTAACGAGTAGAATTTACTGGTTGATTTATAACAATTTCCGTTTGAACACAATATCATCATATCAGCTTTATAAACTTCACGACTGAACATCAGCCTCTTCAATAGATTACATTTCATTGGGGGTATTTGCCAATAATCACAACGCTGGGCGGGTGGTGATCGCAGTTCAAGCCAGTTCACAATATAACGCTGCTGCCCATCATCCGGTAGGATTTCTCTTCGTGGACTCTTACGAGACGTATTGGCACTATTTGAGGCCGGTACCACACAGAACATTTTTTAACACGATACACGTTTAAAAAATAGAGCTATCACGATTGGTCAGTATACCTGTCCTTATCTCTAAAAGTATTGAGTTCGACACCCACCCAACACATATAGATGAACCTGAATATTAATTGTCTTGACCTGGCCTTGGATATTTTCTATGTAAGCGTTTACTAAAAACAGTATAAATCAATCCAATTAATCAGTCAGCTCTTTCCCGTCCTTATCTAAGTAATAAAAGTATTATTCCTAGCGTAAAATATACGCCCATAATGTGGCAAGTGCTGAAAATGTTACACCATTAACGTGCTTTTTAACAAATGTTCGTTTCTAGTTTTGACAAAAGTGATTATCGATCTTATTTTACGTTTACACTTTCATTGCACTAAGATTTCATATGCTTTATTTTAGACACAGACGCCCTAAGAAGCATGAGAGCGTACTAAAAATGAACACAAAGAGTTTTAATAATTTAAGTATGGACGAAGTGATGGCTAAAGATAGAAAAGCTATTGTTTCTTTTCTTTATGTATTTATTTTTTCAATGATTGTGGCTTGAAACCATAAGCTTGATTGTTACTTCATGAGCTAGGTTAAAGTAATAATTACAAGAGATTACAGCTTGGCCCATTTTAAAAAGGTTGTTTAAAGTCTTGGAAACTCTCTGGCGATGAAATCTCCCGCAAGAAATAGTCGCGCTATTTTTTAAGTTGTAGTTCAATAGAGCTTTGTTCAGCCAAATTTAAATTTTGATTTTGACTGACGTTTTCAAGCGTCCAAATGCTGAGGTGATAATTTTTGTGGTCCGTACACTTGAGTTCTACATTGTTTGTTCTCCAAAATAAAACTTGAAATAATTTTAGAATCTTTGTATATTTGACGGCCAATGTGGTGTGGTGGCGTGTATACTCGCACTCCGCTTTTTAGGTCATGGGTTCGATTCCTATACAGGACAAATCTTTGTGTGCATATACATGTCGTGGTCTGAGTATTTTTATATGTATATTAAGTATGTATTTACAAAAAAATCTGCGTATTTATGTATGTTTATCCGTTATTTCATATTTACAACACAAGTTCTTAATAATACTTATCTTGGAACTAAATGATTGGCGTAACTGTCACAAAATATATATTTTTATTTTGGTTATAGCTAGTCAGTGATTTTAGGTGTTCACTAGTAAACGTTTTATATAAAAAATAAAGACGAATGATTCATGCAGTTTAATGTAAATTATTTCCAGCTTATACACCAGGAAATAACTATAGTTATATATAATTTATTATCACCAGAGCTACTCTTCACTTCCCTTTAATGTGTGCATGAGACTATGAGTACACATAGGTACCAAAATTATCTACAAACCATTCGAGGATAATAAATAACATTGAAATGAGTAATCAAAACCACAAGGGCATGTTTTGCTTGTATTATAATATACATAATTAATATATAATATTTTGGTTTCAAGTTTGAAGAGTCAATGTGATAAACATACATAAATTATTTTTTTTATAAATATATATATTTTTTTAAGTACTAAGAAAAATAATCATAAACATAAATATTTGTCCAGTGTGGGAATCAAACCCACGATCTTTGGATAGGCTTGCAGGTATTTCTTTATTAAAGATTTTCAACAATGTTAGAAACAAATTCTGCACGAATGGGTTTACATCTATAGCAATCTCAAAAAGGTTTGAAATCGGTGTCAACTGATATTTTAAACACTCAACCAATAGACTACGACAAACGCATTAAACAAGAAATTTACCATATAAATATACCGATCTTCTATTTTTAACCCAAAACAGTAAGCTAAAAAAGTCATATTCAACGATTTCACTAAACAACAGTTATATTAACTAGTAATTAATCGGTCATTGACATATGATGTACACTCTCAAACAATATAAAAAGTGGCGTTCGATTTACCAACCTGTATAGACAGTTAGTTAGTAGACAATAATATATGAATACCATATTTAAATTATTCAATGAACTATAACCGGAGGGGGAGAACAAAAGCCCTGTTTGAAACTTCAATGACAATCGAACTGACAGACAAACAGGTACACAATGTTAAATAACATTCCACCAACGAATATGTAATGTTAGTTGGAATATAATGGGGTTTCTACCAAGATCTTAGGAGCTCAAGCCAACCACATCTGCAAGTGCACCTGCCGATTACCGGCCGAGGCTCTGGCGAACATAAAAGTTCGCGGTAAGCGGCAATAAGCTCGCCACCTATTTATTACGTGGGACCAACGTTATAATTGGTGTAATGAGTGCGTTTATTATGCTTCTGCCTAACCCTTCGTGGAAATAGGCGTGAATGTATGTATGTATGTATGTATGTTAAAAAAAACTTTACCACCAAGGCGAAAGATGGCCAGTTATCATAATTAAATCGATTTATTTCGATCCAATACCATCATTACCAGTGGTATTACTTTTTTTATTTTATATACCGATCGGATACCACTCTTTAAATTAATTTTAACAAATATACGATCTACTTCGAACTAATACCAAAACATGAGTCTTGGTACAGTTAGCTAGAAAATATTTTTTATTTATAATTATGATACGATTGTAACACAATTCCATACCATACTTATTAGTACTGGACTATGCTAAAACTCTATATTAAATACATACATATATAATGTCACGCCTCTTTCCCGTAGGGGTAGGCAGAGATCACATCCTTCCACTTGCTACGATCTTGGCACACACTTTTAGCTTCATTCACACTCATTAACCTCCTCATACACGCCCGTCGGTTTAGGGTACTTTTGACCTGCCCTTTCTCTAACATTTTTTGTATTTGGTCATGGAAGGTCTTACGTGGTCTTCCCCTCCCAACACTTCCATTCACTTGTCCATCATAAATCACCATATTGTTACATTATTATTGACCATATTATTGCGGCTGGGCTCCTATTCTTGTACTTGCTTGGATATTAGGAGCTATCAAATCAAAAAGCTTAAAAGTCAGCAAAGTTTATTTAATAACCACTCATATTTATTTGCAGTCATGACAGAATACATAGACAACACTGAAAAGCCATTAATAGATTTAGAACCCAGGTCGCTTGTTGTAAAGATGAAATTTGCATGTGGGCATAGTCTTAAAGTGCATACAAACAATGCGAGTTGTCTCTTCACGAACCATGATCCGGACATCTGCGAACGCAATTTTTTTACCTTAAATGTAACGCAAATTCTTCATATGTGCAATTAACGCAATAGGTACGCGTATCTGACCATTGGTTGACCAAAAATTACTTTTCAGACACGAAAAGAAGAAAAAAACCCTTTTTATTTGTCTTCGACACGAAAAGAACCTTTTTCAACAAACATAATCTGTCAAAAAGATATCACTCGCGGTCCACATGTCAACCGAAGCAAAAAACCAACCAACGAACATTCAGTTCAATGACAAGCGACAGCTTATGGGGTTGACAGGCCAATTACGACATAAACCCTATCTGGCTATAATTATCAGATGTCGTACATTGTAACAACAGTGGAAAAGTCGCGACTTATAATCGATCCGACATCTTAATTCACAAACGTCGAGCAGCATTTTCTATCTCATTTCATGCAATGCAATTTTCACACTTCACTAACCCAGTGGGTGGTTAACATAATAGGAAATCTTTCATTTCATAATTACATTTCTTTCTATGATTTCTTTTTAGAAAAATTGTTAGTTGGATATAAGAAAGTCGATCAGTTTTTTTTGGATTTCATTGTGAGATTGTATTCTATGTAAATTATGCATCGTATATCATTCAACAACACTAATGATACGTTTTAAAGATCGTGAATTATATATATTATTAATTACCTAATTTATATGTTAAACCGGTACTAATAAATACAACATTGAGATGTTACATGTTTACATTCGCCCGCGGCTGCGCCTGCGTGCGCGATTTCACATTAAATTCATACTATTACCTTACGGAAGTACATTACTGTGCTAAAAAGTATTGTGTCTTTATGTATTTAACTATCTGTATAACAAATTTTATTTCAATCCGTTAAGCTATTTAAGCATCCATACTTCAAACCTGCATAATTTCTCACAATACAATCAATACATATAATAAAGGCCAAAATTAACTTCGTTCCTTACGATTTTACATATCAACCAATCTCACAATTTCAACGAAATTTGGTACCATGTAAGCTCAAATCTTAGTTAACTTTTTACGACCTAAAACTCTAATTATTATATTAAGATAAAGCCGCGGCAAGATCCTGCAAAAACACCATTAATACACACTACTAACAGTATAACAGTAATATATAAAATCTATTGTGATAAATCAAGCAATAAACGATAGATAATCATATGTTTAAAAGTTTATACATTTTAAGATTAATTATCAAAATTAATTTGTTAAACCGGCACTAATAAATATTGTTAATCACCTACCAAATATTAAAAAGCGTCAGCAAATTATCAATTTTTAAAAACAAACTACTTCATTAATAAAGTGTCTTATGTGAAAGTCGGTAGTGTTTCTCGCTAGTCATTCGAATGTCAGAATTGGCAACTTTATTGGCAGAAAACTTTCACAAATTAATCATTTTATAATAAGTAAATATTTTCTGACAAATACACCAATTACTTAGTTCCAATATAAGTATAATTAAGAACTTGTGTTATGGATACTAAATAACGGATAAATATTTTATGATAGTGAGTTTATGAACAGAGATTAATTCACTGTGATATAGTACTAACGAAATCTACTGAAACTTCACACAACATTAGAGACAGATAACGTAATACAGAAAACATATTTACGTAGTTTTCTTTCTTGATTTTGCAAACTTGGTCTGAAACCAAGAAAAAATTTCCTTGTTTATAAATACTTTGCCGCGTTTGCGTAATTCAGTATCTAACAACCACAATTCAAATATTACAAAGATTATATAAACAAAAAGAACCAATCTAAAACGATGATCGATTTCGTCGATGACTAGAATATAAATTCAATTTGAAATGTGATACCAAAAAGATAAGTGAAAGCTTCGCCTTACCTTCAAGCCGAATATCGAATACCACAATAGCCCTATTGAATGAACTAATACGCACCCATAAAACTACCGTTTGTTCCATGTAAAGGATGCATTTATTACGTGACTTATATTTCGATGATGACTATTAATATTGAAAACGGCATTGTGCCGCGTCCCGTTACGGCTTATATTCCCAATAGGTGCGATTATTCAACCGCTAGAAAGTGCACTGAGCCAATAGCAATTGCATCAATGGAATCGCGCCGGTATGCGTAGCCATTATGTCCATTGTTATTCAAATAATAAAAAAAAGCATATATATTCATAGTTCGATATATAAGATGAGTTTTGACGACCGATATTGTAGTGGCGAGTATATCCGCACTCCACTCCTTAGGTCGAGGGTTCGATTCCCACACAGGACTAATCTTTGAGTGTATAAATACGAATATTTGTTCTGGTCTTGGTATATTAAGTATGTATTTACAAAAAAATAAAGTATTTATGTATGTTCATCCGTTATTTAGTTTCCATAACACAAGTTCTTAATGATACTTATCTTAGAATTAAATAATAGATGTGTCAGAAATATTTGTTTATATTTATTTCTTTATAGTTTGAATGACGGGCAGCAAAATCATCTTGCGTACTGGCTTGAACTGCGATCACCAACCCGCCTACCCAGCGTAATGATTATGGATACAATAGAGTGTAAACTATAAGGTTTATAGGGATCCTACCAAGACCTAAGGAGCCCAAGCCAACCTCACCTGCAAGTGGTGCACCTGCCGATCAACGGACGAAGCTCTGGCGAAAATAACAGTGCCCGGTAAGCGGCGATAGGCTCGCCACTTATTAAGTGGGACCAACTATATAATTGGCGAAGTGTGGGCGTGTAATATGCCTCTGCCTACCCCTTCGGGGAAAAAGGCGTGATTGTATGTATGTATGTTGTTCTGGGTAAAGGCAAACTTCTTACGCGTGTTATCAGTCAGAAAAATATAAAAGTGTTAAAATTAAAATTGTTTGATTACACTTCAAAACATGTCGCGACTTTAAATGGTTCACTGCATAAACATACTTTTAATAGCAATAACTAGTTGACACTTTCATCATAATTTCCTAGAGAAATATTCACATAATTTCCCAGAGTTTCTCATGAGTCTGTACCATGCAGTATGCAGTGGTGCGGGTGGTCGGTATTTACAAGTCGTTAGAGTTTCCGCATCAGCTTAGTTGACGTATGAAGTCTTAAGGTGCATCTACACTGAAGTGATTTGATGTAGAGTAAAGATTATTTATCAAGAAACCATTAGATAACTTTATATATTTTGTTATGAACAGCGTTAACTGTTTTGTTGCCCGTGGCTGCTTACAAAAGTTCGCTACAGTATATATTTCTATTACGTTTCACGAATTTTTATTTATCGCCACTACAATTTCACTACATGCTGTTTGTTCAATTCCACACTATCTGTACCAAATGAACATAATTTGAAATGAGGTATTTTAATTGAGAGAGGTACAAAATTTGGTCGTAAACAGGACTTTAAAACATGGTGTAAAATGACACTGATAAAATTACAAGGGACAAACATTCTATTCATCATAACAAATGACAACCAAAATATTATTTTGATGAACGATATTTTTTTGGTGTGCATTGTGCATTGGTTGTTTGGTTGCATGCAAAAATCCGCCTTGCATTTTTACGAGAAATAAAAACCTTCATACATCGCTTTAAATTTGTTATAATTAAAAACGTTAAAAAAGTATTTATGACTTTAATACACTTAAGGTTATTGATATCCTAGATGTAGTCTGTGAATAAAAAAAAAAATTAATCCTGGGCAGAATTCTTAGCTCACCGCTTTGATTAGAGTCTGAGTCTGTATAATAAGTGTTTGTCATGCACGGAAGCGATCGATATTTAATGCTACACAAACGGTGGCTACACATTTTTGTAAGTTATAAATTAATCAAAAATGCAGGTTTATTTATTTTTGTAAATAATCTTTCCCTACTATATGTGTATTAAATCTCTGGTAGGCACTTTTTGTTTTAATTTTTTTAAAATATTATATTGCTGCACGATGTCATTATTTATAGGAATGCTATGTGTGGAAAAGGCTGTGACAGAATAGTATACCGTATACTGTTTAAGAAATGTACCTACAACGTAACCATTATTATGTTGAATAATAGAAGACAAATAAATTGATTTTCTTATTATTACTCTCTTATTAATCTCTATGAACGTTGCTTGACTTCGTTATTCGTTTCACACATCGCTGCTTCATGAGCCCCATCAAAATATCTGACAAAATAACAGATACTTCATAGAATTTACAATTACTTCAAAAGCATTAACAGTATCTATAAATAGAATATATTATATAAGATGAATGTGAGTGTCGCTAATTACGAGTATTAGAAATGAATTGCAACGTACCATAGATAAAGTCATGTCAATGCAAATACCCCCGTATTTATCACCTCAGCGATGTTAAAATATTGTCTATGTATTATTCATCTAAGCAAATAGTCAACAATTACCAGTCCTAACATAACTTTAGTGAATGTTATATTGAGAAGAATATTTATATTTACAGTTTTAGCCAGACGTTAAATCATCGATCATTATTTCAGCCTATGACCCAATCTCAGCAGTCAATCAGCACTAAAATAAAAAAATATGGCAAGTCGTTCCTGTGTAAGATGGGTATGTGTTTGCCAACTCCTACAGTCCGGGGATTTTTAAGCGGGGCGTGAAGCGGCATTTATGCAGGCCATCTTAAGTGGTTGCGCTTGTTACAATGGACGGCGTACCGTCATTACCGTGCAGTCCATAGACCGCTCTTACTTTTTTGGACAGCATCGACTGCTTTCCATTAGGCATGATGTGGTCACTTTGACGAGATATATAAAAAAATTGTATAGACCCACCACTTGTCTCAGTCCTCCTTTCATATAGTGAGATGGTATCAGGTCATTCTCCATCACACGGACCCAAAACAGACTTAAAGAAACAGGTCTGTGGCGATCTGCTGTTAGAATTCTTTAAGCCACCCAATAGGTCCTGTATCTTAGCATAACGAATACCACAAGTTCCTAACGAAACACGAAGTACGTATGCGACATTAAATGCGTACCTCTGAAAACTGCGTAAATTCAACAACCATTTCCGACCTAGCATCGCCGAGCAAAAAGCTAGTAATAAAAAAGTGTTCCTATACAAAAGTGAACGTTAAATGTGTATATATTTCGCCTGGCAATCGTGAAACTAATGACATAAAATTTGATACTCCATAACCGGTATTATAGAGTATCATCGCAAAAAACTATGTCAGTAGAACATACTAATTTAGAACAGAGACACAATTCGCCAACCTAGTGTTTAACGTTTTCCAGACCGTCAATTGTCATTCACAATATATTGTAACCATTATTAAGTGGAACTAACCATTTGAAATGCAGAAAAGTGCCTGTATATTTATAAATATACATCGTTTCGCACATTAAACACATGTTATTCAATTTACTATGCCGTAGTACAAGTGATACTTGTAATAGTAATCACGGCGCTAACTTTTATGATGCTAAATAACCGTAATTACTTTACATAGTATAGATAAGTAATCTGTCCGTGTATTTTAATACAAATAAATAAATTTAACTTTATAATTATGATATTGATGTGCTATGTGTTGTCCCATTATCCGCAGTGACGTTACCTTCAACCTTCATATTCTTTCTTTTTTTCTTTAAAGAAATTTATATTTTGTAGAGCCATATGTGTCGGTTATCGCTGTATATGTTAGCTAAGTTAGAAGCTCTTTAGCTAAGCTCTGTGGTTGATCTACCTGCTTAAACAAACAGCACCTTCTTAATTGTTTTCCCAGCGATAGACCATACACTTGTTTATAATATAACATATATCATCACAGTATTAATGATAAATATCTTCCTGTACACATAAAGTACATTACAAAACGCAGTCAGTAGTCAGTGTCATCTACATGGTGTTGCCATTTATTTATTCGACTCGTAATCTGCGCCCACGCACATCAACTCGCTGGGAGATTAGAGAAAGCTTTGTACACTGATTTTGTTACCCTTTAAGTATCTACACCGTGGTTACAGATAGTGGCTATATTTATAAAGAGATTTATTAATTGATCAACGTTTCATACGTCATGATGATCTAAATGCGAAAGTTGAATTGCATCGTCTAATTTTCGAACAGAACGTTTGAGGATCAACGTGATTGTTACTTGTAATGTTGTTGATTGTAAATATACTTTGGGGTCTTCATTTTATCAAATAAAAGTGACAGCACTAGTTTTAAATTTGGCTGAACTTAAGAGTTTTGAAATAAGCCCCATAGTGTTTAAGAGTAGTTTTAAGTTTCATTCCGTTTCTCAAGAGAAACAACGTAAATTATTTATTGAAGATTCATCACCCCAGCCCATTAACGAATCAGTTTTAGAGCATATTGGGTCAGATTCTATCGTGCAAATCCAGCGCCAGTTGGCGGAGTTTGTAGAAAATTTATAATGTTAAAAAAATGCTATTATAATATAAAATATTGTATAAATATTATTTTGTTCATATAAATATTATTATATATAAATTTGTTTATCCGTTATTAAGTAGTCTTAATGATACTTATCTAGAAAGTAAGTAATTGGTGATTGTAAGATAATAATTATCTACAAATATGAATTTATAGATATCTTCGTAGACACTATCTTTTAAACTTATTCCGTTATTATGGGATAGCATATCAAACAACATAGATCATCCCAACGCTTTTACAATAAACATTATATTAGCATAAAGCGTGTTACATGATATATGCATGCAGTCAAGTGATATATGCGAAGACAGAGGGCCTTAGGGCTTAGAGTCGTTCATTAGGTACTTGACAGATGACTTGTCAACGATTTTGGAATGTTGGTACGGCTGCCAGTGGCAATCTTAACAAACGTTAGCATAGCATTGAATATTGCGACCTGCGGCAAGGTGGACGACGACTTGAGACAGGTGGCTGGTAGCGGATGGATGCGTTCTGCAGAGAACTGTGATGGTTGGCTCTCTTTGGGGGAGACTTACGTTTAGCAGAGCACGACGATTGCTTAACTGATTGATTTGAATTTTGATGAAGTGGGTCTGCGAGGCTATGAGATGGTTAGATGATCATTGAAGATGTTTTAGAGTTCTCCGTGCTACCAACAATGCTTTAACAGCTGATTAGTTTAATACATTTATTACACAAGTTATAAATGTTATTTAAGCACTTACCTACATTAGATCCTAGATATAACTTAGTACCAAAATATTGATATGTATTGTAGACCATTTCTATTCAATTTAAGTTCCAGTTAAATTTCGTTGATTCTTACCTGTAAAGAAAAAAAAACATGTATTAACTTTTTTATTTAAAAGGTACACCAACAGGATTATCATATAAGGTTTAGGCCTAACATAAACGCCTCATATATGTATATGTATATATATACATTATACAAGTATATTGTACGTTTGTCAGATATTCCTTTTTGTGATATAATATTATACCTAGTATACATCTACATTAGTCTTACGCTTATGTAATTAGCGCAGAGTTATAAATCTAAGCTAAAGTTTTTACATATGCTGTAATGATACAGCACTTAATCATTGAAATCTTTAATGTTGACATAAATTTATTCGACTTAACTATTTTTGAAGTGAAATAATCGTACATAAATAAAGCTAATCCTAAAGAGTGGATAATTCGTTAGAGATCTCAATAACAAATGCACAAATATTAATCATTCTCAAATGAAAACGGCATTTTAGAAACCCAATTCTAAGAGAATGTATGTAATACATAATTAATGAAGCGTTGCAGGCTAAATGTTTGTCTAACGAGTTTATAAGTAAAGGCTTGTGCAATATTGTTTTTAATAACTATATTTGGAGAAACGTATGTTTTACTTGCTCTAATGTATTGACTAACATTGCTTAAGAACATAATTATTTGTTCTCGTGTATGCTTAAGCAAGGCATTATATTTATGTTAGTTGGTTAGGTTAGGAGAAAATTTTGGAGAATTATAATTTTTGTTTTTTGACGACTGATACGATGGACGAGGTTTGTGTATACATGCTCTCAGTTTCGTGTGTGGTCGATTCCCGAACCAGACAAATATTTTTTTTGATCTGAGTTTTATTGCTTTTTGTGTACTATTTACAAGTAAGTATTTGTGTATCCGTTGGGGTTATTTGTCAATTCGACACGAACAACTGAACACAAGTGTGTCCAGTAGGTTGAACTTAAAATTTGTATATTTATCATGTCGTCAACTGAACACACCGAGATTTTTTTTGTGTCTAAATAGTGAAACTTAATATAAATTACTTTTTTTTTCGTCTAGTAGAATATCCGACGGTCTTTATCAAATCTTGACAGAAAAATCATATTATAATAGAACTAATAAATATTTCCAGTACTGTGGCCTTAATACGCTTAATGTTTATTAAAAAGCGTAAAGACAAACCCTATGTCAGTTCAAATCGAAATTAATCATTACAAATGCATACAATTCGTTCGGAAACAATAGCAATCGCGTTCAAATGCGAACAATGAGCGGAAAAGCGGCGATCTGTCATCAATTAAAGCCACATCAGACTGTGATTTAAATACATCATATTTTCCCTAGTAATTGCCACCATCCGGCGTGTATCTTTCTACCATTTTGACGTGAATACATTGGGCCAACAATGGGCAGTTCGTAATTTTGGATAGGTGTTGCAACATAGTGAAATGTTAATAGTAGATGTTAGTGGAAGCTGGTAGATATGTCTTGAAAATAAGAACAGAAGTGATGAGATTTTTACAAGACCTTTAAGAAGTGTTCGTAACGCTGCAGAGATAGCTGAGTATCTATTTAACTCTATCCTTAGTAAGTAAGAGTTAGTTCGAGAGTAATCGTTATGACAAAGTAGAGTTGTACTAATGCCTCTTTTATCACCATATAATCCCAATAAAGCCCCCAATTGGGTTCAGGCCACCTCTCATACCCCAAGGTAAGGTGACTCACGTCATACTTCATAACTTGGTACCGATGTACACTGGCGGAGACAAGTGTGTGGTATTCCTGCTGTAAAAAAAAATTAAGCACTTTATGGGGCATTTTCGTTGCTATGACTACCATATAATGCGGTTGCCTAGGAAGAATAGCGTGCAATCCGAAGCATGACAGCTCTCAAAATACCTAATACATACTGAACGGTGACCCATCCAAAGACTGACTTCAATGAACACCGCTTAATTTCTCCGCCGCCCTTAATCACGTCTCGCGACCGCTTCTACCGCTACTACACTGTGCTTTAAACATTCAGTCATCGCCTAGTTAAAACACAAATTGGGTGTTTTAAAACAGGTAGCATTGTTGTTTATAAGCCGTTAACTGTAACGTTGCTGTTTATCGATGTTCGGTTAATGCACGATAATGGCCCCGAGTGCATCTGTTCGTGACGAAGCTGCAGCAATGGCGGCGTATGTCGGACGAACGTTTAATGTATTAAGATGTTCACACGATTGCAGGCCCACTTATGGTTACATATTGTTACAATTAATCGTCGAACATGCAATTGAAAAAGTGATGTTGAAACATCAGAGTCGTGTTTGATGACAGTTTTATTTTGACGGGTATTAATGTAATTAATATGTCACGAAGAGCGGGTAGATATATTAAATCCACGCTCTTCGCTGCGAGTGTTGTCTAGTATATATTAATAGAAATAAGCGAAGCATGTTTTCTAAACTAGAGAAAGATGAAGTGTTCGGATTCCCGCCGCCGAGTCAAGGAAGTGGGTTATGTGGATCTTACCTATTTATGGGAGTACCTAATAAAGCGTTAAGCGTTTCAGTTTGCCCGTGTATTTGGAGTCTAACTAGTCACGATTGAGTCAAAGAATCATTTAGCATCGAGCTCAAATGTAGACACCACTTACGTGAACCACCAAATTCACTTTTATTATATATTCTTATCCTAGACTACGCTTTCTACCCGTAGATAATAAGCAAATAGCAATATCATATATTTTTTAACTCCTAACTCTTAATTTTCTACGCATTACACAAACGCTTTAAGCTTACAATAAAATTCATGATCAAATTGCCCTTATTGTACCTAAGCTTAAATGTTCTAACATCATCGATAATGTTGGCAAAAAAAGAAAAACTTGTTCAATCAAAACTGGCTTCAAATTATATTTTTTAAAACAGAAATATTAGAAAAGTCCGAGTCTGTCTATAAATAATCATCACCAGCTAATATTTTAAAGAAACTTAAAACATTTCAATAGGAAGTTCTCACTTCATCGTTAAGTTCTAACTGTTTATCTTTTGTTTCACCACCAAACTTTTTTATTTATAGCCACTTCAAATAATATTAGTTACAATTAAAGTTCGCAAAATTTTATCTATATTGCATAAATATGTAGTTTAAACAATATATTTATGCCTAAAATAAAATTCAATAAAATTGTCTCAACGATTTCTGCGAGAAAACGTAACAAACAAACTGACTATTAGAATTATACCTACTAATTTAAATAACAAAAAAAATGGAAAGCATAGCCAACACACAAGACTATCAAAAGAAACTTTATAGCGAACTAACAACAAAATACTTCGCGTCATAAAGAAATAAGCTTCCGGAAAGCATATAAAAAAATATCTAGTAACGCTGACTTGGCACTATTTGCCGTAAAAAATTAAAAAAATATTATAGACGGACGCTTGATTGAGGCCAATCCGATGCATGAAAGTCGTTTTTTTATAGACATGTCGATTCGTCAAGTCGCATACATACGTCGGACAATGTGATTGACAGTTATATGCAACATCATTTTCGCGGATCACATTTTCAACGCTTTCGGGTCAAAGTGATGATGAGACGATAATTTTTTTTCTCTTGTCAAAGAGGTTTAATATATACCTTATAAAATAACACATTTAGGGGCTTATTACAAAAAAAGATCTAAAGTTAAACCAGGTTTTAAATTAGTACTGTCACTGTCTTCATTATATCAAATAAAAGTGGTACTGTCACTAGTTTTAAACCTGTTTTAACTTTAGATCTCGTTCTGTAATAAGCCCCGATGTGTTCAAAAGGTCATACTGTAGGTACATAAAATTTAATACTGAGGCGTTAACATTGTAGTGTGTATTGTATTGGTCCAATGAAATGTGAATTTCAGTTATATCAAGATGCACAGGTAAACGAAAAAAACCAAATCCAATTAAGCCTATTACTCTAATTTATACAGATTAGTTATAACATAAAAAAAAAAAAAGTTCATATTAGCTTAATATTATTTTTGATTGTGGTATATCGTTCATTTTTCCGTGAGATAATTAAAAGATGTAAAAGCATTTATCCCACGGTCGAAGCAATAGAACTAGTAAGTAATAATTAAACTGATTACAACAAATAGAAATGGAAATATTCAATAAGAGTTTCGTAAGAGAATAAATTAATTCTCTAAGAGAAATCCAACCATTGATTACAACAACGGCCCACTCAAATAAGTTAATAGCAACGTTTTCAAATCAATTCCACATCATGTACCGTGTCTTTTGTAGATAACATAACAACATAGAAAATTGAAATCGTTAAACTTTTATTTGTCGGTAATATAACATAACATGTAGTTACTCATTAACTGTTTTCGGAAAGGAACGAAAGGGTGTGGTTAAATGGTATGAACCTTACAGACATCACTCCGCTTGTACGGGTCTTAAGTATTTTCATTTTAGAAACCCGTTGTTTCATACATACATGCATATATAATACCACGCCTGTTTCCCCGAAAGGATAGGCAGAGGCATATTATACGCCCACATTTTGCGTACATTGGTTGCGAGCCTATTGCCGCTTACCGGGAACTTTTATGTTCGCCAGAGCCTCGTACGTTTTTCGGCAGCTGCACCACTTGCAGGTGAGGTTGGCTTGGGTTTCTCAGATCTTGGTAGGATCTCTATATGTATCAATTTCAATTTTACCAACTTTAAGTAAAGTTTTTGAAAAAATTATCTTAGATCAGTTATCTGCTTACTTTTATGTAAATGAACTTTTGCACAGTCAACAATATGGTTTCATGAAGGGTCGTTCTACAGCTGATGCTGGTGCTGCGTTACTACAGCATATTTATGATGCCTGGGAGAGGTCGCAAAACGCCATAGGAGTGTTTTGTGACTTATCGAAGGCTTTTGACTGCGTTGACCACGGTACCCTTATTCTTAAGCTTAATTTCTATGGCGTGTGTGATTTGGCTCAGAAGTTGATAGTTTCATATCTTACATCTAGATTTCAAAAAGTAGATATTAATGGCGCTAAATCATCTGGTTCGTGTATACAGATGGGCGTTCCTCAAGGCTCAATCTTAGGCCCATTTTTGTTTCTGGTGTATATAAATGATCTTCCTTTCTTTATTAGTAGAAAGTGTGAAATGGTGTTATTTGCAGATGACACATCAATAATATTTAAAACTAACAGAAATAAAAATAATTATGACGATGTAAATAGTGCACTTTCAGAGTTGCTTCACTGGTTTACTGTTAATAATCTTCAGTTGAATACTAAAAAACTAAATGTGTTAATTTTTCACTACCCAATGTAAGAGATGTTGAAACCAATATAGAATTGAATGGTCAGAGGTTGGAAATGGTCGATTCAACCTTATTTCTAGGTGTAACACTAGATAAACACCTTCAATGGGGCCCACATATCGAAAGCCTTTCTGGTAAACTGAGTTCTGCCGCATATGCAATTCGAAAAATTCGTGAGATAACGGATGTCGAAACTGCTAGAATTGTTTATTTTAGCTATTTTCACAGTTTGATGTCCTACGGTATTTTATTGTGGGGATCTGCCGCTGAAATTGAGACTATTTTCATTTTACAGAAACGAGCTATACGTTTTATTTATAAACTACGGTCTAGATCATCCCTTAGAGAGTTGTTTCGGGAAATTGGTATTTTAACTACTGCCTCGCAGTTTATCTTTAACTGTATTTTGTTTGTGCGGAAAAATATAAATAATTATTCTAAGCGCTGTGAACGTCACAGCTTTAACACACGAAATAAAAATAAACTGTTAAATCCATTTCTAAGACTCCAAAAAATTCGGAAGTCTTTTATGGGGCAAGGTATGAAATACTACAACAAAATTCCGCATGATATATTGGATTTGCCCTTAAACAAATTTAAAGTAGCTATTAAAGAAACATTGATTAAGAAAGCATACTATTGTACGCAAGATTATATAAATGATAAGACGGCATGGCTGTAAATTGTATCTATCATAGAACAAACAATTTTGTGGTCTGCGGCTGTTTGATTTTTATAATATTATTGTTATTTCTCATTTGTACAAATCTTTTTATTTTGTGGCTTGAGTATGTCATGCACACTTAAATGTCTCTGGGGTGGCGGCGTTATGCGTCGGGTCGTTACATTCCCTAAAATATGGTTGAGTGAAACGATGGCTGGTTCATTCGTCATACTCGTGAACGAGTGCTGCTTGTGGGGACTGGTCTGCTCTTGTCTACTATTTTTATTTGTAATTAAAGATTTAGCTAACTGAAAAAAGTTAATATTATTTTTAATCTGATAGCTGCACACACAATTTTTGTTGTCCTATCATTCTCCTAAATGATGTTTTTGATTAGGAACGCATAGTATTGTTCAAATGATTATATAGATATTAAGACTGAATTGCTGTAAATGATATCTTTCATAAGACCAAAAATATTTGTGGTTTGCAGCACATTTAATTAATATAATGTTATTTTTGTTAAAATTTGTTTATCCTGTAGCTTGAGTATGTCATGCTCACTCAAATGTCTTTGCGGTGGTGGCGTCATGCGTCGGGTCGTTGCGTTCCCTAAAATATGGTTGAGCGAAACGATGGCTGGTTCATGCGTCATACTCGTGAACGGGTGCCGCCAGTGGGGACTGGTCTGCTCATGTCTACTATGTTTATTCGTACTCATACTCGTATAACTTAAAATAAAAAGTTATTTTCTTCTTTTATTTTAAATCATGTGACTGCAGAACACATGTTTTTGTAGATTTGTCAAATTGTTTTACTATTAAGTACATATTCTTGTAACTGGCGGGAGAAAAAACTAACCTTGACGATTTTCTTGCCCGTTCTTTTACGACCAAGCTCCCGCCCGCAGTGAATGGGCGCGCTAGTTTTTAAGTTTTGACGTTCATAAGAGCTCTTTTGAGCCAAACTTGAATAAATGAATATGAATTTGAATTTGAATTTATATATATTTTACGATGCCTTCGTATGCAACTCACAGTCACACATTGCCGATTTTTTGTCTTCTTTTACAATGTTTCATTTAACCATTTTTCTACAATGTAATCACAACAAATGCAAATTGTCTTCTCATTTCATATGAAATTGTAATCATCTCTCATTGCTTCAATCACTTTACCTATCTACTGGCAAACAATTTTAATATGCCATTACATCAAAACAGCTATTCATATATACTCCAATATAATTTAATTACCGAGGCAGCGAGGAATGCGGTGGCCATTCATATTTCCACCTCAATGAATGCATTAAATGCAATTTGCAGGGTTGCAGAAATGAATGCCAACCGCGTCGAAACATTCAGCCAGTTAGCTGGAAATAGAATATAAGAGAGCTTAGTGCTGAGTACAGGAGGTAATAACTAAATCCTTTCATATAATAGACATAAGTTACCGCTTTGTCTATTCCATACGATGCTAAGCTTGTACATATCACTTACAATGTTATATTATTAATACTGCACTGCGCTTGAATCTAGACATCAGCTGTAAAGTCTGATATCCAGTTATTTCGCTAGGATAATCATCTCCAGTGCAAAGTTGAAGGCACCCGAGCACGAGGTAGATCACCCATGAGATAGACGGACCAAACCAAAGCAGCTGTGGACAGGTCTCTACACGTGTGTACCAGGACGGCCAACATCAGAGAGGAATGGCGGCGAGTTGTGAGGCGGGTCACTGCAACTGACGTCCACGACCACTCTGCCAAGAGTGTAACGACGAAAAAGAAGAATCATCTTCAGCTTCGCCTATTAACGTTCCACTACTAGGCTAGGCCTTCTCTCACAAAACTTTGTAAGAAAGATACTCTATAGGTACTCTACAACGTGGAAAGGTGTAAATATGTGGAGGCGGCTGTGTAGCATCCTAATCCGAACGGTGAGCCGTCCCTGACAAGAAATGATGACAAAAACAGTAAAATTAACCCATTAGCAAGCAGTTAACATAGAATTGAAAAGTTAAAAAAAAAGTTACGTGTTTTGTTTTTAAATATCTAAACGAAGAGAGCAGAAAGAAAAATATAGGTATCTCAGTCGGTCTAGGTTCTAGCCACAAAACCATTACCAATAACATTTAGAGTCCGCTACATAAAATTCAACGAGACATTACAAAGCGTAAAAACATTACCCTATAGATGATTTTGCACTTTGTGGTAATATTTTTTAATAGCAGCTGACCACATACTGGGCTTACCTATACTATTTTTAAGAGATATAGTCATTATTGTACATGTCGGCCGATCTACGACTGAACTGAGTATTTTTATATAAAATGAATAAGAAGATGTTACATTGGAGTTAAGTAATTGCTGCAAACAGCATTTCAGTCAAAACATACCTGCTATATAAACGAAACATGAAAAAAATTAGCTAGAAAACAAGAAGGTTAAGTGTTTATTAAACCCTTTAGGTCTTAGACAATGGGTCGAAAGTGGTCAGGGCTATGGTCGACAATAAAATATCATAGCATGCAGAGCGCACTCTCTTTGAAGCGGTGATCGTTAAGAGGACCATCCGACGGCGGATTCTACCTGAAGTCAAAAAGATCCACCTTATTGGCACAGCGGGTTTATTCGGTAATACTGGCCTTTGTCCTATACATCAGGAATCCCAGCATATCTTAGCACCTACCTCTGATACGCAAAGTATGTATAAAAAAATACTGTGTCTGGGACCGCTGGCGTTCAACGTGTCAACCTTCAAACTTATATCTTATGAGCAGCCAAACATCAGCACCATTTTTCCTCGAAGTCTAACAAACTTTCAGTTCTAACAGTAGTTCTTAGAGTATGTCGCATAAAGTAATTTAGTAAATACTAAGAACAAGACATTTGAAGGTACGCCCTTTTCCTCGTAATGTGCAGCCAAGCCCACCACAAGCTTTCTTTTCACTTGAATTTGGCTTTTCAACTAATGCCATGCACTTTGTTTACGAGTTACAACATTCTTTAACGTTTATCAGATAAAATAATGTAATATCACAGAGGAATCGAGAATAAAATAATGTTAAATTATGTGACTTATTGTGAGTGAAAGTTGAAAAGTCAAGTAAGGTTACAAACATGAGAGTTATGCGTATATGCTCAAGAGTTAGGAGACTTTAATGTAAATAAAACTGTTTAACGAGAAATCTCAGACAAGGCAAATTAAACATTTTGTTCAAATATTTTTCGTTAAATGTTAACACAAGTACTTGCTTAATTTGTAAATAATATATTCAGATTATTACACATGTAAGCCGTTTGGTACCGGACTAGAATCGTGCCACCCCCTTTCATCTCACGGGGAGTGTAAGAGTCGATGAAGAGAAATAAAGAGAAACCCAACCGGTTGGCATTACTACATGTAAGCTCACAAAGTTCAGTTATTTTAAAACCTATCTATTGTATGATAATGCGAACGAATATGATATCGTCAAATAGTATTATAAATTTAGCAAACGGCAGTCAAATCCCAAGTGGACTTAGCGGTAAATATACCGTACTTACCAATTTGAGCACGTAACTTAATAAACCGAACTTTAAGTTATGAATCACGTATTTCTTTTGATGCACCAAGTGCTTAAGTTACTGTTAGATTTGATATAAACGGTCAAGTATTTAAATGTTTACAAAACTGTTTGACTTATTTACATTCAAGTGAAAAATCAACCTCTTTACACAATTTAGGGTATCTTGCACAACGGTCACTGATCCTGTTTAGAGATAAATAAATCTATGTAAAACATCGTTCCGTCCCTTTCGACTTTAAACGAATGACTGAAATGCAATGACATATGAAATCAAATTTAGCTTAGAGCAAATTAAGGACTGATGAGCCCTTAGTCGCCACCAGTATCCTGTTTATCTGAGGTGTCGCAGCATGTCTGGAATAGACATGCATTCCATCCATTCGTTCCTTTTGGATTATGATATTTTTTATAAGTATACACACATATATAATATGAATAGGGTGCATAGGGATCCTACCAAGATCTCAGGAGCCCAAACCAACCTTACCTGTAAGTGGTGCCCCTCTGCCGGGGTTGCGGGATTGTTCGAAAGGGTTACCGCGGCCTTGGTGTTACAGGCTCAAGAAGGAACACGGATGGTTTTTAGTCAGTAGAAGTCTGACACACGCTCCCGCTCCACCCACAGCGGGAGAAGGTCATTTGATGATTTTCCATCCCAAAAAAAAAAAAAAGTGGTGCCCCGGCCGATCAACAGACAGGGCTCTGGCGAATGTAAGCGGCAATACATTCGCCTGCCTATTACGTGGGACCAATAAAGAATTGGTGAATGTAAGCATATAATATGCCTCTGCCTACCCCTTTGGGAAAACAGGCGTGTATATCTGTATGTATATTTATAAAAATATGATGGATATATTGTCAAACAGTTATTCTCATTACTCTTCTCGTTATGTACAATTTTAACAGACATACATTATGGAATAAAATTTAAAAAAAAGAATATAATAATAAGTTAAGTACTTATTATTAGAACGGGCTTGACAAAAACTAACTCAGTAAGTTATGACTATCAATTACACTATCAATACTATCCTAATAATGAAATGAGAAAAGCTTGAGAATTAGATTCTCATTCTTTCAAGACTGCTAAAATATTCCAACTACCAATAACTCCATTAACTCGATTATTATCCCGGAAAATAACTAAATTCCACAGGATACACCCGTATCTAGACCAAGGGGAATCGCGAGCGGAATCAAGTTAGCTTATACGTTGATATTTATCATATTATAGTACATACTACTCATATAGGCTTACAAACCATAATTAAATAATGATACAGTTAGTATTCCAATAGCTGCACTTATAGCATGAAGATGGGTAATTTTATTACAAAGCCATGATTCTGAGCTAATGGCTATTGCTATAACACCTTACATTAGAATCAAAAACTCCAAATTATTTTGCATAATGACTTTACTATGACGATACTATATAAGTATTATTATAGTGTGGATGTCGGGTATTCCCGTTCTTCGCTCCAATGAGTAATGAATTCGATTTTCAGTTTTCAGACAACACAATAATGTATATGCATAAACATGCCTATGTTTGTCTTGGTCTAGGTGTCTGCTATGTATTTATTTACAAAAATAGGTAGTTAAGCTTGTTTATCAGCTGTTTAGTTCTTCCATAGTATAGTTATAGTTATTAATTTATTATACATATAGTTGTTAACATCACAAAACGCCATAAAGATTGACCCATGTCTGTATTGTCAAGAGCATTAGGGAGGGTTCCGATATATAGACACTCACACCCATGCACTCACACTCACACACACTTACATGCTATCACACACTAACACACGTTACCATACACCCACTCGCGCTCTAATACACTCATTCCAAACACACGCACAAAACAGGCTAAAGCAAAAAGACATTTAAGTACATAAATATTTGGCCATAAATGTCTTGAATATAATATAATATAATGATTGCTTAATATTTGTAACGCTGATAATTTCAAATTAAGGCAAATCTCAAATTCTAGTTCTCAAGAGACAGGATTACCTAGTTTGGGGACTACCAGTAAATAAATGTTGTACTACTTTTTGGCAATTATTTTTTTTATTTATTTTATTTCATTTATTTATATAGGGCGCTTTAGGTGCTTTCATCTCACAACTTGACGATAAATTTTGACGTTGAGTGTTCAAGCTCAGCTTAGCTTAGAGTAGAAAACATGTAACGTTATAAGCGTATTTTTGTTGCAGACTGTACCTTTATTGTACTGTACTATAGTAAAAGTAGTTTACGGTCACTAATGAGATTCTAGGCAGTCTAACCATTAATGTTAGCAATTTAATTATTATACCACCGGGATCGAAGTGTACTGCAACTAAACTACTTACACTAAGTAAGGTTGTTAGTTCCTAATTGTCATACAATGTATTTAGGTGAATATACAGTTTTAGCTTAAAGAATAGTAATTTTTAGGTTCATTATCATCATCATCTTTTCAGCCACACGAAGTCCACTTCTGAAGATAGGGCTCCCCAACAGTATTCCATAAATGGCTCTATTTATGGAATACTGTTGGGGTGTGGCCTAGAATAGTGCCAACCCCTCTCATCTCATGGGGAGTCGAGCCGACGAAGAGAAACCCTACCGGATGATGGGCAGCAGCGTCATCCTGCGTACTTTCTGAAACTGCGATCACCAACCAGCCTGCCTAGCGTGATAATTATAACCCCAAATAGAAGAATGTGATCTATTAGGGAGGCCAATGTTCAGCAGTGGACTTGATAAAGCTGATATGATGATGATGCTGAATCGTAAGAGCAATATTCCACGTTGATTGATCTTGGGTCGCCTGCATATGACCAACCATTATTTATATAATATACTTACATACATACAATACTTTCACATACGTTTCCTGGTTAGAAAACTTATATCGGAACTGGCACTTATTCACTTAAACTTCCTGACCTCAGTGTAATCATAAATTGGTTAATTTTGACGTTTTGAAGTACTTTGTAATAGTTTATGAAATAAAAGTTTACGAGTTTGACTATCATATTTTTTCTTATGCTTCAAGCATTCTTCGTACCAAAATTCATTATGTCTATTTCAAAATTAACAACGGTAATTTTTAGTAACGTAAAATAAATAAACAGACACTTACTCATACATACTCCTACATTGAATTAACAGCAAATATTATTATGAGCACGATACAATATAATAATGATCCCATTATAAAAGTAAATGGTATAATTTAAGCTTGTCGACAATATAAACAATGCTCAATTCAATAACCGATCCCCGAAATGAGCACAGAGTACCAGAGTATACAGATACCTTGTGTGGTTTATTCAATTCGAGTGATCTGCGAACATTAACAAACGATCCGTTGTGCCAAAACAATACAATGACCAATTTGTGACCATTATAGTCAATCTTCGAGGCAATTTCTTATATAGAGTAAAATTAAAAACAGATGGCGCTATGGTGCAATTAGTTTTACACAAGTTTTAATAATACAAAATGTGCGTGACATACTTTTCATTAAATACAAGATCGAAAAAAACAAACACAGCAACCGTTCAGTAGGTGGAGTGTTAAGTAATAGTGTACAGTTTTCTGAGTTCAAACCCAACTGATGTATAAAGCACGTAAACATATGGATTATGATTATTTCTAAAGCAACTATATGTTAAAAACGTAATAGATAATCAATTTCTCCCCGGAGCTCATAGTGACAAAATCATTCATAAATATCTAAGAAACTTTACAGTCATATAAACATTGGGAACGCCTCACCGGTCTACTAGCTTCGTTGAATGCGCATGAGTCGTGTGACATTGACATCTCAGGATTACGGCTACAAGAAGGCGCTGGTATATCCGCCGAGAAGGCAGTGAACCGAAACATACCTACGTACTGGGAACGCACTACCTACATTACAGACCACAAATCTTATGGTTATTATCAACTTTTTATTAAAAGCAAAAATATTTTGACTTGTGTGTGAGAAATTTCTGTCTTAACTTGACTCAACATTGTCATTATCAACTTGAAAAAGATGTTTTGTTTTGGTATGGTCGCATAGATATTAACATACAGCTAGTCAAAACGTAATAGGTACACTAGAGACTAAAATATAGTATATAGGGTGATAGGGATCGTACCCACATCTAAGGAGCCCAAGCCAACCTTACCGGCCAGTGGTGCACCTGCAGTAAACTGACGAGGCTCTGGCAAATATAACAGTTCCCGAAAAGCGGCAATAGGCTCGCCACCTATTACGTATAATATGCGTGAAGTAAAAGAGATAGGTATGACGAAGTTTGGTTTTTGGAATTAGAGTAGACCCTCAGGATCGGAATGCTCGTGTGGCTATACTCTCTACCAATCCATAGCGTTCGTGGCGCGAAATCTGATATTTGTGAATAAATAAATCTCTATGATTTGAATGTACCTACCCAATGATGTTAACACTGATTTCAGCCTTAGCTTAGATTCTAGCCTACATTTAACACAAAAGAAAATAAAACTAGCACATCACTTAATGAAAGCACTATCTTAAGCGTGACTTATAATTAATTTAACCGTACAACTGTCATAGTACACTTGACTTTCGAAGCAGAACCTACAAATTGCGTGAGGTTCCCGTTTTGTGGCAACCGATCCAAACGTGTCTTTAACGCGTGTAATTTTCGTGTAATAACTACTTAAACTTCATTACGCCTGTACGTGTAATTGGACACGGTCATCTGTGACACGTCACCCACTTATCTATTTCGTGTGTCGAACTAATGTTAAGCGGCGTACACAGCTTACACGATTTTTATTACCGGCATTTACCGGCAATTTCGTCCGTGTGATAAATAGAAAGTAATGACTTTTTTGTAATTAACAATTTAAATACCGCTTTGCCTGATTTAACCATAGAATGATGTTTTCCTCTGGGTTGCGGAGGTCAGACAGCAGTCGCTCTATGTAATAACTGAAATTCAGTTAAAATCTGGTTCGATTTGTGTGCAGACCCTGAGCCCTAAGCTTTAGTCTAGGGCAACCGGGTCAATGCTGAGATACTGTACGGTAGTCCGCATGCGGTTCTAACCCGCCGCTCGCCACTCGCACAGTAAGAGTAAGGAGGGATGAGATGCTGTACTAAAGGGGGGTCGCTCTGGCCACCAGCGGATGGGAAGGGAATGCTGTACCAAGGGATCGCTCTGGCCACCAGCGAATGGGAAGGGAGTGCTGTACCAGGGGGTACCCCGGCCACCAGCAGGAAGGGAAGGTACTGGGGGGTTTAGCCCCGGCCGCCAGTATGGAGATAAAACAGTTAAACTACAACGGATATAATATTTAACAAATGGTGCCCCAAGATAATGAGCGCTGTACAGTACTTATTACAGTTTTACTATAGTAATAGTATTATAAATACGAAATTGTTTGTTACTTCTTCCTTCTGATTGATAATTAATTATTATAAACCTGGTACACAGATATGCTTGTAACAATGACATGTTCCCGTTAAATAACAGATATAGTAAAATTAGAATACATACTCTTTTGATGCGGGTGAAGCCGCAAGCATTGCTAATAATTAATAGGATTAGAGTACCCTTGCAGGGATTACTGAATTACAAAGTCTTAACTCAAAGCCACGTAACAACGAAGTGAAAATGTTATCAACCTTTAGAACAGACATGTAACGATACATCTAAGTGCTTTTTTATGAGTCTATTAGATCCGAAATAAGAGTGAGCGTTTATTGTGAAAAATAAAACTTTATTGTCAGCTAAACATTCTGAAAAGTAATTAAAAGAATGAGTATCCACTAAAAACCCTCAACAAAAACAAAAAAGGAAGGCATTAAATTCCGTTCCTAATAGCCAACATTCCTGTAAATTCACTAAACCATTGCTGCTTCAAAAAGAAAATATATTCAGACACGCAATAAGTATGCAGCCGTAGATGCTATCTTTATTTAAATAACATTCAAAAAGTTATTGCAGGCTTCGTGAGGAAAATCATGAGGCGACCGGTAGTCTCTTACATATCATATCTGTAGAATGTTATCTGCAGAACGGGCCACGACATTAGTCAGCATTTTATCTCGTACTTTCGTTTCACACGGAGACAGTGCTTGCGATATAAAAATATTAACGTCTCAGTCGCTCGGTGTAGCTAGCTGAGGAAATTTTAATGTCGAACGATCGACGTGACTGATACGAATAGAGGCTAACAACTATAAAACTAGAGCCCACGTTATGAAGTTAAAAGAATGTAGGGTTCAAAACCCTAGAAATACAAGAGAGCTTTTTGGCGGATAAATATTAAGTGGAAGTGACAAGTCACAGGACACAACAGGATTTAAATTTGACCTGGATTCGGCTTAAAAGATTAAGCTTATGTTAAGGGTTCAATAGGAATATTAATCCACCATTAAGGGTTGATATTTTTGGCCCAATGGTTGCTCGCAACACATGCTGATTTAATAATTAGTAAATTTTATAATCCGCACCGTGTCGGCGTGGTAGGGTATGATGCGAATCCATCTCATCCTAATTTATGTGAGATACCCAAACTCAGAAGTGGGACGTAATGAGCAGATAACTGGTGATGGTGATGAATTTTATACATATACAGATATATATTCACACTATTTTGTTACACGTAATAGGTAGCGAGCCTATTGCCGCTTACCGGGCACTGTGACGTTCGCCAGAACCTCGTCCGTTTATCGGCAGGTGCACCACTTGCAGATGAGGTTAGCTTGGGCTCGTTAGGTCTTGGTAGGAGTCCAATACAACTCAGTTATCAGAAGTAAAATATTGGATTAAATTTATGTTATATTAAGCATATATATCATCAATAATATCAAGTGTAAAATTAATAACATCTACATTACGTTTTTAGGTAGTTAGATCAAACTGATTACAGTTGAGCAATAAAACAGATAGGTTGATCAATCGGCACGATCGTGCGCGCACCTGTAGAGATCAACTCGTCGCGCGTCGTGTCGCGTCGTGTCTTGTCGTGTCGTAGCTAGGCATCGTGCGCGGGCGCTCACGACATCGACTGCGCTTTGATAACAAACTGCATCATAATACCATCTTTTACGTTACGCCATTACTGTAGATTATGTGGATTGGTAAGGTTCGATAGAGGCTTAAAAAGCTTTCTGGATAATGTTTCCATTTTGTCTTATCATCTATTTTTTCTTTTTGTCTCACATTTTGTGTTTCTTCTTTATCTGCTGCTACTCGTACTTTTTATAGAACGTTTGTTTGTTTTTTGAACGAAAAAGTTTGTTATATATATTATATATATATTGATAACATAGAAGACTGCAAAGCTATGAAACCTTGAACACTTCCACTACTGAGTGAGTCATTAATTAAAGAGAAAATCTAAAAGCACCAATTAGCCGCCAACAGTCATACTGATAGCAGTCTAGATAGCCTGCGCCATTTCCATGTAAGGACCCAACGGAGCATTTGAAACTATATATTCTTATCGGAAAATTAAAACGCGCTGAGCGTAAAATTATCGTTGACAATAGAAATAAAGCAATTCACTGAGAAAATCACGGGCAATCTTATCTCCTCATGTAAAGTATGTATTTGTTTGTAATCTCCACATGAATTGACAGTCTCATCTCATAATGCCAACTTCGCAAAATGACAACCGGTTGTAAGTATATATATTTTTTTAATAGGTTAAGGTTTTTTTTTTATAATCAAGTAAAAGAAATGCAGTTTACATAGATTACCGATTTTGTCGTATTTCAGCGTTTAAATGAACGTTTTATGGGCGGTTGTCATTTTGCGAAGTTGGCATTATGAGATGAGACGGAATTGACTTACATAATAAGCAAAAAATATTAATCTAGGAACGAGAAGCCTAAGCGCTCTTAGCTCTGCGTTGCTGGGTCCATTAATTCGAAGAGGTGGCCATCAAGAGGATGCAGCAAATGACGATATTGTGAGACAAACAAATTGGTTTTTCTGATCTTTTAAACCGTATTTTATTACATCATTGCTTTCAAAACCAAATCGCCTTACTCCTTTATAGCCCCTCAAACTCAGCACGAGTCTCACGAATTCAGATGAGAAAAAGAAGATCAACAATTAAAAAATAAGCATTAACATATGGGTTGTATTTTACGCGCAAATGATTACTTGCGCTACGCAGCACAGAATTTAGAAGCTCGAGTACACCAAAAATATTTTCCCATAATACCTTTAGATTAGTCACAAACGCAATTTGTAAGATTCCTACAGAGACGGCTCGTTAAAACTAAAACAGTGGCTTTATACCGGCCAGGCAGCTGCTTTCCATTCCTCCAACTCGTGTTTGACATTTCAGACATTTCGAGAATGTCACCGCGACGTTTCACCTAAGTAAAAAGTCGTATCACACGTGGTTACAATTTGTGAATTTTTTTTATGTTAGTTTTTACGTAATAGTGGGAGAGATAGTAGACTTTATTGGGTGGGTATTCCCTCACAGCAAAATTGACCAATAAATGATAATTTGAGGCAAAATGGATATAATCTGGCTAATTGTATAAATATTTAATTCAAATATTTAAATGTTTCATATTGACTTACGGATATTTGTTGCACTAAAGAAAATATTTGTATATTTGGAAATATAAGGAATGATTTAACCCCACTTGATATAGAAGAAATTTATCAATATATATAATATAAGAACATATGGAGTATATGTAATATTGTTGTGCCCGACAGGGTTCATGGTTAGTTTTAACTATTATTTTAAAATATTTTGTTGCATTTCATAGTGCAATGAAATAATATAATTAAATTGAAAAAAAAAACCCGAAAATATTGCATTCGCCCGGACAACTCCAGGAGAATGTAGGAACCATATATTTTAATAAACCAAAGAGAAATAAATAAGCAAAATCGTAGGTATAAGTAAATAAATATTTTAGCCAAATAGGACTAACTAATTGAATTAATTTCTAGTCACAACTTGCGAAAGGTTGTTTTTATAGAAAGCACTCGCCACAGCCTATGGTCGCTTGCCATCACCAGCGTAATGCTAATCTTTTTCACGTCCGCTTTGACAGCTGCATGGTGTTAGCTTTTGGAAAAACCACGACAGCTCATTCCAACAACCCAACAGATGGTTTTAAGTACAACATACGCACAGCGTGGACACTGCAAGAGAAGAAAGAAGAACACCTCGAGGTATTAAGAATTTAAATTATCTTTAGGATCCCAAGCCAACCTCACCTGCAAGTGGTGCACCTGCCGGTCAGCGCTCGAGGCTCTGGCAATCACAAATGTTCTTGATAAACGGCAAGAGGCTCGCCACCACGACGTGGGACCAACAATATAACTTGCAAAGTGTGGGCGTTTGATATGTCTTTGCCTATACCTTCGGGGAAAAAGGTGTAATAGTATGCATGTATGTATTAAAGCGAGGTTAAATATAAAACAAATTTTATTAGAGCCTGCCAGAACAGGTATCTATTTGACATCGTATATCCTTTGCTCACTGAGCCTTGTGAGAAGGATTTTGAGCCCAGTATTCATAAAAAATAAATAATAAAAATTTATTTCATTAAAAAGTTATGGTTACAATGATTAAATTAAATTGAGTTATACGATATTTCAGCTTTTCTCAAATACACACCCAAATGTCTACTATCTCTGGGACTATAAGTTATGCATACACTATGATTGATGGCAATAAAAAGATAATTATTGACATAATGTAGTCAATTTACGTCGCATTTGCTTGTTTTTAGAGTTATTTAATGATCATAGGTGAGAGATTGAAAGTGATTTACTCTTACATATTACCTACGTCATTTATTGCATACAACAAAGCCCGCGGCTTTGGTTAATAGAACTTACCTTTCCAAAATAAAATCCAAAATTTATGTTTTCACTCTCTATATAATTAAACTAGGTTATTTTATTACTAATAAAAAAAGCTTATATATTATTGTCTTTTGTTGTTAGCAATCTTACTCATCATACGGAGAGTTGGTGAAGAGAAATCCTACCGGATGATGGTCAGCAACTCATCCAGTTAGCCGACCCTGGGCCCTAAGCGTAAGTACGGGGCAAAACCAAGATAATGCTAGGATGATGATGATGACGTCGTATCATGTGTAAGAGCTCTAAGAGACAATGATGAACGGCAGACGACAACTGGTTATCCACTGTTTTTTTCTAAACAAACTACTCATGTTTTAACTGGCAGGAGAAAAAACAACCTTGATGATTTTCTTGCCCGTTCTTTTATGACCAAGCTCCCACCCGCAGTGAATGGGCGCGTTTGTTTTGAGCTTTAGGCTGCCTGTCCACTGAAGCGGAGCGAGGATGCGGAGTGGAGAAACGGACAAATATTATCCAATAGGAATCGCGGACAGGAGAGGAGCGAAGATTTGATGAAATCTTATTGGTTAATATTTGTCCGTTTCTCCACTCCGCATCCTCGCTCCGCTTCAGTGGACAGGCAGCCTTATTGAGCCAAACTTGAATAAATGATCTTGACTTAGACTTTACTACACTATACACTGAGTTCTATTGCTCGCTTGACAGTGGAATGTCATAAAAACTGATTAGCGTAGAATGCAAAGTACTTTGTACGAGAATGCGGGTAAAGGCAATGGTATTAATGTAGTGGACTTATCTCAGATCGGTCCTCAGACTTTTCAGCAAAATATATGGGAACAGAAAGTCGGCTGTGAAAACAGTGAGTGCGCTGTTTAACTCATCGAAAAAATGTGTGCTAGGTATGATATCCTGTCTAATTTTGATGAGTTGCGGTATTTCTTATTTTACAGATTCTAACTACGTATTTTTTTATATTAATTCGCACCATAGCATGATTGTACTGGCAATTGTTATACTTTCCTTACGTCAACAGAGTAGCCAGATTAACGCCTTAACTACTAAGTAGATGACAACCCAAAACATACTTCTATACCTCAAATACAAACGCTTAACGATAACGAACTCATATTTTTGAGAATTATCTGCCTTAAATTATGAATCTGTCATTATATTTGTTACGAACCAATCAGGCTTACTGCACCTATTCATTCGGTGTTACTTCTGTATATCATCTGTTTATTAACATTTCCCAGGCGGTTTGCTGCTGCACCGGTCGAGGATCTGATTGCGTCTTTTAATAAACTGGAAATAACTTCGCATTACGTACAATTTAATAAATATATCTACTACAGTTTGTGCAGTACGTAATATGGCATCTATATTACTATTTTATGATAAAAGGAAGCCATGAAGACGTGGATGCAAAGAAATTAAATCTGTTAAAGTGGCAATATTACTAGATAGGTACAGTCAGGTTAATTAGGTACCTGTCTATACTCTCTCTATGACTCATTTCAATCATTATATAGTGGCTTCTGTTAACATCTACTGCATTTTGAAAGTGCACTTAATTGTTTGAAGATGAAAATAAAGAAAAGTCTTCACTTGTCTTCTATTTTTATGAGTGTTATTATTGCGTTAAAGTAAAAATAATTGTAAGTGGTGCTGAAACCCAATGCATGGTGGTATAAAACCGGCCAAATACATTCTAATTAATTGAAAGCCAAACAAAAATATAAAGAAGTATTTATTATTATACAGAGACAATATGCACATTAATTGCTTCAGTATAAAACTATAGGTATTTTTACATTATTTAATTACCGGTAATAACATAGTCTGTAGTTATTTGAACGTCGGATCGAGAGCTGCGCAAGAGCAATTTGTGCCCGCGCGGTGGTCTAACGGCCCGACGGTAATCGACGCGATAAAAAACGCACTGACAGTACGGCGACCATATCGACCTTCACAGATAAGGACTTTTAGGGAAAGTATAACTTCAAGACGATTAAGACAAAGGTGACGTTACCGATATTTTTATTAACATATTGAAATTTAAATACCTACGTACAACCTTAAACATCACATAAAATTGAAGTAAATTTTTTAACAGTAAGTTTTAAAAAATCCATGTAATAAAGTATAAGACGCCCGAGTTGAAAAAACATAAGACAATACTTGAAAAACTTATAAAAAAATAAGTAAAGTTATTACATAAAGAGACCTGATCACCTATATTTGTCTGTTGCTTAGATAGGAAATCACCATCCCTTGTGATTTTAATAATAAAAAATTGTAAAAGTGTAACTTTGGTATACAAAACCTTAACTTCAAGAGGCAAGTAAGTAATTTCATATAATGTTGTATTTTATAACTTCGATAAATGAATAATTTTTATATTCTATTAATAATATAGATAATTATATTTTAACACCAAATAAATTTATTTCGTAAGAATAGTGCTATAAGTTTTTTTATCGAATTAATGTTATTATACCTACAATTCATCACTCCTCTCCTAGCAGGCAAGGCTCAGACTTAAGCTCAGGACACAGGGTTACCAAATATTATTTGTATGCTATAAGTATAGTAATTAGCTATATAATTATCAGAAAGTTGGTGACTCTAGTCTCGGCGCAAACGTATAACGGATCGCGATGCGCTCCGTCTCTCATCGCGTTCGCGTGCGCGCTGCCTTCCACAATTTCGCGTATTGTCTTATCGAGACAATGACACAGCCCAGCTTTTTAAGATGCAGCCAACTAACTTAATGTTGTCATTTTATGTATGATATATTATTTTAATACTAAATTATGGTAAAGGTGTATCCTACCTAGGAGGGGTCCTACCAAGAACGTAGGAACCCAAGTCGATCATATTGCAGATGAGGAATAGACAAGGCTCTGGCAACCATAAATGTTCCCGTTAAGCGCCAATAGGCTCGCCACCAATTACATGGGACTAAAAATTTATTTGGCGAAATGTACATAAATATATTATAATCACGCCTGTGTAAGCAGAGGCATAATATACGCCCACACTTCGCCAGTTGTGTTTTTCGTCCCCTGTAATAGGTGGCGAGCCTATTGCCGCTTGGCGGGAACTTCTATGTTTGCCAGAGCCTCGTCCGTTGATCGGCAGGTGCACCACTTGCAGGTGAGGTTTGCTTGGGCCCCAAAGATTGTGGTAAGATACCTTTACACCCGTTAGCGAAATATGAGCGTTTATATGCTGTTGTAGTATGTATTAATTAGTTAAATACACACTAATCAAAAACTTAGTGCTTCTAATCTTAGCGCAAACGTATGTAAAAACGGATTCGCTCCGTCTCTCAACGCGCGCGCGCACCGTCTGCCTTCCACATTTTCTCGTATTGTCTTACGGAGACAATGACACAACCCAGCATCTCCACACGCGGCCCACTAACCCACTATAGTCGTGTGATGCCTCGCCATTGGCATTATATTGTTGTCACAATGCATACTTCAAAGATACTCTTTTCATTCATACACGATAAATTGATAGACAGCTTGTATTCAAGTATCGTTTTTATTCAATCGCTTTTGCCCCTGTCTTTATTGGCATAACACATAAAACTCTTTATTTATTACACCTAGTGCCAGAACGTAAGTAGGAGTTTACTTAATAGTGCATAACAGTCAAAGCCGAAGTCTTTTGTAAAGATGGCTCGATAAAGTTTCAAAAATGAGCGGGAACTAACGCCAGATGTATGCGGGTAGATTTAGATTTGCATTCAACTATAACTGAGTGAATAAAGCGGTGAAAAAATATACTCAAGGATCAATGATTGTTCCTTCATCATCACCATCAGGTCAAAGACCGCTGCTGAACATAGGCCTCCTTCATAAATTTCCAAGCGTAAGCGATTGTGGGCGGCCAGCGACCCTTATCAAATCGTCCGTCCATCTGTTCCTAAACAATAAATTGCATTTTAGAACTTTCTCTTCGTCTTTTGCAATTAACACCAGATCCATGAAATACTCACTTTCATTTGAGTGTTACCAAAGCATTTATTAATAAAACTTTAAGCGTTTTTAATGTAATTTAACAGCGACACCAATAGACTAATCACACACAGCTATAAACATAAACAATAAAAAGTTATTACTCAATTAGAAAACACTTCGAATAATTCAGGAAAATAGTTAAAAAATTGTACAGTCAGCGTAAAAAAAGTGTTTAACCACATATTTGAAAAAGCTTTTACCTTTAAAAGTAAGTTTGTTTCCTGAGTAACAGACAAATTGAATATGAAAAACTTAATGAACAAACTATAGATTATATGAAGATTTTAAGTAAATTAATATACTTAAACGTAATTATTCTGAAATTATTTGTACAATAGTAATATTATTTGCTAAAAAATCTCGAACTAGCTGATCAGACATTTTTTTTAGATGCCGATCATACTTCACCAACCGCGACTAACTATATTTAGTTATAAGCAATTCTAAAATTTAAAAAAAATTACAGGCTGGAATACCCCGCGACTGGATCTGGATGACCAACAGCAAGTTTGTAATTTTTTGAATAAAAGAGGGGTAACATTTTTTTTGTAAACCTATTCGTCAAAGTTGATCCTTTGGTTTAGGCGAATAAAGGTAACAAACACTTTTCACCAAACTATTATTACGAAATAAGGATATTACTATTTTAGATTTTTATGAGGAAAGTTAAAGTATTAACGCCCCTACAACCCAAGATAGTTTACGATGAAGTGAATCGAAATATCGATAACTTTCGCACATACAGCCTTCTAAAAGCATCTTATAGACGGATATAATCGCCAGATATAATCGACATCGTAAAACGGAACGTAAATATTAGCGCTGCCAATGTTACTTACTGTTATCAGACTTCTCTAAAGGCTTGTAATGTAAATTCGAAATAAACGCCCTCAGAGCTACAACTTGGGACAAATACTACAGCAAATCTTTAAACGCAAACAACGTTAAATTATTACCCTTATTAAAATATACTATTTGTAAAGCCAAAAATATTGTTTAAACACTTTGACAAATTGGTGCTATTGATATAGGGTTGGTGAACCTTAAATGTTATTAATTAAAGGTCTATTCATAGGGCACCTTACAATTTTTGTGTTTCTAGTCTTAAACTATAAAGAATTGGTACTAACTAAAGGGTATCTACTGCATACAATACTTTTCTTTTTAGTTAAAAAAAAACTTATTATTTCAAGTGTGGCATCGAACCAATACAAATTGCATCTATATTTTTGACGTTGAGTGTACAACCTTTACACGTTATTATATCAATTCGCAATAACTAAACTGCAATAAAAGTTTTCTAAAGGTAGAAGCTTTAAAAATAAATTGCCACATAAATGTAAATATTGCAAAATAATAGACTTTGATGAATAGGTACCGTGGTATTTTTAAATATATTCTCGATTTGGTTGGTTTTATGAATGACAGCAACCGAGCCCAATAATATCAATCATCATCATTCATCATACTCTTACAAATCAAATTGGGAGTAGTTAAGGCCATTCTTCATCGCGTAGACCTATATCAGTTTATATATTATTTTAAATCTTCGGATTTAGTGTAAAATGGTTTTTCTGTTGATATTATCATCAATCGCCATAGCATATATCCCTGATTACTTTTACAACACTTAAGTACCGTACGACTGCCGGAGGGACCAACAATAACATTTCAATTGTCTCCGAAACCGCTTCCTTGACGGTTTAAAGACTCTTATACACAGCAACATAACGCTATTGTCAGATTAAGCATTCGAGTAAAGAAAACAAGACATACTGTTCTCTAACACTAATGTCCCCTCGCTTTTGTTTGGCCAACTAAAGAAGTCCCATTGTCAAGCTGACATTAGTTTTCACCGATGTGGAGTGAAAGTTGCGGTCTCTGACCACACAGGCGATTTTTTACAAATCCCGATACATTGGGCAAGCGACCGCAGCACGACTGTTGGATTTATTACTTGACATTTCATCTGGGCATCTTTTATTAGGCTGTTGTCTCATTGTAGCTATGGTGATTATTTTATGGCAATTTTGTGGTTTTTCTTTTAGGCAGTTCGTTAAATTGCCATTTGCGTAGTTTGCGCATTTTAAAATATGTTAGCATTTTTTAAGGATGTCGCCTAAAGGTTGTCTTAAAAAGAGCATGTGATTATTTGATTGAAGTGATGAGTTTTCGGTTTTAGCCCAATCTTGTTTTATATATGTTATTGGTCGCATTTTGGTCAAGGCAAACGCAGACATATACACACAGGGAATCGAACTCACAACCCCTAAAACTTGAGAGCTAGAGTGGGTATCTTAAAATACACTCAACTGTACCTATATGAAAAAGGATTTCGTGTGTTTTATTTAATTTATGTTATACAACATATGTAACATATTTACATGTTAACATAACTGGGTCATTTGTAACTAACCAGTCCTTAATAGAATAAAGAATTACTCATGAAACAAGGTCGCAGTTCGCGTGTGCTCGCAAAATTTCACAAGGAAATAAGTCGACGCAAGTGTTCTGTAGCAACGGCAATAGCCGAAAATCGTAATAATTTAATATTCGTGACGTTGGTACCGCTGAAAATGTCACGGTATGACAAACTGTAGTTTTGATATCACTCAGAACACGCATTGTGGACGTAATAGGGTTTACTCTATTTTTGGTTTACTTACTTACTTTTGATTGGGCGAACCTTATGAACCAAACCGACAAATTGAACCGACAATTGAAAAAGTACCTAAATCTAAAGACTTAAGTACTAAATCGCGCCAAAAATGCGTTTAGTTGGTTATATTGCATTACTTACAGAATTAGTCTTTATGTAGAGTGCCGAAGTATAATAATGATCAGATTCTTAGACTGACTGTACTAGGTCTGCTTAATTTGGGGGCTACATCTCGAATTGTGAAAATGTTGAAGATATCTGTTTATTATTGTATTGATTGACTATTATCCAAAATAAATACAGTATTTTTAAATGTTGCGTTATATTGTAAGTCCATTTCACCTGTAATTACGTATTATACCAGCATATATACATGAATATAAATTAATATTAATATGAATTTAAATGAAAACAAAATGAATCAGTTTAATAAAGGGAAATTCCAAATGTTAATAGTACAAAGGAAAAATAATTACACCATAATATTGTTGCTATACATAATCTAAATATAGCTATTACGTAAATTTTAACCATTACCGATTTTAATTATCAACATTAATAGCAATTATAATTTTTCCTCATAATTTCTGTATATACATTTTAGGTATTCCACAATATAAATTAGTAATGTGGGTTATCAACCTAAGTAATTAATTAGTCTAGGACATATAACTCTCGGCGTAATCCAACCCAACACTAAGCAATACTATCTATGGACACCATAATACAGATGTATGTATTAAATATATATTTCTATATACTTGTCATAAAATATTAATCCACAAGTATATACATATCATCATAGGCCTATCTTCGTCTTCTGCTGTACATAAGTCTCTCCTAAGGTACGCTACTGAAGCTCGATCTTCAGCTCTACGCTCTATCTGATTATGTCATAAAAGTCAAAAGTCAAAAATTATTTATTTTATAACCTATTACATAGTATTTGAAAACGTCAAAATTAAATATAAACATGAAAAAAACAATCGAAATATTATTACACTGAAATCACGAATCTTTGATTCAGTTATATGCAACAAAACAATTAAAATCAAAAAATAAATAAGTGTAAGTGAATCTAAGTGCCAGTTCCGAGCCACCGCTCTGTAAGAAGAGCATAATTATACATATACGTTATTTTTATTAGTAGCCAGACTTGAAAACTTGAGCTTTCTATATTATTTGTCATCTAAACAATGATATGTGGTACCGGCCTAGAATAGTGCTGCCCAATCTCATCTCACGGGATCTCATCATCAAGCGGAATCCTACCGGATGATGGGCAGAAGCGTCATCCTGCTTGAACCTGAATATACGTTTGGTTTTTTACATCATATCAGCATTAAAAAGTCCACTGCTACACATTAGCCGCTGCAATAGATTACACTCTATTGGGGATATTTGACCATATTCACCTAGATGGGCGGGTTGGTGATCGCAATTCAAGCCAGTACGCAGGATAACGCGTTCTGCCCATCATTCATTAAGATTTCTCTTTGTCGGCTCTTACGACTCCCCGTGAGATAATTCTAGGCCGGTGCCGGTCGGACGGCGCAGGACGGCGTTGTGTGAATAGTCCAAAGATATTAACAGTATAATTAACTTCTGATTTTCCTACTAGTTTCATAATGTTTTGACACCATAGCGTGCAGACATCATGCAATTCACAATTGTGTTTCAAAAGGCATAAGTTTAAACTATTTCCCGGTGCCATAAAACACCTCTGCATTTCGCATTCATGGTATTACAAAACAATTTTTATTATGACAAATTTCTGCGAATGCTCAAATCGTCAAACTAACCTAGACATGACATGGAATATATGCGTGTCGTATGGCAATTTAAGCATGTTTGCTCATTTTTCGCTCGATATAACTGTCATTATAGGACACGGACATATTGGTGAATTTCTATTGATTTTAACTGATATCGCGCTTTAGAAGCACCTTATGAACAACCCATTAACCAAGATTGAGAAGTGCCTAAGTTCTTAGGATCGGTATTCATAAAAATTTATAAAGTGTGCACATAATAGATAATTAATCAAAGTCAAATAATTTATTAAAGTTTGGCTCAACTTTGGTACAAAGTACTACGCAGTCGTGGCTAGTGAGTTTCTATGAAATGTCACTGAAATGTCAGGCTGTACAGTGTAGTAAAGTCAAAGTTTAATTATTATTTTTTAAGTTTTAAAACTAACGCGCCAATTCTCTTTGGGCGGGAGATTGATTGTAAAAGAACAGGCAAGAAAGGTTGGTTTTCTCCAGCCAGCAACAGTCTAGTACTTGCTATTTCGTACAAATAATATTTATGTACTTATTTACAAAAACGTTTTTATTTATTTTGGCATATATAGAGAGCGATAATAATAGAGGTATTTGTCAAAAAGTTATCTTTAAAACTCGATGCTCAAAGCCTGCAACTTTTATTGTTGATTAGGAATTATTGAAAGGTATTACAGATCTTATTATCATTAAAACCTTAATAAAAGGCAAGCATAGAATATTTTTCTTTACGAGTAAAGTTGCGGACAACATCTAGTCATACTATAAAACAGTAAGTTAACGGCAAGTTCTTTTTTATTAAAATCTTTCTCCAAGCGCCTCGTTCCTAGACAAAGTGCGGCAGGTGCACACAATGTTGTGCAAGAGACTGTCTTTTTTAGTTCTTAAACAACCACGTCTTTTAATAATTAACACTTTATTATTTTAAACGTAAATTAAGTAAAGTCAATCATAACTCACCCCCACCAATGTGACTTATTTGACCTGGACTAGTTACGAACCCTTTGCCTTTGGTTCAAATTTCGAAATCGAGTCTAGTTCTTACTATAATTATACTTTAAGCTGTCAGCGTAATAGTGATCCGATAAAATAAACTATAATAGTATCTGGCTATCATAGTAGTATAGTTGTTAGTAAGGTAGACTCAAAAAAAGAACTAGCTCAAAGTATGGCAGAACATTGGGCATATTTCATTTGGGGTACCGTCAGTATTTAAGACCTTAGGTCCTTATTTATCACTTACAAATAGGTACTACATAACTAAAATCACATTAATATGTTAGGCGACAGAAAAAAGTCGGGAGACAGGAAACAACACATATTGAATTGTCTTCATTCTTGATTCTGATTAGATCATAACCTGCTTTTAAGTTAACAAAAACCTCACATAGCGGACGACGAACATTAACATCTCAATAAAAATGTAATTCATATAGGCAGCCCTCCCAGTTATAATTACCTTTACAAGAAGCAACACAACGGTCTTTTAGTGTCGCGGATACAGTGTCATAGCTTTTTATCGACACATAGATAATCGATGAAATACCGATCGAGGCGCCTTTTTCTTTCGATTATGGAGTACCGCACGAGTCGAGTGGTGTGCAGTAAAAACTCTATGGAACGCGCGGAACATCTCAACGATAGAGAAACAGGATTTTAAAAATATCGCCCGAGAATGCTAGCTGCTCACTCGTGAGCCGGTGACATGACAAGTTAATTTAATAAGAACTGCTAGCTTTATAGTATCTACTGGGCGCATTTGTCGCGTTCCGTGTAAAAGTGGAATGTATGTTACGTAATTGTATGTAACTTTTAGCATTTTAACCTTAAATAATTTATTGATTCAGGCGTTACTTTGCGGAAACCCATCACTTGCTTACATTTTAACCTTTCATAACATGGGTTTTATCCGCACCCAATTGATTGTTTGAGTCCTATCTTCCAGCAGTCTTACCCTGCTTCAAAATTTCGGTAAATAAGGCATACCAACCAAAATAATAAATAAAATATTGTTTTATTTCCCTTAGTTTCAATTTCTCTGGGAACTGCGTGGACAATATTGACGAATAAGAGTTATAAGACAGAAAACAATATCTTCTTATACAATACCAAGGAATTACGCAAAATCCTAATCATAAGATAATATTGCTTTTTGTTGAAGACTTTTTGTCTCGATTTTGCTTAGAAAAACTTATAAGCGATAATGTTATTACGCCGTTCTAGAAAATTAATGCTAAAACTAATATTCAATAAAATATACTAATTGTCATCTCACTCATTTCTCACAGCGTATAACTTATGTTTAGCTACTTAACACATTGTATAAAAATGTCATTATGTCCGAACAGATATCTGCAATGAAAACTAAAATCCATTGAAAGTTAACAAACCATCCATCCATGAATCATCATTTGACATCTATCAGCAACAAAGCATATAACTTTTGTTTTGTTAGATAGCACATCGTAAAATATATAAATAATAATGTCTATTATAATCAAGCAGATATCTGCAATGAAAACTGAAATCCATTAAAACAAAACAAACAAATTGCTATCTCGTAACAATCAGCATCGATATGTTTATTTGAAAAGGCCCCGCAATAAAGTAAGACCATTTTGTTAGGCTAACACTTCTTAGCTCTATAACTTGTCGAGTCTTACAACCGCCGATAAACGTCACTATAATGAGAACTATTGCCAGGCAACATTGTACAGCACATAAACTATGAGCAATTTATATTTCTCGTATTAGTTAAACGTGCTTTCTTTATTGTATAAAGACAAAACCCGCTTGTTTGCATCTACTCACTATATTTCATACGCATACATTACATATTTCATCGTGATCAAGTATCTGGATACTTTTCTAAACTAGTAATTTATCGCTAAAGCCGTCTCTAGTCATAATTTATGTATATTCTAGTGTGAATGTGAAGACGCTAATTTATTTGCAGTGAATAGCTTTGGCTTGAGACTGTAAGTTATTTAATTTTAGCTGCCGCCTACGACTTTGTTCGCGTGTCTCACAAGAATAATGCAAAACTGATTTTTAAGGAACCTTCGGGAAAAAACCTTCTTAGCAGTGCTCTCTCTTTATTTATTATTCTTTTATTACAGTGATTTATCTAGGGAACACCAATATCAAGGCAGTATTTAAATGCTTAGGCGTATACCATTTAAATATTATTGTAATTTTATCTTATATACACAATATATAGGAATACACAATTTTTTCTTGCTTTTTTATCGATATAATGTACCAATTTAATAAGCAACTTAGTCGAGACGTAACAGACAAATTTATTTTCAGAACATTAGCATTTTTTTTTAATTACCTCAAACTTTTATTAAAACGAGCTTTTGTTTGCGGCTTCATTTCCGCTAACTACAATTTCAGATAGTAAATTTTTGCTGCAAATTTTAAATTGCCTTTCATCATGATTCATAGTTTGACAAATATGAACCTTTCTCTACGTGTTTGTGATACAATCGAAGTTACTACAACTATAAAGATAGCTTTTAAATATTATTATTATTATTATTTATTTATTTGAAAAGTATATTGTATTGCATATAAGTTAAAAAAGATGTCCAACAAAACTGTTCAAACAGTTTGACCGAAGGATCAATTACTATAAACTATGATAATACATTAAAAATTTATAAATATTTTTATTTTTACAATTAGAATATATGTATTTTAATTACAGAGACCGTCTATGGTAGCATATTTATAGTTGTAGCGAGGTTTCTGCCAAGCTTAAATTAGGCGTAAGATTATGTTATCATATGTGTACGATTCTACAATAAAATCCCAAGCAACATACAGCAATTGAGCCTAAATAAATTTAAATTAACCATAAAACACAAGCTGTCTTCAAAGGGATACTATTCTATTAAAGACTATATGGCAGATAAAAATGATTGGGATTAAACTGCCGTTTTATACAGGCTATTCTAATATGAATGACTTGAAAACATAAATATTGTTAAGGTACATAACCTTAACTTATTGCATTGTATAGCTTCACAGACAAATGAAGATTGTAATTCTAGTACCAAACTAATGGACATATTTAAAAGAGCATAGCCTGTGAGTTTCTTGCCAGTTCTTCTTACAGAGCGGTGGCTCGGAACTGGCACTTAGATTCACTTACACTTAATTATTTTTTGTTTTTAAATTGTTTTTTTGCATGTAAGTGAATCTAAGCTTCGTGATTTAGTGTAATATTATTTCGATTGTATTTTTTTTTTCATTTGTAATCATGACGTTTTCAAGTACTATGTATAATAGTTTATGAAATAAATATTTTTTTTACTTTTTTTACTTTTTTACTATATCAGCCTAATAAAGTAAACTGCTGAACATTAAGCCTTCCCGATAGATTACATTCTATTGGGGGTATGTTCCCATAATCACCACGCTGGGCAGGCGGGTTGGTGATAGTAGTTCAAGCCAGTACGCATGATGACGCTGCTGCCCATCATCCGGTAGGATTTTTCTTCATCGACTCTTACGACTCCCCATGAGATAAGATTGGGCAGCACTATTCTAGGCCGGTACCACACGGCACAAGATTATATATGTATGTAAAAAATATAGGGATCCTACCAAGACCTAAGAAGCCCAAGCCAACCTCACCTGCCGATCAACGGACAAGGCTCTGGCGAACATAACAGTGTCCGGTAAGCGGCAATAGGCTCGCCATCAATTTCGTGGGACCAACTATACAATTAGCGAAGTAAACAGGCGTGAATGTATATATGTTAAAATAAAGGAGTAGAATCGATTTTCTGCCTTAACACTGATTCCTTGAACACACAGACTTAGTCTGCCGATTATTATTCATGAGAGGGGTGTCTCAAGGTCAAATTTAAAGTAGCTTTATAAGGTCGTATCTAAGGTAGTTTTATATCTTAATAATATAAGGCATTCTAGACCTTTTATATCTAAGCAATATGGGGCATTCTAGACATTCTCTAACTTAACAATATGAGGTATTCTAGACCTATGAGAGCGTCGTAAAGGCGTCGCTGCTCGTCCGTCCGTCGGTTCCGAGTAATCGCGTACTTCCGTGGGATATGCTAATTGTAGGGCTTGACACGCAAGTTTTGAGGCACCCCTTATAGGCGCAGCGCACATTTGGAGAATTCGGTGTCTGGCTTTTGATTTTAAAAATAACATGTTGTGACGTTAGCTTACGTGAAAGGCTTTATTAGTAAATCATCATTCTCCGGCCCTGCTCCCAGCTTAACTGGGGTCGGGCTGGGGTTTTATTATTAATAATTGGCTACTGATATGGCGTGGAGGTCTTCTCCTCGCAAGGTAGTGAGTTCGATTCCTATAAAAGTAAAGTAAAAGTAAAAAAAAATATTTATTTCATAAACTATTATACATAGTACTTGAAAACGTCATGATTACATATGAAAAAAAAAATACAATCGAAATAATATTACACTAAATCACGAAGCTTAGATTCACTTACATGCAAAAAAACAATTTAAAAACAAAAAATAATTAAGTGTAAGTGAATCTAAGTGCCAGTTCCGAGCCACCGCTCTGTAAGAAGAACTGGCAAGAAACGCACAGGCTCTTTTAAATATGTCCATTAGTTTGGTACTAGAATTACAATCTTCATTTGTCTGTGAAGCTATACAATGCAATATAACATAACCTTAACAATATTTTTTTTATACAAAACAAATATTGCTTTGCACCAATATTTGTCTTCAGCTGGGTGATTGTATTTATTGTATCTATTTACAGAATAAAAACAATTTATAAATGTTTATTCGTTTCGGGCACACATAAGCGCTGTGTGAGATGTCGAATACATTTCAGATTTTTATTATGAATTTTTAACGGTGTTAAAAAAAATATTGTAGTGGCTTATTAAGAAATTTATTAAACTGACAATTAACAAACATAAATGATTATATAACAGTAGGATCAGATGAAGCAGGCACGGTTGAAAGAAAGAAGAGCTAGTTAGTGCATAAATAAATAAAACAACCAAAAAAGCTACCGTTCACTCGCGTGATATAAGCTCTCTTAAAATACTATTGCCATATCGCATGATCGACCCAACATTTTTATATGTCGTAACTATTTCAGGTAGACGATGTTTCACACAGGCAATTTCTGTATTTTTGTTACAGAAATAATACATATTGTTATTCATACTTTTTGCTAAAACTGTATTTTATGTAACTTAGATTTGCATACCTTACTTAGACCTAACTTAGATTCAATCAGATTTCTCGTACGAAATCTTATAAATGAAATACACGCGCTATTTTTATAAAGGTCACATTGAATATGTCATCGAAATTAGTAAATTTCTTTAAGATTATAAGATTCTCAATCTTTTTCTTTATCCTCATTTTTTTTCTTAATTCTCATAACTGTGTGTAGTAAGATATAAATAAGAGCCTTTTTTGTCAAATCTTTTCTATTTTGTAATATTTATATACGTATCAAGTTAAGGATAAAAAAATACTGCCTTAACAATTTCCCTTATAATATGTTTAATTAGATTAAAGTTAGATACTTTTCATACATGTCTGCACCTAATCTGGGAGACGCCAGACGATTGCCAGGTGATAAGAAACAATAGAATTTCAATTTAGTCTGGGTACACGCGGCTTGAAAGGTTAAAAGTAAGCGTAATTATTCATAATTTCGTGCTAAAATAACCAAGAGAGCAATAACCACTTGAGCAATAAAGGGTAAGGTGTACAATTTATATAATTACAATACTCAATGTCTCTCAAACCGCAAAAGGGCCAAAAAGATAACTTAAGTTGAGCTTCGTGACTACTGAATTACCGACAAGAGTTGAAGAAACTTAGCTATTACTAAAAGGTTTAATGTGTTAAGGTGCCGACGTAGCCTAATTCTTTCGCTTAATTTGACGGCAAAATGTCATTTATTATATGAGTAGGTACTTTCTTACGTAGATAAATTCCTATTTCATTTTCAACGTTTGCTTATTTAGATGACATAAGTAAACCAAATTTTTTAAAAAGAGAGAATTTTTTTAGGAAAAATTATTAACGTAATTCATCAATTGATGATGTTTTTGGTGATGATTTTGTCTACACTTTGTGAAAAAAAATCAATTCTCGTAGATTTACTTATAATACTGCAATACCTTACATATTTCAGACAGCAAATGTCCTACAAACTATGGATGAAGTCGAGTGAACTCCTGATTTGCCGACGAGGGTGATTTTAAATATATGAGCGAGCTTACTAAAAGCTTTTATTTTACAGTGTAATTATTATATGCAAATGAATATGGAATGCAATATCATGTTTCGTAAACATTTGGGCCTTCAATTCAAATTCTATTTTGAAACTTTCTAGATTTAAAAAAAAAATTGTTTTCTAGAAAGTTTAAGACGACATTAAACACTAATGTGGTAATTATAAATTAATATATCCTTTTTTAAATATTTCATTTAGTTACGTTAAACTTCTTCCACTTAATTATTAATATTTAAAATTACCTGATAGGCCTCATTCTTTATAGTTAAGTTGATCACATTGATATGCAAATTATTAATGTTTGCTTTCACAAATAAAGATCGAATTCTAATTAAAATTTCACGCTAAATCTAAAGCGTGAAATAGAAATCGGAGCAGTTTGGAGTCTCATTTAAATATTTAATGAAAAATAATCTATTTCAAATATTTGCTAATGAGAGCGTCAAACTGTAAATATTATTTTTATAAGACGAGACGCTGACAGAATAGTAATTAAAAGATTTTAGGGGCAGTATACCATTGTTATATTTTTTAACTTAAAGGGATGTTCAAAGGGGTATGATCCATTGACCTTTCCCAAAACAAAGGTATTCTGTAAGGGATCCTGTATAAAAAACGGGTTACATATCCTAGGGGACCCACCTGTTTTTTCCGTGGCCGATTTTGTAGAGCTCGACGTGCTTGAATTGGGCGTAGGTGGCCATTGTATTCGTTTTTTTGATTTATCACGGGGAGATTAGCACTCGGGAGTGATCACTGCGCGGTCGCGGGAGGCAAATGCGTGCGGTTGCTAAGGCGGCGGTCAGCTGACTGAGCGCGCGCGGCCGGGTACCCTTGCTTAAGTCAATGCTGCACCCTCCGCCTGCGCGTGGAAACTGAGTCGCGCATGCGCCGAGCGCTTCCGTATATTTTTCTTTTTTTTTTGACACATGGCATCAACATAATTCTGTCGAACGGATGCCAGCTTTGTCTCGTGCTAACATTGGTAAGGATTCTTTCTAAAAAAAGGTTGTATACAAATAGTGGTATACGCATACTGTATCCGTGACATGTGTGATGAACAGATGACAGGTGCTAATAGATTTCAATAACAGAGGGGTTTGTTTGTATCCAAGTATCGAGTGCAGAGGTCTTTGATAAAAGTAATGTTCTTTAAGCCCTATCGATACTTAACTGAAATGCTGTATGTTGATTCAGGGCTGTTGACAGTTAGAAAACTCTATATTTTTAATGCCGTTTTGAAATTACAGAAATCTTTAGAATATAACCCAGCAATACAAAATAGTAGAAGGAAAAATAAACCAACCAAGATGGTCGCTCGTTCAAAATTTGCTTTACGACAGTATGACGCCCGAGTGACTTACCTTTATAATAAAATTAATAAAAATCAGAACATTTTCCCTTTGAATAAATATGAACGTAAACAAGCCTTAGCTAAGTAGATTCATACACTCAGTTACGAACAAGTTGAAAACCTTTTAGAGCCTCTCTCTTAACTCTGCACATACCGCATGCACAACAGTATTATCTAGATGCTTTCCTAGATATTCAGAGATGTACTCATACATACACAGACATACACAATACATAGACAAAACACATAAAAAATAATAAAAATAATAATAGTGATTAAGACTATTAATAGTATTATTATATAATCTTCTCTTATCTTCTGAAAATGTAAAATGTAAATTTAATAATAAAAAACTTAATTGTATATTGATGATATACGGAGGCGAACCAATGAAATGTAAATTTAGATTAAGTTAAAGAAATAAATATTTTGTATATTTGTATTATTTGAAGTATCAAAATCATCAGCATCTTCATCGCTCGAATTTGTTAATAATGCTTTTAAAATTGAAAGTCTTAAATAGTCAAGAATGAATTGGATTTACTAGTAGAATAATATTTCCTACAAATTTCTTCTTTTATAAATATTTTTTAAATAAAACGGTATTACCAGCCTATGATAATAATTATTATAAATACAAAACTAATTTTAGTAGATTTTTGTTTAACAATCACTGCTTTTATAACATTTTAATAGCAGTTTTCAGTTCAAAAGTGTGTAATTTTCCGTTAAGCAATCATCAAACATAAATTTGGGCACGATTTTAATAAACTTTGTTACGAAGAACGGGTTTAGACCTTTTTAACTATATAGTTTGTGAATTTCTTAGACAATACTAACTACGAGATCACGGACAAACTTCGCCCTTGCCTGCGGCATGCAACTGCGCCAATGCTCTCGAATTCAACACAAGGACGAACAATACAATTAATTAGTACCAAATTAACTTAACTATGGCTGCACAGTAATGATGCAAAATAATTAAACTAAATTTATTTATTTTCTTTTATCGGTCATATTACAAATGGGGGAGGTCTATGTTCAGTAGTGAGCGTTTTTGAGCTGATGATGATTTTATATTAATATAAAGCTATTTACACACGTTAAATGTGTTTTGATTTTATTTTATTTATCCCATTAATATTTTAAAATGTTCATATTTTCCCTATTGACGCAATAAAGGTTAAAATAATTTAGATAAAGCTTCGAACATATAAAATATATACATGGTAATTATTATTATGAAACCTGAAATAACATACCTCCCCCATTTGACGACCGATATGGCGTGGTGGCGAGTATATCTGCTCTCCGCTCCAAGGTCGTGGGTTCGATTCCCACACAGGACAAATATTTGTGTGCATGAACATAATTATTTGTTCTGGTCTGGGTGTTTTCCTATGTATATTAAGTATTTATTTACAAAAAAAAAAAGTATTTATGTATGTTTATCCGTTATTTAGTATCCATAACACAAGTTCTTAATGATACTTATCTTGGAACTAAATAATTGGTGTAGTGTTAGAAAATATTTATTATTATTATTATACATTGGCATTTATAACTTTAAGCAGATCAGCCCTTGAATGGGTGATCGTTTGTGTTGCCTTTAACATTAACATCGAGCGCTTCCGTGCTTTAGAGTACACGTTAAGCCGTTGGTAATCAATTACATTGATAACTAACTGAATTGATTTGAACTGAATTATAATAATGCAAAATATTAATGATTTTATTTTTTGTTTGTTCTGAAAAAATGGAATGTGATGAAATATGTGTGGCGTACGGAAATTGCCAAGTTTGCTTCATGTAATTGAATACAACGTGCCTATAACGAGGGAATAACTATTATAAATCATTCATATAAATCTGAGAAAATCTTATAATATGTATTTATTAAGCTAATACCTAGAAAAGTAGCCGTTAGTGGTTACCTTAAGTTTATGAGTTAAAATACTGACTTAATAAATATGTGCTCTGTAAGAATTGCACTTCTAACTAATAACGTAAACTTTGGTTTATACTTTTTCCAAATAACCAAATCATTTACTGCTAAAAAGTCTTAGGGGCTTATTAAAAAACAAGATCTAAAGTCAAACTAGGTTGAATCATTAAGCACTAGTGCTGTCATTGTCTTGATTTTATCAAATAAAGTGACAGCACTAGTTTTAAACCTGGACTAACTTTATATCTGTATTTGTAATAAGCCTCTCTAAACACTCAAAGCACGAAGCACTCGTAGCTCTGCGGTGCTCGGTGGTCGGAAACGATCACCGAAGTACAGTAGAGTTTACAGAGGTCAGTCCTTGGATGGGTGACCGTTTGTGTGGCATTTGATATCGAGCGCTTCCGTGCTTCGGAAGGCACGTTAAGCCGTTGGTCCCGGTTATCACTAAATGTGGTAGTCGTTAAGTCATGTTAGAGGCCTAATGGGCGGCTTAATAAATTCTAACAGCAGGACGCCATACACCTGCCTCCGCCAATCCGCACTGGGTCCGCGTGGTGGAGTATGACCCAATACCCTCGCACCTATAGTATGTGAGAGGAGGCTCGTGCTCAGTAGTGGGACGTTTATGGGCTGAGATGATGAATAAGCCTCTTAATTTTTAAATTCATCATTTTATGACGGTAAATAAATGTACTAAAATAAATTTAAAAAATGTCGAATTGTTCTGGTTACTTTCCAAAACTTCTACAGCGTTTTTGAACGGCATTTTCACTGGTACCTGTGTAAGACTTCACAAAGAAATTCTGCGAATGAATTCCTTTATCGTAATTTCTATCTACTGTTTTTACATTCAATCTTTTTCATACGAATAAAAGAGAACCTTGCGTTTGTTTTAATGTAAAAATATTTTCATAAAACGCATTTTTCATAAAAAGTACTAAGCAATCATATTTTTAATCCTATGTCGCATTTATTGCTTGTTTTATCTTTATTCTTTAGTGCAAATAGTAGCAAATCCTTCTCCATCATATCCTGGCTTTATCCCGGTAGCCCTAGACTTAAGCTTCGGGAACAGATTTTGCACACTGGTCTAAACAGATTTGGCCAAATCTGGTATTATAATTTCAAAAAAAAACAGGAAAATCTGATATTATAATTTCAGAAAATCTGCCAAATCTGGTTAGACCCTGGGACTGATGCTTAAGTCTAGGGCTACCGGTATAGTGCCAACAAATTATAGAGACCGATTTGCTATTTTTCTCACTAAAAAGAATGAAGAATAACAGAGAATGTTAACTCTTTTCAATGTGAATAATTGTCTTACAAAGCATTCTTCATACAATCATATCTAAAACAGTTCTGACCGTTACCGCATTCCTTCTGACTTCAATTTTTACTTCATAAATGTTGTTTTTCTCATAGACCCGGCCGGAGCTATCTGTCTGCTAAAGTGCAAGTGGTTGGGCATTAGATAGATAAATGTGTCCGTTTTGTAGGTCGAGGGGGATCATCGGCTAATGGGTTGCGGCGGCCCATATACGATGCTCTCACCACTTCTTAAGATAAACTTTGTATTGTGGTTACACATAGCTAGTTATTCGTCAAAGTATTGAGTAGTTCAAATTGTTAACTTCTATGTAGAATTCACTAGTGGCAAATCGTACAATATTGTTATTTAGGATTGCAATAAATTAAATTAAAAAGTATCATTAAGAACTTGTGTTATGTATACTAAATAACGGATAAACTTATTTATTTTTTGTAAATACATATTTACTATGGGTACATAGGAAAACACCCAGACCAGAACAAATACTCATGTTCATGCACACAAAGATTTGTCCTGTGTGGGAATCGAACCCACAACCTCAGGAGCGGAGTGCGGATATACTGGCCACCACACCATAACGATTCCCTTCTATCTCATATATTTTCAATCTATTTTGGTCTCGGGTAGTACACCTAAAATAATTTACGTTATATATACATATTACGCCTGTTTCCCCGAAGGTGGAGAGGCAGAGGCGTATTATGCGCCTTGCCAATTATATTGTTTGTCCCACGTAATAGTTGGCGAGCCTGTTGCCGCTTATCAGAATCACTTTATGTTAGGCATATTTGTCTCCAATGCCCACGATGGGCTGGCGGGTTGTTGATCGCAGTTCAGGCCAGTACGCATTTTGACTTATCATCCGCTATGACTTCTCTACATCGACTCCTTCGTTCCCCATATTATTAGAGGGGAGTACTATTACAGGCCACACGACACCAAACCAATTGTTTCGTTTTAATTTTATTATAATAGCGGAAATATGAGGCGCTCTTTAGATGCCTGGTTCAACGTTTCATCTGGTTTCATCATCACTTATTACAACTTCGTACTAGGGCAAACCATGTCGATGTATTACTTTGCGACATAGCGCTTTCCGCAGCAAAAGGTTCTTTACACAGATTTAAACAACATACTGATATGATTTAATGAATTCTTATATGCAATCGATGCATAAAATCCATTTGAATTCCCCTCTGCAGAGGGCGCGAACACGCCTAGCTAGGCTTCTGAAAGTCAGCGACATCCATCATCCCTTTAAGCGGGGCGCAAATCTGCATTTTTCCAGGCCGTCATCAACGGATGCGCTTGTTATCGTGGTTATTTCACAGTATGAAGTGCTCGTACTTTTTAAATGAAAATAAATAGTAAAAATGAAGTTTGTTTAAAAGTAACATACAGTGTAATATGTAGAATAATGTAATTTACAATGTATAACAAAAATAGTTTAGTCTTCAAAGAGTAACTTTGTAAATGGGAAAAGAAAGTTTATTTTTTTATTTAACTGTTCGTGTTTATACAAAAAATGCAAAGTAGAATAAAGGATTTTTGAGTATTAATAAAAACTCTTACAAGTTCCTCGCCCGATTCTTCTACGATCAAGCTCAGCCCGCAGTGAAATGCGCTATAGTTATTAAATTATATAGAGGCCCCACGCCCACATTTCGCCAGTCACAATGTTGGTCCCACGTGATAGGTGGCGAGCTTATTGCCGCTTTTCGGGAACATTTGTGATTTGTGATCCTTCCATCATCTTTGGAGCCCAAGCCAACCTAACCTGCAAGTGGTGCACCTGCCGATCAACGGACGAGGCGGTGGCGAACAGAAGCGGAAATAGGCTCGCCACCTATTACGTGGGACCAACTATGATATTAGCGAAGTGTGGGCGTATGGTATGCCTCTGCCTACCTCTCGGGAGACAGGCGTAGATGTATGTATGTATGTTGTGATTCCCAGAGCCTCGTCCGTTGATCAGCAGGTGCACCACTTGCAGGTGAGGATACCTTGGGATCCTAAAACCTTGGTAGGATCCCTATTGTTAGTTATTAAATTGCTGTTCTTAAAAGCTTTATTGAGCCAAACTTGAATTAAAGATTTTCACTTTGACTTTGAAGCTTGGAAGCACAACGGAGCTGCTTATTTCCAAGGTTTCCAGGCTTATGAGGACGCCCATTCCAAACATATAAGACCTTAATTTGTGATCTTGTAAGTTGAACCATGGCATTAAGCAAAAGTCAAGTAAGACTTGGATAACGACGTGGGCTTTATAATTATGTATTCTTTGTGTGTAATAACTTTGTTAGTTGCAATTTTATTGTTATGCTCAATACATTAAATAAAAAAATAAACTGCTGAAACATTGCTGCACTATAGTGACACAGTTTGATTATGTGGAACTTTTAAGTTTTGTGCATGTGTCACCATGATCTCAGCCCATTAACCCTTTAACAGGCAAATTACGTTGAAAATATTAATTGATTTCCCACCTTAAGTTATCCGCATAAGGTTCAATCTATGGTGGTCATATATAGACCACTGCCTGGTTATCGTCCTAACACTGGGCACTGACCTCACAAATCAAGGTAAAGGGTATTGGGTCATACTCCGCCACGCGAACCCAGCGCGGAGTGGCGGCGACAGGTGTGTAAGATGGCGTCCTGCTGTTAAAAGTTTTTCAAGCCGCCCAATTAAATTTCTAACATGGCTTAACGACTACCGCATATAGTGATAACTGGGACCTAACGTACCCTCAAATAACGAAATTACTCGATACTAAATATACAAACGGTCACCCACCCAAGGACTGATTAGCTCAGTCAGCTTTATTTCGATAATCGATCCGACACCGAGCACCGCGGAGCTACAAGCGCTTGTGCATGTGCACGTAGATAGAATACTAAAGTAAATAATTTCAAACAAGTAAAATTACACAGTACATTTAGAGAAAGGTCATTAATAAAGTTTAAAATATGACGCGCCCTATTATGAATCAGAGCAAAGTGGCAGGAGTATCCACTCAACATCTTCTGAGGACCGATATAAATAAATATAATATATTTTCTGACAATTACACCAATTATTTAGTTCCAAGATAAGTAAACGTCGTAAGTAAGTAAGTATCATTAAAAACTTGAGTTATGAATACTAAACAACGGATAAACTTACTTTTTTTTTGTAAATACTTACTTAATATACATAGGAAAACACCAAGACCAGAGCAAATATTCATGTTCATGCACACAAAGATATGCCCTGTGTGGGACCGAACCCACAAACTCAGGAGCGGAATGCGGGTAAACTCGCCACCACGGTATATCAGTCGAAAAAAATATGGTGTGGGACTTCTAGTATATCTGCTTTCAGATTCTGAGGTCACAGGTTTATTTCCCACACTTGACAAATCTTCGAGCGCATAAACATGAATATTTGTGATAGTCAGTATTATATGTATTATGTATATTGATTATGTTACTTAACACAGGTAGGAAATTAAAAAAAAGCTTTTATTGATTTAACTGCATATATTAATAGGTTGGGGAATAAGTCTTTTCGTATTTTTGTATGAAAAGTCAAGACATTTTTTTCAAAGTTTATTTACATTTATTTACAATATATATGTACCGTTTTGTTGAATAACTTTCTGCCTTTTTGTGGGCAGAGACATTATCCCGTTACTGTAGAAACTTTGGGACTTCTGATCAAAAAAACGGGACAAATAGTTTTGGCAGTCCTCTCTTGAGGTCAACCTTACAGAACCTAAAGAATTCTGCAGAGACCGAAACAGGTGAAAATCTGAAGGCGTAAGGTCAGGGCTATATGGTGGATGCACTAGGACCTCCCAGTCGAACTCTCTTAATTTTTGCTGAGTGGGTAAAGATGTGTGTGGTCTAGCGTTATCGTGATGAAAGACCACACCCTTCCTGTTGATCAATTCCGGCCGTTTTCTCTCGACTGCTTCCTTTAATCTCATCAGTTGCTGGCAGTAAAGATCAGAATCGATGGTTTTGCCGGGCGGTAAAAGCTCATAATAAACAATGCCCTTCCAATCCCACCATACACAGCATCACCTTATTTCGTGTTAGGCCAGGTTTGGCCACAGTCTTGATGTCGCAGAAGGAGGCCGCGGAGCGGGAGAGGGAGCGGGATCCGCTCTCTCTCCGGCTACGCCGTTGGCGCAGCGGGCGGGCCAGGAGGGCCCGTCCGGCAGCGCCCGGGGGGTCTTAGGCGGCGGGGGCAGGGGGCCCCTTCCGTCTCGCCATAGACCCATGGCCGCACATAGAGGTAGGGGGGGCGCTGCACATTGCGCCTCCCTGAGGAGGTCTCCCCGGTTCTGATCCGGGGGACGTTGGCCGCGGGCGGGGTACCAGAAGCTACAAACCCGGGCACTGGTGCCTCGCCCCTTTTCAACAGCGGTGGGCGTCGTCTGAAGTTTTTTAGTGGGTAGGACTGCGGTGGTCGCGTCTGCTGCAGTGAGCCCCACACCCCCTCCCGGTCTTCCCCTTTTGGCCGGGAGACAGTGCGTAAGCAGCATTTTTTAACAGACGATAATAAAAAAAAAAAAAAAAAAAAGGTTTGGCCACAGTCTGTGAAGCCTGGCCAACTTTCGACCACGACCTTTTTCGCACGTTCTTGTCGTGCGTGATCCACTTTTTATCGCCAGTTATCAATCTCTTCAAAAACGGCTCGGTTTCATTACGTCTCAATAATGAATCGCAAATGAGTACACGGTTCATTAAGTTTCTTTGAGTGAGCTCGTGTGGCACCCAAATATCGATCTTTTTTGTATAACCAGCTTTCTTCAAATGGGTCAAAACTGTTTTGTGGTCAATTCCCAGTTCTTCAGCTACATCGTAACTACTAATATGCCGATCTTGCTCCACTCTTTCAAAAATGGCGTCCATTTTATTCGTAACAGGGCGACCAGAGCGAGGTGCATCTTTAACATCAAAATTTCCGGACTGAAAACGTTTGAACCAAATTTGTGCTACTCTTACTGACACTGCATCAGGTCCATAAACATCACAAATTTTTTTCACTGCTTGAGTTGCATTTTTGCCTTTTTTATAATAAAATTTTAAAATGTATCGAATTTCTTCATTAGATTCACTCATTTTAACGGAGAGAAAAACAAATGAAAAATAGCGGGAAACAACTTTTTTTTATTTTTTTCCTTTCTTTATAATGGAACCTTTTTAATGTTACCAAAACCAGCCAGACACAAATAGTACAGTCAAAAAAAATTTATAATAAGTTTATACCTACGTTATGCGAAAAGACTTTTTCCCCGACCTAATATATACCCCACTACTTCCCAGCCTGGACTGCAGTTTTGTATTAGAATATTATAGAAGAGGTCAGGTCAGGAGATATAAGAAGGCACTCACTTCCTTATAACGACTGCCATAGATATTTATGGCAGCCAGAACCAGCGGATAACGTGTTTTCCGAGGCAAGAAGCCAGCTATAATTACGCAAAAATTTGAAATTTCTAAAAAAAACTCTGGTCGAACGAAGGGTTTGACCCCGAGATCTTCTGAATTTGAAGAGGGCTTAGCCACTGGGCTATCGCGCTCTTGTATCGGTAAAGTTTACTGTGTTATCATGTCAGCCCATTAACGTCCCACTACTGAGCACGAGCCTCCTCTCACATACAAAGGTGTGAGGGTATTGGGTCATACTCCACCACGCAGACCCAGTGCGGATTGGCGGAGGCAGGTGTATGGCGTCCTGCTGTTAGAATATTTCAAGCCACCCATTAGGCCTCTAACATGGCTTAACGACTATCACTTTTAGTGATAGCAGGGACCAACGGTTTAACGTGCTTTCCTAAGCACGGAAGCGCTCGATATCAAATGCCACACAAACGTTTACCCATCCAAGGACTGACTTCTATAAACTCTGCTGTACTTCGGTGATTGTTTCCGATCACCGAGCACCGCAGAGCTACGAGCGCTTTTTACTTCTTACTGTGTTAATAATAGGTTATTTGTTTACTATCTGCTATTAAACTTGATGAATTTGATGACTAATTCTTCTCTATTCACACTCTTGCCGGTAAGATATTTGACTTTGAATTTTTCTGGAATTTTATAATAAGTCAGCACAGTAAAGTACTAATAGACGTCTAAAACTAATACAATAGATAGTTCATTCACCATCATTCACTGTCTTCAAGAAGTGTTTGTATAGTCTGTCTGTACTGACAGCGGCGCTGTCTAAACTTGACAATTCCCATGGGGACTTCCCATCGGTCATTACAGTACGAGAGCTGTCTTTTGTGTAAGGATGAAACAATAGATAGAGGTTCACAATAATTAATCTAGTATGATGATTTTTGTGTAGCCGTACGGCCTCCCACGCGCCTTGCCTAATTGATTTCAACCCATTAAGTTAATATGACTAGTGGTCTCAAGTTTATATGCTAACGGTTCTATTTGTTTCTATACACACATACATACATAATATCACGCCTGTTTCCCCAAAAGGGTAGGCAGAGGCCTATTACACGCCCACATTTCGCCAATAATATTCTTGGTCCCACCTAACAGGTGGCGAGCCTATTACCGCTTACTGGGAACTATTACGTTCGCCAGAGCCTCGTTGTTTGGCAGGTGCGCCACTTGCAGGTGAGGTTGGCTTAGGCTCCTCAGGTCTTTGTAGGATCCTTATACACCTATTTGTTTCCGTAAATCTATAATAATCCTTAAAACTTTTGCCTAATTCCTCTCAACTAAAATGAATAAGTATAATAATATAAATCTTTAATTCAATTCTTCTCCACTGTAATGAATAGGCCAATGAGTTCTTAGATATTGTTATGGGCAAGCTTTTTTATATTATTTTTATCGTGTATGATACTTACACACACACACACGTAATATATTTAATTGTGTTGGAGAGCCCTATATTCAGCAGTGGACGAAGACATGCTGGTGTTGATTCACTGCTCATTAGAATATGTGTTAATGATCACGGCTACCCTTTGAAACCTTTTTGTGTATGTATTTATTTGTTTATATATTTATGTATATGTTTTTGTTTAGTTTAGTTGTTATTTTTTTATACTCCCCCAATATTTACATATTTTTACACAATTACAATTAACTACTCAATTCTTGACAGGGAACCGGATAGAGCTGACATGACACATCAAATGACGTCTTAACTATGTCATTTTTATTTCATTAACTCTTAACGTTCTGATAAACTCTTTGACAGCTCTTCAGCACTGCGCTTAAACAGAACACAAATTTATTCTGAATACCCAAAGCTTTCTCGTTATTTTTCCGAGTGATTTAACTTAGGGATTGTATAGTGAAATTAGTTTCAATGTTGGAGTATCATAATATTCTTTTTAATGGTGTTTATTGTAATTGGATTATATTTCTTTAGAAGTTAATAAGGGCTCCTTAGGTCTTGGTAGGCCAACCTCACCTGCAAGTGGTGCAACTGCTGATCAACAGACGAGGCTCTGGCGATCTTAGTAGATCCAGGTAAGCGGCAATATGTTTGCCACCTATTACGTGGGACCGAAAATGTGATTGGCGAAGACTGGGCGTGTAATAAGCCTCTGTCTACCCGTTCGGGGTAACAGGCGTGAATGTATGTATGTATGTATTTTAAAGTAACAATACAACACTGGTATTATTGACTTTCTCCCATCTTTATTACAAATCAAAAAAATTAATTAGGAATGCGTATATTAATTGCCTTTACAATGTAACTATAATTAGTTCAGCCATTGCTGATATACAAATCATACAGCATTCATCGCGATACAATGCCAAATGTATTTGTTTTTAAATTAATTTAAAATCATTTCATTCATAGATTCTGGCTTAAATTATTGTAAATTCGCGAAAACACTTTTACAGTAAAAAGCTGCTTTATGGAGAACGTATTGTTGAGTATTCGTATTAAAATTTCTATGTCAAAAGAGATGTTCTTATATGGACTTTGCCAAATAATGCTCCACTCTAACAAATAATCTTATTTGCATGCTATTTTAATAGTAGAACTTGAGCACTTAAATAAATAAATATTCTCTTACAATCACACCAATTCTTTAGTTCCAAGATAAGTATCACTAAGAACTTGTGTTACGGATACTAAAGAACGGATAAACATACTTACATACTTTTTTTTTGTAAATACATACTTAATATACATAGGAAAACACCCAGACCAGAACAAATATTCATGTTCATGCACACAAAGATTTGTCCTGTGTGGGAATCGAACCCACGACCTCTGGAGTGAAGTGCAGGTATACTGACCTCCACGCCAAATCGGTCGGCACTTGTATTGATATTGTGTTCAGACCACGTTATACCGTGTTTTGTGGAAAAAAACGATTATTATTATTATTATTTAACCTTTTACTATTCTATTAGTTTGTTGTTCGGTTTCTTACCGCCTTAACATATTATTATCAAAGTATATATTTAATTTTTTGAAAACTTATTGACCAACGTTGTAAAATGCAAGGACAGCTGATAGATAAAAAGACAAAGTGAGAAAACGGTTATCAGTGTCATTATTTCAAAATGATTATTGTATGTTAATAATCAGTATAAATTCAACGAAATCATTAAAAAAAAATGTTATCTTCCCAGTTGGCAATTTACAATTGAAACTACAAGTGTTATTTTATCAAGATGCTTTTTAAATGTTAATAATCAGTATGACATCAAGGAAATCATATAAACAACATTAAGGCATCCCTACTAGCGTAATCAGTCGTTAGTCATGTTGAGAAATGCAGACATGCGCGCGCGCAGTGTTTGGCCGTGTACCAAGGAGTAGTTTGTCTATTGCCTGTAACTATCTACTGGGTCAGAGTTCGATTCTGTTGCGAAGCTCATTATGTGGTTCGTGTAACAATGTTTACAATTTGAGGGCTTTCTGCTTAATATATGGGTTTAGCACTGTGCTAACGGGTCATGAACATATCAATTCAACGTATTAAAAAGTTTTTTTAAAAACCGATGACTGCAGATAAAATATTTTGCAGAACTATCATGAAACTATGATTTATTTTGGACTTCTCATTAAAAATAATATGATTGATTCCTGTTACTTTTTTTTTAAGTAGAAGTAAGGTTTTATGATTCCAGTGTGTTTGTAGTAGTCACCAATTACTTACCCGTGGCAAATTGTCCACGATACTTTAGATTTTACGATAAGTGACTCTCCATTGTCAATATGAAAAATATCGAAACTGGCACAAAAAATCCAAATAAAATATGAATTCGCAAAGATTAAGATAAATTTTGCTGCTATTAAAAAAATATGAGAACACCATTTAATGTTACATTTTATAACAGCATTGAACATTTAATTATGTTTTTATAACGACATCAATTAGTAAACCCTTATTTCCTACCAAGCAGTGAGGAACGATTAATTAAATGTAAGTAATCTCTCTGTGAACTGATTCACTTATTCATTTAATGAAAAAGGAAACTTTCGAGTAAATAAACCCAAAACTAATCGATTTAAAGTAATTAAAAGTTACCGTTTCTTCCAATATAACTAAAACGACTCTACAGTAGTGATGCGATTCGATAGGCTTCAATTATCGATAAACACTGCTCGACTGGATATTATTGGTAGCGCAAAGTATTTATTATATAATAAATTCAAGTAGACAGACAGGATAACAAAAAAAACTCAATATATTAGAAAACAGCTTTAGAGCACTTTCAACCAATACATAAATATCTAATAAAACCTACATGTTTCATATTGTTTGAAATGTTTTTACAGGAAACATGATACGATTTTATAACGAATAACTGTTTTTCAACACATGCATGGGGTTCTTCAGGGCGGTTTTTAATGGGTTGGCATCGCAATAGTGATGCCCCTGATTTTCCAAGTATCCATAGGCTGCGGTGACCACTTTCGATCAGGTGGGACGTATGCTTGTTGGACACATATAATTCGTACAGCTGAAGACAGAACTCATGACTTATTTCCGAAGCCTCGAGGCGGAATGGCAAAACTCAGTGAGCTCGGTAAGCTCGGAGTCCTGAGCCTTGCCGAGCCGCAATCATTTTGAGCCAAGCCTCGAGACTTCAAAAGAGCTTCAAAAAAAACTCAAACCTTCAAAAGAACTCGAGTCATCAAAAGAACTCGAGCCTTCAAAAGAACTCGAGCCTTCAAAAGAACTCGAGTCTTCAAGTTTTCAATAAAAGTTCAAGTTTATATTAATTTCACCGTAAGTAAGGAATAAATTAATACAGTAGGTCTACAAAACTCTAGGTATATCTTATTATTATTTAATGAAACTAATGAGGCAAAATTTCTTGTAATAATTGACAATCAAATAAACTGGAAGTCACACACAGAACAATTATGTAGGAGATTAAGTAAATCTTCCTATGCCCTACTTTAGTTGTCCAGAAAAGTTAACAATCATGTTCTATTAAATATGCTGTGCACTGTTAACTGTAAAACAAAAGTCGGTTTAGTCACAAAAAGTATTAGGTCGGGGAAAAAGTCTTTTCGCATAACGTAGGTATAAACTTATTATAAAATTTTTTTGACTGTACTATTTGTGTCTGGCTGGTTTTGGTAACATTAAAAAGGTTCCATTATAAAGAAAAGAAAAAAATAAAAAAAAGTTGTTTCCCGCTATTTTTCATTTGTTTTTCTCTCCGTAAAAATGAGTGAATCTAATGAAGAAATTCGATACATTTTAAAATTTTATTATAAAAAAGGCAAAAATGCAACTCAAGCAGTGAAAAAAATTTGTGATGTTTATGGACCTGATGCAGTGTCAGTAAGAGTAGCACAAATTTGGTTCAAACGTTTTCAGTCCGGAAATTTTAATGTTAAAGATGCACCTCGCTCTGGTCGCCCTGTTACGAATAAAATGGACGCCATTTTTGAAAGAGTGGAGCAAGATCGGCATATTAGTAGTTACGATGTAGCTGAAGAACTGGGAATTGACCACAAAACAGTTTTGACCCATTTGAAGAAAGCTGGTTATACAAAAAAGCTCGATATTTGGGTGCCACACGAGCTCACTCAAAGAAACTTAATGAACCGTGTACTCATTTGCGATTCATTATTGAGACGTAATGAAACCGAGCCGTTTTTGAAGAGACTGATAACTGGCGATAAAAAGTGGATCACGTACGACAAGAACGTGCGAAAAAGGTCGTGGTCGAAAGTTGGCCAGGCTTCACAGACTGTGGCCAAACCTGGCCTAACACGAAATAAGGTGATGCTGTGTGTATGGTGGGATTGGAAGGGCATTGTTTATTATGAGCTTTTACCGTCCGGCAAAACCATCGATTCTGATCATTACTGCCAGCAACTGATGAGATTAAAGGAAGCAGTCGAGAGAAAACGGCCGGAATTGATCAACAGGAAGGGTGTGGTCTTTCATCACGATAACGCTAGACCACACACATCTTTAGCCACTCAGCAAAAATTAAGAGAGTTCGACTGGGAGGTCCTAGTGCATCCACCATATAGCCCTGACCTTGCGCCTTCAGATTTTCACCTGTTACGGTCTCTGCAGAATTCTTTAGGTTCTGTAAGGTTGACCTCAAGAGAGGACTGCCAAAACTATTTGTCCCGTTTTTTTGATCAGAAGTCCCAAAGTTTCTACTGTAACGGGATAATGTCTCTGCCCACAAAATGGCAGAAAGTTATTCAACAAAACGGTACATATATATTGTAAATAAATGTAAATAAACTTTGAAAAAAATGTCTTGACTTTTCATACAAAAATACGAAAAGACTTTTTCCCCAACCTATTATATTTGGTATGGCACCGAAAATTAATAATAAGATAACAATTGAAATTAAAGATTTGCCTTCACAGAAATTTTAATGGCAAGACTCAGTGAGCTCGGTAAGCTCGGAGTCCCGAGCCTAGCAGAGCCGTATTCATTTTGGGCCATTCCTCGAGGCTTCAAAAGAGTTCATGCCTTCACAAGAGCTTAAAACATCAGAAGGGCTCGAGCCATCAAAAAGGATTCGAGACTTCAAAAAAGCCTGAGCTCTGAAAACGACTCCCGAGTCGTCCGGCGCCATATAAACGAGGCGAGCCCCTGTAAACGATACCGAGCGAGGCAAAGGGACTCGGACGCCTCGAGTCTTGTACATCACTAGTCATGACTCATGTTCTCATACAATATTTTTGTATCGGAATCTTGCTCAAAAATGTTTTACCTAAAAACCCCATGACATACCCCAAAATAAGCCCAAATAAACGGCAAGTACAGATCACTTAATACAAACTAATACATATAGCGAAAAAGGGAACAACAAATTGTAATACCATACGAGTTATATTGTTTAAATTGGGATTAGTACAATATATACATGCATGGAACTGACAGTAACAAACCTTGCTAAGATTTCATAAACCTAACAGATTTTGAAAACCGACTATCGATAGTTCGCATCGCTAATCCTAAATGACTGGTGAAAGGTAAAATATAAATTAAATTATTACGAGCTACACTTAGTTAAGTAAAACCAATTTTCTTCGAAGGTGTTATTATGTATGTACAAGTATTTAGATCAATATTAAATGGGGAAGTACGGCCAGTAGAGTTTTGTAGTTTAATTTAGGAACAGTTAATGAATACACTTTCTCAGACATATAAAACAACACTATCCATTCCAAGTCTAAATAGAGCTTGCAGACACTAGACAACGGATTAACACAATTTTTTTTAAATTATTATATTATATATACTTCTGTTGTTCTGTTATTCAATAGTTGTTAACGTCCTATGTATGTATGTCTTAAAAAAAACTAATATTTATGGTATATAACCAAATCACAATTTAGGTCTTTACATATGAAATTGATGTATTACATGGAAAAAGGAAAACTAAATAATCAAAGCACTTTTTCCATTTTATAGGGAGTTCATTGATTCCTTTGCCAAAAAACATGCGGAAACGGGAATTAACAAAATCTATAAAGGCGATTTGAAATTCAAAAGGAAGAAGGAAGTGAAGGAGATCAGAATTGTTTTTTTTTTCTAACCAAGAAATTATTCAAATTCCGAAAAAAGTGGTAATCGGTTGGAGTAAGGTCCGGAAAGTATGGGAGGTGACCGAGACAATCCAACCCTAGCTCCTGTAGTTTCGCTACCGTCTATTGTGCATTATGTGCTCTAGCGTTCTTCTGAAGCAGCAGTAGTTTAACTATTATGTTTTTTTATTATGGTTTTACAGTTGTTGGCAAAACAGATGTTTAGTGTCCGATTGCACCCACAGTCAAACCTGTAGAATAGTTTTCGAAGACCATTTTTATTAATTGCAAAACATGTATGCATTTAGAATTTCAATCCAAAAGTAACCACAGAGCATGACCCCATTTCCTCTTCATTCCAGGTTTTGTTGTAAATCGGCGAGTTAGAATTATGTCCACACGACATTCCTCAGTGTTTCTTTCTTCCTCGTGTTTGCACAGGCCGTCACCAAAAAATGAATCCTGTCCACCAGATCTTAAACGTGTTTTCAGTATGATCAAACTATATAGTACTAAAAAAAGATCTTTATTCATATCAAAGTAATGTAACTTTACTTGATTCAAAGGTTGCCTGATAGCTTTCATTCTCAAAGATCAATGCCTTCTAATATGATTAAAGCATACAATGAAGTTTCCCTCTGGGTTGCGAAGGTCAGACGGCAGTGATCTGGTTGGACCAGCGAGCAGACCCTGGGCCCTGAGCTTAAGTCTGGGGCAACCGGAATAATGCTAGGATATGATGGTGATGATGCTAGATATGTTTAATTTATATGCTTTTATCATTAGCAACAATTTGCTCACCGATATATCTATATATTCGACTCTTCAATTCCACGAATTTTCAGAAAAACAGGAATACACCTACATGAGCGTGATAGTTTCGACGTTCATAAGCGCTTTATTAAACCAATTTTGTATAAAAAAATACTGATTTGTAATTTTATTTACCCCAAAATTCTAAGCAAAGAGAATGCTGAAGAAAGAAAGTTTTTATAAGTATTATCTGAAATGTTTCGTGATATAAATTCATAATAAATACTGAAAGTTACTGTTTTTCAACACATTTTTTTGTTGGCTTTGTACTATAAAAGGATAATGGTGCGGTCAGACTAAGAGCTATGCGATATGAGCTATAAACTAGGACACTGGGATGCTGCGCAACTAATTTAAAAGTAGGGTCGGGGTAATCGGACTTGAATCCCTTTTGTGGTATACATGTTTCACGACTTATAGGATTTTATGTTTTAAGCATAGCTTAGAAAAGGTCTTGTGTAATATAGTTTAACTGATGTGAGATGATATTTTCCACATATAATTTGGGGCCATTCGAACTATTGATACATTCTTACGCGAACAGAAGTACCTATAAACTACATAAATAATAATTTAAATAATTTGATATTAACACAAAAATTTATATGTAAAAAGAAATTATAATGAATAAAAAATATTTAAATAAACAAGCATACTTTTTTATTATATTAAATGTTTATTATAAATTAATAAACATTTTTTAATTTCCACGTTTTTCCCTAATTCTCATGAGTGTAGTGGTTGGGTGATAAGCTTTAAGTGCACTTTTTACATAATGCGAGCATAACTCATTCATTAATTAGCACAACTTACTAGTCAAGCTTTGTAGTTGAACTCAACTACAACGGGAGTAGTTCCGTAGCTTAGCTTTACCGTTTAGCTACCTCGCGAATCTTTTAGTGGAACCGCGCCCTTACGCTTTGCATCGAGTCTGCATCATTACTGCAATAATTAATCTTAATTTATTTGAGAAAAAGCATCCATTAAGCGGCTTTAAAGCCAGAGAATGAGTAAATAAAACGTGGAATCTGGTGCAACCTACTTACACATACTAAATTAAATATATGTAGCCGGTGTTTTATTTTATTAAGGATATTTAATTGTTTAAGTACTTTCTTTATGTGTCATAAACATGGTCTTAATATATGAAATACTTGATATAAATTATTATTTCCTGTGAAAACAGCTTTATGGAATGTCTTCAAAACGACACAAAAATATATGTTAAAATACATCAAGAAAAAAATTATAAGGTTTATCGCATCCTATAGTTGAGTTTTATCCAGGCTGTGTCATAGCGTCTCTAACATGGCTTATTGACTATATAGTAATAACCGGGACCAATAGCTTAACATCCTTACGAAGCACGGAAGAGCTCGATAGTACCTACTTGCCAATATTGTGGCATGTTGCCACACAAACGGTCACTCGTCTAAGGAATGTTCTCTGTTTTACTTCGATGATCGTTTTTCGTATCCGTACTTAAAATATGTAGTGAAGCTACGACCGTTTCAGATGCCTTCTAAACCACGGAAGAGCTCGATATTACATGCCACACAAACGGTCACTGATCTTAGAAGTGACCTTTGTTTTACTTCGATGATCGTTTTTCGTATTCGTACTTAATATATAGTGAAGCTACAAGCGTTTCAGATGCCTTGCGAACCACGGAAGAGCTAGATATTACATGCCACACAAACGGTCACTCATCTAAGAAATGACCTTTGTTTTACTTCGATGATCGTTTTTCGTATCCGTACTTAGTAGGTATAGTGAAGCTACAAGCGTTTCAGATGTCTTCCAAACCACGGAAGAGCTCGATATTACATGCCACACAAACGGTCACTGATCTTAGAAGTGACCTTTGTTTTACTTCGATGATCGTTTTTCGTATTCGTACTTAATATATAGTGAAGCTACAAGCGTTTCAGATGCCTTGCGAACCACGGAAGAGCTAGATATTACATGCCACACAAACGGTCACTCATCTAAGAAATGACCTTTGTTTTACTTCGATGATCGTTTTTCGTATCCGTACTTAGTAGGTATAGTGAAGCTACAAGCGTTTCAGATGTCTTCCAAACCACGGAAGAGCTCGATATTACATGCCACACAAACGGTCACTGATCTTAGAAGTGACCTTTGTTTTACTTCGATGATCGTTTTTCGTATCCGTACTTAGTAGGTAAAGTGAAGCTACAAGCGTTTCAGATGTCTTCCGAACCACGGAAGAGCTCGATATTACATGCCACACAAACGGTCACTCATCCAAGGAGTGACCTCTGTTACTTCGATGTTCGTAATTCGCAGCCGTACTTAGTACGCATAGTGAATTAACAAGCTCTTCACATAATAAAAATTTCCTTCATATCTTTGTCTTGAGTCGTGTATCATAATTGTTTCTTTTTATGTGATCTTAACATACAAACTTTCACTATGTACATTAGAATGATAGAACGGAGAACACTTAAATTAAATACGATTGAGACATCAGCTATCCAAAATCAAACCACTCTCAAAGTAATGAAAAACTACTTAGAAGAAACCAAAATAACACATCTATAATAATAATTATAAGTCAGTTAACTAGCAAATATTACGTAAGGCTTTTAATTTTTACTTTCAACGCGGATGTGTGATGTTGAACTAGCAACACCGAGTCACCCATCACCCTAAATCTCACGTGAACATAAAATACTAGTGGCATGCTGTTGCTTCGCTTCAGTAGCTATATAGTGGTATACATTATTGAAGATTTGGTAGAAATTCGTATGTTATCTAGTAAAAAATATAGTCTATGTTACAAAGGGTTAATGCAGCATTCTAATCGAGAAAGGAGTTATCGAAATCCGTCCAGTAATTTTTGAGTTTATTCGTACCAAACATACATTAAAAAAAAATTAAAAAATATTTTGTATAATATTATAAGTGTATATATAGAAGAACGCATTTCAGTTCTAATGATGAAAGAATTATTAAAATCCGTCCAGTAGTTTTAGAGTTTACTAGTAACAAACATACGTACAAAAATACAAATATTTTTTTTATTATAATAGTATACGTATTAAGTATACTTTTAGAAGTCACGATATCGTCATTACGAGTGTAAATACGCAGTGAAAAATGGCACCGCGAAATGTACGCATCCAATACTTGTCCGAAGGAATCAATCACGATGGCGTTCATCAATTTATAGCGAGTATATTCTCACGTATCCACGACCTTTCAACACCTACGCCCGCCGTGCAGAGTATAAACATAGCCAATTTGGATCAGCTAGTTAAGAATCTACAGTCATCAACTTTTAGTCACCAGTCTGCAAAACGTTACTTTCCGTTCTTGGGTTCTTATTTATATAACAAAATTAATAAAATATTTAACCTGGAATGTCTAAATAATAGACAATGTAAGCAAAAATTAACTGAATATTTATTAACCCTTAACTATGATAAAACCGAACAGTTACTTCTTATACCTCAATATATCTCCTCCTACACTCATTCACACACTAACATAAAACACACAAGGAGGACACACAACACTTATGCTACTTTTTAATATTAACTTTTTCTTGTTTGGCTTGTATCATTTGTTGGGTTTACTTGATTTTTTTCTTAAATAAATGTCTTAGATATTAAATGTAATGGGAATGAGCGCTGCTGCCTGAAGCACAGATGTTAAGTTATCTAGTTCAGGCGCAGAGATATAAAATGTTATTGTAAATTATCTAATTGTATATGTTTGTTATTCTGATTGTATTTAGTTTGAATAAAGAATTATTATTATTATTATAGTTTTAATAAGTAATTAAATATTCATGGATATCTCACACAGCGCTTCTGGCTCCAAATAACTAACTGAGTACAGCTTGAATTATGGTTCGTATACAACAGACAAATAATTATACATAATTAAAGATTCAGCTTTCTACGTCTATTGTGTTTTCGGGGAGAATAGGAATAAAATGAGGACAAATGTGTTTTATTATGCGAATGCTGTAGATACAGTGCAAAGCTGTAAACGGATGGTTCTTGACTCGCTGTATCAGACTGATGAAAGTGACCAAAATTGTGTAGCGAAATGGGAGTGGAGCTCATTATGTGTGAGTCCCTCCATTTGGTACATACATATAATCACGCCTGTTTCCTCTAAGGGGTAGGCAGAGGTTTATTATATGCCGACATTTCGTCAATTTATAGTTGGTCCCACGTAATAGGTAGCGATCCTATTGCCGCTTACCGGAAACCCTTATGTTTGCCAGAGCCTCGTCCGCTGATCGGCAGGTGCACCACTTTCGGGTGAGCTAGGGCTCCTCAGATCTTGGTGGAAGCCCTATACACCCAGTTAGTCGTTTCTCCGTATTCGCAAAGCCCGTTAGTGCGCTAGCTGATGCTCTGTGTATGTGCCAAATGTGAGCAGACGCAGCTGAAGCCGCACCAACAACAATGCACTTTCCCCACAATGCTTCTATCAATCGACCGCAAAGTTCGTATTCAATTTTGCGATTGAGTGAAATCATCTCGTTATATTGATGAGCCTTGTTTTCTATTGGACGGTTTCAGGGCTGCACCTTGTAAAAAATCCTTTAACTCAAGTCATAATTGAAAATAAAGAAAAATATTTTCCTGACAAGCGCTTCCAGCCCCAAATCTAAGCAGAGCTAAGGCATGAAGTGTAAGATTTCAAAAGGGTGATTTTTTCGGTATAGTTTACAGGAAAACGTTTATATACATAATTAAAGTTTGCACCCTTTCTCTTTCTATAATAATTTTGCTAGGGAAGGCTAGATTGCAATTGTGCATAGATTTTGTTGTTTTTTTATTTTGTCTTACAATAAGAAGGGTGTGATCTCTGCTTACTCCAACAAAAAAAGGAGTAGTAATATGTATTTCGGCAATTCGTAACGTCAGACAAGTAAACACCACTATTAAAATAAAGGAAGATGAGTTGACCCTTGTGGATACCACCAAATTTTTGGGTGTTACATTAGACTCTAAGCTGCAGTGGGGCCCTCATATTGGTGAATTTTCTAATAGACTCAGCTCTGCAGCATTCGCGGTACAGAAAATTCGCCAATTAACAGACGTTGAAACAGCTAGGCTTGTTTATCATAGCTATTTCCATAGTGTAATAATATTTTACAAGTGTAATCATATTGTGATTGATTTTTATATTTAATTTTGACGTTTTCAAGTGCTATGTAAAGGTTTATGAAATTAAAATATGTGTAATTTGAATTGTAAACTCTGTGATCGCGTTTTTAGAAAGATCTACAAAGTTTTTTATACATGTTTATTAAAAGACACTAAATATTTATATGCATCCATACTTATAAATAATTATCATATCCTAGCATTATCCCGGTTGTCCTAAACTTAGGGCGCAGGGTATGCTCACTGACCGAACTAAAATTGGCTGAATTTCGGTTATGACACGGAGCAACTGTAGTCTGACCTCCGCCACCCAGAGGAAACAACATTTTATGATTAAACCAGCTGTCAGCATATCAGAAGAACTACCTTCTTAATAACGACTATCATAGATGTTCATGACAGCCGGGACAAACGGTTTAACGTGCTTTCCGATGCACGGAGCAAGCGGTAATTATATCAATAAATTTAAAATGTATAAAAATTTACACTTGAAATGAAACAAAGATGTATCGTTACATACATACACAAATACAATCACGCCCTTTTATCCGAAGGAATTCCCAGGGGCATATGAAATGCCCGCATTTCGCCAGTTATAATATTGGTCCCACGTAATAGGTGGCGAGCCTATTGCCGTTTACCAGGAACATTTGTGATTGCCAGACCATTAGAGCAAGGAGTTCTCTTTATCTGTATAAATCATGAAATAGATGACATTGACCTATGATTGCCGTGGCAGTAGTTTGAAGGAACATCCAACCATGAAACCGCAACCGAAGTGCACCTGCGCTAAAAACATTCGCCATTCGTTCCTTTGAGACAATCGTACCTAGGTAGAAAGCTAAGTTAGGTACAGAAACCACAATCACTACAATAATTTCTATCTGTAAAAAGCATTGTCTATTTGCACCGTCGTTTGTATGATTTATCGCACTTACAAATGGCTTTCTTTTTAAAGTTAATAAAGAGTTTGGTTTGAAAATATTTAACTTTAATGCAGTGCCAGTCAGATTATTAAATAAGATAAACAGGACAAGTATTTTTCTTTTAAAATGTATATAGTAAGCGGTAGCGAATGAGTCAATTATTTATCAAAAGAAATATTTTTTACTTTATCCGCTATCTTACAAACATGCATAAATAATATCACGCCTGTTTCCCCGAAGGCTGCCCCTGCAAAGGCATATATATGCCCGCATTGCGCCAATTATATTGTTGGTCCCATGCAATAGGTGGCGAGCCTATTGCCGCTTACCGGAAACTTTTATGTTCGCCAGAGCGTCGTCCGTTGTCCGGCCGGTGCACCACTTGCGGGTGAGGTTGGTTTGGGCTCCTCAAGATCTTCCCCCCCGACTGGTCTCCATTTTGGCGTGGTGGGGGGGCTAAGTACCTCCCGGATGCTGGGAAAAGGTAACACCCAGAGACCGACGACTCTGGGTGCCTTTAGTACTGACTACCGGGGGGGAAACTAAGAGGGACCTATGGAGGGCGCAGCGGGCGGGCTAGGAGGGCCCGTCAAGCAGCGCCAGGAAGGTATTAGGCAGCGGGGGCAGGGGGCCCCTGCTATCTTACCATGGACCCTCCGAGAAGTCGGCCACACACGCTATGGTCGCACAAGGAGGTAGGAGGGGCGCGTCCACTGCGCCTCTCTGAGGAGGTCCTCCCGGTTTTGGTCCGGGGGACGTTGGCCGCAGGCGGGGTGTCAGACTCTGCAACACAGGTACTGGCCCCCGTCTTTTTCTCAACAGGCGGCGGGCGTCGTCGGAAGATTTTTAGTGGGTATTACTGCTGGCAGTCGCGTCTGCCGGTGGTGAGCCCCACACCCCCTTTCGGTCCCCCTTTGGCCGGAAGGCAGTGCGTAAATGCATTTTGTTACCGACGTAAAACAAAAAAAAAGGGCTCCTCAAGATCTTGGTAGGATAAGCAAACACCCGCCATCTTAACGGCTCAGTATTATGATCCATACAATACGTCAAGCTACAGCCAACACAAATAAACAGTAAACAAAAGGCCGATACGATTGCATAGTAAGTAATACGTAACATTATACAAAGACCATCTAATTTTAGATTGTTTTTGACGGCATTACGTGACTTTAATAGGCAACTGATATTTTTTGCCTTACGCAACAAACCCTTTCATCAATTTCATTACACTTAAATGCCGTTATAAACAAAAATTACTTAACTCTATTACGTATCTTGTTTAGGTTTTAAGTGTTTTTTTCATGTCATCAAGAAACAATATGTATGAAACATTTACTAGATGTGAACTGCTACTAGTAGTTATAATCAGTATAGTGCCATTTATGGAAAACCCTGATTAGCTCTGCATTGATCTAATCAACCCGTCATGTCTGTGATTGCTAAATCTCATGGGTATAATAGCAATCTTCGAAGCGGAACGCAGTATTGCGTAAAGCTACTGTTCAGCGCCACTTAATTATCCGATGTTGCGGTGATTTAGTCGATAGCCGCAAATTTAGTAAGTATTTTAAGAAATACCAGGAAGAAACAAAAATCACAGTCATTATCGTCAACATCGTACTTTTAAGAAAGAAAGAGTAAACTTCTCAATAATTGTAAGCTTGACTAAGGGGCTGCCTCACAATTTCTACGTGAAAAGAAAGTAAGGTAAAAAACATATTTAACTACATAAAAAATAACTAACATAGATACGAAACAAAGAATTAAAACATAATATGGAACCAAAATGGTCCACTCAGCTGTCTTGTCATGGGTTATTAATCTGGGCATGACGCTGGTTTTCTGTGGAAACTACAGTTTACTTAACATATAGTTCAGACCAAATTTTCATTTGAACTTCCGAGTATCAACTAAATCAGACATCGTACAACAGACTCACATTTTTAAGAATCATAACTCATCAAGCCTTAAACTAAGAGAATATCGCATGCAATAGTCAATATACTTCATCATCATCATCATCATCATCACAGCCCATTAACGTCCAACTAATGAGCACGAGCCTCCTCTCACATACCAAGGTGCGAGGGTATTGGGTCATACTCCACCATTATATTCGCTGACCTGATATACCCCCTGACTTAGGTCATACACGCTGACCCAGTGCGTTAGACCCCGGGGATGTGGTATGAGCTGTCGAAAAAGAGGAGCGCAGAAGAATCTATGCTGGGCAGCATTTAGGAAACATCGTCGAGGCTTCTCCTGGCGGATATCGCAAAGCCTACAGACTAAAGTTTTTAATGAGAGCGATCTACCTGTCATGACATATGGTGCCGAGACGTGGACATTAACGGTACGGTTGGTCCACTAGTTTAAAGTCCCAGAGAGATGCAGCTATGGAGCGGTGATAGCCCAGTGGCGAGACCCCTTGCCTTTAAATTCAGAGGGTCTCGAGTTCAAACCCTGGTGGCGCACCTATCACTTAAGTTATCGCTTGCTCCGTGTCTCAGAAAGCACGTTAAGCCGTTGGTCCCAGCTGTCATGAACATCTATGGCAGTCGTTATTAGGAAGTTAGTGCCTTCTAACAGACTGACAGCTGGTTGAACCATAGAATGATATTTCCTCTGGGTTGCGGAGGTCAGACGGCAGTCGCTTCACGTAATAACTGAAATTCAGTCAAATCTGGTTGAACCAGCAAGCAGATCCTGGGCCCTAAGCTTAAGTCTAGGGCAACTGGGATACTGCTAGGATATGATGATGATGAGCGAGCTATGTATCAAATCAAATCAATTACTTTTTATTTCATAAACTATTACATAGTCCTTGAAAACGTCAAAATTATAAAAAATAACAAAAACAAATAAAATATAATTATTATATATATTAGGTAAGCGCAGTGTAGGACACCCTCCGTCTAGGTGGAGCGACGACGTACGCAAAACGGCTGGCAGCGGTTAGAGAAGAAGAGCTGAAGATCGAATTCTGTGGCGCGCCATTGGAGAGCCCTATGTCCAGGACAAGTGTGGGCTGATGACGATGAAGTCTTTTTATTGTATTTTTACTTAGTCACATACTATTATTTTGATATGAAAGCGCTCGTAGTTGATGGTATCATTTGATCAAAAACAACACGAAAGTTAATTAGGTTTATAGAGGTCAGTCACTGGATCAGTAAACAATCGTATGGCAATTAATGTCGAGCGCTTCCCTGCTTTGGTAGCCGTTGGTCCGTGTAACGATTAAATGTGGTAGCAACGATAGAAATCGACTACGTTTAGCCAAGTCAAGCAGATTAAATAACTTAAATAACCTGGCCACACACATTATTAACAATATATTTCTAAAAAAAACCCATTCATCATCGTAATCAGCTCAAAGGACTCTCCAGCTGAAAATAGGTCTCCGTCATAAACTTTTAATGTGACTGATTGTAGGCGGCCTACATTCAGCGTGATCCTGCGACCATTACCAAATGGTACACTCCTTTTACTGGCCGAAAAAGATCTCATTCACCTGCAACGGCCGGATTGGCGACAGACAGCTGAGAACAGAACAGAGTGGCGAAATCTCGTGTCGGAGGGCAAGTTCCACTTCGGGTCGCTGAGCCAGCGCTGACTGACTCCTTTTACGGGTGGATGTGGTTTTGTCAAAGGGACATTCTAGAACCTTTCTACATACATACATAAATTCATGCCTGTTTCCCCGAAGGGTTAGGGTTTTTTTGTATACTATATAATGTATAATATATAAATAGTATAATGTATTCAAATTTTTATTGTAATCTGGAAATAAAAGTTACAACATTTAAATTATTTTTTTTAGAGGCATATTATACGGCCACACTTCGCCAATTATATAGTCCCATGTAATAGGTGGCGAGCCTATTGCCGCTTACCGGGCACTATTATGTTCGCCAGAGCTTCGTCCGTTGATTGGCAGGTGCACCACTTGCAGGTGAGGTTGGCTTGGGCTCCTTAGGGTTTGGTAGGATCGCTATACACCTTTTCTACGCTCATTAAATTATTTTCCTTTTTTTAAGACAAAGATTAAAAACAAAGCCAAAGAAAGGAGCCATCAAACTCGATTAAACAAACAAACGAAACGGAAGCATAGATATAATAAACGTCTGTAGTGGGACCCATTGTGCCATCGTACAAATAGTAATTAGGGGCAGTTTATACTAAGTGCAAATCCGATTCTACTGTCAGCGATATGGCTGTGGGCTGGAAGCGGCTGTCACCAATTATAAACGCCCACCGAGCTGGCTGCGTATTGCCATACTATATAACACAGTAAGTATCGATGCCCCTGAACAGAATACTAAAACTAAACATGCAAAAGAGAGAATATACAAAAGAGGGAATATACTAAAGACGAGTTTAATGCCATAAAGCATTATCTGCCATTAACTACAATTCAACGTATCGCAAATTCAGCATTGTGGTCCTGAAAGACTCAACTCAATGTGTTATGAATTTTTAAATATTTTTTTGATATGAATTTTTATGTATAATTTAATATTTAGTTATAACATGTTTTATTTTCTAAAAACGTGCGCTTGGACGTACGCAAAAACTGAAAAGATTGTGTGTTCATCGGAGTCCCGGTAGCTCAGTGGTGGGAGCAGTGGGCCGGTTATATAAACGTTAGTTCGATTCTCACTTGGGCCAATGCGGGTCAGTTGATTTTCCTAATGAAAAAAATCATATATTTTTGGAGTTAAAAATAGAAATGCAGCATGTTGTATGTAGCTAATTAATTATAGCGCCAACTGTGCAGGCATTGCCATACTGCAAATTATGATTATAGATGCCTACTGAGTAAGCTGCGTATTGCTATACTGTGTAGCACTACTATGGAAGGGAATAGACATTAGAGAATAATAATATCTATCACATGCAATGAGAATGAGTGGTGATAAACATGATAAATGAGATTTCCTCCCCTAAACCCCTTGAGTCCTCAGTAAAGATGTGGGACTTACATGGACTTCTTGAAATAATTTAAAAAGTGAAGTTGCACAGTTTTGTACGTTCACAAACACTTAACGGTTAATAATACACTGTTAGTAGACATTAATGTTCCAAATATCACAAATTAAACAAAACCGCAGACATGACGCTTCACTTTCCCGCCAAGAAGTCCTAGTAAAGTTCTAGCGTGCCATAAACTACACATTAGGTACATCCAGTGTAGATTGGCAATACGCGTACAGGCTATCGACTTATTGCAAAGCCTTTCTATTAGGGCTCATATACTTTATAATAATTGTACTCATTACAGATTCGACATAGTGCTTTTGCTGGGGACGGTTAGATCGAAATTCGTGTCCTATTAAGGTAATTACATTGTTTTCTCATTTAATCTGTTTAGGATCATGTTTTTGAAAACCCAATAACCGACAAAAAAAACAGTATCTATAATGTCTATGCATTTAATTAATTAAATGGCGATAATAAAATAAATAATTATTAATTTAATGGCGATTTACGTATTTAAACACTGAGCAGTGACGACTGATATGGCGTAGAGGCAGGTATACTCGCACTCCGCTCCTAAGGTCGTGGGTTCGATTCCCACCCGGGACAAATCTTTGTACGCACAAATATATTTTTTCTGGTCTGGGTGTTTTCCTATTGATATTAAGTATGTATTTACAAAAAAATGTATTTATGGTATGTTCATCCGTTATTTAGTATCCCTAACTCAAGTTCCTAATGATACTTATCTTGGAACTAAATAATTGGTGTAGTTGTCAGAAAATATTTATTATTATTTATTATATAAAAGAAAAAAAGAAAGCACAAAATTAATGTAGTTAAAGGCTTAGTGCAGTTTTATCCATATGGCACTGAGGGCGGTATAATACTAGCACTCCGTTCCTAAGACCACAGATTTCCACATATAAAAATTTGGGTCCTTTGCGTATATTTAGAAATTCGTACGTTTTTTTGTATCTTCTATATAATAGGTTGGGGAAAAAGTCTTTTCGTATTTTTGTATGAAAAGTCAAGACATTTTTTTCAAAGTTTATTTACATTTATTTACAATATATATGTACCGTTTTGTTGAATAACTTTCTGCCATTTTGTGGGCAGAGACATTATCCCGTTACTGTAGAAACTTTGGGACTTCTGATCAAAAAAACGGGACAAATAGTTTTGGCAGTCCTCTCTTGAGGTCAACCTTACAGAACCTAAAGAATTCTGCAGAGACCGAAACAGGTGAAAATCTGAAGGCGCAAGGTCGGGGCTATATGGTGGATGCACTAGGACCTCCCAGTCGAACTCTCTTAATTTTTGCTGAGTGGCTAAAGATGTGTGTGGTCTAGCGTTATCGTGATGAAAGACCACACCCTTCCTGTTGATCAATTCCGGCCGTTTTCTCTCGACTGCTTCCTTTAATCTCATCAGTTGCTGGCAGTAAAGATCAGAATCGATGGTTTTGCCGGGCGGTAAAAGCTCATAATAAACAATGCCCTTCCAATCCCACCATACACACAGCATCACCTTATTTCGTGTTAGGCCAGGTTTGGCCACAGTCTGTGAAGCCTGGCCAACTTTCGACCACGACCTTTTTCGCACGTTCTTGTCGTACGTGATCCACTTTTCATCGCCAGTTATCAATCTCTTCAAAAACGGCTCGGTTTCATTACGTCTCAATAATGAATCGCAAATGAGTACACGGTTCATTAAGTTTCTTTGAGTGAGCTCGTGTGGCACCCAAATATCGAGCTTTTTTGTATAACCAGCTTTCTTCAAATGGGTCAAAACTGTTTTGTGGTCAATTCCCAGTTCTTCAGCTACATCGTAACTACTAATATGCCGATCTTGCTCCACTCTTTCAAAAATGGCGTCCATTTTATTCGTAACAGGGCGACCAGAGCGAGGTGCATCTTTAACATCAAAATTTCCGGACTGAAAACGTGTGAACCAAATTTGTGCTACTCTTACTGACACTGCATCAGGTCCATAAACATCACAAATTTTTTTCACTGCTTGAGTTGCATTTTTGCCTTTTTTATAATAAAATTTTAAAATGTATCGAATTTCTTCATTAGATTCACTCATTTTTACGAAGAGAAAAACAAATGAAAAATAGCGGGAAACTACTTTTTTTTATTTTTTTCTTTTCTTTATAATGGAACCTTTTTAATGTTACCAAAACCAGCCAGACACAAATAGTATAGTCAAAAAAATTTTATAATAATTGTATACCTACGTTATGCGAAAAGACTTTTTCCCCGACCTAATATTTCTAATATTCTCAAACTGAAGACGAAAAGTAATAATAATTTTAGTAATTTAATTTAATTTAATTTAGTTTAATATCGGCCGTAGGACTAATAACCGACGGGGTAGACGAGTGCTAGAAAAGCGCATTGCAGAACGCTTTAGCTAGGTGCACAAAATTCGCAAAACGGATGACAGCGGTCTGAGGTGAAGAGCTATAATAATAATAATGAAATAACAATAAATAATAATTTATTTCTCTATTTGAACTAGTCTAATTACATTATTTGCCTACTTAAATTTATTATTAGAGCTAAAGCTCAGTTGCGTAGTATTGAACAGGAAAATGTCCGACTGAATTCACGACTGTTTCCCCAAAGGGGTAGGCAGAGGCATATTATACGCCCACACTTTGCCAATTTAATATGTATCTATATGCCCAGTAGTGGACAAAATATGATTCCAATGTGGTCATTAGAGCACAAATATTTTATCAAAATCCTTTTCAGTATCATCATATCAGCCTTATAAAATCCACTACTGCTCATTGGCCTCCCCAATAGATTACATGCTATTGTGGGGTCCTTGCCCATAACCACCTCGACGGTCGGCGGGTTGTTGACCGCAGTTCCAGCCAGTAGGCAGGATGACGCTGCTGCCCGTCGACTCTTACGACTCCCTGTGAGATGAGAGGGGGTGGTAATATTCTAGGCCGGTACCTTACCAAAATCAGCTATCAAAATCCTTTTAAATTGGAGAAATGTTACCCCATCAAATAACTTTAGGTTGTAATTTATTGATTCAGGCGTTACTTTGCGGAAATCCATTGTAAGCAAGTCATGGCTTAACGACTACCACATTTAGTGATAACCGGGACCAACGGCTTAATGTAAAAATCTAAATGCCTTCCGAAGCACGGAAGCGCTCGATATCAAATGCCACACAAACGGTCACCCATCCAATGACTGACCACTGTAAACTCTGCTGTACTTCGGCGATCGTTTCCGACCACCGAGCACCGCAGAGCTACGAGCGCTTCAAGTATCAAGTAGTTGTAAGCAAGTGATGGATTAAAAATATTTTTGTAACAATTCCCGCGCTACTATAATTTCCCGAAAAATCTAGAGTGCTGCCAACCAACGCTGCTACCAACGCTGAAACGAGAGTGCTCTCGTTTCAGCGTTGGTCGTGAAGACATCGTTGTTCTGAGGCTCCTATCTTACCTGAAGATGCCCTGTGTAAGGGCGAAACACGTGTCGTGTTGAATAGTTTCTCGATTTTTCGGGAAATTATAGTAGCGCGGGAATTGTTACAAAGATATTTTTAATCCATCACTTGCTAACTTTAGGTTGTTTCAAAAAATCTCCACAATTCAATTGACTCAAAACAATCAACAACATATAGGTACACTCATCAACACTTACATTCAGTAAGATATCCGACAAGTCTAAAATTCTTTACCTATAATGAAAACCAATTGGCAATAGCAAACTCCACATTACATAGTAATAACAAGCTTTTCGAGAACATTCTCTAAGCGGTAACAAGCAAGCGTACCGTTAAAAACGAGTTAATCGTTAACAATATAATAAAGTCGATAAATCGTTGTGGTGATAATTATCCACGCAATTACAAGGGCGGAACGCGAACATAGGGCATCAGAGAGGTGTGGCGGGACTGTTCGAAAGGGTTACCGCTTGGCCGAAACTTTGAAACCCGTTTCATATAGGATTGCAGCATAGGATTCTATAAAAAGGGCTTTTTAACACGCTCAGCGCCAAGCTCTATACGCCAATACTACAAAATTTAACTTCTTTAAATAACTTTTTTTTTTCTAAAACCATCCGAAGATACAGGACCATTTTTTCCAGAACAATCCCCTGGGCCAGAGCAGTATTTTCGTAGTATAAAATGTACGAAAACTAGCAACTACTAACTACTCAAGACTAGGATGGTGATCGTGTATCGAAAAATATACACAAGTGTTAGTACAGTGTGTATCGAAAATGATACACATAGCGCTGAGCGTGTTAAGAAACCCTATACTGTAATCCTATGTTGGGAATATCTTTTTACGAAGAGGAGAAACAGTGTTAATTTGTTTGTTTGCAAAGGCCACGGGCGCTCTCAAAACATTTAGAAGCCGAACGCTGCACGCCGGCACGCAGCGATCGGCGCGCGATAAGCCGATAGCCCCCATTGTGAGTATTGTGACGCCGCACCCCGTAATGCGCCGCGGCTGAATGTTCCAACTGTTTATCTTAGTGCCGTGCTGTGATTTAGACCAAGAGCCTATTCAAATTTAAATACTGGATGATAGAAATTCACTTTATGACAGAGGTTGATTGGACAGGACGTGAGTACACTGTAATTGATTTTTTTAACAGTTCGTATACAAACAAAAGTCTATTAGGATGCACAAAAAAGCTGCCTCTTTAAAACAACTTCCAGCAGTCTGAAATAATTAAGTAGGCAGAAGCGCTCACATAGACAGATTGGCACCTCCACGGTACCACATACTAAGTAACGCTTTACGTAATACTATATTTCAGTATGAAGGCGCTGTTGCTAGTAAAAATACTTATCTGGGCAACAAATCTCATAAACTGAAGAGCCACCAATACTGCACGCTAACACGCAGAGATCGCAGTGCCGACACTCGAAAAGCTTCCATGTTTAATTTTATACCGATACTTATTATGACGGCAAATGGTAGGTAGAGTTTTATGAAATACACGGTGTGTATAACCAGAGTAGGCACTTATACATACATAAAAATCATTCCTGTTTCCCCGAAAGAGTAGACAGTGGCATATATTATGTAAGGATAAATAATTCTGAGGTGTATAGGGATCCTACCAAGACCTAAGGAGCCCAAGCCAACCTCACCTGCAAGTGGTGCACCTGCCGATCAACGGACGAGGCTCTGGCGAACATAACAGTGCCCGGTACCTGCCTAACCTATCACGTGGGACCAACCACATAATTGGCGAAGTGTGGGCGTATAATATGCCTCTGCCTACCCTTTCGGGGAAACAGGCGTGAATGTATGTATACATAATTCTGGGAGCAGAATTTGAACACCATTAACGTGCTGAAACGCTGAAAGACCTTAAATTTTCCCGCGTCTTATTATGTTTAAGAATCGATTGTAATATAATAGTATTATAAGCTATAATTATCATTTAAGCATAAGTATTGTTTCATCCAACTTGCTCGGAACTTAATGGCAAGTTGTGCAATGCTATAGAAATAATTACGGAACCTGCAAAGTGTTTCTCAAATGTTGTTATTTACGACCGCAATAACTTCGTTGTTAGTTTGAACACAAATGCATTCATCAAAAGGCTCTCATTTAGCTTATTAGTTCGTCTATGAAAACGTGTAATTATTTTAACTATACTTAATATTATTAATGTAAAAGTATCTATATATCGAAGCGCTCGTAGCTCCGCGGTACTCGGTGATCGGAAACGATCACCAAAGCAAAGCAGAGTTTACAGAGGTCAACCCTTGGATGGATGATCGTTTGTGTGGCATTTGATATCGAGCGCTTCCGTGCTTCGGAAGGCACGTTAAGCCGTTGGTCCCGGTTCTCACTAAATGTGATAGTCGTTAAGCCATGTTAGAGGCCTAATTGGGCGGCATGAAAAATTCTAACAGCAGGACGCCATACACCTGCCTCCGCCAATTCGCACTGGGTCAGCGTGGTGGAGTATGACCCAATACCCTCGCACCTTGGTATGTGAGAGGAGGCTCGTGCTCAGTAGTGGGACGTTAATGGGCTAAGATGATAAAAGCATATCTATCTGGTACCTTTTAACGCTAATACCGCTTGCAGGCGATGCAGTCCAAATAAAATGAAGACGCTTCATACCGTGAAATAAGCACAGTACAAAGCGCACCCCCTTATGACGGCCTGCTAAAATGCCGTTTCACGCCCCGCTTAATAAAAGACCCGTGATCATAGGAAATAGGAAACACATGAGCCGGCAGCGAATTTCAGAGCTCAGAAACGACTTACCAAATTTCTTGGTTCGAGTGCTGATAGTCTGCACAGTATGTAGATGGTATCTCATAAAGTATTAAGGATATTCTTATTATTTAGGTTATCAATCTATCTATATAGTTTGATACCCTAAAAATGACAAGGAAATGGTTTCTTAAGGGTAAAAGTGTAGAGAGAATCAGTTATTGTTTATGGAAAGGGTGCATGCATCTCATTTTACTAGACACAGGTAACGATTTTGAATATCCCGAACAACGTGTTTGGCAAAAAGTCCTCCCAAAAAGGTTTCTTTAATTTATCTAATTCAATATTAAAAAATACCAAAATCTACCGATGTGTTCTGGCAACCCTATCGAATTAACCCGACCGTGTTTGGCAAGACTGCCTCCAGAAACCAGGGATTTAGTAGCAAACTTGAAAGACTCTTTTTCCATCTTTACAAATACTAAATCAATCTAACTTAATTCAACTCTGGAAAACATTACGATTTCTTCTAATAGAAAAAACCACAGTTCCCTTCATGCTATTAAAAGCAACAGCAATGACAATTTATTAATAAAAAATACCGGAATCAAATCTAGACCGTATCAATAAGCGACTTAGATATAAAGCGAACAAACTAATTTACTTTAAATTAACTCAACACGATTCAATTCGATGGCAATTCGAAATAATATCCTGAGATATAGCAGATACAAATAAAAGGAACGTCATAATATATTATTATCAGATGTCAACTTTCATCATTTCGCTGGAATCGTGATTAGAATTTTAATTGAAACGGCTAGGAAACACACGATTCATCTGTGAACCGGTCGAGGAGAGAACTAAGGTGATTCGCAGACGAATTCGCAGAGGTATTAGACACCGAAGCGTGATTGGTATGTGTCAATGGTTCGCGAACGATAAGGGTTTGGTGCGGGAATGGTTCGCAAACGATGCTTGACGCCCCAGCGAGATAAGCTGCATCAATGATTCAGGCCCAATACCGGACGCTGCAGGAGCGGTATAAGCTGCGCCATGAATTAACGCATGATGACGGACGCTAGTGCAACATGAAGCTGCGTCAATAATCCAGACACGATGCTGGACACAACAGCGGGATAAGCTATGTGAATAACAATTCTTGTGCCGGACGCTAAAGTAATATGGTAGAGCATCAATGATTTTGCCGCCAAATATGTGCTGAAGCCTGTAGTTGTCATGTGGGATTTAAGAAATTATATTACGGAGTAAAGAGTGTAGTGCTGTGCTAGTAAAGATCGTGTGTGTTTCCCGAGCGATTTATTCTGCTTATAGCTCAATAAAATTGTAAAGTGAAAAAAAAATCTAGTATTGGATTCCGCACTCAGGTCGCCATGAAACCCGAAGTCAAACTGGGACACCCTGTAGATTAAGTAATTTTAATGAGTGGAAAAAGAGACAAGGGAATGGATTCTGCACGTGATTTCATGCAACTCCTTGCGTCATAAAAGGCGCATTGACGCATGCTTCAGACAAAACTGTCATCGTTTGCAATTAGCCTAATACGCACAAAAGATTCTCACACTGCAGGTCCGCCGATAGCCAACCTAAATATGTACCTCCGGTAAATTAATGTAGATAAACAGAGGCGATACAAATTAACAACAATAATCGAGCTCAACTAGCGACCGCAATGGCGGAGGCAGCTGAAAGTGTTCCTCTGGTACTGTTAGCCACAAACGTCTTGAGAACAGCTATAAAATTGTATTAAATTTAATTCACAAGAAGATTTAAATGACGTTCACAAGTGCTTCAGAGTGAAACCAAGCTTGAATAAACAAAATATATTTATTAAATTTTTGAAAAACCTTTACTCCTTAATGGAGCTGTCGGTCAGGCACATAACATATATTTTTTTAAAACACGTTTTTTAAACTACTTATTATTTTGGACATATTGATTTTGTCTCTTGCTATGGTGTCTTGCTATTGGTTTTGGACAGCCGGATTCCACCCCCGCTTTGTACTATCACATCATAATTCAGTATGTCTACTTGCGTGCCTGAAAGGGTCCACGACGATCCGTAATACATTTTAAAATAACATATCATATCACACATCTCATCTCATTTGAAAAGACGTATATATGAAAAAAGTCTAAAATTAAGTTAACTATGCCACAAGTTTCCTTTTATGTGCATGCATTAAGTGCTTAAAGATCTTTTTTTGTTATTAGACCACTGTCAAATAGAGAGCGCCAAACACCAAATCAAGTATGTCATCGTAGATAGGACAAAAAAAAACTTTTAACCGTCTCACTGTAAAATTTACAAAATGGCATTTACGCCTTTTAAGAACTAGATGTGCAATATTGTCTGTTTGTTGCTTGTTTGAGAACAATAAAGATATTGAGTATTAAGTTTAGATCTTATTAATGTTTTTTTACGCTTGATTTTATTTTTAATGCAATTTATTTTTAAAATATTCTGCACCTTATGTAACCATAAAACGAGTAATTACGTAGCTATTAAAATTTACTATTTATTTTGAAAAGTGAAAGTATAGTCATTTATTTAATTTATTCCCAGAATTAAATAAGTAGAAACTTATGGTTTAAAATAGACGCAATTAATACGCGTTATATTTTTTTAGAACTCACTTATAAACTTTTTTATTTAAACTCAGTGAGGAGAGTTGACGTTGATATGCGTTATTTTTTAAACTTTTGATAGAAATAAATGTGTGCGGGCATCTAGTTATAAATATAAGTGCGATATGTTTCCAAAAAAAAAAACTTTTTCTCAATACCATTTATAAAATATTGAACACCAAGTGATAATAATGATCATAAAAGATATAAAATATGTTGCCTAATGTTTAACATGAAAGCAGTCACAATTGACTAAACGATGTCTGTTTACTTTTATTTGAAGAATAACTAAACTAGACTAAACATTATAGTCCATACATAAGTCAACGATTCAATTCGATCGACTTTTCGATTACTATTGATATCAATTCGGCAGCACTAGTGGTACAGTTAGCTCTGAAATACAACGATCGATCACAACTGTTTATTACAATCGCACATTCATTTAAATACAACACATTAATCGTTTTACTGCGATTGTTTACAACAATAATGTCATCTGTACAAGAGCACCTAAACATGGTCCAGGTAAGTTAGAACGTCGCCTTATCTTCGAATGGGAGTAAAACACGCAACACTACGAGATTCGCTGTTAAGTATTGACTGTACGCATTGAAATTCGCTACATTTTGCCAAAGAACAAGCCGTGTACACTTCAGGGCAGAAGGATTATGTTCAATTACGGTATTGCAGCAGGTTGACGAAAGTTGTTCTAGAAATGGCGGAAATTCTTTTATGACTTTGTCAAAAACTTGAGCCTTAAAAGAGTGTTCAAATATACCTAAAATACAACATAGACATATAAAATAGATCTAAAGTTGCAAATTACTCATGCTAAACACTTACATTAATACGGCTGTCCAAAACCAAAACCTAGCAAGAGACAAAATCAATATGTCCAAAATAATAAGCAGTTTACAAAATGTGTTTAAAAAAAAAACGTTATGTGCCTGACCTAAACGATATATATATATGGATAACAAACCATCAATCTATAAAATCAAAGCCATCAACATTTTAATTAAAAAAGATCGTGTGCAGAATAAAACCGGCAGAAACAAGAACAACTCCAACACACTACGGTGTGTCACAGAGACATATATGATTTATTTTCACTGCATCAAGATACACTTAATAAAATTGACTAATATAACGTATTTTGTACAAGATTGTACCGACCAACGGCGGGCAGTTGAGATAGCGCGTCGCTACAGAACAACGAATGGTACGAACACACGCGATTCGCATTGTAGATATTAGCCACTACACCGGCTTATTGAGTTTTCCTTTATAGTTATGACTCTCACTGTACTTAAGTACTTGCTCACTACTTAGGTTCTGTACGAGTACGAGTATTAGGCAAAATACAAAATTGTCTTTAAGAACAACAAGATCATTTAGATTCGTCAAATATTTACACACAAAATGGTAATTCGATATATTTTTTTAACAATATGAGCATTACCATAATCAAGAAATAAAAGCAAATGGAATCATTGTCAGAATTTGTCAAGGTATGTCAGTTTATCTGTGTTGTGGTTTTTCTCAAGATTTGTCAGTATGTCGGTGACTCTTATCGGGGGGATCTGTCAGCCAGTCTGTCGGTGACTCTAACGAGGCTTACAAAAGACAACGAGATTGAGAAGAATGCCTCAAGTAACTCATCTCGGCTTTTTTCAATGATTGAGGCTCACTGAAAACCTATTAGAGCATATAATATTTTGTGTTACTTTAAACTAATATACCATGTTAAATAGTACCTATATAAAAGCAATCCTTAGGGCCACTAAAAAGAAAACTTGGAACAAAAATAAACAGATGCCTATTTATAGATATTAGATAGATATTACTGTAAAAAATATATCCCCGAAAAAATATATAAGTACATATAGTGACGCCGGCAAAAGCATATTCCATGATAAATATAGACAGTCTTAGTATAGCATAAATTACAAAACAAATAAACACCTATGCAGCTATCGACCAGAATAATTAAACAGCAGCATCACTGAAATCAAAGGCGTCTAGTCGCTAGAATCGGAGCAAGAAATCAATGCATCGGTTCCGGGTACAGTTCAAAGAAACCCGGCCCCTTCACGAGTTCTGTCTGTGCTCATCGGTCCATTCATGTGGTATACGAGTACACTATACACTGACATAGATACAAAACAGACTAAATGTACATACACACTGATAAATTCAGTTTGTTGTTTCATTACTTCTTTATAGTTCGTACATAAACACATGTCATCACGTCTGTATTCCTGACGAAATAAGCATATTATGCGTTCACATTTCGCCAATAATATAGTTAGTCCCACTTAATAGGCGGCGAGCCTATAGCCGCTGACCGGGAGCTATTGTGTTTGCCAGACCCTCGTCCGTTGAATAAATTAAATAAGAGATCCATGACAGTATTAAAACGATATTTTCTTCAAATATTTTTACTGCGACGGAAATACTGCAGCGGTCGTATAGGAATTTCTATATTATTGCTCTTGTAGATTCCAGCTTTCAATTACACAACCCAGGCGGAAGAGGATCTAGAAGTTGATTACAAATCAGGATTTGTTTACTAACAACAACATATTTACGACAACGTACAAAGCGAGAATAATTGAGCTAACAAGCTTCATTAGCCAGCGCACTATACCTCCCTCAGTTCTAAAGGTTTGATTCCCACACAGTACCAATAATAAATTTTACAAGATCATGAATACTACTATTTGTCTTGCTCAAGTTGATATACCTATCTTAAGAGTACCTAGTATATTACGTAACTACAATCTCATGTAGACATGTAGGTTTATAGTTTACTAGCTTGATGCCCGCGACTTTTTCTGCGCAGGATATTCTACTTCACACTATATCTGTATAAATTATAGCAGAAGTGTTATTCTGATGAATAAGCTACATAATTTTAAGCAGGGCGTGAAACGGCATTTTTGCAGGCCGTCATGAGTGGGTGCGCCTTGTACCGTGCTTATTTCACGGTATGAAGCGGCTTCATTTTTTGGCCTGCTTCGCCTGGTAACCATCAGGCAGGACGTAGTAATTATGACGTGTTACATTAACCCTTAACCAAGCAATGGTCAATATAAAATATGATCACCATAAATTGAACCTTCGACAAATTTCAACATGTTCTTTCCGTTAAAGGGTTAAAAAAAAATTGTAGGTTTCACTAAAATCCATCTAGTAGTATTTTCGTGAAAGCGTAAATAAATATAATACTATTTGTATCCTATATTGTTTGTATCCGTCTACCAAAGTTAATCACCCATTAAATAGATTGGTTTTGCGTAAGGATTCATTTCGCGATGCAAAGGTTTTTCCCCCTCTTTTTGTACAGCACTTCCGAATGCAAGTTAAGAGTTTACTCTTTGCTGTAGTGAAGATCATTAAAATGAAGCGCTAAAATTAACCGGTTTCGACTTAAATGCAACCCTATGCTGTGTGTATTTTATTTTTAACGTATGCTGTGAACTAAAAGTCTAATTCATATTACAGTTTCAGAAGTTCATCGCAGGCAGGAATAAAAATATCAACTATAAGTTGTGTACAATAGTCAAATTCAGTACGTTAACTAAAAGTTTAGGCATAAAGCAAACATATTTACTGGAAGACAAATGTCGCGAAAGTGCCATCGCAAAATAGTTTAGGCGGCAAATCGCAGTTTGAGTGAGACTGATACGTATCTATCTTACTGCAAATGACTGAATCAGTCACTACGTAATTGGCCCCGAGTCATGATCGTTTATTAAATTTTGACTCTTCTATAAATGCTTATGGATGATGATGAGAAGGTAGGGAATTTCTTTTATGTTGCTATATTCTATTGACGCCAAAACTCTTATATCATAGACTTTACTTTCCAGCTCAGGCCGCTCTTATTGCCCCTAATTTAAGCACAGTTCAGTCCATATAAATTGATATAAACAGTTATGACGAAACTATCCTTGGTGAGCACAGAGGCGTGCTCATATTTTTTTTAATGTGACACGTCATAACTAGCACATCCTCCTGATGGTAAGCAGTCGATGCAGTTCCATGCCGTAGAAAAAGCACGGTAATAAACGCACCCACTCATGAAGGCCTGCAAGAATGCCGTTTTAAACCCCGCTTAAATGCCGTTTTAAACCCCGCTCAAATAACTCGGGACTATATCGGATTTTACTACTATTCGAAACTTCGACTATTCGAAAGAGTTACCGCGCCCTCGGAACATAAATGGCTCTAGAAGGAACTTAAATGGTTTTTAGTCAAGTCCTAAGCAGTCATTATTTTCCATATAAAAAAAACAAATGACAAGAGTGCCGTGCACACCATACATGTAAAGCAATACATGCCCTAAGCCTAGATAAATAAATTCCCAATACCCACTTTGAGTTGACCACCTGAACTAACAGGGCTTCTAACGCTACACACTGCCACTTACTGAGCATGGCCATCTTCTCACGAATCAAGGCGAGATATGAGAAAGATTCAGCTCATACTTTACCACATAAGATCATCATTGTATAGTGTACCCTATCCAAAGTATCTGTGCAAGCGTCTGTTATTATAATCTTTCTCTTCTTTCCCTCAAAATAACAAACATAGAATTGCTCATCAACATTATGAGACAAACACTGACTCACAGAGTCAATGTTTACAGTCTATTTAACCCCTCGACGGCCCTCGTCAAAAGAAAGTTCCATGCCGCGTTAAACACGGGAAATTCGCCCAAATTACAGTTTAGTGCCGTTTTACTCTAATTGGCCGAGTTCATCAAAAGAGTCCAACAAAAATGCTTCTAACAATGGCGACGATGTCTATTAGGGGCGGAAATCGCTTGAATGCAAATTAAATGTCTTTTCATTCATACGCAGACTTTTCCATAGATTAAGTTATTAAGCTGTTTAGCAAAACACAATGCGCTTTCTGACATAATAAAAAAGTAAAACATGTTGGCGTATTATATTCTTGTACCATTTAAAATCATAATGATCATTCTTCTTAGACAATTAAAAAAATTAATAAAATCACATAACAATAAATATACAAAAATAAAATCATTGATATTCATAATATCACTAATAATTGTACACATAGTTTTGACTTATATTTGTTTGTACCAATGATCGATACTCCTAATCATTTAAATAAATAATTATAATATTCATAAATGGGTTTCAATCTGATATTTCTTTTTATATATTTTAAAATCGTAAAAGTTTTTAGCCAGTCATTAATAATCGTTGCTAACTTATTACAAAAACATTCTTAAATTCAAAGTAAGTTGCTTATGCAAAAGTTGCTCAATAATACAAAACTAAAAAACGCACCCATTCGCTTTCATCTAATCCATTTCATTCATTTTAGTTTTATCCGTTTTTAAAACCTCTTATCAAAGTAGGTGGAAGTAAGTACTGCTAGCAAAAGGTAATGGATCGTATAATGACACACACAATCATGGACGAACAGAATAGCCGAATTTTATGTCGCCATTTCAGTCGTCTACGCGGCGTTTCTTTTTTTTTTCTACTTAACGAGACCACTTATTGTTGTCTATGGAGACGTCTGGGAAACGATATCTATGGTAACATTGATGTCAATTGTCGTATAGATAGACGTCTGCTAAGGTCGGTATCGGTGAAACTTTCAATGTAACTATAGAACTTAGCATGACAAAGAACTACTTTCATACGGAAATTACTTTTCTAAACGACAAAAATATGTGCGGAATGCAAAGTTCAACAATTGCTTAGATTAGTCTTACATAAATAATATCATGCCCATTTCCCATAGGCACATTATACACCCACATTTCGCCAGTTATATTGTAGGTCTTACGTAATAGGTGGCAATCCTATTTCCGCTTACCAGGAACTTTTATGTTCGCTTTTATGTTCGGTAGGTGCACCACTTGCAGGTGAGGTTGGCTTGGGATCTTCAGATCTTGGTAGGTTGACTTGTTATACACCTAGATTAGTCATAGGATTAATTTATCCTTATAGCTGCCTTTACTTACGACTTGAAGTAATCTGGGATAATATAAATTTATTATAAAACATTTTTTTTTAAATAATTTCTGGAATTTCAAAGACTGTAAAGAGAAAAAAGTTCTTTATAAAATTCAAAAAGGTTCGATACCCACAAAGGACAAATTTTCGTGTGCGTGAATATTAAATTATGTTTATCTGTTATTTAGTATAAATAAAACAAGTTCATAGTGATACTTATGTTGGAACTAAATAATTGGTGTAATTGTTACAAATTTTTTTTTTAATCCTCTGGTTCGTAAACATGTCCTGTAACAGTTATACATTGACTTTATTTACATAATAGTAATTTTCATTAACAAAGCTATGAATACGATTAATCTGATAACTAAAAACGTATAACATAAGACCTTCTATTTGTTTTACTTCTTAGTATGAGTAAAAGGTGACTCGCTTAAAAAACGTTTACCCAAGACGAGTTCTTTGAAAAAATCCGCAAATCGCTGGGCATTATGCTAATGTCATTCGTCTCACTGAAGCAGACAAATAATGACACACAGAGAGATAATCTCTTCTAAAAACACGGAAAATGTGGTACACTGACCCACTGGGTGGCCACAAAACGACACCACTTTCAAATGTATGAGACCAATTACGGTAATCGTTTTATTACAGTTTTCCATACCACATCGGCACAATGCACATTATTATAGTTAATAACGGCAGGTGAAAGGCGCATAACATATAACTAGACGTATCATTCGCTTTAAACAGCTACATTTTATTACACATGATATACATTGTGATACATTTCTCATTCACCGATAAGGCTATTTGACGACTGATTTAGCCCGTACACCAATCCGCTCTTCAGGAAATGGATTCGATACCCACAACATGATGAATATTTATGTACTTGAATACGAATATTTTACTTTTTCTGGATAATTCCTATATATTATAAGTAAATATTTTCCGACAATTACACCAACTATTTAGTTCCAAGATAAGTATAATTAAGAACTTGTGTCATGGATATTAAATAACGGATAAACATAAATAAATACTTGTTTTTATGTAAATACATACTTAATATAGATAGGAAACACCCAGACCAAAACAAATGTTCATTCGTTTACGCTCACAAAGACTTGTTCTAAGTGGGAATCGAACCCACGACCTCAGGAGCAGAGTACGGGTATAGGTACTCACCTCGGCGCCATATTGGTCATCAATTTTAAGTAAGTATATTATGTTATTAGCACATACTTTCGCACATACAAATATGTTTACTTATATGAATCCGTTGTCTAGATTCTATTGTAAGTACAAGCTCTGCTTAGTTTGGGGCTGGATATGCTGTGTTATATGCTGGATATGCTGGATATCCTAGGAATATCTGTTACTACTTCATCATATTGTACGGGGATCCTACCATCATCTCTGAAGCCCAAGCCAACCTCACCTGCAAGTGGTGCACCTGCCGATTAACGGACGAGGCTCTGGCGAACATAGAAATGCCCGGTAAGCGGCAATAGGCTCGCCACCTATTACGTGGGACCAAAAACACAACTGGCGAAGTGTAGGCGTATATTATGCCTCTGCCTACCCTTTTGGGGAAACAAGCGTGATTGTATGTATGTATGTGTTTGCCCTTAATCACCAAACTGGGCAGGCGGGTTGGTGATCGCAGTTCAAGCTAGGAAGCCGGCTGACGCTGCTGCCCCTCATCCGGTAGGTTTTCACTTCGTCATCCCTCACGACTCCCCGTGAGATGAGAGGCGGTGGCACTATGCTAGGCCTGTACCACACGGCACAACTACTTATTTCAGTGTAATATTTTTAATTCAGCCGAATCTGGTTAGACCAGTGAGCAGACCTTGGCTAAATCGAGTCTGGGTCACAACCCGATTATGCTAGGATAATGATTGAACTATTTTTTTCGTTACGCCAAGATTGAGGACAAATCTATTATCCGTATTCTCTGTGATAGACAAATAGCGGGAGAATGGAAACAAATGAATTTCGTTAGCCTCTGAAGACCTGATGGCTTAAAAGGTTAAGCAGACCAGACGCGTCGGACTTTCGCTTACGCAACATCACCTCGCCACCGCCAATCGCGTCAATCTAAATCATCGCTGAAAGTGTGCGATACGGTTAATCCGAAATGCACTGATGAAACAATACAACCGCAGTGCCGAATCGCGCTTTCTCCTCCGTTCATTAATCACTTAGTTAAATGTAACAGGAGCGACCAGAACCTCAGATTGAGACACAGCGATACATTGCAACATCAATCATTGTGTTACGAGTGAGAATGCCGTATGTACCTTCGATTACAATGCAAAATAATAAGTTAATCGATCCGAAAAATTGCTTATCAACTACAAGTCTTTGTTATCAACCAACTTTTGCAAGAAGGCTGAAAATACGTTAAAAAGGAGGTAAAATGCGCTTTAGCTAAGAGGCTTTTTCTTCAGAATTTAGTTCAATATTACAACAATTACAAAAAAGCTATTAATATCATTATACACATATAAAGTCCACTGCTGAAAGTTGGCCTTCCCAATATTTTACTGTAATGGGGGTATTGGCACATTGGGCAGGCGAGTTGGTGATTGCAGTTCTAGCCTAGAGGGGGACTATTTTAGACTATGATAGAGTTTGTAGAAAGTAAACTAAGTCTGTTAATATTTTTTCCACAAGCTTAACAATATTATGAATTGTATAGGCTCGTTTGAAATTTCAAATGGATCGCTTCAGTGTTTCGGGAAATGGGGTGTTTCGATAAGCATTTAGTTTTGGTCCCGGTTAAGTGTTAATCGTTTATAAGAAAAGTTATAGCCCTAATGGCCCTGAAGAACTTTAGCAGCAGAACGCTATTAACCCACGGACGGTCCTGATACCCTCTTATCTTTGACGACCGATATGGCGTGGTGGCAAGAATACCCGCATTCCGCTCCTAAGGCCGTGGGTTCGATTCCCACGAAGGACAAATCTTTGTGTGCAAAAGCATGAATATTTATATATGTTTATCCGTTATTTAGTATTCATAACACAAGTTCTTAATGATACTTTTCTTGGAACTAATAAAAAAATAATAATTGGTTACGAACTAACTAATAATTGATGTAATTGTCAGAAAATATTTATTTAGTTATTCATTTAATTATCTAGTATCCTGAGAGGAGACTTTTGCTATGTAAGTATTGGAACTATGATGATAATGCAATAATTTCCAATAGTTATATGAGGACTTTTAACAAATAACGATCATTAAATAATAACAGACATAATACCACTTTTGAACTGTGCATTTCCTTAAAATATGATGTCGTAAAACCATAATGAATATTTTATAAGTAAAAGCTCTTCTAAGATCGACGAAGTTATAATTATTCTACCGATTTCACATGAAAGCCTTCGAAAGGTTTAAGCCAGAAAGTTATTAACAACAGTTTGAACCAGTTGTTCAAACATGATTCATGATTATACTTGTACCCCTTTGTTGTTATCTATATCTATACTAATATTATAAAGAGGAAAGATTTGTTTGTTTGTTTGTTTGTTTGTTTGTTTGTTTGTAATGAATAGGCTCCGAAACTACTGGACCGATTTCAAAAATTCTTTCACCTTTTTAAAGCTACATTATCCCCGAGTAATCTATACTAATATTATAAAGAGGAAAGATTTGTTTGTTTGTTTGTTTGTTTGTTTGTTTGTTTGTTTGTTTGTAATGAATAGGCTCCGAAACTACTGGACCGATTTCAAAAATTCTTTCACCTTTTTAAAGCTACATTATCCCCGAGTAACATAGGCTATATTATATTTTTAAAAAAATTTGGGATCCTTACTAAAAATCCAATAATGTAACCCAAGGTGTAAAAAAATGACCTGAAAAATTCCTTACATAGCGTGCGCAGCGAAAACTATTGATGATAGAACAAAATTATGTACTACGACTTTGCAGTACTCATCATTATCTACAAAAAGTGTCGCGACAGCATATGTCTAAATATTATAGTTACGTCACAGTAAGCGGTTTTTTATTCTAAAAATTTAATTTATATGCCGCCGCTTGAAAAGGCTCTATATTTGTACCTTGGTTAAAATCCTTATAAAAAAAAATTACTTTATATTCAAGACGGCTTCCATACCTTTTTTTAACTTTTTGAATTATTAAATTCGGACATTTCATTCCGAAGATATCACGAGTTTAAAAATGCAAGTATTAGAAAAAAGTCGCGTGGTTGCCGCTCACCGCGCTCAGCTAGCCAGCATGCGATGAGGCTCCATGTAAGCGTCACTGAGGTACGGGGGGGGGGGTCAATGTAATCTTTACTAATATTATAAAGAGGAAGGATTTGTATTTTTGTATGTAACGAATAAACTCAAAAATTACTGATATTATATACCGATATTAATAACTCTTTTTTCATTAGAAAGCTACATTATCACTGAGTAACATAGGCTATATTTTAATTTTAAAAAAAAATAGGGTTCCGTAAAATATTTGGGTTTTTCGGACACAAAGTGTAAAAAATCAACCAGAACAGTTGCGTACGCTGCCTAAACTATAAAATATAGAACCACAAAATGTATGAATGAATTAAAGATCTTATACCACCTACTAAAAAGTCCGCGACACACTATACCTATATATGTCGAGTGAGGCACAACAACCCTTTTTTTATTTAAAAATCTTGATTTTATTTGTACTATATTTATACGCATTTATTTTACTTACTTATATTATTAATCCCTATCAAAATATTTCATCACTAAGAGCAGTTTATATAGATAATATTTGGTCTTGGAATGATCAAAATTAGACGTTTGGTTTTGAAGTTATGGCGAACTTAAATTATTCCGATTTCTGCTGCACGGCGCCCTATCACGGGTCGGGGCTCCCGACCATCAGTTTATTTTGTCACCTAAAAATAATTTTATGTCAAATGTTGTTTATGGGGAAGATTTACAATAATCGCTTTAGTTATCTATCCCAAAACAACAGGTTGCTCTCCGGGACTGCCGGTAAGAGTAAAAACTAAGTTTTAATTAGATTTAAATATTTTCATCATTAACAACATCTACAACAAAGACAATCTATGCAGCCTGCGGATAATGACTGCGTCGTCGATGTTAGTGTCCGTGTCTGTGAATTGATCTAGAAATCATTTTGCTGACCGTGTCTTTTCTGGGTAGGCATTTTACAGCGGTAGCCGACATCCACGCGGGCGGAGCCGCGGGCGACTGCTAGTTTTTTATATTTTCGGTTGAGAGGAAAACAACGGCATATATTATTGAGTTTCAGTCCAAAATTATAGCATTATCACTCAATAAACAGGTAATTTCACTACATTTTTATTTTTTATTTTTTTACGGGTGGCATGGCAACCACTTTAACTGACCTACTTACAAATTTATTTACAAATTTTATATTATTTTACATTTTAAATTTTATTATTTATATTTTCTTTACAAAAATTTAAGGTATCCACAAAAGATCAGCTACATTAGTTAATGTCCGACATTTTACTAAGTGGGTACCGTATTTTCTTTGTATTTCATAAGTTTATTATTTTCTTCTTTGCGTGAGTGCTGCTAAACAATATGAATATTTCTATTACTATCTTCGAAATAAATAAATTGGATTGATAAGTATAAATTATCGAAAATAATAATAAAAATCATAATAAAACAATTACAAGTATAAAAAGTAAAAAACACATTAAATTAAAAATTATGATGTACTGCTTACTTTTAGCCTTGGAAGCCTCACTTCTTTTTATAAGATTTACACACTAATCTGTCATATTAGCAGGTGTCGAAACAGTTTCCAATCATAAAATACCGTGATAACACCTAACAGATTATTGTTTTTGGGAGGCGAGGAATTTAAATCTTTATTTATGGGCTCAAAAGTGCCACAATCGGATTAAAAAATTGTGTTAGTCGAACGGAAATGAGTATAAATATCAATTTGTATATATTTTCATAAAACGGAACTATATATGAAACTAAATTGAGATATAATATTAATCAATAATATTAATCAATTTCATTATTTTCCAATCATCATTCATTCTAATTCATTTGACGACCGATATGTCGTGGAGATCAGTATACCTACACTTCACTCCAGAGGTCGCGGGTTCGATTCCCACACAGGACAAATCTTTGTGTGCATGAACATGAATATTTGTTCTGGTCTGGGTGTTTTCCTATGTATATTAAGTATGTATTTACAAAAAAAAAATATTTAAGTATATTTATCCGTTGTTTAGTATCCATAACACAAGTTCTTAATGATACTTATCTTGGAACTAAATAATTGGTGTAATTGTCAGAAAATATTTATTATTTATTCATCCGTACATATACACTCTTTACTTTTACTTTTTACTTGTCTTTAAACAGAAGATCCCGGTAGCGGTAGGCTTGCTACCTATTTCGCCTAACAATCTATTTGGCGAAATGTGGGCGTATAATATGCCTCTGCCTGCCCTTCGGGGAAACAGGCCTGATTTTACGTTTGCATATAAGTTTATCATTCAACAACATCATCTACCCAAGGACGTCCACAGATGAACAAAGTCTTATTCTATCAACTTGGAATGTAGCCTCAAATATACAGCTTTAGGGCCTATTTTACAATGGCTGACTAGGAAACACACTCTAGTTAAATGATAGTATTACACAGACTAAATACTGCCTGATTGTATATAAACAATACAAAAGAATGAAAGCGCTCTTTACCGTAGTACAATGACGGTATGAACAGCATACACTCATGACGGCCTGCATAAATGCCGCTTCATGTCCTGCTTAAAAGACCTTGGTATAAAGGAGCTGGGCAGGCAGAGAATTCCAAAGCCGAATGGTCTTACAGCGGAACGGCTAACCAAATTTATTGATTCGAGTGCTGATAATCTATACAGTAAGAGTGTGGTTCCTAAGATCAACACCTGTTTCTCAGGAAAGAAAACGAGAAGGCAAGTCTAGCGCAGACAGTTATTCAGAACACTCACCATAGAAGTTCCAGAGGAAGAAATAGACTAACTGTCAAGAAAACGCAAGTGCGCAATTGTTTGGTCGTTGCGAAACAGGCTCTTAAAGTCTTTGGATTGCTCGGACAAAATGTAGGACGAAGAAACAAGAGACGGTAGTCGGCATTCCAGACTATTCTACAAAGTTACGATCTCAATACGACTGTAACACCTTCAAAGCAAGCACTTCAAACTATGTTATAATGACCCCAGCTAACAAGTTCCAAGATAATTTATCATACGCCCGAGTAGCACTTTGTAAGCTTAATGCGGATTTAACACGAACTAACACAAGTGTCGGTCTAATGGGGTTATTAGTTAAATGCACATTTATGGAATAAATTTACAATACAGTGGAACCTGTGGTCTTATTATGTACCTTGTAATCTACCACGATAACTTTAACATTGACAGTGGGTTGATTACCATTGCTGGTTTTATTTTTAACCAGTGTATGCGTGTTTATACCAGCGCTTCAATAGTTGGTGTACAACTGTCAAGTGAATGTAATTTTGACAGAATTTGAGGTACATAATTACAGGGCAGTTGAGTTGTGATGTCGATGATTTGTCGTGGCTTTATGCTAAATAGTCTAGAGGACAAGATGGGTGGGCGAGAAGACTACCTTAATTAATAAACTAACTAGCCCAGGTTTCAATATTCAGCAAACCATTCGTATTCCCTACGGGCCGTACAGTATCACAATTCATTTTATTAATCGCATACAATTTCCAGGTTATTGGAACAGGATACTCCTCAACATTCGTTCATTAGATATATAAAACGACGACCGATATGGCGTGGTGGCGAGTATGCCCGCTCTCCGCTTCAACCCACGACGGGTTCGATTCCCACGCAGGACAAATCTTTGTGTGCATGAACATGGATATTTTTTCTGGTCTGGATGTTTTTGTATGTATATGAAGTATTTATTTACAACAAAAAAAAAGTATTTATGAGTGTTTAACACAAGTTCTTAATGATACTTTTCTTGGAACTAAATAATTGGGATAATTGTTAGAAAAAATATATATTATTATAAAAACAGCAGCAAACAAAAATATCAAAAACATGTTTCATTTCTTTCATTGTTGTTAAAAAAAATATCGAATTTTCATCTTGTTTGTAAAAATGTTACGAATCTACAAGATCCTGTTGATCGTAACGACAATAAAGTATTTTTTATTCCATAAAATGTTCCAAATCACCTTCAAGAGGATAACGTAAAAAAAATAAGTGTTTTTTACTAATATCTACATCATTTCTTTCTCTTTAATTTGTAATATTATGTCCGATATACTTATTTGATATATAAGAATTTAAATTTGTTTCGTTTGTTGGTTGTAAGCAATATCTAAGCCTAATAAAAAGTTTATGAAATGACTATTTCGATATATCAAATGCTACACTAGCTATCACTGATAATCTATGATAAGGCTATGTTGAAATATCAAAGCCAAAAACAAAAGCTAGTTAATAATAAAATGAACAAACCAACTTTACTTGACAATAATACAAAAACAAATTCTCTACTGTCAGAATCAATTCAAACAATTTCTCAATAAACACACCCAATAGAAAGGAGAATTATGAAACGCCCTAATCGCTTTAGTGGTCGCGAAGAACGGACCTAACAATGCCTTGAATATTTTAACGTCGCCATAAAACCTAGACAAATAATGCACAATAAATAACACTTCCCTTTAAAACAGCGAGGCGTATGATAAAAGAGAAAGTCTGTGCAAAATAAGACTTTTTTTTTAATAATAGTTATATGAGTTGGAGGAGGCCTATACCCAGCAATGGGTGAATATGGGTTGATAAGAAGAATCCTATATGTACTCTCTAACCTATTAACCTGTGAGTAAAGGCACGTTCATGTTAATAACAACAAACACCTTTTGTAGTTAGGCAAAATAAAAATAAAAAACTTACAATTAATGTAATTCAACGTAGCTCTATATTTTGATAGGCAAGACAGTTGCATTCATCATTAGCATATTAACCTTCAGTCCACTTTTGAACATTGGCTCTTCAATTGATAACATTTTGGAGTTATTTGCCTATAATTATTTTTTTACCTTTGATTAAAATTATAACCTTCGATTATAATGCAAAATAACAAGTTAATCGATCCGAAAAATTGCTTATCAACTACAATCCTTTGTTATCAACCAACTTATGCAAGAAGGCTTTCGGCCGTTATACGTTACAAAGGAGGTCGAATACTTTAAGCAAGGGATTCTTTCTTCAGACTTTAGTTAAATATTACAATAATTACAAAAATGCTATTATATTATCATTATAGCCATATTAGAAAGTTAGTAATCCTAATATTTTACTATATTGGGGGTATCGGCTCACTGGGCAGGCTGGTTGGTGATTGCAGTTCAAGCCAGTACGCATCATACGGTAGGTTTTCTCTTCGACGACTCTTGCGACTCCCTGTGAGATTAGAGGGAATGGCACTATTGTAGGCCGAAACCACACAGCACTGCATTAATAAGTCTACATAACATCAAATTTTTAACAAAAACTGTTTTATCTAGCTATCAGATTTGTACAGAACGAGCCCTCTGCGGCTCTTTCACTTAAAACTTAAACAATATATGTGGGCTTTATTTCAGGCCTGACTGTATCTGCGGTTCAGCGGCTTTGGTATCTAGTCATTTTCAGACCAGGGCCGTTGTCAAACTGTAAGGCTCACTTGTTGGCTAAAGAACTTTAAAATCACGATTCGTTACATCGACAGGTATGCCGGGCACAATTGTTCACGATCTAGCCGAGACGTGGCGCGGGCGCAGCGCAGAAGCAATTTATATAATTTTCTATTCATCCGATCCACAAACAGATAGCTCCAAAAGAGAGCGGCTACGTGGAAGCACGTCTAATGCATGTATTTTTTACTATCAGTAAGAAAAACTAATACCAAGTAAAGCTAGCGTAAGAATTCATAACTTAAAAAATAAGAATATTTCAATTAATCTATGTTTAGAGCTTTCTCGGATACTCCACTGCAAAATCTGTAGAGTGACACCTTATGTATTATTTTCTTATTAGTGGCATGGTCTCGCTTCGCTTCAGAGGCTATTTATAAAATATTTTATACATAGGGTTACATTATTGGAGTTTTTGTCGAGGATCCCTAATTTAAAGCGCACAATAATGTAACCTATTTTACTCCGTCTTAAAGACTTTACTAGCGCCAAAGTCCATTCTAAGGGTGCGTTTCCACCAGAGATAAGGGTGCATTGCGAGGAATGTGTATGTTTAGAACCAATAATTTCGCTGCGCTGCGGGAAGCTAGGTTAATGTAGCGATTCTATTGGCTCTTAACAAACACATTCCTCCGCAACGCATCTTTGCACATCTCCGGAGGAAACACACCCGTAGTGTTCCCTCGCTCTACAGACTCTCTTTTATTCATCACATTTACAGTTACTTACTATTGTTGAAGTTTGACGACCGATATGGCGTGGAGGTCAGTATACCTACACTTCACTCCAGAGGTCGTGGGTTCGATGCCCACACAGGACAAATATTTGTGTGCATAAACATAAATATTTGTTCTGGTCTGGGTGTTTTCCTATGTATATTAAGTATGTATTTACAAAAAAAAAGTATTTAAGTATGTTTATCCGTTGTTTAGTATCCATAACACAAGTTCTTAATGATACTTATCTTGGAACTAAATAATTGGTGTAATTGTCAGAAAATATTTATTTATTTTATTGTGGTAGGTCGTCTATGGCTATGTCTTCTGCTGTCATCAAAAAGCTACAATGTCACAGGAGAAAACTAGACCTGTCACCATTATCCACAAGAAACTATTTGACACTGACGGATGGTATTGTGATTAAACTTGTTACCAGACCCAGTTTTGCCAGTGTAAATAAATCATTTGCGAATCTAGCTCCCTTTGGTCTAAATCTCTATAGTAGCACCAATACTTAGAAGGTATTCTACGACGATCGACTCACATAAATAATTATTTTTTTAAATAATTATAACAATTAGTATAAGTTCAAAAAATTTTTTGGCGAAATCTGTCATTATTGTTTTAAAAATCTATACAACAATACATTAATTATTTATTACACATATATGTTAAATATATCCGTTTAAGTAATCAAGGATACAACATGATATTGTTATATATAACTTTAATAATAAGTGTTAATTAAAACCTAAGCAACAATCAAGAAAAATTTTCATTTTGTTGTGGAACTATTTTTAAAAAAAACTGCTCACTTTCTAAGTTAATTCTTAACGTTTTTTTATGGAAAAAAATTGTAACTGGACACCCTGACGAACCACCTCGATTACGCAACAATGTTCGAATCATGTAACTAATACTGCGACCATAGTAAATAAAGGTCAGTAAATTCAATAAAAAGCTCAACGGCTTGAATAAACATAGTCAAGTCGGTAATATAATATAATAAATACAAAAACAATTTAATATAAAGAAAAATGACATTTATTGTTCACTTTGAATGCCGTCGCAACCTGCAATTAAGCTAAATGACACTTAGCTTAAAGCTTATGTTTGTTGGTTGTCTTAATAAATAAATAAATGTAACGTTTGTTATTTTGTTTCAGTGGTAATTTGTAATAAAGTGAGCCCTAGCCTATCGGAAATTTTTGCATTCCCTCGCCCATGGACACGCGGATGACAAAACACTGCGTTTTAAACACCTTAGATATGCCTCTTCTGATTTATACATTAAAGTACGACAAGCGAATGTACAGCTAAAGTTTGACATTTTCGAATCGCAACGTGTCGCACAAAATGATGACATATTTATACGTGTACGGGGCATACCATGTTAACGCGTATTAAAATACCCTAGATTTTAACTTTTGCACGAGTGGGAGTTATCGCAACCATAGAAACACCACACGATGTACGTATACAAAACTGAATATTGAATTCAGTTGAGGGCACGCACGCCAAAAAAAATTATTACAATTTTACACAAATTGTAACGTTTGTGAAACGGGTTCTGCTGTTAATATTTGTCTATGTCGCCGCCGTGCGAACGAGCACCGATTCTTTATCTCTTCATAGATTGTAAAATAACGGAGCCTGATAGATTTTGTGCGAATATTCACACGCTTCGAGATGAAGCTATAAAAGTACTTATATTCTTTAAACTATATAATTTGGATTTTTTTTTCGGCTATTTTTAATTCAAGTGCATATCTTAAATTTATATACGACCTTTCGGTCTGGCACCTTAGATCGTCTGACTTTTTTACGAGTGAATCTTGCAATAAAACGATTTAGTATTGAGCTTTATCGTTTTACAGATTTAAACTGTGTTTATAGGGGTGTATAGGGATCCTACTAAGACCTAAGGAGCCCAAGCCAACCTCACCTGCGAGTGGTGCACCTGTCGATCAACGGACGAGGCTCTGGCGAACATAACAGTGCCCGGTAAGCGGCAATAGGCTCGCCACGCGATGACATACACAAAACGGCTGGCAGCGGTTGGAGAAGAAGAGCTGAAAATCGAGCTCAGTGGCGTGCCATTGGAGAGGCCTATGTCCAGTAGTGGATAAATGTAGGCCGATGATGATGATGATGGACTGTTTTTGCTTTTCTTTCAATAGTTAGGGCTATAGTATTTAAGATCACTTACCTTCTTTCTTCCCTACAAAAAACACATAAATCTTACCTAAAATACAGTGCCGTCAGGTACCGGCCTAAAATAGGTGGCGAGCCTATTGCCGCTTACCGAGAACTTTTACGTTAGCCAGAGCCACGTCCGTTGATCGGCTGGTGCACCACTTGTAGGTGAGGTTAGCTTGGGCTCCTTAGGTCTTGGTAGGGTCCCTTTGCACCCTTCTACTTCATAATAGTATTATAGACAATGAGGCCATTGAAACTATCGAGCTACAATATATTACACACAAATGACATTAATAATCATCATAAATTAAGATATAGCTTCATATGTGACTGTTATGTTAACTCTAATACCAATTTTAATGTTCCATTTAAATCAGTTAAGAAATCTGCTTTGCTGTTAATAGGCATTCAACAAATAACCTGTGTCATAAAAAAGAAATAGATTTACTGCACATTAGTTCTATGGCAGACATTTTAATTAAATTTCTCTGATAAATATAACAACTGTATTTATAAGATACAGTCATTTGATTATGAAATTAATTGTAAAAAACTTAACTGTAAAAAACTATGCGACTGTTTTTAATTATATAATACATAACTTGATAACTTAATTTCACTTTCATGCTAATTTGTACTCGCATTATAACAGCAAAAGTCCGACGACGAAGTTTGACGACCGATTTGGCGTGGAGGTCAGTATACCTGCACTTCACTCCAGAGGTCGTGGGTTCGATTCCCACACAGGACAAATCTTTGTGTGCATCAACATGAGTATTTGTTCTGGTCTGGGTGTTTTCCTATGTATATTAAGTATGTATTTACAAAAAAAAAGTATTTAAGTACAAGTTCTTAGTGATACTTATCTTGGAACTAAAGAATTGGTGTGATTGTAAGAGAATATTTATATTTATATATTTATTTATTTATTATTATTATTATTAAAGTAATTCTGTCCGTAAGTTCCACTTTTACTGCCACTATGTTAATTTTGATAAAAATTGGTTAGAAAAAGGCATGAATTTTAGGGAAAATTCATTGAAAGGGAATATGGAGAAAACCTCCAGGTTACAAGACTTTGAATTATATAGGGGTTTTTAGAGGTCCTAATATTTACGTTGGTAACACGTTTACGCACTGCCTAAGAGGGACCGAGAGGAGTGTGTGGGACTCACCACACACAACCGGCAGCAGTAAAACCCACTAAAAATCTTCCGATGACGCCAGCCGCTTGTTCATAATAAATGGTACCAGTACCTGGCCAACGTCCCCCTAGCCAGAACCGGAAAGACTTCTCAGAGAGGCACAGTGGACGCACCCCTCATACCACCGTGTCCTATGTGTGGCTGTGTATAGGGGTCCTCTCAAAAACCTAGACCCAAGCCAATCTCACCCACAAATAATACACCTGCCACTTCAGACGTGGCTTTGCCAAATAACAGTGACGGCAATAGGTTCTTATATATTCCTCTATAATTCGAGCAGTGGAGGAATGTAGGCTGTAGATGATGAATATGGCTCTACCTACTTCTTGGGGGAAGTAGGCGTGATTGTATTTATGCATATATTAAATTAGTACATGTGACGAAAATTTGGATGTAAATATAATGATAAAAAACATAATCTAAGGGAAATTGCAATATCTACAGGTCCGAAATGAGATGGTATCTATATAGTCCTTCGAGCCGGATACCAGCGACCCTTGGCCGCGAGAAACCAACAATCAGCGGGCACGCGGCCTAACCTTTACAGCAACACAGCTAGTTTCTCCTATCACAAATATTAATTTTCAATCTCGCCCTGCCCTAAAGGTGAGTACACACTCAATCGAGTTATTTCTCTGTAATTTGAAAGCAAAAGTAAACTTGCTCGACTTTAAAAAGTAAAATTAGTGTATTCAAATTTTACTGCGGATCTTACTTAAATGATAAATGTGTGGGCATGTCTTTCAGGGTATGAGCGGGCGGTATCGACATTTCAGTAGTCTACAATACCTTTACTTTTATTGGTTTACCTACCTTCAATGAAAAAGCCGTAACATCGATTTTTGTATCTCCGAAAACTTTATACCGACATATCTATTAATTCGAAGTCTTGTTACTGCAACGTAACGTTATGTAAAAAACTATACAACAAACAATTTTACTGCTAATATATCATACAGCCTGGCATGTTTCAATTGACGTTTTTTTACTGCTATATTTCTTTACATGCAAGTTCTTTACATTGTACTCAAGTAAAGTTAAAAAAAATTATGATATGCAAATCTTACCTATCTACTTATTTACTAAGTATTGTACTTTAACTTTAAAAAATCTTAATGTACACATACCTTTACACGTAACGAAATAGAAAATGGACCATTGTGAACTGCGAACGTGTCGAAATAATGAAATAACTCCGAGAGGTCCGATATTATTGCCATGTCCGCGTCTGAGTGATGTAATGTAACCTCTTTGACAGGTGCTTACGCGCTCGCCTTTTTGTAATTTATTGTATCAGTGGGTACTTCAATCGACTTTCGATTCTCTAGTTATTTTTTTTTCTACTAGTGGGAGCAAGTGCGCTAACTTAACAAATAAGAACTGAAATTTATTTCAAAGTTTTCTGGCAAACTACACTTCGAAATGAGACCTTAAACATAATTAACGTTCAAAATAAGGCTTAGAACGTAAATATTATTATAGAAGAATATGGTTTTTGATGACGTATTTTAATTTTTTTTTTATATCTTTCGTGCTTCCGAAAAAAAGTGAAATGAAATGACGTGCAATGAAAAGAGCTTTGCTTGGAGTGTTCCTACGTGATCAAAACAGAAATAAGGATATTCGTAGGAGAACTGGAGTGATCGACATAGCGAAGCGAATTTGCAAGCTGAAGTGGAAGTGGCCGGGGCACATAGCACGAAGTACCGACGACCGATAGAGCGTTTAAATTCTTCAATAGCGACCACGAATGAGCAAACATAGTAGAGGCGACCTCCCATCCAATGAAGCGATGATCTGGTCAAGGCGGCGGGGAGCCGGTAGATGCAGGCGGCGCAGAAAAGCAGCAGGCTGAAATGATAATGATAACATAGCAGCGAGCGATTCAACGTTTATCCCATTCTAGCAAAAGCGCTACGATTCTGCGGCAATTCATTTGGCAATGCGTCCTCAGTATCCTACAAAAAGAACTATAACAGCTTGAACCTACCAGTTAGGCTAATTATAAAATCATCATCATCATGTTAGCCTTAGAAAGTCCACTGCCGAACATTGGCCTTCTCAATAGATTACATTATATTCGGGGTATTAGCCTATTATCACCACGCTGCGCAGGCGGGTTGGTTATCGCAGTTCAAGCCAGTACGCAGAATGACGTTGCTGCCCATCATCCGATAGGATTTCTCATCGACTCTTAGGACTCCCCGAGAGATAAGAGGAGGTAGCACTATTTTAGGCCGGCCTACACGGGTTTGTTATAAAATATATGCATAGAATGGTTTAACAGTGCCATTATTTCATTAAATGTAGCCCTTATGACGCGTCACAAAATGAAGCAAGTTACAAAATAACTTAAATATTTTGTGATCACTAATAATTTAATTTTGCATTAGTCTACAAGTGGCTATGAGAATCTATTAACTGGAACTGCAGAAACCGTAAAAGAATACGGCGTAAACGTAAAATGTAGACGAATCATAACAAGATACATAAAATGAATTAACATTTCCGTTATTCAATAGTAAAATTGATTAACATTATATTATGTTCATCAGCCGTTGCTCATGAGAAATAATTGTGTGTCTATCCAACATTCTTATTGAAAAACCATTAGGCTATCACTATAGATTCCTATCTTAATGGACAGGGTACGAATATAATGAACACGAAGAGGTTTTATGAGTAGGATTTAATTTTGCATTTCAATTATGAAAAATACAGTTAATTCACTGTTATGGCCGTCCTGCTATTAGTGATAGAATATGTTGTTTAGAAAGTATCTTTAAGGTAAGTTAATTAGAAATATTTAAGAAGGTTCAGTTAATAAATTAAAAAATATTTACTCACAATTACACCACTTATTTAGTTCCAAGATAAGTATCATTAAGAACTTGTGTTATTAATACTAAATAACGGATAAACATCCTTTTTTTATTTTGTAAATGCATTCTGCATATCTATAGGAAAACACCCAGACCATAACAAATATTTATGTTTATGCATATAAAGATTTGTCCTGTGTGGGAATCGAACCCACAACTTCGGAATATATGGTATACTCGCCACCGCGCCATGTCGGTTGTCGATATATGATCTGATCGATCTGCCTAGCAGATCCAATCTTGGACAGAACGCACCCATAAATCGAATTATAAGGGAGTTTAATGGCGTCGATAAAACCAAAAACCTCGATTTGTTCATGGGTGGTATTCGCGGGTTTAAGAGGTCTCTCCTCATATGACCGCAATTTGTGTGATTGATATTTTTATCTTATTTTATTCATCTTTAATTTAGCTTTTTAATAATGTAATTTATTTTGTGATTGTGTTTTTAAACCATAACTTTAACTAGGAATTTTCGTTATAAACTGTTTTAATTGCATGCTGTCTTCGCCTATAATTATAATGACATTGAGCTAAATACTGCTATGGTTAATTTTTTCTTGGTTTTATTTATGTTTATTATGTTGGTGATCATTTTAATAAATAAATAAAATAAATAAATACAGACTTACTCGGATATTATATTTGCTAATGTCAAGTAAATTTAATATTATGCATCGTTTTCGTCAGAGTCAGTTGAAGCTCCCTAAAGTTCTACCCCAGTAGAGTAGTGGAGACTGGGTTGTGGTTTTAGAATCATCCACACGGGAAGATTCCCGGCAAAAAGGCCACTTCCCTCACACTTGTGTGCGTTGTCAAACGCCTTAAAAACACGAATCAGCATAAATTAAAAAAAAAAGTATTCATGATGTGCTTTTTTAGCGTTGGTGCAAGAGCTCAAGAAGGATTTAATGCGAACAATATTTTTTTAACTTAACGTTATTAAAAAAAATTGCCTGTGTATCACTGGACTCCCTTGTAGGTGGGCTGTCAGTGAGTCAGCGCTTCGTTGCTGATACACAAGTCCACCTTATCGTTAAGATCACTATACAAATGTATTTTGCCCATAACTCGGACATTCGTCACTCTACAATGTAAATCAAAAGACAAACATCGCCCGTTTACAAAGGCAAGTCTTACTGTATTGATACTGCAACAGTGCACTTTATTTTAACAAAAAACATTATGCAGAGGCAGATAAGATTGTAAACATTTTCCTTGTTAACCTTCAATATATTTGAGGTTCTTATCAGCACTTTCATTATGTTTACTCACATACTTACATGGCACTCCCATATTTCCTATGTGGTCCAGTCGTCAGAGCCCTGCTTGAACTTTTTAAAAGGAATCTTTAAAGTTTTAGAAAAGTTAACTTATAGCACATATATCTCTAAGTGAAACGAACTAAATGGACATTAGACGAGAGCCCATTCCCCTTCACTCACTTATAATAATTATGAAATAATACTTCAGGAAACCGAGCTTATACCCCAAATATTACTATCATAAATTTTGGGTGATAAGACTTTATATACGGACGAATTAAAAACAACTATATTTTTCACTTTGTCTGTACATGAAGATTTATAACAAAACATTGTACAAAAAATTATAAGTATAAATAAATAGGGCTGATACGGCTACATCTTAACATCGGTTTATACATAAGCCTTTATTTAATCAAACAAAAGTTAGATATTAATTATCCATAATCTTTGACTGTCATTCCAAAAGAGTTGAAACGATGACATACAGTAAAATTGCAAAACAGTAAAAGACAATAGAAAATACACTTATGACATCAGCTATACGAGTATCAGCATTTCATGTCAAGTCAATTAGCGAAGACTGTTATCTATCGCATTGTCGATACATCGGCGGCCTGGCTCAAGAGATGTATATCGAATGAAACAATCGATCAGCGGTTAATATAAATCTTCATCGGATATCAACAGAACCATACGATTCGACAACGGCGACCCCGCTAAATGTTACTTCAGGAAGCTTACAGTTTTTAGTAGTAGTAGAGGTGCTAACACCCGTGAAATAAGACAAACGCCCGAAAGATGGACATACCAAGGACAGGCGATATCCTACAGAAAGCTGGCATCAATTGGGTGCGTGTGACGGCAGAGCGTCAAGAGTGGAGAAGCGCAGCGAAGGCCTAAGTCCCAAGACAGACGCTTCAAAGGCTGCGACAGAGAGATAGACGTGCAAAACAGCAAAAGACAATAGAAAATAATACCGATGACAGTAGCCATACGAGTATCGCAATATCATGTCAAGTCAATTAGAGAAGACTGTTATCTAGCATTGTCGATACATCGGCGGCGGGGCACAAGAGATGTGTATCGAATGAAACAATCGATCAACGGTTAGTACAAATCGACATCGGATATCAACAGGTGACCGCACGACTCGAGATTGATGACTATCTGATGTTCTGCACGATAATCACGTGTGATGCTTTTATATCGAGCTTTGAATCGAATCCAGTACTTACTTATCAATACCCAGTATCCATACTAACATTGTCAGTGCTAAATGAAGTCTCTATGTTGTTTCCTTATACATAAAACACATTGTATCGATTCAGATCGCAGTTTATTATGCTAGTTTTATTTTGGCGTTTCGATTACTTTACAGGTGAATCACTATAAGAAGATAAAGACAACAGGTATTTAGTTAATTTGAAATTAACATGGAGATACATGTTCGTAGTGGTGTATGATCATTCAGATCATACTCCACTACGTACCCAGATCGAATTTATGTAGGCACATAAGTGGGTAAGTAACTTTCTATAAGCACAATGTTATCTTAAAACAACAATATATGAATATGTTATAGTTTATGCCTCGATTCAATATTTAATAAGGTTACAAAAGCTTCGTTATTTCACTTGAACTTACTGTTCTAATTTCTTAGCTACTAATATTACACACAAAAAACACAATAGCGGCATACGTCAGGGCGGCTCGATATATTTCATCGATATCTCTACGCAGCGGCAATTGCCACCCAAATAAAAATAAATTATTCTATTCGATTCAATCGATTGCGCACAATCGCCGCCGCGATACAATCTAATCGCGTAAACATTTGGACGAGCGCGCACGACCGCATTGTGCTGCATTTCACGCGCCCGCACAGCCTCCATTCGAAAGTTCTAGATCGAAAGAAAGAAAAAAGGAATTGATGACTTGGACCGGTGGAATTCATTTGTTTAATTTTAACAATACTTTTTTCTCTCTTCATCTAGGTAGGTACCTCGTCTGATAGCTGTTGTAACAGATAAGATACACACAGTCATGCCAAATTAGAACATCTCGACTATTTGCTTTAATTAAAATATTTTTATTATTGTATATCTGTAATTCTGAAGTGCTAGTGGTGACTTGTGCTTATCGAAATCGATCTCTGTAGTTAAGCTGCGTTCACAGATTTCATTCCTTGGATGAGTGACCAAATAGTCTAATGATACTCATCGCTTGCATGTCCGCTTAAGCCGTAAGTGCGAAAAGCTATTTTGGCCCAGGTGATTCTTATAGCTCTTACATAGTCCGCACGTGATAGGATTTTCCTAATATTTATTACCTAATTGGCTTATAACCTAAATCAGAAAGAGGGATCGGAGTTAACCGTTTTGAGAGGAGCCGTGAGCAATGTGACGTTAATAAACTAAAGTCGGTACTCGGTAGGTAGGTCCGATTCCTTCATTAGAAAGCATTTTTTTTTGTATTGAGTATGTTTTTTCAGAAACAATAGTTGTATAGACACTCGGTATGGCGTGGGGAACAGTATATCTGCACTCTGCTCCTGAGGCAGTGGGTTCAATTTCGACACAGAACAAATATTTACATACATAAATACAGCAAAAAAACTATTCCATAACACTCAACTATTAGATGGGACTTATTGGCGGGAAAGTGAAGCGTAATGTCAACAGTTATAATTTATTTTCGAAAATTGGGACATTTCGGACATTAATGTGTAATAACGGTGAATTATTAACCGTCCTACTTTACGCTTACATGAAACGCTAATAATTATAACAAAATCTTATACATACATACATTCACGTCTGCTTCCCCGAAGGGGTAGGCAGAGTCATACTATACGCGCACACTTCGCCAATTATATAGTTGGTCCCACGTAATAGGTGGCGAGCCTATTGCCGCTGACGGGGCACTGTTATGTTCGCCAGAGCCTCGTCCTTTGCTCCTTAGGTCTTGGTAGGATCCCTATACACACAAAATCCTATGGTTATTATATTACGTGCTTAGTTTATTATTTATTCTAAACAAATATCCTTTAATACTTAACGTCACTAAGCGACTCAATAGCTTACAGTTTAGAGTTGATTACTATTTAAAACATATTTACAACAAGAAATCCTCATACATGTATGAGAACATTTACATGTAAAAAAAGGTTATCTAATAATACCCCACTTGTAACTCGTTCACATAATATAACGCTCTAAATGTCAACATATTTATGATGTATGGCAATATTTAAAGCTCGCGGCTCTCTTTCCGTCGCTACACTTTAATTATCACATTAAACATCCGAGGCTGGAGGTCGTAAAAGTAAAGATGGCTTTATAACAACAGTTTTAGATGAAAGTGATCCATCGGTTTTACCGGTTCCACTAATAAATGTGAACTTCTGATGTCTTATTCTGTAAACGATAGAATTGTACGTAGCGTCACTTTTTTAATGTTTATTTAAAGCGGGCATACAATATGTATGACTTTTCCAAATCTATCCATTAAATAACTTTTATTGGTGGTTGGTTTGTGTCAGAATTATATTTCTTTTATTTAAAATTAAACTACATAGCACAACAGATTTGCAGGCTGAATTAGCAGTAGACGACGGATGGGTGGTCAAGGGGGCACCAATAGGTATACGCATAATATTTTTCGTCATAATCTAAAAATGCATAATGGTCATAATCGTCACTAGCCTTCTAACTCTAACTCTTTTTAGCATAACTTTATACCCATACTATTATAATGCCGAAAATGTAAGTCATAACCATGACAAGGCATAATTTTAATATTCATATGTAACAAAAGAAATTAGATATGTATACAATAATTTTTAAAAGGAATAATTATCAAAAATATTAGCATTTGTCTTTAAAAGTTACCAATAAAAAATTACCTCAAAACTAATCTGTCATGTGAGCCTACCTACTTTAGAGTTTATTAATGCGGCAAGCCTTTAAATTATCAAAAAACAAACCGTGCAAGTTATGCATTGTAAAGTATATGTAGTAAAATTATGACAAACTAAATTGTGAATTTCACATAATATATAATATAATATAATGATCATGGTTTTCAATATTAAACATTTCAACAATCCTGCGGCATAATGTTTATACCTAAAAATATTTTATGCCAAATAATAATTTGCTATGTGATGTGTCAATCGAAATTAGGGTGTATAGGGATCCTACTAAGACCTAAGAAGCCGAAGCTAACCTCACCTGCAAGTGGTGTACCTGCCGATGAACGGACGCGGCTCTGGCGAACATAACAGTGCCCGATAAGCGGCAATAGGCTCGCCACCTATTACGTGTGACCGACTATATAATTAGCGAAGTGTGGGCGTATGGTATGCCTCTGCCTATCCCTTCGGGGAGACAGGCGTGAATGTATGTACGTATGAAATTATGACAATCAACTGTATGTGTTTCAAAGTGTCTCCGGTCAAGGTTCTGCACTGACGATCGTGATCCAGCCAACGTATTAGAGGACGGCCTCCCATCCGCTGCTTCGATGATCTATTTGGTCAAGGCGATGGGAAGCCAGTGGAAGCAGGCGGTGCTAGATCGATCCACATGGTAAATAATTGTGGAGAATATGTTTATCGAAATAAAATAACGATTTTGTGGATTGGAATCTAACATATTTCTTTCTTTATATCACTTATTTCTTGTTTTGTATTCACTAAATCATTGTTCTTTTTATTTCAACCCACTAGTCCCTTATTCTATATCAATAGAAAATTTGAAACAAAAAACCTCTACCGACATCGCGATAAAGCACACAGAAATAAGCGCACCAAATGCCTTAGATATAATAGCCGAGATACGATAAGCGAACTTTAGATAAGGCAACAAGTGCAATTAGTAAATATTTTTGAAGTAAGACGGCAACATCGAAAGTGAAATTAGACAGAAATGATTTATTAAGTTTTTAACAGTTGTAACTAGAATCAGATAAGGGTATCATCGGTAAGCGAAAGTCTTAGGAATAAACGGTTTAATTCTCCGAAATTTCGTGTACAGCAGAGAGAAACTCGGACCGTTAGTCTTTCGATGTAACTTAATCTCAAATCATCATTTCTCTAGACGCTTAAATAAGCTGTGTAATGCTATCTAACGCTTTTATAAAGAAGCATGAAATAACAAATTTCGAATTTTAAATCATTAATGATTTAATGTTAATTGATAGTTGTCTGCGAAAATAAATTGTCTACTTTCTATTTAAAAGTAACACAGTAGTAGTATTAGTATGATAACCTTTTATTTTATAGGAAGAAAGAAATTTTAAAACAAAAGTAAATTTACATAATATATCAGAGGAATTAGTTAATGAAATATTTATTTTAGACATTTTTTCGTAGGGCTCTGATCCCGTGAGGTTCCACTAAGACTTAAATATTCATTCTCGGCTCTTAACCATAATATGTTAATATATGAAAAGATGCTGTACCATATGTCTTCCAGGCCATCAGAGCAATAAAATAGAGAACTACATTCAGATATTTTTTTTTGTTAGTATTATTATAAATTTAAAAATAAGGATGCTTGTCCACACGCAGCACCTATAAACTCGGTAGAAAACATATCGGTGTAAAAAAAATATAAGTTGTCATATTATCTATTTAGGCCCTAAAAATTAGGCTAATATTATATAGGAAAAGATATTTTTATTTTGATATCAACTGAAGTAAGAATTTGGATAATCACGTTATGTAGCAGAGTTTTAATTATTTATCCAAAGCCCAATTCCTACCCTATTACGATAGTGAAGACTTGTTTTCAAAATGCTTTTATGGCGTTGTAAAATCAGCAATCAGTGACAATAACTATTTTGGCTATTTGACGACCGATATGGCGTGGAGGTCAGTATACCAGCCCTCCGCTCCTGAGGACGTGGGTTCGATTTCCACACAGGACAAATCTTTATGTGCATGAACATGAATATTTGTTCTGGTCTGGGTGTTTTCTATGTATATTAAGTATGTATTTACAAAAAAAAAGTATTTGAGATATATTGAGACTAAATAATTGGTGTAATTGTTAGAAATTATTTATTTATGTAACTGTTCAGGGTAATTTGCCAATTTTGTTACACTAGTGTTCGTTATAAAGACGTTATCTCAATAAATCTACCATTTACACCACAATTGGAATTAAACTAGCTTTAGAAAATTTTACAAAGTCTCGATGTGTCTTTTTCTTAGTAGGCTCCAAATACCTATAGCAAATGTTTTATGTATTTTAAATAAATGTTCTTTTGGAGTCCATTCTCTATCCAGTCCATAAATGCGTGAGCCAGTGTCAAGTGATCTGATAACTCAAGTCATTTGCAACAATGTCCAGTTTTTATCATTCAGTCACAGTTAAAGTCAAGTAAAGTCCGTCACAGTCAAATCAATAAAATAGTACAGACTTTACTAGAGGTTCCATGGAGTTTTGGAATCATCTCACGGAAAATCACAATTCACTATAATATGCCACTTTTTTACATTTGTGTACGTTACCGAAGAAGTTATATCTAAAATTGTATATAAAATTACACATGAAAACTCAAATTTACACCAGTTTTAGAAAATTAAACAAAGCTTCGATAAATCTTTGCCCGCGTTGCCGCCAAAACTCCATAGCAAAAGTTATGAAAGCTGTATGATACTGTAACTGTGCCAGGAATGACACAGTTATGTCATTGGAATGTCATTGTGTCTGTCGATCAAAATGGTAGTGCAGTTATTCAGTTGCATCTAAAGGTGCGACCACATTGCACCCTGAACAATGGGAAAAGCACTCGCTGTATCTGTGTTGAGCACAACACTTAGTCCCAAACTTTAAGTCAAAATTATACAACTTCAGTTGTTCAGAGAAATTTTGGGCTGACTTTTCGATCTCCACTAAAATGTATAGGGTGTATAAGGATCCTACCAAGATCTGAGGAGTTCAAGCCAACCTCACTGCAATTGGAACACCTGCCAATAAACGGACGAGGCTCTGGCGAACAAAAAAGTTCCCGAAAGCGGCAATAGGCTCGCCACCTACTACGTATACGCTGAGAAAGAGGCGAGAGCCGCCGACGACCCTCTTGGCATAGCTGAGCGGGCAATCCTAGCCTGCCCGTTGCGCCCTCCACTGGTTCCTCTTAGTTTCTGCCCCGGTAGTCAGTATTGAGGGCACCCAGGGTAGCCGGTCCGAAAGTAAGTAATAACAATTTACTAATTATATACTTGTATACGTGAATTAATGAGTGAATAATAATATTTTTTTATTTTAAAATGCAATGTAAATATAAATATGGAGTGTTTTTCTGCCAACAAACTGCTGTGCAGTTTGGCGGAATGTAATCAAATTTAATTGTAATCTGGAAATAAAAGTCTTAAAATTAATATTTTAATTTTAATTTTTTTTTTAGTTTACAAGTTGCCAGTTAAAATTAACTATGGAATTAAGTATAAACTTATATGATAATATGAAACGATTTGAAAAATACTGGACGGATAAAGTTCTACACATTCATTGAATGACGATTAGTCAATTCTAAAGACCATTTTTATAGACCCTGATATTCACGAAACCGAGAGAAAGCACACTTTAAAGCTAATATTATTACCGGATATACATTTATTATAGAGTTATTATGTTAGTATTAAATTAAATACGCACTAACCACTAAATATCATGACTATGCCCGCTTCCTTAAACAAAATGGATTTCTGAATCAACCACTAGGCGTGATTGCCATTTTCGCCTAACAGTTAATGGAACCGTTCGCGCCCGCGCTCACATGAGAACATTCCAGGAACCGAATTACATATCTACAGATAAACGGGCTTTTATTCAACTATTATATCTATCATGTTATGTAATCCGATTTGTACCAAAAAGAGCGTAGACATACAAGAGTTATCAAAATCAGCTGACTTTGCTCATAATCACAACTGCATCTAAGCGAAGAGCAGTTATGTCATGTCAAGAAGTCTTTAAAAAGCTAAAAGATATCCTCCAGCTAATGCAATTGAACAAATAAAAAAAATGCGATAAGTGTCTTTATTTACTGCGAGTATACTTCAGTTACAAAAAAATATTACTAAGTATATGTACAGTGTACCAATTACTGACGCGGTCTTTGTTATATTTGAAATCCCCATAAAACCTAAACTTATGTACCATATTTCATGTAAAATAAAAGGTATTTGTCTTTTGCACGCATTACATTGGTATCTTAAGACCAACAAAGTTTAAAAAAATAAAATTAGACAACAAAACGCCAATTATAAGTTCTCACATAGAAAAGATAATGCACGGTGTACCCGGTGGTAAATATTGCAGATGGCAAACACATTTCCGAAATAAAACTAATTTACATATCCATCAATTATTATTATTAAATTTATCGTATACCAGCTAATTAATTTAACAACTTTATTGTTCTCTTGATTGCCGCGAGGTTATATATAGCTGAAAAACTATCTATCTATCATCAATACAATCCTTGCCATGTCGTTTGGTACCGGCCTAGAGTAGTGCTACCATGTAATATTGCTAAAACATCTTCTTTTCTTTTAAATCTTGTGACTGCAGAACACAATTATTTGAATATTATGTATTTTAATTGTAACTGGCGGGAGAAAAAACCAACCTTGACGATTTTCTTGCCCGTTCTTTTACGATCAAACTGCCGCCCGCAGTGAATGGGCGCGTTAGTTTATAAGTATGACATTCATAAAGCTCTATTGAGCCAAACTTGAATAAATTAATTTTGATTTGATTACCGGATCGGCAGCAGCGTCAACCAGCGTTCTGGCCGGAACTGCGATCACCAATCCGCCTGCCCAACGTGGTGATTATGGGAAAATACCCCTAATAGAATGTTATCTATGAGGAAGCCAATGATCAGAAGTGGACTTTATAAAGATGATTTAATGATGATGAATACTTACCGCCGGGTACTATGAGACACAATAAACCAATACACACACATTTACACAACAAACGGAGCACTACTTACTAAAGGTCTAGTCTTAAATGAATAAATATTTTCTGACAATTGCATCAATTATGTAGTTAAAATAAGTATTATTAAGAACTACATACATAAATACCTTTTTTTTAAATAAATATCTATTATACATAGGACCTCATGTAATACTTAAAATTATGTTTGTGCAATAAAGGATTATTATTAGGAAAACACCCAGACCAAAACAAATATTTATGTGCATGCATAAGCACACAAAGAATTTATCCTGTGTGGAAATCGAATCCACGACCTTATAAGCAGAGTGAGGGTATACACGCCACACCATTGTGGCCGTCATTAATAAATCTAAATCAAACATTGTAGATAATGCTTTGAAGTTTTCAGTCGCACGCCAAAGATACTCATTCTGTTTATAAAGATATTATTCGAGGAAGCACAAGAAAGATAATGAGATAAATTATGTTTATGCTTCGTGAAATATTTATATTCTATATCTAGAATAGATATTCTAGATTCTAAAATCGTAAGCACATTGTATCTAGTCGACAGTTGCGATGCTAAACATATCGTGGTCCATAGAAGCTTACTTGACATCATAAGTTCATGCATTGATATAATTACCAAGACCTTAGCAGCCCAAGCCAACCTCACTTGCAAGTAAAGGTGCCGGTGCCGGTGTCTGGTGGGGTCAAAAGTATAATTGGTGAAATGTGGGCGTATAATATGCCTCTTCATACCCCGGCGTGATTATATGCCATGTGACCGAGGAAGTCGAATCGAGACTATCAAAATAAATAATCATGCCACCCAATGCTATCAAAACGGACCCAGCGGTTCAAACATAACAAACTCAATTACAACATAAAGTAAATGTTGATTAAATAATAAATAAAATAAGCCAAAGCAAAGTTCAAGAGAGTTAAGTCCCGATAGTTATCGCTCTTTGGTTGGCATAAATCTTGATAGTTAATAGTTTCACGCTGGGATGTAGTTTGCCGTTCTTAATAGGCCACTTCCCGCTGTAGATCGACGTCGTATTTTAAGGATAGACGGCCTGTAAAGTTATTATTATACAATGACACAAATATTAAATTACTTGCGACCTGTGACTTATTATACATTTATTATCATAATCATCTCAGCAACATAAAGCCCACTGCTGGACGCATAGGCCGCTCAATTGTTCGGAACTATTTGGAGTTAGATTCGACAATTTAAGTTGCTTGCAACCACTAGCTTGCCGCTGCCTTAACTAGATCATCGGTCGATCGTACTATTGAAGAATCATAACCAGTTATCTATTTTTCAACTACTATGGTGACAGAACGTTGAAAAAACGTGTGCCATATTTATTAAATAGTCTGCCAGAGGACATTACCTTTATAGATAGTAAGTCTAAATTTAAGAGAAAACTAAAACAATACTATTTAGATTTAATATATCTTTTTGTTAATGTATTGGCTTTCTCAGAAATAAAAATTAATTATATAGTTAAAATTAAATATATATAGACGATAAATGTACGGAGAATCAGACCCCGCAGTTAAACCGTACTCACGGTTTTGTGGGACTATGTTATAAATAAGTTGTTATAACCTGTACTTACTGAATAAATAAATAAATAAATAATAATAATAATTATATAAAGTTCCTATTATCCTATTAGTTCGTCAGCATCCCTGCTGTTAAAACTTTTCAATGATGATTTTACGATTGATATGGCATGGTGGCGAGTATACCCGCATTCCCCTCCTGAGGTCGTGGGTTCGATTCCCACACAGAACAAATATTTGTGTGTCTAAATATGAATATTTGTTCTGGTCTGGGTGTTTTTCTATGTATATTAAGTATGTATTTACAAAAAAAAAGTATTTATATATGTTTATCCGTTATTTAGTATCCATAACACAAGTTCTTAATGAATAATTGGCGTAAGTGTCAGAAAAAAAAATTAATGCCATAGGGCCTATAACATACTTCATACATTGAACCGAGTCGATCTCATCATACCTTCGAAAGCACGGAAGCGCTCGATATCAAATACTACTTACGATTAGACATACAAGTATTGGTTAATGTAGAGGTACAGTATACGCCTTACTATCCGTTTTTATAAAAGCTTATCAAAACAGCTGAAATGTTAATCAAAACTCTGATAATTAAAATTTGAGCGCTAAATTTGTATTTTTGAAATGCAATAAATTAAGTTTAGGTTCGCAATTTAAAATGTTGATGGCACATAAACACACTCAGTAAAATACAACTTTAGTTGATAGGATAATGTGTACATTACAGAAGCAAATCTTCAAGACAAAATGTTCGAGTCGATCAATTATGTCTAAGCTAAAGCTAGCACTGAAACATCAGATGCAATCTAGCGACATCTATTAACGGCGGATGTAAATATACAAGATCAGATGGCCCGGCGAACTTTCCTTCATAAAGTTGCGTTATTTATTGGTAAATGAAGTATATAAATTAGGTTTTATTACGCATCGGTTCGGGCCAGGCGCAAACACGGCGTGTCTCTCCGGTCCGGCACGTTCGGCCGCGTAATGACTCACGTAAATTAACCTCAGATTGCGACCACTAATACTAGTATATAATTAAAATGATAAGTCTTTATCTTTAGAGGTACTTATACTTATGGATTTAGCGGAGTTTGTTAATCATTTTTGAGACTGTTCACTGCGAGAGAGTCTGGGTGAGGCGAAACAGTACAATTAAATTTTTATTTTAATATTATTGATGACCGATATGGATATGGAAGTATGTCTGCACCCAGGTCAAGGGCTCGGTTTCCACAGAAGACATGCTCGTCATGGTAAACCTTTTTGTTTTTATTTTAAATGTGACACGACATAATACTACCTACATCCTGATGGAAAGCAGTCGATGTAGTACAGCAAATTGATGGCGCTTCATATCCTAACAAGCGCGCCCACTCATGATCAAGCCCCGTTGAAAAAACCCAGGACTGTGAGATGAGAAACACAAGAGCCGGCAAAGTATTCCAAAGGTCTTACACAAGACCGACACGGACACACAGGAACGGCTGATGAAGCCGGCGCGTGATGGAGTGGGAACGCTCATTGGGGGAGGCCTATGTTGAACAGTAGGCGGCAATTGGCTGATTGATTAAACAGTGGCCTGAAAGGTTAAAGCTAATATATTATTGACGACCGATTGATTCACCTGTTCTTCGCTTCTTAGATCGTAGGTTCGATTTCCCAGAGGATTAATATCTGGGTACATGAATATGTTATACATACCATCACACCTGTTTTCCCGAGGCAGGGGCATAATATACGCCCACACTTCGCCAATTGTGTTGTTGGTCCCACGTTATAGGTGGCAAGCCTATTGCCGCTTATCGGGAACTTCTGTGTTTGCCACGCCTCGTCCGTTAATCGGCAGGTGCACCACTTGCATCACTGTGACTACTTTTTAATATTACATAATCTTCTTCATATAAATTATAAATTGATAATAAATTAAAATCATTAATTTATTATTTATTGGTGGAGTGCCCAGCGTGGGCGGGGCTGCGGGCGACGCAAACCGCGGCCCTGGGTGGAGTCGCTTTCTCGCTGCCGACCATCATGCGAATGATTGTCGACAGCGGGAGGTGATGGCCTCCTTCTGCGAAGTGGTGATATCGCAGAAGGAGGCCGCGGAGCGGGAGAGGGAGCGGACCCCGCTCCCTCTCCGGCTAGGCCGTTAGCGAAGCAGGCGGGCCAGGAGGGCCCGTGCAGCAGCGCCAGGGGGTCTTAGGCGCGGGGAACAGGGGGACCTATCGTCTAACTATAGACCCCCCGCGAAGTCGACCACATACGCCAGTGTGGCTCTCTGAGGAGGTCCTCCTGGTTTTGATCCGGGGGACGTTGGCCGCGGGCGGGGCGTCAGAAGCTTTATACTTTGACACTGGCCCCCAGCCCCTTTTTCAACAGCGGTGGGCGTCGCCGAAAGATTTTTAGTGGGTAGGACTGCTGGCGGTCGCGTCTGCCGCAGTGAGCCCCACACTCCCCTCTCGGTCCCCCTTTGACCGGGAGGAAGTGCGTAAAGGTATTTGGTTACCGACGTAAATAAAAAAATAAAAAAAGGTGCACCAATTGCAGGTGAGGTTGGCTTGGGCTCCAAAGATGATGGTAGGATCCCGTGTAGGTACACCCCTGTACATTAACATTGTATAATATAAAAATAATACTAATTTGTAAAAAATACACCAACTATTTAGTTCCAGGATAAGTATCATTAAGAACTTGTGTTATGGATGAACATATATAAATACTTTTATAACATACATATTTCATATACATAGGAAAACAGACCTCACCCCTGAGTGGGAATCGAACCCACGACCACACACGAAGCAGAGTGTAGGTATACATGCCATATCGATTGTCAAAATATATTCATAGTTTATCCGTAGTCCAGTAAGTACCTTATAGTGCCTACAAACTGTACTTAATTTGGGACTAGATGCGCCGAGTGAAATGCTCGAAGGAATAACATGTCTTATAAATTACTAGTCATAAATTAAAGTCTCCAAACCAAGTACATCTTGTACAAGGAAAGTGGTAACAGAGAAATATATCAAATAAGATGATTTATTAAAATAGCAGCCAGTAGTGTGAGTAAACTATTAAAACCATGAATAACTGGTTAATGAATACCATTAAGCTACCAATATCTGTGACGTGAAGCCAATCATGTCAAATCGATTTACAAAAGTGTCTTACAATAATTCAGTATTTGTTTTTTCTCAAATTGACGACGTATATTGGCGTGCAGGTTCAGAGGTCGTGGGTTCGATTCCCACAAAAAACCAATCATTTCTGCAGTACTTGCATACGTATTTTTTTTATGGAGTGTGTGTTTACTTGTATTATGTTATTTATTATTTATTTATTTCGTACACACACAGAAATATACAAACAGAAAAACTAAGAAACATTGGTTACAGTGCACAACTTATTACATATAGAAATATGTTATTTATTTAATAAATTTTAATTTTTTACACAAATGTAATCCACTGGCGAACTTAATGCCTAAGGCATTCTCTACCAGTTAATCTTAGGGTTAGCAGAGAGGGTTGAAGGCAATGCTACAAACTAAAATAAATAATATTAATAAACTTACAAAATTTTACACACATGATAAAGTATACTACATATACACATAAATATATATAATGCAAGACTATAGCAGGGAGACTCAAACCGACGAAGACTCGTTAAAATAGCAATCATGCAACATTGTTTTACATATATTCATACTCTGTGCAAGTCTTATACATAGAAAAACAGACACCCACCTCACCCCTCAATCAATCAATCAATAGGCTATAATTGAGTAGCCTTGATTGTGTAGCCTTATTATGCATTTACAAATCTTTTATATAGTCCATTGTAACTATGCTTCATTCGGGACTAGATGCACTTCGTGAGACTTCTAGGATTCTTTACTTTAAACTAAAAAGTATGTTTATATCTATGTTTGTGTGGCTAGTATTGAATGTGTCATCAAAATTAATAAATTGACAACCTAACCTCATTTTACTTCAGAAATACTAACGTAGCCCGTATTAATATACTGATATATATAATTTAATATGTAAACAAGATATTTTAAGAGGATCAATTAATTGTAATCTTTTCTATATTAGGTTCCAGGATTCCTTAGTATGACATATAATAAAAATGAACCCAATAGTATAAGAGAAACAGATATCATAGAACAGTATAACTTTCGCTTTAATAATATTAGTACTATAGATACGAATAAAACATTTCGTAAGATTGATAGTCAACCATTGAAAGAAGATTGAGTCCGCAATATCAGAGCGAGCCGCTTCGCATTACCGGATTTAATTTTGCTATGATTTGCTACCAACCAAATGAACATCTGACTTTCATTTTGTGAGCAGAATAGAAAGGCCTTAATTATGAAACTAAATTATACATTCGCATCGATAGAACGCATCTTGGAATTACTTTTATTCTGATACATTCCGGCGAGGACAATAGAAATATGTATATGAACAATGTTAATGCAAAAGTTAGTTTCTTTGATATCCATTCACGTCTTAGTTTATAGTTATATCATACAAATATATAAAAATACATAGAGTGCATAGGGATCCTACCAAGACCTTTTTTTTTTTGTTTTACTCCGGTAACAAAATGCATTTACGCACTGCCTTCCGGCCAATGGGGGACCGAAAGGGGGTGTGGGACTCACCACCGGCAGACTCGACTGCCAGCAGTAATACACACTAAAAATCTTCCGACGACGCCCGCCGCTTGTTGAGAAAGAGGCGGGGGCCAGTACCTGGGTTGCAGCTCTGACACCCCGCCCGCGGCCAACGTCCCCCGGACCAAAACCGGGAGGACCTCCTCAGAGAGGCGCAGTGGATGCGCCCCTCCTACCTCCTTGTGGGACCATAGCGTGTGTGGCCGACTTCTCGGAGGATCTATGGTTAGACAGCGGGGGCCCCCTGCCCCCGCTGCCTAAGACCTTCCTGGCCCGCCCGCTGCGCCCTCCACAGGTCCCTCTTAGTTTCCCCCCCGGTAGTCGGTACTAAGGGCACCCAGAGTCGCCAATCTCTGGGTGTTACCTTTCCCTAGCGCCCTCTGCGCCCTACCGGGAGGTTCTCAGCCCCCCCACCACGACAAGGTGGAGACCAGTCGGGGGGGTATCCTACCAAGTCCTAAGGAGCCCAAGCCAACCTCACCTGCAAGTGGTGCACCTGCCAATCAACGAACGAGGCTCTGGCGAACAAAACAGTGCCCGATAAGCAGCAATAGACTCGCCACGCTACGTGGGACCAACTATATAATTGGCGAAGAGTGGGCGTATAATATGCCCCTTGCCTGCCCCTTCGGGGGAACAGGCATGATTGTACGTATGTAAATATATGATAGCCTTATCAAACGCCCACATTTTGACAATTGTATTGCTGGTCCCACGATAGCCTATTGCATACTTTTATATTGCCAGAGCCTCGTCCGTTGGTCGGCAGGTGCAATACTTGCAGGTGAGGTTGGTTTGGGGTCCAAAGATGATGATAGGATCCCATTACTATTTGATATTAGAATCTTTGGAGATAATCCTAACATCTTGTATTATTTTATTTTATTTATGCGATGATAAAATACATATTTAAACACCTTTTGAGGGTTCAAATCGCAGTTTACTAAAGTACGAAGTTTGTTACTTGTTTGTTACGACGATATTTAGAATATAGTGATTTAGAATCACGGGGAGAATAACAGACTGGGTCTCGAAAGATAAAGTTAAATTTTTCTAGGTTTGTGTGAGTATCAAAGTGATCCTATAAAAATAACGAATTAAAACGCACACGTGGTTTCAGATTGATTTTATTATTACCAGGGACGAGCTTTGAATAAAAGGTAAAAAAAGGCTTAAAGGGTAAGATCGATCGATCCATCGATTATCTTTAATGCACATAGATACTTATTTATTAATAAACATACTGCCTGCCTACCGTTTAACGCTTGCAATGAAACAACTTCTAAGCATTAATTTATCTCTTGCGATCATGTCAAATAAATCAAAGGTTGTAGTCACGGTGGAGGCAACGCGGCTTCAGCACGAACCTGCCACGGGGACAATTAATCAAACGGCCGGACATTATCGATAAAAAACCCGGCACTTCATTTAAAACTCAGTGTTCGGCTGCGACTGCGCAGGCTGGCGTGCAATAGTCAAAAGATTGCATCCGAGACGCCACATAGATGCGACTCGCACTACTGAACTACGCGATTTCGGTTCCCTCAGGCAGGCGAGATTAGGCAAACGATCACAGAAATTAATCTTACAGTTTGGGTACACCCCTTGGATGGGGGACAGTTTATGTTGCATTTAATATCCAGCTCTTTGGTGCTTCCGAAAGCACATGGGTCCCGTTTCAAGTCCGGAAAATTAATAAAAAATTTGAATAAATTGGATACTTGCGTGAGTCGTATACACCTTAAACGGCTTATGTCATTAGATAAACTTCAAAAGTTTCAACATTCATTAATATGATCTATTATTAAACAATGTGAGTTTAGAGAAGTTTTTCAAGAGTCTCTATGCCATTCGTACGCATACGCACGCCAAAGCATTAAAGTCACAAATTTATAGAAAGAATTGCGAAGCTGCAACGGCAATGGACCAGACATTTTTTACTGCACAGATGAATTTTGACCAGCCACGGAGCCACACGCACCCAAATGAACGGACAAAATATAAAAGACGGTAGGCTTGATCTAGATCTCCGCACCAAGAGCATTGTGAAGTTTCATGGAACAGGCACATGTTACGTTATGTTATGATTATCAGTGGACACAAATATGCAAAAAAATAATAAATATTAAACAAGTAGCCTTAATATGCAAAAAAATAATAAATATTAAACAAGTAGCCTTGAAATCGCATCTCTACGACGCCTTAATTCCAACTCGTCGATAAGAGCTTTCTAAAGCCACTCAGAGCTGGGATCAGTGGGAAAAGGTGCAAAGGTCGCTAATTCGCTCCTGTACACAGCGCGGCCGGCGCACACGCTGATATATTGCCGAATGGAGCTGTGTACTCTATAAATTACCACTACTGCTGATTACATCTTACTAAGACTTGATTAGCGTTGATTTTCTACTTATTTTTTGTCTTTTTTCATACAAAGCTTAGTCGGACAATCAGCAATGTGTACAGAAGGTGAAGCCAAACGTAACCGAATAGAGCTATTAACTCTATAAATTGCCACTACTGCCGATTACATCTTACTAAGACTTGATTAGCGTTGATATTTCTGCTTATTTTGTGGCGTTTTCTGAAAAGTTCGTAGTTTTCAACATTATAGGGGCATATTAAAAGCAAAGATTACAGAAGTTAGAGGTTAAAATAATACTAAAATACTAGGACTTTATGCCTAACATTCATATTATATAACTAATATAACGATCGAAATTACGAAAATGGCGAAAATATTGGTGAGACCTTAAATTCAAAGGGTCTCGGTTTCATACGCTGGTGGCGCACCTATGACTTTTCGAAGTTATGTGCGTAATTATCGCTTGCTCCGTGCCTCGGAAATCACGTTTAGCCGTTGGTCCCGGCTGTCATGAACATCTATGGCAGTCGTTATTAGGAAGTCGGTGCCTTCTAACATTCTGACAGCTGCTTTAACCATAGAATGATGTTTCCCTCTGGTTTGCGGCAGTCAGACGGCAGTTGCTACATGTAATAACTTAAGTTCAGTCAAAACCTGGATAGACCAGTGAGCAGACCTCCCCCCCGAATGGTCTCCACCTTGTCGTGGAGGGGGGCTGAGTAACTCCCGGTAGGGCGCAGAGGGCGCTAGGGAAAAGGTAACACCCAGAGATTGGCGACTCTGGGTGTCCTTAGTACTGTCTACCGGGGGAAACTAAGAGGGGCCTGTGGAGGGCGCAGCGGGCGGGCCAGGAGGACCCGTCAAGCAGCGCCAGGAGGATCTTAGGCAGCGGGGGCAGGGGGCCCCTGCTGTCTAATCATAGCCCCTCCGAGAAGTCGGCCACACACGCTATGGTCGCACAAGGAGGTAGGAAGGACGCGTCCACTGCGTCTCTCTGAGGAGGTACTCCCGGTTTTGGTCCGGGGACGTTGGCCGCAGGCGGGGTGTCAGAGCTGCAACCCAGGTACTGGCCCCCGCCTCTTTCTCAACTAGCGGCGGGCGTCGTCGGAAGATTTTTAATGGGTATTACTGCTGGCGGTCGTGTCTGCCGGTGGTGAGACCCACACACCTCTCTTGGTCCCCCTTTGGCCAGGAGACAGTGCGTAAACGCATTTTGTTACCGACGTAAATCAAAAAAAAAAAGAATAAGTGAGCAGACCTGTTCTAGCATTATCCCGGTTGCCCTACGCTTAAGTCTAGGGCAACCGGGATAATGCTAGGATATGGATAAGATAAAAAAAAACTGTAGAAGAATGAGATAAGGGTAAGAGTATACCACGAATGCAAAGTTTTTGACAGAACTAATCATTTTTTACAAATACTTAATTATCTAAGATTTCTTTTTCAATATCAAAACTGTGTTAAAATTGCAACAAGCCATTTATATAATTACAAAATCTGAAATGGAAGCCATTACAAAACGTGAACGAATCCTTGTCGATCGCGTGCCATTCCGGAGAACGAACCACAAAAAAAGGTGTTAACTAGAAAACTATTATATCATTTGTACGGGTTTTCTTATTTGTATCGCTGCAGGCGGCCGTTAATAACCGACTGTTAGGGTTACCATATTAAGGATGTAAAACGTTAAAAGAAACTGTATGAAATTTGAATCCAATTGACATATATTTTCGTAATTATTGATATTCATATTGTGTGTAATTTTAATTTGTAATGTACAATTTTAACATGATTTTTGTTACTATTTAATAATGTTTTTGCAATTACCTTTTGTGGGTTCATGTTTCAGAATCATTATGTATATATTAGGTCGGGGAAAAAGTCTTTTCGCATAACGTAGGTATAAACTTATTATAAAATTTTTTTGACTGTACTATTTGTGTCTGGCTGGTTTTGGTAACATTAAAAAGGTTCCATTATAAAGAAAAGAAAAAAATAAAAAAAAGTTGTTTCCCGCTATTTTTCATTTGTTTTTCTCTCCGTAAAAATGAGTGAATCTAATGAAGAAATTCGATACATTTTAAAATTTTATTATAAAAAAGGCAAAAATGCAACTCAAGCAGTGAAAAAAATTTGTGATGTTTATGGACCTGATGCAGTGTCAGTAAGAGTAGCACAAATTTGGTTTAAACGTTTTCAGTCCGGAAATTTTGATGTTAAAGATGCACCTCGCTCTGGTCGCCCTGTTACGAATAAAATGGACGTCAATTTTGAAAGAGTGGAGCAAGATCGGCATATTAGTAGTTACGATGTAGCTGAAGAACTGGGAATTGACCACAAAACAGTTTTGACCCATTTGAAGAAAGCTGGTTATACAAAAAAGCTCGATATTTGGGTGCCACACGAGCTCACTCAAAGAAACTTAATGAACCGTGTACTCATTTGCGATTCATTATTGACACGTAATGAAACCGAGCCGTTTTTGAAGAGATTGATAACTGGCGATGAAAAGTGGATCACGTACGACAAGAACGTGCGAAAAAGGTCGTGGTCGAAAGTTGGCCAGGCTTCACAGACTGTGGCCAAACCTGGCCTAACACGAAATAAGGTGATGCTGTGTGTATGGTGGGATTGGAAGGGCATTGTTTGTTATGAGCTTTTACCGCCCGGCAAAACCATCGATTCTGATCTTTACTGCCAGCAACTGATGAGATTAAAGGAAGCAGTCGAGAGAAAACGGCCGGAATTGATCAACAGGAAGGGTGTGGTCTTTCATCACGATAACGCTAGACCACACACATCTTTAGTCACTCAGCAAAAATTAAGAGAGTTCGACTGGGAAGTCCTAGTGCATCCACCATATAGCCCTGACCTTGCGCCTTCAGATTTTCACCTGTTTCGGTCTCTGCAGAATTCTTTAGGTTCTGTAAGGTTGACCTCAAAAGAGGACTGCCAAAACTATTTGACCCGTTTTTTTGATCAGAAGTCCCAAAGTTTCTACAGTAACGGGATAATGTCTCTGCCCACAAAATGGCAGAAAGTTATTCAACAAAACGGTATATATATATTGTAAATAAATGTAAATAAACTTTGAAAAAAATGTCTTGACTTTTCATACAAAAATACGAAAAGACTTTTTCCCCAACCTATTATATGTATAACATTAGGATCTTTATGTACAACATGAGGCAAATAAAGAACTATTAATGTTTCCATAAGTTAAATAACAGTGAAAGAATGTAAAATAAAATTGAATAAGGCTAATGGCCAAGTCTAATCTTTATATTTTAAAGAAAAGTGAATTTACTTAAAAAAGTATCTTATTTTTGTCAGTCTGAGCGCTGAATAAATATATTTGCACACATCAAAGTAGTATTATAATTATAAGTAGGTAATAACGGAAATAAAGAAGTAAAACATGTATTTACAACTTTTCCTACGATTTCCTGTACTCTTGAATTGAAAGTTAGAGCTGGATTCTATATTGTTCATAATTATAAGTGTCTCAATAATAAACAAAAGTTATAAATTGAGTCTCAGTTTATAATTTAGACTCAATTTATAACTTGTGTAAAATTCAATAATTGATTTACAATTTGTTAAATTTAATAATTCCAATTAATAATTTCTATTGATAAAATTGTTGTTATTGTTGAGGTCGTGGGTTCGATTCCCACACAGGACAAATCCTTGTGTGCATGAACATGAATATTTGTTCTGGTCTGGGTCTGGTCTCCTATGTATCTTAAGTATGTATTCACAAAAAAAAAAGTATTTATGTATGTTTATCCGTTATTTAGTATCCATAACACAAGTTCTTAATGATACTTATATTGGAACTAAATAATTGGTGTGATTGTAAGAGAATATTTATTTATTATTTATTTATTGAAACTATATTCAGCACCTTAAAAGTTGCATTTTTATTGAAATGGTAACCCTATCCGCGTTGCATCAGGGAGCGGCGCGGCGCGCATCGCTCTCGTAAAGTTACGAAACGAGACGTAAACAGAAATAGCCGCGTCCGACCCAACAAAGGGCCCTGAAATAGGACAGTTCAACCAACTCTTTCCAGTGGCGAAACGCGGAACTGCTATCAGAAACATCAGAAGCATCACAACATCTCATTGTTTTTCGCTACAAACACACTCGACACATTTTTGAAATATCTTGGCTTTAGTTTTATAGTTCACAGCTGTAACTTTTTATTCCTCCAACGTATTTGTCCCACAAATCTAACTTTATACAATCTAACATTACTTCCACTAGTGTCAAGACAGAAATAAACACTATTATATGTAAGTCATACGATACGACCATCCTATATAAGTAACAATTGAGTCTGTAAGACTAGACTATAAGACTGAATCACGAAAAATATGTAACTGGGGTTAAGAATAAAATAAAACCAAGATTTTACTCGTTTTTGCCGATCGATGGTTATCGTATTAACGTTTCATTTTATTTCATTCAAAAATTACAGTGCAATAAGAGTAAGCTTTTAGAATACGTTACACAGTCCTACAAGTTCCATCTCAATTCAAACTAAACAAACAAACCTCAATCGAATGTTTGTGGTGAGTCTGAATGGCCACTGCGTATGCCAGATGCATTAATAACTCATCAACAATCGGAGAAGCGCTTCCTATATGCCCGAGCTACTCCCCTGTCCTAAAATTAGTAGCCGACGGAGATTTTCGTCCGTCATGCCCCGGGCTGCTTCCGCGATTTGCACTGTTTCGCAACACATACCTTCCTACTACAACGAACGACTTATTGCATTTTCAACTTCACGAACATCATACGTTGCTGCGTTTCCGCTCTCTGCTTTCCGATATTTGAGACACTACCCAGCAATATACATCGTGCTGTTTAAACTATATCTAAACCAAAAATAAAATAGTTATAACTGCAGCCACACACAACGCCTGATTATTCTTAGATATGACCATTTAACTTTACGTTTCAAACATAATTGAGTAACTTTTGTGATTTACGTCTAAGTTACGCTACTAAAGAATATATAATTAACTTGATTCTCGATCTTTTTGATTAATTCTAATTACCTGAAACAAATCAAAAACATAGTTTAAATTAAAGAGAAAACATGCATTTGTCATCCGTTTATACTTAGCATAAATCAGCGCATGAGAAACCAGTGCACAATACATTATCTTATCATACTTAATTGAATATATTACAAGAGCCTATTTAATTTTATATTCTGGTCCGCCAACTACATTAAAATTATTTGGATGCAACTGAGGAGTTACTTAACAAGCTGGAACGTCTTCAAAACTTGGCCATAAGATTTATATTCGGACTGCGTAAATACGACCATGTTTCTGAGTATCGGGAAAGACTAAAATGGCTTTCTATAAGGCGCCGCAGAGATGTGCACATTTTGTGTATGTTGTACAAAATTCTTTACCATCCCCAGCTCCCCAATTACTTGCGTGTTCGTTTCAATGTACTACCTACTACATCCCGCCCCAAACGATCCTGTGTAACTAAGACCCTTGTTTCTCCTTCCTCCAACACTAAGTATTTCCGTAACTCCTTTTCAGCTCGTGCTGTTAGAATGTGGAACAGTCTTCCCTCTCTGATTCGTGAAAGTCCATCACTTCAGTCTTTCAAAAGTAAACTGAAGAATCACTACTTGTCAAATTCGGCACATAATTAGCACTTTTTTTTCCCCTTTAAATGTTTCATTCGTTATCTTACAATAATGTTAGCATAAGTTGTATGTATGTATCTATGTATATATTTTAATATAATATTAGCATATAAGAGATTTGCTTTATATTTTGTTCTTTTCTTGGACAACATTTATCCCGTACAACTATTTAGTTTACAACTGCTAGGGTTGGCTGGTAGAGATCTCTTCTAGAGATAAGTCCACCTTTGTACATGTTATTTTATATACCTCATGTAATATTTAAGATTATTTTTGTGCAATAAAGGATTATTATTATAAAATATATTAGACGTAATTACTGAGCAGAGCAATAAATTGTAAAAGGCAATCAGGCCGGCTTGTCCTATATTGCAATTGTCTAGAGTACTAGGAGTGCAGAAGCTGTAAGCGGGTTTCTAATCGTACAGTAGTTCAAGTGGCTTTTCAATACTCCCAACTTTGTGTTGCAATACTTGCAACTTTGTCAATATTTTTACGGAGTTTCGCCATTGAGCCTCGGAGAATTTCGGAGACATTGAGCGTATTATTTATTTAGGTCTCATACAAAAATAGATATTTAATTAGTGAATAAAAGTAACATTACGTATTATAAAAGTATATATAAAGATTTATATAGAATATAAATCCTATACAGGCGGTATATCTAGTATGTATATTGTATATAATATCAAAGCTATTTTAATGCAGACTTGCGGATTTGCATTTACGAAAAATAAAATACCAATTTATAGAAAAATTAGGAACTAGGTATACCGGAACCAGTCAGATTATTTTTTTATTAATTTCACTTACATACATAATATCACGCCTTTTTGTCCCGAAGGGGTAGGCAGAGGCATACTATACGCTATTTACCAATCATATTGTTAGCCCCATGTAATAGGTAGCGAGCTTATTGCCGCTTACCGTAAACTCATAGGTTTGCCAGAGCCTCGTCCGTAGATCGGCAGGTGCATTACATGTAGGGCTCCTCAGATACAATAACATTTCATTAAAACAAGAATAAAGTATTGTCTTGCGTAAGTATATCCTAATAAAATCATTTCATAAATTTCTGAGAACAAAGTACCTAAATAACTTCCACCCAAGGCTTTGCCCACGTGACCTATATAGTTCATCGCATCCCACTGAACCTACGATTTTTTTGCAGAATTCACCAGGGTTCAGAAAGTTTTCTCGGTATCAAATTAAAAAAAATATTTGCAGAATAAATAAAGCCTTCCGTAGGGTTCAGCAAGTTTCCTCGGTATCAAATTTCATGGCGCTGTGGTTTAGGCGTGAGAGCGTAACAACAAAGAATATTTTTCGCATTTATAATATTTGTCAAGATTTTATTCGACAACGATATAATTAGAATTATTTACACATAGTCTTATACCCATTTTAGCACAGACATCTCTAGGCGAAAAGTGTCAAATGGTGAGACTGAGAACTAACTCTTCACCTCCCCAACTCGGCATAATTATAATTAAGATAATTTTATTAACTGTTATCAATATTTATAACAGAAAATGAGCTGGCTAATAAAAGTGTTACTTTTTTCAGGACGCACCAAAAATAGAATTTCAGGAAATTTGTTTTGTGGATTGGCAACATTGCATACTTCACATGATGCATAGAGTCGACTGATCGTATAGATTACTATAGATGAAGATGAACATTTGTTGCGGATGATTATGCGAGTAGTGCGATTAATCTTATTGCAATGGACTAGATAAATACTAACATTAAATCAAAATAGTTAATTTTCCTTCGAGTAAAGTATTACACAATAGTTAAATAGTAAAAAGTATTTTACTACCTCTTCGGTATATTATGCTTGGCGGGAAAAATAAATATAGAAAAATCTCATGTCGATGACAAAAATCCACTTCAAGTCGCTAAGCTAACGCCGATTGATTTAAGTTACATTCCCAATTAAATGCAATAATATAAATATGTTCTGACCTCTGATATCATTAAATACTTGTTTTATGGTTACTAAATAACGGATAAGCATAAACAATAAATGCTTTTTTTTTGCCAATACATAATTAATTTACATAGGAAAACACCTAGACCAAAACAATTACCCATGTTTATGCACACAAAGATTTGTCCTGTTTGGGTATCGAACCCACGACCTCAGGAGCGGAGTGCAAGTATACCCATACTCACCACCACGACATACCTATCGGTAGTCAAATGAATAACATCAACCATTATGACACATGTCAAAAAACAAAATGAGTTCAGCTGTTTGGGAGCCCGTCACACATAGTCACACAAATACACCATGTTAAACTAGTAACAGCTGTCTGCACAGTTAATTAAGAGCAAGGAAGCAACGACAACAACGATGTAATAGGTTGGGGAAAAAGTCTTTTCGTATTTTTGTATGAAAAGTCAAGACATTTTTTTCAAAGTTTATTTACATTTATTTACAATATATATGTACCGTTTTGTTGAATAACTTTCTGCCATTTTGTGGGCAGAGACATTATCCCGTTACTGTAGAAACTTTGGGACTTCTGATGAAAAAAACGGGACAAGTAGTTTTGGCAGTCCTCTCTTGAGGTCAACCTTACAGAACCTAAAGAATTCTGCAGAGACCGAAACAGGTGAAAATCTGAAGGCGCAAGGTCAGGGCTATATGGTGGATGCACTAGGACCTCCCAGTCGAACTCTCTTAATTTTTGCTGAGTGGCTAAAGATGTGTGTGGTCTAGCGTTATCGTGATGAAAGACCACACCCTTCCTGTTGATCAATTCCGGCCGTTTTCTCTCGACTGCTTCCTTTAATCTCATCAGTTGCTGGCAGTAAAGATCAGAATCGATGGTTTTGCCGGGCGGTAAAAGCTCATAATAAACAATGCCCTTCCAATCCCACCATACACACAGCATCACCTTATTTCGTATTAGGCCAGGTTTGGCCACAGTCTGTGAAGCCTGGCCAACTTTCGACCACGACCTTTTTCGCACGTTCTTGTCGTACGTGATCCACTTTTCATCGCCAGTTATCAATCTCTTCAAAAACGGCTCGGTTTCATTACGTCTCAATAATGAATCGCAAATGAGTACACGGTTCATTAAGTTTCTTTGAGTGAGCTCGTGTGGCACCCAAATATCGAGCTTTTTTGTATAACCAGCTTTCTTCAAATGGGTCAAAACTGTTTTGTGGTCAATTCCCAGTTCTTCAGCTACATCGTAACTACTAATATGCCGATCTTGCTCCACTCTTTCAAAAATGGCGTCCATTTTATTCGTAACAGGGCGACCAGAGCGAGGTGCATCTTTAACATCAAAATTTCCGGACTGAAAACGTTTGACCCAAATTTGTGCTACTCTTACTGACACTGCATCAGGTCCATAAACATCACAAATTTTTTTCACTGCTTGAGTTGCATTTTTGCCTTTTTTATAATAAAATTTTAAAATGTATCGAATTTCTTCATTAGATTCACTCATTTTTACGGAGAGAAAAACAAATGAAAAATAGCGGGAAACAACTTTTTTTTATTTTTTTCTTTTCTTTATAATGGAACCTTTTTAATGTTACCAAAACCAGCCAGACACAAATAGTACAGTCAAAAAAATGTTATAATAAGTTTATACCTACGTTATGCGAAAAGACTTTTTCCCCGACCTAATATTTTAGTTTTTTTAACGGTTTCTGTGATATTTATCAAACATAAGTAATATCTTGGAATATAATTTTATTACGATAAAGACTTTTTAAATGAGTTGGAGAGTAAACCCCAACTATAAGTACTTTTTTATTTTAAATTCTGTTTAATCGTGTAATCATTCACGTTGTGTTTGAGAGAAAATAAAATGTATTATAAAAATTTCCACGAATATAAAAAGAAGGAACTGCAGTTATAAAAAAAGGATAAGGCAAAAAGATTTTATCTTTCTTTCTGATAACAATTATTTTTAGAACTAACGAAAGATACGCCAAGTAACATGTTAACCCAACATACTGGATATTAGTATCGGTATTAGCCAAAACTAACAAACAACAAATAAAATTTTGGTCAACCAATTATAAGTGATTGGGTCATAAAATAATCTTATGATTTGAGTATTATCTTTAATATTCTAAAATTTAATTCAATTTGAAAAGTTTTATAAATATGACGTCAATTAATTTACGCGCATGTTCAATTCAAACACATCTAAATATATTTGATTTCATTTCATTGAAACTTTTTCAAACCACTATAAGCTAACAAATTATATCTTTATTTTTAAAATTAGGTCCATGTGTTACCGGCCTAGCATGGTATAGTAAAAAATTCTTTATTTCATAAACTACTAAATAGCACTTGACAACGTCAAAAAAAAAATCACGAGTGCCACCCGTCTCATCTCACGGGGAGTCGTTAGAGATGACAAAGATAAATCATACCGGATGATGGGCAGCAGCGTCGTCCTGAGTACTGGCTTGAACTGCGATCACTAACCCGCCTGCCCAGCGTGGTGATTGTGAGCAAATACCCCCAATAGAATGTAATCTATTGAGGAGGCTTATCGTCAGCAGTGGACTGTATAAGGCTGAATGATGATGATGATTTTATTAGGATACCTGTGGCCGCGGCTTCGTCTGCATATAAAGCGGTTTAATCATAATAGATTTTTGTACAAACTTACGGACGCTCTGGCAAACATAATAGCTCCTGATATGCGGCAATAGGCTCGCCACCTATTACGTGGCACCGGAAATATCATGAACGAAATGTGGGCATACCATATGCCTCTGCCTATCCCTTTAGGGAAACAGGCGTGATTGTATGCATATATGTTAAATAAATTTATTATTTTCCTTATAAGCTGGTCCCTCTACTATACCACAGTAATAAACATTCGGAGTAAAAAGTATCCTATTTATCATACCCGAGTAGAATCATACCACATTTCTCACTCTCGGTGATTTCATTCAGCCTTAATTAAATAACAAACTTTTACCTTTACAACATTATGTTTAATAGATAATACAATCATAGTTTTATTACACATAATTGTAAATTCATAACTGTTCCAACTAAATTAAATGATGTTCAAGAACATAGATCTGTAGACCATAAGTCTAAAAACTATTCGTAAGTGCACCGATCCACATCGATGAGCCGATTCATCTTGCCGGGCATAGCAATAAAAACTAATAAAACCTATCTGGAGATCGGCATTTGAAATTGTAATTGCACCACATACACCTAGCACGCATCGCACGTCACATTTGAATACTTGTTTGTATGTATATATTCCAGATCTCGTAAGAATGTTATTGACAAATGTTGATACGAAATGTTATGCACGCGTCTAGGGTTGCCAAAAAAGTTATTAATTGACTTATTTTACGTTGAATGATGAATAATTATTATTATCCTAACTGACACATGTCTAACAGATGACTGTTGTTAAAGCGAGATTGTCAAAGTCAAAGCAAGTCAAATCATTCATTTAAGTTTTGCTCAATGAAGCTCTTATGAAAGTTAAAAACTAGCGCGCCTATCCACTGCGGGCTATCACTGCGGTGATCCTGATCGTATAAAAATTGGCAAAGAAATCGTCAAGGTCGATTTGATAAAAATATGTAAACTTTAATATTTTTATTAATATTAGAAACATTAGTAATTTTTCTTTATGTAATAACATAAACTTTTCAACAAATAAGCCTCAACAAATATCTTTCAATTTATAGACGCGGCTTAACAAAAAGAATTTGTAACAATAACAAGCAAGAAATTACGCGGAAACTGTTTTTAAACATGCTATTGATGCCACTGGTATTATAAGCGTCCATATGTTGCGGTGACCGTCCACTTCATATAGTGTGTGACAATTGCTTGAATGGCATCTACACAATGTATAAAAAACCAGAGGCTTGCTTACTAAACAAACTCTTTTACACAACAGATTATCACTGGCAGTATTTGAGGGTGTATACAAGCCGAAGAAACAGCTCTAAAGTAAAATCGACAACCCTGAGTTATTACTATACCTGAATATAGAATATATTTATGCAAAAAGTAACTGAAACGTAAAGCTAAAACATGGACTCACGAACACGAGGAATCGATAAATAAGTTAACAAGTAGGTAACGGACCTATGCAAGTAGAGGTGATTTGTATTCGACATACTAAAAAGTCTCATTTTCTTCTTTTTTTTTAACTATTAACTGCTAAACAAAACTTTTTACACGTTTATCAAATTCAAAATTTTGTGCACATGTTGTATTATAGACACTGGTTATAGTAAATATGATTATAATAGTATAGTTCACACGTTTAAGAGCAGCAAAACGATCATATCAAGGCTTCTAACATGAAGAATACCACTACATCTTCATAAGTATTGGCACGCTATATATATACATTGAATTTACATGCATTACTATTAAAATCAAAATTCTGCTATTAAATATTAGACTTTTAATTAGAGTAGGTACATTTTATGTCGTCGGTCGGTTATTCTATTTTGTTGATATTTGTGTGGTAGCAACTATAGCTATAACAATTATTACATATAATACAATAGTTTAAGTGGGATACACAATACTTAATGCCATTTTCGCCTGATCTGCAATTCATTGGCTAAATCCTTCTAAGGCTAAATCATCGTTTTAAATCAACTATTCACTACTAAAGCTCATAAGAGGTTTGACATTGTAATTTATACACTAAAAGCATTACATCAAAGATCAGAGACGTTTATCCTTGGTGATGTTGGGAAGATAACTTAACTTATACATTGCTACACAATTTATCCTTTTGTTGAAACTTTACAATATGAATGAAACACAATGAAACTTAGATGTTATTTTAACCAAATAGTAAATGTCATATTTATCACTCACTTGATGAATACTATGACTTTTTTCTTATTCAATCCTACCTGATTTGACTCGTTTAATTCAAAATTATACCAAATCAAGACACATTGCCCTAATAGGGGTACAAAGGCTATAAGACCAGCTTCGAGGCGTTTTCGTGACACCTCGGCTTTATGCTGAGTGGATACCTTTTCTGTGACACTCTTTAAGTAGTTACTTAAATATAATGTATCTGTTTTCTTTTGATGTTGTGACAGAATAAATTCTTTTTCTTTCTTTCATACTGTTTAATTACTGTTTTAAGATATTTTCTGATCAAATGATTGTCTATTTGTTTTTGTTAATTAATTCTAAACATGCGTAATATTAGTTATAATACGTGTTATTGGAAAACATATTAATATTGCATATTATCGTCGCTTAACGAACTCCTCGTTATAACGCGTAAGTTTTTTTACATGTTTTGACGACAGACAAAAAACAATACAGGAGACTATATGGCGGGCAGATGACTAGTGCGGTTGCCACACTAGAACCATTCGAATAACTCCTTGAGATTAAATAGTTTGGAAATTCAAATAGTATCATTGGGTGCGCGATGAAAAGATCTACCTAATGTGTATATAAGGCCAAATTTCGACTTGCGCGATATTGTTAGCTAAGCAGCGATATCCCCACTGGATCCCCATGGTGGAATGCGACCTGAGACCCTCACACCTTCGTTTATAAGATTAGGCTACTGTGCCCAGTAGTGACACGATATCCAGCTAAAATATGTTCTTCCTATCATAACTGTCAAAATATTTGATTATTACATATTAAAGTTTTATTAGTCGCTATTTTTGAACGAGATGCCATTCTAAGATAAACGAACATAATAAAGCCCTTTACTATTATTCACCGTTATAATATAGGCAATAGTAGCAGTACAGTCAACGTAATAATAATGAAGTGTGAAACGAACTAATAATGTCAAATAATAAAACTGAAAATGTATGAAAATCTTTTCAGCTTATTCACAATTGTTTATTCAATTTCATCTGTGCTTACTGAATTTGTACTGATTGCTACGAAATCATAGTATCATCAGTCTACATTAGGTTCTAATGTACATATTTACAAGTATTGTTTCTGTGGCTCACCAGTCAGGTCGCTTTTAAAGCTTTAATAAAGTTTATTAATGTAATTCTCAAAAATAAATAACGTTCAATTCTCAATAATCAATTGAAACTTCCAAAAATATATATGAAATTTTACATCTTTATACCAATACAACCTTTCTTTTTTGCATTCTATAAACGAACTTCCAAGCTGTCTTTTGCCTACACAAAATTAGTAATCAGGTTCCATTTGGTTAATTGCTGTGCCCTTAATATAAAGGCTAATTGCATGAAAGCTAACAGTTGAAGTTTTAAAAAAATTGGTGTTTACCTTAAAAAAATACTTTTAATATTTCACTCACCCTTTTTTACTATTTTATATCTATTGACAATCACATAATAGAAACAACGAACTACACACAAATATTGTATGAAAAAAAAAATTAAACTGCCTATAGGGCACAGACATTTTTACAAGCTTCTGTTGAAGTTAATATATATACATATTTCTAAGGCTAACTGTACCTAATACGATCTTCTGGTATTTGATCTAAATACGCACGATAAAGCAGTGTGGAAATCGAAGCTGATTGATAGCTTCCATTGAGCTATTATTTGGTCAAATGTGGATCTCGTCTTATCCCGGCCTAAAGTGCATTATAATCAGCGTGATTAATATTTATGAAAGCTATTTCGTAAGCCAAAACGTGAACTATATAATACTCCCATGTTTGTTATGATTGATTGCTTTAATTGTAGTAATTTAACTACCTGAAGTACAAAATTGATTATAATTGATGAGATTTACCATTAAAAGGGTTACGCGATGTTTAGAAACGATGATTGAAAAATTCATTATTGACGATGTACTAGAGAGATGTAGAATAGAAAATATAATGAAAAACAAAAGCAGAAATTTTCACTTATGTTTGTTGAGTAATTTTTACACAATTTGACATTTGAATCAAATCAAATCATTTATTTTCATAATATGGGTATATTACAATTTAAAGATGTTGTCAACATACCTTTGTTCGCCATATTCAATCTTTCTAGGTGTGCAAACAGTACAAATTAGTTAAAATAATTAATAAGAATAACAAAATTTGTGGTGAGACAACTTCAGAAAGTAATGAAAATATTTTGCAAAATCTGGTTAAGCCAGTGAGCAGACCTGGGCCCTAAGCTTAAGTCGAGGACAACCGGAATAATGCTAGGATATGTATGTATGTAAAACTAGTGCCAACTAGTGGTAAAAAATCAAAAATAAAAGAAAATATAGTTGATTTACGAATTCATTAGGCATACCATACGATCTGGCCACTTTTAATCATCGCACAAGGACATTTACAATACAGAAGAATATCAACGTTACCACGATTCGACGCAAAGCAAAGTTTACAGAAATCAGGTCTTGATGGGAGACCGTTTGAGTGGCATTTGATATCGAGTGCTTCCGAGAACTCTTCATCTACGTGATCCTCCTGATGGGGGTCACGGCACGATTCCGGGGCGTGTGCCCCCAGTATCTGACGGCTCCCGTAAATACGGGAGCGCCGTTAGTGCGGCTGTTCAGCCTGGTCTTCGTCCGGGGGTGTCAAGTGCGGTGTGTGCGCCGCGATCAAGCCCTGGGCGATCAGCGTCGATAAACCGAGTGCTTCCGAGCTTCGGAGGACACGTTAAGATGTTGGCCCCGGCTATTACTTTAAGTGGTATTCGTTAAGCCATGTCTGAGCCAGAGGCCCAATAAGGCGGCTTGAAAGATCCCAACAGAAGGCAGCCACATGCCTGCCTCCGCCAATCCAAACTTGTTCCGCGTGGTCGAATATGTTCTTACTCCCTATCACCTTGGTTCCTGAGAGGAGGGCCGTGATCAGTAATGGGGCATTAATGGACTTAAATGATCCGACATAGAGTTCAAGCTTCACTTATAAATAGCAAGCGTTAACTTAATTGTTTTTGCGTTTCTAAGAGGGACTAGACTTTATCCTACAGGCTGGTTAAGTTCATAATTTATCAATTTAGTATCTAATCTGCCATCTATCTGAACGGATTAATGTCTCACTTCATAACACTTAGCAGTAAACGACCCATTTCTCAGGTTTATTCAATTTCTGATAAAACAAATGGTTCTTCGCGTAATTCCGAAACTTATCATCGACTTTCATAATGGATTCCTTAATAAATAAATAACTGTCTAACAATCACACAAATTTAAAATAAAAATTACATTTGAAGAAAGAATCTTCCAATATGGGCTCAATCGAGTAGAGTATTTGCCAGTGTTGATATTTCAAGTAGTTTGCAACAATGTCAAAATTGTTGCAGTCATTTAGTCAAAGTCATTTAGTCGAGTCAAGTCAAAGTCAGTAACCCCAGTGAAGTAATAGAGACTTTAATAGAAAGACTAGAACTAGAATAGAATTTACTAGAGGTTCTATACAGTTTTAGAATGAACATGAAAAATCACAATTCACTGCAATATACCACTTTCCTATACTTGTATACGTAAGCGAAGAAGATATTATTATAATGAAGGTAATATTATATATCTAGAAGTCCACTTTATTTACACATAATAAATCGAATTTACACTAGCTTTGAAAAAGAAAATACTGCCGCGATGTGTATTTTCGGCGTTGGCGCCAAAATTTATCCCGACGGAAGATTTATTTTTTAAACCTGTTCCCGAAATAAAAATGCCAATTCAGTTCAGCTTTTTAGACCGCCTAGCTTCAATACTATACGCTCGGCTGTCATAAAGGTAGGGGACAGGACATATAATTTTAAACGTACAGTATTATATTATCTGTGGTATAGAATACTAGTGTCATTAAAACGGCTCTGTATTAGAAACGACATCTAATCAGTTAATTAGGATAATGGTTGAAAGTGCCGCTACCGGTGAGTCGTCCGTTCTACTCAATGCAACAAAGTCTGGATGGTATCCATCGCAGTAAGCATGTTCAAAAGAAATCTGCAATTAATTTACTGTAATTATCAATTAATGCCGCAGAGTAAAAGTAGCAGGTAAGGGACTGTACAATCATACATTGTAGAGGTAAAGCAAGACCATGAACATTAGATGATGTATCATATACTGATAATAATACGCCTGTTTCCCCGAAAGGGTAGGCAGAGGCACATTATACGCCCACATTTCGCTAGATATATTGGCGATCCCACGTAATAGGTGGCGAGCCTAAAGCCGCTTACCGGTAACTTTGTGTGGTGGAGTAAGCTGAACCCCTCTCACGTTGCTTCGTAAGAGAAAGCCTGTGCTCAGTAATTGGCTGAGGAGATGATAAAAACTATAAACGGTTGTACCGCGGAAAAAAGATGCCCGGTGGAATTTTATTCCCCGATCCTTATCACTCAAACTTCAGTGAATGGATGCATTGGTTTCATGTTGTCTTTCATAAAAGCTTTATGATGCCGAACTAAAATAAACTAACCGCTCATAAATCCTAAGCTCATTAAAAAGCTCCTATCAATCAGTCGCAGTTTGCGGTGGGCGCTTAAAGATTATGCTTTACAGTACTTAGTAGAACCATCAGTGAGACTGTTAGGGCATCAATCAGAACCTAAGGTAATCAATTAGGTATTATTTATCGGTGCTTTGATATTGCTTAGCTGAATGAAGTGAAAATAGAATGAAAAGAATACACATCCTAGGACCATCTTATCAATTTCTTGAAAGGATTTTCAGTAGAACGATTAGATTATAATTAATAAATTTAGATTAGAAGTCGGAAATATCATTGTATTTTTTTTAATGTTTTTTTAGAGCTATCAATTATTTTGCACCAATCAATGATTATGATACAGATTTTGAATAGAAAAAACCGTTAAAAAATATTTTTAAAAAAAATGTTCATTTAACAAAATCGTTCAAATATGTATATTTAAATCTTAGCCTTTAACTGCTAGACGCTAATCTGGTATACAGAAAGATCAAAACCCAGCTCAACACATAATAAAAATTTATTTTTCTGATGACTGAAATCGTACAACATTTCATACCATAATAGGACTCATCAAGCATACAAAAAGCCTAATAAATTTACAAGCACATACGACGATACAATAAAACAATTAGCAGCAATGCTCCGTTTTTATCTTAACTAGCAGTTTTCCCGCGGCTTTGTCCGCGCGAAATTCGATTATATTGTGCATCTTGTTTAACTAACTTTCAATATCATATTCAAATCAGACTTAACAAAATAGTTTTATGCTTCTAGCTTCACAAATAAAGACTTTGCATACAAACTTTGATCCCCAATTTCTACCACTTACAACCTTATTTTCGCAGTATAAAGTAGCATAGTTCTCTCTCTGCCTCTAGAATATCTGTGTACCAAATTTCATCTAAATTGGTTCAGTACTTTTGGCGTGCAAGGAAAACAGACGAATTAGTATGGAAATGTATAAAATATATTTGCCGCTAGCATTTAATTTATTAGTGCAATCCCGACGTACCTGTTACGTAGTTAATCGGACTAGTTCTAGTCTTAATAGCACCTCTTCGATGTTTAATTATAGAAATAAATTACACTTATAAAAAGGAAAGCATGATTTCTCTATTTAGCTAATACTTTTATTGTTTTATGGTCTTGAGACAAGTCATCATTCAATCGTAGGTAGCCGCCTTCATGACTATTTATGATGATATGTATGTGACGATATACTAATGAGATCATGGGTTTTCATTCCCACACTGAACCAATATTTGTGTGCATAAACTATATTGAATATTTGATCTTTTTCTTTAGTGACACAAGTTTCTATAACACATGTTCTTAATGATACTTATTGGTGTCATTGTAAGAGAATATTTATGTATCATTTATCTAATTGTAAGTGATATAAATTTTGATTTTTTACATATCCCCACGAAAAAAATCTAAAGGGGTAAGATCTGGTGATCTCGCAGGCCATCTGATTGTGCCGTTTGTACCAATGTATTTCAATAGGTAATAAAATAGTAATTCGTCATTTTAATGGATAAATGACGTCCATGATAATTATTAATTAATATCATAAGTAAACAACAAAATGTTGATCATAAAATTATATATAAAAAAGTATCAATACTTATTTTCTTAGAGTCACCGTATATATGTAAAATTACATTGTAATTACATTACCTTAACTTTGATTTTTGACCGGACTAAAAGTTGTTAATCTAAACGTTTTATATAGCTTTTATTTTTTCAATTAAATTCCTAAAAATTACTGTTTATGGCTCAAATTGAGCTGTTAAACTACAGGGAATCATTGATCATTAAGCGAGTTAAGAATTTAATCCTAGATTCTTCCTGCAAATTAAAGATCTTACGTCAATGATAAATGAAACATGAGATAGGTAGGCTAGTGCATTAAGGGCTATTATATAGTGAAAGTAAATGCGTAACATTAGTAGCATTAAACTGTTACGCGCGTCATTATTTAAGCTTAATGTTATATAAAAACATAGTGAAGACGTAAGGGGGCTTATTACGAAATAAGATATAAAGTTGAACCAGTGACAGCACTAGTTTTAAACTTTAGATCTTGTTTTGTAATAAGCCCCTAAATATTTCTATACTAGTACATTTTTAGCTTACCTATACCGTACCTATAATATAACATATTTACCATTTACAATACAATATAGTATACATTAAATTTAATAGGTATAAAATTAATTTAATTTTCAATATAATTATTACTGTATAATAAACCGAACACAATAATCGAAATTTAAACTAATCTAAATATTAATAGCTAGCATCCTCCTCTCTTTTAAGTTGCCATACCCTACAGGGTCCATATTGTATCTGTGATATTATAAATAACATCTTTGTAACATATGGAGTGCAATAAAGACATTGAGTATTGAGTATATTATTGTTCGGAGTCGTGTTTTATGTTGAATTTTTTATGTCATAAGCAAATAAGCTTGATCGCAATTAATTACTTTACATATACATTTGTACTATATTTTCCTTGTCTACAGAACCCTCATAACCAGGTTTAACCATACAAATACTTTTTTTGCAGCCAGCACATTGCCTATTGCCGTTTACCGGGAACTTTTATATGTTCTGAAGCCTCGTCTGTTGATCGGCAGGTGATGTTGACTTGGGCTTCTAAGATCATGATATACATGTATATTCTATACACAGCACGTATTATATGAAAGCCTTTCACAACCAACCACCTTTACATTAGAGAAAATATGAAACTGCAACTTCAACAATGTACGATATAACGCATGAATCTGTCAATCGGCTGGAATATGAAGACGGAAGAAATACCGGACATGAATAAGGGGCTACTAGAATAACAAATGGTAGCTCTATCAACCATTCATCAACGGCGAGTCAACCGTCGGTCGTGACGTCACGCAGCTCGCGTCAAGTGTACAAAACGATGCCCTAGGCGCCTACACTACACATAGAACTATAGAGCCAATAATACGAAAGCACACCACTCAAACCTGTCATTGGTAAGTGCAGGTGAAGTGGACGACCGCTCGATATTTTCTTATAGTGAACAACTTTTGTACAATTTCTTCAAATTATTTTTGCATTTACTAAGTTATGAGACGAATATTGAAAGAAAGACCAAGCAATCTCTTACCATTTGACATGTTTTACCTAGATAGACCAAGCTATCTCCTCACCATTAGACATGTTTTACCTAGAAACATCTGTGCTAAAAGAAAACTTTGCTACAACTGTATAGATCTCAATATAGAACTCTTATGGTTGCAGAAAGGTGTCTGCCCTTCCAAATGGCATGAGATTATGGTGTGTATAAATAAAAATAAATGTTTATATGTTGTATTTTATTTTTTTAAGTCGTAAGCAGTAAGTTTAATCTCAAATTATCGTACATATATTTTTTTCCTTTTATATAGTACCCTCATAATCTGGTTTAACCATACAAATACTTTTCTTTTTGGGTTGCGAAAGTTAGACGGCAGACGCTATGCAGGAGGCACAGGATCGATCAACGTGAAAAGCGAACGTAGAGGCCTATGTTCTGCAGTGGACTTCAAATGGCTGAAATGATGATGATGATGATGATTGTCCTCTATGGGCTCCCGAACCAGTCGCGTCGCCATAATGTTTTATGTGTTCCGGCTGTAAAATGTTATGAGTGCTAGAATATTCTGTTGTGTCTACAACATAAGAAAGAAAAACCCAAAGTTTAGCAACACATTCAGCGCTATAAGATAGTTCAATGTTTTTTATTGCACGTTATGGAAGATATGGCTTTATATTAATCACACTTTTTTTGGCTTTTCTCACAAACGATTCATTAAAACAAACTGCTCCCGCATTGTGACGTCACATTTAGCTATTTTGTTGTATATGGGTCGCGTGGGAACTTTGTTCCAAAGCTATAATAAATGTAGCGTTCATTAAAATGGTTACCTAACTAAAGTTGCTAGAAATTATGTGAGATTTCAGGACCTTTTTAAAATAATTACTTACTATTGAATTCAACTTACTCATCTTTAAAAAAACAGCTTTAAAACCTATTTGGGTATTGTTATTCGAGCAATTTTAATTGCGATTTCACAAATGTCTATGATTTTAATGATGCGTTCTAGTAAATATAGAATAATAAGCGAAATGGAACATAGATAACACGGAGAAACAGGTGCTCAGACAAGGTAACAGCTGTTAAACGAAGATAAAAATCGATACATATCAATTGTACAACGCTAATTGACGTGTTAATTAATCGACGGCTTTTCCTCAAGTCAAGTCCTTACACTTGATACTTATGGAACTCCGTCATCAGACGGTAGTTACCTTTAGTTTAACATCAGGTGGATTGCATGTCCACATGTCTTGTACGTCTTTCAAGCTGGAACAGTCATGTCATGTCTATCAATTGTGGGACACCCGCGCGCGCCCCGTCACGACCGCAAAGCGCCGCAAGTAAGTAGCCACAATTACGACCATTACCACTGGCTCCACCATAAATCTGCATACCATTACATTGCAAACTATGAAATAGCTGTTCGGTGCTCAGTCCGATAGATACTTCAATAAAATTATGTGTTTTACATGTTTAGTTAAGCTGTACTTTAATTTATGATATAATTTTGCCCGCGGCTTCGTTCGCGTGGAATAGTGACTTCCGGCAGATTTTTGGTTTTACCCACATAGTTCCCGATCTCGCCGGATTTTTGGGATAAAAACTATCCTATGTATTTTCTCGAGTTCCAAACTATGTCTGTACCAAATTTCATACAAATCGGTTCAGTAGTTTAGGCGTGAAGAAAAGACAGACAGACAGACAGAGTTACTTTCGCATTTATAATATTAGTTTGGATTTTTCTGACACTTTTTTTGATTTGATTTTTTTTTATAGTAGCGCGGGAATTGTTACAAAGATATTTTTAATCCATCACTTGCTTTTTTTCTGACATGTTACAACAGTATACCTATAGTATCGCTATATCTAAAATTTGTTGAGCCAAATCCTTATAGTCCTTAAAGCCGCGGGACCTCACACCATCTGCCTTCCACTAATAGGCCCGCGTAGTAAAGTATGACCTGAAGCCATCCTAAATTACGTCTGTTTGTGAGAGGTTGTGGGTGGCTCGAGCTCAGTAAGGAGATATAATGGCTTGAGATTATGACGATGATGTATTAATTTCTATCACATTCAAAGTTAGGACTTTATTTTATGGATAATAGACTACGACATATTGTAAAACCGGGACCAACGGCTTAAGGTGACTTCCGAAGCACGGAATCATTTGATAAATGCCACAAAATCAGTCAGCCCTCCAAAGACTGATCTTTTTGGGAACTCTGCTTCACTTCCGTGATCGCTTCCGACCTAATACCGCAAAGCTACAAGCTACACTCAAACACATATAATCAAATAATCCAGTATAGTAATCGTAATTAGTAACAAGAAAATAATCAGATTAATAAAGGGAATCAATTTGCCGTCCCTAAATGTCAGAGGCAATTTCAGTCGTAATTCAATTAACGATTAATGAAATCAATACTTCGTAATGGACGACCAAATGACTATTGGCGATTTCCGGCGTAGTAATGACGGCCTAAGTGCCTATACACTTGTATCCAGTTGACTTTTACTCTCTCCACAATTAACAACTACATTTAATTGAACAGGAAGGGTTGCAGCACTCAATAGGTGATTGCAGTAAGTTGGCTTTAACTTAATTCTAAGTATTTATGACTAAACTGTTTTAACTCATATCATTGCACTAAACAGTAGGATAACAGAGACTTATACTAGCTAAGACATCATCAAGTAATAATTTTTAAGTATTTTCCTTATCTTTTACATAGTAAAACAATGTTCTCCTACGTCTGGCTTTCCTTCGTTCGTTTAGATCTTTAGAACTATAAGTTTCTTCATGTTTACTTCAATATTGTTTTGGGTTAATTTTTAATAATAAAAAGCTATGCTGCTAAATATATAATATATCCTGCTATATCTCAAAATTGTCGCCTCAAATATCCTGCATTAGATTCATCTGCTTATATAAATAGCAGTTAAGCGAATGAATGTTGTTTGGCACTTTCACCACAAATGTGTATTCTTTAATTTAAAATGGAATATAATAAACTAAACCTCTAAAAAAAGCTTTTTTGATCATCAAAAATACTGAGTGAGCATCTAATAGGTGATTAGGTGCTCAATCAGTGTTTTTGATGTACAAAAAGGTTAGGTTAGGTTGGCAATTTATTAATTTTGAAGACACGTTAAATAACACCCATTTAAAATATAGTGATCGGTATTGAGCCAAGGTTCTCCCGGGATATTTTTCTTGAGGCCTGGATGCGTAGGTACTCTGTGGATTCTAAATACCCCGTGGTAGCCGTAAGATGGATACAATACACAGGTATACTGAGGATTTCTATTCAATGCTCATGCATGCCTCTGCCGTTGCGAAAGAAAAGTTTAAGTCGATGCAAGTTGGATTTAATGATTCGGTTTGGCAACACTGGCGATGCTTGCGTCAATGAACGCAAGCATTGCCAAGCATAGCTTATAGGATATTTGCAACAATTGTGTATCTCTTAAACTTTGGCATTCGTATCGTCTCTTCAAAACTGACTATAACAGCACGCCATGTCTTCTGTATATTATGTTTGTGTCGCTTTGTTTAAAAATAGGTTCATCTAAAATTTGGAATCACTGACTAAGCTAACAATTACCAATAATGTTTGAAACAATTCGTTCTGCGGTTTATAAAACAAAGAAAAAATTTCATAACGTTTTACCTTTACTTAATTTTCACATTTAGAAAAGTGATTATTGTAATCTTTTGTAAATTAATATTTGTGTTACATTGTTCCAGTTGTATATTTCCGTAAATCATTTCTGTTATAGAACAGACCTTCTTTCTATATCCATGTTTAAGTTAAGCTGTCTCGTGGGCAATTATATCACGCTGTAAGTACGCTCTTTTTATCATTTCAGATCAACTCGTGCCAATTATCTATTCTCCTTGCTGTCTAATATTACTGTTAAGATCTATGCGGTTGACGACAGAGTAAAACCCTACTTTTAGATTATAATAATAACTACATAGAATATTTGTGACAAAATTCGAAGAACGAATTCAATCAATATTTGATATCAATTTGTAAAAAAAAATTAAAATTTTCGCAATTTTCTGGTTTTTATCCACTTTTAAGCGTAAAAATGCCTATAGGTACTAGGAGAAGTCGTTCTTACACACCTTCAAGTCTTCGAAAAAGAAAATGAACGGTCTAATAGCTGAAAGGTATTTATTCAGACTATCGGTCATTGGGAGGATAGCCACTGACTAAAAAGTGAATTAGTTTGAACACTTATAATCATATCAGCCTTATAAAGTCATATCGTCCACTGAACCTTAACCTCCCCAATAGATTACTTATTAATAGGGAGTTTGCCTATAAAACCTCGTATAGTGCCTCGGAAAGCACGTTAAGCCGTTGGTCCCGGCTGTCATGAACATCTATGGCAGTCGTTATTAGGAAGTCAGAGCCATTCTGACAGCTGCTTTAACCATAGTATGATGTTTCCCTCTGGGTTGCGGAAGTCAGACGGCAGTTGCTATATGTAATAACTTAAGTTCAGCCAAAACCTGGTTAGACCAGTGAGCAGACCTGCTCTAGAATTATCCCAGTTGCCCTATACTTTTAGGGCCCTTAGTCTAGGGCAACCGGGATAATGCTAGGATATGATAAGGGAGTTTGCCTATAATCACTAAGCTGGACAGGCGGGTTGGTGATCGCGGTTCCAGACAGTACGCAGGATGACGCTGTTGCCCATCAGCCGTTAGGATTTCTTGTCAACTCTTACGACTTAAGACTTACTTAAGACATTCACTAAGGGATAAATTTAAAGAAATTGGTATTTTGACAGTGGCGGGTCAGTTTGTTTATGAAAACCTAGTATATGTACATAAAAATAATGATAAATTGAGTAAGAAAAGCGATATAATAGGTTGGGGAAAAAGTCTTTTCGTATTTTTGTATGAAAAGTCAAGACATTTTTTTCAAAGTTTATTTACATTTATTTACAATATATATGTACCGTTTTGTTGAATAACTTTCTGCCATTTTGTGGGCAGAGACATTATCCCGTTACTGTAGAAACTTTGGGACTTCTGATCAAAAAAACGGGACAAATAGTTTTGGCAGTCCTCTCTTGAGGTCAACCTTACAGAACCTAAAGAATTCTGCAGAGACCGAAACAGGTGAAAATCTGAAGGCGCAAGGTCAGGGCTATATGGTGGATGCACTAGGACCTCCCAGTCGAACTCTCTTAATTTTTGCTGAGTGGCTAAAGATGTGTGTGGTCTAGCGTTATCGTGATGAAAGACCACACCCTTCCTGTTGATCAATTCCGGCCGTTTTCTCTCGACTGCTTCCTTTAATCTCATCAGTTGCTGGCAGTAAAGATCAGAATCGATGGTTTTGCCGGGCGGTAAAAGCTCATAATAAACAATGCCCTTCCAATCCCACCATACACACAGCATCACCTTATTTCGTGTTAGGCCAGGTTTGGCCACAGTCTGTGAAGCCTGGCCAACTTTCGACCACGACCTTTTTCGCACGTTCTTGTCGTACGTGATCCACTTTTCATCGCCAGTTATCAATCTCTTCAAAAACGGCAATAATGAATCGCAAATGAGTACACGGTTCATTAAGTTTCTTTGAGTGAGCTCGTGTGGCACCCAAATATCGAGCTTTTTTGTATAACCAGCTTTCTTCAAATGGGTCAAAACTGTTTTGTGGTCAATTCCCAGTTCTTCAGCTACATCGTAACTACTAATATGCCAATCTTGCTCCACTCTTTCAAAAATGGCGTCCATTTTATTCGTAACAGCGCGACCAGAGCGAGGTGCATCTTTAACATCAAAATTTCCGGACTGAAAACGTTTGAACCAAATTTGTGCTACTCTTACTGACACTGCATCAGGTCCATAAACATCACAAATTTTTTTCACTGCTTGAGTTGCATTTTTGCCTTTTTTATAATAAAATTTTAAAATGTATCGAATTTCTTCATTAGATTCACTCATTTTTACGGAGAGAAAAACAAATGAAAAATAGCGGGAAACAACTTTTTTTATTTTTTCTTTTCTTTATAATGGAACCTTTTTAATGTTACCAAAACCAGCCAGACACAAATAGTACAGTCAAAAAATTTTTATAATAAGTTTATACCTACGTTATGCGAAAAGACTTTTTCCCCGACCTAATACATAACCTAAACACAAGGAATAAGCATAAACTAGTTGTACCTGCCACTAGGCTCCAAAAAATTAACAAATCTTTTAAAGGTATATACAGCAATTAAGCCTAAATAAATTTAAAGTAACAATAAAACGCAAGCTGTCTTTAAAGGGATACCATTCTATCAAAGACTATATGACTGATAAAAATGCTTCGGATTAAACTGCCGTTTCATACAGGCTATTCTAATATGAATGACTTAAAACATGAATATTGTTAATGTTATATTATGTTGCATTGTATAGCGTCACAGACAAATGAAGATTGTAACTAACCAATCGATAATTTAAAAGAGTTTCTTTCCAGTTCTTCTTACAGAGCGGTGGCTCGGAACTGGCACTTAGATTCACTTACACTTAAATATTTTTTGTTTTTTTAAATTGTTTGGTTGCAAGTGAATCTAAGCTTCGTGATTTTAGTATAATTATATTTTATTTGTTTTTGTTATTTTTTTATAATTTTGACGTTTTCAAGTACTATGTAATAGTTTATGAAATAAAAAGTATTCGATTTGATTTGATTTGATTTGACTCCTTGTAAAATGATAGGGAAACACAAATGCATTTCATGAATTACGATTCAAAAAGTAAATCGTTTAAATTTACAAAATATCTAATTTGGTACAGACATGGGGCACAAGGCATTGCATTATAATTAAGCTTATACCATTAATATAAAAAAAATGAAATAACGATTTTAGATACTTGTGTAAAATAGTAACTAAAAGAAACTTGAGTTTAAGCTTACATACTTACAGTTGATGGTGAACGTAAATATGTTCTAATTTAATAAAACAAAACATTATGTGACGTCAATGTCACGAGATATTACTACATGACTCCGTTTCCAAGGTCGTGGTTTCGATTCCCACTCTGGACAAATATTTGCTTTGAACACGAACATTTATTCTGGTCTAGGTGTTTCTATAGGTATACTATTTCTACAAAATTCGTTTTGAAGTATGCTTATTCGTTTTGTAGTACAAGTTTTTTTTTTATTAGGTATAACTTACTTGGGCTTCTACAAATCGATGCGGTTAATCAAAACGTGCTTGACTCACCTGACATTTCATAACATTATTATTATTATTAGATACACTAACAATTTCATATGCATTAATCAGTTCGCCAATTGCCGTCTACTAATAAAACAAATGCCGTCTGTTAAATAAAATAAATAAAATTAACAAAACGGAAATCTTATTAAAAGTACAGTTAGATAATACGCACACTCACTAACAAACTCGCACAAATAGACGCATAAAACACATACATAGGTGCATTGGAATCCTTCCAAGTCCTGAGGAGCCCACACCAACCTTACCTGCAAGTGGTGCACCTGCCGATCAACGGACGAGGCTCTGGCAAACATAGAAGTTCCCGTTAAGCGGCAATAGGCTCGCCACCTATTACGTGGGACCAACGACACAATTGGCCATGTGTCGGCGTATAATATGCCTCTGCCTACCCCTTCGGAGAAACATGTGTAATTTTATGTATGTATGTAATTTTAATACGACTTGAAATAAAAAGGAACCAACTACCATACATACTGTAAGTTGTAACATTGTCCACAAAAAACATACCTTTATATACCCAAACTTACACAATTTTCTAAACGCAAAACCTTAATTCCTTCTATTCTTTATCATTTATCATTTAAATAGGCAACCCAATTTCGCATGTAGGTTTCTAACCCAGGTCAAAACACAATCGTTAACAGAATAATACGATCGCATTTTCATCGAGACCATAAATCACATCAACATTATTTGTTTGTTCTATCGATCGCTGGAAAATCGGTTCAGTGAAGGACCCGTACCGACTCGTGGATGGCACTTACTGATTCAGCTAAATTCGACTATGTCACATGATAAAAGGTCGATAGGTTTACGCAATATAAGGTCATACTTATCTACTAATGTTATTTTTCTTTTATATAACGGCATCGTGCGTTTAGCACATTTAGTCAGTGTCAAGTAAGAGATATATTAATAATAATATAGTAAGTGAGAATGAGTGGTGATAAATGAGATGTCCTCCCCATAAACCCCATGAATCCTCTGTAAAGGTTGCTGGTTTTCTCAATAAATATATAAAGATGTGGGATTATACTGAGATCTTACATGGACTTCTTGAGAAAATTTGATAAGATATGTTGCACTGTTTTGTTTCATTTACCAACACTCATGTACGTTCACAAACACTTTACGGTAAATAATCCACTTTTATTACATGTTCGTTCGAAATATCACAAGTAGTAGAAAATAAAACAAAACTGCAGACATGACGCTCCAGTTTCCCGCCAAGTAATTTTACTAATGTTTTAAATAAATTAAAAAAAAAAAATTAAATTACATATTCTTTTACATAATAATTCCTCCCTTTTCAAATCCTGGCGCGTAATTATAGCAATTTGTTAAGTCACTTTCCGTAATTTTATTTTTTTGTCTACGATCCCGCCGAGATTTTGTTTAACTTACGTGCCTAATAATAATGTTAGGTATAACCTTTCATTATACCTAACATTATACTTTACGTTTAATTATACCTAAGAAAATAGGAAAATATGGGACATAGGAATTTACCTTGTAACTAGCAGCTCCGTAGTATTATTTTCTTGTTTCTGATTGTCGAAGTCTGTCAGATTGTGAAGCTCGGTCTCTGAAGAGTTTCTATTGACAAAGGAAGGATTGGATAATGAGGATAAAGGAAATGGCAGGAACTTATAGGAACAGAACAAAGGGTAAATAATTAGGTAAGTATACGGTATTATTTCAGATAAAGCTGCGAGGCGGTTTGCAGCTGATTTTATTACATTCAAGTGAATCACACTACTTAAGTCGGTACTAAAACAAGAGCAAAACAAATGCCAGCAATTTTCTATAAAACAAATGATTATATCAAGCTCGCTTGATGATATTCCCCGTCAATTTATATTCACTTGTTACAGACTTGAGTCATCATCATCATCATCATTTCAGCCATTCGAAGTCCACTGCTGAACATAGGCCTCCCCAATTGCTTTCCACGTAGATCGATTCTTTGCCGCCTGCATCCACCGGCTCCCCGCCGCCCTGACCAGATCGTCGGTCCATCGCGTTGGGGGCCGCCCTCTACTACGTTTGCTGATTCGTGGTCGCCATTCAAGAACCTTAACGCCCCATCGGTCGTCGGTTCTTCGAGCTATGTGCCCCGCCCATTGCCACTTCAGCCTGCAAACGCGCTTCGCTATGTCGGTCACTCTGGTTCTCCTACGGATTTCCTCATTTCTGATTCTATCACGTAGGGACACTCCGAGCATAGCTCTCTCCATTGCACGCTGAGCGACTTTGAGCTTCCTTATGAGGCCCATAGTCAGGCACCACCGTGCCGCACCGTGCCGTGTGGCGCCGGCCTAGAATAGCGTCACCCCTTCTCATCTCATGGGGAGTCGTAAAAATCGACGAAGAGAAATGCTACCGGATGATGGGCAGCAGCGTCATCCTGCGTACTGGCTGGAACTGCGATCACCAACCCGTCTGCCCAGCGTGGTGATTATGGGCAAATACCCCCAAATGGAAAATGGCACACACAGACTTGAGTACCTGCATAAAAATCAATCAACTGCGCAACGGTTAGTAAATTGTTGGGTAGCTATCGGTAGTCCAGTCCGTCCGCTCGGGGCGACAGCCGCAGAAGCTGCAGTAGCTTAAGACCGCATAACTATTACAGCTCATTAGTGCAAGTGAAACTCACTCATTTTCCTGATTCCACCTACCCACCACTTTTGCAAGAGCTGTTCATTCGTCAACTATATGTTAGCGATGATGCGACTCGAAGGATCAAGAGTAATTGGTCAGGTAATAGCAGTAGTCATGAAATGTAATCGGCTCGATTATATCCCCTCTCCTTCGTAGGCGTTACGGTGATCGTACTTATTCTCTCGTGAAAGTGACAGTTGTTATTTTTTAATATCAAACCCATTATTTGTCCATTTGTAATGATACAGATCTTTAACCCGAATAGACTATCTATCAGCAGTAATAAATTTGCGAGTTGGCAATTAGACGTATATATCTTTATGGTGTGACCATTATTAAATAGTGGAGGCTGTCCAATTGTGATTTACAGTTAGAAATGTTGATTATGTTATTATCCATTTAAATTGCTACTTCAATAAAATTGATTTTTTATTAAGTCAATAAAATTATGCTTTTTGTTTTCTATTTTAATCGCGCATTTAGTTCGATTCCATCATAATTACGAGACGAGGCTCTGGCGAACATAACAGTGCCCGGTAAGCGGCTATAGGCTCGCCACCGTTACGTGGGACCAACTATATAATTGGCGAAGTGTGGGCGTGTAATATGCCCCTGCCTACCCCTTAGGGGAAACAGGCGTGATTGTATGTATGTATGTCTATCATAATTACTTGCGAAAGTTAAAAAACAATGACGGCTTACACTAATCACATACTAAAATCTTTTTCTATCTTTCTATAAAACTAAAAGATGTAATATCTTAAATATAGCTTATTTAGGAACGATTACTTAAAGCGATCATTATTCAATTTGCATTTTAAACTTTGCAATTGTATGTAACCTATAAGACTTTACTTTAGACTTTTATTACTTAAATGGGTAATGAAACACAATAACCGCATTCAGGTAGCGGTTTGTTTAAAATTTTATACCGACTTATTGTAAAGTATTCGACTTTACAATTTCGTGGTCACGATCAGACTGGAAAGACTTTTAACTTTATATACTAAAATTAAATAATACGGTGTATAATTTTAATAGGAGTTTTATGCATAATTTGGATGTAAAGGGTTTAGGGACCCAACTAAAACTTTGGAACTTTGGAATTCAACCTTCACATGCAAGTGGTACACCTGCCGATCAACAGACGAGGCTCTGACAATCATAAGTTCCCGGTAAGCAGCAATAGGCTCGCCACCTATTATGTGGGACCAAAGTATATTTGGCAAAAATTGAGCGTATAATATATCTCTGCCTACCCCTTCGGAGAAACAGGCGTGATTTTATGTATGTATGTATAATTTAGATTACGAGCTAACCCTTTAACGGGCTGAATATGTCGAAGATTGTCATCGCTTTTCTATCTTAACTTAACTGCATAAGGTTCAATTTATGGTGAAAATATGTTTACAAATGCTTTACAAAGGGTTAGCATCCCATACTAAGCACACCACCACGCTGGCCCAGTGCGGTTTGGCAGAGGCAGATGTGTGGCGTTCTGCTGTCGCTTAATATAGCCACTAACATGACTGAACGACTACCACATATAGCATGATAACCGAAAACAACTGCTTAACGTGCCTTCCGAAGCACGGAAGCGCTCGATATTAGCTGCCACACAAACCGGTCACCCGTTAAGGTCTGACCTCTGTGTCTGTTAAAAATGGCAGTCCACTGCAGCCAAGCGAAGATGCAGAGAGAAAAAACGGACAATTATTAACCAACTCCATAAAATTTCGCTCCTCCTGTCCGCGAATCCCATGGTTAATATTTCTCCGTTATTCCACTTTGCTGTCTAGCTCCGCTTCAGTGGAGAGGCTTCCTTACTTTGGTGCTTGTTTCTGCCCACCTTATACAGCGGAGCTAGGAATGCTGCACAAAATACACCCGACTTGAAGCATCGTGCACACATGTAATTTAAGACCATTTAATACATTTCTCCATTGACGCCCACGCGGCATTAAAGAGGATCACCGCTACGCACTATCAAAATACGATTCTCTTGCGAGCTCATGGTAAATTGTTAATATCTTGTAATTTTGATGCTTCAAAAGCTAAAATAGCCAATAATGATACCGAGATACAATAACTGTTACTTCGGTACATAAAAAAATTAATATTGAAAGCATGGAATATAAAGCAAGCCATACACAACTTTTTTGATAGCAAGAGTGTAATTCATTATAATCATCATACTTATCAGCCTTATAAGTCCACTACGGAACAGTGGCCTCCCCAATAGATAACATTATATTGGGGATATTTGTCCACAATCACCACGCCTGGGCAGGCGGATTTGTGATCGCAGTCCAAGCCAGTGCGCAGGTTGAAGCTGCTGCCCGTCATCCGGTAGGATTTCTTGTCGACACTTACGACTCCCCGTGAGATGAGGTACCATACCATACGGTAACAATAATTATTCCGCTGAAAATATCTAAAGTTTTTGGAAAGTACTATTATACTAAGAACTACATAATTGATTTGTTTACCATATATAAGCAAAAACTTTGCAGGTCTTATGCGTTCCGGACTAATACTGTAAAACATAGAGAAACTGGTCAAGAATACCTCAAAAATATTTCAGTCCTCCGTTAAATACTCTATGACATAGGTGACATTACATTTGCCATGTACCCATTATATACTTGTATATCACCGTTCTAAGCGCTAAACCACTGAGAAAACAAACACTACTCTTACACAATGTAATAGAAATAAACTAATTAAACACTATAATCATTCCCATACACGAAGAACACACAAAACCCGTAAACGAAAATTGTTGAGCCATGCGGCTAATTCTGGGGTCATAAAAGACCCATATAACCAATTTGTTCTCCGAGGCCTATAAACAAAGACCCAGTATCAAACGCTATCCACTAATTGACACTATCTTTCCGTGACCATTGTATGGCCCTTTAATTAACAGACATCAAATAGAGGAAGGGATCAAAACAAATATATCTGAGTGACACGTGCTGTGAAGCAATATTGCAAGCACTCAATTGTTGAACGATTATTATTCATCATCAAATTGAATGTGAATTGTGTAAAATTTATGTTTGTATTGTAGGAAACATGGGGAGAGTTCGGGGTGCATTTGATTTTCCTCATACACTTCTTAGAAAATCTTGGGCACACTGAAGTTCTGCTTTTTAATATGACTTTTCGAAGTTATGTGCGTAATTATCGCTTGCTCGTGCCGTGCCGTGCCTCGGAAAGAATTTTAAGCCTTTGGTCCGAGCTGCCGAGTTATAAACATCTGGGCCAGTTGTTTTTAGGGAGGCAGTGCCTTGTAAGATTCTGACCGCTGGTTTAACTATAGAATTATGTTATCTCTGGGTTGCGGAGGTCAGACGCTAGTCGCAACATGCAATTCAGCCATATCCTGTAAAACCAGTGAGCAGACTCTGGGCCCTAACCTTAAGTCTAGGGCAACCGGAATAATGCTAGGATTTGGTGATCGTTCAGAAGCCTTGTTCCGTAAGTACATATTAAAAATACATACATACATTCTCGCCTGTTTCCCCGAAGGGGTAGGCAGAGGCATAATATACGCCCACGCTTCGCCAATTATATAGTTGGTCCCACGTAATAGGTGGCGAGCCTATTGCCGCTTACCGGGCACTGTTATGTTCGCCAGAGCCTCGTCCGTTGATCGGCAGGTGCACCACTTGCAGGTGAGGTTGGCTTGGGCTCCTTAGGTCTTGGTAGGATCCCTATACACCTATATCCCTATACTATATATTAAAAATCTTAATGTATGATTATACCTATTTCCAATACAATTTGTCAAAATTTTTAAGTGTTAATTGACTTATTGAAAGCTTTGACTGCGCCGACCTAGAAACCTTTATTAAATGTAATGGGATTCATTAGCTTTTAAAGTTTTTACTTATATAATTTCAAATTTTAATAGTCACACTAGTAGGTACTAATGTGACAAAGTCAGAATGACAAAGCCGAATATATACAAAATTCACTTGTAAATTTAGACAACCTAAGAAAAAAAATCTATAAAAAGGACTACTTAAGGCTACGTCTACACCGATGACGGCATCACTTTAAAATGTATTTTCTATACTTAATTTTAAGGTTCGGTTCCCACACAGAACAAATCATTGTGTGCACAAACGTAAATTTATGTTCTGGGCTTGGTGTTTTTATATGTATACTAAGAATTTATTAACAAAATTATGCATGTTTATCCGTTATTTAGTATTCATAACACAAGTTCTGAATGATACTTATCTTGGAACGAAATAATTTGTGTCATAGTCAGAAAACATTATTAATTTTATGTATAAAAAAAATATGTATTATCATCCGTTATGTGATTATAGATTACAGGATAACCCCAGAGACAAGATTTGCTTAGTTTGGAACTAAATGGCGGTGAGTGAAATGTCCAAGGATATTTATTAGTTATTGAAATATAATATTATGAAACTTTTGTAGGTACCAGGAGCCCAGAAGCCGGCGAGGCGTTTGCGGACGCGAGTATTGAAGCATACGACGACTTCCGCGAGGGCGCACCCGCTCATTGTCTGCCCGGGCCGGCCGTGCATGACCAACGTCGTCAGACACTCAGACACAACCCATAACCGAACTATCTACCTAACTCTTATCAGTATATATTTACAGTATACACGCCGCAATGATTTAGTGTCGTATTGAAGCTAAGCGATGTTACATTGACAGCGCCAAGACATTTTTGATGCAAACCAGATATTTTTGTTGCGTCTGCCTAACTCTAATGTCTACCCAACTCTAATCGATATATATTTATCAATAGATACCTAAGACACAAGTAATTAAGTTTACTTACTTAGTTTAGGTATATAACAATTTCCTCCCCGACTGATCTCCACCTTGTCGTGGTAGAGGTGCTGAGTACCTCCCGGTAGGGCGGAGAAGCCGCTAGGGAAAAGGTAACAGGTGCCCTTAGTACTGACTACCGGGGTGGGTAAACTAAGAGAAACCTGTGGAGGGCGCAGCGGATTGATTGATTGATTCAATGGAATTTTTTAAGCTTGGCGCCTTAATTTTTTTTAGACTGCATTGGCTTCTTAACGTCATGCAGGATGTAGTCGTTATGACGGTCACATAAAAATAATTTGCATTGTGGGCAAAGACAACTGTTTTGGAAATTTTAGATGCAAAAGAAATATTTTAATATGCCTACGTGATGCATCAATCAGACAGACATACACCACTTGCACATGCACCTGCCGATCGACAGACGAAGCTCTGGCAATTACAAATGTACCCGATAAGCACCAATAGGCTCGCCACCTATTATTACGTCGGACCAACATTATAATTGGCGAAATGTGGGCGTATAATATGCCTCTGCCTACCCCTTCGGGGAAACAGGCGTGAATGTATATATATATGTAAAAGTATATAAAACTACTCAAAAACGATTACATTGGACATAATGATTCTAGTAAATCTATTTCTTTATTATATGCACACTGAAAAAATGATGAGAGCAAATGCAATTATTAAGCTTTTAATTAGTTTAACTCACGTAGAGCATCGATACAATGAAAAGCTGCACAAAGACTCATAAATAGCAGTAAAGAATTGAAAAAATAGGATGTATAAAACATGGGTGGTATAGAAGGCGTCAAATATTTGGTAGCATTCAAGCGTTATAAATTGCGACACACGTCTCTATTCCCAAGGGCTTCATGCTCCGAAATATTTGGCGCTTCGGGCGCTTGCTACTGTATATGTGACGCTTTGTGTACGCGGACAATATAAAGGGGTTTTAATACCATACCCCAACAATTAAAGACACCATGCCCTCTGCATTTAGGCTTGCATTACAAAGCCCGTGTATGCATGGCTTCCCGGAACACGACCGGGGCTATCCTGTTACCTCCCGCCGCGCCTTGTCTGAGCCCATAATCCTATTACAACAGCGGGAAATGCATGTGAATAATACAAATAATTAACCACGACATTCGTATTTATTTGGTAAAAGATCCCTTTAACTTTGCCAGAACTAATTACTGATTTAGGTTTGAAAATGGTAAGTGCTTTGTATAGATAACTTCATATTAACGCGCACAGTAGGGGAGAGTGGGGTAATTGCGAACACTTAAGGGAGAATTGAAATAGAACAAAACCATACCAAGTTACGAATACTATTTATTGCCAAAAGTTTACTTAAACTAATCAATCTTGTGTTCTCATACTTAACGTAGATATATTTTCAAAATAAAATCAACTAGTATCAAAAAAACAAAACCCTTGTATCCGGGATTACCCCACAGCACGTGGGGTAAGTACGGACACAGTGTGGGGTAATCTCGGATGCGTTGGGGTAATAACGAACGTGGTCTAACTCCTACAAAAATCACAGAGAAAACACTTTGAAGTGCTTTCACCACTTGTGCAGTTTTCGTGGGCCCACAACCTACATTTGTGACATTCAATCCAGTCTTCACCTGGAGGATCTTCATACTTTTCGGCACAAATCAGACAATAATACTCTTTCTCCGTCGTAGCTCCTTTATCGACTTTCTTCTTTTTGCGTGGTACATTCCTCTTTTGCTTCTCAATTTCATAATTCTCATCTGCAAATGCTCTAAGATTTTTCACTCCTTTTTTTCCTTTATTTGTATTTACGGTCTTTTCAGTTTCTTTTATCTGCTCTTTATATTTCTTTTTTTGTTCTTTTTCCTCAAGACTGTCTTTCATCGGAGTGCTCGTTATTACAGTAGAATGTTTTTTTCTGGAAGTTTGTTTACTCTTTTGTTGTGGCATTATGGGAACATTAACAATATTTGTAAGTGGAATGGATTCATTTAAGTTAACCAAAGGTGTGGCTGGTCTTTGCTGCTCAATTGATGTTGGTAATATTTGTGAATCAGGGGTCACTGCTCTTTGTAAAATGCTGGGATTTTCCAGTGATGATGTTACTGCATCTACAAACTGTTCATCAAATTTAGTTGTATCTATGGGCCAAATACCAGCTGCGCGGAATCCGTTTGCTGCTTTCTCTATATTGCTGATGCGGTTAAAAGCCTTCGTAAAAAGTTCTACGACCTCATACTGTGTAATTTTTCGGCCCACATTTGAAGCCATGTATAAGTCGCATTCTCTATTATAAGCAGTCTTAATGGGTCCGAAATATATTAGGTCTAGTGGTTGCATGCGATGGGATGTATGAGGTGGAAGAGACAATAATATTATTCCACTCTGGCGACAAAGCAGATAGCAAGCAAGGCTAATGTGGCTTTCATGGTTGTCTAGGATAAGCAAAATTGGTTCTTCGAGAGTTGGTTTAGCAAAAGATATGAAATGATGTAACCAATCCACGAATAGGTGCTCTTTAATCCAACCAGAATCGCTAACTGCTGCGATCATGTCAGCATTGCCTCCTCGCAACAAATGAGCATTCATTCGCTTCCTTTTAAAAATAAAAAATGGGGGAACATACCTTCCAGAAGCACTGAATGCGCAAACAACTGTTGTTGTCGTGCCTCGTTCACCACTTGTTGCCATACCGACTTGTTTTTGACCTTTTGGCGCCAAAATTCTTAAATTCCTTTGGACATTAGAAATACCGGTCTCGTCCACATTGTAAATACGATTACCATCAAAGTGATATTTTGCTTGCACGGCTTCTAAATTGTTAAAAAACATTTTTACCTCCGTTTCATTAAACGCTGTTATTCTATTGATAGAAGTAGACTCAGGCTTACGAAGCGAAATTTCAGGGTGTCTCTTTTTAAATCCATAAAACCAGTCTTTTCCTGCCATTTGAGATGTTTTGTCAAAATTATGTTTCAATTGATTCACTTCTGCAAATTTAAAAGCTATTTTTCGCACCATTTCTATTGTTAAGCCATAAAATACTTTGCTGCATTTAATTATATGTTGTTCTAATTCAGTTTCTTGTGCATCAGTAAATATAGCTTTTCTTCCAGTTTTAGGTTCATTTATTATTTCTTTCTTGAGATAGTCATGTATAGTACTTTTTGGAACAGAATAAATAATAGATGCCTTTCCTAACGACAGTATTTTGTTCCTTACATCGTGAACGGCTTTTTCTAAATCTTTTAATTTGTATTTGGTCTCAGTCTTCCTTTGGTAACGTCGTGGCATCTAAAAATAGATATAGTAAGTGAGTATACATATTTATAACACAACAGTTAAGAGTCTGTTAAAACAATATTTTAGGTTAGATACAAGGAAACAAAAACTACCGCAGTTAACCGGTGGAAACAAATATTTTAAATAAAAGATAAAAATCAATCTATGTAGGGGTAATTGCGGACGTTCGAGATTGCCCCATCTAAGTCGTCCGTCATTAGCCGATTCACAGAAATATCCAGAACTATTTTTTTATTTGAGGTTAGAATCGAGTGATGCAAGTGCTGAGTACTTTACAACCTTATCTAATTACATGTCGATATACATAAAAGATACCAGATTCCTATGTCATTAATGCCATAATATACAACTTTTCAAAATTACACTAAAATTAGATGAAATTGTAGAAAAAAACTCAATTTTACATACCTTGCAAAGTGTGCGCAGCCTCACTCCCCTACTCACAGTCCGGCACTACATTCGAACTCGACTCGCGATTGAAGCATTGAGAATATCTGCTATCCTTTTCTAACACACCTAAACTGATGTGTCCGGCATTACCCGCCGTCCGTGATTACCCCACCCTCCCCTAAATGCTGTAGAAGTTTGGGTAGAAAACATTTCGCATGCTTAATGGAATAGTGACATAACTCAAAAAAGACGATTTTTGGGACATCACAATAGAAGATCTTCTAAAGAATACTTGTCCTACTTGTGAGCGCATTAAATTGATACTGATTTATTAATTAGTAATTCTGCTTGTGTTTTGAACGTTTGATTAACATTGATTCGATCTCAGTAAAAAATAGAAAGACTGTTAAAGTACGTAACTCAAAACCTGACCTATCTATTAATGGGTCGATGTTCCTTTAAGCATGCGATTTGGGCAAGATACTTGTCTTCCACAACTATTTTTATGTCATAAGTACTGAATTACTATTACATGCATTAAATGCTCTATTTTGACATTACAAATTACATTTTAAATTTTACTTTATTATATAGATGAAGAGTGGTTAGAAACACTTTTACCCATTATTCTACCGAGGTAGGATATCTAACAAAGCAAAACATTAAAATATAATAATAAATGTGTGTACCTACGTCTCTATTTTCTGTATATCAACGCAAAATTTTAATAAGCTTCCTCCAAATATGGAAAGTGCTCCTATTTAAGCGATACATTCTAGAGATGCAACTATCAAGATATATCGCCCCTGATTAGCAGTCACTCTTCTCCCACGTTATAATAACAGCAATTTGCATTGACAAAATCTCTAGTGAAAGGGGTCACGAAATAAGCCTGCGAAATTAATAGTTGCAGTGCACAAACCGGAGGGATACAATTCTATTGTTCGAAACCGTTGTTCCTTGCAATTGCAAGTGAATTAGCGGGGCGAATTATCAAAGAAAATGCACAGACAACGTACCTATTTCAAAACAAAGCTATGGCGAAATCATAATAAGAACCACCTGGATTTCGGATCACGAGAACAATGTCCACATTAAAATCACTAAATAGGAATCGCAACCTTTTGCGATTAAGCAAGGTCGTGCAAATTGGTCATTCGCGTTACAGTCTCGGACATCACAGGCTTATTACACAATAAGTCCTAATTTGACCATATAAACTACTAAACCATAAACAAGCTTGCCGTTTTCCTTAATTGGGAATCTCAAGGCAAATGCGCGAGCGCCGCCGCCGCCCACGGGCGCTAGTGCATAAATCTGAACCAGCCTACACCTTCAATTAGACCGGAGTACCGTACATAGGTACAACGTGAACTCACCGCGTCTGTTGGCGCCTGTGAACGAGTTCTGTTCCTATTGACAAATGAACTATAAATATACCGAGATCCCTTGTATTACTTATTGTAATACTTGTACACTTATTTTATTCATCTCAGCCTAAAAACGTTATTACCCACAAAATTTTTGTTGATATTATTCTGGGACATCCCAGAATTTAGTCTTCCTGCAACAGTCCTGAATTAGAGACATTAGGAGTAGACATTGAGGTCATACTTCGAATTTTTAGAGGCAGATGTATTCTAGGCCGGTATGGTACGGTCTCTAAATATGTTAGTGATTAACTTGAAACGGTTATTGGAAAAGAGATGTTGAATTGATGCTTCCATATATTGATGGGATTAGTAGTGCTCCAATATTAAAAGAGTTGTTGTATTAATTTTCAAAAACGTCGAATAAACAACTCGCCGTTCTAAATGATAATCACTCCGAAACACTAATTTAACATTTTCTCCTTACAGAATATAACGAGCAAAAACTTCGTAATGTGCAAGTGCGGTCTATTCTATAAAAATAGATAATTACGTAAAAACTGCAGAAAGGATTTTCATACGGTATTTTCTAATTAACCAAGTGTTTAACAATAATGGTTTATGTTCATAAATGATTAACGTTTTATATCTATTAGCTGTAATATGATTATGATTGTTGGAAATGTCGGAAAAATCCTCTAACAAATTGTGACTTTTGGTAAAATCTTGGCTTCCATAACAATTTTCAACCAATTATTTCAATATCTAAGGTATATCTTAAACAGTTCAATGGAATAAAAAAATATCTGATACTTTATTGTAAGAAATGTTCCCTAATACGTATATTTCAGCATAGGATGAATAATAGAAAAAAATGGGACGGGAAGACAGCCTAAGAACTGTGACCAAATCCAGATTTTGAAAAAAATGCAGGTCAAAAGTACGTAAGATACGGAAGAAGCTAAAAAATCCTAGCAGGATTGTAGCAGGATCGAAGCAAGGTGAAGGGTTCTCTGCCTACACCTAAGGGCACACGGCGTGAGATAAGTATTTCATTAAACTTTTCGCACTTACTTTGTAATGGAGCTTTTGGAGTCCTCCGGCAGGCCAACGAATATTAACGTGGATGACATTATTAAAAATTCACAAACACTGACACTGATAAATTTACTGTAAATTTACTCATGTATAACTAAATATAAAAAAAATTACCGTTCACTAGTTGGACATTTATTGAAACTATTGAAGTTTATGTCAATCAATGTCTAATTTGTTTATTTCAGATTTAATACTGCGTGCCAGTACTGCGGATTAATATCGCATACTGCCGTTTTAGACTTTATGACAACGATGGCGTGGGAGCGTTATTTGTCTGTAGGTGTGCGGCCTCCGTTTGGTCCATTTACAATTAAGTATTTCTTAATCTTATTATAGGTGACTCGACATTTCCTTGTTCTATACCCTTTACTCCACCCCCGCTCAACTGAAAGCCTTAAATTGTATCTAGAACTCTTAGTTGAGGACATTTTACATACTCTTAAAGTTTTAGTCGACAAAGTCAATTTAAATTTTACTTACATACATACATTCACGCCTGTTTCCCCGAAGGGTTATGCAGAGGCATATTATACGCCCACACTTCGCCAATTATATAGTTGGCCCCACGTAATAGGTGGCGAGCCTATTGCCGCTTACCGGGCATTGTTATGTTCGCCGCAGCCTCGTCTATTGATCGGCAGGTGCACCACTTGCAGGTGAGTTTGGCTTGGGCTCCTTAGGTCTTGGTAGGATCCCTATACACCCTTTTAATTTAATTTTTTATTTCCTAATAAAATTATAGGCGATTCGATAATTCCTTGATACATAATTATGTACCTCTTCGTCCACCACCGACGGTAAAAGTTAAGAATGTCATAATCGCATCTGAAGTGCAATCATCATTTAAAGTGTTCATAGCTGCGCGACTTTCGTAACGATTACTGAATTAAAGCAGAGTTTACAGGGGTCCTAGGAATGTATGAATGACGGTTTTTGTGGCAAATAATATCGAGCGCTGCCGAGCTTCGGAAGGTACGTAAAAGTAGAGAACGAATCCTGGGTCTTGCGTAATCTAGCAGTAGTGAGACGTTAAAATGAACTGAAATGAATGAAATTAAATGAATTACTATTAGGTGTTTCAATATCAAATTTAAGTAATAGAATACCTGCAGCCTGAAATTTCACTCACTGTCACTAAAAATAATGCAATATGTCGGGGGGGGGGGGGGAGGGTTATTACATTACCAGGGTTAGAACCTGTGAATTTGAAGGCTAGGGTTCGCCACTAGGCTATCGCTACTCGCAACACAACATATATAACTGAAAAAAGAAAAGATAAATATAAAAGCAAAACATTAGAACGTTGATATACATATATATAAAATACAAGAGTTGCATATTATGTTATGTTTCACTCTCTCAAGGGTCATGTCCCCTGTGACTCAAATCAAGAGCTTTATTATTATTCATCACATCAGCCTTATATAGTCCACTGCTGAACGGCTGAACATTAGTCTCCCCAATAGATTTCATTCTATTAGGAGTATCTGCCAATAATCACCAGGCTGGGCAGACGGGTTGGTAATCGCAGTTCAAGCCAGTACGCTAGATGACGCTGCTGCCCATCATCGGATTGGATTTCTCTTCATCGGCTCTGACGATTGCCCGTGAGATGAGAGGGGTTCGCACTGTTTAAGGCCGGTACCATTCGGCACGATTAAGTGCTTATGAGATTTTAATTTGCTATGCGGACCATCGCGAATTGACTCATGAAAGTCAAAGTCAACGTCATTATTCAAGTTTGCCTCAATAATGCTCTTATCATATTCTTCTGCTTCGTGCTATTAACTCACTAGACTTAAAATGTATATGCTTTTTAAAGCTAGATTCATCATTTTTTACATATACATACATATACTCACGGCTATTATCCCCGAAGGGGTAGTCAGAGACTAGGCAATAAGGACCGCAAAAGCAGTCCATTGTCACAGTCCACTTTTCACCAAATAACAACTGCACATGTGCTTAGCGTGATAGGTGGTGAGCCCGTCGCCGCTCTAAGCTGTTGGAGGTATGTGCAGTCTGTAGTCCCTTAATCGCCTTTTACGACACCCAAGGGAAGAGATGGGTTGGTAGTATACTTTGAATGAGCCGCTACCACACAGCTCCAGCTTACATATCATATTTATGATATTTTAAATATTATCCACCTCACCAAGGTGGATAATATTGGCTGTAGTCTCCATTCTCTTTTAGATACCAAGAGGTTCCGATCTCGGTACCATCAATGTTATTTCTCCGCATATTCGCATTAACGTTATTTTTCGGAAACATTTATGAGTTAGCATTTTATTACTGGTGTCCATAAAGAAGAACTCCATTTTCCTCGTTTTCAGTGACGCAAATTAAGTTTTTCCTCTTAAAGAATAAAGAATATATATATATATATATCATAAAAGAATAAAGATATATGAGTTTCATTGTTATCTTACTACAAGTGGATAATAATATGACCGCCCGTTATTTATAAGTAAATATTTGCTAACACTATGACTTTGTAATGGCTAGATTTGTGTACTTTAAATAGTTTCACAATCTGAGAGAATTATATGAAAATTAACATTCTGACTGCGTGGAAAAACATTTTCACGGAAAAAACACACTGCGTTAATCAATTAGATTCATATCATTGTGGTCAACAAATATATTTGCTTTGTAGAAATAAAACTGTGGCTAAATGAACTATAGTTATTATAGTACATTTGTACCGAAAACTATTTTTTTTTTAAAAGGTTTAACAATATATTATTATCTTATATAGTTTACCCTTGATAGGTAAAAGCAGTGACCCTAATATTTTAAATAATATTTTTTTCAGCAGCTTTTGTAATTCATTTAAATCAATATTTAATCCCAGAACGATTAAGGTAAATAATAATGATAACTTTAGTAATGGGGCTACTCCTGGGTTACGTAAAAGTAGAAAGAGACCATTTGAACTCTATGATGAAAAAAATGTGAACAATTACAATATTATGTAAGGAAATATTCTAAAATATTTTAAAAAGCACTTCATAAGGCAAAGTCTTGTTATTTAAGCTCTAAATACAAAAAAACTATGATAAGATTTAAATGACCTGGAATATATTAACAGTGAAACAGGAATTTTTTTAACTATAAAACTGTGATTATACTCAACATTATTAGCAAGACTCCTACATATGACTTAGATATTGCCAATGCTTTTGAAGACTTCTTTACTAATATTCCAGGGTCTAGTACAAAAGCTTTAAATTCCACGCCTACTTTAGCGGAGGCAATTTTAAAAGATAATATAAATATATGTACAGAATATTTTACGATTATGGATATAATTAAGTCATTTAATAATATGAATGTTCAGAAGACTGCAGACCTCTGGGCCATTTCCATCGTAGTTACCAAGCCTTAATTAATAATTGTGTAGATTGCGGCATATTCCCAGATTTTAATGAAAGAAACAAATTTTAAAATTTTTAATAAAAATTCATTGCGAACAATGTGGATTTACAAAGGGTCGCTCCACAACCGATGCAGGTGTTGAGCTTTTCGAAAACATATATTTGATGATCTTTGGACGCTTTAGGAATTTTTTGCGATCTGGCCAAATGGATCTGGCTTTTGGTTGTGTTCCTCATGAAACATTGATAAAATAATTTGATTGTTACGGAATAGGAGGCTCCGCATTGGATCTTCTTACTTTATATTTAAGTAATAGGATTCAGAGGGTTGAGGTAAATGGAAAGCGATCTCAGGGTTCTACTGTTAAAATCCGAGGTACAGCAGGTCTCGATTCTCGGTCCGTTTTCGTTTTTAATTTATATTAATGAGTAAGGAAAACCACGAGATAGTATTGTTTGCTGATGATACATCGTTATTATTTAAATTAAAGCGATATCAGAATTCAGACGATGTAAACAATGCGATCTCAAAGGTGGTGCACTGGTTTGACGTTAACAATTTGCTATTAAATGGGGCTAAAAAGAAAATAATAAAATTTTAAAAATTAAGTTTCGATTTCGGCCATGTTATTTTTTTACCTTATATTTCTTTACCTGTGACTTCTAGTATAACTGATTAAAGTTTTTATTATTTTCAATCTAAAAACAATATACTTTAGGGTGGAAATTCATTTTAATAAACTACAGCAACTAGTTATTTAAAATGACCACTACAGCGTCCCAGAGTATCTTTGCGTGTAACAACTCTTTATTAGGCAGTATAATGTGTACACTTTGTAACAGAAAAGCTATCACTTGACTTATTTGACGGCTCGCTGTTGTCAGTCTGTTTGAAAGAAAAGCTTGCTTGCTTGTTCTTGTTTTAGTGGCTTTAAAAGTAATTTACTCAATAAATCCTTGTGTTCTGATGATGAAGAGCTCCATAAAATAACGAACATGTTAAACCAAACATCTACTGAAGCGTTGCTTTCTGCAACATACGTAGAAAATTATTTAGATTGTGTTGAAAATCTACCAAACGACCTGCAGCGACATTTATCTCGACTTAGAGAGCTCGACGTAACATATAGAGGTAATATTCTCAATTTGTGTAGATAATTATCTGACCTTTCAATATGTAATCACTTAACATCCCTAGCATTTACATTTATTTCATCTAAAACATCGAAAACATTGTGTTGACGTTTTGTCATGGAGGCTATGCATACGTATTATTGTAGTTGAGTATAGCTCTATAAAACTGAAATAACATTGCTAATGTTATAGCATTTGCGTATATACCTATCTTTACAACTTTTCTTTGAGATGTGCTTCTTTTGAAATAACCTTATAAATAATTTTCAAAGAGAAAAGATCCATGATTTAATTGATTTGCCCTAATTTGAACACCCACTACAAAAGATAAAGGATTCTGAAATGCTTAGTACAATATTACTTATGTAAATAAAATATGATAACTCATATGTAACTAATTGTTGTTTAATAGGTAAGCTTATAAATATTTAAATAAATATAACCTATTAGAAAGTAGGTTAAAATTGAATTATAAATATTTTTTAATTAAATTCATATAACATTCTAAAATATATCGGCTATATGAGTTACATAAAATATTATAAAATAATGGTACCTTTAGTAAGACATACCAAGTGTAGTGTATGCCCTCATATTACAAACTCAACGGCACATCTATTTAAGACAAATAAAGCATTTTTTTTTGTACAACATTTTATAAAAAAATATTTTCTTAATAATTCCAAACATCTTAAAATAGCTTAATATCACATACACACTCTAGAATGTCCAAATTAATATTATTTTTCTTTCATAATAGCACTTAAGTTAGTTAACAGCCCTCGATACCTTTTTTTTAGTGTGAGACCCATATGCATCATCCACAATTATTTATTAGGGTTTTCAAAACCTTTGTATAATTTCATAATGTTAATACAAGTTATTAATTAACTAAAAAAAAATGATTTAAACAGAAAATTAAACATCACAAATTCAAACATAATATTTTTTTGCATATACTATCAGGTGATGGTTCACATTAATCAAACCAAACCAACAAATAATTTAAGCATCTTTTAGACCATGTGTTTGAAAGTCAAATAATGAAATAACGTAGCCTACCTTAACTAATGAATGAAAATTTTTAAATGGTACTTTTTAGATTACGTCGGACTGTAGATACACTTGTAATATTTAACTGTACCGCAAAAAGTATGTGATTCACACTAGCTTTAGGTAATAGAACAGTTAGAAAAAAAACAAACTTACTTAGGACAACTTATTTAAGTATTATAAAAAAAAATCTGTAGTAGTTATGGAAGAGTGGAGTCACATTACACAGGCATTTTTTTTGATTAAAAGGTGACTTTGTCACTGTTCACAAAATGTAAACCAATGTTATTAAAATAAATTATCATTATATAAGTTTAAACTGTTGTAAGTAATTAAGCAAAAAGAAAAATTTACACACTACAGCTTTTAATATGGAATATAATAAACTAAACCTCTAAAAAAAGCTTTTTTGATCATCAAAAATACTGAGTGAGCATCTAATAGGTGATTAGGTGCTCAATCAGTATTTTTGATGTACAAAAAGGTTAGGTTAGGTTGGCAATTTATTAATTTTGAAGACACGTTAAATAACACCCTTTTAATATTTGCACTGATAAGAAAAATCAAACTTACAAGGGATAAAATATTCAGGCTTAAATTGTCATATGAAGTAAAATTTCTTTCTATCTATTTAGAATGTCTTCGAGATGCTGAAACGTACCTAGCTGTGTGTATCGGAAATAACACAGATGAGAGGCGCCGGAACCGAGCTGTCATCCGACTACAAGCTGCCCTGGTGGCGGCTCAGGAGATAGGAGACGAGAAGTTACAGGTCGTCCAGCTCACCCAAGATCTTATCGACAACAAACAGAGGACTCTAGATGCTGACCATAAAAAACTCAGTAAGCACTTTTCTATTATGAGTCTTATGTTTAAAATATCATAGAGAACTAATTCTTTTGATGAGGCATCCTTAATATCACTCTGTTTAAGAGGGTTCACACCTATTACACAATCTCAGACATAATTGTTAACTTAATTTCTTAAAACTGGCAATAAGCCTCCATACTGTAAAAGAAAATGAAAAATAAAACTTATTCAGGTGATAATATTAGTAATAACTCTTTGAATTCCTAACAGCATGGCATAATTAATTGCCTGACTACTTCATCCAATCAAATGCATACCACTCACTTTAAGGCTATCAGATCACCTCATGCTGAATGAGAACTACTGGAGCCTAAATTTTTTACACATTGTAAAACCTGTTGCACTTAAGAATAATTATTTCACATTTAATACAAAATAAAAACAATCATTATTATACTAAGAAACATTAGACCCCGCCTATTGTAAATAGAATATGCTTATATATTTTGGAACTTAAAATATATCATATTACCTAACAGTATCCTGCCTGGACGTAAACACAAATGGTACCACTAAAGAGACAACTCCTCCCACGGAATCCTCCCACCGAGGCTTGGAGAAGGAGGTGGTGGCGACACCGGCGCCTGCGCAGCATGCTCCGCCGCCACCGCCTGACCGTCCCGCTGATAAGGACAAGGAGAAACTCGACAAGGACAAAGCAGGAGGTAATTGCCATAAAATATAGTTTTAATTTTTTTTATTTGTTTATTCAATCCCAGCTTGGATTAATTTCTAAGCTGTTATGAATATCAGACATAAGTAAAAACTACAGTGATATGTTCACTTTACCGACTTTACTTTATAAATAGAACTTAATTCCATTAATTCATAACCAAGAACTACAAATTATTCAAAGAATACTACTTAGAATAAACAATTTGCAATACAAAAAAATATCAATAAATTGTCCTAAAAGGAACGAACAGTTTTTAGATCTGTCAATTGCTTCAAAAACTACAAAATATTTCACAATGAGAATATTTTGTAAATTTTAGAACATGTTCATATATTGTTAGTTACTTGACTATGTTAGTAATAATTTTACCTAGATTAGTACTTCGCATTAAAACAAAAAACACAACACGTACATAATGGTCCACCCAGTGCTGTCTTGGAACTATGAATGTTTTTAAAAGATTTATCTAAAATGTTATTCAGTAAATTATGTGGAAAGTGTGTTTTAAAATGCCACGGCGTGATTCCATCAGGTGAGCGATGGTCGAAGCGGGCGCGACGTTCGAGAACGACGACCGGCGCCGCCACCGACGGAGCTGACTCCAGTGAGCGAGATAGCGAGCGGCACACGCACAACACTACCCAAAAGAAAGGTCAGCTTATCAGTGCTTGTATTTTAAAGAATTTCCTACCTAAAGGGCAATGGCGTGCACCCATACAGGATAATAAGCAGGACATAACCTATAACAAACAATTTTTGTTTGAAATATAAAGCTCTGCCGTACAGTAGTGAAGCAGATTTCACAGAGGTCTGTCCTTGGATGGGTGTCCGTTTATGTGGTATTTAATATCGAGCACTTCCGTGCATGAAGGGTACGTTCAGCTGTTGGTTTTCTATTGTCACTATAAGTGCCACGACGAGTATATTAAGTATGTATTTACAAAAAAAATGTATTCATGTATGTTTATCCGTTATTTGGTATCCATTACACAAGTTCTTAACCATACTTACTATGGCTATATTCAGCCAATCACAGTGGGTCCGCGTGGTGGTGGAGTATATCCTGAACCTTCTCACCTTGGTTCATGACAGGAGGCCTGTGCTCAGTAGTCGGCCGTTAAGATAATGATGACAGTCTAACATGGAGATAATTGATTTATTTTTTAATTGAAATGTTAAATTTTTATACTCCTCAGGAAACAAGAAGAAAAAACGCAAAGCACGTCAAGCGGCACAGCGTTCAGAAACGCCACCAGGCGACGGAGACCAGATCGACCCGGACGAGCCGCGCTACTGCCTCTGCGACCAGATCTCCTTCGGCGAGATGATCCTCTGCGACAACGACTTGTGCCCCATCGAGTGGTTCCATTTCTCCTGTGTCTCCCTCACCACCAAACCCAAGGGCAAGTGGTTCTGCCCAAAGTGCCGCGGTGACCGACCGAATGTCATGAAACCAAAAGGACAATTCCTAAAGGAACTCGAACGATATAACCGCGAAAAAGAAGAGAAAGCATAGTGTCGTTGTTTTGGCAGTTAATTCAAATGGGAGCATGTGCCTTAAGCCGATGTTTATGCACACGTTTTCAACAGTATTCAAATTTCGATGTGAAATTTTTATAAATAAATGTTGCAGAAATCATAAAAAGGTACATTCCGCTCACGCCAATATTGAAAAACCTTATATGAGTAAGATCTTTGTTTCAAGTCGTGCCAATTTGGTCCAATAAATCTTTGATTTTTTACATAGTGTTTTGCCGGCAAATGTTAGAGCATTTTGTGATATTGTATTCTAGTTTCTTAGTCTTAGTGAAGAAAAAGACTTAAGATACTACAGATTAGTTAAGGCCTAAGAGATCAGTTGCAATGATCTTTAAATGGTGTACTTCGTTACAAACAGACATATCACTTTTAAACAACTTGCCTAGTCATTTAGTAAAATGAGGCTTTTTACAATCTGCGTGATATCAAGTCCGCTTGTTTCAAAGTTAAGATGTTACTTCAGTAAGGTTCTTTAATACGGGTGCCAAGTCTTGCTCCTTCGTTGAGATGTGGATGTTAAAACATCCTTGTGAAATAATTTCTAATAGTATTTCAAATGTGATTTTTACAATTATATAGTGTTGCCGTTCTTGATTGGGTGAATAATTAATTAAATAATAGATGCATAATGGTTTAATGAAGAATCTCTTGTTTTTGAAATAGTTACAGTTTTTTTAATACTTACAAGGATTTTTGGCTTGAACTGCGAACTACTTATGTAAATATTTGTTGTCTACTGTTGTACATGAAAAATGTATTATAATATATTTTCAAGCCAAAGTAGTATCTACAACTTCATTCTGCCGCAATTCCAGTTTAATTTGAAGTCAACTGATTTATGAATAATAATAAAGTCTAGTTATATAATGTGAATGAATAAATAAAATATTATTTATCAATATATTTTTGTCGCGGTTGTGCATTGACGATGTGATGTTATGTTGATATGTGCATTTCCGATAATAGGCGACATCTTTTGTTGTTGCCACATAGTCGGATTTCTTATTTTTAAAATAAAATAACATAACAATTAAATAATATTGAAGTTTCATTTAATTATTTGTAATGTTTTATTATTGTACTATATGTAACCCCACATGAATAGTACAAACGAATTTATAGAAGACTTTGAGAACTAATTAATCATCATAATATCAGCCTTATAATGTCCACTGCTAAACATTAGCCTCCCCAATAGATTATACTATTGGGGGTATTTGCCTATAAATACCGCGCAGGGCAGGCAGGTTGGTGATTGCAGTTCAAGTCAGTACGCAGGAACGCTGCTGTCTATCATCCGGTTGGATTTCTCTTCTTCGACTCTTACGACTCCCAGTGAGATGAAAGGAGGTGGCTATTCCGAGCCGGTATCACACTGCATGATTATAAAATGCTGAGCAATAATTTCAAAATGCGCATTATGGCCTTAATAATTACTTATCATATTATTATGCTTGGGCTTAATATTCTTCTTAATCAAGTGAAGGATTAAAAATATCTTTGTAATAATTCCCGCGCTACTTTAATTTCCCGAAAAATCGAGAAACTTTTCAACACGACACGTTTCGCCCTTACACAGGGCAACTTCAGGTAAAATAGAAACCTAAGAACAACAATGTCTTCACGACCAACGCTAAAACGAGAGAGTCGATTTTTCGGGAAATTATAGTAGCGCGAGAATTATTACAAATATATTTTTAATCCATCACTTGCTTACAATGGATTTTCGCAAAGTAACGCCTGAATCAATAATTTATTCTTCTTAATGTTAAATTACGAATTAACACTTCATCTGTGCCTCAGAAAGCACATTGGTCCCGGCTGTCTTAACATCTATAGCAGTCGTAATAAGTCCTAACAACTGGTTTATACATAGAATGATGTTTCCCTCTTGGTTCTGGAGGTCAGACGGCAGTCGATCCGTGTAATAACTGAAATTCAGCCAAATCAAGTGAGCAGACCTCGGGCCCTAAGCTTAAGTTAAGTGCAACCGGGATAATGATAGATATATTAAGTTACGTGTTAAGCTAGGATGCTTAATTTGGAATTCAAAACATTATTATTGAAATTACAGGCTATTGAAAGACCACCTCTGAGTATAATAAAAGTAATTAATAAAATGAATAATAACACTCAAATATTTATTTCAATACACTTTATTCAATACATGAATTACAATTTTCTACTTAAACTTACTATTAGTAACCATGCGTAGTACAATAAAGTAACTAATATTTATAAATAATTATAGGCATATTTATTTCGAACTAAATTACAACCATTACGCTTCTCTAATTCTGAATACCATTTGATAAATGCGAAGAATTGTTCTAAAAAATGTTTACAAGGTTATTTTATAAAATATTGCAATGGCTTATATTTTCGACTAGATTATTATTATCAATATAATTATTACTATATTGCATGAGAGAATAGATGAATAAAAACACATTCTAGAACACATACGTGTTTAAGAAATAACAGGTCTAAAAATAAAATGCATGCTATAAATTCCTATTCATAGAAAAGTACTTGTTGAAAACTGTCCGCATTATAATGCAGAAAAATCTAGTAGGTATATAAAATGTGCCTAAGAGCCTATAAATGTTTTTTTTTTAATTTGTATTGCAGTAAAACTTATGTATAATGCCTGGTATGGCAATTTCGAAATTTTGATCCCTCTCATTTGTTTTTGGAGTGAAAATATTTTATACTTAGAACATATTAAATTATAAGGCAAGATTATTTATATTTATACTTTCACACTGGGTAAAAAATATGAAAATTATCTATATAAAAAAAATACACACTCATTTATTTTGTGACATTAATTTTCAATATGACACTAATTTGAACACAAAACGCTATAAAGTTACATACTAAAATTAACACGAATAATAATTAAGTACCTATTGAATTAGGCAGTTATAGTTTAAAACAACATTCATTTGTTAATTAAATAAGAAATATTGGTACATTCAGATCTCATTTTGTGTAAATAGGGGTTCTCAATTATCGTTAGGTTTTAGATGGGATTATTCTCAATGGCCCCACCAATACTGCCAGTTATGGTGATTCATATATACCAAACCATTATTAAGGTGAGAGGGTTTTAGGACATATTCCACTAAGCTGATTAGCAGAGGCAGTTATGTGGCGTCGATTTTTTTTATGGAAAATCATCAAATGATCGTTTCCCGCAGTGGGTAGAGCAAGAGGGTGTGTCAGACTTTTAGTGACTAAAAACCATCCATGTTCCTTCTTGAGCCTGCTATGTCCGCGGTAACCCTTATGAGCAGCCCCCATCAGGTGTGTGGCGTCCTACTGTTAGATTTTTTAAGGCGTCCAAAAGCCTCTTACGTGGCTGAACGACCATCAAGGGTCATCATCATCTAACATGTTGAAAATTTTCATTGGTTTTATACCTTAACTACATTAGGTTTAATTTATGGTGGGAATATATTTAAAATGCATTTCGAAGCACGAAGCGCTCGATATTAAATGCCACATAAACGGTAACCCATCCAAGGATTGACCTTTGTGACTTGTGCTTAACTTCTGTTATCGTTTCCGACTAGCTAGTACCGCGAAGCTACGTTTCATTAGTGGTGTGATTGGTTGGGACTATTCCCAACGGTTGCTACCTTAACTGGCAGTACTGGTGGATGTTGGTACAAAGTTATACCCATACTCCGTGAGGATTCTTGTTGGTGGGAGCAGCGTTTTCCAGCTGCCGAGGAGATCCTATGATGCGGCGAGCGCTGCCGGCTTTACAGGATCCTGAATATTTAAAAAAAAAAAACTTTATTGTCTTAAAGATTCAGGATCAATTAGATTCGTGCATTTGTTACAAACAAAAAGGAACTACATTCAAGAAAACGAAATTTTTAACGAAAAAACGACGAAAATTACACATAATTTATTAAAAATACTTGTTGTAAAGTACACTTTAAATTTAAATTTTTTAATTTCATAAACCATTGAATAGTACTTGAAAACGTCAAAATTTAATTTAAAATACAATCGAAATATGATTACAAAGAAATCACGAAACTTAGATTCACTTACATGCATGATATGATACTAATTAAACATTTGATATTGACATACTTTAAATAATAATGACCAGTTTTATTTTCATTTAATTGTAGCTTGACATACTTAGTTTTTATTTTTTGGTGTTATCTTTTATAACAACTATTAATTTTTTTATTATAATTACTTGACATGTCCATATTTCTCTTTTATTATCGTAAATTTTAATTACTATCTGTAAATTTATCTGTAATGAATTTTTTATATAACTTTTGCAAGCCAGAAATTGTAAATGTGCTGAACTTTAATATATTATTTTAAACACCGGTATGATACCTACATTTGTGCAAATAAATGATTTGATTTGCAACAAAACAATTAAAAAATATTTAAGTGTGAGTGAATCTACCGCTCTGTAAGAAAAACTGGCAAGAAACTCACAGGCTATGTGCCCTTTCAATTAGTATATAATATTATTTACCGTCTAACGGATGCCTGAGCTCGTCCACGCTGCCGGCGAGGCTCTTCAGGTTAGCTTCCTTCATCTCCTGCACAAGTCTTTCCACTTGTCGTTTTTTCTCCATTATGGCATCTTCTAATACTCCAACCTAAAGAACATTAGGCTTATTTATTAATTAATAGTGGCTCGCCCGCGACTTCGATTATATCAGCTAATAATAAACTAAACAAAATATTTTTACGCTTTAGAGGTCATCCATAAATTACGTCACACGAAATCCGTAATTTTTTGACCCCCACTACGTCCATATCACAGCTGGTCACACTTATGGGACTCCCTCCTTCTTAGTGTGATGTCACATAGTTTGCAACTGTACAGCAAGAAATGATTACATCAAAACAGCAGTTCCAAAATTTTTATAGGACCTGGTTGTTGAAATGTGACGTCACGACACCTTCGGCAACCCTCTCCCACCCCCATAACGTGTGACATAATTTATGGATAGCCTCTTACCTTCAAAAATAAAGATTTTTCCTAGCAAACATTTGTCCCCTATTTCTACCCCTTACACCCTTATTTTCGCAACAAAAAGTAGCATAATTATGTCCTTTTCCTGACTCTAGACTATCTGTGTTCTAAATTTAATTTAAATTAGTTCAGTTGTTTAAGCGTGAAAGCAAGACAGACAGACAAGAGTTACTTCCGCATTTATATATCGCATGGTCGCATAGTATGCATAATTGGTTGGTCTGATAATCATTACAGACATTTACCATAAAACATTAATTAAGGGACTTTTTAATTAAATCAGCCATATCAGTAAGTTGGTCTAAACATACCATGCTTTTGGCACTTTCATTCATTAGTTAGTATAACCGAGACTAATGAATGATAGTTAGTGCCCCCAAAACTGCATGTGCCAAAGTATAACAGTTCAAAGAGGTCAATTCCTTAATGGGTGACCTTTTGTTTAGCATTTTATAGTAAGAGAAAATATTGAAAAGAAGGATTTAAATCAGAAGCATCGGTTTTTTTAATTTTAACAATCACACTCATTATTTAATTCCACGACAAGTATCATAAAGAATTTGAATAAGAGAGAAAAATTTGAAAAGAAGGCTTTAAATCAGAAGGCTCGGTTTATTTTTATTTTAACAATCACACTCATTATTTAATTCCACGATAAGTATCATAAAGAATTTTTGTTATGGATACTGAATAACAGATAAAAATACATGAATACTTTCTTTTTGTAAATACATACTTAATATACCCAGACCAAAAAAAATATTCATGTTAATGCAAACAAAGATTTGTCCTGTGTGGGAATCAAACCCAGGACCTTAGTAGCGCGTTAAACTGATAGTCCCGGTTATCTCTGGCCTCTGTCAATCCGTACTGTTACATTTTGTACTAAGAAAGTTATTTCTGTGATGGCCAGTGATAAGAATAGGTAGAGCTGTTTTATTTGCAAGTGATGGATCAAAAACTTTGTGACAATCCCCGACCAAGTATAATATCGAACTTGAGAGAGATTCTCGTTTCAGCGATGTTTGTGAAGACATCATTGTTCTGAGGCAGTCTGATATTTTAGAAGATGTCCAGTGTAAGGGGCGAAAGATCGTGTTGAATTGTTTCTCGATTTATCGGGAAATATAGTTACGCGGAAACTGTCACATATAATTGTTTATTTCATCATTTGCTTACAATGGATTTCCGCAACAAACGCCTTAATCAAAAAACTATTTTTATTTATTAAATAGATACAGATAGATACCTCTCGCTTGAGGTTCTCTGCGGTCAAGTGGTTGATCTCCGTAGCATGCTTGGCTTGTTGAATTTGAGTCTGCAGGCTCTCCATGTCTGCTAGCATAGACCGCTCCAATGCTTGCCTGAAACAATTTTATGTTTACATTCAAGTCTTTTTCCCTGAAGGAGTAGGCAAAGGCATATTATACGCCCACACTTCGCTAATTATATAGTTGGTCCCACGTAATAGGTGGCGAGCCTATTGCCGCTTTCCGGGCACTGTTATGTTCGCCAGAGCTTCGTCCGTCAGAGCTTGATCGGCAGGTGCATCACTAGCAGATGAGGTTGTCTTGGGCTCCTTAGGTCTTGGTAGGTAACCCTATACACTACATGTATATATATATATATATATTGTAATTTATATAACATGCCTAAAAAGGACTCCACTCACAACAACGCTCGTCTTCCGTGAAGACCTAATAATGTCCGTGTGCACACAAAGTTCATATTATTTAAAGACCCAATTGAAATCCTATTTCTATTACCTATGTAAGGAGCCATCCATAAGTTACCTCACGAAATGCGTCGACAAAATGTCACAAGGGGTGAAATAAATGAATATTATAAATTTCGTAATGTAATTTTTCAAAATTTCAATCCATGAACTCGAGATAATTTAGTTTGTATCTCTGGTTTTTTTTTTAAACTTTGGATTGAAACAAAATAACTGAAACTATATAGATGGAGAAAAGGTCAAAAAATATAAAATTCGGGTACACCTATTATGGTAGAACTTTTTAAGTAATAATTTTATATTGCATAACAACTAATAGCATAAACCTCTTTTCGCAGAATATCATTTGGCATAAACTCATTTAGCATACATTGAAACCCATAATTTTGTAAGTCAGAATCATCTGTACGCATAATTTTGGTATCCATAATAATCACAATGTATAATCATCACATCGCAGAAAGTTCAAAACCAGATTCACCTTTTGGCATATATTTCTTATCCATAACTATTTAAAAGTAGAACAATCATTTCACATAATGCTTACAGCAAGAATCATCTTTTATGATTATTGCAACACTTTTCTAATCAGGCGTTATCATTTTTACTATTGCTATTTGTTGGAGGTAGTAATCACATGAATCATTATTAGTTGTCGGGTACCCTTAGTTGTCATATCGATATTGTGTTATTGTGTTGATCAAAACAAGTTAAAGTATATTAAATATGGCTTGCCCATGAGAGCATGTTCGTTTCTGAGAGGTCACAGTTCTAACCTAACCTAACCTACGCATTTTTAAAGAAGAAAGTAACCCAATCTATATTATTCTAACTGAAATTCTATGATCTTCATAGTATGCCTAGTCAAATTATGCCAAATAATCTGTACTCTAAATGAACGTTATGCTAAATGAAATTATACAAAATTTTAACTATGCCAAAGGTAATTATGCCAATAAAAATTCTACTATCTTAAATGTATGCCATTCTAAATTCGGTCATAAGCACATTATGCCTAAAAATATTTATGTCAAATATTTTTTATGCCTAATAAATGATCGACTAAAGAAGTTTCTGCGAAGTCAGTTATCCCAAATAGGTTTCGGAGTATCAAGTTTCTACCAAATAGGGCGCACCCATAAAATTCGTGTAACGTGTTTATGACGCACCCCAAGTCCCGTAAGTCCCATACCTATTCTCCTGCTGCCTGGTGTTAATGATCCTCTGCTCATTGTGTATGTCCTCCATGAGTTTTCGAACCTTATTCTTGCATTGCAGCAGTTCCGTCTCGCAGTTCGCCAACTTCGAACGCACCAGAACTATCTCCGACTTTAAGGTCTTCTCGTTTTGTTTTACTAGTTCGCTTTCCTCTTCCACATATGTTAGTACTTGCACCTATAATTTTTTAATATATAATAAGTTAGTGTCCAAAACACACATACCATCTTATACCAACTAATATTAACAATGCGAAAGCAACTGTCTGTAAGTGTCACGTTAGTCATATGACTCGCCAAGCTTTTGTAATATACTATTATTATTCTCTCTTTTATTATTAACATCATTAAAAACATCGTGTTATTTCATAAATGATTAACTTATAAACATGACTAACCCCGAACAACAGACGCATAACCTATAATACAATTAATATTGGACTAATCAAATGCCAATTTCCAAATTATTCATCATTATTGGATTTATCGTTTATCAGAATTTACTAAAGTCAAAATAATTTATTCAAGTTTGGCTCTTGTGAACGTCAAACTTAAAAACTAACGCGCTTATATAGTGCTACTAAACAGAAGTACTAAATTGTTGTTTTGTTTTCATTCCCGCGCGAACTAGGTATTAAAAGGTGTAAAACTACTTCTTTTTCCATAGGCAAGAAAAGGCAGAGTTAATATAAATATTGCTGAAATGCAGTCAAACTTGTTATACCATTGAGCTGACCTTGGGTCCAAAGCAAAAAAAGTCTAGGGCACAACCGGAATAAATGCTAAGAGGTTGATGGAGAGCTTAGATAAATATTTACCTGTTCAGTACTGATGCGGAGCTGGTTGTCTGCGGAGTTTATCTGCTGCTGCAGAAGTTCCACTTGCCTCTCCTGCTCGCGGCCCTTATTCTCCCAGTAGCCTATTTCTGCGTCATACTGTCAAAGAGAACTTTCAATTAGAAGCCGCTCTACGAAATTAGTCAGTGTTATAATGGAACTTAAACCTAAGACACCTTCTGCCATAGAACGGGCGTTTAAATCCTTACCGAAGTCGAGTAAATTTTTAAAAGCCTTTGAAATCTCAATGGTCTTCATATAAGATAGCAAGTGATGAATTAAAATATCTTTGTAACAATTCCCGCGCAACTATAATTTCCCGAAAAATCGACAAACAATTCAACACGACACGTGTTTCGCCCTTACACAGAGCATCTACAGGTAAGATAGGAGCCTCTGAACAACGTTGTCTTCACGACCAACGCTGAAACGAGAGATGATCTCTGATGATGGATTTCCGCAAAGTAACGCCTTAATCAATAAATTATTCATATAAGTTTTCTATCGTGACTGTGATACCATTCCATATGTAAAGTTTGAAACAGATTTTATCAATTGTGATAATTGAGGAACAAATAAATAAGAGTCAATGGGATGATTGTACGATACTGTATGGTCTGAACCATTAAAGCTAGTTTCAATCTGTACTAGCAGGAGATCAACTTTGACGAGTTTCTTGTCCAACTGATCACCTCCCAACCACCTGCCAACCAACAGAAACTAACCATCCAGAAATTCATGTATACCTACTCCTAATAAAGTATAAGTCATTAAATTTCTTTCATTTCAAGTGAATGTAAGTGTTCGGAGGGGAAGACCACGTAAGACCCTCCATGACCAAATCCAGAAGATTTTGGAGAAAGGGCAGGTCAAAAGTACCATAAACTGACGGGCGTGTATGATAAGGTTAATAAGTGTGAATAAAGCTAAGAGTGTGTGCCAAGATCGAAATAGTGGAAGGATGTGATCTCTGCTTTCCCGTACGGGAAAGAGACGTGACATTATGTATGTAATTATGTATTTATGATGCTTTCATTTCGTTTTATATATATAAGGAAACAAAAATATAAGTTGTTTAAAAAGAAACCGAAAAACCCTAAACGTATTTAGGTTACTATAGCTACAATTACAGTATAACTATGCACAAGCTTTTTTGAAAGAAATTTTTTCACACCATACGTAGTTATAAAAAACTTCAACAAGTTTCTAAAAAATACAATGCAGAGTTGAAATAAATAATTAATACTTAGTTATGCATTTATAATAATTATAGTGCTTCGTGTGAGAGATCCGAAACAAGATAAGAGATTGAATAGAAATTAGATCTATTCAAACTTGTCTATGGGTAAAGTTTCCTCAGCAAACTAATTGCCCACGAACACGAAGGTTTTAAAAAACAGACAATAGAATTATTTGATAAAGATCACTTAGGCAGCACAGAGTACATACCGAACTGTTAGATATCTTGCCGCCGAATTTTAGCAATTTACGCAATATTGTGTTCTACTTAAAAGAGAGTTCTAGAAAATACAATCACGGTTATTTGACTTATTTGCGATTGTGACGTCGCGACTCTAAGTGGGTGGAAATTATCAGCCTAAGTTAAATAGTCAATCCTAGGATGGGTGACCCTTTATTAGGCATTTGATATGGAGCTTCTATGCGGAAGGCATGTAAGCAATTGTTCTTGGTATCTTCAGCAATTTTTGTAATTAGAATTAGGTGGCCACTTAAACCTGTTAAACTTTGCATTCCATTGCCGAAAAGGTAGGCAAGGTAACTAAACTTAAGTTCGTAGGTCGTGTTACACTTAATTAATATTTGTTTTGGCAATACCCTTGCTTTAATAATGAACCCATTTATGTTTCAGAACCATAATGTATAACATTGAAATCTTTATGTACAACATGACGCAAATAACGAACAATGAACTATAACAATATCGATTATGCAATATATTCCTTGACAATAGTAGTTCATTTTAATTTGAAATATTATTATGTTGTCGACTCAGATTTGTAAGTTATTTTTGACATGTACTTATGAATAAATAATAATCTTTAAAATAAATAGCTTTGAATAAATTAAAACCTTAATTGTAACAAACCTTTATGAGATCGACCTGCTGGCTGGACAGCTTCTCTCTTTGAGAATTGACAAGTGATACCAGTTCTCGGTATTGCGTATTGTAGCTGACAGGCTCGGGACTTCGGCCATAGGCCTCATCGGGGAGTTCTACCGGAGACATATGGGCGGAGCGCCCGCGGCTTGGGGACTTCCGGGCCTGGCATGGCGGCGGTGGGGACCGGTAAGGCGGTGGAGGCTCTCTATAATTTCAATAATAGTGTCAGATTAAAAAATAACCACTTAACTTATTACCATAACAAGCAACACTCCATAAGCTTATACTTTGGCCTTATATGGAGTTTGGCTGACTTTTGATCTGTGTTATAGTAAATGTGAGATGGTGCAACCCAGCCTTAGACATTTAAAATTAATAATATAAAGATATCTTTGTGACAATTCCCGCTCAACGAGGCAATCCATCAAAACCCTCATTTGTACAATATTTTAGGTTTAGGTGCTAAATATAAACTTAGCTCCATAAACCATAAATATCCCTGTTCAATAGTTGTAGTAAGGTTTCTACTCACACCAAATAGAAAATCTGGCCTATTGTAATAAAAATACACACTCTGGCAAATATAAAAGTTCCCAGTAAGCAGCAATATTCCACCCATTACGTAAGATCAACAATATAATGGGTATAAACAGGTGTGGGCATATAATATGCCTCTGCCTACCTTCCAGTGACGCCTGTTGTGTGAATATATGTATGTATATTCAATGTATGTTCTAGCATTTTTGAAAACCCAATAGTAGGGTAACATAGGGATAGGATAACCTCTTTCAATCTGAGCCACTTGCTAAATTAATAAGGGTTTAAAAAAACTTAATTACCTATAAGGTGGCACATCTTTTAAAAGGGGACTACTCGACTCTGGTGTCTTGGACTGCTGGACTCCTTTGACAACCCCCACCGGATTCCCGGGAGAGCCATTATTTATATTGCTATAAGGTGGTGTATTATTTAGTCTATTTGGTGAGTTTTGGCTATCCACTAGGTTTGTATTAGATATATTATGGCTTCTGAAAGAAAGAATAAAATTATAATAGAATAAATAAATTTATAACTTTGCTTTGATTATGAAATTGAGTGACATGGTGTGGAGGATACCTGCACTCCACTCCTAAGGCAAAAAAGTTTGATTCTCATATAGAATAAATCATATTTGGCAATAGAAACTAAATATTCAATCTTGCCCATTGTTCCTATGTATTATACATATACCAAAAAATAATTTAAAGTATCTTTCTCTAGTAGTCAGTATGTGCTTACTTTGGGGTTAGGGGGTGCTTTGTGTGATGTCCAAAGCTACTTATGTATATTTATTTAAATAGAGACTGATTTGGTATAAAGGTCTATATAACCCCTAATTCATTACAAATTCAAACGAGACAAATATTTGTGTGGCAGCAACAGGAATAAGTTCTAGTCTTGGTGTTATCATTAAAAACTTACTTATAGCGACTACATAAAACCCATAGTTTTGTTTCGTTTAAGGCTGGATATTTAACTCAACTTTCATCTTGAAAAACCTAAGCTTTAAAATGGAAATGACTAATAAATTCATTATTCAAATACTAGTACAGAAATGGATCAATATCATTTCTAAAAATGTAAAGTTTCAGAAGAACACTGTGTTTCACAATCTTCTGACTCCAATTGAGAATAGCAGGTGCTGTCCAAATAGCATTTAAAGTGACACAGAATATAGTTTCACAGTCCATTAGTTTCACATTTCAACTATTACATTTACAGTTAGTTACTAAATTACATACCCATTACCAACTGGAGATTTGGAGTTGTTGGTGGTCTGTGGTTTTTGCTGCGGCGTCTGATTATTAGAATCTGACCTTCTTAGTATAAACTGAATGTCATTTGAGTATTCACCCCATTTCATGAGAATCTGAAATAATATTTTTTATCATTTCTACAGTACTAGACTTTTATATTGTGTCAGACTCTAGAGGCAAATAACATGTAATTTTTTATTAAATAATATTAAGTTATATGTAAAGTTTATTACTAGAACTTTATTATCTACTATGAAGCTCCTGTAAATGGGCAAGTAAGTTTTTAAATTGACATTAATAAAAGCTTGATAAAGCCAAACTTAAAAAAAATATTTATATTAAAATCCGAGATTTTACTCCACCCTGGTGCATTCTTACATATATCAAGAGGAAGCATATCAAAATATGTAGAACTACAATTGAATAAAATCTTGTAATACCAGTAAGCAGCCCCAAGGCCCTAAGCTGAAGTGTAGGGTACCCAGGATGCTAGGATATGACGACAATAACTATAATTGATTGCACATTCAATGGAGGATGCAATGGAAATAGTTTTTTTTAATACATAACTAATTTGTCTCACAAAGTAAGATTAATAACAAGAGGGAATAGAACCAACCTTTAGAGGATATTCCTGTGGAGCTAAAAGCCTTTCATTATTCCGCCAACGTTCTATTAAAGTGAATCTGCCCACTTTGCCAGTTGCATGAGCCAATGCAAAAACTACATCCTGTGTACAAATATAAAACATAATATTACATTGCGATACACAGAATATGTTCAAAAGAAATATAGTGCCAGATGTATTATATGGTCAGAAATAGTTTGATAACAATATATTTCATATATATTTGTGTACTGACCTGACAGGTTGTGGTTTCTGTGACCCCACATACAATCCTTTGTATCCCCTCAACCCAGACCTTCAACTCCATTAATTTTCAACGAATTATTCAAGCCAAGTAAAATATACAGCTACGACATTATAGCACAGGTTACTCAACCTGCTCGAGACTTTTTTCTCACACAAAACGTAACAAAATACAACACAAACATACCAAATTCACAAAAGAAAATAAGAGCACAATCGAAGTGGGTTATGAGAATTTTTCGTTCAGAATTGCTTATGCTTGACAGTAGCTGTCAGTTTGTCCATCACATTCACGGTTTCTAAACGTAGCCGCATACGCAATGTTAAATATCCTTCTCATTTATTGATTAAAATCAGCTTGCATATTTTTGAGTTCGGACAAAAGAAATATATTCAGTTAACAAAGACAATAGCAAAATGATATTAAGAAATTTCAAAATGAAAAATATGAGGTATAAAAATGAGGCTCGCCACCTATTACGTGGGACGGACTATTTAATTGGCGAAATGTGGGCATATAATATGCCTCTGCCTACCCCTTCAGGGAAATAGGCGTGAATGGGTGTATGTAAAAAATAAAAATAAAATACATTCTATTTTACATGGCAATAAGCAAGAAAGACTTCTTGGTGGGAAAGTGAAGCGTCATGTCTGCAGTTTTGTTTTATTTTTAAAATTTGTGATATTTCTAACATTAATGTGTAATAACGGTGGATTATTAACCGTTAAGTGTTTGTGAACATACATGAGTGTTGGTAAATCAAACAAAACAGTGCAACATCACTTTTCAAAATTTTCTTTCAAGGAGTCCATGTGAGATCTCAGTATAGTCCCACATCTTTACTGAGGACTCAAGGGGCTTTGGGGAGGGTATCTCATTTACCATTTATCATCTTTATCATCACTCATTCTCATTTACTATGATTTATATTATATTATTAATATATCACTTACTTGACACTGGCTAAATGTGCTAGACGCACGAAGCCATTATTTAAATGGAAGAAGAAGAAGGACTTCTTGGTGGGAAAGTGAAGCGCCGGCTTCTTGGCGGGAACGTGAAGCGTGATGTCTGCGGTTTTGTTTTATTTTCAAAAATTTGTGATATTTCTAACATTAATGTGTAATAACGGTGGATTATTAACCGTTAAGTGTTTGTGAACATACATAAGTGTTGGTAAATCAAACAAAACAGTGCAACATCACTTTTCAAATTTTCTCTCAAGGAGTCCATGTGAGATCTCAGTATAGTCCCACATCTTTACTGAGGACTCAAGGGGCTTTGGGGAGGGTATCTCATTTGCCATTTATCATCTTTATCATCACTCATTCTCATTTACTATGAATTATATATTATTAATATATCACTTACTTGACGCTGGCTAAATGTGCTAGCCGCACGAAGCCATTATTTAAAATAAACAAAAGAAAAGAAGACAATAAGCAAGACTTCTTGGTATAAACTTGACATTGGCTAAATGCACAAGTCGTGCCAGCCACAAAGGAAAAAAGAAGAAGAAGAAGTCTTCTTGGCGGGAAAGTGAAGCGTTATGTCTGCAATTTTGTTTTATTTTCTAAAATTTGTGATATTTCTAACATTAATATGTAATAACGGTGGATTATTACCCGTTATGTGTTTGTGAATATACATAAGTGTTGGTAAATCAAATAAAGCAGTGCAACAACACTTTTCATATTCTCTCAAGGAGTCCATGTGAGATCTCAGTATAGTCCCATATCTTTACTGAGGACTCAAGGGGTTTAGGGGAGGGTATTTCATCTTCGATTTATCATCTTGATCACCACTCATTCTCATTTACTATAAATTATAAATAATTAATATATCACTTACTTGACACTGGCTAACTGTGCTAGACGCACGAAGCCATTATTTAAATGGAAGAAGAAGACAATAAGCAAGTACTTTGTCTCCTCTTTGTATTAAACGGCTTTTTTGTATAATGTTCTCTACCTAGTATGAACTTTATGTTTTATAGGGAAAAAGAAAAACAAATTTTGTTTGCAATTTTTTTATTTAATCAATCAAAGATAAAGGCTTGCTATTTTATTAAGCTTTCTTCTATGCACTTTTGCTATTTTATTAAAAAAAAATGTCAACTAATAAATTATCTAAATTCCGAAAAAAGTGGTAATCGGTTGGAGAAAGGTCCGGGGAGTATGGTGGGGAATGGAGACGGATTGTATAAGTACAAGCTACTCTAGTTTCAACACCATCTGTTGTGCAGTGTGTGGTCTAGAGTTGTCTTAAAGCAGCAGTGGGCTAAAGCAGTTGACCAGTTCGTTGTTTAACGGCTAGCTTTTCCATCATGGTTTCATCAGTTGTTGGCAATACAGATCTGTCGTAATCGTCTGACCAGATCTTAGGAAGCTGTAGTGGATGACACCAACGCTGGTCCACCATACACTAACGAAAACCTTTTTTTGGGTCAACTTTAGCTTGGGACAAGATCGGCCGGTTTACCTGGGTTTAACCACTGTGATGAGCTATTCCGATTATCGTATAGGATCCATTTTTCATCACAAGTGATACGATTCAAAAACTCCTCGATATTGTGACAGTTGAGTAACGTAACGCAGCTGTCGATGCGTGCTTATTGGTTTGCTTCACTTAATTCATTGTTCAAGCTTCTTCACTTTTCCAATTTCTTTCAAATGATCCAAGATGTTTTTATCATTCACACCGAAGGCTGCAGCCAAAGAGATTTAATATAGTAATAGAGCGGCTATTAGAGACTATTCCATAAAAAAAAAATTGAGTTGGCGCGGAAGTAGCGCTATCTAACGTTGAAAAGCAAAACAGCATATTAAAAACAATTAGAATAAGTTTTACCTACTCCGCGGTAGGCGTCGCTCTGCAGTAGGGATGTTCCGTTTAGAATTCGACGTATCAATAATTTTGAAGAAGGTTAATCAAAATCGATATAAAAACATATAACATGAATAAGCAAGTGACAATTAGAGTAGTATATAAAAATTCCGGTGTTTTGAATGATTCTTATTATTTATTTAGTAAAAGCATTAACTTATTAAATTCAACACTACTAATTAAAAAATACTATATCAATGACAAGACAATAAAAAAATAAGTATAAGTTAAAGTTATAATAAATTTATTTAAATATGTGATATGACAATTTTAAAAAAATAATGTAATAATATAAATAAATAAATAAAAAATAACACTCTGTGAAACGTTATGGAGTGCAATAAACATTGATTTGAAAGTTTTACTATTACAGTGTATAACAGTCCCCCAACGCAATGATTATTGAATCAGAATATTACTACTTATATTAAACTTATACTTACAATTTAAAAATATTATTTATTATATTAATCCATAAATAAAACGACATCACTTGAACATCACTAAATCATCTACTTCCGCATCGACAAGTGTGGCGAGATCCGTTAGGATCGATAATCAGACTATATAATAATTTTAATAAAGCACTACTTAACAGTAGTGCTTTTGCTTTTCACCGCTAGAGGTCGGCAAAGGGCATAGGTAATGTTCTAGAATAATTTATTGAAAATTATTATATAGTCTGATTATCGAGTAAATATAAAAAATACTTACGAAAATAAACTGTAATGACGTTCAGCCTTTTTACCATAACGGGATTTGCAATATCCCAGTATGCAATTTGGCATATTTTCTATAAAATTTGTCAAATCTGTTCACGCACAAACACGACTACACTAGAGGGCGCATAAAATACATACTGAGCGACTTGTTTTGTTACCACTTGGTAATAAGTTGTGGATTACAGTTTTGATCTCAATGTCCTGTCTATAGTAATAGTTAAATGTCTTTGGCTGCAGCTTATTCTAAGGCTGCAGCAAACTCTGACGTGGCTTGAGATACCCACGATCGCTTACAATTTCTTATTGAAAACAAGGGTCTTCGGTGGCAATACTGGCAATCAAGCATACAGCCTACCTGATAAAAACTTGATAATTTACTGATAATTTTAATTTTAAAAATATTTCAAAATTAGTACCATTTTTATGTTATATGTGCCGTATGGTACCGGCCTAGAATAGCGCCACCCCCTCTTATCACACGGGAAGTCGTAATAGTCGACGAAGAGAACTCTACGGGATGATGAACAGCAGCGTCTTCTCGCGAACTGGCTTGAACTGGGATCACCAACCCTGCCAAGGATAGTGATTATGGTTAAATGCCCCCCTTGAATGTAATCTATTGGGGAGGCTAAGGTTTAGCAGTCGACTTTATAAGGCTGACTAGCAATCATCGATATAGGCTTAGGGTCTCGAGCTTCCTTCAGCAAATCATCAGTTAGCTACTCACCACGTAATTCATCACATCACGCGTTCCTTTTTGTCGGTGAGCAGTATAATGTGCAATAATATCAGGGTCAACAGGGGTAATACGTATTGGGTAATCTGTATTTGAGAACAAATACTAATACAAGAAGCTCCTCTTATTTATTTTCCATTTGTAATTAAAACTTATTAATGCAAAATTATTATTTTTAATTTTATGTAAACTTACGTCTATCTTGGGTCATTCGCGTCACGGTCGTGCTTGTATAAATTTACTTTTATTGATAGCATATTTTTTCTAAAAAAGAGTTACTGCGCTTTTTATTAGAGTGAAAGTTAGCATATTCTTTCATATCAGTGTTTTATTTACTGAGATAATTTATAATGGCGCAAGAAGATGATGAGGAGGTAAGAACACAATGGCGATTGGTGTAACTAGTTGGTCTGGCTCTCTTTATAATATAAAGATGCCTTTAGTAGGATATCCAATGTCATCTTTATATTATCTTCATCCTAGGATAATAAATCTCAATAAAAACTAAATGACTCAGTCATTCAGTCATTGCCATTGGAAGATAATTTCTCGGGTGTTATTTTTCGACGTAACTGCCGCAGCTTGTACATATTCATATTATGTTCTACTATTGCCAAATAATGTGTAGTGGTGTTATATAGGTATAGTCAGGGTCACATAGTTAGTAGAAACACAAAAGCGCCTTAGATTACATATCGGAACACGCCTTTAACGATCGACAATAGAGGAGGATGTCGATCTTCATGGTGTATGTCAACAACTTTTTAGCGCTAACTGTGCTATAATAGAGAACTAGATATCTACCAAAGAAAAGATTGTTCATATTATATATAGGTATCAATTTGGAACTTCTGGCAGGCCCGATGCAGACTGTAGCTATTAGATAATTATGTATGCTCTTGTCTAGCTGTAGGCAGAAAATAGTTAATAGTAGAAACTATGCCTCTGCCTACCCCTTCGAGGAAACAGACGTGATTGTATGCGTGTAGAACCGATGCCGAATTCAATATTTTATTTGCAGGATCTAGCGTTCAACGTAGAAGATGTACAAAAAATAGTAAGGGATACCATAGAACTGTGCCTTGGCGGTAATACATACAGCCACTCTCGGACACCAAGCTGGATTACTACTATCACAGAGAAGATTCTAGCAAGGCTCAACAAGCAGAATAAGCCTTTTAAATATATTTGTAAGTGATCTTATTTCATACTAGCTGCGCACGCCTGAACGTGCCGCAAGGTGCTGCCTAACTTACAAGCTGCTTACGTTTTAGTAGCCCGCAGGGTGTCTTTAACGTTTCTTAAATAAGACTGCTGCTGCTGACGGCTGCAGCAAAGACAACTGGGGAAAATAAATGGCGGGCATCTGAGTGGGCCACACCAATATACCAGTTATGATTTTAATATGTGTACAAATGTAACATATTATCGGCCGTTAACTTTAAGATTTTAAGAATTATGAAAAAGCAATAAACGCCTTTGCCATAACTATATATATCTAACTTCTCGTTCACACCAAACCATCAAAACAATATACGCTTTCAGATGCTAATGGCCAAATTTTGCAATGTTATAGTCAGCGGCGGACAATACGCTTGGTCTCACGAAACGTATTGTCCGCCGATATTGTTGATTGTGCCACGATGCTAGTCTGATCAAAATCATGACAACAAAATTCCCCAGACTGAGATGATCATGGAAAACAATATTGTACTTCCCATCCTCTTTTTTGACAAACGGGCCTTAAGTTAGGAGCCCTACTTTTATTTGAAAACGCGATTCAAGAAGTGGTCAATTCTATTATTGCTTATCGACACACATTTTCCAGAATGCTTTTTTGTAATGTTTTTCCTAATATTATGTATCTAGATACTTTGTTGCAGTACGTATAACAATAACCCAAAAGAACGGCTCTGGCCTGCACACAGCAGCGGCCTACTACTGGGACACGCTCACCGATGGGACGTGCACCGTCCGCTGGGAAAACAAGTTCATGTATTGTATTATTAATATTTGGGGTCTCGCATTACAAATATAGATACGTAATATAGCTTTTTTTTATTTTATAATTTAACTGACTCAGTACGGACCTGTAATATAGGTACTATGAAACCACGTATTGAACTAAAATAGTCGGTTCTTTAAAAACATCGATTTTTCTTACAAAATACACGGGAAAGCGTATCAAACAAACACATCTTCACATTTATAATATTAGTATTGGTAACGCTTAAGCCACGGATAAATTACAATTATTTATTGTTTTTTGTATGTATCTAATTTCAATAAAGAGAAAAGCCTTTGACAGAGTTTGACAGCATTGATAATGAAGTCCCACTACCTACATATGGGACGTCAAACAAATGTACCTGACATAGTGAGTAATATGGGGTTCCTATCGGATCGCCTAATTTGTAATGGCACCCAAACGAAAAGCCTAAAATTTTTTCGCCTAATTTCACTCTTCAGAATCGTGTTTGCCCTAATTTCACTTCGCCCAACTTTTTATCGCCACATTATCATTTACCAAATGCGTCATTTGGCAGAACAATTCGTGATCCCTAAAGATTACAATTCCTAAATATTAATTCGCAAAAAATTAAAAATCATAAAGTACAAAACGCCTACTCATTTTTATGCAAACATGCAGCATGCAAGCAGGCATGCATCATGCATGCAGACATGCAACATGCGTGCAGTCATGCAGCATGTATGCGTGCAAGCAGGCATGCAGCATGCATAGTTTCCGTCACGGCTTCGGCGCTGCGGGACTCCGGCGGTCCCACGCGAGCTTTTCGTCGCAGATGGTTTTCGCTCACCACCGAGTCTTCGGCTTGCTTCGGCGCCTACGCGGGCTTATATTGCACTCTAGGGTAGGGCAGACAAGACTACGTGGAGTCGGGTTTGCAGCGATTCGCTTCTGTCAATTTATTTTCTCAATAAAATTCTATGCTTTTATTCCAATACATTATTGGCACAAGATATGCTAAAATTAGAGCTTTTATAAATTTGCGAAATAATCGTTATGCCAAAATAAAGTTATGCCAATATACTTTAGGCTATTTTACATTAGACATTCTAAAATTAGGCCTTTCAATTCTTAGGCCAAACTATAATGGTGGCAAACTATTTTTAGGCGAAACAATAATTGTACGTTTTAAGTTTAGGCCAAAACGGTTTGGCCAAACCATATTAGGACAAACAATTTTAGGCGAACCAAAGGGCACCCAGTAATATGAGATGGATAATTTAAGAATTAGTAATCCTATTTAGCAATCGAAACAAGTTTGTAATTGTAAATCCTAACCCGCTGCTCTTGCCCTATTCCTACTGATGGGGTTTCACAGGGATCTCATCTTGAATTTCTCATCTCTCTTTTAGTTATCATCTTTTTAATCACAAATGATTTGATATCATCATCAATACAACCTTATGAATATTGCTGAATATTGGCCTCCCCAATAGTATACATTCTATTGGGGGTATTTTCACATAATCACCACGCTGGGCAGGCGGGTTAGTGATCGCCAGTAAACAAGATGACGCAGATGCCCATCCGTTAGGATTTCTCTTCGTCGACTCTTGCGACTCCCCGTGAGATGAAAGGGGGTGGCATTATTCTAGGCTGGTACCACACGTCACCGGCAAGTAGTCACATGTATGTTAAATGTAAGTCTTATAGAGATTAGGGAGTCAGTAAACATAATCGCCGTAAAAAGCTTTCAGTTAATTAAATATCAACACATTGCACATAACACCGAAGACAGAACACTATTTCCAAATACTTTTGCCATCCATGGTCCCGTTTAATAATCCACTACCACTGTAATAATTGAAGCTGGCTACAATTTTAGACCGGTAAATCATTTAATACTTATGCATAATGTTGCCAGATCTGATTCTTCTCCAGCCAAAATATGGCAGCCCATAGGTCCTTTATTTGGAGGACCTTTAATGATTTTTACTAGTTTTAGGTGGGCTGTTATATCTGCCAAATTTAAGGACACACAAAAAGTAAACTTAGACGAACTTATATAAAGTGGAACCCATAAGAAACAACAAAACTTTCAACCTTTGAAAATGCTCAAAATATTGTTGGCGTAACCCAGTCTTTTATATGATCATGCTGCTGGAATATATTAAGTAGCCCAAAGTTATAGATAAAATTTGGACAGCTGTAGAAAAAATATTTTAGGTTGGGTTAATTTTGCATAAATACGTCCAATTGAGATTCGTAACTTTGTAGTCTTTGCTTCAGGTACTAAAATAAAACAGAGTCTAAAGCACATTTTAGTAATTTTATTTTTGGTAAAATTTACCACAATACGAAATAATAATAGAAATAAATAAAATAATAAAATGTATAGACAGGTCATAGAACTATGCATTGTAAAATTGGTGCTTTTAAAGCAATTTAAATATAATTTATCAATAACATTAAGCAAAATGGCATTGTGTACATTAAAATAAAAGCATTATTTTAAAAATAATATCAAGAGCAGATGTTTACACTTATAATAACGCAAATTGATTCATCACTAAGTGATTTGGTCTTTTCAATCTTGTACAATAGGACTAACAAAATGCACACTCTCACGTAATAATTTAAAGCACATTATTTCAACGCCACAATGTCGTCTATTAAATAATCAAACCATTTCATTAAAAAAATGTACATACATACAGGAGTCAAAATTAAAATATTAATTCTGATTTCATTTTAAAAATACAATACAAAAGAAGAAGGGAGTAGAAAACATTGTTAATATTATTGTGTACAAAACTAATTTTAATAAAAAATAGACATTAATATAAATTTATAATGATTGATATTCATATGTACTTTGTATTTATTATCTCAACTCGATGTTATTCATATTATTAACATTTACAAATTTAGATGTAAATAAGTAACATTTATATTGAATGTGCTTCATTTAGAATTGTCCAGTTTCGAAACAAAATGTTTGTTTTGAGTTTAATTTCATAAAAGGCGGCATTACATTTACAATTTTTATGCATTATTTAGTTAAGTAGTGTTTTGTATATTACTCTAAAATCCTGTTTATGTGATGTAAGTAAAGTAATGTTTCATATTTTTTGTTGTTCTACAATATACAGGATTGCATGCAACACTTGGTTATTTCATACGGTTAATGTTTCGACACACTAATTATTGGGTATAATTTAGACATCAATATTTAAATACAAGTCTTTTTTTATGATGTATACAAAAATGATACGATCGGTATTATAGTAGATATGCGATATTATTTCATCCAACGACAGTCGGACTGTTAAGCAGATTTTGTTTTGTAAATATAATATGCTGTCTCGCTTGCGTTTTTAAGATTTGGTCATAACGTTCGAGAATGTTTCAGTGACGCAGTTGTTTAATGGCGACCGGCGAAGAATTACACATTTATGCGTTAGAAAGATTTTTCAAGTTTAGTTAGTTGCGAAAGTATATTTAAGTGAATGTGTTTACTATAACTGAGAACTCTAGCTCGTAAGAATACAATACACGAAACATTGAACGTACAAAATAACAAATAATTATGTATGATGGATGATGCATGAAATCCTGTTTCTGAAAAACAGTATTTAACTAAACAATGATTGATTAGCGTTTATATGTAGGGCGTAATATAATGACGATCAATAAAATTAGGTATCATGACCTTATTGAAAGAATATTCCTTAGTGTGTATTATTCTGCTGAATTTGCGCGTCATACTCCATACACTGGGGTCTTATAATGTAACTCACATTCTATCAGAAACGCTTTACTTCGATTATTATACCTTGCTTTATTCTAGACATTTATCGATACGCGATACGCGTAAAAGTGAAGGCGGTGGTGATAGATTTTGAGTTACATGACAAGACCCCTAAATCTCTGTCACCTTAATGTGAGATAAAGCTCGTGTTCCAATCAGCTAGCATAATTATTAAGATAAACAATAATTACTTAAGCAATTTTGAACCAAATAATATAACACAACATGTATTTAATTTTATAACTCGCCATATATTACCGCAATATGTAATTATAAAACTTAGAAGCAGCAACCTTCAAAATGACCAACAGAATTCAGAAAACAAGTTAACTCAACCACAACCCATTGACTAAAACATTATACTGATGCCAACGCTGCTGACCAAATGTAAAACGTTGAAAATGCTGCTCCTCAATATGATTACATTGTAATTATAACACTTTCGGTGCACATCAATCTCGCGTACAAACGTTGAAAATTACTATAATCTATATCTATAGACATTTGACACTACTATTAAATCTGTTCTATAGAGTTTAATTATAAAATACTTGGGGACAATTATTATTTATTTATTTTATTAATATTATCTTAATACTGCTACTGTTAGATGCAGTCATGAACTTAGCATACGTTATCCTATGGCATCAGACCCATTGTCTAGATATTTCTATTGTCTCTGCATCTATAAAATATTGTAATTTTGATTGTAAGTTATATTTGTAAGCACGAACTTCTATATGAAAATTCATAAACTGATATATGTGATGACTATTGTGATGTGTTTACAAGTTTCAGTCTATAAATGCTTAAAAGAAATGCCTAAAATATAATACCCAACTTAGCCAATTGAGTTACTAGTTATAACTCATTCCATTTCATGTTTTGGCTATGCTGTATTATATTAAAGCTAAAAGATGTGCATTTCTTCGCAAATCGTGCAACTGGGAGCAATCATCAACACTTCAACTGTTGGGCTTAATTTTCCCACTTTCCACCACGAATTACCTTAATTATTTACATCAAAATAATGTTCTATAAAATACAACCTACCATTATGACTATAATAAAACGATTTGTCGCTTAAACTCATTATTATGACAGATAATTCCTCTTATTTACAATTCACTATACAATAATCATAAAAATTACTAAAAAGTAACATTGTACTTGTAAACTTGCTACCCTTTTCGAATGTACTAATTTCATTGTTTTATTTTATATTATATATCTAATATTTATTCTTAAACAGTATGTACACATACAATTCTATGTTAGTCGAGACTTAGATGATCACAAGTAAGAGAAATAAGAACAAAATGAGGAACAAATGTACATAACCTACACACTAACCATCTCATACCCGAGTCGGGGCTAACACATATCACAAGAGTCAAGTGCCGCAACACATAAGCCGTTCGCGAACCATGTAATCTAATAGAAACAACACAACTTAAATATATTTACAAAATCTATGAACTTATCACAAAATAAGATTTAGTACAATTATAAAACAAAGTTCAAACTATACAATCCAACAAGTTAAACAAACACTGGGCAGATTCAAAAAAAGAGATCATAACAAGATTCATTTCATAATTATACATTTATTTTGAAACTTAATTTGTCCAATCCGCAGCATTGAGACGACAGAACAACATGCAAAGATACTAGGTGGGAATAACGCGATATGTGAATATGACTTATTGTCTTAAATACAATAATAGGTATTATGTACACTTACAAATTGTCCTCAACCCAGCATTATCCATTCAAAAACATTCCCTGACATTGAATTCTATATAAAATACAGAATTCGATAGAGATCCATCGTTTTACTACTCTCTTCGTGCCGACATGAAGTAAATAGTCATTTTAATTTCCTAAAGTAATATGTTCTAATCATTATGTACTTCTGTATTATTATGCTACAGTAAAAAGCATTTATTTTTTTAAAGATCCATTTAGGGTACAATATTTTACATCCTACTTAATAGTTATTTGTAATTCATTGTTTTATACATATATGTCGTGTCAATATCATCCACAAACATATAAGTGGGTAGGCTTCACCAATAAGTAGACAATTTGCATGGCGTAATGCGAAAGGCCTATGTCCAAGTTTATATAGTCATTTATTTTTAACTAGGACTGTGCTTCACGCCTGTGGAACCTTGTAAAATTTGTTGCATAGCTTGCACATATCATCTAGTTCGGTCTGTCGAAGGGTAATGCAGATTTTTTTAGTCGGAATTAAGATGTTAAATACACTATGTTTCAGAAACATAAGTCAGAATATGCATAAAACCATTTCAGAGTAAACTAGAAGATAAACGTAAGCTGTAGTATACCTAAAAGCAATTTTAGGGACACATAAAAACAAAGTCCATACTTTTTTAAGGCCGCCCAAATAAACGAGCGTATCACTGAGTTACACAGTTTTACTTGGTTATAACTTTTATCTCTTTCATCACTCACGTAAGATGTCTAGTTGAGGTATTTGCGGCATTTCTTAGCGCCGCAAGTGCAAGGTATTTTGATTTCTTCAAAGGGGAACTTGTAGTCATATGTTAGCTCTTCGCCGATGCTGATGCGGCGGAGCGCAAAAATCAGGATGTGCTTGTGCCCATGGATGTCCACCACACGCGAGTAGCAGTTGGGCTGTAAACAAACGATAAATTCTTAATGCATATATTTTGACGACCGATATGACGAGGTCGTGGGTTTGATTCCCACACAGGACAAAACTTTGTGTAACTGAATATTTGTTCCGGTCTGGTTGTTTCCTATGTATTAGGTATAAATATGCAAAAAAAATAAAAGTATATAAGTATGTTTATCCATCCTTTAGTATCCATAACACAAGTTCTTAATGATAGTCATCTTGGTGCTAAATAATTGTTATGATTCGAAGAGAATAACATATAATAATTAAAAAGATCTAGATAATAGTTCTGTAATAAATAATTTCTTACTATAATAAAGATTTTTAATAACTTCCGCTTCGAAACCTACAAGATGCTTTCAAAAGAAAACTACAATAATAATTGGCCTGGCAGGAATACTTCATATTTTTGAATCTCTGAAATAGGCCGGGTTTTAAAAAGGCTAATGCACTATATCATTTAAACAGTGCGAAAAATTGTAACTAGTAAGCTCCGCCCACCCTTAGGATACCCTTGGAATTGCGATTCACAAGCGTCAGAACGGCTTCTTCTTTTATTTGTTCACTGAAGGCAGCATATTAAATATACTGCAGCGAAAGTACTTTGTCTCCTCTAACCAAAAACTTACAACTTCACAAAAATGTTTTAAAAAATTCAGTGTAATTTTATGTAATTTTTTTAATATACGTTAACCGTTCCATTCAAGAGAGGCTATAGGAGATGGGAAACACTTACGCTGGCAGGCGTTTCCAAAGCCTATTGTTCTCAGGAATGATTTTTAAAAAGTCCGTGTTCTAGTGCTGATAGTCTGCACAGTATAAGTGTACTTTCTGAGACCAGCACGTATAGTTCCGGAGAGAGGAGATTAGATTGAAAATTATAGTAACTTACATCACAGGAGTGGTTGATGAAACGGGCAGCGTTTCCTTTGAGAGTGGCGTCTACGACGAGGTGGTCGTCTATGCGGAACATGTAGCATCCGCCAGCGCCCACGCCGCGTTTGGCACTGAGGGCTTCGTATCTCTTCTCGCGTTGGTCGGCGAGAACGGCGCGAATCACTTCGCCTGCGTACTCGATTACCATGTCGCCTAAAATTAATTATAATATTATTTTTAAGTAAATGTTACACAAAACCTGATTCAAAATGAATATCTTTAATGGACATCAATGTCATAAATGAAATTTAGCCAAATCTAGTTAGACCAGTTAGCAGACCCTGGACCCTAAGCTTAAGTCTAGCCCAACCGGGATAATGCTAGCATCTCTTATTTAATTTTTTTTCTAAGTAAGACAGTAAAACGGGTTCTTAATAAATATATAACTTTTAAACTGCGTAACACACATCAAAACTTTATGACTTGACAATGCTATATATCCTTAGTTAAGATGAAATTTAACGCTGACAAGTTAATTTTTTCTTGTCAAATATCTTATAAAATCTAAATTACTAAAAACACTTACTCACTCAATCATAAATCTAAAAATACTCGATCTTTATCATTAATGAAATGTAATAAAATTTTATGTAGACATAAAACATAAGAACAAAAAACATTACAGTAAATAATTTTCACAATTAAATATATATACTTATTTGTACTCCACTCAGCATGTGCTGCAGTGGAGGACCACAACAGCGCTGGTCTTACAGATAATTGCACATAACTGAATTCCTACTTTATTGTATTCTAAGACAAAAATCTAAGTCACTGTAGACTGTTATAATATAAGTAAGCAAAACTTCATATGGCAAATAATTACCTTCTTCAATGTCTCGTTTGCAGAACAAGCCGCGTCCATGTATGTGTGATCTATAGACCCCCACTGATACCTTGGATGTTTCTTTCAATTGTCTGAATCTCATAGCTGGAGGAAGCGTTGCTAATCGCCTGCAAAAACAAATTAAAATTTATCTTTAAAATTAAAGGGTTTCATTAATGCATGTATTATGGATAGTCCTTCTCTAGTCGTGCTTAAGGCATATAAAAACCTCCCTATGTCATCATATCAGCCTTATAAAGTCCACTTCTGAAAATTGACCTCGCCATTAGATTACATTCTATTGGGGTATTTGCCCATAATCACTACGCTGGGTTAGTGATCGCAGTTCAAGCAAGTAAGCAGGATGACGCTGCTGCCCATCATCCGGTAGGATTTCTCTTTGTCGAATCCTACGACTCCCCCTGAGATAAGAAGGGGTGGCACTATTCTAGGCCGTTACCACACGACACTCTGTCCCTATGTACTTTATGCCAAAGTCAGATGTTAGTTTGTATAACCCAAAGAATTACTAAGAAAGGATTCATTGGGATTAATTAGGAAACTCTGATCTTCAGTATTGAAGTCAAAATATTTGACAACCGCCTTGGAGGTCAGTATAATTGCAAGCTCTGCTTATAAGCTTTACTCTGTTTACTGAGTGCTACTCCCACACAGAAGTGTGGGAGTAAAACTCACGAGCTTGACCATGATGAGCTTGACCAGCACGAACATGACCATAAATATTTGTTCTGGTCGGGGTATTTTCAATATATTTACAAAATCATTTATCATGTTTATCCATTGTCTAGTACCCATAGTACAAGTAGTTTGAGACTCGAAACGCTGCATGAGATGATAATTGTCAAATATATTTACCTGGAAATGGAGCTCTCTCCTTCTTGTCCCAAAAACGGAGGAGGTTCCTCTCTAAACGGCGACGCCATCCAACTAAACATGTCATGGTTTTGTTTTCTTACAATGGGGCCCGTTCTTGCGCTACCCCATGGACTTTCTTTGAAGCCTTCGCTTAAGTCTAAATCGTTATACCAGCTGTTGAGTTGTCGACCTTGACGTATTTTGTATTTAGTACAACGACTCGCCTAAAAAAATAATTACAGACATTAGAACTAAACTATAATACATGAACCACCGTGGACTTCTTGGCGGGAAAGTGAAGAGTAATGTCTGCAGTTTTGTTTTATTTTCAAAAATTTGTGATATTTCTAACATTAATGTATAATAAGGATTATTAACCGTTAAGTGTTTGTGAACATACATGAGTGTTGCTAAATCAAACAAAACAGTGCGACATCACTTTTCAAATTTTCTTTCAAGGAGTCCATGCAAGATCTGAGTATAGTCCCACATCTTTACTGAGGACTCAAGGGGTTTAGGGGAAGGTATTTCATCTTCCATTTATCATCTTTATCATCACTAATTCTCATTTACTATGAATTTATAGTATTAATATATCACTTACTTGACACTGGCTAAATGTGCTAGACGCACGAAGCCATTATTTAAAAGAAAGAAAGAAAAGAAACTATAATACATGGTCGGCTTCTTGGCAGGAAAGTTAAGCGTCATGTCTGCAGTTTTGTTTTATTTTCCAAAATTTGTGATATTTCTAACATTAATGTGTAGTAACGGTGGATTATTAACCGTTAAGTGTTTGTGAACATACATGAGTGTTGGTAAATCAAACAAAACAGTGCAACATTACTTTTCAAATTTTCTCTTAAGGAGTTCATGTGAGATCTCAGTATAGTCCCACATCTTTACTGAGGACTCAACGGGCTTAGGGGAGGGTATCTCATTTACCATTTATCATCTTTATCACCACTCATTCTCATTTACTATGAATTATATACTATTAATATATCACTTACTTGACACTGGCTAAATGTGCTAGACGCACAAAGCCATTATTTAAAAGAAAGAAAGAAATGAAACTATAATACATGGTCCTTTTGAAAATAAAACATATTAAAAGTAAGTATCTTACCCCTGGTAGCTGCTCAATAAGGTATCGGAGTGCGTTGTTATTCAGTCCAATTAAATGCGATCCAGAAAGACTTGATGGCAAATTGTAATTAATCAATGGCAAACCCGTCTGCTTTCTGGCGTTTTGTACAGCTTCCACTACTTTTGCCCAAAGATCAGTCAATGATGTTGATGAGTAATTAAATCCGTCTTCAGATGTAACTTCATATATCAGTTTCGGACCATCGTCTTTCGAAGGATCCGGTGTTTGTTTAGGTGGCGCCGGCTTGTTCTCTTGTCCTTTTACTGATTTATGTGATTTTTTATTTTGTACTGTTTCTACTTCGGGCTTCTTATCATTGAATGGTCTCTTCATTACTTTCGTTTGAGGGCTAGATTGTTTCGATATAGCTGCATTTCTATTGTTATCTTTATCAACCAAAATTTTAGGAGGTTCTACTGTGATTTCCGCCTCTAAGCTCGGCAAGGAGTTGCCCTTGACAACTGTTGGTGCTGGTGCGCTTGATAGCGAAGTTTCTGTTCTTGCTGGTGGTCTTGCATTGTTAGTCTGTTGGATTTCAACTGACAGCTGAATGGCTCGAGAAACAATCTGTTCTTCTTTATCTCTCTTTGCTTTTTCTAATTCCATCATGCGTTTCGACTCCTCTATTGCCTTTTCTAAGTCGCTATCGATGCTTTCATCTTTTACATTCAAATCGGGCATGTCGTGACTTACTGGCGGTGGTCTTTGCTTAGGTACTGGTGGTGCTTTAGTAGAGCTTTTAGACTTACTTTGACCATCTCTCAGTAACGGTAATACTCTATTCATTGGTCGCATTGACATAGGGTTTACAACATTAGTAGGGATGCCTGATTGTTGAGTAGATGGGGCCTTAGGCAAATTAATGTTTGCATTAGTTTGGGTTGGTAAATTAATGGTGTTGTTTTGTACTGGTATGCAGACCATATTTCCCGAATTATTAGGATTTTGAATCAGGTTAGTACTGGCCTGAATCGGGAAGTTGATATCAGCAGAAGCCTTTGAAGCTATTTTTGGATCAACTAAATTATTCTGTACAGTTATGTTTACTGTATTGTTACTAGAATTCACATTTATATTCATCGGAGCACTGTTTGGAATAGCTTGGAAAGGTACATTAATCATGGTACTGCTGGTTTCATTCTTTTGTTGGAAGGCTATAGGGTCTGGAGTTAGCCCTGCCACATTACTGTTAGCATTATTAGTTACGACACGTATGTTGTGCTGTTGTGGTACATGCTGATTCATGTTATTTCCAATGTTTTGGTTAGTCAATCTATTTCTTTCAGGAACATTTATTATTCTATTGTTTTGGGTGTTCATTTGCATGTATCCTATTTGGTCAGTCACTGGTATATTTTGATTTGTCTTTTCATTGCTGGTTATATTCACTTTAGCACAATCATTATTAGGTATGTTAGACATAGAAATGCTAGGTGGTGGGCCCATGAGATTTTTACCTCGCATGGTCTCCTGTGTGAACTTCGGTGGTTCATTTACAGTTATATTACTTCTGTTTATCTGATTATCCAATGTATTCATTTGATTTGGAGCCCCATTATTAGCAGATAGGTTACAACTGTTGATGTTCATTTGGGAATGGCTGGGGCCCTGGTTATTTATCATTTGATTTTGACTACTATTAGTATGTGTCTGAGAGCTCAACAGATGATTACTATTATTTGGCATTATATTATTGACATGATCAGAAGTATTGTTGCAACTCATTAGCATGTCATGGTTGTTTATATTGCTCTGTGGTGTAGAACCATACAAACTCGAGTTGTTTACTGAATTCATCATCATATTATTAGCCATATTTGAATTATTTATGTTCATGCTATGCATCATACTCCCAGAGACCAAATTTATATTGTTGCTAGGGTTCATATTGGTACATTGCAAGTCGAATGAATTTTGGTTATTCGTAAACTGGGATGAACTATTGGAGCAACTACCACTACATGAATTTTGAATCTCATTCTTTATGTCTGGTATATTTGACACATGCATTAAAGAGTTGTTCATTGCTTGGTGGCTAGAATTATTCATTTGCATAGCATTGTTCATGTTGTTGTGCATGTTCATATTTGTAACAGAGTTCATGTTATTCATTTGATGTTGCATCATTGACGAATGCTCTATTGAACTTCTACTGTTTTGGATTTGTCCCATAGTGTTCATATTTTGCATAGTCATCGATGGTTCGTGCCTGTTTCCATGCATATTAGAAATCACATTGGTGTTGTCCATTTGGTTTCCTAAATTCATGTTCCCATTTCCTGTCATGTGGTGCATATGCATAGTATTGTCCATTTGCTGTCTGTTGTGCATTTGATTTGATACGTGATGCATACCCATTATGTTACCTTCAATATGAGAACGGTTATTTTGCATTTGCATGACGTTTGACATCTGATGCTGATGATGGTGTCCAACATTTTCCATTTGTCTATTTTGCTGCAAATTCATCTGTTGATTCACGTGCATATCCATCTGTTGACGATTACTGTTCATGTGATGATTTATTTGTTGCATGTTATGCAGTTGCGTGTTGTGCATACTATCTACAGATCTACTTGAAGAATGCATTTGATGACCCATATTGGTGACATTGTGAGCAGTCATGTTTTCCATAATCATACGATTATTTTGCATATTATTCATATTAGACATCGGCTGTTGCATATGCATGTGATTTAAGTCGTTTAAATCGTTTCTATTTAAGTTATGATTATTTCCGATATTATGCATATTCATAGACTGACTCATTAAATTGCTATTGTCAGGGGTACTCCTGTTAGACAACATGTTAGTTTGGTTGTGAGATTGCGGCCCATTTATCATGTTGTCATGGAATGACCTGGAGTTGGAACTTTGCGCCATTTGTTGGATTTGATTGTTGTCAACTTGACGATTGTGTTGAATTTGTCCGCTCATAATATGGATTGGATTAGCCGAGTTGTGTTGATCATGGGGTATGATCTGCATATTTCCGTGTGGCAGACTTGGATTATTCATAGAGGAATTTGACAATTCATGCTGTTGGGTATTTTGCTGAATATTATTATCACTGGAGACATTGATGTTTACTCTCGAATTTGCAGCTTCTTGGCATGACAAATTCACATTTTGCATAGAATTACTACTGGAGTTTAGTAATTGCATTTGATTATGGGATGAGCTGTTCGAAATAGAGCATATCTGATTTTGGTTGTTTGATATTGACATATTACTTTGATTATTCTGTACCGATAGGCCACCGCCAGGCGGTCTCATTACGTTGTGAGGTATAATGCTTATAGCAGGATTGTTACTCAAGTTACCAGCAACTTGGCAGCTATTGAGTTTGTGTATGTTGATTTGACTTGGCATATTTTCAGTAATGTGCTTATTATCATTGGTACCCATATTTTGAAATGCTTTTTCATTTTGAGCATTTTGTTGAGAATGAGAAGACATTATTTCTTGAGAGAAATTCAAGTGTCCACCCTCTGCCTTTGAAAGAGCATTAATCTTGCTTAACTTTAATGTCGTATCGGCGTCGAAGTTATTGCTTATTATTGAAGAGGGTGGGTAAATATTTCCTGCTGTTATCTGAATAACATTATTAGCGGTAGAATGAACTGAAGATTGGTGGCTTACATTCACACTTGAGTCGTATTGGTGAGGATGTAAATTCATTCCAGGCATGCCGTTGTTATTATTTGACATAGACATAAAGCAATTTTGATTCATTTTCTCGACGTCGTTTGATTGATGAGCTCGAACATTTCCCATGTTGTTCTGGACACTCATTGAGGAACTGTTAATATTGCTGGTCTTAACAGTCATATTTTGTATTTCCAGTTTGTTTTCAGTGTTACCAATAGTACTTATTGGTGTACTTATCTGTCGCCAAGGTGTAGGAGATTTGATGCTCTGAGTTACGCTTATGGTAGGAACATTGGAAGAATTTGAATTGTCGTGCAAATTACCACTTATTTCTATGACATGAGAATTTTCGAGTTTTAGGTTGTTTTTATTCATCGATGGAGCAATAGAACTTGACACTATTGGTTGAGACAAAGGTATAGATTGCATAGAGAAAGCTGCGATAGAATTTGGAATAGACTGCGATATTGCCATAACAGGTTGTCCGGTAGAGGATATAAGAGTAACACTGGGGGCCATCGAAATGTTATTGGACTTTGCTATAGTAGTTCTTAGCATATTTTGAGAGGCATTAGATAATGACATACTATGTATCTGGGATGTAATGGGGTTTATGGTATGTCTTCCTGTCATAATATTGCCAGGTGCTGGCTGAGAACATATAGCAATAGAAGTTGGGCTCATTTGCACAACTTTGGGTGTTTGTCTATTATTATTCGAAGATTTATCAGGTAATGGTTGTAATGTAATGTTTGGAACTGATGTTTTAATATTCTTCATTGTTGGTTGAGATGTATGTATACTTTGAGCCGTCACTACATTTGGAGTAGATGAAGTCACTTGATTAACGCCATCTCCAACGTTGTTGACAACCACATAACCTGTAGGCACTTCAACAATGGGTTCAATCTTGCTAGCTTGAAACACTTGAGTTGTAGTTGCTGAGAAGCTACTGTTTTGGGCAAGAACTCCCTGCATTGCAGTGGACACAAACTGTTGTGAGGACATCACTGTATTTTGTACAATAGTCTCCAAACCATAATAAACTGGCTGTGTAGTAGTCAAATACATACAGCCTGACTGATCGGTCACCATTTCCAAAGTAGGCGTAGAGCCGAGAAGAACTTGGTCGTTACAGAATTGAGGCAATAGAGTCCCTTGAGGTAGTAAAGTAGTACCAGTAGCTGGGGATATCAGTGTGTTCCCTTGAGATGATAAGCCGTTAGGGATTATCGTTGTTTGCCCGTTTCCAATACTACTTTGGGGAACCATTGTCGCAGTTGCCGTCTGCAACGTGTTGTTTGGAAGCAAAGTTGCAGTCTGCGATGTCATGTTCCCAGTTGTTAACCCCTGGATTGTTCCCTGTGGTATTATAGTGGCACCATTTTGTGTATGAATTGCTTGTGGCAGTAAAGTAGGACCATTAGGACCTTGCGATATTATTCCTTGTATCTGGTTTGCACCTTGTGGTAAAATAGTCCCTTGTTGTAATGCTTGGGGCAAAATTCCAACATTTCCTTGCGGTAATAAAACAGGTATACCTCCACTGGGCACAGCAACTAATCCTCCCGATTCCGTTTGCTGTATTTGGAATGTTTGAGGCATTAGGCCACTTTGAGAAATAAACTGCGTATGCCCAGTTTTGAAGTCACCTTGAGGTGCAATTGTTGCTATATACTGCATATTTTGATTCTGTTGCTGTGACAATGCTTCTACATAAGCAGACATAATATTTTGATTTGCTACTGGCTGTACTATTATAGATGGTTGACCAGTTTGATTGTTTGTTTGCAGTTGTATGACAGTATTACCGGGCCCAATGGGTTGGTTAATAGTTGTGAATGTTTTCTCCAACTTAGTTTGTCTCTTTATTGTGGGTTTAGGAATTGGCCGAGTGCGACCTCTATTAGTTGCTTGAAATATCGGTTTCGGTTGTACAGGAGGCGGTTGCTTCTTTGGCGATTTTTGCGACATATTAGGTAACAAAATTTGCTGTTTGGTTTGACAATTTGGAGGCGTAAACCTTTGAGTTGTCATTGCGGGCACAACAATAGTGGGATTACCTTGTATTTGTGACCGTATCATTGGCTGAATGTTCTGAATTATCGAAGTATTTGGCATTGAGTTAACTGGTAAGGCAATTGAGGAAGCACTTGCCATGTTTGGAAAGTTTGCTACATGACTCTTTCCCTGCATCATTGATCCAATATGACCAGCTTGATTTGATGGTATTGTCAGAACTTGATTTGAATTTGATGATATCACCTGTATGCCTCCTGAACCTGACAGTAACTGTGCCATGTCAGCACCTTGTATTTGTTGAATATTGGCATTACCATTCCCTGATTTAACACAAATGTTATATGGCAATAAACCAGGTTGTGTAATGATTTGTTGAGCCATAATTTTTTGTCCACCAGCTACACTAGTTTTTGGAGGTAATAACATCTGAGGTGTGACCACAATTTGAGGTGAAGACAAGACTTGTTGACTTGCAGATACTTGAACATTTGTGGTTTTGCTCTGATCAAAGATAACAGTACCAGATTTCATTTGTTCTGTATAAGTCATAGTCATTTCATTTCCTGGCCCTGGTGATGGTGTTTCCACAATTGTTCCATTGATTGTGATTTGCCTTGTATTGATAGATGTCCGTCGAGCTGATATGCTTTCTGCTTTCACCGTATTATCAGTACCAGTTACAACGCCAGCATGTATAAGCATTGGTTGGGCAAATGCTCCTTGGAACGCATTTTGTAATGTTGTCAGGGTTCGATTTTCAGGTGACTTGGGATTTTCGCTCTCACTCTCACTAGTAGACATCATGTCACATGTCGGGACATGCCTGTCGTATGATTCTTTATTTCTATAGGTACAGTGGCATCTATCACATCTGACTAATTGTTCGATTTGGCCGGGCGTGCCTGTGACATCATCTAACGGTCTCATTACTAGCTCAGGCTGCCCACTAATAGAATTCCCAGCAATTGTAACAGTGTATGTACTTTCCGTACCACTAGCTCTATAGAGAAACTGATTTGTTTGATTTCTTTGCATATTATCTCCAAGATGACCATCATCAGCACCGTCTAATTGTGATATTGGTGAGAAGTCCTCATCATTTCCTCTTGGACTATTTGGTCGTGAGCTACAAGTACTTTCAGAACCTGACCAGTCAGCTGCTCCATCCAATTGAGATATTGGACTACATTGAATTTTCGTGTAGAAGTCTATGACATCTGTATAATAACCCTCACTTTTATCAGGCTTTTCAATTACTGTGTCACTTTTTTCTTTTGGTGATGTTGTACGATAATTCAACCCAGACGTGTGTGGTGTTTCTTCACATAATATGTTACTTGTCGCAGTCTCTGATTTTAATTTCTTATCAACGCCTCCAGATTCTGTCTCTTTGATTGCTTCCAAAGAATTCTCTGCTAATGTGACTCGTTGAACTGGACTTAGTTTACCAGTTGCAGTAGATGATTTTCCCATTTTACATCTTTTTATAGTAGATGAAAGAAAGCTTGTATCAAATTTATTGTTCCAGGTGAGACTACTAGATCTTTGCTGGCCTCTACCAGTTGTCAAGGTTTTCAAATTATGGTTTTGAAGAAGCATTTCTGACTTGCTTCTTTTAAGTTCTTTATTTCCTGACTCCAACCTAGCGTTAAGAAGTTCATCAATAAAATCAGACTTGTCATTACTTCTATCATCAGATTGAACCATTGCACAGTAGAATTCATTTTTCAGATCTTGAAATATATCTTGCATTGAAATCCCATCTAAAAGGTCGTGATTAAGATCTTCAAATATAGCATCTTTAACTTCTGGCGGAAATAGATCTGCCGTGTTCTGGGGCTCTTCATCGTCTTGTTGTTCTTGTTTGCAAATATTGTCAAGAAGATATTCGACAACTTGTTTTACAGCAAGATCTTCGAGAGATACATTATTACCAAATTTAATTGGTGATTTGTCATTTTTCAACATAAACACAGTTTTATTTGAACCTGTTTCTAAGCTTTCGTGCCAAGCCCCTATTTCGGCTATAACTCTTTCGATAATATGAATTTCTTTAGTGTGGTCAACTGTGATATTAACACCATAATCAAATCCTGGCAAAGGTTCAGCTAGTATTAGTTTAGTTTTTATTGTGTATCTCACAATTTTAGAAGGTTTTTTACAAGACCAGAATAGTCTGGTACACGAGAAATCTACAGGCATCAAAAATTCTTCATAATCGGACACTGAGGGTACTATTTTTCCTAATGAGGAAACAATGAGGGATCCAAGTATAAATTGCACTTTGTTTATTTCACTATATCGCTTTTTTTTCTTGTCCAACTCCACATAGACTGGTCTAGTGAGTTCGAAATCTGAATCTTTTTGTAAACATTTAGCAGGAATATCTTTGCCATGTGGAGGACAAAAAACTCTTTTGTCATCCAAAAAAGCGCAACCTTCTTTACGTGCGCATGCGTAATGATAGGTCTCGCTGCAGTTTTTCGCGCAACAACCTACACTAGCGCCTTTTAACTCACATGTTGCACATTTAATCATTTTTCCTCTGGATATAGCAGAATGCACATTTTGTAATGACCCATCAATTTCTTCGAAAACTTCAGCAGACCATAAAGCGCAATTGGCATGAATCCAGTCATTTTGGCCACAATATAACAGGCGGCTTTCCATTGCTGGCAAGCCATCCCCAACAGATTTACACAAAATGCAAATTCGTGAATCCACAACTGGGAAGAAATCTAACAGTTCTTCTTCTAACTTAAGTCCGTCTGATTCTACTTTTGGTACTATTTGGTCTAAAGGTCTCTCTATCGACGATACAGCTGTTTTAACGCCATTATTTTCGGTCATTTCTTGATCTTTTGGCGCCTCTGAGTCTTCTTGTAATCCTTCAACTTCCAAATTTGGTTGAAGACAGTTATTTTCTGAGTCAAACCATGGAAATGTTTCAGAGAACAAGTCTTTATATATAGTTTTTAAATCCCCACAAAGTGTTCTCTCGATTACAGCTTTCATGTCATGATTAAAGTCCTTCAGTGAAACATATTCATCACTATTAACTCTCTTCTTTATGTCGAGAAGTGATGGTGATAATATTCTATTGACATCGGAATTATCGAGGCTTAAAGATGATCTCACCATAGCAGGACTCAGATCTTGCTCACTCCTTGCTTGAGGGAAAGTTTTCATTGGTTCGTCGTCATCGGATATCGCCTCATATTTATCGTTATGGATAGTAGTAGGCAGCATTGTAGTAGCTTTTTCCAATTTATTCAGTGGTGGGTAATTTTCATGCACCTCAACACATGGTGCATCATATTCTGCTTTAGTATCATAAAGTCCAGTAGAGAAACATATCTCTTTATTCTGCATTAAAGGCTCCTGTAGATTGACAACTTTATGTGATGGATGGGGTATGTCTTCCTTTTGCATTTCCGCATCAGAGAGCAAAGTTGAACATTGCCATATATTTTGCAAGGAATTATGCTCATCAGGTTTGGTTTGACTGATGTTGCGTTTACCCCTTGCAGTGTTTCTGTACACTTTTGTTTCAGTAGTACTCTTGATTGCATCATCTGCACCGTCAAAATGTAGTTTTCTGATTGCTTGGGGAGACATTATCCTGAATGGTTTGTTCGGAACTGGTGTATTTTTGTGCGGTGTAAGTTTAAGCATTGCGCACGCTTTCTTATTCTTAGCTAGGAGCTTAAGAAGGTGCAAGAGTCTTGATTTAAGATGTTCTGTCATGAGGGTTCGCCATGGAGGATCTTGAGGGACGCACTTTCGACACAGATACTCAACATTTGGAGGTAAAGCTGAAAGGAGTTGATATCCTTCACCGGATAAGCCTTCGCAACTCGCGTGGACCCATCGTCCACACCATCCGCACTCCATCATCTGAAGACAAAACAAATAACGCTTAGTTTATAAAGTTAATTACATACAAAATAAAAATCGGAAAAAAGTGAATAAGTACATTACCTTGCTATCGAAATCATTATCTCTGTAGCAGGCTTGACAGAGCGGACAGTAGTTGCCCTTTTGCCGCAGCTTGAAGCAAGGCCCACAGAAAGGAAGACTGCCGACAAATTTGCTAACTCGGCTACTATCGCAACTTTTGCACTTCAGACAGGCACCGCAAATCTGTAAAAAATAAATTGAAGGTTAAAACTAGATTTACAAGAGAGCTTTTGATTTGTTGGTTGGTGGGTTTGTTAATGAAAGGTAGAAAGAAATTATCATACAATTTGTTTCGTGCAACTAATTATTGCTTAGTGTTTGAAGTTTATTTGTTAAATTAATTTTGTTTGGCAGTTATCAACATGATTTTCGGTTTCTATTGCTCAAAAAGCCAAGTCATTAACAGTCAGATTCACCTTACCTAAATTATATAGCCAATAAACAATATCTTTGCTACACATTTTCCATTGCAATTAGATTTTATAAATTCAATTTACCACTACTTAGAACATGGTCATGTTACCTGCGGCCAATCTCGTCGCATGTCTGGCGGTGGAGGCGGCAGGCACGCAGCGTGATAGCACGCGTTGCACGAGCGACACCGCCGCCGCGATCCTGCGCGCCCGCAGCCAGCGCACGACGCGCACCGCGCGCACACCCATTCCCGTCCCGCGCCAGCGTCTTCTGCACACCAGCTGTGGTACCACTCGCAGCAACTTGTGCACACTACCATCTAAAAAACAACACATCCTCTCTTTATGTATAAGTAAAGTGCCGTGTGGCACCGACCAAGAATAGCTCCTTGCTCATATCACGAGAAGTTATAAGAGTCGACGAAGAGAAATCCTACCGAATGATGGACAGCAGCATCAACCTGCGTACTGGCTGATCACTAAGCCCCCTCTCCAGTGTAATGCTTATGGGAAGATACCCCCAATAGAACATAATCTATTAAAGAGGCCAATGTTTAGCAGTGGACTTGGCTGATATAATGTCACAAGTTATGGTTCAGCATTTATTAATTGGGTTTTCATCAAATTGTTTGCACACTTCACACTATTGAACTGCTATAGAGAAAACTGGACTTGCTTGCTGTAACTTACAAAACACATTTCTTTCCCCATTTCTTTATAATTTTGAAAGGCGAATATAAGAAATATTACTCACATTATCACCACCTGCACTTCCACACAGAAAGCAGAGCCTCGCAACAGTGAAGGGGGCGGTTCCAATGAGGCCAAAACCAGAACTGCAGACTTCATCAGGATCATAACTCTCCCAGAAATCAACACAAATCAACTCTGGGCGATTCTGGCCACATTTCTGACTGCGACCTCGCACCTGAAAATGTGAAACGTTAGAAATTTTAGTTTAAGTAATGAACTAATGATAACCAAGTAAGAAAGTTAAATAGATGGTTCTATGTGTAATAACTTTACTAACGTTTGTAATATTAGTAAGAGGCTTCAATGTCATCTTTCTTGGAACAAGATCCATGACAGTTTCATCTTCACTGGATTCAGCTTTCATGGAGAATTTAGATGGTACACTTGGTTCTACCTTCCTCTTCTTAGCTTCTACTTGCATTTCTGTATCACTGTCTTTGGTGACAATACATTCTATAATCATAGGTACTTCAAGTAGTGGCGCTTTGTTCTCTGTTTCAGTTTCTGATTCACAACTAGATATTTCAGGAACCATTTCCTCTTTCTCAATAATAGGTACAGCCACAATTTCTTCTTCAACTGCTTGTACTTTATCTAATTTTTCTTTTTCTTCCAGAGTAGGGAATGTAGCAATCGGCTGTCCCAATACAATAGATGCACTGCGACATACATGTTTGACTCGCGGTCCTTTCAGTTCTACTTTCTGTCTCTTAGGGTCTTCCAACTGTTGAGGTTCACTCTTATCTTTCTTTCTTACTTTAACCCTTGTAATGCGACGTTTTCTATTGCCATTAAATTCTTCTGAATCTTCCTCTGGCTCTGGCTGTTCTTTTATAACCTTCTCCTAAAACATATAAATTAATGCATTTTTAAAAAGATGTACAACATTCATATAAAAATTAAACCACAGAGATACAAGGTAAAACTAAAAAGCATAAACAATTAGTTTTGTTTACCTCAACTTTTTCTATTTTATCCACTTTGTCCACTTTTTCTGCTTTTTCCACTTCTTCTATAAGTTTCTTACTAGATTTTATGGCACCAAAAATATTGTTATCACTATCTGGTAACGCAAATATTGTTTTTTCTGGCGCAGTATTGCTAGAACATATTCGCAGTGGATTGCTCTGTGTTGATGGTCCTGCAGGAGTAACACCACCTCTCATAGAAGGTGGTAATAAAGCTGTCAGACCAAGCCTTATGTTTGGTGGCACTTGGAATGCCTTAAGACATAATTTTAGCCAACAAGCGGGGCACCGTGTTCGATTGGTACATCGCAATAACTTCCATTGCTGGGATCTGACTATTGGAGGAACATGGCAATTACCTAAAAGTAAAAAGATCACAAATTAGTAATAATTTCTTAGAACTTAGAACATTGTTTTTTCTACAAATAAAACCTTCCTACATACCTTCACCCTTCAAGCATTGCATTACAATGGGTCCTGTTTTGTGAGACAACTTCTCTTTCTTTAGCATTTTCGATATGAATTTCCGACATGATTCACATGAATAAATACCAAATTTTCGAGCTTGCTTCACAAATCTGTAAAAACGGACTGCCCCACACACACCACACGTTACAGTAGTAGGTGGATTGTTGGCTGAAAATAAAGAAAATCATTGTTTTTATTACAATTGACAAGGCATTATTTGCATTTTTTTTAAATATATATATACAGAATAATGTGTCACAATCTTACTTGATAATGATGTAAGTGTAGAAAATGGACCATCTAATCCTGTTGTAGTCTGAGCAGGAGAAGTCAGCTGCAATCTAGCCTCTCTGATGATCACTTTTCCTCTAAGAAGTTGGGATGCAGATGACTTCTCTTTTTCAGGACTTGGCGCATTTGGTTTGTCCTCTTCATCTCCACTTCCCTCACCACTTTCACTCTCAAAACTGTCTCCTGATTCTGAATCAGTACTTGTACTACTAGAAGTACTTGCATCTGATATATCCATTAGTTTTCTCAAAGCATGACCAGCTCTATCTTCTTTGGATGAATCTGTCGGTTTAAGCTTACCTAAACTTTCTACATTAGAATTCTCATCTTGCGAGTATTCTGATTCTTTTTCATGTGTAAAGAAATCATGCACTTGCTTTCTAGAGGGTGTAGTGATCCCTGAAAAGGATTTAGTTGTTTTTTCTTTAAATAAACTGGATGGTTTTAATGGGCTCTTATCGCCGCAATTATCATCATTACCCTTATCAATTTCTTCATCTGGGGAGTCATCTTCATGTAAATTATTAAATACAAGCCTTTTAAGTTTGGGTTTCTTAAGCACTTTGCCTGATGATAAGCTACTGGTTATATTACCACTAGTTATACCTGTTTGGTCTTCTCCATCAATAAACTTCTTGTTGGGCTTTATCACACGGGATGAGTGTGCGCTCCTCATAGGTAACACAAACTTGTTAGAAGTGTCTTTATCTAAAGGTGATGTATTTCTTGGTGGAGGAGACACACAACGTGATTCACTAAATTGTGCAAATCTGTTCATAGGCTTTGACAATGGGTTCAAGTTCTTCCTCATGTACCCTTCATGATATTCTGATGAGGATTTGGAACTCAAATCTGTAAGTTTTGCAGGTTTTAATATACTGGAATATTCTGATGGTTTTGATGGTAATTTCTTTTTAATTATTGGTATAAGAGGTGCATGATGTTTTGGGATTTTCTTTAAAGGCAAGAAAATATCTTCACAGCTTTCTACTGTGCCAAAAGTAACAGTTTTCTTTGCTGGTTTTGGCTTCGGTCCCTTCTGTGGTTCCATTTTGTTCTGGGACCTTGTTCGTACTGGGGATTTTGACGAATCACCGTTTGGAGGGTCTAGACCGTTATGAGGATCTTGATTGTTCTGATGGTCTTGACAGCTAGGAATGTTTTTACTGTCAGAACTTTCTTGTCCAGCTTCTGGGTTTGATGTGTTATTTATAACATTATTTTCACTGGTGGAGTTTAGATCATTTTCACTGTTTTCTTTCTTTTCTTCCTCCTATAAAAGATTAATAATCATATTATTATGTTAGAATCCCCAAGAAATACAATAAGTCCGTAACACTGAAATATTTTATTTATACGACCGATATGGCGTGGAGGTCAGCATACCTACACTTCACACCAGAGGTCGTGGGTTCGATTCCCACACAGGACAAATCTTTGTGTGCATGAACATGAATATTTGTTCTGGTCTGGGTGTTTTTCTATGTATATTAAGTACCTATGTCTTTACAAAAAAAAAAAAAAGTATTTAAGTATGTTTATCTGTTGTTTAGTATCTATAACACAAGTTCTTAATGATACTTAGAACTAATCTTAGAACTAAATAATTGGTGTAATTGTCAGAAAATATATTTATTTATTTATTTATAACAGTTGTGTTTTATCTATTTCTATTGTAAAAAACCTAGTTAATACAAAATGGATGAATTGGGATAATTTGACTTAGGTAAAAACAGATATTTACAAAAACTACTGAATTCAAATCTAGTATTTGCCTAGGCTAATTTTAAGTAACCCTGATCACTTCTATTGTGATCTGTTTTGCTCTCAATAGTGTAGTAATAGTGTACTCAACACTCAATTCTGCAGAAACAAACAGTTTAGTGATCTTTTAAAAACCCATAGGGTGTTAGGGGTTCATAATTATATATCAACATGGGTCGACATGGTATCAATATGGGTCAAATTAATTCAAATAATAGAAGAATATAAATAGTGCTGTGCTATGAGAAAATATATAAAAAATAATGTAAGACTAACAAATATTTTTGATTAAAGATTGTAAAATTTGATAATATATAATGAACAGAATGTTTAGTTTAATAAGAATATGAATAGAGCTTAGGTGATATCTGACAGACATACATATAGACCATGACCTTGATTAACACTTAATATTAGCATAACAACTTATTAACTGTTGGGTTAGTATATCACTTCCTTACTTCCAAGATTGTAAGGTTTCAGACCAGCACTGTGCAAATATTTGTGAGTTTACAAAAATAACTATAAACTAAACTAAAAATGTGTTTTACCATTTTACTAAGTACTTGAACTTTACTTTATTTAGTATGTTTGTTATTTTATACTTTCTTAATTTTGGAATAGCTAGATTAGGAATTGTGGAGTCCAAAGATTAAGTTATTTGTTTTCAAATGAATGTAATATTTTGTTTATCTCGGAAATAAGATTCCGTGAGACAATTATTTAATTTAGAAACTCTTTACACATAAAGCTATAAAGAGAATATGGAAAGATTTTGTTTCATAGCATTTCAGTGCATGAAACAAAATCATTCTATATTCACTGCCAGAAGTATGTTTTAGTGCTATCTATTATAAAGTCTAAATCATTTATTCCAGTTTGGGTCAATAAAGCTTTTACAATAATGTCAACTGAAAAACTAAGGCGCCCATTCACTACATGCTTAGATGTATACATAATAATATGATGCTTTTCACCCTAGACATGGATAGGTAGAGCTGTTTCAAAATATTATCTGTGAAAGGATTAAACAGATAGGTTCTCAAAAAAGAGGTAATACTTAATACATTAGTCTATACATACATACATAATGTCACGCCTCTTTCCCGTAGGGGTAGACAGAGATCACATCCTTCCACTTGCTACGATCTTGGCACAAACTTTTAGCTTCATTCACACTCATTAACCTCCTCATACACGCCCGTCGGTTTAGGGTACTTTTGACCTGCCCTTTCTCTAACATTTTTTGTATTTGGTCATGGAAGGTCTTACGTGGTCTTACCCTCCCAACACTTCCATCCACTTGTCCATCATAAATCACTTTCGTTAATCTACTTTCATTCATCCTCTCAACATGACCAAACCATCTAAGCATACCTTTCTCAATTCTTGTCACTATATCTTTTTTTACACCAGCTTTAACCCTTATCACTTCATTCCTTATCCTATCACTCAATTTCACACCAAGAATATTTCTGAGTGCTCTCATCTCTACTGCATTAATCTTACTCTCATGTTTCTTCTGCCATAACTAACATTCGCTTCCATACATTAGTGTAGGTACCAACACACCTCTATGAACTGCCAGACGTGCCTTTTCAGACACTTTCTGACTGCTTACAAAGGAGTGAAGTGCCCCATTCAACATGTTTCCAGCATTCACTCTTCTATCGATATCGCTTTCACACATTAGTCTATCATCAGATAATATTTGAAATGACAGAGACGAACTTAATTGCAGTTATCCCAACACAGAAACTTCATAGAGAAAGGGTAGCTTCTATAGGGAATGAAACCATGTAAGAAAAATGACAAACTGGCAGGAGACAGAACCATTGCCAACTTCTTATAGTAGCAAGTTCTTTTTCTAGTAAAGTGATGATTCTAGATTTAAGTAACACCCTCAGTGCTTTTAAGTGAAACCTAGCTATTATTTAGGGTTACGCTTAACGAAACTATTGAGAAACACATAGTAACCTTTAAAATATGTAGATGGTAGGGGGAAGGTCAGAAGGCAACACAAATAGTTATTCTTATTTGACAACCAATAATCTGTGGAGGTCAGTACACATGCTGTCCGTCTTTGAGGTTGTGGGTGTGAACCTACTTAGAAATATGTACATAAATATTTATCTAAATTTAAGTGTTTCTTATATATAAACCAAAAAACAATAAAGTAAGTTTAGCCATTGACTAGTACCTACTCCATTTTAAGCTGTGCTTATTTATGGGCTAAAAGCAATTAATTTTATTTAAATATTCTATAACTTTTATGCACATTATATCAGCATTGTTCAGAAGTTGTTTAACACAACAAAACTATATTAAATCAAACAAGTAGAAACCTATTTAGGATGAGGAGATAGTGTTGTATGTTTCTCCAACACAGGAAGAGCCTCTTTTTAAGGAGTCTTACGGGATTGTGTCATTTATCAAAGTAACTCCTTGTGGAATATAATATGGTATATTTGCAATTCTGTATATTTGCCATAATATGGTAGCACTAAGAAATTTTAAGAAGTAACAGGATTTAATTAACGTAAACATATGTCACACAAATGCCACTAAAGAAAGCAGACATTGATAGCACTTAGTTATTTGTTTTTTTTTAAAAGTTTTTATAGACAAATATGTAATTTTAATGAAGATTATAATAATTTTATATTATTATTTAAGTCTTTAATAACACATTCGACATAAAGCTACAATTTTTCTCATACTATTTAATTGAAAAGGTGGATTTAAAGTGTTACAAACAATTATTCACCTAATAACATACAATACTCAATAGACTTAGATGAGAATCAATAATATGTAGGCAAGTAACAAACATGGTACATGTATTTTCTTATAAACATTTTCCTTTGTTTGTCTTTATTGAGATTTTAAGGTTATGTGGTAAATCATTTTGATAATAAACAAAATATCACTAAAAGAAGATACTGTAACTTAAACAAAGGGTTTATAGCAAGTGATGTTCTACAAACATCATCTTGTTTGTTGACATCAAGGAAAATTACTCCAAATGTCAAAGTACATTTATTGTACTTGACGCTAAACAACTGGGTCTTCGTGATCTCGTAGTTATTACGTAAACATTGCAAGTCCGAGTATTTGCCAATATATCTTCAAAGACAGGAAGAATATCATAACTTGATAAGAATGGATGAAATTTACCTCTTTCTCCCCGATAAAATCATTGCTCGACCCGCCGCGAGCGGGCGGGTGACCCTCTGTAGCAGTTTCATGATAAACAGCACCCGATAACACACTAATACGCTTTCTATTTTGGAATTTTAACGGTTTCCCAGGAAATCTCGACCTTCCCATTTTGATTTTCACGTAAACGAAGGGCACTTAATGCGTTCCCAGTGAACGCGAAGAAACTGGCGCGCATGCTCCGGCCCGCGCGCTCCGCAACGCCATTTCACTCATATAAGCAATGTATACAACGAAATTACGACGCAGTTTTCATTTTTTACACGCCCTGATATAAACACTAACACTGCCCATCACATATTTTGATAAAACAATCACTTTACACTCTTTTTGCAAAAGACAACATCATCCATCATTAAAATGGTTGACTGGTTGTTAACGCCGTAAAGTCGTAACGTAACGCTTCCATTCAGCGAAGCGTCATGGTACTATTGAAACAAAAGAGAATGTAGAAAATGTACACGATTCCAACAGAGATGACACGTTATTAGCACTGTAATCGCGTTTTGTTCCATTTGATAATCACAAACAAGCCGAATTATTGAAATTGAATCGCCCGTAATTTGACAAAGATGGCTGTACACCGCGCTTTAACAATAGAGCAAGAGTGATTAACGAGACGAGGCGCGAGGCCGCGGTGTGAACGACACCTGGCTCTCGGAGGCCAGTTATGGATTTTGAACCAATCGCAACGTTAATTCGGACCGGTATGAAAACAAACACGTCGCTTTACTTCTTGCTTCACTTATTTATTCGCTCTACATTTGCATAAAACTATCTATAGATTCCTCACTCAATAACACGATTCACGTCTGTCATTACAAAAATATGCTATTATGGCGTGTAATATATGTGGCAGCAGCGTAATGTTTTTTTAAACAGTTACCTATATTTGTTTGATAGCCTGTTTATATTTATAAGGTATTTTTTGTGTTTTTTATATAACATTACAAAAAAAATAAAGAGGAAATTAAATTAGCGTAAAAATATAAGTAAAGGTAAGATAGTAAGTACTAGTGAGAAAACTATTAATCTCGAAGGACCAACATTTTATAAATGTCTGCAATCGTTAATATTTGTGATTAAAAATATCGTTATTTCACCCCTATTAACAAGTTAACAGTCCTTCCAAAATTTATATTTTGTACAGTGAGGCACCGGTCAAACGTAACACATAGAGTTTGTATTGGAAACATTATAATATTGAGGTTCTAATGTTTATCACAATAAGACTTCGTTTGAAGTGATTTGGGAACGGAGACTGCGATGGTACGCGCTTACTTCCGCTCTAACTGCTATACGTTTTATTTTAAATATATTTTTTGTGCATTATTTTGTTAAATCAAATGAACTCATTCAACGTATCACATTACAAAAATAAGATCGTAACTTTATGAGGTCTACATGTACTTTGGTCTCTATCATTATCCTACCTATTTTTTTAGTCATTTTAATGACAAACCGTTATAAATCTTATATTAGTAAACATATTATGAATTCATTGTTACTTCTTATAAAGAGCCTATTAGAATATTATTATAAAACATAAAATCGATCTAATTCTAAACGCGTGGTTAGTTACGATGTCTCTAAGCGTTGGTACAATACCATAGTGCAATAGAGTCGCTTTTAACATCATTGCGTGTCATGATACGTACGTATAATAGTATACGAATGGTACACAAAACTAAGCATGTATATAGTACCCACACCCTAACGTTCACAACTCGGAGAACCCCAAAACTCTCGGTCGATCATGCGTAAAGGGCGGAGAAGGGATGTTTAGGGACGACTGCCGGTGATTGAACCCTTGCATATACAAACTCATAGCTATACTACGCACAAATTACAATCACATCATAAAATAAATATTTCAGAAGTAATCGTTCATTCAATACTGACCTCTAGCGTGAGATAAGAGAATTAAAAGTTCCTTGCTGAAACGCTTCCTGAAATAGTACATTCAGTACGAGCGGCATTTCCTTAGTCTTGGATCGAAGCGAGACAATCCAGTTTCACTGTTGACGATATCCGATTAAATTTCACATAAATCACAAATTTTATTTCTAAATTTAACGAACACTTCACTGAAACTCACTTTTGATGTTTCGAAAATAACAAACCGAGTCTAGATATTATAGTAGGAGTATTATTTACATAGGTTTCGTTGCAGTGGTGTACGTGCGTGATACTGTAGTAACAAGACTGGCGGAGAGCGAGACGCCGCGCATGCCGCGAGGGACACGATGTAAATATAAAAATGGACAAACTCCCCTTCCGAGGGTTCACTCGTATGAATCAGTATAATCTACGCACTGCTCTCGTACTCGCTCATTTTTTTGTGTTTCTTTTACAATGAGACATGTGCGATCTCCCGTTAAGCGCGACCCTATCACATTCACGTTTGAAAATTAAGCGGTCTAAAATTATTAAGATTCTAACTTCCGTCAAGCAGTTAACAACATATTGATCGACGCGACTCTTGTCGGCGGAGGACATTTTTCACTGAGCGTTCTTTAAAAAGGATAATCACTGTAGATCAGCCGCCTGCTATCCTTATTGTGCCCATATCTGACCTCCACCCACGAAGCAGGTAGAATTTTTTGTGAATTGGGTCGGTACGGTTTGTGTAAAAAATGATTCATACATTCTACCTACTGCTTGATAAAAACTAAGTTGTGGATGTTGTTTAATTTACAGCGTCTTTAATTAGTATTATGAGCAATAATCATTTTTACCAATTTATAGTTAATGTCCATAAAATGGTTTTTGTAATAAATATTTGAGTACTCTTATTACATACTTTTTGAAGTTTTACTAATTGTGATTAACAGTATTTGACCTATACAATCAGCGCAGTACTGATTGTACTAGTTATTTTATAAGGTTCCTTGTTCTTTATTTAAAGTCGTAAAGTCGATTAAAGATCACCGCTGGACGTCAGCAAACCATAAAATGCATAGCGGCTAGGGGTAACCAATTCCTTTCCTATTTTTAGAAGATTTTTAAGTGTGACGTTTACGATTTTAGTAGCCGTGAGTAGCAGTGAGCCCCCCCCCCACTCTTCGTGCTGCGCCTAGGCTCGCTTAATAATATATCTTTAGACTAAAATTCATAAAAATTGCTAAAATGAAAACATATCTATCGAAACAAATGAAAAAGTTTCCTTTAAGTATAGATAATTTGCGGATGACATACTCATATATTATGTAAAGGTAATACACATATTAGTGGGTACACATACTTACTTATATCCCAATACATGTATAAGCGAAAGGTCACTGTCCTAATCTTTTATTTGCTAATTGCGATATCTCTAAACTACAAAGTTATGTCACGTTGGTTAATTAAGCACGGATAAAATATTTAAAAAAAAAATCCCGCAACGGTTTAGAATTGGGGACTCTATGTTTGTAGTTTGCATTAAACTAAATATGTCATATTTAGTAATTACTACTATAAATTAACAGTTTTAGACGTAACCTAAAGTCAGATAAAATAAAATATTTTATAAAATTTAATGTGTGATAATTAATATAAAGGAGTTTTTCGAAAAATTGTCCTTACTAAAAAAACGGTCACTGATCTCTTGATGAATGAGTGTGTGAGTTACTCATTCATTTAAAGAATATCATCATCATAGCTCATTGACATCCTACTATGGAGCACGGTGTGGGCAATTGATATGATTAATAAAACAATACAAAAAAAAGTTTTGTTCACTCTGGTGGAAATACACTAAATGACTTCTTGGCGGAAAAAGTGAAGCGTCATGTCTGTAGTTTTGTTTTATTTTCTAAAATTTATGATATTTCGAACATTAATGTATAATAACGGTGGATTATTAACCGTTAAGTGTTTGTGAACGTACATAAGTGTTGGTAAATGAATCAAAAGAGTGCAACATTACTTTTCAAATTCTCTCAAGAAGTCCATGTAAGATATCAGTAAAGCCCCACATCTTTACTGAGGACTCAAGGGGTTTAGGGGAAGGGCATCTCATTTACCATTTATCATCTTTATCACTACTCATTCTCATTCACTATGATTTATATATTATTGATATATCTCTTACTTGACACTGGCTAAATAGAATAGAATATTTTTTATTGACTAAGCAACACACACAATATCATAAAATGGGAACAAAATACAATATAACAACACAAATAACATTAAACAAATAGTAAAATATAAAATAAATGTGTGTAACCTGTCAAAAGGGCGATACATCAGCGTAATGCTGCTGCATCTGCTGATACAGCAGCGCTGGTGTTCCTGTAGCGCCCCTTTTTAAATTGTGCTAAACGCACAAAGACATTATTTAAATTAAATGTCAGTGGTTCTTTAGTCTCAAATTTTATGTTGTTAAACTATAAGTAATTTAGATAAATTAATAACACAACATATGTAGCAGCACATGTAGTATTCGTTTTGTGTCGTGCCTAGGAAAGCGCGTTAAGCCATTGGTTCCGGCTGTCATGAACATCTATGGCAGTCGTAACATCCTGACAGCTTTAACCATAGAACGATGTTTCCCTCTAGGTTGCGCAGGTCAGACGGCCATCGCTCCTTGTAATAACTGAAATTCGGCCAAAATCTGGTTAAAACTCTGGGCATCGAGCTTAAGTATAGGGAACTGCAACAACGACGACGGTTCACACCCTTTTTGAAAAGCCTTATGCTAATACACTCGACTTTTTGGCGGGAAAGTGAAGCGTCATCTGCAGTTTTGTTTTATTTTAAAAAATTGTGATATTTCGAGCAGCTATATACTTACGTTATATTAGTATGTATTCATTTTGTGTTGAATTGTATCAGCTATTTATAGAAATTCAATTGTATGTTGGTCAGTCTGCAATCAGTGTTGTGGTACGGAAAGGCGTGCCGTAACAATATGAAAGTTTCAGAAAGTTAGCTGCAACATTGTAACTTCTATTGTGGAATATTATATTTGTTTAAACTTTTAGAGTTTAGACTACGATTTTATTGAAAGACAATAGACATTTTGTAGGACTATGTTTTGCAATTTTTTTTGTATTCCAAATCTAGAAACCTACTATAGAGCAGTGTAGTTCTCACTATTACTACTTATATTTATACAAAGTACCTACTTATTAGTTATTTAGTTAGTAGGTGTACGTTTATTACTTACTACTACTATTAATTCATGCTAACTACTATAAGTAATTTAATACAAACTCGGCGAATGGATTTTGATCTCGGGGATTTGACCATAGTGCAGAATCCATTTTGATAATCTTATAATTTGACTCTACATAGGCGAAATTGTTATTAAAGAAGCTATTATTTCGAGAAGGAGGAGAGAACTAAACTCAGCGATTTTTTCCCGAACTAGCTTCACTTTTATATAATCCTACAGCAGTTTGCGCGGCAAACATTCAATGATTGCCAGAATTACCTATTCCCGTTTCTGCTGACCAACTATGTACCTAATGGTGGTATAAGTACACATAGAGCTACTTATAGAGATATCTTAAAAGAGAAATAAAAATAAGGGCAATCTTTACAAGTACGTACATATTTTTTTGATAAATACACTTTTTCAGGTGTATTTTTCAAGAAGTACTGAGTAAAGTCTATTTATTAATTTCAAAAGAAGTTAATAATAATAATAATAATATATTTCCAGTTTATTTCCTAAGAGTTTAAGTAAATATAATATGTGTTACCAAATCAATTTAAAATACAAAACATAATTAAAATGACAAAATTAGCTGTGAAAAATGTTCAAACCTTATATTGCTTCGAGTGACATGTAATGTCAAAAAAAATGATTCAATATTAAATTAAAGAAAAATGATTTTAAGGCCACGAGTAGGAAAAAAAAGAACAGCGGATCAGAATCCCGCACGCCCAAAATCTTCGCGGCCCCACCCGTCAGGCTCCACGGCAGCGTCGTCATCTGGGGACGAGTATGGGACTCCCCCAGGCACCAGCTGCGTGTCGAGCGACGAGAGTGAGCCGCCGTCGCCCCCGCCGTCGCCACCACCTGTACGGCGCAGAGGACGACCCCGTCTGCCGGCCGGCTTGGGACTTGCAGGGCATGCCGCCCCGCGTCCGGTCCTCGCCTCCGGTGGATTAGTGCGCCGCATGAAATGGACTCAAAATATGAACATAAATGTAATGCGTGCGTATTATAGGGCTACGGAGGGAGAAACCTTTATGACCGCGTACCGTACTCGTTTATTGCCTTTGTTCCAGGCGCTTGAACCAGATACCACCGTCACTACGCAACGATTATCGGATCAAGTGCGTGCCATAAAGCGTTGCAAGATGCTTGATGACGCGTTACTTGATAGGCTACGCTCCGACACATTACCGACTCAAGCCATTGACACTCCGATACGAAGCCCTCTTGCCCCGATGCCACCGCCTACTTCGGTGACAGTGTCGCAGGTGGACTTTGATGCTGATGCTGTCAATTGCGAGAGTATTAATGTCAGTGAGTATGAGCAATTGAGGGCGGTTTTGGATGATGCGATTGTGAGGTATAGGTCCACATTATCGTGCATTAGACCACGATTACCACGTTTGCCCACACATAGACGAAATTTGGCCTTAATGGGAGTCCTGAACACTTTGCTTGTGCCGTACTTAAGCACAAGTAAAGATCTTACTGATACTCATTCGATCCTTTATTGTGGAGCTATTGCAGCATGTCAAGTTGCCCATGTAAAGTTTGTCGACACTCCTCGTGCACAACGTGCAGTTCCTAGTGCTCCTGCTTGGCAATTGAGGATCGAACGACGTATCAATACGTTTAGGACTCTCATTGGGAAGCTAATCTGTTTCAGGGAGGGAAATCATCGACCTCGAGTAATGCGCTTTGTGTCACAGGCCTTTGCCGGGACCGGAATCCGATCATCGGATTATTTGGCTTGTGTCACAGAGCGGATTGACTTTTTGAAACAGAAAATTTATGCTTGGGCAAGCCGTATTCGTCGCTATAGGGAACGTGTGGATAGATACTGGCAAGATCCAACAAGATCAGAGGAAGGTATACCGGATTTGGGAGAGACCTAACCAACGTGTACTGGATGATAACTTACCGGACGTTGATACCATGAAAAACTTCTGGCGCAGCATTTGGTCGGTACCGGTCGGGTACACCGAGGGTGACTGGATGAGTGTTGTAAGAAGCAGATGTGAGTCCATAGAAACCATGTAACCTATTACCATTGTTCCATTGGACGTAAGTTGTGCAGTAAGTTCTACTCAGAACTGGAAGAGTCCTGGAGTTGATGGACTGCACAACTTCTGGCTGAAATGGTTTCGTTCTGCTCACTCACTACTTGCAACACAATTCCAGCAAGCCCTCGAGGTTGGATCTCTTCCAAATTTTTTAACAACAGGTGTTACTTTCCTCCTGCACAAGTCCGGTGGTACCGCGGAACCAAAAAATTATCGACCTATCACATGCTTACCTACCATCTATAAGCTCCTTACATCTATTCTGACCAAAAAACTTAATATGCACATTGTGGCAAATAAAATTTTGGCCCCTACTCAGAATGGATGTAAGGTTGGGTCCCGCGGTACTAAGGAACTTCTCCTCATTGACATGGCCATTTGCAATCAGGTCAGGAAAAGACGAGGTAACCTTTCGGCTGCTTGGATTGATTATAAAAAGGCTTATGATTCAGTGCCTCATGCGTGGTTGGAGAGGGTCTTAAAACTGTATAAAGTAGATACAAAACTAAGATCTTTCCTTAAATCCTGCATGAGACAGTGGACCACAGTCCTTTGCCATCCGGGCACCCGAGGGGAGCTCTCGGCTTCTCAGGACCAGATTAAAATTGAGCGAGGTATTTTTCAAGGCGACAGTCTGAGCCCTTTATGGTTCTGCCTGGCTCTGAATCCTCTTAGCACCTTGCTAACGAATTCCGGATCAGGCTATCGCCTTCGAAGAGGGGGTGAGGTTATCTCTCACTTGTTGTACATGGATGACTTAAAACTTTTCGCGACCAAAAATTCAGAGCTAGTGTCATTGGTGAATATCACTCAGATATTCAGCAACGACATCGGCATGGAATTTGGTACCGACAAGTGTGCGGTCATGCAAGTACAACGAGGGAACGTTGTGAATTCATCAAATTTACAACTTACTAGTGAGATTTCTCTCAGATCTCTCTCTGAAGGTGAAACCTATAAATATCTTGGTATGTCAGAATCGTTGGGTTTAAATTATGGGGACATAAAGCAATCAGTGAAGGAACGTTTCTTTGGTCGTCTTACAAAAGTACTTAATAGTCTTTTGTCTGGTGGTAACAAGGTACGTGCCTTCAATGGTTGGGTTATGCCCTTGCTCATTTATACCTTTGGCATACTAAGGTGGACTCAGACTGAACTAGACGCCATTGATTGCAGGGTTCGCCAACTGTTAACGGCACATCGCATGCGACACCCGCGTTCGTCGGTAATGAGGATGTACATCCCGCGAAAATTTGGTGGTCGGGGATTTTTAAATGCTAAAACACTCCACAATCGCGAGGTGTACAATCTCAGAAATTTTTTCCTTACCACGAATTGCGTGATGCATCGAGATGTTGTGGCAGTTGACAAACACCTTACCCCACTCAATTTAGCTAATGAGAACTGGCGTAAACCGCTTACGTTAAGCATTCAGGATCGCAAGGAGATATGGAAAAGCAAGGACCTCCATGGGCGATTCTACAAGGCCCTTACAGGCCCAGATGTAGATATCTCCGCTTCGGTGAACTGGCTACGTTTTGGGGACCTCTTTGGGGAAACTGAAAGGTTTGTCTGTGCAATTATGGACGAAGTTATCAAGACGAACAATTACCGAAAGTATATACTGAGAGATGGAACTATTGACATATGTCGGGCATGTCATCGACCCGGAGAATCTCTCAGGCATGTGGTTTCGGGTTGTTCGCATCTTGCTAACGGCGAGTATTTGCACAGGCATAACCTTGTAGCCAGGATCATCCATCAGCAACTTGCTCTTCGATATGGCCTTGTCGGTCCTGAAGTGCCATACTATAGATATGAACCGGTGCCAGTTCTTGAAAATGGTCATGCATTGCTCTACTGGGATCGATCCATCATCACTGACAGAACTATTCTCGCCAATAAGCCTGATATTGTTTTGGTGGATCGATCAGAGCGCCGGGCAATTGTTGTTGACATCACAGTTCCACATGACGAAAATCTCGTGAAGGCAGAAAAGGAAAAATTAAGTAAATATCTGGACTTGGCCCACGAGATTTCTGCCATGTGGGATGCGGACTCAGCGACGATTGTTCCGATAGTGGTTACGGTCAACGGGTTGATAGCGAAGAGCTTCGACCAATATCTTAAGAAGCTCAAGCTAGGTAGTTAAGGGTCAGATACAAAAGGCAGTGCTTCTCGATACGGCGCGCATTGTCAGGAGGTTTCTCTCTCTGCAGCCCTAGCCGCCAGTCGTTTGGGTGTTACCTCGCGACCGGCGGTCTCCGTTTTTTATATTTTTTATAGTATTGTATTTTTTTCTTTTTTGTTATATAATAATTGTAAAAAATATAAATTATGTGTAAATTAAATAAATATATGTGAATAATAATATTACCAGTAAATTAAATTTGCTGAGAAAAAAAAATAGAATGAAAATAATAATAATAATAAATCGCGTGTAACAGGCCTGATATCACAGTGCAGGATAAAGTTAACAAAATAGCATATATAATTGATATAGCCGTGCCCAATACTCATAATATCCGTAAAACTATTACAGAAAAGATAAGTAAATATACCGAGCTTCAGGATGAAATTGTTAGAATTTGGAAAATGAATAGGGTTTACATAATGCCAATAGTTCTATCCACAACAGGAATAATACCTAAGCACTTGCACCACAGCCTTAAATTACTAGACCTTCCACCAAGCATATACATAACTTTTCAAAAAGCAGCTATCTTGAATACATGCCGAACAGTAAGAAAATTCATGCAGCTCGAAGACAATGTTCCCTTAAATACTTAAAATAAAACCCCTGCAATAATTACTTGGCTCTGGCCCGTAATTATTGTATTAATTACCAGTCAATTAAATTTGCTGACAAAAAAAAATAGATTGAAAATAATAATAATAATTTCTTTATTCCACATATAGTTCACAATTTTGATGACCAATCCTGACTCTCTGCCTCCTATCAGTGAGGTAGCTTGTAAACCATGCAAGTGAGGTGCCTCTAATACCGATATTTTCAAGTCTGCTAAGCAAAATAGGAACAGAAACAGTGTCGAACACCTTTTGCAAATCTAAAAACACACAAGTTATATTCATAGTTGAGTGTTGTAATAAACTAGTATACCAGAATTATTTAGATGCGTCAATTAGTTGCCGAGATATAGTAATCATAAGCGCATAGCGCGAGTGTGTACCAGCCGGCGGCGGGCGCGGCGCTCGGTGCATGTGACATATCGTACAACAACTACTATACTCTCTTGTAGTTTTTTTGCATAAATTATATATATGTACTTATAAAATCACATCACAGATTACTTAGTTATTCTGAAACGGATCCCGCTGTAGGTGCATAGTGCGCGACTTTGTTTGGACGAGTCAGCCAAATAAAAAAACTTTTTTTTCTTTTAAATAATGGCTTCGTGCGGTTTGCACATTTAGCCAGTGTCAAGTAAAATATATATTAATAACATATAAATTATATCTAAATATAATGATGTGGGACTATACTGAGATCTCACATTGACTCCTTGAGAGAATTTGAAAATTAATGTTGCACTGCTTTGTTTGATTTACCAACACTCATGTATGTTCACAAACACTTAACGGCTAATAATCCAACGTTATTACACATTCATGTTAGAAATATCACAAATTTTAGAAAATAAAACAAAAATACAGACATGACGCTTCACTTTCCCGCCAAAAAGTCTCAAATAAAAAATGAAAACCTAGAATTTACAATTAACGTTTAGACTTTCCTTTTAGGGATAAGAAGTGCTGTTGTACATGTCTTTCATAACTTCTATCTTTGTGTATGTTCCTTGTGTGCATAAATTGTTAAATAAATAAATACATACATACACTAACTAAGAAGGAGTCTAAGTATAGAACAAAGTAAAATATCAATATGAGTAGGAAGTGGGTATCCATGAGAGATGAGAGCATTAATAAAAGAAGAATGATCATACAGTGGGCAAGAATAGAAAATATGATTTAGATCTTCTTCAGCTAAACCACCTAAAATTTTTGTGAATTGCTGAACAATAGTGACCAAATCGAAGACGAGAAATGATTGAGGAGACATATCTCGTGGCAAAAATTTTTGAAACCATGGTTCTGTGGAATAATACCTTGAAGACCATAGTAACGTCTACTATTTGACCTCGAGGAATATTTCCAGCAAACTTACCATGTGACCATGATTTAAACAAGTCCTTTTTAGGAATAAGTAAGAGATCAGAAATATAATTTTGAAACAAACTCTATCCCCATGTAAAACAGAACTTTTTGCATAAAAATCAGTCTTATCATTTCCATAGACTCGAGAATGACCTGGAATCCAAATACCACATCATAGCCTCGCAGGTTACACAGAAATAGGTTTAATTTAAGCAAGTGATAGATTAAAAATATCTTTGTAACAATTCCCGCGCTACTATAATTTCCCGAAATATGGAGAAACTATTCAACACGACACGTGTTTCGCCCTTACACAGGGCATCTTCATCGGGAAATTTTATTAAATGATGAATGTTATTAGGGGTAAACTTAACTTACTTCTAAATTGTGCATAAAATTAGTCAATCTATACTAGCCCGTGCGTGTTGCTCTACACGCGTGGAAAATAATCCATAGTCAATATTTTATGTTTAACATATACTACAAAGACTACAATATAATATGACTGTAACAGTAGCTGCAAAGACAAAACAAAACACAATCCACTAACGAATCAATTGGTACAGCAGTACTGACTGAGCGGGTGAGCGCGCGAAAGAGCGTAGTATTAAAAAATAGAGATTAAGATGTGAACTACCGTCTCAACTACTCTCAACTCATAAGGTCAGGCGTTTTATATTATATACGTTATTAGTTATACATTACATAACTGTAAAGTCGTTTTTTGTAAAGTCATACGTAGTTTTGTCATACGAACATTTTATTTCTGAATATTAACGAGTAATAAATAATTTAGATCAAAATTAACTTATCATTAAACAATGATAAAACAAGCTTATTTTATTTATTAAGGTACTGAGCCAGACAAATTTATAATATACGTCACAGGATTGTAGTTCAAGTCCATAAAAATCTGTTTTAATAACTAACAAAAATCCGCGCCAAATTTGTTGTCATGTTGTCATTTATTAACATTTTATTTTTTTTTTAGTTTACCAATGCTGTTACAGTTAGTTTTGCAGAATTATTATTGTCAGACTGTAATTTAAGCCATTTTAAGCTGTACACCGTTTCATTGTGAAATAACTGTATCTTAATCTACATATACAATGCCTTCAGAAATTCAGCCTATTTTGAAATTCACACGTGTAAGTGAACACGCGTTCCCACCTTTAAAGGGGTCTGAAAAAGCAGCAGGTTTTGATCTCAAAAGGTTAGTATTATGATAGCTTGCATGTATTAAAAACGTACTTGACACGATTTTTCAACGTTTCAGATTGATAAATTAATTTGGCAGGCCTAACTTCAAATTCTTTTGTATTGTTACAGTGCATACGATTGCGTGGTACCTGCTAGAGGAAAAGAGCTCGTCAAAACTGATTTACAAATTGAATTACCTGCAGGATGCTATGGCAGAGTGGCCCCCCGTTCCGGTCTAGCAGTTAAAAATTTCATTGACGTCGGAGGTAAGATTTTCTTCTCTTAAATATTAATATAATTTGAGTTCTAACAGATAAATAAATGTAATCCTTCTAATATTAAATAGTCAGTCATGCTTAACTTGACAACAATTGTTTTATCTATGTGTGTTTATAATGTAGGTGTTAAATTAACAGTAATTCTATCAAACCTTTTAAAGGCATTTATGCTTATTTATTATCTTGTTATAAATTGTAAAGATAACTACAGACTGAGTGGCCTTTAGGCTAGGCTTTAGATAAACATACATCTTCCTGAGCTAACATTATACTGCTCAAGTTGTGGCGAGTTTACTTGAATTCTGCTCCTTAGGTTGTAGGTTCGATTCCTACACACAGCAAATCTTTGTGTGCATGAACATAATATTTGTTCTTGTCTGGGTGTTGTCCTATCTATATTTAGTATGTATTTACAAAAAAAAGTATGACTTGTGTATATTTGCAGAACTATCTTGGTTGTATTGCCAAAAAAATTATGCCTCTGTTGAACTGTTAGCTAATGCGTTTAAATGAAACAACTGATAATATTTGGCAGACATTATGTAGGTTATTGTTGTTTAAAATTTTAATAACAAGTTTTTTGTTTTCAGCTGGTGTAATAGATGAAGACTACAGAGGAAATGTAGGCGTTGTGCTCTTTAATCACTCCGATCAAGACTTCACTGTTAAGAAAGGAGATAGAATCGCTCAACTGATTTGTGAAAGAATATTCTACCCCGCTTTAGAAGAAGTTACTAATTTGTCAGAAACCAAGAGGGCAGGTGGTGGATTTGGTTCCACCGGTACACAATGAGTAATTTTTTATGCTATGTCATATTTTTACCTGTGATTATTTTTTGTTATGTTATAAAACTGATGTAGTCCCATTGTTGTGCCGAATCGGTTTATCCAAAAAAAACATTTTATTGTAAGAAATTGGTTTTTGAAATGTAAATGCCTGCTTGCTTGTAAACATGATGAATGCATTTTGTATTAAAATTTATAACTGTAGGAGGTAGATATAGGGTCAAAAATTACATATATCTGCATTCCTAGCCTATTTTTGTGAAAATAAATGCATTTTTAATATTTTACCAGTATTTTTAACAAAATTCGGTGTAAGTTTGGTTAGTAATCTATCATAACAAACTAGTGTTGCATAAAGGATCTACATATTAATTTAAGAAACAGTTCAAATTGCCAATAAGGAAACTCACATGACTGGTATAATTTATTAAATGTATTTATTCCGAAACTAAAACATGGGCTAAAACTACATATTTACAAATAGCATAAGTAACAGAGCCCACATTCATTGTTACATAAAGTATTTTTAGTTAGTATGTAATATTAAAAATAAATAATTATAAGATACACTAATTCATACTTTTACATTTCCTGTGTGATTTGAATTTAATAATAAATAAGAATAAAAGTTGACTTTGTTTCTCTTTTTACTTTGAAAAATGGGACATGTTTAAATAAAACACAATTAATGATATTAGTTTTTATTCTCCATCAGGATTCTCCTTCAAAGTTATTTAGCACACTCTCAAATTGTAATTTCTCTGGTATAGTAATAATATTGTTTACTGAAGGTGTTTCTTTATTTCGCAATAGGAATGGTTTGAGTAGAGTAATAAGTTTGTTATCAGTATTAATACCAAAATCAGATTCAGCTTTTTCCACTTGCTTTTCTAGTACATCAACATTGTTCTGAAGATTGTATACTACTTCGCATAATGTTGAAATTTTTTTGGATAGCACATTTATTTCACTGCGGTATTTAGTAATATCTTCAGTTACGATTGTATTGCAATCATTATTTTTTATCCTTATAATTTGGAGTACACTAGATAATTCTTCCAGTCTGGTTAACATATTATCAACAACATCCTGTACTTTTTGAAACCCACTGGACACATCCAGTTTTAAATAAGCAGCGTAGTCTTTTACGGTTTCGTCGAGCATTTTCAGTTTTATATTGATTTATACACCAAAATCTGGAAACGCACTTCCGAAGATCATCATAATTATTTTATCGAAAGTATCTGTCACTAATTTTGACAACTCCCCTAGCGATAGAGGGAATAGATTATACAATTTCACAACTATTTCCATAGTTTTTACGTGGTAACAACTTGTCGAATAAAAGGATCTATTTTAACTGAGACCCTTGACTACAGAAAAGACCCTGATTATCCATGTTGCTAAGAAAATATGTGATTGCAAAATAAGGCCGTGACATTATTATTTACCTATTTCGTAATGTTACGGCAGCATGCAAAGTGTTGCGTTGTATGGCACGACTTCCAAATAGTAGTAGATTCTATATACAATTACATTTTATTAAATAATTTCAAGCTAATATCAGTCTCGTTCAAATCGATTCATGAGATTAATTGAATATAGAATTTCTTGCTCTTTTCCTATTAGGCTGTATATATAGAAATCATTTAATGATCATTACGTCTGTCACTGGTGTCACTTTTATTTACTCTAGTCTGTGACATTTTAGGGATTATTTTGTAGCTTGGATTTAAAGATTTGTTTTGTATCAAATAATTAGACAATGCTGCCGTCGACAGGTTATTTTAAAGGAATAAACTGTCCTTTTTATGATAATGGTTTATGTGACCGACCGTATTGTCATTTTCGACACGTAAAGAAAGAATCTCAACATGTAGTCAATGACAGTATTGAAAGTGAAGCTATTCTTCAAAAACTCGTCTCGGCAGCGGTCCATAAAGTCTTGCAACAAACCGATACCACGGGAACTATATCAGAGACGAGGGCCGACAGTATTAATAATGACTTTACTCAGAGCAACGAACAGAATGCACCGAAAGCTACATACAACCCTACACCTATTGCGGAGCTAAAAAAAATAATTACAGAATCTGAGAACAAGGAAGATGTGAATGAACAAAGAAGAAGACATATCCCAGTACCATATACTCCTCGAAAACCTGCTAGTCTGCCAATAAAAAGGCCAATTGAAACAAATGGTTCTTCAAAGCCATATGTGTTCATACCACCCCCAGTAAAATATACACCAGGTGGAACAGATACCGTGCAATTAGATCCGTACACTCCTAAAGGTGCTCCAGAGGTTGACGGCAAGTATTTACCTGGTTCCACAGCAGAAATACAAGAATATGAACCCAATGAGTCACAAAAGTTGAAAAGCAAAAATAATTATGTTCCTTCAGATAAGAGTGTAAGTAAGAAAAAAATTTTGGAATACAAACCTATTAAATTATCTGCAGCAGCAGAGTCATCCACAGTGACATACCAGCCTACACCCCGCTCATTAGCACCTTGCTTCTCAAGCGATGAAGAGGAACCAGATAATAAGAAAAGAAAATTATCTACCGATTTAAATGGACTGGATGAGCTTGGGGCAGAATTTGATATTCTTGATCAAATATTAGATGAAGAGAAATCAGTGAAGGCTTCTGATATTTATGAGGACTCTAAAAAGTGTCAGGAAGATACTGAGACTAATTCAAAATCTAAACCAGACATGGAAACAAGTATTAGCAATAAAATAGACAAAGAGCACAAAAAAGAGAAGCATAGCAAATCTAGGGACAAATCTAAAGGAGCTTCAGAGCACAAGCACAAAGAAATCTCAGCAGTAAAAAATGAAAATTCTAAAGATAAAGCCAGGATTAAAGATGAAGCAAAACATAAAAATAAAGATGATTTAAAAGATAAAGAAAAAGCTAGACTAGATTCAAAAATTAAATCTAAACATAAAGATGACTCAAAGAAGAAAGATAAACATAAAGATGTATCAAAAGTTTCAGGCAGGCACAAGGAGGATATAAAAGGCCATAACAGAGAGAAATCTAAAGTAGAAAAAAAAACATTGAGTTCTAAGAAATCCAGCAAAGAAAAAGATAGAAGTAAAAATAGTTCTTATGATGAAAAGAAAGAAAAACATAGTAAAGAAAAGACTAAGCACAGCTCTCGAGACAGATCCAAAAGTAAATCATCAAAATCATCAGATAGAGAGTCTAAGAGTTCTGACAAGCCTAATACTGATTCTAAAAGTAGAGATAAAAGTAATCATCACAGGACTCACAAAAGTTCTAGAGAATCAAAGAGTAAGGAGCATAAGAAAAGAAAGGAAAAAGAATCTGTTAGTTTATCTGACAATGATAATGGGCATGAAGAAAATGTTGAATCAAACAATGATGAGTTATATGAATCCTCAGAATCTGATGAAGAATCAAGAGCTCTAGAATGTAAAAGAATATTTGAAGAATATGTACCCGCAGAAATAAATGTTAATCAAAATGAAACAATTGAAAACACTTTAAATAATATAGAAGAAGAGTATGTACCTAGTAAAAAACGGGTTTCAAGAACCTTAGAAAAATATATTAAAATAATTCCTAAAGCACCTGTAAAACCGGACTTCAAGGTGAATGCTGCTCAAGCCATGGCTGAGAGGTTAACTAAAGTTAAAGAGTATCATGCATCTAAAATGAAGGTAGACACTACAAATGAGATTTTAAATAAAATAGACTTGATGAAAAATGCTAAAAGTGCTCCAAGTGCTACTAGTACGAAAATACGAATTGCCCATGTGCCTTATGCATCAACAATGATGACTGCCAAGAAAACTATATCGCCAAATGTAACTGCTATTGGGACAGTACCTTCTACCAGTGCAACCATTAGCCAAACAGTTAAGAAAGGTGTTCAAAGAGTAGCACATTTGCCTAATGAAAAATTTATTGATAGGCCTGGAGTTTTAGAACCATTAGGATCTAAAATCGCGGCTAATATTAGATCTACTTATTTAAACATGATGATTGATGAATGTTTAAAAATTTATTTAGTTGCTACGGATGCTTATGCCAGAGCCCAACATGAAGAATTGACAACAAGTAAAAAGTGTTCAACAGTGCAAATCTATAAAAACTCTGCAGTTTTGACTGTGAGCAGATTAAGGAAAGAATTTCAAGAATGCAAAGGTGTGAAGAAATCAGGATCGGAATGTGTTGCATTACAGAAAGTACCTAATGCATTAACAGGAAGTACAGGCTATGCTGGTTCTTGGAGTTTCGAAAATAAAAGTAGAAGAGGATTTGACACGTCTCATGAATTTACTGGTATTAAATTTTACCAAAACATTCAGAAGTGGATATTGACAGATGAACAATTAAAGGAAAATGGATTTCCAAAATTGCATCCCAATGGTGACAAGGGAAGAGCTATTATATATGGCCAAAAGAAACAAAACCCTCCAAAAGGCTTTATTAGGACTTGTGGCAGATGTAAAAAAGATTATACTGTAAATAAGTTAGGGTTTGCATCTTTGAAAGAAGAATGCATTTATCATCCTAATAATAAATACAGAGTCCGTGGTGAAGCTAGGTACCAATGCTGTGGCCAAGACGGAACTTCTGATGGATGTTGTGTTGCACCCAGCCATGTATATGAGTATGTTGATTATGAGAATTTAAAAGGATATGTTAGAACCATGGATAAAGAAACGGATTACTATGGTATATATTCACTTGATTGTGAAATGTGTTATACAACAAATGGCTTAGACTTAACTAGAGTAACTGTAATTAATACTGATTGTAAAGTTGTATATGAGACTTTGGTAAAACCGTTTCATCCTATTATTGATTATAATACAAGGTATTCGGGCATTACAGAGGAACAAATGGAGGGAGTTAAAACTACCTTGCTAGATGTCCAAGCAACTTTACTTACTATGTTTAATAGTAAAACGATTCTTATAGGTCATAGCTTAGAATCAGATTTTAAGGCACTGAAACTAATTCATGACACTGTCATAGATACAAGTGTAGTTTTCCCTCATAAAATGGGTCCACCATATAAAAGAGCGCTAAGGAATTTGTCATCAGAATATTTGAAAAAAATTATACAAAATTCTATAGATGGCCATGACAGTGCAGAAGATGCAACTGTGTGTATGGAATTAATTGTTTTTAAACTAAAAGAATATCTTAAGACTAGGTGATGGCTCATTTAAATTTCTTCCATTTTCTGACATATAAGGAGAGAAAATCCGGTCAACTATGTATAAATAAACCAACATCATGTTACCTAGATAAACCAGAAGTAGTACTGAGTATAGTACCCAGCTATTGCGAATTTTATAAGTGCTGAATGTTAAAACATAATGTTTATGAAATGAACTGATTCCCTTATAATGTAAAGACAATATTTATGTGTAATTTATTATTGAAGTAATAATTATTGTGTAAAATAATTGTATAAAATTATATTTTCTATTTTTTTACTGTGTTATTCAATATCCTGCCGTAGTATTAAAAGCATCATCAAGCAGTTTTCAGTGTTCACTTCACTTCATTTCACTATAACTAATAAGAAATACCACTTCGACGCACTTGATAAATTGCAAAGGTGAGTGGTAAGTACGAATTATTGAAGATGCTGTGGCAGCCTCTCTTCCTTCAGACCTCCAGCTGCGTAGGGACATTGCTACTCCCAGTGTCTAATACGGAGACTTTTCTCTCCCACCCTCTATCGTATAACATGTGCTAATCTCTTAAACTTCACAATGTGCAGTCTGTTGACAATCGATTCAGCTTTGTAGTTATCTATTTTTCCCTGCTCCTTTAGATTCGGGTAAAGCGGGGCGTGAAACGGCATGCAGGCCGTCATGAGTGGGTGCGCATGTTTCCGTGCAAAATCTACGGTACCTACAGAGCGCTTTCACTTTTGCGACAAAAAAACCTATGCATTTTGTTTTTCGAGTTTTTCTCGAAAGTTCCACCTTATTATATAGGTAATAATAATACTTTCATTTAACAAAAACATATATTTATTATTATTATTGCAAGTTTTTAAATACATTTACATAAAACGAGAAAATAAATAGATATGAGGTGTGTGCTTGTGTATGCTGTTATGCTGAGGTACGAGTATGTGATTGGGTTTGTGAGTGTATATATGTGTTTGTGCATGCGAGTCCGTGTAGATCTCTGCGAGTCTGTGGTTATGAGGAGTGTTCAAGATTTCCTTATCTTTTCACCTTTAACAAATTTTCTACCTCCTCATAACTAAACTCTTGAAGCATTCTAGGTACCTAATAAGGATTTTGTTTCGTGTATGGTTATGTGTCTAAGTTTGAAAGAATTTACAAGTTGATTGTAATTGTGTGGAAAGAGATGTGATCTGAAGCGATGTGAAAATGTGGTTTTGGACGGAACAACTAGGATTTGAAAAAGCATACAAGCAAGCATTTTCCCTGGAAGCATGGATTGGTAATAGCTTGATGCGATAACAGATTTATCGACAAAAATGATAGGTCACGCAATGTTTAACTTCCTAACACTAAGAACCCTGGCTTCTTCGTAAAAAGATAGATAGTGGTAGGAAAACGAAGCAGTTTAGAAAGGGCTGTTTTAAATATTTTTCTTTGAGCTCTCTCTATTGCATATAAAGATATAAGGAATTAAACAAAAGTGAAAACTATTCGACATAACTCTCCAAAAGCACGCGTGAGCACGATCCGAGGTCACATGGCAACTTGATACAGCTTTTGCCGATACCTTACAATGTGATCGTCGTTCCACCAGCACCTTATCCGAGCGAAGACGCGGCGTTCTGTTTGCCGATTTGCGACCTTAATGCAGTCAGTATATACTCCAACGGTTCTGCCGTTAATATTGCCAGCCCTGTATTTTGGATTTGAAAATCCGACCGGTATGATTTCAATTTTCTATATTATTTTACATCTCTTATGTAGGTATATCCGTGCAGAGTCTAATAACAAATGTCAGTGTAGGTAGGTATTCATTTTAGCAGCCTTTGGTATAACTAGATTGAAGAGGTCTTACATATTATATAGTAAGTATCTGGTGTTATTTGTTTAAAGATTTAAGCAGGTATTTTAATTTTTGTTTGGGGAAAGATAAAATCCGATTTATTACAGTATAAACGATCACCAATGTAAAGCAGAGTTAACAAGGGCCAGTCCTTGAGTGTTTGACCGTATGTGTCATATAATCTCGAGCACTGCCGGCTTCGCCTTCAAACTTTAAGTGGTTGGTCCCAGTAACAACTTTATGTGGTTACGTTAAAGACCATATTAGGCGGCTTGAAAATTTACAATAGCAGGACGCCACATACACCGCTTTCACAAATCCGCACTGGATCCCAGAGAGAATGACCTGAATCCCTCTTAACTTGGATAGTTAAAGGTGCATGCTTAGTAGACTGTAATGGGCTGGTGATGATGACCCTAGCATTATCCTGTGCCCTAGACTTTAGTACAGGGCTCAGGGTCTGCTCACTGGTCAACCAGATTTGGCTGAATTTCAGTTATTACGTGAAGAGACTGCCGTCTGACCTCCACAACCAAGAGGGAAACATCATTTATGGTTAAACCAGAGGCTGTTGATGATGATTAATGGTAGAAAAAAATTTCGAAGTTTTCAGGAAATGTCCTTTTATAAAACCGTTATCAAATTCGGTGGTAATAACAGCTCCATATCCAGCCCAGTCGAGAATTTTAGCATATAATTTGAACACGGGCTTGCTCTTGCATTTATTTATACATGCGTAAAAGAAGATTCTGCTGTCGTAACTACCTAGTCACTTGTTGCGGCTGTATTTTGAAAACAATTGACTGGCATGAGATTTGTTATACCACAAAACAGAACTCACCCAGAAATTAGGGATGTGAGCAGCTTTTGGCATAATTGCGGACCCTTTCCATAAAGAAGTAGAAGACTGCCTTACTAAAGTTTTGCAATCTAAATAATAAGAGTGTTCATGATCATGTGCCTCGCCCGGCTACCATGTTAAGATTTTTCAATTAAAGTGTTTTTGAACCAATGTATGTAGTGGCAGACTCTTACTTTTAGACTGCTTAACATCAGAAAGAGTTTCTTTTTATTTTTTACAATATACTGACACTGTTATTGAGTGTAGTTTTGATAATTCAGTCAGTCAGGGTTAACTCAGAAAGAGTGTAATTTTAACTTGCGTTAAAAATCAAGGGCTTCTATAAAATAAATAAGTAAATTTTTTCTGTCAATTACACCAATTATTTAGATCCAAGATAAGTATCATTAAGAACTTGTGTTATGGATACTAAACAACAGATAAACATACTTATATACTATTCTTTTTTGTAAATACATACTTAATATACATATGAAAACACAAAGACCAGAACAAATATTCGTGTTGATATATATATAAATATATCAATAAAATTCTTAATTTGGCATTTCAGTTCATATTCTACTAACAAGGTATGCTGATTGATCAAAACCAACAAAAAGTATGGGATAAATGACACAAAAACATTCAAAACCGAAAATAATATTTTACTAGAAGACAAAATATTACATATACATAAAAAATGCCTTCACAACATGTAAGACATTCAAACTTATAGCTTTATGAAAACAAGAACCTGCTACACAGTATTTCACAAACCATTCACTGGGACATTATGCCCTTGCATAATTTTGTGCAGCAGAATGACAAATACATTTTAATATATAGTTTTATATAAACACTTGTACTATGTAAGGTAAACACTGTCTTAAACAATCATTGTAACAAAATATGGCATTCCATGGAAAATAAACTTAATTACAGAAATTAGTTTGCAAGGCAAATAGAGTATCTTTAATCTTCTTCTATTATCAATGGCTTCTTTATATATTAAATTAACAAATAAATGTCAAGTAATGAATGCTGCACTTGGGTATCAAGTGGTCACCCATGACACCCTAGAGTAGATTACAACTGTTGATTTTAAAATTTACGATGAGGGTTATGATTGAATTCCTTTCAATCACCACTAATGTGATGCACAAGAAGTGCATTGTAGTATATACAGTACATAATGTGAATGCACAACAAAAATCAGCATAAGAGAATTTATTTCTAGTAATTTTTTTAGCCTTGTTAGCTGTTTTTTCTTATCTTAAGTTACCTTTTCTCATAGAAAGCCATAGAATGCTTAGGTATGTTATAATTACTAAAATATTTTATAAATAAAACAGGAAAACTACTAAAAGTTTTAAGATGAGACAAATGTATTTTTTACAATAGTTCAATAAAAGAGGCATTATTGCACAGCAATATTATAAATGTACACATAAAGATTTAATTTCAAAGTCAGGCAGATGAGTAAACCTTGAATTTAGCTAAACAATTTCATGTAGATAAGCTCAGTATAGTTCGACAAGAATTAATAACAAAAAATAAATAATATACATGTTTTCAGCAGATAGCCAGTTTTCAATGTTTAATGATAAACAGTTTCTACTAATCTTAATATTAGTGGGTTGTGGTTAATGGTATAGTTACTATATATTGTCTTGTATAAGCAATAATTATTTAGCAAACTGAAATGAACTTGCATGGATTATCACCTTCAACTGTTTCAGATCAAGATGTCACACAACTTGGGTTATTCATAAGGTTACAACACAAGTCCCAATGAATTTATATCAGGCAATTGCCGGTCTCATCAGCACAGATGTATCTGACTCTGGTACCCAAGCTATCCCCTGCTAATCAATAAACGATTGTTCTACACATGCTTTTACCCGTTTTTCATATTCCCTTCTATTCTCCTTGTAGAGTTGTGCTGCCATTGAATTCGCCGGAGAGTTGGGGTTGGGGTCACTAAGCAAAGACTGGAACAAAATTATTTATTATGAAATAACAATGATTATAAAATAAACTCAATATCAGGTGCGACATGCTCCACTGGTATGCAACAAAATGAGTAATTACCATTAAAAACTTCTTGTACCATAGTACATTGTATTTTTATAAACTGATGTGGTTTTACTTGATTATAAAGAAAGCTTAACCACCAAATATGAATAAACTTTTCTACAATAATATTTATTCACATTAAAATCCCTGAAAGTCAATTTCAGGATGCAATTGACATATAAATTTGGTCTATATAATTAACTGACTTCATTTATTATATTTAAAAAACAATGAACACTAGTTGATTTTTATTTTATAGTAATTCTGATTGAATCTGTTATGTATTTGCCAAAATATTAATATTAGAAAGTAAAGGCCTGTTTCCCAGAGTTCAATTAAGTTTTCATTAGTGTTAACTTGACAGATAATCATTATAGAACTGAAATTTGAACTGCAGAGTGCCTCTTAATTAGACATTGTGAATCAGGTTCTTAATGATGAAATTTCACACAATATTTACCTGTATAGAAGTTAAAATTGCTGAAACATCATAGGTAGGACTCCATCTGTTTTGCAGGATGTCTAAGCAAATGCCACCATCTGCATATACATTGGGATGAAACATTTTTGATACAAATCGAACTGTAGGTGGCTTATTGGGATACTCTTCTGTGAATTCAATTGTTAACTTGAATGTACCATCCTCAAATGGAGTATCATGTGGTCCAAATATCACAGCATTCCAGATCATGATGTTGTTGTCAGTGGGAGCACCTGAGACACCAGTTGGCGGGTCTTCTTGAAGGCTGGAAATACAATAGACCAAAACCTTATAATAATGTATTATTTAATGCGATCAGACTACCCTAATTAGACACCATTACTTTACAAAGGTAGGTATTACTTTTACACAATTTTTATATAGGTCTATATCTGTGTAAAGAGAAAATACTTTAAGTTTTATTATTTTCTATATAATTATAAAGCTGTAATTACAATAAAAAAAAAAATTTTCTTTAGGGCTGTGTTCGTAGTTTACAACCCAGAAACCTATTTTTTAGTTACAATTATGTACATTACAATGGCTAACCTAGATAAAAGTTTAATAGTTTCTTGCTTATAGTGACTAGTCGTAGGTATGTAAATATAAAGAATTGTATGATTTAAAGTTATAACATTTAGCGCTGATTTTGTTATAATAGAATGTAGAACAAAATAGAAATCGATGGATATGACAGTGATGTAATTTGATGAATCAGCACAATACTTCGGATTTTGTTGTTAACATTGAAAACCACTTTAAACACCATCTTGTTTATTGAAGATTTTAGCCTACAAACTGAAATTGGTTCCTAAATAAAGACGTACCGTTTGAAATCTCTCATTAGGCGTCTTCTAGCTGGAGTTGACATTTTGATATAATCTCAATAAATTAAAGCTAACACGGCGAAATATCTGAAAACAGTATTCGCAGCTAATATTACATGCGACGAATAAAGCACAAAGTTTTCTTTTAGCACAATAAACGTTCACCCTTTGTCGTAAAAATTGTCGTGTCGTCACGATTGGATTGAATGTAATGGTTTGGTTTTGGATGGTTTGTCAGGTATAGACAGAGAGGTCGGTCCGAAAAACGAACGAAACGAAATTAGAAACTTTTAATGCGTTGCCTGCGTTTAGAAAATGAATGTTATTTTTTTAGTGGATTTTATGGCCATGGAAATAATTCCACTTGTATTGGAGCACGGAAACCACACTCATACTAAAAATAAATAGTAGACTAAAAATTATTTTTAGCTGTTACAAATTTCAAATTTCAATTAAATCATAAGTTTGATAAATAAAATTTAGTTTTTTACTGACCAAAGTATGTACAAGTTTAAATGAAAAGGCGGGTTTGTTACCTCATAGTCGAAAATATTACCCGTAAATGTATTTTTATATTTTGACGTGACAACGTCTTATAAATTGGTTTGCCGGGTGACACTTCAAGAAACTGCGTTACGCTCCGCTCAAGTTATGCGGTCACAATGAGAGCGAGTGAGAGGCACGCGTCCCTTCCACTCGGGCATGGTTAGCCCGCCTAAGAGCGAGAGAGACAGACATAAATATAATTCTTTGTATAAATAAATGTTTTAAATTGTTACTATTATTTCAGCTTTCTTCAAAGTCGTTGTCACGTAAATCTTTCGCCCGTATACCGACTTTACAGGCAACCAATTTTTTTTTTAATTCTATTACCTACCGTTAAATATAAGTAAGTTTTAGGTACTTCGATGCACATAGCCCACTCTGACCTCACTATCTATTAACAATATGTTCCATTTCCATGATATTTTTTCGAAATATACAATATTATACATATTTAAAAAATAAGTATTACTTATATTGTCATTTATATTAATATTAAATTATATTGCAATTTTTCTTATCCTTGTCAAAAAGTATTGTTTCACTCCGTATGTCTCCTATTCATTATTCATTTCTAATTTATTATGTCTTTAATGTAGGCTTCTTATTATTTATTTCTTTTCTCTTTTTTGCCTATTTCAAATAAAATGTATGTTATACATTACAAAAAAATAAAAAACTAAACTTAATAAAATAACTATAAAGTTAAGTACATAAATGAATATGAAAGTTGCTACATATATAAAAAATATAGTCTGCATGAGAACAAAACTTTGTTTTAAGAATTTGGCAAGAATTCAGAATGTCTGTAGGTAAAGTGTTTAGCTAATATGGTATGCGTTTGAGCAATACTCGTTACATATTCTTGGTACCAAATACTTGTTTTGTGCCACACAGCTCTAAATACTTTTTCGTGATCATATGAGACATTTATATTCCAAATTAGCTGGTACAATTTTGCCAATTTTAAAAAAAGTATAATAATTTCCTTTGCACTTCTTTTTAGTTTTATCGTTATTTACTAACTTCCTAATTCTTAAAAATCCTTACACTGGCTAAATGCAATAACAACACGAATCCACTGTTAAAAAATAAAATGAAAAATAACTGTCAATGTTAATGGTCAATATTGTGATGTCACTGTCATGCATGTCACCATTGCACTGATGTCAATGTATAAGTAAATTGAATAAAATAAAATATTTATAAAGATGCAATACAACATTTTTTACAATTGTAGCAGTTTGTAACGGTACTTGCTTGTTTATTAATTTACTTTGAAAACGGATATCAGCCATATTGCAGTGTAACATAAGATCATAAAAATGTACCAACAACTTGTTCAATCAGAGTGTCTGATTAAATGAATTAATATATAATTCTTAACTTTATTGAAAGGTTTTTATCTCCCCAAACAATTACAAAATACTTTGGTCTAACCTCTGTTGGATCTTTCTAACGGAATAAATACAATAAAGATTTAAAAATGAGTTTTTTCATGTCTGGATATTCAACTGAGCTTGAGGCTTGATAAATATTAATTGCATAAAGTATAATAATTTTTATATTCCTTAAAAATCCAAAGTATTGTTAGTAGGAATTGATCATTAGGAAAGGATCACTGAAGCAAACAGGGTATCATCAAATTTCATTTTAGGTTAATAACACAATTATTTCAAATAAGTAACCCAAAAAATAAATCGAATCATGTATTTTTAAGAACCACTACTTCATATTATCATCCCCTTATAAATAAATATTCTGATATAGTGACATAATAATAATAATAAATAACAAATCTTTATTGTCCTTCAAAGGTTAGTATTACATGGGTTGATACTACATCTTTTAAGTTTAAGAAATTTGTGTTAGGCGAGTACCCTCCTTGCTTTGGTACATATAAGAACGTAACTAGACTTAGATTTATCATAATTATTAAGTATGTATTTTAAATATAAATATTTAATATAGACATGTACAACAGTCATGGAAATAAGCACTTCAGATTGCTCTTTTAGTCTGACTAAATAATAAGAAAGCTTGCATACCATGCACTATAAAACGTGTTTAATAGTAATACAGCTACCTGATGAAAGTGGTCAGCCCAGCCTATGGACGCTTGCAACACTAGTGACATCATTAGCGCATTGACAACCATCAAAAACCATTATGCCCTTTTTTTTTAAAAGCCACATACTTTAAACTCTTAGGAAAACCTTAGTAGAAAGTTTCTTTTGCAGTGTTCTGTTGTGAGATGCCTTATATGTTGTTTAACATTTTAGTTTCCAGTTTGCATTTGGTGATAAAATAGAAGAGCCAATCAGAACGCTGATGAAATAGCTACATAGAGAAATAAGAAAAAAAACATGAATGATCCATCTTCCAAGAAAATACTTTTCAATAAATCAACTGTAAGAATACTACTTTTTTTAAAATTTCATATCGATTTACTTAATTACAGCATTTGCATATAAAATCAACATTAAGTCAGTCACAATCAAGGGCAAACTTATACCCAAGTAAATTATCTATTTGTCAAAAAGCATATTCATCTATTTTCTTTCAATTAAGACCATTACTCTCAACCTCGTAACTTAAGAAATAAAAATTTACTCGCTCTACCGACATCTAAGCTATCTATATTTCATTCTGGGCCCTATGTAATGTGTATCAAGATATATAATAAAATACCACAACAACTAAAAGAAACCTCCAGCTTCAATATATTCAAGAATAAATAGAAAAAATACTTGACCAAAAAATGTTATTACAATACAAAAGAGTTTTTCGAGGACAGAACTAAACTGTAACACAGTGTAAAATATAAATAAATAAATAATAATTCAATTAATCAATGTTAAAGTAAATAGTATAAATATACCGGAAAAATAATAATAGGAGGTATATATGAGTATAATAATATATATGTATAATATAATCTAAGATTAATTAAATAGTATGTAAGTAATTTTATATTAAAATTGTGTTGCTGCACCCTAACAGGGTATCATGTATGTACCTTTATAAGGTCCTATGTCTACTCATGATCGCAATAAATATTTGAAGTTTGAAGTATTAGAGGCTTTACAATGAGGCTTATTTGGTGTTTTGGACTCAACATGGAATATCTTTAATCATGGATAAATCCCACTTGTATATGTTGTCAAAGATGTTATGCCAAATAATACACCAGACTTACATGTAAAAAGATAATAATGCCTAATTCCAAAGAAAAAAATATTTAATGTTTAGAACTTATATATATATATAGAATATTATATGTGCAATTCAACTTTTTTCACATTCTAATAATCAATCTTACAAAGTCCACTGCTGAACATTGGCCTAATTGGTATTTTTTACAGTCAATATAGTGGATATAATATTCCCTATTTAAATTAAAATTACTAGAATATTTATTTATTTCATTAATCATACTCCTACATCATCCTACCATACCTTCTACCATACATCATAATATCCAATTTCTCTTTAACCATTGCAACTTACCTTTTTCTGTTTCAGTTATTCAGCTTAAAAGCAGAGTTATTAAAAAAACGAGAAGAGGTAAATGAAAAGAAAAGCCTTCCACAACACAAGGTTGAGAATTTCAAGCCGACAATACCAAAGTCTCACAATGAAGGCAACAAAAAAGTTGATCAGAAAGTTGGTTTCAAAGATAGGTTAAATGCAATAGATGCTGAAGAGTTGGAGGCCAGTCGCAAAGTGAGGTAATTGTTTCCAAATTATGTAAATATTGTAATTAGGTCTACCTTAGACTCTGGTCTATGAGTTGTTAGTCTTATTATTTCATTCCAAGATAAGTATCACTAAGCACTTGTGTTATTGATACTAAATAAATACTTTGTTTTGTAAATACATACTTAATGTACATAGGAAAACACCTAGACTAGAACAAAAAATCATGTTTATGCACACAAAGATTTATCCCTCATGGGATGGAACCCACTTCAGCAGCTATACAGATGCGTATATCGACGTTTAAGAATCAATAATGTCTATCTCAAAAAAGTCAACTTTACAGTAGATAAAAAAAACATTTCTTCGCTTTAGTAAATAAGTTTACAGAAATGTTTAAATCGATAAAAAAAGTCAATAAATGCTAGAAATACTGTTAATATTGAGATGGCTGTTTGCACAAAAAATGCCAAATTGAACTTTAAATGTATCAATTTAAAAAAGTAAAAACAGCCAAAATTGAGATAGACACCATTGATTCTTAACCGTCGATATATTCAGACGCGTATGCTCGCCACCACTCCATATGTATTGTCGTATTATTACATGAAATTTAAATTTATTGCAGTAATGTTTGTACCAGATACATATTGTTTAGTTAATTAATTTTTTGTAATTATTAACCACTCTCCCCCTTTTGTCAGCTGAGTAAGCAAAGCTCTGACCCCCCATGCTTAAACATTGGTACTTTTGTTTGTAAATCCCTTCAAGTACTGGTTATTGCTTCATTAACAGCAGATATCAATATATATACATAAATTTAATGAAGCAACTAATTGGGTGCATAGTGATTCTACCAAGATCTTAGAAACCCATGCTAAACTCACCTGCAAGTATTGCACCTACCTTGAAACAGATGAGGATCTGGCCAAAGTTCCCGATATTACGTAGGACAGTTGGTCCTTACACATTATTGGCGAAACGTGGGCGTCTAATATTCCTCAGCCTAACCCTTCGGGATACAGGATTGATTGTCTATAACTAATTGAAAACCCTAAATATCCTATTTGTTACTAAAATAATTGGCACCTACTCTATTAATTTTGTAGATTAGCATTAGAAAAAAAGGCTGAGTTATATGAACACTTGGCAGATAGTTCCGGTAATTCAAAACTAGGTGGCCAATTCCTAGTAGACTTTGACAGTAAAAAACAATTGGAAGAGAAATCTGCACGAAAACAAGCAGCCGATGAACAAAGTGATGAAGAACACAATACGGTATATAAAAATGAAGAAGACGGTGATGACTGGTAAGACCAAACACAATTTTTTGAAGTAAATAGCATTTAAGGCTGTATTAATATAATTCTTGAATGCCAAAATACTAGCTTCTTCGAATCTGGCTGAGTCTGTGTCCAGTACCCAGTACACAAAGTCAGTATATCCGGAATCCATCTCTCTTTCTCTATCGAGAGAAGGCTGAGCTGAGATGATAAAAATGTATCTGCTGCGATCAAAAGACTGCCCAGGAAATGAGAAATATTTTTATAAATTATTGACAAAACCCCAAAGGCAGCGGAGGCAACTGAGCGCCCTGTTGTTAGAATTGTTAAAGTTGAACAACAGGGCCTCATAGCTTAATAACTAACACATATATAGTGATACACCTGCCTCGGCCAATCCGCACTGGGTCCGCGTGGTGGAGTGTGACCCAATACCCTCTCACCTTGGTATGTGAGAGGAGGCACGTGCTCAGTAGTGGGACGTTTATGGGCTGAGATGATGATATAGTGATAACTAGGAAAAATATCTTACTTGACTGCGATAAATTCGATATTAAATGGCACATTTGACTGCCCTCTGTGAACTTTGCTTTCCTTTATGAGCGCTTGGTATTGTGTTTTATTTATAAAAATTCATCATCATCAGCATACATTCGTTCACTGCTGAACATAGGCCTCTCCAATGGCGCGTTACTGAGCTCGATCTTCAGCTCTCCTCCAACCGCTGCCAGCCGTTGTTAGTATGTCGTCGCTGGAGCGACCGAAAACGTAATCTTGGAGCTGGAGGGCGTCCTAAATTACGTTTTCGGAGCCGTGGTCTCCACTGCAGGTCACGTCTACCCCAAAGGGATGCGAATTAATAAATACTTTTACTCAATTTGTTAACAGGGTGGACTTTACTGATTGCTTGGGCCGCACTAGAAAGTGTCACAAGACAGACTGGCAATTTTATATGAAGAAGGATAAAGAACTGAAGAGAACTATTTCAAAAGAAACGGACATATCTAGTGAGGAGGAAAGGGTAAGTTGAGTTTAATAATGCCCATATCTGCATTGTGCGCTTATGGTTGTGGGTTTAGTTCCCACACATGAAAAATATTTGTTAGCTAGAAAATGAATATTTTGTAAAAGGATGTATTTACATATTTAAAAATGTATCCGTGTATATTTGTACGATATATCTAATACAAACCCATAACTTACTTGCATACATTTTATAGAAATTAATAGTTTATTTCTGCCTTTTTTTCAGGAAACTAGTCCGAAAAAGGAAATGCCATTTCTTGTACAGAAAACCAACGACTACTTACAATCGTTACGAGAAAAGTGGGAACAAAAGGAAAATGAGCTGGTTGGCAAAGACAGAGACATTCATTACCAAGATTTACTTTTTGATGGTATAAGATTTTATCACGTAATATTTGCACATACATGTTTCAAAAGTACAATAAGTCAAATTTGATTATTATAACAATATATTGTAGTGAAAACAAGCATCTAGTGCCGTGAGGTACCAGCCCAGAATTGTGCCACCCCCCTCATCTCACGGGGAGTCGTCGGAGTCGATTAAGAGAAATCCTACCGGATGATGAGCAGCAGCGTCATCCTGCCTACTCTGATCACAACCCACCTGCCCAGCGTGTGATTATGGGCAGATATCAATATAATGTAATTCTTTGGAGAGAACAACGTTCAGCAGTGAACTTTATAAGGCTGATATTATAATGATAGTATAAGAATGGTCGCTATATAGTCGAACATAAAAAAAATCTAGAAAAATAAAACTGACATTTATGTGAGGTGCAATTTACATAACGAACCATTTAAAAATTTTCAGAGGCTCGTATCCACGGCGTGGGGTACTACTCATTCAGTACCGAGGAGACTGAGCGTCGGAAGCAGATGGAAGAGATGAACAAACAGCGGCAGGCGACGCTGAAGGCGCAGGAAGAGGCTGAACAGGTTCGAAAGAAACGCGATGAGCTGATGGAGGCCCGAGTGGCGGCTGCTAGGGCTCGACAAAGGGCAAGGGCTGGTCTTCCTCCAGAAGAACCCAAAGGTCAGTAGAAAATTTATAAAATACGCATTATTAATCCTTGAGTGTATTTTCATTTTAACTTAACTTCATAAAGTTCCAAATGTACTCTCACCAAATAGCAGCGCGTCAAGAAATAGGTACTGTGTGGTTTTGAAGAAGATTGTCGTGAAGGGTCTTAACGTCTAGTTGACTCTTCAATCAGTAAATAAAAAATAACATATAACATTACCTTTCTATATAAATTTCGTTTTATTACAGAAAAAGAAAAAGATTTCACGGCATGCTTATTAGAATTTCTGACACAACAAAAAAATGAAGCTGACGCTGCTGCAAACGAAGCGGAAAAGAAAGCTAAAGAGGAAAAAGAGAAAGAGAGGCAACAATTACGAGAAGCTCATATAAGAGAGTGGGACTTAGGCAAAGATGGAATTGATGGCAAAGTGAAGAAGTTCAGAGAAATGAGTCAAGAAGAATATGTCGAGCAACAGCGGAGCAAACGCATAGAAGAGTTTGCCCCTCCACAGGCTTCTTCTAGTAAGAAGTCTGACTTTGTGTATAATGACCAAGGCAGAAGACTTACATCAAATTCTGGCACCGCCAAAACATGGGATGATGTCAGACCTATAAAAACTCCACCTCCACCAGATATTGGTGAAGTAACTGATTATGGTGAAAAAAGAAATCTCTATTTCTCTACATTAAATGCACCTGCACCCCCAATGAGGTATAAGAATTTTGTCAAACCACAAGAACCTGTTTTAATAGAAAATGAATTAAGTGATGACGATACTATAGAAAAGGAACCGAAATTAGAAAAAAGAAAACTCAATTCTGATCATGCTGAAGTAGAACCACCTCCTACCTACGATTACTATGGTCCAACTCCTAAACAATCTAAAACAGAGAAACCATTCAACTCCAATATAAATGAAGCTTATGCACAAGGTGCAAAAAGTCTGGAGCACAAGTCGGAAGCTAGAAAAATATCGAAACAATATGACTTTATGTTTGATTGAGTAAGTTTAAGGAGAAATAAAAGAAATAACTTCTAAATTTTTGTCTTTATTTTTTGTTTCTAATACTTAATTAAATTTTAGACTAGTATCACATTAAGAATACTAAAATTTGTAAAGAATTAAATGCTATGAACAAGCTATGAATATTAACTTCGATAAATCACAAAATTATTCATTTTGATTTGAGGGTACCGCAAGATATTTCAATTAAATATCAGATATTGGTACCGAAGTAGTAAAAGCAAAGTGTTGTATTTATTTTGCAATAATAATCTATTTTATTACTTTATTACGATTTCTAACTATTTAAAATGTCTTTTGATCTTTTCCGTCCGATAATTATTTAAAAAATGACTGTTATGAATATATACACAAAGCAGTGATTGAACGTTTCAAATATTTTCACTCAAAATTTTATAAAGTATGTAATTACTATTATTTCACTCTACATTCTCTAGAACAATATATATTTTACAAAATAGTAATAAATAAATAATTTAATAGATATGAGCATAAAGAAAAACTAAAGGATACAGCTACTGCATTGTTTCGCATAGATTTAGTAGGATTTGGGTGCATTTCACTAGTAGATTTGGTCGTTAAAGTACTAAATGCAGTTGTCTCTGTAGATTTCTCAGTAGTCATCATGTTTTGGCTTGTAGCTAGTGTCTGTGTTGTAGCTTTATCAGTGGTAATGGTTAAACTTAAATTTGGTTGGGTAATTTCTGCTGTTTTTTCACCAGTCACCATATTGCCTGCATTGTGTTGAAGCGCTTCAGCAGTAGGCAATTGCATACTTTGTAAATCGTTGCTCACATAGAAGTCTTCTGCTTTCATAGTTTGTGTCATAACCGTTGTTGTTTCTACACCTTTCATTGTGGTCGTTTCTTGACTAGGCGCTACAGTCACTTGCAGTACCGTACTTACAGTAGATTCGTTTTCACTTGATGTAGTATGCTCTGTATTAGGAAAGCTAATACTATTATCATTATTGGTTTTGGTTCCTCCACTTGGTAGATCGGATTGCATGACTGCAGCATCTTTGGATTTGTTATCAAAATTATCTACTTTTATCGTATCGCTTATTTCATTTTCAACATCATTCTTGACTTGTTCTAAATTAGGCTCATTTGTAAAATTGCTGTTGACATGAATATTTACATCCATATCGGTTTGAATGTTGCTTATGATTTTGTGTTTGTTCAATGGCTTGTTCGATATTAAGGCGTTTCTCTTTTTAATTCTATTTTTGGTGGTTTTGCCAACGGCCTTTGATAAGGCTTCAAATGCTTTAATTTCCCTCTCGGAGTTTACTCCGTTGCAAAGTTCCCCGCGGCAAGGACATGTCATTCGGTATGTTTTGGTAGAGTTACAGTATAAAGTGTAGCATTCATCTTGATAAAACTTAACGCAGTATCGGGACTCCACTAGAGCTGTTGAAAGAAATAAGCTAAATTAGTTTTCTGTTTAAGTATGCCTTTCATGTTTGTAAGTACCTATTGGTTAGTTTCTTCAGTTTTTTAGTTTGACTGTGCCATGTTTTGCCGGCTTAGATTAGCATCACCCTCTATCGTGATCGTGGCGTGAGAGAAACTATACCGGACGATGGACAGAAGCATCACATTGCGTCATATAGGCTAATACCTGATCCGCTATCACTAACCCGTCTGCCCAGCGTGTTGTTTTAAAGGAATTTCCCCCTTTCTAGGCATATGTTTAGCAGTCGACTTCTAATGGCTGAGATGATGATGTTGAAGTTTAATTAAGTACCTAAATTACGACAAGAACCTTTTGATAACGGGCATGCACATGTGAATTTAAAAGAGAGATCTTTTTATGACCCATCGTAAAAAATCAAAAATTTTGTGATATCGCTCATTTGGTGCAACAACGTCGTAATTACATATTTAAAAAAAAAATGTGCTTAGAGCCTAAAGTTTAGACTAGCATAAGAAGTTATATTTATTACTATTCTGTTTATAAAGAATCTGCAAACCGCGACCGGAGTAGCCGGTCATTTGCGACTTATTTTGCATTTGCAAGATCACTTGGTTATCTGCTCCTCTGGCGAGTCGCAAGACGGCGTTCCTAGATACTGGTGCATTTGTACCACAAGAACATCGCACCTTAAAATGTAAGCTCTTACCAAGCACTGTGACTGTAGGCATGGACGGCCGACGAAGTCAATGGACCTTGCCCCATTAATTCCGTGCATGATCTTTATTGCTACAAATAGAAAATTTTACTTACCATTTATTTAGGCGAAACTAAGAAATAAAAGTGATGCACATACTAAGAAGGAAGTGCGAGTAGACCGCGTCATAGGCGGTCACTTTGGCTAGTCGCTGGACGGCGCTATTTCACTGTGTTGTATCTGCTCCACGAAAAGACCGCACCGGTTAGCAGGCTTTCGCCAACTGTAAACATGGATGTGGACCGTATGTGGTAATGTGGCGACGACAGCACAGTGTGAGTAGCCATGGCCGCAGGTGGTCTTAGGTCCTCGGGTGAGTGGAAAGCCCTATGACTGTAAAGATGGATGTGAACCGTACGTGGTGATGTGGCGACGACAGCGCAGTGTGAGTAGCCCTGGCCGCAGATGGTCACGTGGTGCACGGGTGAGTGGCAGGCACGATGACTGTAAGGATGGATGTGAACCGTACGTGGTGATGTAGCGACGACAGCGCAGTGCGAGTAGCCCGGGTCGCAGGCGGTCACTTGGTCCTCGGGCGAGCCGCAAGATGGCGCTCTTTGGCTGCGGTGCACCTGCTCCGCGAGGGGACCGCACCAGTAACATTGCAAGCTCTCTACACACGCTGTAACTGTAAATAATTAAAATTTGGGTTAGTTGGTGCATTAATGCCAATTAATATCACAAATCGAGTGGAGTAGAATGCTCTGACGACTTACAATCCTAAATATGTCAATTATAATTAATAGAAGGAAGGTCGTATATAGACGTCGTAGTCAAAGACATAAAATAAAGTAGCGCGGGAATTGTTAAAAAGATATTTTTAATCCATCACTTGCTTACAATGGATTTCCGCAAAGTAACGCCTGAATCAATAAATTATATAAAATATTACTTTAAAATAAGTAGAAGCGAAAAAAATAGTATAGCATTTTTATCTCTCTTGGGATTGACATTAAAAACGTTCACGTTAAGATCTTCTGAAGAAATTGTTATGCGATTTTTACTGGGATAGAAGGAAAATAAAAGTGTAAGACACTTTAGAGGATTAGCTTTACACTTTAATTTTTATTCATGTCAACGTTAAAAGATAATGAATATAAGTTCTGAAAAACCCCTTGTTTTACAGTTAAGTCTAAAAACATGTATCCATGACACAAAATATTGGAACAAGCTAATGTAAATTTAAGTGCACAAGTTTTAATAATTATTACAGTTGTTAAAATCCAATCCTACTATCAGGTTATGTAAGGTTATTTTCGAAACGTGATAATGAGAGCTTAACAAAGATACAACATTCTGTAAAGGCGTATGGAGTGAATACACAAAGTCAAAAGTCAAAATACGAACTCTGGCGCACATAACAGTGTCTGGTAAGCGGCAATAGGTTTGCCACATATTACGTGGAACGTATAAGTGGCGAAGTGTGGTCGTATAATATTCCTCAGGCATACTAAGCAGGCGTGAATGTATGTAGGTATGTATTTTAAAGTCAAAATCATTTATTCAAGTTAGGCTCAATAGAGCTCTTAATGTTTGACTTTCAAAACTTTAACGCGCCCATTCACTGATGGCGGGAGCTTCATCGTATCGATTATATTAGAAAATATGTCTTGTAAGATTTGTCAGAAACCATAAAAATAAAATTTTAAGAAAACTACATTTAATATTGCTCTTGAGCGGCGATGGCCGAGTGGCGAAACCCTGGGCTCTAAACATCTAAGTCGGGATCTAGGGCAACCGGGATAATATAATAAAGAATATGATGATTTAATATTGCAATTTATATATAATACTTTAATTGACTGACAGGCATTATAGCTAAGCACGTGTCCAATTCCGTCCAGCCACGTGTTGGCTGCTATTCACGTAATGCAGCCGTCTCGTCACGTAAGTTCCCTCGGGCAATAGTCTCTAATCATTGTAAATATTGGTAGAAATCTCCAGTTTCCCGCCTTACTGATCGATTTTGAGGGTAGCCGAGCCTCAGTGGTGTTGCTGAATGCTACTACCTTAATAATATGCTTAATAAACTTACGCCACACTTAAATTTGAAGCGCTCGTAGCTCTGCGATGCTGGGTGGTCGAAAACGATCACCAAAGTAAAGCAGAGTTTACAGAGGTCAGTCCTTGGATGGGTGACCGTTTGTGTGGCATTTGATATCGAGCGCTTCCGTGCTTCGGAAGGCACGTTAAGCCGTTGGTCCCGGTTATCACTAAATGTGGTAGTCGTTAAGCCATGTTAGAGGCCTAATGGGCGGCTTGATAAATTCTAACAGCAGGACGCCATACACCTGCCTCCACCAATCCGCACTGGGTCAGCGTGGTGGAGTATGACCCAATACCCTCACACCTTGATATGTGAGAGGAGGCTCGTGCTCAGTAGTGGGACGTATATGGGCTGAGATGATGAAATTTGAAGACTTTATAAACTTTATAAATTTCAATGGCTCAGTGATACGTTGAAGGCACTGATGACACTTAAATATTACGGCTTTAATAGCTTTTTAAAAATTAATAAATAATAATCAAAAACTTGGTTACCATAATTCGTTAATAATACGACTTTAATTATTATTTTCACCTTCGCTATTTTGTTTTAACATTTTATACACATTACCTAATTTGTTGTTAATATTTGACGACCGATATGGCGTGTTGGCAAGTATACCCGCATTCCACTCCTGAGGTCGTGGGTTCGATTCCCACACAGGACAAATATTTGTGTGTATAAATATGAATATTTGTTCTGGTCTGGTTGTTTTTCTATGTATATTAAGTATATATTTACAAAAAAAAAAGTATCTATGTATGTTTATCCGTTATTTAGTATCCATAACACAAGTTCTTAATGATACTTAAATTGGAACTAAATAATTGGTGTAAGTGTCCGAAATATTTATTTATTATTTATTATTATTCACATATATTTATTTAATTTACACATAATTTATATTTTTTACAATTATTATATAACAAAAAAGAAAAAAATACAATACTGTAAAAAATATAAAAAACGGAGATCGCCGGTCGCGAGGTAACACCCAAACGACTGGCGGCTAGGGCTGCAGAGAGAGAAACCTTCTGACAATGCGCGCCGTATCGAGAAGCACTGCCTTTTGTATCTGACCCTTAACCCAGCTACCTAGCTTGAGCTTCTTAAGATTTTGGTCGAAGCTCTTCGCTATCAACCCGTTGACCGTAACCACTATTGGAACAATCGTCGCTGAGTCCACATCCCACATGGCAGAAATCTCGTGGGCCAAGTCCAGATATTTACTTAATTTTTCCTTTTCTGCCTTCACGAGATTTTCGTCATGTGGAACTGTGATGTCAACAACAATTGCCCGGCGCTCTGATCGATCCACCAAAACAATATCAGGCTTATTGGCGAGAATAGTTCTGTCAGTGATGATGGATCGATCCCAGTAGAGCAATGCATGACCATTTTCAAGAACTGGCACCGGTTCATATCTATAGTATTATTATTATTATTATTATATTATGTTAAAATACACATGTATTAGTGAACTCCTTCGCATAACTGAGCTTAGCCTATCCTTATGTTTTATTTCTAACCGTAAAACAATAAAGGTACTGAAACTAACAAACTAGGAACTTAAAAGCGCATCCATAGAAGGCGAGACTTTTTACTTAGGTGTTTTAGCTGAAATTTGTGCCAAAAGCAGTCTGTAAAAAGATATAAGTAATGTTGGTGGTTTCTATCACCATAATGACAAAAATATTTCTGGACAATAGTAAATAAAAGATAGAATACTTTTAGTTGGGGTTATTCGTAGCCAAAGTATGATTGACCGAATGAAATAGACCGTACCTCCCGCTTAACATCAGAAAGGCTGTATGTCTGGTCTGTCTGCATCCAAAAAAAAGTTAACGTGACACGAAGCCATGATGCGTACGTACTGGTGCGTACCCAAAATAGTTCAGAGCTCAGACTTTTTTGTACCTTCTAATAAATAACATGTGTGTAAACCTATAATCTCTGAACCTAAGACAGACAAGACCGTTAATCAGATTTAACAAATGCGTTTACGCACTGCCTTCCGGCCAAAAGGGGACCGAAAGGGGGTGTGGGACTCACCACCGGCAGACGCGACTGCCAGCAGTAATACCCACTAAAAATCTTCCGACGACGCCCGCCACTTGTTGAGGAAAAGGCGGGTGCCAGTACCTGGGTTGCAGCTTCTGACGCCCCGCCTGCGGCAAACGTACCCCGGACCGAAACCAGGAGGACCTTCTCAGAGAGGCGCAGTGGACCCGCCCCTCTTACCTCCTTACGGGGCAGACAATTAAGACTTAAGCCAACATGTGCTTATCGCTCGCTGTGCAGTACTCTCAAAGTCACATAAAAAAGTCCATAATAGAACAAGATAATAAGAATAGTTATGCAAAAATAACCCATAAACACATTCTCCGTAACAATAAGTACATAGTTATATTTTAAGTGTACAACATGTTTTCGAAGTGTTGTATTTGATGTTTTGCTCCAAGCCGCCATGGTACTATCCACGTGTTTTGAAGGACATCGTCTGCTGCTGAATTTTTTATAGTTTCATGTCTATCATAGTTTGAGGGGGCGTGTAAGTAAAGATGACTCGAGACACCTGTCTACGGTTTGTTGGTTTGAAAATCAATAGTACTTATCGAATGGAGTTTGAAGAGCAAATAATAATATTTTACTTAGACTCGCTAATATAGAAAGGTAAGTAATGTCCTTGTCAATACAAATATGATTAAAAACACGTGCAATTTTATTTCAGGGTAAAATGATTTTTGAACATATCTTTTGAATGCAAGTGATGGATTAAAAAATTATTTATTTATTTAATCTTTATTGCACACAAAAGAAAGTACAAAGGCGAACTTAATGCCGAAGGCATTCTCTACCAGTTAACCATAAGGTTATCAGAGAGGGTTAAAGGCGGTGCTATAAACTAAAACAAAATATAAATAAACTTACATAAATCAACTAACTTAATAAAATACTAATAAAGTACACTACATATATATAATACAGGCAAGATGATAATAGGGAGACTTAACCCGACGAGGACTCATTTAAATAGCAATCATGCAACATAGTCTTAAAGATATTTTAACTATTAAATAATTGTAACAATTCCCGCGCAACTATAATTTCCCAAAAAAATGTGGAACAATTCAACACGACACGTGTTTAGTCCTTACACAGGGCATCTTCAGGTAAGATAGAAGCCTCAGAACAATGATGACGACCAACGCTAAAACGAGAGTCAAGTGTTCTCTCATTCTCGCTTACAATGGATTTCGGCAAAATAACGCCTGAATCAATAAATTATCTTTTGAATGGTTTATTTATTCACGTATATATATTTTTTCTTTTTCATCGGACTTCGATACTTTAACATTACAAAGATGCACTTAAGTATGCGTCCCATCTGTTACGTAGCCTATGTACATCATACACAGCAGAGAGTTCATCATCATACCTCAGGCATTAGGGGTGCGTGTATGGTAATAAACTTTATGCCCTGACGAAGTTTTCCTTACCGATACCAGCATGAGGCTCCTCAAAAAAGGAAACCTCCTCGTGAAACTGTTTTAAAACGATTTACAACATTTTTCTGCGGTGGTGGCGTCATGCGTCGGGTCGTTGCGTTCCCTAAAATAAGTTTGAGCTAAACGCGTAATTATGTTAATATTGTTAGAGAGATTAATATTTTAATTTTGTCTTCTGTTCTTTTGGTTATTGTGACTGCAGGACACAATTGTTTTAATATTAGATAGTTTTACGATCAAGCTCCCGCCCGCAGTGAATGGGCGTGTTAGTTAAATAAGTATGACATTCATAAGAGCTCTATTGGGCCAAATTTGAATAAATGACTTTTGATTTGATTTGAAGCACGTTAGTGATATAAAAAAACATGTCCCCAAGTCGTTACCAGACCACTGTATCGATAATCGTTTCTGTATTAGCCGCGTGGTTTGCTAATAACCATTAGGCCCATTAAACTATTTTTTACGTAGGAAAGGCTGAAAGTAGAGCGGCGTTCGATCAAGTGTTATCGTCTCTTGTAATCAAAAAATTATGTTCATATAATAACAGTCCATTAGTTCGATTATACTGCTTGCTATATTATACTGAATACACACAACTATCAGAAGTAATTGTCATTATATCTTTCATAACACTCGCACACGCACTAAAATAATTTGTGTTATTTTTAAACTGTTCAATTTGATTATTTAAACCACTCCCATAATCGCCTTCAAATTCAGAGGGTCTTGGGTTCAAACCCGTCATCTATGACTTTTCAAAGTTATGTGCATAATTATCGCTTGCTCCGTGTCTTGAAAAGCAGATTAAGCCGATGGACCTGGCTGTCATAAACCTCTATGGCAGTAAGTGCCTTCAAACATCCTGACAGCTGGCTAACCATAGAATAATGTTTCCCTCAAGGTTGCGGAGGTCATACGGCAGTCGCTTCATGTAATAAAGGAAGGGTGTGTAACGGTTGATATAATAACAAAAAATCTAACGTTCACTTGACATAATTTCACTTAATATAATTTTGTTTAATATAACGATCAGTTGTCATAATGAATTGTAGTTATAATTTCATTTCACCTAATTTCTTTTGATATAATGAACATTTCTTATAATGTTTTATATGATATAATCTTTCTTTGATATAATAACATTTAGTATAAAGTTCATATTATATAATTTTCATAATGCATAATATTCTTTTAATATAATGTTCATTTAACCTCATGTTCTTTTAACCTAATTAGTCGACGGTAGCTATATAAAAAAGTAACCACGAAGAGAATGGCCGGGTCTACGACCCCGCCATCCCCTTCTAACCTAACCTATCCGAGTCAAATGAATATTATAATTATAATTATAATATCCGAGTCAAATGAATATAATTATAATTATAATATTCATTTATGAATATTATAATTATAATATCCGAGTCAAATGAATATAATTATAATTATAATATTCATTTGACTCGGATAGGTTAGGTTAGAAGGGGATGGCGGGGTCGTAGACCCCGCCATTCTCTTCGTAGTTACTTTTTTATATAGCTACCGTCGACTAATTAGGTTAAAAGAACATGAGGTTAAATGAACATTATATTAAAAGAATATTATGCATTATGAAAATTATATAATATGAACTTTATACTAAATGTTATTATATCAAAGAAAGATTATATCATATAAAACATTAGATCATATGAAATTAGGTTATTTGTTATTATAGCATATCAAAATTATAACATATGAACGTTATTTCAAGTGAAATTAGAGCATTTGTTATTATATCAAACATTACACACCCATAACGGAAGTAATTCTAGAATATGATGACGAAGAAAGAATTGAGAAAGGTATGCCTAGATGGTTTGGTCATGTTGAAAAGATGAATGAAAGTAGACTAACGAAAGTGACTTATGACAAGTGATTGGAAGTGTTGGGAAGACCACGTAAGACCTTCTATGAATTTTTTGAGAAAGGGCAGTTCAAAAGTACTCTAAGCCGACGGGCGTGTATGCTGAGGTTAATGAGTGTGAATGAAGCTAAAAGTGTGTGCCAAGATCGTAGCAAGTGGAAGGATGTGATCTCTGCCTACCCCTACGGGAAAGAGGCGTGACATTATGTATGTATATGATCACGATAATGAATATAATAATAAGCGGGACCATCATCTCAACGAAGAAGAAGAAGCGCTTGATATTCAATGCCACAACAACGCTCACCCATCCAAGAACTGACCTTTAAGAACTCTATTTTACTTTTCTGATCGTTTCGTTTCACGGAGCTGCGATCGCTCCATGTTATTAAAGTCCTAGTTCAATAGGGCTGGCATTTTTTTCTATACTTAATTTTTCTCATATCTACAAATAATTTGGGTCAGCCAATGTAATTATGTTCGTTCGTGGTAGTAAGAAAACAGACCAAGTGAAGAAAGTAGAATAATGTGGAGAACGCATGATTATACCACATTAAGTCAGTGGGTCGATTTAAAAAATCCTTAATTGGTGTATATTTTATTTCTTTAGGGCGGTGCGAGATTTCCGTAAACATTTCCTGATAGCTTTGGTCTGCGGTTCTGCCTTTGTGGATTTTGCTTATATGTGCCATGTTTTCTATGTTGAAGCTACAGATATTAATAGATACACAGTACATAACGCAAGTAACACGATTTGTATGTACCTAGTTTGGGCACTAGTCTCCCATATAATATCAAGCTTTAGCAAAATTGTACACCTCTCATTTTAAGTTGTTTTGTAATATGTTTAAGTAGCTTTAAGTTTATTTGCATTGTATGGGTGAAAATAAATAAATATATTATTGTTATTATTATTACTGAAATCAAGCGTGCCGACTTTTGACACGTTTTGTGACGTCACTGTCGATATTTAGTGACTGGAAACCCAAACTGATTCATCTACGATGATGCCAGTGATGATAAATATTTTATATGAAGTCGTTTATGTTAGAGTATTTAAGAAACAATAACAGACGCGCGCGCTCTGTATGTAGCGGCGGCCAACCCCGACAATTGGTCGGGGTTCGGACATGCGAATGAAATGCATATGCGTTACCTATTTTATATTTAAATATTCTCTTACAATCACACCAATTCTTTTTAGTTCCAAAATAAGTATCACTAAGAACTTGTGTTAAGGATATTATAGAACGGATAAACATACTTAAACACTTTTTTTTTGTAAATACATACTTAATATACATAGGAATACACCCAGACCAAACTAAATATTCATGTTTACGCACACAAAGATTTTTCCTGTGTGGGAATCGAACCCACAACCTCTGGAGTGATGTGCAGGTATATTGACCTCCACGCCATATCGGTCGTCAACATTGTATGTATATATCTGTGGTTAAAGAATTATATGATCGACTGATGAATCGATGACCAATGACCGATATAAGCTGAAGGAAAAGAATATGTTGTTCCAGAAAAAAAATAAACGGAGCAACTATTAATGTAAGCTATAAGTGATCCAATTTTTATCTTAATTCCGTGTCGTATTAACGCCGACACTTCTAAATCACGGACCTTATCTCACAAACCAAGGTAAAAGGGAATTAGGTCGTACTCCAGTATGCCATACGCGGACTCAGTGAGGATTGACGGAGGCTGGTAAAAAAATGCCGCACATTTAGCTTGATGATGGCACTAGACGAGAACTTCTTTCTTTAGTCTTTTTCTCCGACACCGTTGGTAGAATTCTTTATCTTAGCTTTATCACAAACAGAAACCTACTTAGCAAATTAAATTCCAATTTTATGTGTTTACAAGACATTTATATTCAAAACTGGCACCGCTTCAGTGTTTGTAAGATTTAAATCATAACAAACATCAAGCTACAACGTTGGCGTGCGCGTTTATCACTAAAGTTTCCCGCTCAAGACGTGAAAGTTGCGAGGATAATCCGGAATACTCACCACTTAGCAAGATGAGCCACCCCGCGAGTAGGCGCGCCAGTGGCGGCCGCATCCATTTTCCCGCCATCTGTATCACAAAACCGCAAGTTACCTCAGCATAAAAACTTTTTCACTAGATCTTACAAAGTTTAATCTTATTTCTAAAAAGTTTCTAACAGCAATTTTTTTTTCTTAGTGTAAAATCTCATAATTTTAGAGTAGGTATTTAACAGTGTCAAGTAATTAGTTAAATCAAGTTTTTTGCTTATATGAATTACCAGTAAGTAATTATTGATGAATAGTGAGTAATTATTAATTAACAGTAAGTAATTATTAATTAACAGAATATAGCATTTTGTCACAGTCAAATTCCGCCATAGTCAAGTCAAAGTCCTTCCCTAGTAAAGTAGTGCAGACCTTACTAGGGGCTTCCTTACTGGAGTTTTGTAATCAATACGAAAATCACAATCACAGTAATATGCCATTTCCCAACACTAATGTGCGTTATCGAAAAAAATATGTGTGAAAATACACCATACGAAATTGCACCACTTTTAGAAAATAAAACACTGCCATGATGTGTCTTCTTACGCGTTGGCGCCAAAACTCTCACAAACTTTTTTCATTTTTTTTAAAATGAATTTGACAAAGATTTTAGACCTCTTTGGATTTTTAAATTATATACTTTTTAATATTGTGTCTGAAGTAAGATTTTTATTTAACTTTACATCGATAAAACTTTTTTTAAAGAAACATCAGCACATAGATATTACCTAGATTTTCCCAATTAGTGCTTCGAAAGAGACTAAAAAATTGTAAGGCAAGCGCATACGCCGGCGTCGCTTGTCCGACTATCGCCGTAGCACCGTAGCGGCGACGCTCTACGTATGCGTGACGTAGTCATGGTCACGCGTAGCGCCCTATCCGTAGACGGTGGCCTATAAATGGTGTTGCTTTTACTGAATGAGGGCAAGGAAACTTTATTCATTGAAGGCTTTTGCAGTTGTATAAGACTGTAATTAAAGATAACATATCTTTAAATAGAGTCTTATATAACTGGAATTTTAATCAAATAGTATACAATAAAGTATCTTGCTACTTGCTTACTATTATTATTTTAAAACCTGGATGCGGACGGACATTTGTCATTTGTGTAATTATGTACTAGAAAAGAACTTACCATAAAACATTATTGTAAGTACTTTTTTATGAGTTCGTATCGAACGACTACATGTCCTCTTCATCAGTTCATGTGCAGTTCTAGGCGAATTTTACTTGTTAATTTTAATTATAATTTTGGCAGTTTCTTAAAACTTGTTGCGTTTTGACTTTACTTCAATTATTTAATTTATTTTAGTGCTGTTAAGAAGCATGTGATCCCTCTATAAGATGTATGTGAAAAATCATAAGAAATGCTGCTTATACTCACTCGGCTACTACAAAGTCTTCGTAAACTGTAAATTCACAGATCTCTCTTATTTTGCTGTATGAAATACGAGTATTTGAGCACTATATTGTATTATAATGATTATTCGACTTTTCTTTGAAAACATCTATTAAAATTCCGGGAACAAGGCCATATCTAGCATATGATATAGTAGATCACAAACAAGTTATATATTTTATTAATTTCTTTATTCCATAGGCACTCAAGCCTGCGGTCTACCTGATCGAAAGTGGTCACCGCAGTCAATAGGCCAATAGACGCTTGCAACACCAACATTACGTTCAATTGTGGTATAAGGGTGTATAGGGATCCTACCAAGACCTCAGGAGCCCAAGCATCTCACCTACAAGTGGTGCACCTGCCGATCAACGTAAGAGGCTCTGGCGAACATAAAATTGCCCAGCAAGCGGCAATAGGCCATATACCTATTACGTTGGATCATAAATGCAATTGGCGAAATGTGGGCATATCTTATGCCTCTGCCTACTCCTTGCCTACAACAGGCGTGAATTTATGTATGTATTACGTTAAATTATTATACACATTTTTTTTATTTAAAAATCTTTTGCTACTATATATTTGTTACTTCTTAGGGGTGATCCATAAATTACGTCACACAAATTCCGTAGTTATTTGACCTCCCCTTCGTCCTTGTCACAGCTGTTTACACTTGTGGGACTCCCTCCTCCTTAGTATGATGTCACATATTTTGCAATTGTACAGCAAGAAATAATTACATCAAAACAGCAGTTCCAAAATTTTCATAGGACCTGGTTTTTGAAATGTGACGTCACAATATTTAGGATCCCTCCCATCCCCTTGTTACACCATGTCACACTTCGTCAACCCCTTCCCACCCCCTTAACGTGTGACATTATTTATGGATAGCCCCTTATCCTGGTTCTCATATCATATCCCAGCATTATCCCGGTTGCCCTAGATTTAAGTTTAAGGCCCAGGGTCTGCTTACTGTTTTAACGAGGTTTTTGACTTTGACTTTTGAAGAATGCTATTGCCAGCCTATATGCCAGCTGAATTTCAGATATTCAGATTACATGGAGCGACTGCCGCCTGCGCTTCGCAATCCAGATGGAAACCTCATTCTATGGTTAAACCAGCTGTCAAAATGTAAGAAGGCACTGACTTCCTAATAACGACCGCCATAGATGTTCTTGACAGCCGGGACCAATGTGCTTTCCGAGGCACGGAGCAAGCGATAATTACGCACATAACTTCGAAAATTCATAGGTGGGTGAGCAGGGTTTGAACACGAGACCCTCTGAAGGTCTCGCCGCTTCCACTAGGCCATCGCTGCTCCGCTTACTTTTATCCTGGTAAATCTGGCAACGTGGGATAGTAAATAAAATTTTATTTAAAAAAATATTGTTAATTTTGCCGCAATCGCGGGCATATCTAGTAAATGATATTGTACATCACGTACTAAGGATATCAGAATACGTCATTATCAATTGTTCAAATCTGATGCTAACACATTTATTACTTCTTATCCCGGTATTGTATTTCTACGGGATGATACGAACTATAATTTTTCAACTTTAATTTGAAACATCTTTTACATTGCCAAAATCTCCGGATATGTCTAGAAAATTATATTGCACATGAAACACAAGTGGTTTTAGAATGCGTTATTAACAATTTTTCGAATCAGTTGTTAATTTAGTTAAACTTTTCTTCATTTTTAAGAAGTTACTGGTTAGTCTAAGCTGTAAAAGCATTTCTCATATGCCGAAGCCCTAGGGACTGGGGCATATCTTGTAAATTATATTGTAGATCACATACAAGTTATATTAGAATGCGTAATTAACAATTGTTCGAATCTATTGCTAACAGATTGGTAACTTGTAATCCTTATTAATGTAGCCATAAGTCATAAAATAATGGTTAGTCTATATGTTGTGAAAGCATTTCTCACACTGCCGAAGCCCTGAGGCATATCTAGTAATGGATGTTGCAGATCAAATACAAGTTAGAATTAATTAGAATGCGTTATGAACAATTGTTCGAATCTGTTGCTTAGCGACTATAGTGAAGTGAGTAAAAGCCATTGTGAGTGGTTGGTAGTACCTTAATGAGAATTGGGAAGCCTGTGCCTGGCAGCGTTGGCTTGAAACAAAGCCTCCAGCTCGACAACGGGCTATTATTTACATAATTAATGTGCACTGTAGCTGTTTTATTGTACGTATGTTGAACGATGTATGGGCAGTTTGAAATGAAAGTTGTGTGATTTTGTACGCGGAAATTGGAGCGCACTAAAATGTAAAAGTGTAACTAATGGTTTGATATATTTATTTGGTTTTTCCATTTTGCCTGATTTTAGTGATAAAAGAACCTTTTAGTCAATTTAAATAACTTTTATACAAAAGCTTTAAACTGTATTTACAGCTAATCGAAATGTATAAAAAGAATAATTGGTATTGTAAAATCTCAATTAAAAAAATCTAAATGTCACCCACTACATTCACTGGAAAGATCGAATCAAAATTCGCAACAGATATGGCTATGACATTCGCTGCGTGCCCCGGGCCCGTTAGATATCAACTGGGATAACGTATAAGATGATATATTATATGCTAGGGTAAGAAATTTTACCCAGAGTGATATGACAACATATTGAGCGATGGGTTACCATCATAACATTTTAATTTTGTATATGTAGTAGTCAAAAAATTTTCACATAAAAAAAATATAGTGCATAATATATAGTTTTTCATCCGTGACATTAATTCTCCTTACTTTTCCTTTGTATTCCATTCAAAACTATATTCGATGGGAAACAGAACAACGGCAAACATAAAAAAACTACCTGTACCTATCCTATTTGTTCTTCTTCGGCCTGGCACGACTAAAAACCTGACGTAAGTATGGTGTCACACATGCCCTTTGTACCTCAGTTATACTCCTTTGTTTAGTTTTGTAAATAGCTGTTGAATAATATTAATAATAATATTTCCTTAGAAATTCTACGCAGCGTCATCTAGCCCTAATCTAAGCAGAGGTAGTTCTATAAGCATTTTAATATAAGAACCAAGGAAATATACCTATATGCCCATACTCTTTGATGCTTAGAATATCGATATACCCCGTTATAGCATCATCTGAGTCAAATCAGTCCTAGTCACCGGTTCCATGGGTGCAAACAAACGTGTGCAACCCACCGACAGAACATTGATTGTGCAATTTTCAACTGATCGGGTCTATTTCAACGAACGACTAGAATTTCTAGCGCTTAGACTGAATAGTATCTTGTTTACCTATATCTCGTATGTTTGACGACCGATATGGCGTGGAAGCGAGTATACCCACACTCCGCTTGCCGAGGCCGTGGGTTCGATTCCCACACATGATAAATTTTGTGTACGCAAATATGAATATTTGCTCTGGTCTCGGTGTTTTCCTATGTATAATAACTATGTATTTACAAAAGAAATAAGTATTTAAGTATGTTTATGTGTTATTTAGTATCCATAACACAAGTTCTTAATGATACTTATCTTGGAACGAAATAATTGGTGTAATATTTATTTATAATATCTAGCTACATCTATACTATTATTACGCAGAGAAAAGATTTGTATTTTGTTCGTAATCTCATAGATAAAAACTACTGCACTGAAACTCTCACTGAAAGCTATTTTCTTCCTGAGCACCTTTGCTAATGTCAAAATCGATTAGAATTTAATATTTCCAACAATGTATCCTACATATGTAAAACCCGCGGGCGAAGCCATGATCAGTAGCTAGTATGATATAATCAGGAATTATTATTTAGTGAAGCCATTACTATAATGCCAAAGAAAGTTTTTCTAGGTACCACGTTTTCACACACCGACCGTTGGGCGATAGTTCTATGGTACGAAGAAAGCTTAAGCCCTCGAATAGGACATAGGCTAAGCCGTTTTCTAATAAAATGAGTGGGAGTGGAGGGAACAATACATAATAATATTTATTTACCGAAGACATTACAACATTTACTTAAACTAGCTTCTACCCTACACTAGGTAACACGGGTTATTGTGAAATGTCCTGGCAAATATATTATAAGTCTAACATGCCAAATTGCATCAAAATCGTCTTAGTCGTTTTGACATAGAAGTGAAGTGAACAAACAGACAAATTCACTCTTGCATTTCTAATACTAGTCCCAAAACAATATTCACATAATCCTTTTATCCTGTAGCTTGAGTATGCTCACTTAAATGTTTCTGAGGTGGTGGCGTCATGCGTTGGGTCACGTGCCCTAAAATATGATTGAGCGAAACAATGGCTGGTTCATGCGTCATACTCGTAAACGGGTGCCGCCAGAGAGGACTGGTCTGCTCATGTCTACTATGTTTATCCGTAGTTATGTTAATTTTGCTAAAATCGTTTTTTCTTTTAAATAAAGTGACTGCAGAACCCAAGTTTTGTGGACTTTGTTTTAAGTACTTATATTGTAACTGGCGGGAGAAAAACCAACCTTGACGATTGCCCGTTTTTTTACGATCAAGCAAGTGAATGGGCGCGTTAGTTTATAAGTATGACTTAAATATAAGCTCTATTGACACAACTGGCATAAATTATCTAGATTCTTTTAATTTTGATGTATTTTTGTGGCCTCAGTTTAATATCTTTATACTTTATACGGACACGTATAAATTTCCGTAATATCGCTGTGTAAAGTCATAATTAAACAAAAGCAAACACATTAACTGCGAGCAGAGCTTCCCTCGCGTGATAAGAGTTTTTAAATTACCACTGGAGCACGTTACCCAGTACAATCATTATCTTGAGTTCTTTCAGGTCATGTTCTTGCTGGTATCCTAGTTTTAAGTAGTTCGTTTGGCCATTGTTGCCTAAAGAAGTAGACTAAATACATACTAAGCTGGCTTTTCACTACAGGTTATAATATTGGATCCCTAATGAAATTAATGTCTTACATGGAAAAAGGAAACTTCTTTTTACAATTTAATCAATCAAAGTTCTTATGTACCGTTATTATCTGTGCACTTTCGCCATTTTATAGGGAGTTCGTTGATTCCTTTGCTAAAAAAACTACGGGAGCGAGAATTAAAAAAAAAAAAAAAGAGCAGACGTTTTGGACTGCCTGCCTTTGCAGTTCGATAAAACGCCAATTTCAAATGTAAGGACCTAATATTAAATTATATTCTATCATATCTCCCAAATGGCAGTGGTGTAGCGAGAGCTTTCGCCCCTGGGGGGGACTGGAAATTTATTCTTTGCATTTTGATTATTAGTCAAGATAAGGAGAATTGTTTCATGAGTTTAATTTTTTTGGTAATAGCAAAGTCTTTCATACTATAATTGACAATATCAATTTGTTTGCTAAGTTTGTTAGCTTCACCGTGGACATAGTCGATCTGAGATACTTTTAAAATAAGGCGCTGTCTCCGCCCCTATTCACATGCCGCCCGGAGCCACGGCCCCACCTGCCTCCCTGTCGCTACGCCACTACCAAACTGCCAAATGGCCAACATACTGTTGCTTGATAAAATATTTATATTATATTTAAGTGTAAGTGTCCTACAGACAAACTGCATATGTGCAGTTTTGTGGGACTATGTTTAATATTAGAAGCCATACAATGTACCAATTAATAAATAATTAATAAAATAAAAAAAAATAAGTATGGTGAACGATAAGAACATCTTTATTACATCAGGATATGATTGTAAGTCAGAAATAGAAACATACCTAAGTCGCAAGTAGCACAGTTGAGTTGGCAATAAAATAGGCACATACCTAGAAGAAACGATAGCTTCTAAAACGGAAAGGGTTTTCAAATGCAAATACGCATTACGATTCGGTAGTCGGTGAAAAACTTATGGGAAGCCGATGAGTCTTGGTTTTACTTTATGGGTAATTGTGGACAAGTTCGGAAGAGGATGATGATGAGGAGAAAGCAGAAATGATGATGATGATGATGATGATGATCAAATGGGTGCTAATAAGTTGATAATGAAATAGCAATATAAAGGCATTTTAATTAAACGATCCTTGTTTATGTATCAACCCACCATTTTATGTAACCACTGTTTTATGTGTGTTTTCAAGTATTTCACTGTTTTCATTATGTTTTTATGGTGTGGAATAAATTTTATTATTAATTACTAAAAAATACGGTTCAATATTCAATCGAGAAACAATCTCTCAAGTGAAGAACAACTTCAGGGAGGCAGGAATCAATTTAAACAGTATCTAGATATCCATTATATTCTCCCTTTATTAATGTAGAACAAGGATCGATAAGGCATCACCTAATGACATCAGGTTGAACTACATTTGGCTACACCAACCTCCTTTAAATAAATAAATAATTAATATTTCTGACACTTACACCAATTATTTAGTTGCAAGATAGGTATTACTAGGAACTTGTGTTATGGATACTAAACAACGGATACACATACATAAATACTTATTTTATTTGTAAATACATACTTAATATACATAGGAAAACACCCAGACCAGAACAAATATTTATACACACAAATATTTGTTCTGTGGGGGAATCGAACCCACGACCTCAAGAGTGGAGTGCGTATACTCGCCACCACGCCATATCGGTCGTCGGTCGGTACCAACCTTCTTTGTGGCTGAACTTCTAAACCGAAAAAGCTCCAAATCCCCTTTTGCCTTTAGAATGTTCTATTATCAGTATCACGCAGCTGTTCATAGCGCCTTTGACGCAACACATTCTGATTAGAACCGTAGTACAAAAGTCTAGTTGTACTAACCCTGTCGAAAGTAGGTTCACATAATCCATCATGTCATGTTCGGAACGCGACCGTTCCATTTAGCCTCACATTTCAATGAAATTGGAACCCTTAATGAGCTTTGGGGTTCAAAACATAATGCCCGAACTCATGTCATCAATTGCCAGCTTTCGTGTTTGTCAATTGAAAGTGAATGCGTATCTAGTGAATGCCTATAAATTTTAAATTGTGTGGCACAGTTACTGGATGACAGTGAGTTAAAGTGTTTGTTTGATGTTTAAGAAAGTATTAAGCGTTTTATTTTTTACTATGAACTTCTAAACGAGTGTCCAGTCTAATCAATTACATTTCTTGACTGATACTTCTAATAAAATATAGATCACGCAGTACTTGTAGTAAGTTTAAATTCTGAACCTACATTTAATGATTTGTCTTAGTTTAATGAAGTCAAAATTTTTGGGAAAGGAATTTAGGTTATAATCCACCACGCAAACCAAACGAAGATTGGCAGAGCCAGATGTTTGGCTTCGTGCTGTAATAATCTTTAAGCTGCCTCGAAGTCTACCACATATACTGATACTATATGAATTATTTCAAAAGCAGATATCAAATGCCACACAAACGGTAATCCATCAAAGGACAGAACTCTCTGCTCAACTTCGGTGATTATTTTCAACCACCTAGTCTTGCAACTCGGCAGTTGTGCTAACAACTGACCATGAAATATTAATGAAGAACATGTAATCTGTCTCTTATGATGAAGGTTTTAGGCAGTTTGCAATGGTTGTCACTCTGACATAATCACAAGCCGCAAATACTGAAAATAATAACTGAAAATAGATAGTGGTTTCGAAACAGGACAAACGATCTTCGTCCAGTTAGTACTAGTAACTTCGTCGTACCCATACTCGTCAAGGTTGGCGGGTTGACGAGCCCAGGATATAGTTTCTTGCACCTATGACGCTGCTGCACGTCACGATATAATATATAAAGTTCTAGAATTGAGACTATTCTATTGTAAGTAGTAACGGCGTTAGACATCCACTCGAAAATGGACGTATGATTTGACAAGTGCCTGCAATCAGTTACATTGGAAGGTTTTGGGGGCGGCCTTTGTTCAGCTGTGGACCGGATTTTATTGGGGTGAAGGTGTTTACTTACATTGAGAATTTTGGTTATCAGCGAGGATAAAAGCTGCATTGCACTTCTCTGTTACATCACAGGAAATATTGGAAGTCGAATACCAAAAAGTTGCAATGTAATAAATTTACTTCAACACTTGTTAAAGAATATGTTTAACGTTTACAATATGCATAAAACAATTTTAATGGCTTCGCAAAACATTTATAAACATCACGTTATAAATAAATTGCAATGGATACTTTATATAAATATAAATCCCATTTGTTATCATGCGGCGAAGCCATCTCGGATCCCTCGCACATAAAACAGCTTCTCAGAAATAATGTCGCTCTTTGGCGTCTCTTACACGTTTATTCAACCGTTTGTAAAGATATGGAAAAATGTTGAATGACAAAAAACCTAACGCTGAAATTTTAACGTAAACGCGGCGAAGAACGCACCGGGGCAATGTTTTATTTTTTTAAACTAGTGTGAAATCACTTAAATATAAGCTCACATTTGTACTTGTGATGGGTCTCTTTGTATTGTTGAATATCCAATAACGGATATATAATAATAAATTTTGATGTGTAAATAAGTTAGATTCTTAGACACAACTTCATCGACAATGTTCACAAGTTCATAAAAGCAGTAATTTTCTGTGTTGATTCGAAATCTCCAAAGAAACTTTAGTAAAGTCTCCTTACTTTAAATAATTTATTGATTAAGGCGTTACTTTGCGGAAATCCGATCGATTAAAAATATCTTTGTAACAATTCCCGCGCTACTATAATTTCCCGAAAAATCGAGAAACTATTCAACACGACACGTGTTTCGCCCTTACACAGGGCATCTTCAGGTAAGAGCCTAGGATAGGGACCAATGCTGAAACGAGAGTCTCTCGTTTCAGCGTTAGCCGTGAAGACATCGTTGTCAACACGAGGAAAACCGATCATTTCAATCACAACCTGTAATTAATATAATATTTTGATACAATATGTTATATACATTAATGCGCCGAATCTCGAATCTGAAATGTTACATTACAGGCTAATGCTCGTCAGTTAGTAAGGCCGTATTGTAATGTGATGCTTAAAATCGTATCTGTAATTTTACAATACAGGCGTATGCTGATTAGAACCACCTTTATGTCTTAGACGCGTCTGTCAGTCACAGTCAATGATATAAATGGTAACAGGAATGTTCTGAGATGTGTCAGTAAGGGCACAATATTATGGTAAAATAATTATATGTCAGTCCTTGGTGGTAAGCGTTTCATATAGCATTTTTTATACGAGTATCAGATGTTTCCTGAAATACTAAAGGCCAAAATTATATTTTTTCATAAAAAAATTGCTTGCGAAAGTAAAACCGTAACAACCACATACAAAATATTTTTATACTATATAAAAAAACCACAACTTCTTGAGATATTGTCATTAATGTGAAATAATTCAAACAAACGCTCTAGAAAAATATACGTACAGTCTTAAGTTTGGAATTACCATCAGCCACTTGCAATCAATGATTGATAAAACTGACTGAAGTTTGCATGAGAGTCTACGACAATCCCAAGAAATAAGGTCGTTCTTTAGAAAATACGATCGTGCGGGGACAATAAATTGAGCCATGAATAAACAGCCCGGAAAATAGATTATCGCACAAAGAGGTACGTACACACGTACGTCGTCTGCCGGGGGGCTTAGTCGGAATAACTTCTAGCGATGTCTAACGACTCGTAGGTACAATGGAACAAAAACTACGATACTTACTTAAATACGAAAGTTTACTTTCTTTAATTGGTTGTAACTTTATACGGAAACCACTTTAAATTAGTTTTGTTGAAGTTTAGTATAAATACTTTTTTCGTTTTGCTTGCTCTGTGTAGTTGTTCTTTAATATCGTGCGCATTTATTACTCACGCGGAATTGCTTGCCTGACACCTTTTGAAATTTAATTTATATTTTAATTTACCTTGTGGAGAAGTAGATATTAATTAGTCCCATTAACCTCTTATTCTCCTTACATTTTAAGTTAATACATACATACATTCACTACTGTTTCCCCGTAGGGGTAGGCAGAGACATATTATACGCCCACACTTCGCCAATTATATAGTTGGTCCCACGTGATAGGTAATCCACAGCTATGTTCGCCTGAGCCTCGTCCATTGATCGGCAGGTGCACCACTTGCAGGTGAGGTTGGTTTAGGCTTCATAGATCTTGATATGAACCCTATACCTACACCCAATACTTTTAAAAGTTTATTGTTATTAAACTTTAAAAAGTATATCAAAGTAAACCATGGTTTCAAGAGAGCTTTTACCTATCCCTAGGTAATCTAGCTAAGTTAAAAATGTAATAAACCTTCGGTTGCCCTTCCAGTAGTTTGTCAATTGAAATCTGGCGCATATGATTACCGTGGCGTGCCGGCGTCGCGTCGCAATGCAGCCGGCAATGCGCCGATGACCTATATCCGCCACAAAAGCGCTCCTGACTCCCCGCATTGTAAGATTATACCTCCTCTATCAGCCTTATGGATTACATTTTTTATTCCTAATAATCACACCCGCGACCTTAAAGAATGAAGTAAATGAACAAGAAGAGCCTATCCCGTAAGCGAACTAGTAGGTTTGGAAATATTGATCAATCAACGCGTAGTTTTGAGGAAACTTAAGAAAACTATTCATTGTATTTTGGTTGCATAGTCATCTATTTTTTTTAATAATTGGTGTGATTGTAAGAGAATATAAATTTTGGCTATTTGATGCTGTGTTGATGCCCTAAGTTATTTATTTTATCATCATCACAGCCCATTAACGTCCCACTACTGAGCACTAGCATCAAGGTGCGAGGGTATTTCGTCATACTCCACCACGCTGACCCAGTGCGGATTGGCAGAGGCAAGTGTATGGCGTCCTGCTGTTAGATTTTTTCAAGCCGCCCATTAGGCCTCCAACATGGCTTAACGACTACCTCATTTAGTGATAACCGGGACCAACGGCTTAACGTGCCTTCCGAAGCACGGAAGCGCTCGATATCAAATGCCACACAAACGGTCACCCATCCCAAGACTGACCCCTGTAAACTCTGCTGTACTTTGGTGATCGTTTCCGACCACCAAGCACCGCAGAGCTACGAGCGCTTCTGCGCTTAGATTATTATATCAAATGAGGTAAAATTTTAAAAGGTTTACGTATAGCCATTTTATATTACCTACTCGTACATAATATAGAGATTAAAAGGTCAGTCCTTGGCGAGTCACCCCAGTCTGAGACAAATGAGTGAATGTCCTCTTGCTGTTGTTTCCGGTATCTAATTACCTCTCATTTAACAGGAAGTCATAAGAGTCGACGAAAAAATACCTACGTGACGATGGGCACCAGCATCATTCTGCGTACTGGCTTAAACTGCGATCACCAACCCAGCCTGCCCAGCGTGGTGATTATGGGCATATACCCCCAATAGAATGTAATCCCTTGGGGTGCGTAGAATGGTGGGGTAGAATGTAATCCAATGTTCAGCAGTGCGCTTTATAAGGCTGACATGATGATCTAACTACCTGGGTTAAATACTCAATCTGTTCATATCTTACGTTACTAGTGCCTCGATATGATGAAAATGGTAACGATGAAAGCTTCAACCATAAAGCAATGTCGTCTCGCCGTCGTTTACAGTATATAACTATAGCTCGTCTAGAGGTTAATACTTGATATGTCCGTCTGTTACTTTTTTATTTCATTAAAGCCTCAAATTTGAAAATATTGGTAACGATAAAAGCGTTTTCCCTGTGTGAGACTACTTTTTATACTAGAAAATTGCCTAATTCCAAAGACTAACCTAAAAGAAGCCGTCGGATGCCGTTAGTAATTATGCTGCAAAATACTTTAATAAAAGATCGTCAGGTCAACTTTCCGTCTTCATTTCCTTTCGTAGCTTGACATACCTTCTTCTCCTGGAAGGCTGGGGGGATAGGCGAGGCGGGAGGGGTGGGGAAGACAAATGGCACTATTTGTATAGATTTGCGGGCCACGAGACCCCGCTGCGGAAAATGTGATCGTTTTTAATCTTTTGTAAATGGTGTTTATCGGTAAATGGATGTCTTGGTTCCATGAAATCTATTAGAAAGAGAGAAGAAATATTTGTTTAGGGCACTCGTATTTGCACATAAAACATTTTGTTACATACATACAATCCCACATTTCGCCAATTATATTGTTGGTCCCACGTAATAGGTTCGTCCGTTCGTCGTTGGCTCGTCCGTTGATTGGCAGGTGCACCACTTGCATGTGAGGTTGGCTTGGTCTTCGAAGTGTTGGTAGGATCCTTTAGCACCTTGTTTTTGTTAACAGACTAGGACAAATTTTATGTCTAACAATAGTTCCAGCTTAGCAGAATGTTCGCGACCAGTGCTGCCAAAGACGGAATTAATTAAACATTTGATTTGCCCTCTCACTCTGGCTCGTGCTTAGTAGTAGGGCGTTAATGGGTTGAATTGATAAATAATAAATGTTTTTAGACATCACATATTTAGTCTCAAATTGGGGTGAGAGCTATAGGTAGTATGTGTCTATTTTGTACTAGTAATATAAGTCCTAGATTTCGAATGTACAAACTTAAAACCACCAGCTAATAGTGAACATCACCACATGTAAGATTTTCCCGGGTGTAATATATTACAAATACACTTATCATCGTGCCGAATATTGTTACGGGAATTCACAATTCTTTGGCCCATGTTTAATGTTCTAACCTAACTATTTGAACATTATAATTCTCGCGACATAGTACTAAGTACTGTTATTTTTAAGGCTGTCCGTACCATCTAACAATATACTTTAAAAAATATATCTGTTAGGTTAAGTTTAAGCCCAGTGGCGAGACCCCTTTCCTTTAAATTCAGAGGGTCTTGGGTTCAAACCCTGGTGGCGCACCTATGACTTTTCGAAGTTATGTGCGTAATTATCGCTTGCTCCGTGCCTCGGAAAGCACGTTAAGCCGTTGGTACCGGCTGTCATGAACATCTATGGCAGTCGTTATTAAGAAGTCAGTGCCTTCTAACAGACTGACAGCTGGTTGAACTATAGAATTATGTTTCCCTCTGGGTTGCGGAGGTAAGACGGCAGTCGCTATACGTAAAAACTGAAATTCAGTCAAATTTGGTTGAATCAGTGAGCAGAGCCTGGGCCCTAAGCTTAAGTCTACGGCAACCATATGATGATCTGTTAGGTTAAGACATTTATTCTCATAAATCAATAAGTTCACTTATAATGAGATATATCTTTATTTTATAATAAGGTAATAATAATAATATGGGCGTACTTACAATCTCTTACCAATTTATAGTTTGGCATTAATATGCTGCTTTAGTTGAGTTTTAAAAATATTTATATTTGTACATTCCTTTAAGTCATTTGGTATATTATTGTAATATTACTACGAGTCGTGCTTAGAGTAAGTAAAATAAAAGTGCTAAACTTATAAAGATGCGATACTTTCACCATTCCTAAGTAACAGAGGGTGCAAAGACTGCTAAGTCATATAAAGCATTGTGCAAAGAGCATGGAAGTGGAAAGCAATAGAATTGTTCAGTAAATAAAAGTCGCGTCGAATAAAGATCAGTATATTCTTGAACTCTGACGACTGTTGGCAGGGGTCAGTACACAGGACAAATGTATTTGTGTGCGTGTACATGGATATTTAAATAAACAAAAATTGTTTATCACAGATGATATAAGATTCCTTATATATGTGATTAAATATAATTTCTATTATCTATTTTTGTGCATTAAATAACATTATAATGAAGTAACTTCAACCTACGATAGCAAAATTTAGTAAATGATTAGTTATATAAAAAGTGGTAATTTTACGTTAAATTAGAAATACCTCTCACTAATCGTCGGAGTAACTAACTTTGAGACTAGTTAGCGTTGTGTAATATCAGCGATTATTATTTATAGCGTTACATCAGCCTATAAGATTTCTCCTTTCAAGAAGATTAATAAGAATTCTACTCTCTGAAAATGAGACAAAGATCCATTTACCTTAGCAGACAGAAAAATAATGTACAATTCGTTTTTACGAGAGCAGTAACAAGATAAGTTCTACATAGTATAATTTAGTGAGAATTATAAAAATATGTGGTTATTTTACGTGTAATTAAAAACAAATCTCTTTTGTTTTATAAATTGTATGCAATGTCAAAAAAATGTTTTGGGGCTAGGTGGAGTATTATCGTATATCAGAATTTCTTTTCCTATTATTTACATAATAACACCTCTGAAAGACTCATTCATCTCCCTTAATATAAGACAAATAACCATTGACAGAATAAGGATGTTCAACTTGTTTTTACGAGAGCAATAACAAGAGAAGTATTCGTCCGGGACGGATGCTCCTCCGAAGCATAATTTAGGACGTCATCTTTATGCATAGCTTGCAATATTTATTTTTGTGACAAGCTGAATACTTTGTTGAGACGATGCTATCTTTTTCATTTCTTTTATTTCAGTTCTGTCTGGTTTGCTTATATCATTGAAATGCATATTTTATGTTAGCATTTGACTGAGTTTAAATTTAGCTTTTACTGAGTTGTTGTTGGCAATCAAACCTTTGAATATGTATTGGACAACTTAAAATATGAATATTTTTCCTTTCCCTCTGTCCTTCGTTTAGGCACTGATCATTAATTACAGGCACAAACTAAGATAGGTTAATTTTATCAAACCTTACATAAAGCTGTAAAATGCGAACCCGGACAGGTGTTAATTGTAAAATAAGATATTGTGTAATTAATTTTATTATATAATTTAATAATATAATTATAATCCAAATTTTGACGTAAACATACATAAATCATTGGTGCCGTGTGTTACCGTCCCCTCTCTTTCCATTTTACTGTGGGAGAGTCATCTTAGTGTCAAGAGAAATCCTATTGGATGATGGGCAGCAGCATCATCCTTCCATAGTTGCGTACTGGCTTAAACTACGATGACCAACCCTACTGATACCCCCAATAGAATGTAATCTTACTACCCAATAGTAATATCCAGCAGTGGACTTTATACGGCTGATATGATGACATAAATTATGGAAGTCTAGACACTATTAGGAGTTCAATCGGAACGCGTCCTTTCACGGGCGGGTAGGAGCTTAAAAGAACAAGAATCAGATAAGCCGCAGTCCAAGTTTGTTATCTCTCAAGTTCAGATTGAAATAAATACTTTTCAGATGACAGATAAACCAGTTGAAGTTAGGATTAACTTCAGTGGTATCAGATCAATACAACCAGGGATAAGTTTTTCCGTGCACATATTATACGAATTCAACGTCGAATTGAACCTCATAGACAAAACCGAAAGTAAGTGTTTTTTTTTCTGTTGGGAATGTACGGTGGAATATCGCTATTGCCCTTCTGGCTATAATACTCATGTATCATAATTTTGATGTATACCAGCTTTCTAACTCATAAAAGCTGGCTAGACATACAGACGGGTATGGCAAGTCCCCCTTGACTGGTCTCCACCTTGTCGTGGTGGGGGGGCTGAGTATCTCCCGGTAGGGCGCAGAGGGCGCTAGAGAAAAGGTAACACCCAGAGATTGGCGACTCTGGGTACTCTTAGTACTGACTACCGGCGGGGAAACTAAGAGGTACCTATGGAGGGCGCAGCAAGCGGGCCCGGAGGGCCCGTCAAGCAGCGCCAGGAGGGTCTTAGGCTGCGTGGGCAGGGGGCCCCTGCTGGCTAACCATAGACCCTCCGAGAAGTCGGTCGACGGATGGTAGGGTAGGTTTCGGATGGATTACCAATTGAAATCGATTAATAACATAATCCTTTCTTACAAAGAACGTAAATTTTCTCTTATTAAAATATTTTTTCAATATCAGTGCAGTAGATTCGGTTTCGAAACACCTTTTTTTTTGTTTAACGTCGGTAACAAAATGCGTTTACGCACTGCCTTCCGGCCAAAGGGGGACAGAAAGGGTGTGTAGGACTCACCACCGGCAGGCGCGACTGCCAGCAGTAATAGCCTCTAAACATTTTCCTACGACGACCGCCGCTTGTTGAGAAAAAGGCGGGGGTTAGTACCTGTGTTGCGGCGTCTGACAACCTGCGGCCAACGTTCCCCGGACCAAAACTAGGAGGACCTCCTCAGAGAGGCGCAGTGGACGCGCCCCTCCTATCACCTTGTGCGACCATAGCGTGTGTGGCCAATTTCCCGGAGGGTCCATGGTTCAAGACCCACCTGGCACAGCTTGGCGGGCCCTCCTATCCTACCCGCTGCGCCCTCTATAGGTCCCTCTTAGTTTACCCCCCGGTAGTGAGTACTAAGGGCACCCAGAGTCGTCAACCTCTGGGTGTTACCTCTTTCCGGCTTCCGGGAGGTACTTAGCCCCCCCACCACGACAAGGTAGAGACCTGTTCGGGGGGGGGGGGATTATAATTGTCTTTCAGTTACATTCTAACATTAATAACTTTACCATTCCGTGAGGTGCCGTGTGGTAATGACCTAGAATAGTGCAACCCCCTCTCATCTCACGGCGAGTGGTAAGAGTCGACAAAAAGGAATCCCATCGGATGATGGGCAGCAGTGTCATCCTGCGTACTGGTTTGAACTGTAATCGTCAAGCGTGCTGATTATGGGCAAGTATCCCAATAGAGTGTAATCTAATGGGAAAGCTTATGTTTAGCAGTCGACTGTATAAGGCTGATATTATTAAAAATAACTTTTAGAATAGGTACGTATCAGGAAATAAGTGCAGAGTAACCGGATGAGGCGGTACGTTTTCAATTTGGTCGCAATAACACGGTGTGTGTTTTCAACTGAATGGTTTCGGTTTTGCTTATTTAATGCGACAGTTTCTGCTCGCGAAACATAAATAGATCAGCAGGCTTTTGTCAAAAATTGGATTTTGAGAGCCGTAGAGGTAGGTACCAGTAATTGGATCTGCGTATTTTTTTTATCTTTGCCGGCCGGACTCTTTTGAATCTGGTTTGTTGATGCTAGTGTTGAAAGTGAATTTCAATATACAAATATTATCAAATTTGATTTCGTATTTGAGGAAAAATATATAAAAACTGAGTTTTTTTATACCTTTACTGCCTGATATCTGCCAAACCGCAGCACAATTTGTTTAGTCGGGGATCGTTCTTATCTGTATTTGAACTTAAGTCGAAAAAATTACAGCCTTTTTGAAATAGCTATGACCATTTATATAATAAATATGGGTGTTATTTAACGTGTCTTCAAAATTAATAAATTGCCAACCTAACCTAACCTTTTTGTACATCAAAAATACTGATTGAGCACCTAATCACCTATTAGATGCTCACTCAGTATTTTTGATGATCAAAAAAGCTTTTTTTAGAGGTTTAGTTTATTATATTCCAATAAATATCTACGTACAAATAACTAATAAATATATTTTTAAATAACTTATATTAATAATTGTAAATTGTCTCCTCTGTTTTATGTCTTAGTTTTGTTATAAAGGGACCAAATTAAAATCTAGATATTGAAGTCAAAATGTATTTTCTGTGAGTTGAACTAATGATACATGTAATTTTTTTTTGGACAAATCCAATTCATATAGCAGTTAGGTGCCATTATTACAATTTAAGTCAGCAACGAATGTTCTTTAACGTGCGTGACCCCTTTGTGCTCTTCATGCTTTTGCAATGCACATATGCTCTGAACTAGGGATGAGCCATTGAGTAAAATATATCGATATATATTTTTTTTAAATATCGATATTTTTGGTTAAGCAAAGGTTACCAAATATATTAAGCGCTGTCAAAACTTTGATCATAAAAAATTAAACTACATATCTGGCTTTGTTTATGTATTTATTAATCGTACATATTGACGACCGATATGGCGTCGTGGCGAGTATACCCGCACTTCGCTCCTGAGGTCGTGGGTTCGATTCCCATACAGTAAAAGTCATAAACATGAATATTTGTTCTGGTCAGGGTGTTATTTTATGTATATTAAATATGAATTTATAAAAATATGTATATTTACATATGTATGTTTATCCGTTTAGTATTCATTGGACCCTATTCATTGGAGTTCCTAATGATATTTATCTTGAAACTACATAATTCGTGAAATTGTCAGATAATATTTATTTATTTTACATAGCAGTACCAGTATTTTTTTCTGTACCCATACATGCAACACAGACGGTAAAAAAACTTGTTTCACTCTCCATAATAATTACGCAAAGCTGTAATTAGAACAGTGTTTTTCTGCCGGTAGCTTTACGCTACTTAAGATAATCTCTTAATCATCATCTAGAAATAAAGAGTCGTATTTACTTACAACACACAACACATTTTTACCAAAAAAAAATAGGATTTACGAAAAAAATCATAAAATAACACTGAACTATGTAGTTGTGATATATTTATCTTTCTAACTAACCACTATAGTGTGCGTATTCATTGGGGGACCACATTTAAATTTTTAAGCTTTTCGATGCGTCAACCTTTAGTAACAGTTCTCAAAGCATTGTAAATTTAGCGATTCGTTTGTAAAATTTGCCATTTTGAAGTTACAATCGGACAAAGGTGGTCCCTCAGTCGTGACTAACTGACATCCACATCTCTTAACCTACATAAAATTGACAACTGCTTTAAATGAATACTCTTAGTAAATGATTGACGCATTGAAAAGCTCAAATTTAAAATGTCAAATGGACACTCACAATGGGCTTCGTGTAGCTCCTTTCTCAGATACTTTAAAACTTTTTACAAGCAACAAAATATTTTATTTAACAAAGTTACATTTCGAGGAATAGTATATAGTAGTAAAGAGTAAAGTTTAATAAATGATTGATGAGGGATGATATGCGAGGCATGTCCGAAAATATTTATAATTAATATACTATATTTTATCGTAATACTTTTCCTATTCGAAATGTTTAAATTTTTTGGCGCTAAAGAGAAAAATATTGCGGCAGCATTTTATTTTTTAAAATTTGTGTACTATCAAGTTTTTTTAGTTGTAAATATTATAGATTTTTAGACATAACTTCTTAGGCAATGTACACAAGTGTAGAAAAGAAGTGTAATATCGTGAATTGTGATTTTCCGCTTTGATTCCAAAACCCCACAAAAGCCTCGAGTAAAGTCAATATTATAATACTATACCACTACTTTAACGGTGTATTTATGACTTTGTCTTAACTCGACTATTACAGACTTTGATTGTGACTAAATGAGGAAAATTATTTACATACATACAATTACGACTGTTTCCACGAAGAGGTAGGCAGATGCATATTATAAGCCCACATTTGCCAATTTTATTCTTGGTCCCACGTCATAGGTGGCGAGCCTATTGCCACTTACCAGGCACTTTTATGTTTGCCAGAGCCTTGTCCGTTGATCGGCAGGTGCACCACTTGCAGGTGAGGTTGGTGTGGTATCCTTTTATGTTAATTATTTGAAAGAAGAAAATTATTTGATTTATTTATTTACTAGACCCTCGCAAATACTCTAAACGAGTTACTCCATAACTATGGAACAAATACAGAGAAATAACAATTAGTTCACACCCACACCAAGACAAGTATACACGCTCACAAATGTATGTTCTCCGAAAGAATCGAAAATACGGCTTTAGGAGCGGTATACTGACTTCCATGCCACATCAGACGGCCCATAAATTGAAATTGTGCTATATGTATTAAGAAACAATTCAGAATCGGAAGGATACAGCTGATTGCTCCTTGTTAAAGCCATCTTGTTGATTGGCCATGAACTTAGGATCGCGTGCAGTGACCAGCCAGCTTTTATTGCACCGACCCAGTATTCTCCTTCATCCTGTAATTACACAGAATTATTCCGAACCTGACCCGAAATGCTAACCCGGTCAAGGGTTCGCTTATGTTTTACATACGAATAGTTGAAGTTGCATCATAATAATATCGTAGCATTATCCCCAGTCTGCTCACTGGTTAAACCAGATGTGTCTGAATTTCAGTTATTACGTGGAGCGACTGCCGTCTGACCTCCGCGAACCAGAGGGATACATCAGTCTATGGTTAAACCAGTTGTCAGTTTGTCAGAAGACACTGACTTCCTATCTTCCAAATAACGAATGCCATAGATGTGCATGTAAGCCGGGACCAATCGGTTAAACGTGCTTTTCGAGGCACGGAGCAAGCGATAATTATGCATATAACTTTGAAGAGTCAAAGGTGGCGTCACTAGGCTATCGCCGCTCAATTACTACATGTGGTAGACCTTATTGGACGGCTTGAAGAATGCTAAAAGCTTAGGTGCGAAAAGTCATAGCTGTGGCGGGGTTTGAACCCAAGACCCTCTGAATTTAGAGGCTATGGGTCTCATGGGCTATCGCGGCTATTATTGTTGATATTACATTACTCCATATTATTCCAAATTTTATAAAACCTTATTAAATAAATGTTTAGTTTATTTTTACATAATTCAGACTGACTTGTATAAGCAAATATGATCATGTTTGCTTAAACAAGTAAGTCTGAATAAAAACATTGAGTTTCTTCGATCTAATCTGCCTGTTGTGCATGATATTCAGAGAATGTTCATAGTCGAGCGCGACCCAGGCATGGAGCGATCTCATGCGTCGATAACGCGATTTGGTTGAGTGCACTTGCGCTATACAAGTACAAAATTTAAAAAAAAATACGAAGAAACGAGATTCGAATGTCGAGCTCCTGCTTTTGAGTTATCTCGACATTCTTCAAAATGTTCCAGGTTCCAGCGTAGCCTACATAAAATAATTTTCAATCTTACTTTTTTTTTGTATTACGAGTACATACATACATACATACATTCACGCCTGTTTCCCTGAAGGAGCAGGCATATTATACGCCCACACTTCGCCAATTATATAGTTGGTCCCACGTAATAGGTGGCGAGCCTATTGCCGCTTGCCGGGCACTGTTAAGTTTCTGCATACTGCACCACTGATTCTGACTCCTTAGGTCTTTGTAGGATCCCTGTACACCTACTATACCACCGGTATTACGAGTATCTGTACCTTTTTTGGGTTCTGTATATATTAATCAAAGAACCGTAAAGGCTTTCTGCCTGTCCAGCAGTTTGCTGTTAAAAATATCTAGCAGTCCATCAATAGAGCAGGTGGATTACACCGAAGTAAGGGCTAAATTTTTTTACGCGCTTGTGGAGTCACATCCTTTTTTTATATTTTCTGCGTCTCCGCGATTATCGTCCTGTAGCTGTTAAGACAGATCTATGGGAAGCTTTTGACAGAATAGTATAATTTTTTTCATATTGCGTATCAGTCCTTCAGTGTATAGTACTAAACAACATAAGGACCATAAATATTATAAATGAAGGGCTTGATCCGTATCTCAATGATCCATTGTGAAGCAAGTAGAGGAGGCTTGAGAGATTAAACCGGCTCCAGCGCCCGCAGGACGTGTGTAGTCGCTATAATTCTTAGTGACATAGTACGGTTTCTCGTTAATTACCGCACAGAGATAGATATATGGAAACATATTTCCACTTGTGTTCTAATTTAAATTTCTCTTTCCATACATACAGTCACGCTATGGGGTAGGCAGAGGCATATCATACGCCGACATTTTGCCACTTATGTTATTGGTCCCCCGTAATAGGTAGCGAGCCTACTGTCAAATATCGGGAATATTTACGTTCGCCAGAGCCTCGTCAGTTGATCGAAAGGTGCACCACTTGCAGGTGAGGTTGGCTTGAGCTCCTAAGATCTCGGTAGGATCTGTATGCATCATCATCATCATCTCAGCCTATTAACGTCCCACTAATGAGCACGAGCCTCCACTCACATACCAAGGTAAGAGGGTAATGGGTCATACTCCACCACGCTGACCCAGTGCGGGTTGGCGGAGGCAGGTGTATGGCGTCCTGCTGTTAGAATTTATCAAGCCGCCCATTAGGCCTCTAACATGGCTTCACGACTACCACATTTAGTGATAACCGGGACCAACGGCTTAACGTGCCTTCCGAAGTACGGAAGCGCTCGATATCAAATGCCTCACTAACGGTCACCCATCCAAGGACTGACCTCTGTAAACTCAGCTGTACTTCGGTGATCGATTCCGACCACCGAACACCGCAGAGCTACGAGCGCTTCAACCGTATTCCGTATGCATGCGTTAAAGGACATAGAAGGTTTCTTCTATATCTTTTAAAAAAAAATTAATAGATTGATTGTATTTAAAATTCGATAAGATCTGTAATTAAAATTATGGAACTAATTAAGTTCCATAATTTCTTCTTTCAAAAACCTTCTTACTAAATAAAACAAAATGATTGATGAGAGATGATTCGTGAGGCATTTCCGAAAATGTTTATAATTATTATACTATATTTTATCGTAACAAATCCGAGACTTTTTGACTATAAGACGTTACCACTAACGAAAACAACTTCAAACTATACCTGCCATGCCAGTGTAAGATATGGATCGATAAATAGCGAGGTTAACAGAAAACAAATCCCGAAAGCGGCATAACTCAGTGTGGGCGACAGCTGTCTCCGCCGCCCGAAGTGCCGTTTTCAAATTTCCACTGAAAACGTTTACCGTGCCAGACGTAATTCGGAAATCTTTTCTATGCCTCCACCGCGAGATTACAGGAAATTTCTTCACGGAGTTATGGAAAAAATGCTCTCTATTCGAGAGACATTTTTTCTCGTAATATTTCGCAACTGTGATTGCGGTACCTATGATGTATGTCTATGATGTTATTAATTTTAAATTGAAACGAGGACTTATTTAATGTTTGTACGGTTGTTACATTTGTTGGTGTTATATATTTATTTCTCATCAATTACTAGCATTGTCCCGGTTGCTCTATACATAAGCTTAGGGCCCAGGGTCTGCTTACTGGTTTAACCAAATTTAGCTGAATTTCAGTTATTACATGGAGAGACTGCCGGAAACCTCATTCAATGGTTAAACCAGCTGTTAGAACGTTAGAAGGCACTGACTTCCTAATAACGACTGCCATTGATGTTCATGACAGCCGATACCAACGGCTTAACGTACTTTCCGAGGCATACCTTCGAAAAGTCTTAGGTGCGCCACCAGGGTTTGAACCCGAGACTCTCTGAATTTGAAGGCAGTAGGTCTCACCACTGGGCTATCGCCGCTGTAATATATATTTATATCTAATAAACCCTAAAAGGTTCGCGGTTATCGGAAATAGGCTTGCCACCTATTACGTGGGACAAAGAATATAACTGGCGAAACAGGCGTGAAATTATTAATGTATAAACCCTTAAGGATTGTTCTGAATCTTTTAAAATACTTACCAGAAACGATTCAAACTTTTGCCTCGATTTTTCCGGTATTGTACAATCGAGATGGAATCGTTAGATCTCATTTGCTCTTATTCTCTTTTAACCCTTGTGTAGGGCTAGTAACGAAATTACTATAATGCATAGGAAACAACCAATAACTAGTGATACTTATATCTACCAGTTACCAGGAAGCTCCCCGTCACTTCACTTGTGCAGTGATGTGACGCTCCTCGATTTATGTGACATTCACAAGTGGACTGAAGCCAAATTTGAACAAATAAATTTGAGTTTTGGCTACCAAATTTCTGTCGCTTATACCCGGCAATTGAACCAGCTCGACATCAGTTGCGTTTTGCAAAAAAAGTACGCGCTCTAGTGCTGCAGTGGATAGTCGATGCTGCAATATGTAGCTCAGACGGTTTTCCCGCAGGAGTGTACAGCAAAAGATGCAATCAGATATAATGTAGAAACGATAACACCTCCAGTAAATTACAGCAGGTCCCGAATGGATCTGAATGCTAGAAGTGACATGTCGGGCGTTGCTATACACAAGTGAGCAAATGTACATACCTGGGTCACTGATGAACTAACTGACGACCTAGACATGGAACGGGAACGCAGAGCCATGGCGGTGAGGTGTAACATTTTGGCCAGTAGGTTCACACGTAGCTGGAAACATATAAAACTAATTTATTGATTCAGGCGTTACTTTGCGGAAATCCATTGTAAGCAAGTGATGGATTCAAAATATCTTTGTAACAATTCCCGCGCAACTATAATTTCCCGAACGCTGAAACGCGTTGGTCGTGACGACAGCGTTGTTCTGAGACTCCTATCTTACCTAAAAATGTCCTGTAAAGGGCGAAACACATGTCGTGTTGAATTGTTTCTTGATGTTTTGGGAAATTATAGTTGCGCGGGAATTGTCACAAAGATATTTTTGATCCATCACTTGCTTACATATTACATATAAAACTGACGTATTAAAGACTAGACTACCTGACTCATAAAAAAAGAAGATTAGTACTGCTATTTTTTAGATAATCTAATACTAAGTGCATTAGATTATCTACTATTATATTATCTACTATTATACTCTCTACTATTTATAGGTGCACAATTGTCAAAGTTGGTGACGTCACAAAGGCGAAGTGCAGGATGCATCGCTTCCGAGTGCCCCCCACTCAACCTCGAGTCGAGCTCGAGTGACCCGACCCACTTACGTGTTTACAAGGTGTACGCGAAGAGAGAAACAAAAAGTGCAGCTGTGCGACTTAGTAAAGGAAAAATATTACATTACATTTTATATTTAAAACCGAGATCCGGCTTTGTTTCAGCGAACTTTAACTGACAATATATTTCAGGCTTACTTAAGTAAAGTTGTAAGTTGGTTATTGGGACTTTATTTTGAATTGCAATTCAAAGAAAAACTCTGCAAATTGGCATCTTCTTAACAAGCTGATCTCTGTGTAATCTCAAATAAGCCTTCTCTGGGCAAAATAAAATCACGGACATGCTTCTAAAGATTTCACAAAGTGGCACTGGACATTAAAAACAGTAACACGAACAGATGGCTATGGAGGAAGTTTCTTCAATGGCGACCACGTGCCGGACTCCGCATCGTTGGCAGACCCTCCATAAAGTAGTTACAAATGTTGCGGTAAGCCGATGGATCAGATTTGCGCAATGCTTTTGGAAAATCCACTCAATACCCTGTGCTCTCTAAAAAATCTGAACTTTGACTATGGGAACAAGGCAACGGATAATTATACTTAGATACGTTTTTTTGTAAATAAATATTTGTGATTTATTTATTTATTTAATCTTACAATGTAGGTTAACAGATCAAGTCCACCACACTCACAATTCACAATTATAACACTAACCAATAATTTTCGAAAATAAAGTAAAACCCAGATAACAAAAAAGTAAAATAAAAATGTCAAAGTTAGCAAATTACAATTCATGTCAATTGATGATGGTTAGACCAAGGCACAATTTTGTTCATAAGCTACTTTTTTTTTTCCTGTGTGAGTATAATAAGTCTTTATATAAATAAAGTAACGTGCAGGAGTGCAACAATGTCTAGGTGAACAGGTCTCTCGGCTATTAAGGTTCCGGTGTCCGGTCGAGTACAGGACGCGCGATGTCCGAGTGGCACTTAGCCGACCTTGCAGTGGCTCTACTCCGCGACGCGCTTCGGCTATAATACCAGACAATGTTGCTTCTAACGAATCTGCTCTGTGTCTGGAAAAGGAAATGAGATAAGTTTCTTAATTTAAATGTCTGTGAATTCAAAATTTTAAAAAAATATGGACTTGTAGTAGTGCTACAATGTCTAGTAGTGAAGAGGTCTCAGCTATTAAGGTTCTGATGTCCGGTCGAGTGCAGGACGAGCGATTTCCGAGTGCCACTTAGTCGACCTTGGAGGGGAACCACTCCACGACAATGTTGCTTCTAACCTATCTGCCCTGTGTCTAAACAGAAAATAACATAAGTATTTCTAATATAAAATTGAAAATATTACTTTAAATTAAAATATTACAGAAATACCGACTTACAAAAGTACGACAATGTCTAATACTGCCGTACTTTAGCTAGAAAGCCGCTAACAGTCATAAAGTAATTTTTGAAATATGAACTCTACTGTATTACAGCAGTGATTAAATTCCAAAAATTACCAACTGCACGTTAGCCGCATTTTAGCTTATGGACGGCAGAATAGTGAACAGGTCTCTCGGCTATTAAGGTTCCGGTGTCCGGTCGTGTGCAGGACGCGCGATGTCCGAGTGGCACTTAGCCGACCTTGGACGGGCTCCGCTCCGCGACACGCTACTGCAATAATGCTAGACAACGTCCCTTCTAGCCAAGGGCACACAAAAACTACTTTATCTGTCTCACTTAATGTTATAATTGTAACAGTTTAAATGTCTTTGCCCTCCACTCCGCAACACGCTACGGCAATGATACAAGACTATGTCTCTGCTAACCAAGGGCACACAAAAATGTCTCAAAAAATATTATGATTTTTAAATTTCAATGAAGTTTACATAGCTGATGTTTAAAATTCAAGAATTCTCTAACAACAAAACTTTTGTACGCGTATAGATAATTCTTGCGCTAGAACCTCCGCGGTACTAAATGGTCGGAAACGATAGCAAAATAAAGCAGAGTTCACAGAGGTCAGTCTTCGGATGGGTGACCGTTTGTGTGGCATGTGATATCGAACGCTACTATCCTTCAAAAAGCGATTTATGCTGGTAGTTGTAGCTTCAAGTTTGAGGCTTTTTTGTCTTAAAATTCTAACAGCAGGACGCCCGGGAAGGGAGTCAAGCGGTATTGCTCAAAAGGGTATCCGCGGCCTTGGAAAATATAAGGGCTCAAGAAGGAACATTTATAGATTTCAGTAAGTAAAAGTCTGCTCCACCCAAAACGAGAGGCTGTCATTCTACCATACAACAACAAAAAGGACGCCAAATCACTGGGGTCCGCATGGTAAAGTATGACCTCCTTGGTATATCTCAGCCTATTGTGCCCACATGAATATACTGAGATAAATTAATACTTCTTACTGCAGACACTTTCTTGTGACAACAGTGACTTCATAAGTGAATATTTTCGATATACAAACGATACATACCTACTCATAATATTTTGATTTGCATGCCTTTGAGTATAAGCCAAGTATTTTTACTGTTTTATACAAATAAATACCATACAGATCATGCACCACCAAATACCACCTGTTTATCTCATCCATATGTTCTGGCAAATAACTTTCCATTCTACTATTTCATTTCGAAAAATAAAATAAATGTTTTTTACAAGTTTATATAAACATTTTAAGCATACACAGGTAATACGTATACATTCATACATCCTACATAATATCGCGCCTGTTTCCTTGTAATGTTCTTGGTCCCACGTAATAGGTGGCGAGCCTATTGCTGCATACCAGCTACTTTAATGTTCGCCAGAGCCTCGTCCATTGTTCGGCAGGTGCACCACTTGTAACCCCCCGACTGGTCTCCACCTTGACGTGGTGGGGGGGCTGAGTACCTCCCGGTAGGGCGCAGGAGGCGCTGGGGAAAAGGTAACACCCAGAGACCGACGACTCTGGGTGCCCTTAGTACTGACTACCGGGGGGGAAACTAAGAGGGACCTATGGAGGGCGCAGCGGGTAGGCCAGGAGGGCCCGCTCAGCAGCGCCAGGAGGGTCTAGGCAGCGGGGGCAGGGGGCCCCTGCTGTCTAACCATGGACCCTCCGGGAAGTCGGCCACACACGCTACGGTCGCACGGGGAGGTAGGAAGGGTGCGTCCACTGCGCCTCTCTGAGGAGGTCCTCCCGGTTTTGGTCCGGGGGACGTTGGCCGCAGGCGGGGTGTCAGAAGCTGCAACCCAGGTACTGGCCCCCGTCTCTTTCTCGACAGGCGGCGGGCGTCGTCGGAAGATTTTTAGTGGGTATTGCTGCTGGCGGTCGTGTCTGCCGGTGGTGAGTCCCACACCCCCTTTCGGCCCTACTTTGGCCGGAAGGCAGTGCGTAAATGCATTTTGTTACCGACGTAAAACAAAAAAAAAAAAAGGTGCACCACTTGTAGGCGATGTTGCCTTGGGTTCCCCCGACTGGTCTCCACCTTGACGTGGTGGGGCGCTGAGTACCTCCCCGTAGAGCGAAGAAGCCGCGAAAGAAAAGGTAACACCCAGAGACCGGCGACACTGGGTGCCCTTAGCCTACTACCGGGGGGAAAGTAAAAGAGATCTATGCAGGGCGCAGCGCATTATGAAAGCAGCGCTAGGAGGCTAGGCCTTAGGCGGCAGGGCGGAGTGTTGTCTAATCATAGACCCTTCAAGAAGTCAGCCACACACGCACACGGAGGTAGGAGGGGCGCGTCCACTGTGCCTGTCTGAAAAGGTCCTCCTGGTTCGGGCCGGGGCGACGTTGGCTGCGGGCGGGGTGTCAGACGTTGCCACCCAGATACTGGCCCTCGACTAATACTCATCATCATCTCAGCCATCTGACGTCCACTGCTGAACATAGGCCTCCCCAATAGATTTCCACATTGAGCGATCCTGAGTCGCCTGCATCCATCGGCTTCCCGCCGCCTTGACCAGATCATCGGTCCATCGCGTGGGAGGCCGTCCTCTATTACGTTTACCGGTTCGCGGTCGCCATTGCAGAACCTTGACGCCCCATCGGTCGTCGGTTCTTCGAGCTATGTGCCCCGCCCATTGCCACTTCAGCCTGCAAACTCGCCTCGCTATGTCGGCCACTCCAGTCCTCCTACGGATTTCCTCATTTCTGATTCGATCACGTAGGGACACTCCGAGCATAGCTCTCTCCATTGCACGCTGAGCGACTTTGAGCTTTCTAATGAGGCCCATAGTCAGGCACCAAGTCTCAGTACCGTACGTCATCACTGGCAACACACACTGGTTAAAGACTTTTGTCTTAAGACACTGAGGTATTTTTGACGAGAAGATATAGCGCAGTTTCCCGAACGCAGCCCAACCGAGCTGGATTCGACGATTGACTTCTTTCTCGAAGTTGGACCTACCCATTTGGACTTTTTGTCCCAGGTATACATATTCGTCGACAACTTCGAGAGCCGAGCCTCCAATAATTATTGGGGTAGGCTTAACATGGACATTCGACATAATTTTCGTCTTGTCCATGTTCATTTTGAGACCTACCCTTTGGGAAGCTCTGTCGAGGTCTTCGAGCATTGTGCCCAGATCCACAAGTGACTCCGCTATGACCACTATATCGTCGGCAAATCGAAGGTGAGACATATACTCGCCATTTATGTTGATGCCGTAGTTTCCCCAGTCCAGCATTTTGAAAACATCCTCCAGGGCAGCAGTGAACAGTTTCGGAGATATGACATCTCCCTGTCTCACGCCCTTCCGCAGGAGGATAGGATTCGTGTGCTGGTCTAGTACGCGTACGGACATGGTGGCGTTTTTGTATAAACTTCTCAACACTTCAATATACCTATGGTCAATGCGGCATCGCTGCAGGGACTGAAACACTGCCCAAGTCTCGATCGAATCGAAGGCCTTTTCATAGTCCACAAACGCTAAGCAAAGTGGCTGGTTATACTCCTCGGTCTTCTGTATAACCTGCCGCAGCGTATGTATGTGGTCCATGGTTGAAAAGCCTTTTCGGAAACCGGCTTGTTCGGGAGGCTGGAAGTCGTCAAACCTATGACCGATACTACTAATTATTTATTTAATAATAATCTAGTAACTTAAAACCTAAATGGATCTAATACATTGGTCTGCCTGTTTCCACTCGGTATCTCTCTACGCCCATACAGACGGGAATTATTGACTAATAAATAATAATAATATCAGGGAGACCAAAGTCAATTATTGTACAAATCACCTGTTGTCTCCGAACGACAAGTCTCGCCTTGACATGTCAGTTGGCATTATCGTCTTGTTATTGACTTGTTTGTGTGCTGGATACTCTACACAATGTTCTTGTTTGAATGCAATGATATTTTACTTTTCTTTTTTGCACAACATATTTAACTATTGCATTTGTGAACTTTTAAAATTGACTTTTAATTATCTTTTAAATTTGAGATTTTTATAATTTTTTTTTTGTTCTCTTATAATGTTTATGATTTTTTAATCTCATTCCTAATTTATTTATTATGATTATTGTACGAATTAATTTTATCTTATTAAATTTTTTTTTTGTTATTCATATAACAAAAAAAAAATTGAATTGAATTTTATTTACTTTTAGAAATTATTTATTATCTCTCAGGTGATAGTAATTAAATATTAATGAACTATTTATTTATATTGTTTTATATATTATTGTATTATATATTCTTTTATGTTTTTAATGTATTTTGTGATTATTTTAATTTGTTTAGAATCATCATCATAATCTCAGCCCATAAACGTCCCACTACTGAGCACGAGCCTCCTCTCACATACCAAGGTGCGAAGGTATTGGGTCATACTCCACCACGCGGACCTAGTGCGGATTGGCGAAGGCAGGTGTATGGCGTCTTGCTGTTAGAATTTATCAAGCCGCCCATTAGGCCTTTAACATGGCTTAACGACTACCACATTTAGTGATAACCGGGACCAACGGCTTAACGTGCCTTCCGCTCGAAGCGCTCGATATCAAATGCCACACAAACGGTCACCCATCCAAGGACTGACCTCTGTAAACTCTGCTTTACTTCGGTTATGGTTTCTGACCACCGAGCACCGCAGAGCTACGAGCGCTTCATTCAGGAATTTGTTTAGAATGTATGTTTCAAACTATGTAATATGTCAGTGAATAAGCATGAGCCTACATCTGCCAACAAACTGCTATACAGTTTGGCAGAAGTTGTAAATACATAGTGAACACAAGTTTGTAGAAAAAGGAATAAACATTTTTTTTATTTTTTTTTATTTACTTCGATGATCAATCATGAGTAATCTAGCAGCGCCATGTAAGCCTTAGTATAAATATATTTAGAAAGAAAGAAATGTGTAAATTTATTCAGCACTTCCAAATATACTTATCATAAGTAGTTATTTTATAACATGTGCAAATATACACCGTCTGCTAGAATGTAATCATTTTAACGCGTCAAAGTAATACGTATACTCGTATGTACAATATCAGTAAAGTCGACTCGCTTGCAACGTCAAATGTTATTAATAATAAACATACGGATTCCGGAAGGCTTTGTAGGAAAGCAAAGCAGCGCTGAATAAACACAAATAACTTTCAGAAGGTATAAACTAATATAATGTTTCTATAACTATATTGCCTCGTGACAAATACTTACTAAGAAATAGGCTTAATTATCTGTAGATGAACATTTTATTATTATTTGTTTAGGAGAGTTTATTGTTTCGTAAGCTCAAATATTTTGGCAATCACATTGATGTAAGTTGTTAGGGATGTTAGATTGTGAGAATAAATTCTTCTTCCTCTTCGCAATGTCAAGAGTCAAAGAGTTCTTAGTCAAAATCAAAGTTAAAATCAGTTATTCAAGTTTATAAACTACGCCGCCCATTTACTGCGGGCGGGAGCTTGATCGTAAAAGAGCGTGCGAGAAAATCGTCAAGGTTGTGTTTTCAACCGCCATTATGGAGAACACATTTAATTATGAGCAGATGTGACTCGCCTCACAACGTTACGTCATCTTCCCATGAGGAATAAATAAGGTGACAATAAAAAGTATTGTAGCGGAAGATGAAAGTTGAGGAATTTCATGTCAAATTCTTCTCCACTTGAGCTCCTGGTGGAGAAGATTCCAAATAAAATTTCATTCATAAAATGAATATAAATGCTATGTTATTAAATATGTAACACTAAAATATGGAATTATACGATAAATAATAATGATTACTGTAAGTAAGTAGAATATAATTAAAAAACAAAAAAGGATATTGATTATTAAAATAATAAAATATATACCTAAAATTGTGTAATTTGTGATTTAATTAAATACTTAACATTACGGATATACATAAAGTAAACACTTTAGAACATTAGCGTTTTTCTATAGTATAAAGTGTTTATCACGCGTTTTGGCATTGTGTCATATACTCTCGTTTCAGCGTTGGTCGTGAAGACATCGTTGTTCTGAGGCTCCTATCTTACCTGAAGATGCCCTGTGTAAGGGCGAAACACGTGTCGTGTTAAATAGTTTCTCGATTTTTTGGGAAATTATAGTAGTGCGGGAATTGTTACAAAGATATTTTTAATCCATCACTTGCTTACAATGGATTTCCGCAAAGTAACGCCTGAATCAATAAATTATTTGTGTCATATCACTCTTATGAGTGATACGACACAAATAATACCCTTATTGAACAGTTCTTAATGCATGCACGCAGTCACCGACTTTTCTTTTCTTTCTTTTTTTTAAAATAATAGCTTTGTGCGGTTTGCACATTTAGCCAGTGTCAAATAAGAGATATATTAATAACATATAAATTATAGTAAATGAGAATGAGTAGTGATAAAGATGGTAAATGAGATGCCTTTCCCTAAACTCCTTGAATCTTCAGTAAAGATGTGGGACTACACTGAGATCTCACATGGACTTCTTGAGAGAATTTGAAAAGTGATGTTGCACTGTTTTGTTTGATTTACCAACACTCATGTATGTTCACAAACAATTAACGGTTAATAATCCACCGTTATTGCACATTAATGTTCGAAATATCACAAATTTTAGAAAATAAAACAAAACTGCTAACATGACTTTTCACTTTCGCTCCAAGAAGTCCAGTCACCGACTTGCCGTTGCACTTGCCCTGTTTTAAAATGAGTTTCTGTCAATCTTCCTACGTTTTAAATTGCTTGTTAGTGTTGTAAATTATAAGTAAGCTAATAATATAATAATAATCATAAATATTTTTTGACGATTACACCAATTATTTAGTTCCAAGATAAGTATCATTAAGAACTTGTGTTATGAATACTAAACAACGGATAAACATACTTAAATGCTTTTTTTTTTGTAAATACATACTTAATGTACATAGGAAAACCCCCAGACCACAACAAATATTTATGTTCATGCACACAAAGATTTGTCCTGTGTGGGAACCCACGACCTCTGGAGTGAAGTGTACGTATACTGACCTCCACGCCATATCGGTCGTCAATATAGTTTTATATTTTCTCTGTGAGTGAATTTTGTAAATTTAAAAAAAAAATAAATGTCTCTAACCGTAATAATATTATGAGTGATAAATTCTTATGAATTGACAATCATAATTGTGATTAAAGTACGCTTTTATAGGGAAAATGTTTAATTCTAAGCGCGAGAACAAAAGGAAAGAAATGAAATGCCGACGAAATTCGAAGGGTCCGGGCCCTAACTGCTCCACGTACCCTCTACGGCTTTTTCACTCAATTACATCTCCAAATTGCTTGCGAAGCGGTTATTGGGAGTGATGGCTGGAGACGTGAGTGTTAATTTATATTCAAAAGCACAAAAGGTAATGGCGACATTACTTTTCATTTAGCCGAAATGTGTTTCAGGAAGGCGAATTTCGGTCGAACAATGTATTGCTCAGAGGTTTTTTTTTTAAAAGTAGGGTTTTTTAATACCTAATGGCTATTGGAATGCAATAATAATTTTGCCTAAAAATTTACTCACCTAAGAGGCTTAAGACGCATTACTGTAACAATGTGTGCGACGGAAACCTTTTTTTCTTAATTACACTTTGAACACACCAAATTTTACGTTAATTATTACCATTGTCGACAGTGTAAATGTTTAAAAAAAAACTGTTACGTATGTGTTTATAAAACAGTCATATCATTATCATCATCTGAGCCCATTAACGCCCCACTACTGAGCACGAGCCTCCTCTCACATACCAAGGTGCGAGGGTCATACTTCACCACGCGGACCCAGTGCGGATTGGCGGAGGCAGGTGTATGGCGTCCTGCTGTTAGAATTTTTCAAGCCGCCCATTAGGCCTCTAACATGGCTTAGCGACTACCACATTTATTGATACCCGGGACCAACGACTTAACGTGCCATCCGAAGCACGGAAGCGCCCGATATCAAATGCCACACACACGGTTACCCATCCAAGGACTGACCTCTGTAAACTCTGCTTTACTTCGGTGATCGTTTCCGAACACCGAGCACCGTGGAGCTACGAGCGCTTCGAGCGCAAAAACAGTGCTTAATTAATTATATTATTTATTTCAGTTAATGTTGTTTTATGACTTTGTTCACTTGACATGTCGGACCATGGGTCTACATAAGGTATGTACCTAGATGACACCTATAAAAATTCTACCATCATAAGTTAAGTTTAAAGTTACTGCATTTCCAAACCACTTAAATTAAATTAATGTAATCCTGTAATATTTCTGAGGTTTCAGGTGTTTTAGGTATGTTTGGGCGACATTGCGGTTATAGTTATAGACCCGGACTTATTGCTCTCGAGTGTAGATAGAAATATTTATAGTGCAAGCTCATGTTTTAATTAATCTTCTCGCAAAGGCATACCCTCTGGCAGTACTCGCCTGCTGGTATGGGAAATACTATGGTTGGTGAATATATTGCTATTTACTAAAATGTCTATCTTAATTTGCATACAGTGATAGAGTTATCACAGCACTATTATGTAAAAATAAATAATAATAAAAAGTTTAAATATTTATAAGACAACAACTCCGCATAGATGTTGGTAATTATTTTAAGCACTCTGGGAATTAGTGTGTAAATCAATCAGGAAAAAATAAAATTATATACATTAATTACATGAAGTTTCGATTATATGTATATACCAAATTTATCTATTCATTTTATTATTTATCTAATTTTACGACCGATATGGCACGAAGGCGAGTATATTCGCACTCGGATTCTGAGGTCATGGAATCGATTCCCACACAGGACAAATCTGTGTGTGCTGAAACATGAATATTTGTTCTGGTCTGGGTGTTTTTCTACGTATGCTAAGTGTAAATCTATGTAAAAAAAATATTTATGTATGTTTATACGTTATTTAGTATTCATAACACATGTTCTTAATGATATTAATTAGGGTGTAAAGGGATCCTACCAAGACCTTTTTATTTTATTTATTTTTTATTTACGTCGGTAACATAATGCCTTTTCGCACTGCCTCCCGGCCAAAGGGGGGACCAAGAGGGGAGTGTGGAGCACTGCGGCCCCACAATCCTAGGACTGCTCCTACCCACTAAAAATATTCCGACGACGCCCACCGCTGTTGAAAAAAAGTACTTGCGTGAGCCGAAAGGTCCACTCCAAGATGGGCCCGACCGCCTCGAGAATACGGCGCCTCGAGAATACGGCGCCTCGAGAATACGGCGCCTCGATCCTTCGGCACGAAACTCGGCGCTCCGGAAAAGCTGCCGCCGCATGCTCTCTGAGCTACTCTACGCCACCGCACCACAGTGTCCGGTGCGGGGCGGAGACCCTAGCTCCGGGATTGCGCGCCACGTCAAAACACCGCCGAGAGTACCTCGGCGTCGAGGTCCCACGGCAAGGACCCGGCGAGCGCGCATGCCACCTCTTGGGAGATGGTGCGATATCCACCCCCCGACTGGTCTCCACGTACTGACTACCGGGGGAGAAACTAAGAGGGACCAGTGGAGGGCGCAGCGGGCGGGCCAGGAGGGCACGTCAAGCAGCGCCAGGAGGGTCGTAGGCAGTGGGGACAGGGGGCCTCTGCTGTCTAACCATAGGCCCTCCGAGAAGTCGGCCACACACGCTATAGTCGCACAAGAAGGTAGGAGGGGCGCGTCCACTGCGCCTCTCTGAGGAGGTCCTCCCGGTTTTGGTCCGGGGGACGTTGGCCGCAGGCGGGGTGTCAGACGCTGCAACCCAGGTACTGGCCCCCGCCTTTTTCTCAACAAGCGGCGGGCGTCGTCGGAAGATATTTAGTGGGTATTACTGCTGGCAGTCGCGTCTGCCGGTGGTGAGTCCCACACCCCCTTTCGGTCCCCCTTTGGCCGGAAGGTAGTGCGTAAACGCATTTTGTTACCGACGTAAAACAAACACATGGTGCGATACCCACTAACGACACAGGTCGCTATGACCATCTGCGACTGCTGCATGATCTGTCGATGCCGACCCGATACGGAGCTCGCCCATATTGGGGCTCCATATAAGGCTATGGACCGCACCACTCCAATGTAAAGGCGCCTCATCCACCGAAATTGGGGAGCATCTGCTGTCGAGAAAGACGCCTAGATACTTCAGCGTGTTCCCGACAGGGATGGGAGTTCCTTCAACCACAATACTGGAGCCTGGAGGTGGCCATGAAAAACAATGGCTTCGGATTTGTGCAGTGCCACTTCGGGCCGCGGCCGCCTTATCCTCTGGACCACCGCCGCGACGCCGACGGTGGCCATTACTCTCGCATCCCGGAGGTCAGAACCCCGGGATGTTACTAGGGTGTCATTGGCGTAACAGATCACGTCCACGCCGTGCAGGCTCACACAGCGCAGAACGTAATTATAACCGATGTTCCGCAGGAGTGGACCCAGGACAGATCCCTGCGGAACACCGCACACCATACGCTGACGACAGCCTCCTCCTCCCATCGTTGGGAAGACTACCGCCCTCTCTAATAGGTAGCTCGTCAAGGGGCGGAGACCATCCTACCAAGACCTAAGAAGCCCAAGCCAACCGCACCTGCAAGTGGTGCACCTGCCGATCAACGGACGAGTGCCCGATAAGCGGCAATAGACTCTATATAATTGACGAAGTGGGGGCGTATAGATGCCTCTGCTCATGCAATCATGCCTGTTTCCCCGAAGGGGCAGGAAGAGGCATACTATATGCCCACATTTTGCCAATTATAATGCTAGTCCAACTTAATAGGTGGCGAGCCTTATGTCATGCAAAACACACTTTATAATTTTAAGGACAGTTTAAAAGACAATTAATGTTCAATAAAACATACATACATACATTCACGCCTGTTTCCCCGAAGGGGCAGGCAGAGGCATACTATATGCCCACATTTTGCCAATTATAATGCTAGTCTAACGTAATAGGTGGCGAACCTATTGCCGCTTACCGGAAACTGTTATGTTCGCCAGAGCCTCGTTCGTTGATCGGCAGGTGCACCACTTGCAGTTGAGGTTGCTTGGGCTCCACAGTTCTTAGTGGGATCCTATACACCCATGTGATTAGTAGGATTTAAAAAAATCGTTTGATTCTTATACTACTATAAATGTTGTTAAATAATGACAATATTATAATTCATTTGTACTGGAAATGTTTGTAATCACTGTTATACCGATAAGTGCAGTAAAAGATTTGGCTTTGTCCTTAACTTTATAAAAAAGCCAGGTTCGGTTTTTAAGTGGTACTAAATAAAGTATTTAATAATTTAAGTGCAAATTAAGTCAGGAACTTTATAGTAGTAACTTTCGGGAAACGGGGCTTAAAAAAGGTAACATCTAACAAACAATGATGAAGCATGATGAACAATGACCCATAGCGACTGAATATTTTTTTGGGTTAAAACCGTTAAATAGTAACTTAAGTGTTTTAATGAGCCTTTTATTATATTGTCTTTTATTACCTATCTGCCAGTGCAAACCTCGTAAGCATCGGTGCAGCTGTTTCGTAGTTAAGCCACAACACACAGATAAATTTATTTGATTACTTTTTGCGCTGTAAATTATAGTACATTTCATATAAATAATTTAACAAAAATCTCTTCATATTATGTTCGTTTGTAAATATTTTTTGTATGTTTCGATAATCGCGAAAATAGAGGAATACAATAACTTAAATATAAAAAAACCATAAAGATACAGCGGTGATAGCAGTAGTTCATAAATGTCAACTGCACGTTAAAATGGCCGTCCTTATCTGTTTACGCGCTGTACTGTTGTCTGTGTTTTCAGGTATCTGAATTTACGTTGAACTGTGAGTTATTATATAAAAACGCTTTGGTTAAAAACTTTTAGCTTGGTTGCCCCAAACGGAGCCAATTTTTTTTATTTATCGAGTACTTACTATACTAAAAAATACACTTTAAAAGTAAAAAATTTAATACTCTGCTCATTTTATTACATAATTAAATATCCTCTAGCTAGATTGCTTCTTTCGAGTTTCGGTATTAAAATACCTAAACTTCCTGAAAATTGGGATAATTGGCCAAACAAAGACTGTCCTTCTGTAAAATACAAAAAGACGGACTAATACAAAGTATATTTTTTATAAAGCCAGTCAATCATAATATGCATATATTAATATTATAAGGACTATTACATCTCATTATCGTCATTTCAACCCTTACCGTCCTTTAACTGGACAAACTAGCAAACGTGGTAGAGGACTGCGTTGCACCGATAAACTGGTCAGAGCTGCGGAAAGCCGGTAAACATGGCGGCACAAGATCATTCGCTATGGAAATCTATTGAGAAGGCCTTTGCTCAGATGTAGACTATATTTGGCTTCGTCATATCGTAGCATTATCCCAGTTGCCCTAGCTAGACTTAAGCATAGGGCCCAGAGTCTGCTTACTGGTTTAATCAGATATGACTGAATTTCAGTTATTACCGAGAGCGGCTGCCGTCTGACCCCCGCAACCCAGAGGGAAACATAATTCTATGGTTAAACCAAATGTCAGGATGTAAGAAGGCCCTGACTTCCTAACAACGACTGCCATACGAGGGTTCCGTGCTCAAACCCGATAAGTGTTTTTGGGCTTAAAACAGTTTTGGGCATAAATTCTTTTAAATTTATCGGTTAATTAAAAAAAATGAAACTTAAAAGGTTTACTTATTGGATTATGAAGTCCTTAGTTTTCAGTCTTCTTTTCTGAAATCGACTTATCTGATAAGATCACAAAAAAAAGCGGCACAAATTATGTATCTGATATTGTCACTTATCGGGTTTGAGCACGGAACCCTCGATATATGTTCATGACAGCCGGGAACAACGGCTTTACGTGCTTTCCGAGACACGGAGCAAACGATAAATAGACTACATGTAGCTTACATGATGATTATGATGACTCTCAGAGCCAAGTTGAAAAATATAATACTATATAATACTCCACATCGTAAACTTGGTGCGGATTAGCGGATATAGATAGTTGTGATCTGCTGTTATTTAATGATGTTTTACAAGGCACCTAATAGGGTCCCTAACTTGACTTAACGACTATCACAAACAGTGATAATCGAAACAAACGGCTGAACGTGCCCTTCGTAGCTAAAGATTATTTGCACAATATTAAAGCCGACGAGCAAGGACCGTCACACGAATTGTAGAAGGTATTCTTTTATCATGAGTAATTTTGTGTGGAGTATTTTTTCCTGGAAATTAGGTACGCACCGAAATATTACTTGAGAGAAATATTAGAAGCACATGTAGATGAAATGGGCTCTAAAAGACATAAAATTAATTATCATTCTTTGAAATCCCAAACCCAATCGATTGTAAAACTCTTTGCCAAAACCTCTTAGTGGTATGTACGATATTACTACATAGTATAAAGCAAAGTCGCGTTTCTTTGTCTGTCCCTATTATCTTTAAGACTACGCAAAGGATTTTGATGCGGATTTTTTTATAGATAGAGTGATTCAAGTAAGACACAAGGCAAAATCAGGGGCGGCCGCTAGTTATAGCTAAACTGGGAGCACGACCTGGATCGATTCGATCGATATGAAACACTTAAACCAGATGAAAGATTGGCTGGAGAACAAACTTGACAAGCTTCATCCCTAATTATTTTTCACTCAAGCTGCTGCTCGTAGTTAATAAGCGCGTATGTTTGTTCAGTTGTCTTTTAAAACGTTGACATTCATCATATCAGCCTTAACTTCTCCCATATTGTTTACATTCTATTGGGGGTATTTGCCCATAATCACCACGCTAGGCAGGCGGGTTGGTGATCGCAGTTCCAGCCAGTATGCAGGATGACGCCATTTTTTCTTTTTATAGCCAGATCATGCACACAATTCTTAATTATATCCTTGTACTGCCGACTAGGAACAAACTAAGCTAAGCTGGTACTATGCACTCTAGACAACGGATAAGCAATTTTACGATAGTCTACGTTTTAGGAATATCGTGTTAATGCTGTTGTGTGTGTGCACCGCTCCATATTGATATGACTGTCTCGTTATAAATCATGTCATTAAGCGTTTGTACTTCACACCAATCGTTTCCCTTAAAGCCCCTCATAGCAATAATGCACACACACATGATCGTAGCAGCGGAGAGCAGAGATTCTAATTTACACGCAATCTCAGTCATCATGACTTCATCGCAGATATGCTAGAAACCTGTTATCTTTGCGAAAGTGAAACATTTATCTAAGTTGGAGAGTTCTGAAGCGACATAACGAGCTGACAACACGGGAACGAGTTTGAATGATAGCGAAAGTTTTAAGCGAGGCGCTTAAGATTTGACGGTTAATTTCACCGGGATTAATTTCCGGGAGTTCAAAGTTCCACCATCTAGTACACGGGGCGTACCTCTTGACAGAAGCGACTATTACTCGTAAAAGAATGTGCAGATAATTTATTAAGGAGAACTAACTCACCACATACTCTGCCCAGCAAAACTAAGGTCATCTTCATTATCAATCATACTTTTTAATTTGTTTGTATCAACTTTTTAAGTAAGATATACGCAAGATATACTTTCTCAATAAAAAGTAAAGATTAATGTATAGTTTGGTACTTTAAAAAAAGGTGATAGAATTGTCTATAAAATATTTTTAATGTGTATCTTTTATAAGTTACTATATTTTTACCTAGTTTTGAATGCAAACCAGTGTTATTCCACTACCTAATTTTATGACTATTAATAAAATGAATGACCAAATCACAAAAATCTAGGTCGAAGTGATTTAGGACAAATTGCACCACGCAAACCTTTTTTCCGCGTCGTTCTAATTATCTTATCTCTAGAAATCTCTTCATTAGCATTTGTGTGATTTCTTGTTCTTAAACTCGGAAACAGATTACTTTGACTAATATATATATATAAGTCGTTCGGATCATGATTCATTCATCATGATCATGCATTTTCGATTAAATCCGTGCTATCTTCTTGTTAAAACATTGTTGGGTACGTAATTGACTGAATTTCAGTTCTTACATGGAGCAACTGTCGTTTGACCTTCGCAATCCAGAGAAAAACATCATTCTATGGTTTAACCAGTTTTCAGGGTGTTAGAAAGCAATGACTTCCTAATAACGACTGTCATAGATGTTCAAGCAGCTGAGACCAACGGCTTAACGTACTTTCCGAGGCACGGAGCAAGCGATAAGTACGCACATAATTTGGAAAAGGTTAAGGTGCCATAGGCCACCAGTGTTTGTACCCTATGAATTTAAAGGTCGCCACTGAGCTATCGCCTCTCTGCTTAACGACTACCACATATACTGATAATTGGGACCAACTGCCTAACGTGCCTTTCGAAGCCGGGAAGCGCACGATATTAAATGCCCTATACACGATCACACATTCATGGTCTGACCTCGGTGAACTCTGCTTTACACCGGTGATCATTTCCGCACCGCAGGGCCAGACAGAATAATACAAAATTATAAATGCTTTATGAAATGGCTGTAACATTTTGATGGATATAAAATCCATTTCCCGTACGTCCGGGCCCCGCTCCAGCTCAAAAGATCGTCCATTATTTACGGTGTGCCCTGCGAATGACTTGCGGAATTAATGTTGCCTTAATGTTAACCGCTGTATTGTTGAACCTGTGTCAAAACTTAATGCATGTACTGTTGTTTTGTAAAGACAACGTTTTGTTAAACCTGAGTAATGTTGTATCTTGTGATCAAGATAATATGTATATTACCAAAACTGATCTCAATGTTTATCATAATAAATAAAGTTTCATCATTTTATTGCGGTGCGTGAAACGGCATTTTAGCAGGCCGTCACAGGGCACTGTGTTCGCCAGAGCCTCGTCTGTTGATCGGCAGGTGCACCACTTGCAGGTGAGGCTGGCTTGGGCTCCTCAGTTCTTGGTAGGATCCCTATACACCCAGTATACGCAATAACCGGAGTAAATATTTTACTGAATTTCGAAAATTCAATCCGAAGTGCATGAAAAAGAAGAAAAGGTTGGCAGGGAAATACTCGCACACGGTCGACTTCAGAAAAGTAACATTTAACAAACTAAAAACGAAATGACTTATAACCCTGTCTTGCAATATTTATGGTACGAACAACTAGACGACGCGAAATTTTAATCTTCTTAAAAGTTCCAACTAGCAAACCGGTAGCAAGTCATTTCTAGATGGAACTTCAGAAATTCCCGCAATTTTGATTCGCAAGATGAGAAGTTTTATTGAAAGGCTTCAATATTCCTGTCATAAAAATTAAATAGGTCATTTCATTTTCGATAAGAAGACTCCATCATATTCAAGAAGCATTATGTATTATTTTATAAATGCTTATTACGGTAGCTGATATCTAATCAGATCAGTCCTTATCCTCACTTTCAGGCAAATCGCCACCGTTAATGATGACATTTATAGTAGTAGTTAATATTAGTTAATTTACACATGACAGCTTGACATTGAAACTCATTTCCACATCTGTAATAAAACAAAAAATTATATATACTTTATTGTCTTTAAGATCAACAGGATCATTTAGATTCGGCAAATTTTTACAAACAAAATGAAAATTAAAATTTTTTTTAACAACAATGAAAGAGATGTGACCGCTACCATAATCAAAAAACAAATGTAAAATGGATTCTTTGTCAGAAATTGTCAAGGTTTGTCAGTTTATCTGTCTTTTGTGGTTTTTTTCTCGAGCTTTGTCAGTCTGTCGGTGACTCTTATCGGGGGGATTTGTCAGTCAGTATGTCGTGATTCTAAAGTGGGGAGGGAAATATTAGGCCGTCATGTTCACGTCATTCAAATTTTTTAACGATCCCTTACCTGGCAGGCATCATCGATTGCTATCAAAATCTGCTTGAATTTCAGGTCGACATCGACAATATTGCGATTATTACCGGTTAGTTTCGAGTCAGGAAACTGCCAAACCAACCGACTGAAAGCAATTGTACAATCCAAACAAGCCAGTTTTAGTTCTCTTTGTGAACGTGGTCTCTTGGGCAGGAAACATCAAAGTGAGAGATGTTCTTTTGATACATTTTCACACTTCTAATTTTGAATTCTTCATTGTACTTAATAAATATCTTAGAAGAATCAACAATGTCTTATTCCATCATATTATTAACAGTCTAATACAAAGCTTGAGTTTTCTTAGTTTGTGCCTTTCAAAAGTTTTAATGCTATTAAGCCTTCTTGACTTGGCTTAACGACTATCAAGAACAGTGATAACTGGGGCCACCATAAAGTAAACTGATACTGAATAATTTAGAAGTCCGTCCCAAACTCAATTTGTGGAAACTCGTGTATATGTAGAACCAGTTCAGATTGGTCTACATTAATGTTATTGTACACGTATGTTCGTTCATGTGTGCTCGCCGACCCTTTTCATATACTTTTAATAAATGGTCAAATGACATAAAAAATAGGAGCTATTTTGGAGTATTCGACATATTGAATTCATGATGACGCAATATACAATGTAGATTAAGTGCTTTCTGGTTTCCGAATATTTTTTCCGGTAAAATTCGACACGAGCTTCGCGAAGAACGCATGAAAAAAGATATTTGTGATGCAAAACATTTTAATCTGCAGTCTGTATTTGTAATTGATTACGTACGATTTACGATATTCATGATGCCTGTAATTGTCCCTATTCGCCTTTATTAATATGATCAAATCAAATTAATTTCTTTGCTAACACAGGTTATATGATGACCATTTAATATTGGTACGGTTGCCATGTTTTCCGCAAGGCGTGCAAACACGAGTATACTTAACTGAAACAAAACGAAATGAAATGTCTATTTACCTTTAGTCAGAAAAAAAATAACAATTATCAATAGAAATAAATGTATTATATTATGTCAAATTATGACCTATATTGGATCCTTCATAATTGTATACAATTATCCACGTTGGCAAACTCGAAGATACTGATCTGCTTATCACTGATGTTATGGATCTTGTAAATCGCTGTGTACTTTATCGTTATGTACATTACAGAGACGGATCCTTTCCAATAAATTTATTTAAAAATAACAGATAACACGGTCCGTAGAGTACACAGATATGTTATAAAATACATTTACGCAATGCTTCCTGGTCAAAAGGTGACCGAGAGGGGCGTGTGAGACTCACCACCGATAGACACGACCACCAGCAGTAATCCCCCGGACCAGAACCGGGAGGACCCCCTCAGAGAGGCGCAATGTGTCGCGCTTTTCCTACCTCCTTATGCGACCACCGGCGTATGTGGCCGACTTCGCCGGGGGTCTATAGTTAGACGGTAGGGGCCAGCAGCCCCCCCACCCCCTGACCCCGCTGCCTAAGACTCTTCTGGCGCTGTTTGACGGGCCCGTCCACTGAGCCCTCCAGAGGTCTCTCGTAGTTTCTCCCACGGTAGTCAGTGCCCTTACACCCAGAGTCGCCCATCTTTGGGTGTTACCTTTTGTATAGCAGCTTCTCCGCCCTACCGGGAGGTACTCAGCCCCCCCCCCCCACGACAAGGTGGAGACTAGTCAGGTACAAGTGGTGCACCTGCCGATCAACGGACGTGGATAAGCGGCAACAGACTCACCAGCTATTACGTGGGACCAACGACATAATTGTATGTATTATGTTTGTAAGGAAAGTTTCATTAAACTATCTCACTTTTGTAACTAAGGGATGCTTTACACAATCATATTATGACAATGGTTGTCTTCCACGCTCATTGAATACTCCATTGACCATAAACAAGTAATTAATCATGTTTTCTTGCTAGTTTTGCGTGAGTGCGTTAATTAGAGCAAGTATCAAAGTTGAGTGTTTGTTTCATGGCTCCCATTGATGTTTGTAAACAGGGTTGTTTACAAGTAAACATTAAGGTGGTGGTCGGGTGGCAATTAGAAGTTTAGCTGGATGTCTGGAAATCGATGTTGTTGGCGAGTTGGCCTTTCGCCAGGGGTCGCGCCTGGGCCCGCCGGCCGAAGAGCGACCCACATCGGAGCTACATATACGTGAACAATTTCATGTCAACTGTTATGGTCTTTATTTTATCCTGTGTTCATAGATGTATAATAAAAAAACTTAATACAAAACGTAACAATTTGGTAAGGCTAAATTTAGGACAACGGCTTATATAGAACACTACTTTGTTACGACTTATTTTAATTTATTTATGTAAGCGACGAGCAATATGTCCATATTTTAATTTATAATAAATTATATAAAATGACATTTAAATCCACTTTTGATTATTTATTATAAAATAAAATCCATATAAATAATTGTCTTGTAATCCATTATATTCTTAATTATAACATATGAATTAACATATTATTATATACAACTTTGAAGACCAAAATTGTGGTGAAGATCAGTATACCTGCCCTCCGCTCCTGAGATCCTGATTTCGATTCCCACACAGGATAAACCTTTGTGAGTATGAAACATGAATATTTTTTCTGGTCTGGGTGTTTGAAAGAATGAATCACACCCTTATTTCAAAACCGTTACTAAACAAAATTTTTACGAAAATAATCTAAAATCGCCATCTTTTTTAAATCGATGAAAACCTTTTTTCGTTTAGTAACGGTTTCGAAATAAGGACGCAGTATGTTCTATGAACCATGTAGTTACAAAATAAAAAAAATATGTAAATTTATCTGTAATCTAGTTTCCACAACACAAGTTCTTATTGATACTAGGAAATAAATTATTGGTGTGACTTAAAAAACATAGATACATACAATCGCGTCTTATTTCCTCAAAGGGGTAGGCAGATACATCTTACATACATGAATACGTGAATGTATATTAACGCCTGTTTCCCCGAAGGGGTAGGCAGAGGCATATTATACGCCCACATATAATATATACAATACGAATACATATAATACACTTACATTTCAACTCAAAAGTCATTAACTTAAATATAAATATTATCAAAATTAAATATAAATAAACAATCGAAATATTATTACACTGAAATCACAAAGCTTAGATTCACTTATATGCAACAAAACAATTTAAAAATAAAAAAGAATTAAGAGTAAGTGAATCTAAGTGCCAGTTCCGAGCCACGGCTCTGTAAGAAGAACTGGCAAAAAACACACAGGCTATGCTCTTTTAAATTTATTCATTGGTTTGGTACTTGAATTACAATCTTAATTTGTCCCAGAAGCTATACAATGCAATATAATAAAACATTAACAATATAGAAATGCATGAAAATAATGTTCACTTGGTGATGACTCTCTTTGCCATGGTTGTTATGACGTGTACGGGAATATTGTTAACTTAAGCAAGTGATGGATTAAAAATATCTTTGTAACAATTCCCGCGCTACTATAATTTCCCGAAAAATCGGGAACTATTCAACACGACACGTGTTTCGCCCTTACACAGGGCATCTTCAGGTAAGATAGGAGCCTCAGAACAACGATATCTTCACGACCAACGCTGAAACGAGAGTCGTGTTGAATAGTTTCTCGATTTTTCGGGAAATTATAGTAGCGCGGGAATTGTTACAAAGATATTTTTAATCCATCACTTGCTTACAATGGATTTCCGCAAAGTAACGCCTGAATCAATAAATTATTTATTGTTAACTTGGTTATGACTTACTCAGCCAAAGCGGCGATGACCAATATGGCGCATACGGGAATAAGATTCACTTGGTGATGATGATGACTTACTTAGCCAATGCTGTGATGACCGATATTTCAAGTACGGGAATAATGTGTCACTTGATGATGATTTACTTAGTCATTATTGTTATAAACATTATGACTTTCACGGGAATAAAACCCATCTTTATTACTTTGAGATATAGCTAGCGATCAAGTTACAATAATTCTGTTTAATTTCCTGCAGGAACAATAAATATATATTTGCCCTCTAGTATATTCCTTCCGATATGTGACATAAAACTATGAGAGCCTCATATTTTATTGTGTTGTAATGGGAATAATTCAGCGCAGCCGGATTAGGGCCCTGCCAAACGTTTCGACGAACAATAAACGCTTTATAGCATTATTTATGTGCCGGACGCCTGCGGCATCGGACTTTTAGTATTAGCGGAAATTGAATCCAAAGTTCACGCCTGATATTATGTGATATTATTATATAAAGCATATTTTGAAGAGCTTTTTAATATTTTTTTTTTCTTTTAAATAATGGCTTCGTACGTTTAGCACATTTAGCCAGTGTCAAGTAAGTGATATATTAATAACATATAAATCATAGTAACTGAGAATGAGTGGTGATAAAGTTGATCAATTGTAAATGAGATACCCTCCCCTAAGCCCCTTGAGTCCTCAGTAAAGATGTGGGACTATACTGAGAACCCACATGGACTCCTTGAGAGAAACCGTTATTACACATTAATGTTGGAAAAATATCGAAAGTTAGAAAATAAAACAAAACTGTAGATATGACGCTTTACTTTCCCGCCAAGAAGTCCTAATTGGCTATTAAAGAATAAGTACATACTCTTGTATATTTTAAACTGCGGTTCTAGCCTCAGACTAAATAGGGCTTGTGGATACTATGGTTAACCGACTTGAATAAAATTACAAAATGACGCCACACTCCTTCCTTCGCCAATTTTCACGTCAATTGCTGAAGGAGGACCTGTATACCGCTCACCTTGGTTCTTGATAGGAGGCCCCTGCAGCTAGCGTCATACAGTAGGCAACACCCAAAGATCCATAAAAACATTTCTATTGTCAAGAGCTTTAGAACGTGTTTCGATATATGGCGCTTTGGGTGCTAACAACTGTTGAACGCAGACTAACTTACATAGGTTATTCACACAATCAAATATATAAAATTAATTCAAATATTATAGGACTTGCACAACAGTAGCGGTAGGTTTGTATCTACCTTGTGGCTTGCACCTATTGTCCCGGGTCAATTATGCGGCCCCCCCGAACAGGTCTCTACATTGTCGTGGTGGGGTGGCTGAGTACTTCCCAGAGGCCGGGAAAAGGTAACACCCAGAGATTGGCGATTCTGGGTGCCCTTAGTTCTGACTACCGGGGGGATACTAATAGGGACCTATGGAGGGCGCAGCACAGCGCAGCGCAGCGCGGCCAGGAGGACCGCCAAGATGCGCCAGAAGGGTCTTAAGCAGCGGGGGCAGGGGGCCCCTGCTGTCTAACCATGGACCCTCCGGGAAGTCGGCCACGCACGCTGTGGTTGCACGGGCAGGAACGAGGGGCGCGTCCACTGCGCCTCTCTGAGCAGGTCCTCCCGGTTTTGGTCTGGGGGACGTTGGCCGCAGGCGGGGTGTCAGACGCTGCAACACAGGTACTGGCCTCCGCCTTTTTCTCAACAAGCGTCGGGCGTCGTCGGAAGATTTTTAGTGGGTATTACTGCTGGCAGTCGAGTCTGCCGGTGGTGAGCCCCACATCCCCTTTCGGTCCCCCTTTGGCCGGAAGGCAGTGCGTAAATGTATTTTGTTACAGACGAAAACAAAAACAAAAAGAGTCAATTATGCGGAGAGCGAAAAGGCATGCGAATCGATAAACGTAGCTGTGCTTTTTTTTTTCGTTATGTAGTGAACGCACCTGGTGTTTAAATTAGGCAAAAAACTGCCTGTGTCATAAAACTCTTAGATCAGGAGAAACTCTTAGACCTCCAATCCGTTGAAATGTGAACCATATTATCGAACAATTGCAACCACGTTGATCTGACATTCCACGATATGGAGCGTCGTCATTTATTGGGGAAAGTATCGACTGCTTACCATCAGACAGGATGTAGGCATTATGACGAGCCCCTTGAAAAAAGAAACTAATGAATATAAAATTTTACTCACACAACGTGGTGTTTATAAAGCTGCTCTGATCAGATTCCACGAAAACAGAGAGCCGCGGAACAATATCCCCATTAGATCGCCCGCCCTTTTCAATTGCGCGCGGATTTTTGATGAAAGGAACATGAATATTAAATTTTGGAGGTACGCACAACAAAAAATATTAAGTCTTTTTATTTCGGCCGAAATGAGTCGACTGATTTGAATAATTTTCAGACATAATTTACAAAAAGTAATTGAGTTGAAAGCGTATCATACCTACTGATAAAGTTCTGGGTTTTTAGCGTAAAAACAATTTGTAGAGACGTCGTGTTATGGGTATGTGATGGGAAGATGTACGGCTTGTGACGAGAAGAGTAATGAATATGAATGTTAGATAGGGTAGGGGAAGATAACATGAGCGAGAAAGAATTAGATTCAATGCGTTAAGGATGATCAAGAAGAGGGTAGATAAGTCGATGATGGCCGACTGAGGAGAACGGAAGCAAAAGACATGCTGCGCCATTCCAAATAAACTGGTTGCAGGGTAGTAAAATGACGATTATGAAAGGAGGAGAATAAAATAAAGTATGCTTTATCCTAAAAAGACCAAAGGAGCCCAAGCCAACCTCATTTGCAAGGTGCACCTGCCGACCATTTGACGAGTCTCTGGCGAACATTACAGTTCCCGGTAAACAGCAATAGGCTACGCTATCTAGCTACCTATTTCGTGAGACCAACTATATAATTGGCGAAGTGTGGGCGCATAAATGGCCTCTGGCTACTCCTTCGGGGAAACAGGTGTGGATGTATGTATGTATGCTTTATTTATTAAAAAATAAGAAAAATGTCACGTTTTTTTTGAGATATAGTCAAGACGTCAATAATCAAACAAACGTAGTCTGAAAACATCGGTGCTTGTGTGGTCAAAGAATATATAACTGAATACTTTTTACTCTACGAAGCTTCGCAACGCCTTCCGTATGGTCTGATCCACCACACATTCTACAGTACCTTTTTACTTATTTTTATTTATTTAAACTTCATCGCACAAATAAAAATAAAAATGTACAAAAGGCGAACTTAATGCTGCAAGGCATTCTCTACCAGTTAACCTATGGGTTAGCAGAAAAGTATAAGGCAGTACGAATAAGAATACATATAAACTTACATAGAATTAAATATGTGTTATTAATAAACGACATGTACACCTATACAATGAATATATACAAATGAATAGTAATTATGATATGTAAACTCAATCAGATGATAACTTCTAAAGAAAGTATTTTTTAAGCAACCCTTTAAAAGTAGGTTTGCTTTCTGCCAACCTAATATCAATAGGGAGGGAGTTCCAAAGTTGAATAGCTTTTATGCAGAAAGAGTTCGACATAAAACCTGAACTGTGTTGTGGAGTGGCAAGGAGAAAGTTGTCACACGAGCGAAGCTGCCTAGAATGAGTAGAAGAGAGAGTTCTGAATTTGGAGCGTAAATGTTCAGGTGACTCAGGATTACGTAAAATGGAAAAAGAGTAGTTAGGAGCCTTAGGTACTTTACGCTGAGGAATAGATCACCATTTAAGTTGAAAACGATAGAGAGAAATGTGGTCATACTTACGGACTCCGAAAATAAAGCGAATAGTACTATTTTGTAGACAGTCCAATTTTAGTAAAAAGTCTTTGTTTAAACCAGGAAAGCATACATCGGCATAATCAATAATGGCCTGCTCTAACAAAACTTTGGTGCTAAAAGGAAGAAAATATTTTAACCTATGAAGGGCACGCAAAGCACCAGTGATTTTCCGACTGACCTCTGTGATGCCCTTTTTCTGCGTAAATTTTTGCTTGATGGGTTTGGTGATTATTTCGGCTCTCTCATTCATTGTGATGAGCGTTCATCGTGTGGGATCTATCCAAGTGTGTGGTATAATAACCATTCTTTACTTTGTTTTTGCTTTCATGAAAAATAATCGATATATTATTATGAATCCTTATTATATATATTATTATTTGAAGATACGAGGTTTGAGGTGAGTTACTTTTTTTTTGATACTTTGAAGGATAAATAAATGGCAATATGATGAAAATGTTAAGTGTCATGAAATGTCCAGGACTATCGTGATGTGTTTCCATTTTAAGATCTCACAACCAGTAAAACAAAACTGTTATTGAAGGTATTTCATTACCAAAACGTTATTTTGTTACACCTCGCGCAAACCCATAACGAGTCTTTGTATTGCGCTTTCCCTCGCTAGTAAATTTAATATTATTAAATCGTCTAAAGATTTTGCTAAAGCAATTTGATAGTTTATCATATTACAAGCTAAACTTGGAACGTAATGTATTTCACTTAGAATTTAAATAAATAACATAACATTTTGTTATAGAACTACGGTACTATACGCGTCAAGATCGGAGTACTATGTAAGTTTAACATTGACTCTTAAAACAAATAAGTAAGGTTCATTCACGCGTCACAGTGTTACGTTTTAAATTTAGCTTTCTGTACAACATGAGAGAGGGGCTTCAAATAAGATCAATTAGATTTCGCTCACACAGCTTTGAACCTACATACCTATGTATAAAGAAATATATTTCTACAGTAAATGGATTCTCGTTAGTGGTCTCACGGTACATTATTCCGCCTCCAACACAACTATTATTATCTAATTTCTTTCTTATCTTGCCTAACTGTTTTCAGGTTTATTTCGCAATATATCTTAGATGAGATGATGAGTAACGTTTGATATGGACAGAAAAGTATTGTGTGTTCCATAATTTTGAATGTTTTTAGCATTTTTATATGCCTACAATATTTAGGCGCGTATTACTTTTATTTAGTAAAATCAAGACAGTGACAGCACTTGTTTTAAACCTGGTTTAACTTTAGATCGTTTTTTATAATAAGCCCCTTAATGTTCATCGAAGAGGTCTTTGACACTTTTATAAAATTAAACCTAGATCCTTAAAATAAGTCCTGATCACGTAAAAGTCCGTCTATTTAATAAATTTGGTACAAAGATCGGGTATGTCTTTATTTTTGTATACAATAACACTATTCATAAAGCTAAACGACATAATCTTGTTAGAATACATACATACATTCAGGCCTGTTTCCCCGCCCCCCCGAACAGGTCTCCACCTTGGCGTGGTGGGGGGGCTGAGTACCTCCCGGAGGCCGGGAAAAGGTAACACCCAGAGACCGACGACTCTGGGTGCCCTTAGTACTGACTACCGGGGGGGAAACTGAGAGGGACCTGTGGAGGGCGCAGCGAGCGGGCCAGGAGGGCCCGCTCAGCAGCGCCAGGAGGGTCTAGGCAGTGGGGGCAGGGGGCCCCTGCTGTCTAACCATGGACCCTCCGGAAGTCGGCCATACACGCTATGGTCGCACGGGGAGGTAGGAGGGGTGCGTCCACTGCGCCTCTCTGAGGAGGTCCTCCCGGTTTTAGTCTGGGGGACGTTGGCCGCAGGCGGGGTGTCAGGAGCTGCAACCCAGGTACTGGCCCCCGCCTCTTTCTCAACAAGCGGCGGGCGTCGTCGGAAGATTTTTAGTGGGTATTGCTGCTGGCAGTCGTGTCTGCGGGGGTGAGTCCCACACCCCCTTTCGGTCCCCCTTTGGCCGGAAGGCAGTGCGTAAATGCATTTTGTTACCGACGTAAAACAAAAAAAAAAAAAAGGCCTGTTTCCCCGAAGGGTAGGCTGAGGCATAGTATACGCCCACACTTCGCCAATAATATAGTTGGTCCCACGCAATAGGTGAAGAGCCTATTCCAGCTTACCGGGCACAGCTATGATCGCCAGAGCCTCGTCCGTTGATCGGCAGTTGCACCACTTGCAGGTGAGGTTGGCATGGGCTCCTTAGGTCTTGGTAGGATTCCTATACACCCTTGTTTTTAGACTTATCTTGTTAGAATTATATATGATAAAACAAATTGTGCTAAGCAATACAATTAATGTATGTGATAATGTACCCAATCATGTTGAAATATTATTATTTATTTACAGACGACTATTAATTCTATAAAACCCGTTTCTGAATTATAAGGCACTGCCTAAGGCTACGGCAGATATTTTCGGTTCCCCCCTTTTGATGTCAGTTACTATGTCGCGTGACTGTGGAGCGGTGGCATAGTTAACATGTAGCAGTATGTAACAAATCATACCAGGTTGAGAGCCAAATTCAAGTATAAATAATTGTATTTGCTATATTCCATGGTACGGTACTAACCTTGTCTGTCGAATATGGCGTCATCCGATCGATAAATCAGGCAGATCGGCTTAGATTATTTAGATAGTAGATTAGACAGATTAGATTAGTTTCGTCTTTTAATTCTCTCTGAACTCATGGGGAGTCATAAGAGTCGATGAAAAGAAATCCAACAGAATGATAGGCAGCAGCGTCATCCTGCGTGCTGGCTGAATCTGCGTTCTCCAAACCGACTACCCAGCGTGGTGAATATGGGCAAACATCCCCAATTTTTTTTTTTTTTTTATATAGTAAACTATTGGGGAAGCCAAGGTTCAGTAGTAGACTTAACATGGCTGAAATGATGATGAGTGTTTACTGTTTGGGGATATTAGTAATAATAATTAAAAATTTGTACGCGATATATTAGGAGAAGAATTGAAACAACGAAGTTATGATTAAGACTGGCTTTTAATTATAATAAACAATGATTATATAGTATCTTAATAAGGTTACACGTGGATAATATATATAGATTTAATAGATGCTGGGTACATACCGCACATCACCCCTCTTACAGAAAAAAACACTCTTTACTCTTTATTGTACACCATTATAAAGATTACACATAAAAACAAAGAAAATTAACCAAATCAATTTCTTCCAGGCAACCTTAAATTACCAGAAAAGTGAAGGACACAGACGGGTACATCGTGTTGTTCTATAATAATAATTAAAAAAAAACAAGTCAAGAAATAAATTCGACTAATGGACTCCACAGACAAGTAGTATAAAACTACTACTACTAATAATATAAAAACAAAAAACAAGCTACAAATAAGATAACTAAGTACTCATTACCAATAAAATAAAATAAATTAAAAACATAATAATAAATTGAAAGAAAAAATAAATATAAACAAATATTATACTGAAATGTTTTGTGTTGTTGTGGCAAAGTCCTCCCTCGGTAAGCAGATTAGAGGCCGGCAGACGTCGCGACGACGAATCAATGCGGTGATTGCGCACCGCCCGCTTTAATACACTTACTTACCTACATCCTTACCCCTTCTATTGATAGATCATAATATTATTTATTATACTACACATCACTACTGCCGTGTGGTACCGGCCTAGAATACTCCACCCCCTCTCGTATCACAGAGAGTCGACGAAGAGAAATCCGACCGGATAATGGGCAGCAGCGTCATCCTGCGTACTGGCTTAAACTGCGAACACCAATTCGCCTGCCCATCGTCTTGATCATGGGCAATTACTCCCTATTAAATTGGAGTGGCCATTGTTCAGCAGTGGTATTTATATGGCTGATATGACGATACATCATGAAACCATAAGAATAGTTAATTAAACCGCAACTTAAATCCGTAAAATGTGTTTTAATACTCGTAATAATTAAGTTTTATTTTGTATGTAGAATTTACGTGAGGACAGATCATGATATTAACTTATTTGCTAGTGGCCAGACGCAACTTTGTCCGTGTCACCTATAAGTTATTTTTTAAATAGCATTTCCATGGTACAGCTAAAAGTATCCTAAGTTACTCCTCTTTACAACAGCTATCTTGCAGTAAAAGTTTCAGCCGTTTAAGAGATTAGCCGGAGTAAATAGACAAAATTAAAAAAAAATGTTACGGCATTCTGTACTGTCTACACATAATCATTTACAAAATATGCATTTAGTAAAAAGCGACTATTTTCACATTACAAACAGACACACAAATTTAATTTATTTGTATGTACTTAAAATATATATAGACACTATAGGTACATCATGGAACGATTCGCAGCGTTAGGGATGAGTTATGTGGAATAGACCGTCATTTTGTATTTCGGGTCATCTTTTAATCTAGTGAGGTTTGAATAGAAAAACCTCCCGTTTAATCACGATAGTGGATGATAGGCTACAATAGTCATGTTACATAAGTAAGCTTTTTCGTAATACAAGCGCTTGTTGCCGTGCATTTCCCCCGTATGGAGCGTTTTTTTTTAAAGTATCACTTGTTTATCATCAAGACGCACGACCACCTCGCCGCTGCAGCACATAAAGCGCACCATTTTCACCGGCACGAGGTCAGCCGAGCACCACTCCTTATCGATAATCGGTGTAATAACTCAAATCTAATTCATTCATTTTAACATGCAACGTCGTAGTACCCACTTATATTATTATCATCAAGCAGAATGTGGCAATTACGAACGTCACTTAAGAAAATAAATGAGCTCAACCGGACACTGAAATGTTAGCCAAATCACCTGCAAAATTTTGTTTACATAATAATAATAATAAAATCCTTTATTCGCTGACAGTTTAAAATATGTTATTAGCAACCACTTTGTTGGTCAGGTTGTCTGTCGATATAAATAAATAAATAATAATAAATAATAAATAAATAAATATTCTCTTACAATCACACCAATTATTTAGTTCCAAGATAAGTATCAATAAGAACTTGTGTTATGGATACTAAAGAACGGATAAACATACTTAAATACTCTTTTTTTTTTTTTTGTAAATATATACTTAATATACATAGGAAAACACCCAGACCAGAACAAATATTCATGTTCATGCACACAAAGATTTGTCCTGTGTGGGAATCGAACCCACGACCTCTGGAGTGAAGTGCAGGTATACTGACCTCCACGCCCTATCGGTCGTCAAACCTATATATATGTATAGGCCTTTAATTTTTTTTTGTTTTGTTACGTTGGTCACAAAATGCATTTACGCACTACCTTCCGGCCAAAGGGGGACCGAAAGGGGGTGTGAGACTCACCACCGGCAGACGCGACTGCCAGCAGTAATACGCACTAAAAATCTTCCGACGACGCCCGCCGCTCATTGAGAAAGAGGCAGGGGCCAGTACCTGGGTTGCAGCGTCTGACACCCCGCCTGCGGCCAACGTCCCCTTGATCAAAACCGGGAGGATCTTTTCAGAGAGGCGCAGTGGACGCACTCCTCCTACCTCCTTGTGCGACCATAGCGTGTGTGGCCGACTTCTCGGAGGGTCTATGGTTAGACAGTAGGGGCCCCCTGCCCCCGCTGACTAAGACCCTCCTGGCGCTGCTTGACGGGCCCTCCTGGCTCGCCCGCTGCGCCCTCTGCAGGTCCCTCTTAGTTTCCCCCTGGTGGTCAGTACTAAGGGTTTCCAGAATCGCCAACTTCTAGGTGTTACCTTTTCCCGGCCTTCGGTAGGTACTCAGCCCCCCCACCACGCTAAGGTGGAGACCTGTTCGGGGAGGAGGGGTCGACATAGGCTTCCCCCAACTGTTATCACTTCTCTCTATATCTGTCCTACTCCATCATTTTGGTAGATTGCTTACATACGTTAAACTGAATAAAAGCTTAGGAATATGTAATATATATACTTCGTTACAGGTGTAACTAAATAAAACTATGTAAAGATGAGATTTTCCATGTAAAAACTACACTAAGATTGCCGCAGAAGGATCAAGAACTATTATAACAATCCCGACGACACCGTTACTCACAAAGTTATGTTCATTTAGCAGGGATTATAGCGCGTTAATTGTTTAAGAGAAAGTTCCACATACTTGTTAAAGTTGAGGGATTGTGCCCATGGAACAGGGGAAGTTTACATTAAACTTGCCGGAGTACTCCCGTAATGTACCTGCATTTACCTGGAAGTTTGAACTTTATTCCATTTGAGAATAATTTTATACCTACAGCTAAAGTCACTGCACACAAAGGCTGTTGTAATAAATTATTTTTATAAATATTTCTTTTTTATACTTTAAAACTACCATGAAAGATACCGCGGATAAGAAGATTTTTTTTAGTAAAATTTTCGTCCGATAAATATTTATTTACTAGCTTCCTTGATACATATTGTATTATTTTATATTTTCCCCGTTGGTTATCCTCTCGGGCTTTTTACGTCCTACTACCAGGGCCAGGCCTCCTCTTACAAAGGAAGGTGAAAGGAACTCAGAATATACTTGTACACGCGCCCAGTGTGGGTTCATCATAATCTCAGCCGGCGGGCTATCGCGAACCAAAGTGTGTGGTATTCAGGTTTAAAACCATCACCCGGATCTAGGCGAATTGACGAACACAGGTGTATGGAATATGAACCGAAATCCCCCTCACTTTTCTAGATAATAACAGGCTCTCGCTTCGTAGAGTTAGTCTCGCCGTTTCAGAGATTAGCCGTATATTTTGGTATGAGTATCTTATATTACAAACTCACTCACAGCTTTTATTGATCTGTATAGATATATAGATGCGATAGCCCAATGGCGAGACCCCTTGCCTTTAAATTCAGAGGGTCTCGGGTTCAAACCCTGGTGGCGCACCTAAGACTTTTCGAAGTTATGTGCGTAATTATCGCTTGCTCCGTGCCTCGGAAAGCACGTTAAGCCGTTGGTCCCGGCTGTCATGAACATCTATGGCAGTCGTTATTAGGAAGTCAGTGCCTTCGAACAGACTGACAGCTGGTTTAGCCATAAAATGATGTTTCTCTCTGGGTTGCGGAGGTCAGACGGCAGTCGCTCCACGTAATAACTGAAATTCAGTCAAATCTAGTTGAACAAGTGAGCAGACCCTGTCGGGCCCATCTTAGAGCCCACGGGTGCTTCGGGAAGTATCAGTGTGACGTCGCCGGGGGGCAGTCGACACTGCGCAGCACACTTTGGTGGCGTGCCCTGTGTGGGCGGGGTCGCGGTCGACGTTAGCCGCGGCTCTAGGTGGAGTGGCTCTCTCGCTGCCGACCATCATGCAAAAGATGGTCGACAGCGAGACGGCGTGGGAGGCGATGGCCTCCTTCTGCGAAGTGGTGATGTCGCAGAAGGAGGCTGCGGAGTGGGAAAGGGAGCGGAATCCGCTCTCTCTGCGGCTACGTCGTTGGTGCAGCGGGCGGGCCAGGAGGGCTCGTCCGGCCGCGCCCAGGGGTCTTAGGCGGTGGGGGCAGGGGGCCCTTTCCGTCTCGCCTCGCATGACATTGCGCCTCCCTGAGGAGATCCTCCCGGTTTTGATTCGGGGGACGTTGGCCGCGGGCGGGGTACCAGAAGCTACAAACCCAGGCACTGGTGCTCCGCTCATTTTTAAACAGCGGTGGACGCCATCGGAAGTTTTTTAGTGGGTAGGACTGCGGTGGTCGCGTCTGCCGCAGAGAGCTCCACACCCCCTCCCAGTCTCCCCCTTTGGCCGGGAGACAGTGCGTAAATGCTTTTAATTAAAAATAAAATAAAAAAGTGAGCAGATCCTGGGCCCTAAGCTTAAGTCTAGGGCAACCGGGATAATGCTTGTATATGATAAGATATATAGATGTGTGTAAGTCACTATGTTACTGACAGAGGCGGACTAGTTTGTCTGCGGCGTTGTTCATAAGTCAGTTAACGTTTAGTGGACTCAGGCTAGTTTCCAACGGAACAAAGTCATGAAAATTCAACACACTGTGCATTATAATTTGGGAAAGTTTTAATTTTGTTTTAACAACATATTGCAGCGGTTAAATATTTCAAGTGCTCGAGGCTGGCGGGCGCTCGAAAATTGAGACGTTAAACTAACTCGAACCGAGTTATAGCGGGATCTGACGAGGATGGGAGCATTAAGAATTCATGATATCACAGCGCTGCAGCGATTAAAGCTGAAACTAGGGTAATAAACTGCATCACCGAGGTAAATAGCTATCTTTTTAAGCGGAGATGTTTAAGGGAGTTAATTTACCCATATAATGTCATATAAATCAGATTTGATCTCTTGTTTCTATTGATGTTTCTTGAATTTTGTGAGTTAAGATTGTTAGGATGAAAATGTGGAGTGACTAAAAGGGACATGAAAGAATTAATTTTTAGATTAAATTAATATGTGTTAATATGTTATTATATCTGTTAGAGGTAAGTATAACCTAGCCCTAGGGCGCTATTAGCTCTATTACCTCACACCCGATAAACCGATGATTTGGTCAAGGCAGCGGAAAGCCGGTAGATGCCAGACCGCTCAACATGGAAGACTGTTAGGAAGGCCAATGTTAAGCAGTGGACTTAAAATGGCTGAAATGATGATGATTATGTAGTATAAAAGTAGCACCGGTGACCGGAAAAATTAAAGGAACCCATTTGGCATGATAATTATGTGCATGTAATAAAAGGAGACAAACTAAAAGAAGTACTTGTATAAAAATATTTGTAAGTCATAGTTTGAATTGCATTGATCTCTTCATTATCGCGGTCTATTAACCGCCCACTATTGGACAATTCCCCGTGCGAATTGGCGGAGGCAGGTGTGTGGCGTCAATATTGTAGTCTATTCTAGTATAAGAAGTCAATAATTCCGTGCCTCGAAAGCAGGTTAAGCAGCAACCATTAATTATAGTCGTAAGCCATTTCAAATGGTGACCCTGTAGCTTCAATATTATACTTACTTATGGATATTAATATTTTTTACATAATTTATTGATTCAGGCGTTACTTTGTGGAAATCCATTGTAAGTAAGTGATGAATTAAAATATCTTTGTAAGCAAGGACGAAGTGTGTGTGTGGAGTGTTGAATTGTTTCTCGATTTTTCGGAAAATCATAGTTGCGCAAGAATTGTTACAAAGATATTTTTAATTCATCACTTGCTTAATATTTTTGAACTCTCAGTTCGACATTTAAATTCCTAATAGCCGACATTCACAAAAGTAAATTCCACGATGCCGAAGATGGAATCTTGTGTGAAAGTAAATACCATTGTCGAAGGTAATTTATAAAAATAAACAAAACATGACATAATTAGAAAAAATATTCGTCTGAACCATAAAATTTAAGAAATTCCTTTTGTTTGTAAATGCTGAATTCTATGTTTCTCGACTGAAATGAAAACCTTTTCACCACTAGATACGATAATGGATAAAGGAGGTTCAAACTTTTGAATTGAACTTTTTTCTTTTCTCTTCAAATGATTGATTTGGTTCGGTGCTCGGTAATTAACTAACTCCAAGAAAATAAAAGGTTGAAATACTCGGATCAGGATCAAAGCTACATTTTAGCAGCTTCATCTTTTATTCGTGTTTATAATGGATGAGTTAGCGAATATATTGTATTGGATCCTATGAAAACCAACGACCATTTCTTATGTATTTTTTTAATATGATTTACATTTTTTAGAGCGTCATTCGCCTTCTATTACGATGGACAAAAAATTGTATGAGGTTGTATATTGTATAAGATTGTATATTGTATAAGATTGTATGAATGTATTTTTAAATACATGTTTTCATTTTTTTTAAGTTTATGTGATTCTTTCGTTAGCTTATAGTGCCACCAGTATGAACGAAGCGTGCGCAGCTAGGCGCTTAATGCGATAGCGTGCATGAAAATTGCAAAATAAGCATTGTGAGAGCATCGTGAAACCTACATTTAACATAATGCAACATCTAGTACTACCAAAAGGTTTAATCGTCCTCAAGTAGATGCTGATTTACGGAGAAAGTTAAAAGGGCTGCCAATATGAAAATCGCTGATGCAGCTCGCGCTCAGTGGATACAGCAACATGTGTATTGCGAAATCAGCGCTTTTGAGGGAATTGGCGAAGTGCAACATGGACGCCTCGTGCAACCTAATATTTTAGCATGCGCGTAACCTCGGACTTGTGTCTTAAAGGTAATAACAACTTGAAAAAAGGGATCGACATCAAGTACCTACCAGACTTCTTGGCGGGAAAGTGAAGCGTCATGTCTGCAGTTTTGTTTTATTTTCTAAAATTTGTGATATTTCTAACATTAATGTGTAATAACGGTGGATTATTAACCGTTAAGTGTTTGTGAACATACATGAGTGTTGGTAAATCAAACAAAACAGTGCAACATCACTTTTCAAATTTTCTCTCAAGGAGTCCATGTGAGATTTCAGTATAGTCCCACATCTTTACTGAGGACTCAAGGGGCTTAAGGGAGGGTATCTCATTTACCATTTATCATCTTTATCACCACTCATTCTCATTTACTATGATTTATAAATTATTAATATATCACTTACTTGACACTGGCTAAATGTGCTAGACGCACGAAGCCATTATTTAAAATAAAGAAGAAAGTACCTACCAACAAAATATTTGCTCAGTGTCATTAAATACAGGTGTCGGTTTGGAGTGCGGCGCCGAGACATGGCACTTACAACGGACACAAGGTTTAGGCGCATTACGGCTAATTCTCATTATGGCAACCGACTCGCTAGTGGACAATATCTAAAATATTACAAGAAATAAAAGTAAAACATACTATGTATATATTACATTGCATATAAACCATACCGAGAATTACACGCAGTAATAACCACTACTACTAACTGACTATTACATCAATTATTTAGTTCCAAGATAAGTATAATCCATCTGTATATATATATATATATAGATCTCTTCTCGTGTATTGTTGATCCAATACGCATCCCAAACATATGTTGATCCACCTTCAGGCTGCGATTTCTTGGATCGGTTACATCAGATTGTCATGAAATCGGAATACGTTAGATCCGGGTACTATGACGGCGAATCAGGTAAACCCGAAAATTGAAATACTCGCCACAAAATGTTCGGAAGTATGTTGATCCGTAACGGCTAAATATTTTACACGAATCCGGCATTTGTTAATCCATTTTATATTCGATTGCTCTATAGACATAGTTGATCCGGAGCCACAAATTACGGAAATGATAGAGCTACGGAATGACAACAGGGTGCGTATATGTAACAGACAAGTTTAACGCTATATGATATGATGCAGTTGGAAAGAGAACGCGCTAAACGTACTGCGCAGGCGGGCGCGCGGCGCACAGTATACGATTTGACCAATCTAGGTGGACAAAACTCAGAAACTTAAGATATGGGGAAAAAAGTATCATGTCTTGTGATGATAGGAGTTTTTTAGTGAATAAAAGGAAAAACTATTAAATATACTCTATTTATTAATCATTCAATAAATATTTTAAATCATTATTATGTTTATAAATTAGTTTCCGAGGAAGTTTTCGCAATAAAGATATATAAGGATCTGAAGACATTAACAAATATTTTATCAGATCGTAATTAGTCCTGTGTCTTGAAGTTTTTATTGTGTGTCCTAATCTGGCTTTCCTAATCTCTTTGTTCTTTGCCTTTGAAGCTTCCTCGGACATATTTTGCCCGATAGGTAAAATATAATTTTTTATTATTTGTGCTCCATGCACCAATATTTTGTGAATGGTTACTGGCATATTGTACCATTTGTAGTAATTTAAATAAATTTTCCTTGTCTCCTCACAATAGCTGTGAATTTTTTTACAATCAATTTCATTGCTAGACGCAATAGCTGCTAGGATTGTCCCAAAACGACGAATTAAACTTTTATTTCGGTTCAAAGAATTTATTGTCTAAAGAAATTTTACATTTCACTGAAAAGACAATTTAGGCTTAACTATTTAAAAATAACAACATGGCTGCTAAGCAGTGAGCATGAACATCATCAATAATAAGCAACACAAACATAGATTACTTTCATAGTGCAATAGCCGTAATAGATATATCTAAATATACTAGCTGGAGAAAATCCAGGCGGGTCCTCTTCTCATTTCTTCTCACCTCAAGCTTCTGTTAAATATAGCACATAAATGCTGCACCGGAGCTAAAATTTAATAAAGCATATTTTACTTACTATTTAAAATATAAAGTTTAAGTTTAGCTTTAAAAAAAAATTATTTAGTCCGGTAATGCGTGCAGTAGTAGCATAATTGGGAAAAAATGCTCGTGCAGTATTCCCGTCGTTACTGGTTCAGAATCCTGGTTTTACTTTATCTATTATAAGACCAACTTCTTTAAATTGCTTGATTGCTTTAAATTAAACAGAAAAGTAAAGACGAAATAACGATATTTCGTCTTTACTTTTCTTAAAAAAAAATTTGTCTTTATCTCCTGTGACTTGCCACTCACAAATTTTTAAGCGGTAACTAATATCCAAAAGACATTCCATTGTACGAATGTACGCATGTAAACTAGAGATACCAAATTGGTACTTACTCTCATCTGGCTCCCTGAGCATTGATATTGAATTCATCTCCTTTGATGTTGCTAAGTATAAAAGGAGCAAGCATCTGGGATGTACCGCCTCTGCCGAGGTACAAGACCTAAAATTCTAGCTCGTTGTTAAAAACTACTTTCAAATCGATTATTTGACACTTTTAATATCGGCGTTCAAGTGACACGTTCTCGTACAAAAATGCCTACTTGTGCAGTATATTCACCATACAGCATGTATTTTTATTACGTGAAATCGTTTAAGGAATTAATAGGTAGGAAAATGTACTATCCAAGAAAAATAGTATAAAATTTCGGAAGAGCATATGCTCCAAGTTATTAGCAAATCACTTTATCGAAATGAGCTTCTAGTAGATGGTGACCCGCGGGGTCGGAGAACGGCCACGCGACATAGGTAAGTAAACATTTTACGCTGTTTCGCTGTAAACATTTTATGCTCTTTCGCTCGCACACGTTCTAAAAAATCTAGGAAACTAAGAGGGCCCCTGCTGTCTAACTACGGACCCTCCGGGAAGTCGGCCACACACGATATGGTCGCACGGGGAGGTAGGAGGGGCGCGTCCACTGCGCTTATCTGAAGAGGTCCTCCCGGTTTTGGTCCGGGGGACGTTGGCCGCAGGCGGGGTGTCAGAAGCTGCAACCCAGGTACTGGCCCCCGCCTCTTTCTCAACAAGCGGCGGGCGTCGTCGGAAGATTTTTAGTGGGTATTACTTGGCGGTCGTGTCTGCCGGTGGTGAGTCCCACACTCCCTTTCGGTCCCCCTTTGACCGGAAGACAGTGCGTAAATGCATTTTATTACCGACGTAAAACAAAAAAAAAAAAAAAAAAGCCTCCGCGTTCGATACCAGGGAAAATCTATTCGAAATGTTTCTTTTTGAAATACCTAACAAGAATAAGTAAATAATTATCAGACAACACCACATATATTGCTCTGATCCTACATTAGTAGATTAAAGCACTTGGTACGTATGTACACCAACTGTAGCTGTCGCGATTATTCAGAAGCATACGTTGCCAGGCCGGGAATGGAACCCAGGATCCTAAACGCCTAGCCCAGTAATCTAACCACTCGGCACTGAAGCGGTAAATAACTGAATTACGTAAATATCTACTAACTTAAACAGAATCCTTTTGTAGGAAACTTGCGATTATGACTGTCTATTACATAAACTAAGTTAGCTACCTATTGTATTAAGTGCGTATCAGTAACAGCTGACGGGCGTAGGTACTTACACCAACTATATAGCTGTCGCGATTATTCCGAAGCATACTTTGCTGGGCCGGGAATGGAACCCAGGATAACAGCTATTAATCTAACAACTCGTCTCTGAGGCGTTAAATAACTGAATAACATGAATATCGACTAACTTAAACAAAAGCCTTCCGTAGGAAACTTGCGATAGTGACTGTTTATTACAAAAATTAAATTTACTTAAAAAGTATTTCATAAAGTACGTATCAATAACAGCTGCGTAGGTACACCATCTATGGCTATGTCGCGATTATTCCAAAGCATACTTTGCCGGGGCGGAGAATCGAACCCAGGACCCCGAGCGTCTAGCTCAGTATTCTAACCACTGAGGCATTCAATAACAAAGACTGCCTATTACATAAACTAACATACGAAGGTATTTCGTAAATTGCGTATTAACTGTTTTGTTACTGCGGTGCGAGACTGCGAAGTGCGAGGACTAACGAAACGCCAGCCCTGCTGGCCCCCACTTGCAAGTTAGAAGTCGTAGTGGGGCGCGCTAGGCGACAATTGTCAAAGGAACGATCCTTTGACAAATCCTGCCTGCGCCGCGGCGCAAGTCAATATCATAGGTGCCGCGCGGCGTCTTTAGCTCTTACCTATCCACATTAGTACGAAAGTTCGTTATTTACTTAAATTCTAGCTAATAGTAGCGATAACTTGATTCCAATGATGGAGACCCATGTTCAGCAGTGGACTATTACGGGCTGTAATGATGATGATGATGATTATTCCTAAGCGAGTCGAGTAAAATGAGCACAACCATAGCAGGCCCACTGTTAACCATCAAATGTATGCACCTTCTTCTTAGCGAGTGGGTCAAGGGATTGAACAGTCAACCCGATGAACCCTGGTGACAGAGTTTTTAAACCGCCTTATAGGCCTCTGACATGGTTTGAGTAACGATTACTGTGGTAGACAGCGACCGGGACCGACGACGGCTTGACGTGCCCTCCGAAGCACGGAATCATCTTTATTTTCAGACAATCAGGTGATTAAGCCTGCATTGTCCTAACCAAACTGGGAACAATCTCACAAAGTGAAAATATCAACATTGTGTGCCCCCAGGATTCGAACCCGGGACCTCCGGACGACGTACAGATCCGCGCCATTTATCTACCGTAAAAAGTTAAATTCTTGCGCATAATTGTATTTGGAATTACAAAAATAAGAATGGCACCGTCGCTTTCACCATCAGCCAATCATAGTGAGTGGTGCCCTGTGATTGGTCCATTCACATTTTTAAGGTGGATCAACAATTTGGTTTTGACGGATTCATATATGTGATCAACAATAGTCGTTTTTTACAAAAGATACCAACCCGCACATAGTGGCTCCGGGAAAAACCGACCCGGAGCCACATATGTACTCACTCATTACAAACGGATCAACAAAAGCGGTTCGGATCAACAATTGTCATCGGATCAACTAAGTGCTGATGGGACACCGCGCATGATCAACAAAGTACGGTTAGCTGTCTCTATATATATATATATATATATATATATATAAACATAGTTTATATACATTAGAAACACACACAGTAAGAGTACTTATCTCTTCTAATAGTTTTATATTTACGGGGAAAGTTAGAAGTGCTGCCAGTGCCAATATGAAAGATGTAGCCCACGCTTAGTGGTTACAACAACATGTGAATTGCGAAGTAAGCGCTTCTGAGGGAATTGGCGAAGTGCAACATTATCGCCTCGTGCAACCTAAATTTTTGGCATGCGCTTAAACTGGAAGAACTTAGAATACATTATTGAATATGTCATTGATAACAATAGGTTCATGGTTATTTACTTATCTTATACTAAAAAAAAGTTAATTTTGGATTAAAATTTAAACATCTGCCATGAAGATATGAGTTGAGTAGGCAGCCTGTACACAAAGGTTGAATCAAAACATTTTAGAATATTTTAAGTAGTTTAGGTCAAACATTCTAAAAATATTAATAATTTGAAAACTATAAAAATCACCAAATCAGACAGGGGTGATTCGGGTACACCAAGGGATGATCTAACTCCGCTTGACATTCGTTTTTGGAACAATCTGTAAATTGGTATCAAATATAATTAAAATCTTTTTCAACAGAAACAGCGAAACTGTGAATAGTAAGAGAGCTGCGGTAGCTGAGCTAGCGACCGACCATTCTCAACTTGAACATTGGTTGTTGTATCTATCTATGTATATACATGTATTATTTTACGCTAATATAATTATTTGTTTTGTCAGATCTACATACATACATACATTCACGCCGCTTTCCCTGAAGGGGTAGGCAGAGGCATATTATACGCCCACAATTCGCCAATTACATTGTCTGTCCCACGTTATAGGTGGCGAACCTATTGCCGTTTGCCGGGATACACCACTTGCAGGTGAGATTGTTCCACAGGTTTCACTGTAAAAGCTTCTTTTTTTTTTCTGATTTTATCATGAGAACAGTCTCAATTTAAGCAGATGAGCTGTGTATTCATAAAACTGCATAAGCATAATGTAACAAATGTGCATTTAATGATTTCAAAAATAATGATAAACTAAATTTTAGGGTATGATCTAATTGGTCCTGCTAATACGATTCGCTAAATACAGTCAAACGATGTTAATCGCATTGATACGCTTAAATCAATTATTATGAACTAATGAGAGCAGATACGACAAATGTTATACGTAAATTTAAATGAGATACTTTAGCATCATTATCCAGAATTAATATGTTAACCAAATTATATGCTTTAAAGTCTAGGATTAGAGTCAATTAAATATTGAATGCTTTCAAAACAAATTTAAAATAATTGATATCATGAAAAATAATGAATTCAGTAGATATCTCATGCACTCATGTCCATGTAGACATGACTGATTACTGATGTTAATGAAACGGCTGTTACTGATGATAATGAAAATGGTCACAAGATATGGGTAGTAACATTTATTTAAAGAAAACTGAAAGCAAAAAAGATGACAGACAAACATGATATAAAGTAGAACAAACTTGTATCAAATGTATTAAATATATGTCAAATATAAAAAGTTCATTTTTTTCCATTTGATGGTAAGAAACAATTACATAAAACTCAAAACAAAACGCGCGGCAAAAGCCCAGTGGCGTGAACCCTTCCCTTTAAAATCAGCGGGCCTCGGGTTCAAACCCTGATTCGCACCTGTGACTATTCGAAGTTATGTGCGTAATTATCGCTTATTCCATGTCTCGGAAAGCACGTTAAGCCGTTGGTCCTAGCGGTCATGAACATCTATGGCAGTCAGTGCTTTCTAACATCCTGACAGCTGGTTTAAGCATAGAATGATGTCTCCCTCTGGGTTGCGGAGGTCAGACGATAGTCGCTCCACGTAAAAACTGAAATTCAGTCAAATTGTATTAAACCAGTAAGCAGACCCTGGGCCCTATGCTTAAGTTTAGGGCAATTGGGATACTGACAAAATAGGATGATGACATAAAACTCTTTTTTTTAAATTTTATAAACTATTACACACAACAATTTTTTTCCTTTTAAATAATGGCTTCGTGTGGCTTGCACATTTAGCCAGTGTCAAGTAAGAGATATATTACTAACATATAAATTATAGTAAGTGAGAATGAGTGGTGATAAAGATTAGAAATGGTAAATGAGATGCCCTCCCCCTAAACCCCTTGAGTCCTCATTAAAGATGTGGGACTATACTGAGATCTCACATGGACTTCTTGAGAGAATTTGAAAAGTAATGTTGCACTGCTTTGTTTGATTTACCAACACTCATGTATGTTCACAAACACTTAACGGTTAATAATCCACCGTTATTACACATTAATGTTCGTAATATCACAAATTTTAGAAAATAAAACAGCTTTTCCGCCAAGAAGTTCCATACAACTTGGAACCGTCACATAAAGTTGTCGTCTTAAAGTGACGTCATAAAGTGGAGGACGTGTTATTAATTGTATTAGAAATCAGTCTTTATTTAAAAATAAACAATCTCTAAACTTTTCTCATACAGTAACAAACAGTGGAGGTCCAAACAGGTACTCGTATAGGTTTTTACATATTTCATATATTGTTATAATTTGTTGTTGTTCCTTAAGATATAAGATTCAGTTTTCTTTCTTAAAATATTAGAATCTTAATCTCTTTCCATAAAGTACGGCATTTTTATTTGTTAGATTAAGACCTTAACAATGAAATTGCAATATTGTAAAAACTGCGAAGGTGCTGGCTTTAATTAACTGACCTACATAAAGGAGTAGGAGGTGACTAAATTAATGAGGAGATTAACTTACGACGACAGCGGAGGGAAAACACGACCAACTTCTGTTGAGGCGGAAAAATGTCCGTTTCCTTTTAACGAAGCAAAAAGTCGCACCTCACAAACCAGCTGCTGAACTCTGATCTTTATCTTTCTTATTACCTACATTTTTTTATGTAAAATGATATGGCCACCTTTTCACTACATATACTTCTGTAATTTTTTAGAAAGAAAAAATTACTTTTTGGAAATTTCGAATATGATTAAAAATCACCAAAAAAAGGTGTTGAATATTTGTAAACAAAAAATAACTTAATTACCAAATTCTCTCTTATGTTACTCCCAAGTGGTTTCTCTGATAACTGGTGCTGCCTTGCAGCATTATTTTTGCCTTCTGTACATTTTTTTTAAATTGTGCGACAAATTTTAAATAAAATCAAATAAATAAATACTTCGACACAATATCCTTTTCGTTAATTAAAAAAAAATTATGCCAATTCTTAAACATTTTATATTAATTATTAAAATTAAAATATAAACAATTGTTGATTTAAAAAAGCTAGTTCTTAATCGAGTATTGAATTGCACAACGAACTATTATTATATATAAGAAATATTGTATGCTATTTATGAAATTAAGTTCAAAGTATCCTTTGATAAAATATACAACAATGTGATAATGAATTAGCAAGTTACAATCTGTTGCTGAGAGATGGGAAACAATGGATCTTCTATTATGCACGGATACCTGTATCTTGAAAGGTTCAACGTATTTATTTACGAATATTACTGTAGCGAATGCCTCGGAAGCGTTCGCTAGCACAAATCGACGTTTCTACCTATTTCGCATTCCTCAGCTTTGGCAAGATTCCGTAATCTAAAGCAGGCTCTCTGAAAATAGCTTTGTTCAAACATACATATATATACGAGTAACATATCTTTAAGCAAGTGATGGATTAAAATATCTTTGTAATAATTCACGCGCTACTATAATTTCCCGAAAAATCAAAAAACTTTTCAACACGACACGTGTTTCGCTCTTACACAGGGCATCAGGTAAGATAGGAGCCTCAGAACAACGATGTCTTCACTACCAACGCTGAAACGAGAGAGAGAGAGTTGTCATCACTTGCTTACAATGCATAAGGAGCCCAAGTCAACCTCACCTGCATGTGGTGCACCTGCCGATCAACGGATGAGGCACTGGCGAACATAACAGTTCCCAGTAAGCGGCAATAGACTCACCACCTATTGCGTGGGACTAACTATATAATTGGCGAAGTGTGGGCGTATAATATGCCTCTGCCTACCCCTTCAGGGACACAGGCGTGAATGTATGTGTGTTATAAAATAATATACTCCACGGCTATTTAAACTACGAAAATACATAAATTCTATGCAAAAGCAATTGCGAAATCAAATTAAAATACCATAACTCACTTATTCCTGTAATCCATCCGTATATCATGAGAGCAAGCAATCGTTCGGAATTGGTTCGTAGTATATAATCCTGGCGCGGAGTGCGGTTTCAATACGATCCGGAGCACGTTTAATAATTTGCCGTTTGGCAAAATGGTTGGGTTGTAGTTTCCATCTGACCACGCCGCCATTGAGCAATCAATACCGAAATATCGGTGAAGTGTTCAGAATGTGTAATTTCACTGCTTCGAATTCTATAAGAATTAGGCGGGAAGTATACAAATTAAAAAACAATACATTATCCTCGAAAATGGCCCATAAGTACTTGTATTTTAAGTACCTATTTGTACGCTACGACCAATTGCAAGACAAACTTCTTTTGGTTTGATCGATGTAATAGGTTGGGGAAAAAGTCTTTTCGTATTTTTGTATGAAAAGTCAAGACATTTTTTTCAAAGTTTATTTACATTTATTTACAATATATATGTACCATTTTGTTGAATAACTTTCTGCCATTTTGTGGGCAGAGACATTATCCCGTTACTGTAGAAACTTTGGGACTTCTGATCAAAAAAACGGGACAAATAGTTTTGGCAGTCCTCTCTTGAGGTCAACCTTACAGAACCTACAGAATTCTGCAGAGACAGAAACAGGTGAAAATCTGAAGGCGCAAGGTCAGGGCTATATGGTGGATGCACTAGGACCTCCCAGTCGAACTCTCTTAATTTTTGCTGAGTGGCTAAAGATGTGTGTGGTCTAGCGTTATCGTGATGAAAGACCACACCCTTCCTGTTGATCAATTCCGGCCGTTTTCTCTCGACTGCTTCCTTTAATCTCATCAGTTGCTGGCAGTAAAGATCAGAATCGATGGTTTTGCCGGGCGGTAAAAGCTCATAATAAACAATGCCCTTCCAATCCCACCATACACACAGCATCACCTTATTTCGTGTTAGGCCAGGTTTGGCCACAGTCTGTGAAGCCTGGCCAACTTTCGACCACGACCTTATTCGCACGTTCTTGTCGTACGTGATCCACTTTTCATCGCCAGTTATCAATCTCTTCAAAAACGGCTCGGTTTCATTACGTCTCAATAATGAATCGCAAATGAGTACACGGTTCATTAAGTTTCTTTGAGTGAGCTCGTGTGACACCCAAATATCGAGCTTTTTTGTATAACCAGCTTTCTTCAAATGGGTCAAAACTGTTTTGTGGTCAATTCCCAGTTCTTCAGCTACATCGTAACTACTAATATGCCGATCTTGCTCCACTCTTTCAAAAATGGCGTCCATTTTATTCGTAACAGGGCGACCAGAGCGAGGTGCATCTTTAACATCAAAATTTCCGGACTGAAAACGTTTGAACCAAATTTGTGCTACTCTTACTGACACTGCATCAGGTCCATAAACATCACAAATTTTTTTCACTGCTTGAGTTGCATTTTTGCCTTTTTTATAATAAAATTTTAAAATGTATCGAATTTCTTCATTAGATTCACTCATTTTTACGGCGAGAAAAACAAATGAAAAATAGCGGGAAACAACTTTTTTTTATTTTTTTCTTTTCTTTATAATGGAACCTTTTTAATGTTACCAAAACCAGCCAGACACAAATAGTACAGTCAAAAAAATTTTATAATAAGTTTATACCTACGTTATGCGAAAAGACTTTTTCCCCGACCTAATATTAGATTTCAATGTATCAGATAATTTTTTTTCTAAATGTTATATTGTTTCATATATATTGTTATTTATTATTATCATAGTTTATCGCGAAAATTATATTTATTATTATTTTTAGTATTAACTTACTCGTATTTTAATCAATATATGTCACTTATGTGTTCTTTTACGCGGGTCCTTATGTCATTTATCTATAATATGTGTTTTCTATTTAGTATGTCATCGCGTAAATATAAGAACGTTGTTTGACCTGCATGTATCAATATGTGTTATTTGTGTACTTTCTTCCAGTTCCTTTGTTCCCACGTATGTAACAAATAGCCGCACCGGTATGAATAATGGATATATTAAAATGAAGTTTGATATTTTTTTTGCATAGAAAATTATTGAATACAGAGTATTCTGTGCAGTGTGGTACCAACCTGGAGAAGTGCCACCCCCTCTCAACTCACGGCGAGTCGTAAGGGTCGACGAGCCTACCGAATGATGGGCAGCAGCGTCACCCTGCATAATGACTTTAGCTGGGATCAGCAAGCCGCCTGTTAAGCGAGGCTAATGTTCAGCAGTGTACTTTATAAGGCCATATGATGATGATGACTACTTGAGGAAATTTCCTTGCAGTAACTAGAAAGCATCGTTCAATCCGCTAAACTTTATAAAAACATTTAAGCCTCAGACTGCCCGATATCCGCAGTTCGCTGCAGATTTTGTTTTCATCCTTTTATGTTTGCATTTTACGCAGTCGGATTTATGTTCCTTTATTATTTACTCCGTAGAAAATAGTGGATCACACGAATATACATTTGTATTGTTTAAATCTAAGCTAACTTTCTAGAATTTGTATCTTATGAAACGTAATTAAACGTAGCTTGATAAAGATTTTTCTTTACTATAATTTCGTAAATAAATTTGCTCAAACACATTATCCTTCTTTGTTCTATCACTGTCCTTGTCGTATGTTTTTATTATTTCATGTTAACTCTTTCAATATAGTTTTCATCATCTCAGCCCATTAACGTCCCACTACAGAGCACAAGCCTCCTCTCACATATCAAGGTGCGAGGGTTTTGGGTCATACTCCACCACGCGGACCCAATGCGGACTGGCGGAGTCAGGTGTAATCCGTCCTACTGTTAGAATTTTTCAAGCCGCCCAATTACGCCTCTTACATGGCTTAACGACTATCACAATTTAGTGGTAATTGGACACCAACGGCTCAACGTGCCTTCCGAAGCACGGAAGCGCTCCATATTAAATGTTACGCGGAAGTTTTCATATCCGTTGAAATTAATATACTATGATAACTGTGAGGAAGAAATATTTTATCGTTGAATTTAAAGCGTAATTTCTCTGTGAGAACATATGGAATCTTTTTTAGCTTTTACCCTTTTTGTCTACGTCGAGTTCAGAATTGCGCCAAGGGGCATTAATAATCACTTTACGGAAACACAGTAATCGAAAAAAGGTTATCATATCCAAAGGGTAAGGTAAAGGTTAGACCAATATTTAAAAGTGTGCAAATTGTCTTCTAATTCGTATGAAACAGAAGCAATCGATGTTACAGAGTCCTAATTGCCCGTTACTTTTACGATCAAGTATCTCATTCCGATCAAGATCCGTATTTCTGTAAAGTAGATTTTTATACATGAGTAGTTGGTTACTTTTAATTTCTAAACTAACGACACTGGTCTTTTAAAACAATTGTTTTTAATACCGATGTAAGCTTTTCATGAAATATATGTTGATTCAAAATTTATCTGTCTACAAAACTTTATTTTACTAGGAGAGTTAGATATTGAATATTAAGGTATCTACGTATCCGTGAACTCGACGGCTGGTTTCCATGGTTACTGGCTACGTGTGGAGGCTGTCTCTAAGGAATTGAAGGCAGAACATATAATTTATTTCCTGACAGACATTACGTGTTTGCTTCAATAAGCTTGTTGCTGTTTACTAATATTCAAGCGCTTGAAATTAAAATGTTCTTATCATATTTTTATTGCTCGAGTACGTCGAATATTGCCTACTCATTAATTTTATTATCAAATATTTTTGTTATATAAAAAACCATAATCACGAAATTACTTATAATATAAATAATCAGTTATCAAATATTTACATACATACTTACGTATGTCACGCCTCTTTCCCGTAGGGGTAGGCAGAGATCACATCCTTCCACTTGCTACGATCTTGGCACACACTTTTAGCTTCATTCACACACACGGAATATACGTAGCAAATATTAGCTAATTTCAATAAAACGCAATTAAGAAGCAAAATACAGACAGATCTTTACATTTATACCTAACATTAATAATATAAGGTGTATACGGATCCTATCAGTTTACTTTGATAATAAGCATGTTAGAGTATTTATATGCATGTTGTAACACCTTCAAATATTGTACATTTAGCTTGTTATAATGAATATTTACTGAGACATAAGAAAATAATTTCACAGCTACTGGTTGTCCATAATAAATAAATAAATCAAGATCTGAGGATCCCAAGACATCCCCGCCTGCAAGTGGTGCACCTGCCGATCACCGGACGAGGCTCTGGCGAACATAAAAGTTTCCGGTAAGCGGCAATAGGCTCGTCACCTATTACGTGAGACAAACAACATAACTGGCGAAATGTGGCGTATAATATGCTTCTGCGTTCTCCTTCGGGGAAATAGGCGTGATAGGCGTATTAGGTATTATGTATGCGTGTATAAATAGTATAACTATACTAAAAAATACTTATATGTGTAAGTACTTAACGTACTCAAACATTACTCATACTACAAACGTTTTGAAATCTTACATCGTTAAGGAATAAGTTCAAATATCACAATTACATTTCCTTGTTGAATTGTTTATTTCCATTGTTTATGCCATCTAATTAGAGCTCTTTGAAAGCAATGGAGTCATTGTAGCGATCACTCAAGCGGGTTTCGCGGAATATTTTAATAAACATCTCCTAATTTAAGTAAGCAATGTACACGTAACAAAAGGAGGAAAGGTCGCGTTGTTTTTGTGACTGGAGCGCTATGAAACTTGTGAGTCATTTATATTTATGCTCCCCTTGTACTATATTTACTCCACTCGCTCTTCTCATTTATATTGTTGGCAACAGACCTTTTTGAATAGGCAATGTACCGTATAAATTTTCCGTAGGCTGTACACGCTCCGTTAAAAGGTGGCGCGAATTATTTTTACCTCGAGATTCAAGTGAGAATACGGAATAGGTTGATTCATAATGAGATTAATGTCGAATTTTGACCTGTGGTGTCATTGAATATACGACCGCAGAATAACCTTATAGTTATACATTACTTGGTGTTTATTTAAAATAGACATTGTCAAGTTTATGTAAATCTTGTCCTTTTAAGTACTTAATTAAATGAACAAGTTTTTCTTGCATATAATTCCTTTTTAATTTACGACCGAGATGGGGCGTGAAGGTTCTTCAATGGCGAACGCGAAACGGTAAACATAGTAGTGTATGGCCTCCCATGCGATGGACCGACGATCTGGTTAAGGCGCCGGGAAGCCGGTGGATGCAGGCGACTCAGGATCGCTCAATGGGGATTCTGTTCAGCAGTTGTCGTCATATGGCTGAGATGATGATGATTTCTTGCCATATCTTCATAAACATACGTATAGTAAAATTTTTTATTATGTTTCATTTGTAAATCAGTGTCTGCTCTTACAGAGATTTTCGTTCAAATGTCTTTTAAATTTATGTTTCGTTTGTTTCTGCATTTTTTGGAGATTACAGAAATAAGCATTATTGCAATAAGCATTATCAATTTTGGATTGATTTATAATAGCTATGGACAAATTTTGACACCTGCAGCAAAGTGTCGTTTATAAGTCACAGTAAAAATATTTTTAAGATGGTGCCACTAGACGAATTTCACCTTTATAAACAATAAACTCCACTAGAGTGCCAACAAAGACCAGTGACGGACAAAATGGGTGCTAAAACTTGACTAAAAGTCAATGCACGTCGCGTAGCTTAAAAACAAAACAAAAGAGCGCTAAAAGAACGCTCAAAGCGCACTCGATATAAATTGTTTCTCATGGAAGAAGTTTCGCACGTACCCCGGCGGAAATTGCTTATGCAAGCCAATTTAGCTGTTTTACGTGTACGTCGAGTAAGTTTACTTTGTTCCCGGTGCGCCGCCAACAAGTTCCCCACTCCGCATTAATGCATGATACACTTACCTACGTGATACCCTCTCGATTGTAATTAAACTTGCCGGTGACATTGGACTACCGCATTAAGTTCTAAGACGAGAATATGGTATGATACATGGCTCTAATTATTTATAAATATACATACATACATGCATTCACGCACATTTCCCAGAAGGGGTAGGCAGAGGCATATTATCCGCCCACACTTCGCCAATCATATTGCTCGTCACACGTAATAGGTGGCGAGCATATTTCCGCTAGCCTATTTTTTATACTCCGCTTTCTTTTTTTTCGGAAATGCAAATCGGAAATGCTCGGTAAGATACAGCCACATCTCTGTGCAAAAGTTATGGAAAATTTCATAAAAAGAGTAATGGCCTGTCATCGGAGCCTTGGAGGTCATTTGACTGATTTATTCCATACTTAATCGGAACATGTCCTCTTTACAATACAATAAAAATATCACAACTCAGTCATAAAGTACACCTTTTACAAGCGCTTCAATTATACGAAGTTAATTACTGACTAAAATAGAGCATAAATGAGTGGTTCCAAATGTTATGTCCAGCACTTCTATCTTTTAACACCATTGGTTGCACTGGGATCAGCTCCTTAATTAACTATCGTGTATGTGTGAAATGGCAAGCTGGCGCGGTATATTTAGTATTTAGTAACCCATCACACTTTCGAAACATTTCTGTTCTATATTGTTAATATTATATTGTTTATTTATCACAATTTTGTATATGTGTGATGTTTTGTTACGTGAACTTATTTAAGGTACCTGCGTTTCATTGTCTAGAAAAAAGTGAGTAGGCACCTGCCTAAAAACTTGCCTAGAAACCTTTTTAAAGCATAGCATACAGCCTTAAAATCTGTCTTAACATTTCCTGGCTCTGCTTACAACAGTTATTAAGGGTGTATTGAGATCAAGATCCGAGGAGCCCAAGCCAACCTCACCTGCAAGCGGGGCACCTTCCGATCAACGGACGAGGCTCTGGCGAGCATAAAAGTTTCTGGTAAGCGGCAATAGGCTCGGTGATTGATTGGAGAAATGTGGGCGTATAATATACCTCTGCTTACCCCTTCGGGGAAATAGGCGTGATTACATGTATGTATGTAAGATTTATTTTGCTAATGGAAATACTTGACGCGTTTAAAACCGTTGATTTCTTTTGGTATTTTTGGCTAATGACGATTTTCCGTTTAATAAACGCATAGGTAACTTGTAATATTAGTAGTTTTAAGAAATACATGAGTATTAAAAACATCTCAATCGAGAATTTAAACAATTTTTTCAATTGAGTTTTTGGTAAAACAATATCATTAAGACATATCAAGTTAAATACAGATAACCGTTCTGGTAACATGTTACGCACGAATTATTACACAACCAAGAGGTTGTTATGCTAGTTATATTGGTAATTCCTGGACATCTCATTACTTTCACCTTCATTATTTATTTGTTAATGAGGGCCACATTGAAACAGTGAACATGTGGATGGTACAAAATCAGACTCATTGTTAATTTTTATCTAATTTGTAATCATTTACCAATAACAAATACGCGATACGCGCGTTTTGCTTCACTGCTTGTTGCCATAAGGTCCTTAAGTGGAAGAGGGCGGGCAATATAATTCACTGCGCTTGCTCGGCTGCTATTACGACAAGTATAGACTAACACACACAACACAACAGATAAACATTCTCTCATTTCATTTAAAATATATATATATATATAAGCTTGTAATTATATGTAATTATCCTATATTTTGAAAGTCGTGGCATGAAGTTCGTCGTATTTTTTTTAGACCGGAAGACAAGGTCATAACACTTGTAACGTGTTTATGTGTAAAAAAGAGCTCAAGGGCCGAAGATACAAGCCTTAATCTTAATATAATCGTAACTCAGAGGATAAAGAGAGCTTTCTAAAAGCCATGTTTAATTTACTCTGCAAATACCATAAATCAATTGACTATATTTTTATATAGACACAGTTTAATATAAGTAGTTTTGTATCTTGTCTGAGGTATCCAGTCAAATGTCCATGTTGGTAAAGGGCTAACCATCTCTTACTATTTGACTCGTTTCATCCAAAGATTTATCTGCTAAAAGTATATAGTTCTACAACTATATAAATAGTAGTAGAAAGTAAAAGTAAAAAGTTCTTTATTTCATAAACTATTACATAGCACTTCGAAACGACAAGACAAAATATAAATAAAAAAGAACTGAATATTACAACACTGAAATCACGAAGCTTAGATACACTTACATGCAAATAAAAATTAGGTGTAAGTGAATCTAAGTGCCTTTAAAGGTTTCTGCCCACCTCAAAAGAGATGATTTGTGTGTGAGATTCTGTACCTATGTGTAAGTCTGTAAAAGAAAACTCAAGACGCAACGTCATATCTAAGTAGAGCTAAGATCTAATAAGACCGCAAACAGTAACTGGTCGCCTGCTGCCAACTCTCAAATTGACCCATAATTTAGAGGACATCTTCAAGTAATGTCTGCACTAATAATACAAGAGCTCTCGCGAACAGGGTACATTCACAGTTGATAATATTCGGGTGATAGTTGGTACAGAGACAGTGTCTGATACATGTACCTACTTCATTAGAAGCTTCGAGGATCGTTATTGGGTAATATTAAGATTTTGGCATTGTCTGGAATGAACTAATATCCAACTCGGTAAACGTATAAAAATACTTCTCGTAAAAACTGTAATGTTCCATATACAATCTATAAATGCCATAACTACGGAGAGAAGGACTACCATATATACTGATAACCAGCAGCTTAAGGTGCCTTCAAAAGCACGAAAGCGGTCTATGTTAAATATCTGTCACAGAGTCATCCTCTATTCTCTGTAAAATCTGCTCGTTTCCTATTACCTATCCCAAAACCAAAAGCGCTTTAAATATTTTTTTTATTTATTACAATTAAAAAAAATGGTCTCGCAAAACCTATTAATAGGTTTGACTGAAAAATTAAATGAATAAAATTTCTGTTACAAATTAAAGAATTACGAAAGTTGCGGTACAAACATTTTTATTAGTAAGTATGTCTTATATCTTTCACATATTGGTTAAATCTTTCAGATTTAGTCAACCAAAGAAATCCTTATCCTATTCACTTGTTTCGTGTTGACGCATATTATAATACCAACCGTTGGTATAGTATCAGATATGTTTTCTATCATATAACAATCTGACGCAAGCAGACCGCAATAATAACTCAAATAGTTCCCCTTGTTCATAGTTGCATCCGATTTCAATTGCAGATTGGATTTACGGGGTGGTGAATGCGCCGGCCCGGGGCATACCTGCCTGCAGATCCTGCTCATTGTTTGTCGACAGACTAATCGGTCGGGGACACCTGAGGGCTTATTCTTGTACATAATCGATACCTACTGCATTTAGCTTTGGGGTAAATTCGAGTTTTTAAAGTGGGGAAGTTTTGCAAACGATTAATCAAATCAATTGAAACTTTATCTTTTCACATGGAGGACGGAGACATTTTAGAGGGCTCAAACCCTCTTTTCAAAGTTATATGCCGTTGCTCTCGGCTGTCTTGAACATTTATAGCAGCGGTTATTAATAAGTCAGTGCCTTCGTACATGCTGTCAGGTGGTTTAACCATAAAATGACGTTTTTCTCTGGGTTGCGGAGATCAGATGGCACTTGTTTTATGTAATAACTGAAATTCAGCTTAATCTGGTTTAACCAGTTAGCAGACCCTCCCCCTCGACTGGTCTCCACCTTGTCGTGGGGGGAAGGGGGTCTGAGTACCTCCCGGGCGGAGAAGAGGCTAGGGAAAAGGTAACAGTACGCTGCAACCCAGATACTGGTACCTGCCTTTCTTAACAAGCGGCGGGCGTCATCGGAAGATTTTTAGTGGGTATTAATGCTGATAGTCGCGTCTTTCGGCCCCCCTTCAGCCGGAAGGCAGTGCGTAAATGCATTTTGTTACCGACGTAAAACAAAAAAAAGCAGTTATTAGATCCTGTGCTCTAAGCTTAAGTCTGGAGCACTTGGGACAATGCTTTGATAGGAGGAGAAGTGGTTAAATCCAGTTCATTCAAAGTGCTGAATAAATAATTTTGTATTGATAATACCGGAAAATACAATAATCAATCTAGGCTGTCTAAATGATAATACCAGAAGGCATAATACACACCACCATTCTGGAATTGCAAAAAGCTTTTACAAAAATCAAGGAAGATCTAAGAGCATTTTTAGCGGCAAATAGGTCAGGCTAACGCTTATTAATTGATGATTGGCAACATCCCGTTGCAGAAAATCTGTAGAATCGATTATTTTATTTGTTTGTTAAAACTAGTATACACAATATTTCAGAATAGTCCTGCTGCAAATAGTCGATGAGAAACTAATAATCTGTGCCTGCTGTTTCATTCTTCGCTGACAGTTTTGTTTCATACATTCTCGTACAGATGGGAGAAATTAAATAGATTAATATTTCCTGAAATCTCAACCTACATTTTTGCTCATTTCTTCATCATAACTTCAACCATTTGCCCGCTGTTGAACGAAAGCCTCCCAAATAAACATTAGGGGTATTTGCCAATAATCACCACTCTGTGCAGACGGGTTGGCGATAGCAGTTCCAGCCAGTAAGCAAGATGACGCTGCTGAACACAATCCGGTACTTTTTCTCTTTGTCGACTCTTACGACTCCCTATGAGATAACGGCGCCGATTCTTGATTCTTAGCCCCAAACTAAACAATAGTTGTACCTACTTTGCTTGCCAGCTAATTTTTCTTGTACCATACTAATATTTGTTACAATTTTGGTAAGAATAAATTAATAAATGTTTTCAGACCCATCATTCCTGAGATTTAGTCCCAAACTAAGCAGGACTTATACTATGGGTACAACGATCTAGCGGACATCTCTTTGGAACAGACTAATTAGTAATTAGGCTCAGTCTAAGAATATGTTTACTGTCAATTATTTTTGTGTACCAAAAAAAGGTTTGACTTTTATTCCATTTATAAATAGAATTTACTGTTGTCAATACATAATTAATATAGAAAAACCATGAGAAATAAATATACATGTAGGATTTATATTTGTAGGTATATATAATAATTATCCTGTGTAGGCATCGATATAGGTCCTAACTCGAGCTGGCACCTCCGCGCAATATTTAATTTGGTCATGGTATGGAATAACTCAGCTGCTTAACGCTCTTTTGTTTGAAATAATAAACTCGAAATTTCCTTGAAGAGGTTATCATTATGTAAAAATATATTTTATAAGTAGATTATTCATAAAGTAATATCAACCATCTTATTTCATCGGGGCGTATAAAAAAGCAACGTAGTCAGAAAAGAAATTGAATAATAATTTTAAAACAATGTGTTTAACTATTATATCATACATTTTGTTATACACAAACCACGGATCAAAAAGCAAAAGAAAAAGTAATATGATTAGACAAGTTCTAAAACTGTTATTTTGAAAGCAGGAATTTTCGACAGCGACCTATCAAGCCGTAATCTTTGCAGAGACTCTAAATTAGTCTTAGCGTTCGGCAATAAAAATCTTCACCCCACACTGCAATGCTTAGTTGTCCATGCAAGATCAGCATCGTGTCATCCTGTGGTGTCCGACAATGTGCTCAGAGGAGCAGAGGAGCTCTAATATTTATTTATATTAGTTATGTACATATTTATAGTTAACATAATTATACTTCATGTTTTTATTTGTAGTCTTCTTTCTTTATGCTTAGTTTGGATTTAGAAGCGCTGTGAGTCTTAGCTAACATTATTTATTTATTCGAGAAAAGCTGCGTACCCGTACTGCGCTCATCACCCCAAAACATAAGTTGTTATCAAACATATTCTCATATGAAATATTGAAAATTAACTTTGGCCCTCTGCTCCGCCGGCGTGGACTTCGTTTTTTTATATGTTGTTTCCTCTTAATAATTATTAATGTTTTCTGCGGTAAAAAGTACGTTAATCAAGGAGCACAATTTTACTAAATTCAATAATTCTAACGCTAATGCTAAATATGCTGAGATATTAGAACGACTTTAGAATGATTTTGATCTCTCTTTCTTTAGTTCGGGCCTTTTGTCCACTTGGATATGCAAGTCCTATTTTATATATAAAACAATATTGATGATGGATTAAAAATCACTGTTCACGTAGTTTTACTCCAGAAATGATTTCATGGATGTCATTTAAAGTTCCGGTTGCAACTACGTATCTCCTCGCCATCGAACCACATATAAGCCATCCATTATACTTTTGATCTTATACGCCATCTTATAAAATCAAAAGTAAAGAAAAATCAAGGTTTATAACATTACTTAAATAAGCAGATTTAGAACTAGTCCATTAAAAAAATACAGCGCACTATAACCTGGGAACAGAACGGTAACAAGTTCACCCACTCATGACGTTCTGCATAAAGACCCGGGATTATACACAATATGACAGCAATATAACCAGGACTCATAGCGGGGTATTATTGCACTGTTTCAATTTGCCTAGCCAATGGTCCAAAAACTAATTAAGCGGAAGGCCCCGGCAGTTAGTGTAGCTTCGGTGCATAAAGTGCACACAGGTGCTCAGAAACTCAACATTGGGGCAAATCGATTGTTGACACACATGTTGGACGTGTATTGAAAAGACTTCTTCTCTCGTCGTTATTACCATGTTAGTAGTTTATTCTGTAGCAATGTATACTGAGGAATATATCTTATTTAAGCTTCTTTTTCATTTACTCGTAGTATACTAAAATAACTGACAATATTAGTAAATAGGTCAGATGCCACACAATTTCACCAGCGCAGCTCCTTAGATAATCCGTGTATGCTAGTTTCAGTTATTTAATGAATTTACAAAATTTTCTTTAACATTTCACACGACGCCATCTGACAACAGACAAAGCCAAGCTTGTACTAACCTGTTTTACATATTTAAATCCTTGTCTTGTGCATATATACTTTTTCACATTTCTATGGAATACAATAATGTTACTGCACACATCGCAATCGAATATAAATCGAACCCTTACGCTGCTCTAAACGAGCGTACAGCGAACCTTGTTTTATATCGATCGTTGCTACCGTCGTTTCCAAAAATTAAATAAAGTCTACTTTCTTTTCTACTAATACTTTGGTCGAGGATATTAATCCACCATAATCTCTAAAGTTAACCTATGCTTTATGTATTTAGGTTATCAACCATGCATTCTATTCTATTATTATGTCTATAATATATTCTATACTCCAATTGATAATATTACTGAATACGTAATTATTGTTTAATACACATTATTAATATTGGGAAGGATTAAGCAAATACTTTGACGATCGATATGGCGAGGAGGACACTTCACTCCAGAGGTCGTGGGTTCGATTCCCAAACAGGGCAAATCTTTGTGTGCATGAACATGAATATTTGTTCTGTTCTGGGTGTTTTCATATGTATATTAAAAATGTATTTCCAAAAAAAGTATTTGAGTATGTTTATCCGTTGTTTAGTATCCATAACACAAGGTCTTAATGATACTTATCTTGCAACTAAATAATTGGTGTAATTGACAGATAATATGTATTTATATTATTATCAAAAATTAGTTATTACATCTCAACCCTGACCCATAACTTGTGAGCATTTGCACAGAGTAATTTACAATATCCACAAATTAGAGAGCAGCGGTGTCTCTAAAGCAGATTTCAAGTTGCAAGTTTATTTGCAATATTTATCGGACGGGCGGCGGGCGGCCGGCACGGGTTGAGTTTGGCTTTCATGGTCGGTGGGCTCATATTTTACGAGTCAACGACTGCACGGCGACTGCTTATAAAGCCAGGTCTACATATATCTTCACTTGCCTAATCTGATCTCTATATGAGAGCAAACGACGCATGCCTTAAAGTCAGAACCATTTTCTGCGTTAACGACATGTGATCTTAATAAGTGATTGGATTCAATGACTCAATGACATTCAACCAACTCAACAACCACAGACGACTGCTTGTAAAGTCAGTTCCAGATTCGTATTCGCTTGTATCATTGTACGTCCGCAAAATGTTTTCAATTGTATGTTATATTCTATTTATTTACTGCGATCGGATTTCACGACTCAAATATATTCAAACGACTCAATGGCTGCACGGCGACTGCTTATGAAGCCAGTTTTTACTCTCCCAATATGATCAACCGCGACAGAAATGTAAAATTTTCTAAAATTCAGTACACAATGTTAGAAGGACTCTAAAAATTGCCCGAAAATGGTGCACTAAAGTTGTTCTAATCGTTAAAGTTATACTACCTTTTTACAGCAATAGTGCAATTCTTTTTAATTTGTCGACCGTTAATACCCGACTTTTTACTACTGGAGTAAAATATCATGATCCCATAATAAAATCCTTAACGCAGTATGTGGCAATTACTGCGTTCAAAAATAAATCTAGATAGACGACTTCATCTTTTATATGGATTCTGTGGTTGGATTGGATATGTTTATATAAACCCGGCTTAAGAGTCTGTGTTAGACCGTCGATAGACGGAGACTAATTTGTGCCAAATGTAAATCGATTTCAGGATCTTTCTTCAGCATATCCTAAAAACATACAACTGTATCCTCGTAGGGATAGGCACATTTCGCAATTATTTTGTTGGTCCCACGTTATAGGTGGCGGGCCTATTGCCGCTTTCCGGAAACTTTTACAATCGCCAGAGCCTCGTCATTTGATCAGCAGGTGCACCACTTGCAGGTGCGGTTGGCTAGGGCTTCTTAGAACTTGATCCCCCTATACACCTATTAGCATATCCTGTAGTTCCGAATGTCTGTTACCGATAGTAAGCGTTAGGCCGCCGCTGGCTTGACAGTTGACTATTTCTTATAATAAAATTCATCTCATAAGCAGAATGTAGAAAGTTTGACGTGTCGCTTCAATGAAATATTTACGTAGGTTGACTTTCAATGAATTTATTTATCGATTCAGTCGGTCTGTGCTGGCCCTAAGCCTGAAAGCAAGGCGAATGCTGCTAGAATACTCAAATCTTTATGCGAAAATAGTTTTATGTGGCATAATAATTTGGAAGCCAGTATCATATTCACGATTATAAAAGTGTTCTCAGCATCTTTAGTAGACGTAACACTAAAACGTTGTACAGAAATATATTTTAATAAATTATACAGACCAGAAATGAAACTTCCACTTCTATCATATTGTCGATATAAGTAATTCCTTTCATGTACTACTGAAGCGCTCGTAGATCCGCGGTGCTTGGTGTTCGAAAACGATCACTGAAATAAGGCAGAGTTTACAGAGGTCAGTCCCTGGATGGGTGACCGTTTGTGTGGCATTTTATATCGAGCGCTTCCGTGCTTCGAATGGCAAGTTACCAACCAACGTTACATATACATAACGTGATAGTCGTTAAGCCATGTTAGAGGCCTAAATCGGCGGCTTGAAAAATTCTAACAGCAAGACGCCATACACCTGCCTCCGCCAATCCGCACTGGGTCAGCGTGGTGGAGTATGACCTAATACCCTCGCACCTTGGTATGTGAGAGAAAGCTCGTGCTTTCTTTAACTTTCAGGTGGGCAGCCAACGTGTAAAATAAAAAAAACGGATCTTGGATTGATCAACAAAAAACATATACGTAAATAATTTGTTGATTCAGGCGTTACTTTGCGGAAATCCATTGTTAGCAAGTGATAGATCAAAACTTCTTACGCTGGTCACACTGAAACGCTTCATTTGACATTTGCTTTGAAGTATGTTTCGCCTAAATGATAATTTGTGCGGGATAATGGATATTTAGCTAAAAGTATCTAGAGTTGATTAGGTAGTGGCATAATAAAATTCTGGAAAATTCAGTCGGAAGGAGGGGATATGTGAAACATTAATTTAAATCATTTCTTATGTTGAATCATTTAACAGTTTGGGAAAGCAAAACCAAATTCCTAAAACTTGTGATAGGTAACTACTTTCCAGTCCAGACATAATAGGTATATTTTATGGAAGTACATGTGTGTATTCGGCCTAGCTTTATTGCGGCCTAACCGTAAGTTGGTTAGCACTTGGTGGCGGCACTTCGCCGCTGCAGCCCTCATCTCCCCCTCCCCGCATCTTTGTTAGCACACCATGCAAACTTTTCAATACTCCTTTCTTGTTCAAACTTTTCTTTGTGATATTTTTGTCATATTTCTTTGTTAAATCTTGCAGAGCCGTTAAAACTTAATTTAATTATGTATTTTTATACCATTATCAACTTTTTAGAGCTTTTTTTTGCAAAATATTATAAATCATCTCAGTACATTGGCGTCCCGCTACAGAGCACGGTGCTAGACTCACGGACCAAAAAGAAAAGCTTCCGGTCATACCATGTGGACCTCGTACTGATTGGCTGAGACAGGTGTGTGGCGTCCTGCTGTTAGATTTTTTCTGTGAACTCTGCTTTACATCGGTAGTTGTTTAGTACCGCCTCAAGCGTCTCAACAAAGGGAACAATATATTTTAAATAAATAAATCTAGTATAACGATATAATTTAAACATTCTAAGTGCTTATGTATGACACTGTTATTATATACTCAAACAGTAACATTATAAACTTTAAATTATAAATATTTATATAATATAATAATTTTTTCATATATATTAGTGGACTGCACCGAAGGGACTACCATCAGTGAGGGCCATTCTCCCTCGGGAATGAACAATTATTTTCACAAAGCTGCCGCTAAATACGATGTAAATTTATTGGCTGATGTCCACACTACTAGGCTCTGGACTCCCTTCCGAAACCTAGGTGAGAGGAATTATTGGGTTCATACTTCATCACGCAGACCCAGTGCGGACTGCGGATGCAGGTGTATGTGTGTGGCACAATCCAGATTTCAATAGCTGATAAGGGCCTCCAAGCTTGACTTAACGACTTCTACATATAGCGATAACCGGGCCGACTAGATTCACGTGTTTTCCAAACCAAGAAATGCTCGATTTTAAATACCATTAATACGAGCGGTCACCGATACAAGATATGGCCTTTATGAACTCTGCTTAACGTCGTTAATCGTACATACATACATTTATGATTATATTCCAAAAACACAAAAGTCATAATAAATGGTTCTACTACTGTAGAATATCTACTAGAACAAACTACTCAGTAAATAGTATACTGGAAAAGACACACACATGAGATACGTCTTCCAAATGTAGGTTCTATGTGTGAATACCTCCTTAAGAAAGACTTTTTCTCGCCGCGTAAGTTGGCTCGCACTTGGCCGCGGCACTTCGCAGTTGTAAGCTCCGCCCCTTTTACCCCTTCCACTTCTCCCTTCAGTCTTCCCGCCGCTGCTCTTTGTTAGCAAACCACAGAACTTTTCAACTCTTTTCCTGTATTTGCACAGTTCTTCATTTTTCACCGTAACTGCCATGTTTTCTGTTGAGTTTATAACTTTGCATAGCATAACGGAACAGGGATTTTAATGTTACACCCCTTTGGTTCTGAATTGCTAGAATTTTGCTCTGAATGTGTTTAGATTTTGACTTAACAATCTATTAAGAAACAAGAGCTGACTGTACCTCAGAGTGCAAACTTAATGAACCTGTCATGTTAAATCTTTAAGGCACCGTCATAGCAAGTCTTTTGAACTTTATAATAGGGTTCCGTATGAGGCAGACTGCAAAAAAATGTGAATATTCTGTAAAAGATATATTTTAATTGAAACCTTTTGAGTTCAAACATTAGAATAGTTAAAAGTAAGAGACGACAAATGGATTGTGTATAGGAAAAAGTCTTTGTTATGTAAGTCTTGAAATTTAAATACATGCAATTTTGACATTATGTCACTAACGAGTATTTACAGACAACAAACTTTTTATTTCCATTACTTTTTTTATCATTTTTTGTTTTCTTTAATTTATTTGCAATCGGTCGACAAGCGAATTTGTTGTGCGATTATATGGCTTTTATAGTGGGACAGCCACCGCTGCCCCTACCAATCAAATAAGTATGTGTCTTTTTAGTCTTTTCACCACCGTAGACGAGTCCAGCAGATCAGCTATAAGAGGATTTTGGTGTAAAGATAACCGCTCCATAAAATATGTTGTTTCCTGTAATGCTCGAGTTCAGATGCGACTCTCGGCATGTTGAGATGTTCATGAATTTCATCGTTTCTTGTGAACCAAGGACCGTGTACTATTGCTCTCAGGATCGAATTCTGCACTCGTTGCAGGCAGAGTATATTACTTTTACTTGCAACCTCCCATAGTTGGATTCCGTAGATCCAAACTGGTGGTTTTTATTTAATTAATAAATATTTTTGTACTGTTCCTTTTGACTTTATATTAGTATTTTTATACCACTTTTGGGCCTAAAAACACACTACCTAAACTTCTACATTTTGATGTTGTTTTTGTTATTCTTATCTATATTGGAAGATTCCATAATTCCTGCGGTAAACTGTTAGATCAAAAGGCTAGTCCAGCGAAGCCGCAGAATGAAGCTAGTGTTTAATAATTATGTAAAGAGCGACCTCTTTTGCGGTTCACTTCACTTTAATCTACAAAGAAGTCGGCCTGTCACTGTCGACCCTATTTGCATAAAGGTTTTGTTAAACTTTAAATTTACCCTCATGTGTCCTTCGTGTTTGCCCCTAATGGTAATATTTATATGCGACCTTACCTTTCGCCGTGCTCAAAATAAACCATGTTTATATTAAGCGATATTTTAAAAAGGTTTGGTTGAAGATTATGGTAATTTTTTATTTTAAGGTTAATAAAAATACAAATTGTTAGGAATGAGAAATCTCTTTGATAGAAAATTACATTAATGAGGAAAATTTAATTTATGTACTCTTTTCACTTGTTATACTATCGGTTGCAGTAAAACGGACATCATTCAATAGCAATCAACTTGTTTTTATTCAATAAATAGTGTAATTAAGTAAGAGAATATTAAAATGAAAAGAACACATGTTACGGATTGACATCGCGGTTATGAACATTCGGATGTTTTTAATTGCAATATCCTCACCGATCATTCTTGGGTCAAACCGAGTTTCCTTACCTCTACTGGGTTTATTAAATGGAATGTAGTGGTAGGGTTTATCAAAAGTAAGTTCACACAGCTATGTATTATTTTACGTGGATCCTATTCTTCTTTTGGATTTAAAATTTTCTCAATTGTTTATGACACTCAATAAAATTACATTACGTGTTAAAATATGACAAATAGTAACTTTATGGACCCTGTCGGGCACGGTAAAGTCCAGCTTATATATTCCTGCATCCCGAAAGGACACATGTCACTAGAATGGTCTTTAAAATTTCATTGATATTTTTGGAGGCTTAAAGCAAGCTTTGATTGTAGCTTCATCAGTCGCCTCCAATCACCAAGGTTTGCTGCACGAGTGGTGCACATAATTTATGTCTTTTACTTAGCTTAACTAACTGAAAGCATGAAAGCGCTCGATATCTAATTACATATGGTTTCCATCACAAGAGAGACCTTTGTAAATGCTTCTTGGCTTTATTCAGAGTTTATGAAGCCTATTACCCAGCTAGTGCCGATAACCACCTAATTTACATCTTTTAATTAACTATGAACTAACTAAAAGCATGGAAGTGCTCGATATTTAATGACACCTTTAGATAGACCTTTAGATACACCTTTAGGGTTTATATCCGAGGTAAGGAGGATCTTTGTTAAAGAAGTTCAACATCGGCAGTCGTCTCTCATGGCCAAGCCTTGAGGCGCGAAGGGATGTTACAATGTGTGTTTAAAATAGTGTATTTCTTTCATCGTTTACCCTGGCAGCCAGGCAGCTCGTGCAGATAACCGTGGAACTGCCATAAGTCAGCGACGCGGCGTATCTGCATGTTCTCAAAGAACGCCTGATTTACGAAGTTTTGACCTTTGGCAAGATCTGTTTATGTAATTATGTGTCTAAAAATAACACCACAGGATGTGTCCTGGTATAAGAACTCTGCATACGCTAATTAACATCAGCGGTCGTCTCCCATCACCTAGCCTTGTGACGCGAGGGACGTATTAATGTGTGTTCTGAAAAAAGTGTTTTTCTCTCCGTGTTTACCTAGCTAGTTAGTGCAGATAACCGTGGAACTGCCATAAGTCAGCGACGCGGCGTATCTGCATGTTCTCAAAGAACGCCTGATTTACGAAGTTTTGACCTTTGGCAAGATCTGTTTATGTAATTATGTGTCTAAAAATAACACCACAGGATGTGTCCTGGTATAAGAACTCTGCATACGCTAATTAACATCAGCGGTCATCTCCCATCACCTAGCCTTGTGACGCGAGGGATATATTAATGTGTGTTCTGAAAAAAGTGTTTTTCTCTCCGTGTTTACCCAGCTAGTTAGTGCAGATAACCGTGGAACTGCCATAAGTCAGCGGGGCGGCGTGTCTGCACGTTCGCAAACAACTCCTGAATTACGGAGCCCTCACATTTTGCCCGCGCCAGTTTTTGCTTATGTAAAATGCAACACGACTAAATAAAATTTTATATTTTTAATATCGTAGGGTTGTTATCTAAGTGTTTACTTTTTCTTTTATATGAGACAAGTTAGCAATTATGACACGCATTTGACAGAGGCAGGCCAGTAGCGTCCTTGCGCTTAGATTTTTTAATCCGCCTCATAAAGCTTCTACGTTACCAAATAATCCCCGGGAACTACATCCTAACACAACCACACCACACAAAGGATTCCAGGGTTTTGTGAACTATGTTGCGGGAATGTTCGAAAGGGTTACCGTGGCCCAGAACATAGCAGGCTCGGGTAGGAATATGGATGGTTTTTAGTCAGTAAAAGTCTGACACACCCTTCCGCGGGAGACGGTCATTTGATGATTTCCCACCCAAATAAAAAAAAAAGCTGTCATGTATGCTTCACTTTGGTGATCGTTTCCGCCCTTTCCGACGCAATTATTTAATTGTAAAGAAGTAAGAAAAGGTTTATTTAATTACTTGCAATTATAAAACATTATATTGTACTACTCACGCTTAGTCATAATATTTTTAATAAAACCGAGTTCCGGTAAACTTCTTAAGGATTTTCTTAATTCCATGACCACCTCTTTTGTGAACATTGGCTAAACAAAGTTAAAAAATAATTATTTCCTCGCGAAATTGGGCTGCTCCTGAATAACGATGACTTGGATTTGGCCTGTGGGGAAACTTCGGGAAGTTTGTGCGCCCCGCGGGAAACAAAAAATATTGGAGAGCAGTTTTGCTTTTTCTCACATGAGTATTATCGATTGTTTCTAGTTTGTTCCATATTGGTTCAAGCTGTGTTGCAGTATTTTACTTTACACACTCTATAAATAGATTTATCAATTTGTTTACGTATTACGTATGTAAACAAATTAAACGAAAACAAATGAAAGGAAAATAAGCTTCCTGTGCTTATACAGGGTGTCCCAAAAAATAGTGTCAAGCGAAAGTCCAGAGCTAGAGCACCTATTGGAGTATCCGAATCACCCCCATGTATGTTCTGCGATTATGCGTAGTTTTTGAGTTATAATTTTTTTCAGATTTTTTAAAGATCGGTCTAAATATTTCAAAAATTAAAATAAAAAAAATTAGAACACATTTTAGTGTTTTTCTTTTTGCTACTGAATCATCGTAAAAGGTACTTTAATGTTCATAATAATCAGCTTCGAAACTTTAGTGGCAGTTAAGAAAATATTAGTGTAAAGTCAAAATTTTACCGTTAGTGAAAATTTGTTAAAAATTCAACTTATTATATTAGTAGATACATTAGATATTACGTAAGTATTTACGTAATAGTATTAATCAGATCCATTACCTCAGAAATTGGTATTTTGACAGTGGCGGGTCCATTTGTTTATGAAAACCTGGTATATGTACATAAAAATACTGATAAATTTAGTAAGAAAAGCTGTATACCTAACCTGAACACAAGGAATAAGCATAAATTAGTTGTACCTGCCACTAGGCTCCAAAAGATAAACAAATCATTTAAATGTCAATTTTTGCGTTTCTACAATAAAAGCCCAAGTAAAACGCAAGCTGTCTTCAAAGGGATACTATTCTATCAAAGACTATATGGCTGATAAAAATGCTTGGGATTAAACTGCAAAAATAAAATAAAAATAAAATAAAACTGCCGTTTCATACAGGCTATTCTAATAGGAATGACTTAAAACATTATTATTATTAATAATAATAAATATTATAAATATTTCTGACCAATTATTAAGTTCCAAGATAAGTATCATTAAGAACTTGTGTTATGGATACTAAAAAACAGATATAAATATACATAAATATATTTTTTTTGTAAATACATACTTAATAACATTATATAAATGTTATGTTATATTATATTGCATTGTATAGCTTCACAGAAGCTTGAAGATTGTAATTCAAGTACCAAACCAATGGATAAATTTAAAAGAGCATAGCCTGTGAGTTTCTTGCCAGTTCATCTTACAGAGCGGTGGCTCGAAAGTGGCACTTAGATTCACTTACAATTAATTATTTCTTTTGTTTTTAAATTGTTTTGTTGCATATAAGTGAATCTAAACTTCGTGATTTCAGTGTAATAATATTTCGATTGTTTTTTATTTTTATATTTAATTTTGACGTTTTCAAGTACTATGTAATAGTTTATGAAATAAATAATTTTTGACTCTGACTTTCCTACTTCTACCCATATCTGAGAAGCCCAAGCCAACCTCACCTGCAAGTGGTGCACCTGCCGATCAACGGACGAGGCTCTGGCGAACATAAAAATGCACGGAAAGCGGCAATAGGCTCGCCACCTATTACGGCGGACTAATAACATAAGTGGCGAAATGTCGGCGTATAATATGCCTCTGCCTACCTTTTCGGCGAAACAGGCGTGACTGTATATATGGAAAGAGAAATTTCAATTGATGAAATTTCAATTGCCACCTGTTACGTGGGACCAACAATATAACTGGAAAAGTGTGGGCGTATAGCATGCCTCCGCCTACCCCTTCGGGGAAACAGGCGTGATATTATGTATGTATGTATATTACGTACACTGCTGTACAAAGGCTTTTGCAATACATTTTCGCATTAGGCTACCCTGAGCCGTCTGCATTCACCGTCTTCCGCTTTAACCAGATCATCACTCCATTGAGTGTCAATAGTAATCAGGTGGGCAGCTCTCTACTACGTAACGCCCCATGAGTCGTCAGCTCTTCGTGCTATGTGCCTCATCACTGCCACTTCAGCTTTTCCTATGGATTTCCTCATTTCTCTGGCGAACATAACAGGGCCCGTTAAGCGGCAATAGGGAACGTGGGACCAACTTTATAATTGTGCGAAGTGTGGGCGTATAATATGCCTTTGCTTCTCGGGAATATAGGCTTGAATGGATGTATGTATGTATGTTCCTCATTTCTGATTCCTACACGTAAGGACACTCCGAGCACAGGTCTCACCATTGCACGCTGGGCGACTTTAAGCTATTGTATAAGGGATAAGGGATTTATAATGGATAAAGCACCACATCTTAGTACATTACGAAAAGTATTAAATAAAACAATTTTCCTTTTTACAGGAAAGTATGAAATTCATTTTTTTCTTGTCAATATTAATTGTATTACATTTATTGCAATTTGTATTACATCTTGTAATGTTTCTCAGTGGTTACTTATTTCGCTAAAATTTTAACCAATAATACGCCTATCAATCCTATCATGTCCATTAAGGAAATAAAAAGTATGAAACTAAAAAGTAGGACAATCCGCCAGTAAACTTTGTTATGACATCGAAATAGGTACCCACATTACTTTAATAATGCAACTCCATCCAGGTTTATGTGTGGGGTCGCGACTCCGCCGCGCGCAGAGAGCTTCAGTCAAATTAATGCTCCTACCCTCCAGTTGATTACCTTGAATACCTCTAGACAGCTCTCATAAATTGTCAAGCGACACGTTTCCACATGAGTGATGACGTCAATTGTAATTAATACTATAGCGATGCTGTGACAAGGGACTGTCGTAAGCCATAATGACTTTAACAATACATTCTCGTCTTGCACAATTTAGGCTATATTCTAGGTAGGATATAACTTATTCAAAGCGGTAAGTTCGAAGCATATACTAATTCTATCATTTTCCGGTATTTGTTTTCTTCTTGACGATATGACGATGATCTGACGCCAAAATGGCGTGGATGTCAGTATACCTGCACATCACTCCAGAGGTCGATTCCCACGAAGGACAAATCTTTGTGTGCATGAACATGAATATTTGTACTGGTCTGGGTGTTTCCCTATGTATATTAAGTACTAGCAGCGCCCTGCGGTTTTACCCGCGTGGTCCCCGTTCCCGTGGAAATATCGGGATAAATAATGTCCTATATGTTTGTCCAGGACTGCAGCTATACACGTACAAAGTTTCATCACAATCGCTTCAGTAGTTTTGCGTGAAAGAGTAACAAACATCCATTCACACATACAAACTTTCACGTTTATAATATTAGTAGGATGTATTTACAAAAAACTTATTAAGTATGTTTATCCGTTCTTTAGTATCCATAACAAAAGTTCTTAGTGTTACTTATCTTGGAACTAAATAATTAGTGTGATTGTAAGGGAATATTTATTTATTCTTAAATATAGACTCAATTGCTTAAAATAGTTGCCAATATCAAGTTTTTTGCATAAATGTAGAATTTTTGTCATTAAGTCACAGTAAAAGTCAAATATGGTCCGTCATAGTCGAGTCAGGTCATAGTTATGTGCCAGTTAGTGGAGACCTTACTAGAGGCGTCTATGGAATTATGGAGTCAACACTTTACAAACACAATTTACTGTAATATCCCACTTTTCTACACTTTTATACGATCCACATCCATCCATCCATAAAAACTGGGAAGTATGCTAGTTTTCTTTTAAAACAAAAGACCTACTAAACGATTAAACATGGAACTAAAGAGTTTGCATGCTAATTAATTAATTATATTTTTTAAACTATTATTTTAATTCATAATTCTTTTATTAATGCTAGGGTTTCTCTCCAGACCACTAGTAAACGTTACTTTAAGAGGACGGTGGAGGCCGCTGATTCAAAAGTCTAGCAAGGCATCTCCGCGCCCACTTTCGAACAGGGCCGCAGAAGGAATTACAAATAGATTTCGTGCGTATAAAAATCCATCAAAAATAATTTTAAAAAAAATTACATAAACAAACAAACGGTCTCTTAGGTAATTAATCTACTAATAGCCTGAATTTATAAAAAATACTTGCGCTTAGAAGTGAAATGACCGAAAAAAAAGACGAGACGCATCTTTATATATGTAATATTAAGAAACTAACGTGTTAAAGTTCTTGGATGGCGACCACGAATCAGTAAGCGTAGTAGAGGGCGGCCCTCTACGCGATGGACCGATGATCTGGTCAGGGCGGCGGGGAGCCGGTGGATGAAGGCGGCAAAGGATCGATCTACGTGGAAAGCCATTGGGGGAGGCCTATGTTCAGCAGTGGACTTCAAAAGGCTGATATAATGATATGATGAAGAAACTAAACATTTTTTATAGCCACATGTTCTCATGTATTTTATGACGTGGATTTATGTCTATTTTGTAATGTTTTTCCGGTACAAAATGACAAAGAACAATCAAATTAAAAAATACCAATTTTAGTGTTCTCACATAACTCCCCACCTTAAGGACTTTTCTAGGAGCGCCTCTTCAATAGGGTAGGTAAGGTAGTTTGCTATAAAAACAAATTAGCAAGAAACTTGGCAAAGATATATTTATATTTTTACAATCGATTTGTTCATTCGAAAAATAATAATGTGATTCAACGAGCATAAACTTCTTAACAATAAAATTGCCACGCTAAAATCTGTCATATGTGTCTCAAGGGCCCTCTAAACTCTTTGACAAGGGCATTTCGGTGTCCCCCATCGCGTTCCGGCTATCGGGCACTTGTCTGGAATAAATGTTATCGCCCCCGATCGTAATGAGCGAGTTCAGTCGGCAGAATTGTTTCAGATCCTTGTCACAGCATGATGAGGGAACAAGGGCCATCGCAAAAAAAGGGTAACGTAGCCAAAATGTTCCAATATATCAGGCGCAAAGTGACGATCGTGGCCCCTCAGCCTACGTAGTCAACGATACTGGGGAAGCTTTATCGTACATTGCTGCGTCTACTTAACTAATTTCAATCTTTCTCTCTGACCAGAGAACAATGTATCACAAAATGAGCTTGTTTTTATTTCTCTTATCAAATAGCTGAGTAGACGGGCAGTTTGCAGACCGTATCCGAAATATTTGGGTCGTTAATACCCGGACTTACGGTAGGAAGGGCGCTGAGCTGAGGGCTTGTTTACCGAACTCCAAATCGAACTGCCCATTTGAAATGAGATTGGACTTTTTAAATACAGATTGGCCATAGCGCAATGTTTGCTTTAGGTTATATGTTACTCGCGCGATAAAAGGAGTCTAACAATCGAGTTATTTATTTTTTTGTTTGACATAATGATAAATGTGCTTGAAATATATAATTCCTATATTTAAGATAACGGTAATTAACTACATAAAACTGAGACAACTGAACCACCACTAGATTTTTGAAAGTATGTTCAAATGCCTCTTCAGTTTCTACTTAGTATAAAACTAAGTCGCCTTCCGCTGTCGAAAAAAAAAATCAAAATCATTTATTCAAGTTTGGCTCAAAAGAGCTCTTAAAAAAAACTTAAAAACTAGCGCGCCCATTCACTGCGGGCGGGAGCTTGATCGTAAAAGAACGGGCAAGAAAACCGTCAAGGTTAGTTTTATATCTCGCCAGTTACAAGAAAATGTACTTAGTAGTAAAACAATTGGACTAGTCTACAAAAACCTGTGTTCTGCATTCACAAGATTTAAAATAAAACAAGAAAATAACTTTATTTTAAGTTATACGAGCATGATTACGAATAATCATAGTAGACATGAGCAGACCAGTCCCCACTGGCGGCACCCGTTTACGAGTATGACACATGAACCAGGCATCGTTTCACTCAACCATATTTTAGGGAACGTAACGACCTGACGCATGACGACACCACCGCAAAAACATTTAAAGTAAGCATGACATACTCAAGCCACAGGATAAAAGAATTTTAACAAAAATAACATTATATTGATGAAATGTGCTGCAAACCACAAATATTTTTGGTCTTATGAAAGATATCATTTACAGCAATTCAGTCTTAATATCTATATATATATTCGAACAATACTATGCTTTCCTAATCAAAAACAAATTCCCACCAGTACAAAATTTACTTCATATTACACAGTAATGATTTGGAAGAATGATAGGACTACAAAAGTTGCGTTGTGCAGTTATCAGATTAAAAACAATAATAATAACTTTTTTTAGGTAGCTGAATTTTTAATTACAAATAAATATAGTAGACAAGAGCAGACTAGTCCCCACAAGCAGCACTCGTTCACGAGTATGACGCATGAACCAGCCATCGTTTCACTCAACCATATTTTAGGAAACATAACGACCCGTCTGTTCCTATATATGTTTAGATCTTTAAAACTGCGCAACGAAATTGTATAAGGGAATTTTTTAATAGCTAGAGTGATTCAGGGGTGTATAGGGATTCTACCAAGATCTAAAGATCCCAAACCAACCTCACCTGCAAGTGCCGATCAACGGACGAGGTTCTGGCGAGCATACTAATTCCCGGTAAGCGGCGATATGGCGAGCCCATTGCCGCTTACGGGAACTTATATGTTCGCCAGAGCTTCGTCCGTTGATTGGCAGGTGCACCGATTGCTGGTGAGGTGGGCTTGGGGTCCTAAGTTGTTTGTATCATCCCTATACACTCTGAGTTGTGAGTGTGACCTGTCCTGTGAGTGTGACCTGTCTTAAGATGCTACAGTTAATAGTTAAAAGGCGTTCTCGATGTCCTACGATATATCTTGTATATGCCTTCATGGGAATATTCAATTACGAGATGTCTCGTAACTGGCATAACGTCTAACTACTGGGGTGGTCTCCTATTACAAACCAGGGTGTCTGTGAGAGATTTAGGCATGTCATGCGGATTAGATGCAAATCCTATTAGTTTACAAAAAAAAGTATCCATGTTTATCCGTTATTTAGTATCCATAACACAAGTTCTTAATGACACTGATCTTGGAACTAAATAATTGTCAGAAAATATTTATGTATTTAAATGCTTACTTGAGTAGGGCACCCTGTTGTTAAAATGTCTCAAGCTGCATAATATGCTCTCTGACCTAAGTCATGCAAAGGTATTATGTGGTATTCTAATGCTAACATTAGAATACCACATAATATAGAGATAATCAGGACCAACATCCCATCCGAAGTATGGAAACCATCAATATGAAATGCCACGAAAACGGTCACAGGTCAAAGGATTGATCCATGTGATGAAACTTCAGTGATTATTTTCTGTCTTGCAGATAAATAAGCACTTCGTAAAAGTGTTTGATATAAAATCCATTCTTTTGTGTTAAGATTTTCGTACCCACAAAAATCGATCCTTTTCGAGAAGAAGATCGTAAATTTTGCAAATATTAACAGGTAAAAAAAGTTTTTTAAAAATATTTCTTAAAATATTTATGGCATCAATTTGAAATTTCCGGCACTTCCTTTTAATTTAAATGCTAAGATTTGACTCAGTACTCTAACGGTTACTATTAAAACCGTTTTTTGGGTGTTTTGACTGTTATGATTTTCTTCCTAAAAAGGATCGATATAACCAAATACACAAATAATAGTTCTAGTGTTTATGGCCCGAGGCTTGTTGCAAGAACTTTCGCGCCGGTGGGATCATTGTCCAAGTGGCTTTTTATACTGTAGCATCGTTTTATTGACCGCTTTAATTATTTTTAATTTCTGTCGCTTCTTTACTCAAATTTTAAATTTTCTCCATTTTAAAAGCTATAAATTAAAATCAGATTAGAAAATTGGGTTGCTGGGGTGAGACGGCAGTCGCGTTATGTCATAAATGAAATTCATCCAAAATCTGGTTACACCAGTGTGCAGTCCCTGGGCTTAGCTTCAGTCTAGGTCAACCGGGATAATGCTATATAATATAAGTTATAAATTGTGTGTTAGTGTTATAAATGGTCAATAAATAATTTCCTATTCTATTCTGCATCACCTATGGGGTGTCCATTTAGTCTAAACAATCGGTACACCCCATCGCCGGGTTTATCGGTCAACATATTTCATTTTAACGACGACACTGGCTGATCGAGTTGGAGAAGAGCCATAAAGGGTTTCAGTCACACCATTATGATAAAAATATCCATTACCGTCGCACCTAACCGCTGAAATTCTAAATTACGGTTTGCCTTTGAAGTGTTTAATTGGAAGTTAAGTCTCTTCGTTATCGACAACGATTGTGTTACTCAAACGTTTAGAGTTTCAGAATGCTTAGAATTCCGGCCTTTGGCTGTTTTGCCAGAACGTGTTTCAAACAATTTTGAGCTTCTTGTTTGTACTTATTAAAGGGAGTTTTTCTTTCAAATTGAGATTAAACATTTATATACATTATTTTTCGTTAAAATGGTTAAACAATCGGTCAATGTTATTACGTAATTTTACAGTATATCTAATTTTTCTGAGCTAATTAACGTCGCTCTACTGGACACAGAATTATCTTCTTATCATTTAAGGTGAAAGGGATTGAAGTCATACTTTATTACGATGAACTAGTCCGGTTTAATGGACTTGGTTTTAGAACTAATTGTAAGATAGACAGTAGTGACTAATCGAACTCTCTATCTTAGCTTACAGACAACCGCGTACATTGATAACCCAGACTAACGGCTTGACACACTCAACAGTGGATTGACTTTTTTGAACTTTGCAAAAGTTTTGACGACCGTTTCAACCAATTACAGCGGAGCAAAGATTACACTAGTATCGCATGGGTACGAGCGCTTTTTGAACGCGGGATTTTGGTTGAAAACTACCTTTTGTTTGATATGATATAATAAGATGTAGCTGTTTTTATGTCTGATATACTTAGCTGTGCAGGACATGCCTAAAAACATAATTATCATTTCAACTATTTAAAGTCCACATGACCCTCCAATAGTTTTCCACGGTGCTCGACCTTGTGCCGCCTGGATTGTAATAATTTATATTTTTATCGGGGTATCAGAATTGTCGTCATAATCATAAAACTTAGATGACTTTTTACTGACTTTATCACCACTAAAGTTTGAATCAGACGTAATTACCCTGACCGAGTGCAGAATTGACTGCAACAAGCCTCTACCGCAACTCCATAACTACTTGTCATATTTCACAGAGTCGAAGCTAAATCAAAACGATGGAGTTGTCGTTTATGTAAAAAGTAACTTAAAACATAGAGTTAAAGAAATTAAACTTGCTCATGCGACTTGCCTTCAAATTAATCTACTGAATAACACTATTTTATGTATTTATCGTTCTCCATCTAATATTAATGCAGAGATTTTTATTAACTCCTTGAGTACTCACTTGGACTCCCTTGATTCTTGTAAAAGTATAATAATTGCAGGTGACATCAATATTAATATTACGATCAAGCCTGTAGAACCACCACAAGAGCTCAGAAATCGCATTAATTATATGAATATGCTGTCTGTGTATGGGTTACTGGCCGGTCATACAATTCCAACCAGAGAAAAAAATTGCTTAGACCACTTTATGCTAAAGATAAATAAAAAGAATTTCTGTGCCACCATAGCCGTTTTACACACCAGTACAACAGATCACTTTACAACATTTCTCACAATCGGAAAATTAAAACACAATCTACCTGCATGCAAAACTAGAACCACAATAAACTTTGAAAATGCGTTTTTGGAATTAAAAACTAAAAATCTTACAGAATTACTATTTTGTGATAATCCTGACGTGGTTGTCCATGGTTTAATATTTCAGTTAATGGACACAATTAAAAATAACACTGAAATAACTAAAATACCAAAGAAAAATCGCAATATGAAGCCATGGATTACGCCTGGAATTCTTCGTTGCATACGTAATCGTAATAAACTACAAAAAAAAGCTAAAGATGAACCCTTTAATGAAATAAGTAAAATTACATATATACGATATAGAAATTACTGCAACAAACTTATAAAAAAATTGAAAAGACAGTATGAGAGAAAATTAATAAATAAATCAGTTAAAAATAACAAGTTATTGTGGAAGAACATAAAAAATATAACTTATACCCATAAAACTAAAAATGTATATTCAGAACTACTTACTATAAAATCTTCTCCAACTACCTCTGCTGATTACGTTAATAACTTTTTTGCGAATATAGGTAAAGAACTTGCGCAAAAAATACAACCTTTAGATGAGGAGTGTAAGGCTTATCTTAATAGCTTACCAAAACAATGCAACTCTTTTGGTTTTCTAGACACTGACCCGGCTGAGGTTAGTAGCGTATTACTATCCCTTAAGTCAAATAGTGCCCCTGGTTGGGACAATGTCCCAACGTCCTTTCTTAAATACGTAAGATCCGAAATAGTACCGATTGTTGTCCACCTTACTAATCTCTGTTTTAGAACAGGAACTTTTCCATCATTACTGAAACAGTCTATTATTACACCAGTGCACAAGTCCGGGGATAGGGACAGTGTCAGTAATTATAGGCCCATATCTGTATTGCCAGCCATATCTAAGATAATAGAAAAGCTACTTAATTCAAGGCTACTTAATTACCTTAACAAATATAAAATTTTATCTCCCTCACAATATGGATTTAGACAAGGAAGATCCACTGAGGATGCTGTCACTGCCCTTAGTACTTTGATTGCAGAGAATCTTGATAGCCACAAAAAATGCATAACGGTTTTCCTTGATCTACAAAAAGCATTCGACACTGTCTCTATACCCATTCTTGTGCACAAACTGACGGCAATTGGCTTGAAAGGAGCTTCTCTTGAATTGTTCAAGAACTACTTGTCCAATAGACGGCAAACAGTTAAGTTAGATTCCTACACCAGTGGAGACTTGGAGGTGTCATATGGCGTGCCACAGGGCAGTGTTCTTGGGCCTACTCTTTTCCTCATTTATATTAATGACCTATCTGCCTTAAAAATCAAGAATGCCAAATTTTTTACTTACGCCGACGATACAGCCCTAGTTTTTAGTGGTAACACTTGGAACGACGTTAAAGTGAGTGCGGAAGGGGGCCTGGCATATATTAGTAAGTGGTTACAATATAACCTTCTTACTCTTAACACCACTAAGACAAATTATATCTGTTTTAGTATATGTGACAACAAACAACCGCCTGAAGGGGTAACAATAAAGGTACATAACCATGATGTAGGTAGCATAATAAACTGCTGCTGCCCAACTATCGAAAGGGTTGAGCAGACGAAATACCTGGGTGTGTATGTGGATCAGCGATTGTCTTGGTATCCACATCTAGAACATGTCACCTCAAGGCTTAGGAAGCTAATTTGGATATTTAAGACGTTAAGACATGTGGTGCCACCGACGGTCGCTGGCCTGCATATCCAAAATAGAAATCTTCTCACCGAGATCTATGTTTCGTTGGTTCAGTCTATCCTTGTGTATTGCATACCCGTCTGGGGCGGTGCAGTTAAAACCCGCTTTATAAATGTAGAACGTGCCCAGCGAAGTCTATTGAAGGTTATGTACTTTAAAAAGATTCTTTTTTCTACTGAACGCCTTTACGAAATTAGCAAACTGCTTTCCGTAAGAAAGCTATACATTGTGCAAACAGTTCTAAGAAAACACAAATCTCTCCCATACATCCCAAAATCCACACGGAAGCGAAGAAATGAGGTTGTCGCAGTAGCGCCTCCATCTAATACTGTCTTTGCTAGTAGGCAATTCTACAAGAGATCTGTAAACTTGTATAATAAAATCAGTAGGGACATATATTTATACGACAAGACACTCCGTGCTTGTAAAAATTTACTCACTACATGGCTAGCACTTAAATCATATGAAGAAACTGAAGCTGTACTAGATAAATTAAGCATTTAAATCTGGATATCAATTATATTATTATGTCGCACATGTAAACATGCACACACACACACACACACACACACACACACACACACACACACACACACACACACACACACACACACACACACACACACACACACACACACACACACATGTACTCACATCACTATTGCTATCTAACTATAATGACTAATATTGTCTGCGATTAGAATAAGTTTTAATAATAATTTCCATGTTAAGGAAGAGTAGTGTCTTCTGTCACAGGCTTTTATAAGCTTAAAAGGAGACACTTATCATTATTTAAGTTATGTGATTTTGTTTTTATGTAATAAAATAATTTTTCATTTTCATTTTTTTTTTCATTAATGTTACTATGCCTTGTTTTTTTAAAAAGACGCTGTCTAGCCCCAAACGAAGTAGACCTTTTATTACAAATAGTGAACAACGAATAAATAGCTTATAAAAATTAACTTTTATATTTAACAACCATCCGAATCAATCAACTCACACAACTATTTATACTGTGTAAAAAACCTCTTTGAAACCGACAATGAGTGTACCGACCTCCACACAAAATCGGTAGTTAAACAACGAAAACTGATTCGTTTATCAAAGTAAATCAGAATAATAAGTTTTTAATGCGAATACGAGAGTCGTGAACTGGAATTGCTAATTTTAGTTTGGAATTGGAGGGTTCAAAGTGGTAGTACGAGCCGCGAACGCAGTGATGGATGCGATAAGTGCTCGCTCACGCATCCACTTATCGAATTCTCGTTTCGACTAAGATTGATCCCGGACGGGGGTCCCAACGACCCGGCCGTCAAACGTTATTGAAAATCGGAAATCCGTGTTGGATCTTTTTTCCATAATGGAACATAAGCTGTTACAGATTTTTGGATGTTCTTTTATTTAAAAAAGTTGTATTTAACGCGTCATCATAATTAATACATTATCAACATACCCAAACCTAATCAAAAGTAGTAATTCAGCTTAAAATCCCGCATTTTGGTGAATGGTCCAAAGAACTAAGTGAAGTCTACTTTACTTCAGTGAGCGTATTCTACAAGCTAGTGCTCCGAAGTTACGAGCACTTATTTAGCAACTAACTAAGAAATTTGGATTCAAAGCGCCAAATTGAAAAAAACGCTTTATTTTGCCAGCGATAGGGTGTATATGGATCCTACCAAGACCTGAGGAGCCCAAGCCAACTTCACCTGCAAGTGGTGCGCCTTTTTTTTTTTTTTTTTTTTTATTATCGTCTGTAAAAAAATGCTGCTTATGCACTGTCTCCCGGCCAAAAGGGGGAGACCGGGAGGGGGTGTGGGGCTCACTGCGGCCGACGCGACCACCGCAGTCCTACCCACTAAAAAACTTCAGACGACGCCCACCGCTGTTGAAAAGGGGCGAGGCACCAGTTCCCGGGTTTGTAGCTTCTGGTACCCCGCCCGCGGCCAACGTCCCCCGGATCAGAACCGGGGAGACCTCCTCAGGAAGGCGCAATTTGCAGCGCCCCCCCTACCTCTATGTGCGGCCATGGCGTAACTGGCCGACTTCGGGGGGGGGTCTATGGCGAGACGGAAGGGGCCCCCTGCCCCCGCCGCCTAAGACCCCCCGGGCGCTGCCTGACGGGCCCTCCTGGCCCGCCCGCTGCGCCAACGGCGTAGCCGGAGAGAGAGTGGATCCCGCTCCCTCTCCCGCTCCGCGGCCTCCTTCTGCGACATCACCACTTCGCAGAAGGAGGCCATCGCCTCCCACGCCGTCTCGCTGTCGACCATCTTTTGCATAATGGTCGGCAGCGAGAGAGCCACTCCACCGAGGGCCGCGGCTAACGTCGACCGCGGCCCCGCCCACGCAGGGCACGCCACCAAAGTGTGCTGCGCGGTGTCTTCCGCGCAGTCACAGTGGTGGCAACACCGGGTCGACTCCCCCCCGGCGACGTCACACAGATACTTCCCAAAGCACCCGTGCCCGGAAAGTACCTGCGTGAGCCGGAAGGACATCGACCCCCACCGACGGCCGACCCATCCCTCCAAGATGGGCCAAACCGCCTCGAGGATACGGCGCCTCGAACCTTCAGCACCCTCGGCACTCCTCAAGAGCTGCCGCCATGTGCCCAGAGCCTGCGTCTGAGCGTCTCTACGCCACCGCACCACAGTGTCCGGTGCAGGGCGGAGACCCTGGCTCCGGGATTGCGCGCCACGCCAGAACACCGCCGAGAGAACCTCAGCGTCGAGGTCCCAGGGAAGAGATGGTGCGATACCCCCTAGCGACACGGGTCGCCATGACCCTCTGCGGCCGCCGCAGGATCCGTCGATGGCGTGCAAGTGGTGCGCCTGCCGATCAACGGACGAGGCTCTGGCGAACATAGTGCCCGGGAAGCGGCAATAGACTCGCCACCTATTACGTGGGACCAACTATATAATTGATGAAGTGTGAGCGTATAATATGCCTCTGCATTCAGGGAAACAGGCGTATGTGTTTATGTATGTTGCCAGCGACAAGTGAGAGTGATAGGTTGTTACTACGACATATGAATTTTTTTTTTTTAATTGTTTTAATACAGTGGAGGGGCCTTGGTTAAAGTTACAATATAAAAGTCAAGTGGTTACCTATGGCATAACTAAATACTCGTATCTGTACACAACGAGACGAGATTTAAAAATCGTTGATGAAAAGTACTTCATTTCTAATTATAGCTTCATAGTTTCTATCCGAACAATTATATAACAACAACAAGTATTATGAGTTTTCCACTGAACCTACGCGGATATGTTTGATGCCAAATGCTTTAAGGCCATCATAGCTTTTTCCTTTAATATTATTGACATTACATTTGTAAGAGTTGTATTATCGAAGTTGCACGACATCGCAACGTATTTACCTAAACTCGTGTTGTAGTTACAATTAGAACCCCTAAACTCGTGATGACCCCTCGTCGCATAGTTACAATGTGAACAAATAGTCCTAAGATTTATGGATTTTTAACAGTTACGTACACCGTCTACCTTAAAAGTACAGTCCTGTGTAGCACGTGTGTTGTAGGGGAGCATTAATCATGTGCTTCGTAAACTTGGGGTTATCCGCTCTCCTGCTCCACCGATAATTACGCGAAATAAATGACTCAACTTTAGATGAGAAAAATATACAACTACTATATGTGCAGAACTATTGTATTGTGAAACGAGTTCTTCTAATGGGCTGATTGCGAAATAAAAGTGATTATACAGCGTGTAAAGGCAAGCTTTTCGAAAATAAAATTAGTGAAATTAGACTATGAATCTCAATTGAAAATGAGTCGTGAGACCGCAGGTTAAGTTTTCGTTTCGAATCTGGTTGATCTAGTAGATTATATTAAGAGTACTAACTCTTAATGTAATCTACTAGATCCTATCTACTAGATACTATCTAGAGCCCTCGCTATTAAGACTTACTATATTCCTGTAATAAACAGTAGAATATAATGAACTTTGGGGATTGTGACATTTGCGGGACTGTTCGAAAGGGTTACTGCAACCCGGGAATTCGCAGGCTTAAGAAGGAACATGAATATTTTTTAGTCAGGAGAAGTCTGACAAACCCTTCTGCTCTACCTACAGCGGGAAACATTCATTTAATGATTTTTCATCCGATAAGAAGGAGATTGAGACATCAGATGGTAGCTTATCGAGCTTGTCACCCATAATATAATAGACCGCTGTTACCTAATAATACCGACTTGGCATATTTAACTTGCACCGCCGACTGAGGAATGAGCACCCATTTTTTATTTAGATGGAAAATCATCTAATGACCTTCTCCCGCTGAGGGTGAAGCGGGAGAGTGTGTCAGATTTTTACTGACTTAAAACCATCCATGTTCCTTCTTGAGCCTGCTACGTCCCGAGGCCGCGGTAACCCTTTCGAACACTCTCGCAGCCCCGGCAGGCTTGACCCCCTCCCTGGGGGCCCCTCACTGTGCTGACATATCTTTATGGCGCGCGTGGAACACGAACGCGCCGTCGACGCGGCCTGTCGCCTATGAAAGGCGGACGGGTGGCGAGTTACCCATTACTCACAGGAATAAGCATCCTGGCTAAGTTTTTCCAAGAACTTACAGCCTGGGGCAGCAGCAGCTTTTAAAAAATGCGTGAAACGGTCACGTGTATAAATATCGCGTTGCCGACCTTTTCAAATTTATACCCCCGGTGCTGCAAGGGACCATAGGCATCATCAGGTAGGACGCATGCTTGAGTGCGTCTTTGTGGTATAAAAAAATGCAATACTAGTCAAGAAGATAGAGACTGAAAAGAGTCTTGAGGAGTTATCATCCGATTGAGTCTACATATAATAATTACTATTAATTTTGTGTATAGGTATATGTAGTTTATTAATAACACATATTTAATTCTATGTAAGTTTATATGTTTTCTTATTCGTACTGCTTCATACTTTTCTGCTAACCCAAAGGTTAACTGGTAGAGAATGCCTTGCAGCATTAAGTTCGCCTTTTGTACATTTTAATTTTAATTTGTGCGATAAAGTTTAAATAAATAAATAAATAAAAAGAGGATGACGTAAGCACGCACCGACACATACAAAAACACCCTCTCGTGACGACCCTAAATAGGACATATGCTTTACAACTATTATATATGCTTTATAGACAAATACTTTATAACTTTAAAAGTTTATTTTACTACAGAGTCCCCTAGATAAAACGTCTCAAATGGTAAGAGACGAGACAAGGCGTTATTCCATTTCCTCAGTCTCTTTCTACGACATCATTGGACTATCCATGAGCTGTATAATAATAATAATACTTTTACAAGAACATCGTAACATGAAAAACTTATTTTGTAGATAATAAATAGCATATAATCATACTTATTTTTGTAAATAAATACTAAATAATAATAATCATACTAACACTAATAAATATACTTTAGACACATCAGAGCAAAACAAATATTTATGTTCATTCACACAAAGATTTGTTTTGCTTAAGATTCGAACCCACGACCTCATCAGCGGAGTGCAGGAACATTGACCTTCACACTATGTGGATCGCAAAAAAGTCAATAATTGACGCTACCTACAAAGAAGTTTCTACAGATTGTATCACTTACCTATATAATCTATACCCACAGCACAACATTGCGTCGAATACAGGTAAACAGTGCAAGATTTTATTTGATCTCCACAGATGAGTCCTCGTGGAAAGTAGCTGCGGGGCAAATGAGGGTTCTCGGATTGGTGGGGGCAATAAAACTCAATTGGCAGCCGCCAGACTTGCCCCGGGATAAGTACTTTTGCGTCGCGCATCATTTTTCTCCTTTCTGCAGATTATTGTTTTTAAGTGAAACACATTTTATAAAAGCAAGTAATGGATTAAAAATATCTTTGTAACAATTCCCGCGCTTCTATAATTTCACGACCAACGCTGAAACGAGACATTTGTTTTAGCGTTGGTCGTGAAGACATCGTTGTTCTGAGGCTCCTATCTTACCTAAAGATGCCCTGTGTAAGGGTCGTGTTGAATAGTTTCTCGGTTTTTCGGGAAATTATAGTAGCGCGGGAATTGTTACAAAGATATTTTGAATCCATTACTTGCTTACAATGGATTTCCGCAAAGTAACGCCTGAATCAATAAATTGCATTTTGTGAAGTCTAAAAAAATGTATAATTCATATATTATTTCGGTTGCCCTACACTAAGGACCCATAGTCTACTTCCTGATCTAACCAGGTGCTGGCTGACTTTCAATTATGACATGGAGCGACTGCCGCCTGAACTCTGGAACCCAATTTTCTAATCTGAATAAATTATGACTTATAGTAGTCCCATATAAGTTGCGTATATTGTCTCCTTAAATTATTTTTAATGCGTAAACATTCTGCGAATTTTATAGGAATTTAGATTTTAATTCATATATTATCATCATCATCATCATCATAGCCCATTAACGTCCCACTGCCGAGCACGAGCCTCCTCACACATATCAAGGTGTGAGGGTATTGGGTCATACTCCACCACGCTGACCCAGTGCGGATTGGCGGAGGCAGGTGTATGGCGTTCTGCTGTTAGAATTTTTCAAGCCGCCCATGAGGCCTCTGACATGGCTTAACGACTACCACATTTAGTGACAACCGGGACTAACGGCTTAACGTGTTTGGTAATCGTATTCATTCAATCGTAGGTATTTCATAGAAATTCATTGCAAAATAAAGGTAAAGGTAAAATCAGGTAAAATCTTCACCTCCTAGACTATTAGTATAGTACAGATTATAAGTTGACACAAATTGTTTATGAGGGTGGTTGGAGTAAGTTTTGTTGGTTAATTCACCCGGTATAGCTTGTCTCTTTTTTTTCGTTGTATACCTACATTTTTCAAACATGCTTTGTCACAAAACTAAGTTTATTATACCTTTGTTTGTAAACATATCATCAAGTACCGGACTTTCTAAAATTGGACGTAATGTAACTTTATTTGTTAATTCAAGTAAGTAATTTACATGATTTATTGTATCTCATTTTAAGTGAACTATTGTGTTTTTATGAGAAATAAATTCTTTAAACCCAAATATATTAACCAAAGAGTAATTTATGTCATTTCATCATCACAGCCCATTAACGTCCCACTACTGAGCACGAGCCTCCTCTCACATCAAGGTGTGAGGGTATTGGGTCTTACTCCACCACGCTGACCTAGTGCGGATTGGCGGAGGCAGGTGTATGGCGTTCTGCTGTTAGAATTTTTCAAGCCGCCCATGAGGCCTCTGACATGGCTTAACGACTACCACATTTAGTGACAACCGGGACTAACGGCTTAACGTGCCTTCCGAAGCACGGAAGCGCTCGATATCAAATGCCACACAAACGGTCACCCATCCAAGGACTGACCTCTGTAAACTCTGCTGTACTTTGGTGATCGGTTCCGACCACCGAACACCGCAGAGCTACGAGCGCTTCTCATATATTATAAAAAATATTATTCTCTTCGTAAATTATTTTATTATCGCATATGGCAAACCCATATAAGGTGACATCGCGCATCCTTGGTGTAAATTATTGTCAAGTCAAGTCGAAATCAAACCTTGCAAGTTTGGCTCAATAGAGCCCTAACCTATGAATACTGTGAAAAAAAAAATTATTACAAAACTTAAAAACTAGCGCGCCGCCGATTCACTGAGGGCGGGAGCTTGATCGTATAAGAAAGGGCAAGAAAATCGTCAAGGTTAGTTTTTTGCTCCCAACAAGAAAATGTATATTAAGTGAAGCACATTCTTTGCAGCCTGCACCAATGTAGATTATATTTTGAACCTTAGAAATCACTAAGCATATAAAATGCGTAGTAAAAAAGAATGTTTCGTGTTATCAATTCCAGTGATATTTGTATTTCGTTTAAGTTTATCAAAACTGTATAAAAACGATATTTTATAGATATCCTTGGATTGTCCTGAGACTAAATGATTTTGAATCTAAATATTATATATATTTGTGTTATCTATCACAGAGCGAATTGCAGCTCCATAGCTATCGGCAGATTTAAATCTTTTTTTTTATAATTTATATTTTTAACATTAAATTAAACAATAGATATGTAAAAAGTTATCTTAATTTATTCTATATGTGATTTATTTTACAAATTTTCTTGTACACCTCTCCCAGATAATTCTGCTTTGACACTGAGTTTCATATATTTAAAAAAAAAGAATGTAATTCCGTAGGCACCAAGGTATATTAAGTAATGTGGAAATTATATAAACTTAATACCGTCATTAAATGGTCTTTGCGTTGTAGTAGCACCGTGACATACCCAATTTTGGCCAATTAGGCGATGTCGCCTCAAAATCCTGCTTAATTCGACATTGATGCTAGTCTCGCCTAACTACATATAATTTGGCACTAACTATAACTGTATGTTGCTTCCGATATCTCGTTAAGAACAATTTGACATACTCATCTCTTTGGAAATAACTCTCGACCCTATAATATTAGTAAAAATAATTGATAGCTTCTTTTATAGTTTTGTATTAACTCTTTGGCAATTACTCTCGACCCTACAAAATTTGTAAAAATAATTGAAAGCTTCTTTTATAATTTTGTGTTAAAGTATATAAAGAATTTAAGCAGAAAATAAAAAGAACAAAGAGCAAAAGCTCAACTTGCTTTAATTCCCAAACGGCGTACTTAACCGCTGCAAAAGACGTTAACACGGATTAAGTTAGTAGAAATAGGGTCCAGTATTCAAACTTTAAATGAATGGACATCAGGAAAGGTCTGAATTGTTTTAGAGACACATTTGGCAAGATTTAAATTAAGGATTGTGAATGCTTCTCCAAAATAAACTCCTAGATAGCAGTATGCCACTCACAATTCAATTTATAATCGTCGCTACGTGCTCAGAGCTGATGTGGGCTGAACGAATATCAGCTCCATTTTGTTAATTAAATTTTCGCCCCGAGCAGTAATAAAGCAGGAATTCACTGGTAATATTTTAGTGAAAAATTGGCTTATTACAATTTGAAATATGATAAGAATTAAATCTCTTTTGGTAATAGTTTTAAACGATTTAAATACTGAAGCGGCGATAGCCCAGTGGCAGAGCCAGTCTCGGGGATCAATCCCTGGTGACGCCAGGCCAGGCCAGGACCTATGGCTTTTCGATGTTATGTGCTTACTTTCAAAATTATCGCTTGCTCCGTTCTTTCGAAAGCACGATATGCCGTTGGTCCCAGCTGTCATGAATATCTAGGCAGTCGTCATTAGAAAGGCAGTGCCTTCTAACATCCTGACAGCTGGTTTAATCATAGAATAATGTTTCCCTTCTTGGCTACGGAGGTCAGATGGCAGTCACATATAATGACGGAAATTCAGCCAAATCTGGTAAAACCAGTAGGCAGATCCTGGGCCCTAAGCTTAAATTTAGGGCAACCGGGATATTGCTAGGGTATGATGATGATAAACGATTTTTATACTATATTTAAGAACCCATTATTATCTGCACCAAAAAGCCTTTTGACATGTATAGTTCCTGGCAAGCGGCAATAGGCCTGTCACCTATTACATGGGATCAACAATGTAATTGGCGAAGTGTGGGCGTATAATATACCTCTGCCTACCCCTTCGGGGAAATAGGCGTTATTGTATGTATGTATGTATGTAGAATGGCGGAAGGTCATCGATGTTATAATAAGCTTCTTGTTCAATTTTTTTCTATTTAAGTTGAGGTTGTATTAAAATGGTTAGTATTTGTATGCGTTAGTATTGAAGTAAAATTAACTTTTATTAGTGTTTCATTGGAGATTGAATCTGTCAATGCAGCATTTTCCATTTCTGATATAGACGCTAGGTTAAGATGTTCGTCGTCAACAGTCACTAAAAGAATTACCCTCTCATATATTTCAAACGCAAAATCTTTGTATATTGCATATGGGTATTGTTGCCAGTTCCCTTTAACTAATTCCCACTGAAAACTAAACTCAGAACGACAGCGTTAAGCGAAAATGTTGGTAGCAACAACTTAGTTTCAGTTTGGAACGGTCCGTGCCATGCGACGGCGTGTTGTCAACAACTGGGCAACTACTCGTCGCGTCGCAACAAAACCCGCTTCATTATTTATTCAAACTTAACAGCTGTTGTGTAAAACATTTCCCCTTTCGTATACAGAAGCGTTTGAGTTGGCCAAATCGAGTAATAAATGTTCTTTTATGTGAAGTTTAAGTTTTCTCCGGGTTTTAAGGATGTTTGCATAAATGCTATTGCATTTGCACTGTTTATTGAAGTATCGTTTGCACAATGCTTCGAAAAAAAAAAAGGACCCGCTCGCTTGTTTACAACACTGTTCTTGTTTTTCCAACTTTTATATAGAAATAGTTTTAAAATTTAATCAACTTAATTGCTTCTTTAATATTTACTGTACTGCTTACATAAGTGTGGTGCAGCAAGGAGCATAGCTATAGATAGTTCCACCAATACACCAACCTCTTACACCAATCTATAGAGTTAATTATTGCTTAATTCATGCGTCATCGTGGATTGAACTATCTATATTAGTTGTTATTTTTGTCATGAGCAGAACTTTATTCGGTGGATGCTGCAACTGTGTTCTTCTCAGGGCACGCCCGCACCGAATCTTTTACCGTCGCAGAGGATTTCCTAACAGTTTAGTCGGTACACTCCGTCCTATCGGCGGGGCAGGATCTCATAGGCCCAGATGGTCGACAATACAGCGTATACTTTACCACAAGTGGAGTGGGAGATAGGCAACATAGGATGACGGTACGGTCAGATTGATAGAGACATAACATCAGCAGTTCTAGTCATCCAGTAACTACAGTCCGTGCAAGCGGATCGACATATACGGCATATCGATATGTAATTTATCTTAGCTCATATGAGTTGTATGATCGCGATTACTAACTAATTTTTCCCTCTAGGGTTATCACAATCGCATTAGAACGCCATGCACGGAATGGATGTTCATTGTAGCTCGAATCGAATGCATTAGCTACATAGAAATCGTGATCAAAACATGATCACGATTTGTTGGACTACCCCAATATTATATCAGTATTCAGCGACTTTACACTTGCAAGAACATTTATAATTGTAAATTTTCTTAGCCCGCAATTTATTCGTTTAAATATTACCTAATCTTTGTTTCAAATTTGGATGACAGCGTTGTAGTATATTTAAAAAAAAAATGTTTTATAGAATACGCAGGTAAAATTTTTGTTAGATTAAGCTACATTTTATGTACAGAAGAAACACAACAATACAACAAATTTTTTAACAAACAAATTAAAAAGGATTTCGTATTAGGTAACTTTTATTCTTGTTTGCAAAAGGTCTGCGCTGTGCATGTTGCTAATGAGCGTATTTTTGCGCTAGTTATACATTACTACCGAGTCACTCCCTGCTCATAATAAATTTAGCATGGCTGAGATTTATGTCTTCATAAAGTTCCAAATGTATGCGAGCGAGCTTACAATGGGCGTCGGAGTAAGATATCAACTGCATTGCAGTAAAGAGGTGAGGTCACTCGGCCGCCTCGATTTACCTCGAGATAACCGCTTACTTCCTGACACGTTATGGTGCCCTGGTACTTAAAACTCGAGAGACCATTTGTACGTAAAAGCGTTTTGTAAAAAATATCATTAACGTACTCATTTCACATGCTAAGTGTGCTTTTAGTTCTTTTCTTATAGAATAAGAATTCTTGGCAGACATGAACGTAGTCTACGTGAAAGGTGAGGTAAGAAGTTAATTGTGTAATATTTTAATGTCAAAGTAAATATAGTTTATTCAAGTTATGATAAAGGCAACAAAAATTGAGACTTGTTTGTTACAATGGAATTATATATGCTTTGTTGTTTGTTCAAATAAAAAAGGGTTAGCTAATAAAATGCTGTGTCATTTCAGTATTTGCGGGAGAACAATCAATAAATTTAGGACTCGATAAAAATTTTCTTTCGAATACGACAAAAAATTATCAACTAAATACAACATTAGGTAATAGACATGTGAGGATTGCTCTTTCCCATTTTCAGTACACGAGAATGGCGAATAAGACATCGTTCCGCTCAATCATATTTGAGATGGAGTATGGAGGGACGATATATATACCTAATATCATAATTTATCTTCAAATAGTTATATGGTGTTAATTTAAAATTACCAAATAGAGTGATGATAGCCCATAGACTTCTAATTCAGAGGGGGCTAGGGTTCAAACCCCAGTGGCGCATCTATGCCTTTCTGAAGTTATGTGCGTAATTATTGCTTGCTCGGTGCCTCGGAAAGCACGTTGTCCCGGCTGTCATGGAAATCTATGGAAGTCAGTATTTAGGAAATCAGTACCTTCTAATATTCTGATTACTGGTTAAACCATAGAATGATGTTTCTGTTTGGATTAGGTACATATTTTATTTTTTACTAGAATAAAAAAGGAATCAGTACAAAAAGTACAATAATGTAACCTAACCTGTGTTGGATTTATTTAATCTTTATTGAACACACATAATTAAAAAACAAATGTATAAAAGGCGAACTTAATGCCATTAGGCACACTAGGTTTTTGATAACTTAAATTGCATTAAACCAATCCTGAAAGTTGTCGATGGTAGTTGTTTTGCACGCCACGTAATGTCCAGCATCAGACTGCAACTGTGCTCATTGCCTCATGGAAACTAATTAGTTTTGTATTGCGACGTACCGACAGTAATTCCCATGTAAATTCGAATAGTTTAATTTCGCGACCTGCCCTGATTCTCATTATTGGCTGAATCACACTCGATACAAAATAATGAGTTCGTACTTATTAATATGGTCTCATTTTACCTTAATCGAGCCGTTCTGGTGTTTTTATTATCATTAGTCAATCCGCACTGAGATTATGACCCTTTTTTTTAATATGACACATCTAGCCTGATGGTAAGCAGTCGATGCAGTCTGAAAAACTAAGGCGCTTTATATCGTGAAATAACCACGCTACTAAGCTCAGACAATCATGACGGCCAGCTGAAAAGCCATTTCAGGCCCTGTTCAAAAGACCCGGGATTAAAGGAAATAAAAAACACAGGAGCTAGCAGCGTTTCAGAGGAACGACTTCTTAAATTCCTTGGTTCGAGTGCTGATAGTCTGCATAGTATGGTGAAGGTTCCTAAGACGGTTTCATTTGGGAATCCAAAGTATGTATAACAACATAGATAAAAATCAATTTTGGGAGACGCCGTCAAAAATAAAAGAGGCATTGGTGCCTTTTTGTTTCTAGCGCCCTGGGCAGTCGCCCAACTGAGGGTAGGTGCTCATAATCACCAATCAGTACGCAGGATAATCCATCATCCGGTAAGATTTCTCTTCGTTCACTCTTACGACTCCCCGTGATATGAGAGAGGGTGGCACCATTCTAAACTCAAATATATACATCTGCCTGGTTTCGCCACACGGCACAACTGTATATATTGAAAATATACTTAGTTTTAAGTTATATATTATGATAGTTTTATTGTCGGCCCTAGCCTGTCGGTTATTCGTAGTTATATTACAAAGAATGTCATTATTATAGCAATATGACGTCCACTTCTAAACATAGACCTTCCCAATCGATTTTCACATTTAGCGATCCTAAGTAGCCTGCATCTATCGGCTTCCCGCCGCCTTGATCCGATCATCGTTCTATCGCGTGCGAGGCCGTCCTCTATTACGTTTGCCGGTACAAAGTGGGTATTGCCATCTAATGCGCATTTTTTGATATATAAAACGTCATGGGAGTGCACTATATTTGTATGTCTAGTATTACTGGGACATTAGCATTACAAAATACTTTGACGACCGATATGGCGTGGTGGCGAGTATACCCGCTCTCCGCTCCTAAGGTCGTAGGTTCGATTCCACACAGGACAAATTTTTGTGTGTATGAACATGAATATTTGTTCTGGTCTGGTGTATTCCTATGTATATTCAGTACATATTTAAAAAAAAGAACGGTATTTAAGTATGTTTATACGTTCTTTAGTATCCATAACACAAGTTCTTAATGATACTTATCTTGGAACTAAATGATTGGTTTAAATGTCAAAACTAATAATAATTGTATGTCTCTCTCTATTTAATCATTATAATTGGCTGCCCTTAGAGCACTTCCAACCTTTTTATTACTTTTCAATTTGTACTGACAGGAGTACAAACTTTTCATTGGTTTATTTCAAAGAAAATTTACAAAGCGATTTTTTCTTATTCATGTTCATTAATAGGTTTGGTTATAATTTGACTCCTGGAATTAAATGAAATACACGGTTTCCAATTTATTTTGATTGATGTATTCATTGAAAATCACACATTTAATGTTTGGTAATCGTATTCATTCAATAGTAGGTATTTCATAGAAATTCATTGCAAAATATATTAACCAAAGAGTAATTTATGTCATTTCATCATCACAGCCCATTAACGTCCCACTACTGAGCACGAGCCTCCTCTCACATCAAGGTGTGAGGGTATTGGGTCTTACTCCACCACGCTGACCTAGTGCGGATTGGCGGAGGCAGGTGTATGGCGTCCTGCTGTTAGAATTTTTCAAGCCGCCCATTAGGCCTCTAACATGGCTTAACGACTACCACATTTAGTGATAACCGGGACCAACGGCTTAACGTGCCTTCCGAAGCACGGAAGCGCTCGATATCAAACGCCACACAAACGGTTACCCATCCAAGGACTGACCTCTGTAAACTCTGCTGTACTTCGGCGATCGTTTCCGACCACCGAGCACCGCAGAGCTACGAGCGCTTCAATGTCTATATGTCATTTACATCATTGTTAATAATTGAGTAAGTTTCTAACGATTTCGCGATTGAACCGAAACTAATGGAACAATTTCGATGAGAGATGAAACATTTGCCGGCGCCGAAAGGAGCAAGACGAATGCCTTGTTTACATTATAAGAACAAACTTGTCGACTTATTACGATTCTTCGTTTTTTCGTCTATTCTATATCTCTCTTGATCTTCATGGTGAGCTGTGTCGACTTTATGCATCCGATAATTATTATAGGTGCAGGAAACATAAACGGTTTGCTGTGCCAACCTGCCGAACCGTTGCACGCTCAAAATCACCCATTCCGCGGACACTCAACGCACTTAATGCCATTCTGGATGCAGCACCCGATTGTGATTTGTTTGTGGATGGATGGCCTGAGATTTTGTCAATGTGTCTGAGGTATTGTGAGAGAATGGAATAAAAGAAGTTTTTGTTTGTGAGATTTTAATATTATATTTAACTTTTACTGTTTGTGATAATTAGTGTAATTGGTGTATTCCGTTCTGACTAAATAAATAATAAATAGCTTAACTTGATAAAGACTGTATTGAAATTCTATTGTTTCCTGTCTTCCGATACCGTACGCCAGCTGACAGATTTAGAGCGTATAGCTTTTCTTAATTAAGACTTAGTATTATAAACCGCGACCTATATCCGTGAAATTTATGACAATGACCGTCAGTGTACCTGCACTCAGCATTTGAGGTCGTGGGTTCGATCTTTGTATGAAATTTTTAGGGGACATCTTTGTGTCCATGAACATTGGGATGTGTTTTTATGTAACTTGCATTATTTAAAGGAAACAAACGTTTTATTTATCTCTTCATATTTGTTCGCGCCTGGGTGTTTGCTATGTACTTATATCAATGTATTTTAAAAAAAAGTAAATATATGTGTTGATCCGTTATTTAGGATCCATTATACAAACTCTTAATGATACTGATCTTGGAACTGCATAAGTGGTGTAGTCACACCATGCAAGATAATTATTAATTACTAGCAGCGACTCGCGATTGCAACCGCGTGGATTCCGTTCCCGTAGTGATATTGGGATAAAAAGTCCTATGCGTTAGTATAGAGTATAAACTACATGGGTGTTTATTTCATTCAAATATGTTCAAGAGTATTTGCTTGAAAGAGTAAAAAATATCCATCCATCCACTCTATTGTATATATCCATTTCTTAAAATGGATAAAAGGATAGATGTGTGGACTAACAGAAAGGAATAAAAATTGCTGTTTCATTGTACATTCAATTCACCTGTACAGGGTCTAAGCCGGTCATGTTCTGATCCAATTATAAAGTTCGAATTGCTTTTTGTAAAACTTTGTTATGGACGGCTCGTCCCGGGAAATTCGCGACATGACAACTCCGACGAATTCACCAATAATATATTATGCTATATATGCGATAAAACAGGAGAAGGCTCTTGTCTATACATTCAATCGTTCATACGTATTCATTAAGAAATTGAGCAATAAAGGAGATGATTGGCGATAAAAGGCACTACCCGTAATTACAAATAATACCTCACATTTCGATACTAAACATTAAAAAAATGAAAAAAACATTAAACAATAATAGCATAAAATAGTTAGCTTCTGCTCGCATCCGTAGTCAATACATAATTGCTCTTCTGCTGCCAAAACATGGCAACTGTACCTTTACCTTATTAATTACCTGTATGTACAATAAATTATTTTCAACATCCATCTTCAATAGCCATAGTCATAATTATTTCTGTCAATATACATACAAGTTATTTGAAATTGTAAATATTTGTAGAGAGCGAGATATTGAGTACTGAGTATTTTCAATCAATGCATATTGATCAATATTTAGGTATCATACTAAGTCTGAAGAAACTCTCAGTAATATTGCTTCAGTCTCCGTTTGCGGACGCAAAGCAATTACTGCGACGGAAATAGCTACAGACTATTCTGCACGATTCTAATAAGGTCTACAAGACCTCAGATAAGGTCAGTCTAAAATTAAATATTTAATTTAATCGAGGTTATTCAGAAATTTATAATATAAATGTATGTTAAGATGACAAATATGAAATGTCTATGCGTTTGAGAATTAATACTTAAGTAAACTTAATAACACTTTAATATTCGATGTTATGTTGTTACTGTTTTTGTTTCAACGTATCATCGTCCCAATTCTGACCAGAAGTCAGAAAGAGAAATATAAGTGAGAGAGATTCAGAATATTATTTCTAACAGCAATGGGGCACACATTTATTAGTTTCACTATTGATTTCGAAGAGAAGTCAAAATGATAAAGTCTAAAAGAAATATATACACAATTATAGTAAAAATACTATCAGACTCGCGAGAAATCAAATCGACTTAACCGCTAACTCTACATCCAAATGTGTTTTAAGTAAAAGTATACAACATTTAAATAAAAACAATATATCATGTGAAAACTTGAAACCTAATCGATTAAGTTTCAAGCGGGTGAGGCGGCTTGGTTGCCTGCGAGTGTATATACTCTTTTCACGTAGTGCAATTAGTACGAAACACCTTCACACGATGTAACAGCAACATTTTCCGAGAAGCAAAGAATTACATCAGATTTTCGCTCGCTTATTGTGTCAGAGCCGACACCTGACATTTAGAACGCGAGAACTCCGCCCGCGACTTGTAGGGGATATGATTTTATTTAAAAGAGAAATCATTCTTATAAATACTTATACATATAGTGATAATACTATTATCTTCATGGTCCTTTGCTACGATGTAGCGATTAATACGAAACATCATTACACGATGTAGCAGCAACATTTTCCATCTGTTTCTCGCTGGCCCGTTCTGTCAGAGCCGACACCTGACAATTCGAACGCGAAAATTTCAACCACGACTCGTAGCGGAAAAGATTATATTTGAAAGAGAAATCACTATTATAAAGTTTAAAAGTAATACTTACACATATAGTGAAAATACCACTATCCCTGACTTCCTTTACATTAATGTAGCGATTCATATAAAACACCACACATACACGATGTAACAGCAATGTTTTCCGAGGTGCAAAGAATTCCATCTGTTTCACGCTCGCCCATTGTGTCAGCGCCGACACCTGACATTTAGAACGCAATAATTCCACCCGCGGTACAAGGGGAGAGATTTCCGACACGTTCGCTCTACACAGGTGCGCAACATGAAACCTCCTAATAGTTTAATGAGGCTATTTCTACCGAGATATGTTTCTGAGTTGTGTTTCGGTTTATTCCTAGGGTTAACTCATCAGTCAGGCACCTTTGCTCATCACTCAAGCACATGAATTTGCTTAAGGGTTTACAATAAAAATAGCCGAAAACACAAAATTTGATACAGGTACATTATGGTTATAGTTTTCTTCCATTTACGCCTTTATTATTTTACAGAGCGCGCGGTATTAAATATAATATAATGAAATGTGATTTTGAAGGCAAAATTTATATAGTCGCCGTAATATACGCCTCTGTAATATTATGTATGTATGTACATATTAATAAAGTAAGTGCGTTTGTTTGTTACACACGAATAACCGCGTTTTACTAAACACATACAGGGTACATATATCACAATAACAATTTCTTAAATTGCTATCTGTCTGGTTATTTGTTGCGGCTAATCTCTGAAACAGCTGTGCCGGCTGATCAATCATGAAAAAAATAAAGTACCCTTATGGGTCACGCAAACAAAAACGCGGGCGGACGCTACAACAAAATAATATATTTATTACAGATTAAGCTTTTCCGGTTACCACAAATCACTGCTTCGTGTAAAAATTCAAATCAGTAATCAAAACATTCATCGGTGTAAAATAATGCGACAAACCGCAACGTATTAATAAGTTTACACAACACAAAATACATACAATTTTGTAGTTTTGAACGAGGAAAAGATTTTTTTCCAAAAATCTGAAATGTGAAATTATTTTATTTTATTAAGACAACCAACAAGATAAACACTAGTCTGACAGTAAAAGTAAAATACACAAACATAAGCTTATGTCACCTTAATTACAGGTTGTCATGGCACAACAATGGATTTTATTTTATTTTTTAAATTTATATATTATGAAAAAAAAGTAACACTTAAAAACTATAATAATATAATAAATAATAATAATTTATTGTCAAAAATACATGGATATGTTAAAACAAACTTACATGAATTACAGTTAACCTTAAGTATATTTCGAGTTTGTAGCCTCTGCTGCTGAACTAGGGTAACCTGTATTTCAGCATACAGCGCCTCCAGTCCAAGGAATTAAACATAATTTACATAAAGATAACGCAGAAGGATCTCACAATATGAACTTAGAATTCAATAAATAATTACATAGCTAAATGGCAAGAGTCCTCTCTGTGTGTAAAATGTGACGGTGTGTGTGAGAGAGAGAGGGTAAATAAAATGTAGTACGTGTAATTAGTGTGGATTTTCAAGTTCTGTTTATTAAAGTATATATTATTATAATTAAGTTTTTTTTAGTGCCATATAGCAATAAATTTCTCTGTTCTATCATAAGAAAGTCTTTTAAAAGTCACTGAGACACAGATCTTTTAACGACAGTACTATTCATGGGGTAAATATTATTTGGACTATTAATTTTATCATAGACGAGACGACCCAAAAATTTAAAAATCTTCGGATAAATGTGGTTTTTGTTCGTAAAGTTTGTCTACATACCGCATGCTATCTACAGTTTGAAAGATAATCAGGGTTAAATTCTAGCATAGAGCGTCGCTTTAAAACAAATCTGAGCAAAAACAGTTGAAGAACACTCAACACAGTACTCGTAATGAAGTTTAGTTGGATACAGAAACGGTTTGAAAGTGTTTAGTATAGTTTTTTGAGAAACCTCTACTTTGTCTCATTTTGTTTCATTTCGTAACGAAAAACATACAGTTGTTTTACGAAATATTTTAAAGTTTGTCAATATGCATATGTTTGTAAAGTGCGGCAAAATATAAGCGGGCGAAAAGTAATATATGAAATGTATAATACGTTTCTAAGATGTCAATATCCATGGTTGCGTGCGAATTTAAACTATGTAGGTACTTGTCTTGGGAACTTCTAACATAAACAATAAGATCCATCTTAATAATGTTAATGCGAAAGTAATTTTATTTGTCCTGACTATTAATATGTTTTTGATAGGCTTTCAAGGCCTATACTACTAACGATACCGTTTATTACCGGACTAGGATTGTGCCACCCCCTTCCGTGAGAGTTGATGAAGAGAAATCCTACCGGATGATGGGCAGCAGCGTCATCCTGCGTACTGTTTTGAACTGCGATCACCAACCCGCCTGACCATCGTGGTGATCATGGGCAAATACCCCTAATAGAATGTAATGTATTGGGGAGGCCAATGTTCAGCAGTGGACTCAGAAATCTGAAATGATGATGTTGATGACTAGAAAGGATTGTGTCATAAATATATTGTAATATATAATTTATAAACATGAATAGTCACGGTTAATGGCACCCTAGAAATCTTAATCGTCAAAGCAAAACCGGTCTAATGCCCTTATTGCAGTCTCCGCTGATTCACTCCCACGTAGTTAATCCGATAACTTGCTTGGAGCTGTTTCTGTTTACAAGTTTAATCGTACAAGTCACGTTGTAAGGACTAAGTCGTTTGTAGACTCAGAGGTTCAAAAAGATCACAGGAGCTAAGTAGTTGTAAAGAATTTAAATTTACCATGGATGACCGTTTGGATATCGATTGGATTAAAAAGCAGTTGGAAAGGCATATGTATATATAGGCATGTGTATTTTTTTAACCTCCCTTTGAAGGCGGGCAGGCTAGGAGCCGCCAACACGGCCCGAGGCAATTTATTGTACACAGACGTTCCCATGATGTGCGTGAGTCTGTCAGATCTCGTCAAGCGTCTGGAAAATTCTCCCAGCAAGTTAGCGTGTCGAGTGTTATACCCATGCACATCACCGCGCCTTATAAATGTATGCTCGTTAAGTCTTACATAAATCGCGACCTGCATTAATACGATACTAGGCAACGTTAGGATACCGAGCGACTTGAACAGTGGCCTGGCCGAATCGTTCTGTGCTGCCCCTATCGCACGGATGGCGCGTTTTTGCATCCGAAAGGCACGCTTCCATTCTGCAGCCCTTCCCCACAACTCTGCACCATACTGCAGCAGCGAGTGCACCGTCGCGAAATAGCACGCCCGAGCCACGTTCCGAGGAACTACCTTCGCCACGCGAAGTATCAGTGTTATCCTGCTGGCATCCATCTATTTTGCAGGTAGACGTCCCATGCATCGTCCCCTTTCAAAGGGCCTCTGTTCCAGAACTTTTCTATACAACAGACGTTAGTTCTGCGTCCTCCTGCTTCTTTGAGCTATGTCGCTGACATTCGTTCTTCTACGAACCCCTCATTTCTGATCCGATCTCGTAGTGAAACCCTCAACATCGTTCTCTCCATTCCTCGCGACTCGGAACTTTTGACTTATAAGTCATCACTGTTAATATCGTAACATTAAATGTCAACAGTCTATCTTCTCTGTGTAGCTTACAGATTATTTATTAGCTTTAGAATATCGTTAACAACTCTTTGGGCGATAAGAGAGAAGAGACAAGGTAAATGTTAACTTTGTGTGGTAGTTTATATTTACAAATTAATGCGACAGAAAAGACTTATAGCCATGGAGGATTAAACGATAATCCTACTGCACTCCAGTTTAAATTAATTTACAAAAAACTGCTAGTCTAGTTAAAAATTCACATCTAGTTGGTTCATACCCAAAAGCACCATCTGCGTTCTTTTGCATATTTCTAATTTAAAGTGTTCCGGTGTCTAAAAAAACAAATAACACAACCACGGGCGTACGTCGAATATTATGATACTTATTTGCAGATGCGAAATAATTGCAGAAATGTGAACCACCTCTTTGTCATTCATTGTTTTCCCCTATATACAATTTATATTTTAAATATAGCAGTAAATGTATTTAAGGTTGTACGTACGTAAGGTTTAATAAAATTGTTATTTCCTTACTTCATTATTTAGTTCATGAGTTTGCATGAAGCTAAAAGTGTGTTCCATGATCATAGCAAGTGGAAGGATGTGATATCCCACAATCATAAATAAATTTTTGTGAATTGTTTTTATAAGTACAAATTAAGCATGTAATTTTTGTAATAGTGGTGAGAAAATAAACAATATTATTTTTATATCTGCCTATTTCTACGGGAGTAAGTCATTACAGAATGTACCTTATATATAAAAATACCAGTTGAAAATAAATTTACTTTATATAATATTTTATCTTACAAGCAATCTAATGACTGTGAAATACTTTAAGGATATTATTTCTGATACTATAAAAGTTGGCATATATTGACGGATTTGTTGCTACTAGTCGTAATGCTTGCACAAGAACTGATGGTTCAGAAATGGTGAATTTTACAGAGATGCCTGCCGCTGGTCTCCCCAGTTGTATATATGTTTTATATTAATAAGATATAAGAAATCGTCGCATACCACATACATAAACAGTAACGCTTAAAGTGACCGCGTTAATTTATAGGTATGACATTCTAAGAGCTCTATTGAGCCAAACTTGAATAAATGATTTCTGATTTGAATTTTTTTGATTTAAACATCGGTTATGCAACGCAATGTTATAAAGTTTACATTTCATATCCGTTACGTTTAATAAAACTTTAATGTATAGTTTTGACTTAAATCTTCACTTGCTTAGAATACAGCGATCCAAACTAAGACTATCGGAAAGTTAAAGTTGCATTATTAAACGCCGACGAATACAGTGTACCTACTATAGACTGTCTGGCGGTTCTCAGAAACTAGAAGTTGAATTAAGAAGAAGGACCAAAAATAGCCGTAGGTTTTATGCTTTTTTAATATATAAAAAGTATTAGATTTTGACTGATTTACAGACTTAACAATTGTGCTATCTTTGATACATATATAATATTACGCCTATCCCATTTAGGATAAACAGAAATCTCGCTAAAACCAATAAATAAATCTATACAGTTATAGCAAAGTTCACTTTTAGCACAGAGAACTCTAATGTCAACAGACAACAACTCGCAGACATCGAAAATAAAATTTAAACATTTTCTAAAAAAGTACATAATCAACACGCCCAAGCCGCTCTCCGTAGATTGTAATATTTAATTCTAGTTTAGAGTTATTGATTTTACAGTCAAACTGTTTTAAAGGACATTGTTTTAACTTAAATGTTAATATACCTTGTACAAAATATATTTACACTAGACGAAATTCCAATTTTTTTAGTAGCTTTTTACGACACTTTTTTGCATTACATTGGGTGATAGTATTCTTCCGAAGTTCCAAGATAAGTATAATTAAGAACTTGTGGTATGGAAACTAAATAACGGAAACTTACATCAATACTATTTTTTGGTAAATACATACTTAATATACATAGAAAAACACAAAGACCTTAACAAATATTCATGGTCGTGCACACAAAGATTCGTCCTGGAATCGAACCTAGGAGCGAAGTGCCTGGTATACTCGCGAACACGCCATATAGGTCGTTAAATAAGAATGACGTACAAATTCCTATATACAAATTCTTATATACCATTTCTTTTAAATCAATTCTTATATACAATTACTTACACACAAATACGAGTACTATATCAAACATTGACAACTGTCGTATAGTTTAAACTGCGCGTAAATCTTAGATAAGACGAAAAGCTAATTTCACGCGTGAACCATGTAAGGAAGTCAATTATTAAGATAAGTGTTTAATATTTATACCGATTATTATATAAAGGCTAGCAGTTTTATTAGTGATAATCATCCGATTACTAATGAAACTCGATATTCAAATTCCAAGCGGGATCGGATTGGCTGGAGCCAATTAAATGGATAAAGTATAATGTTATAACAATTGATGTACTGAGACTCGATGTCTGACTATGGGCCTCATAAGAAAGCTCCTAGTTGCTCGGTGTGCAATAGAGAGAGCTCTGCTCGGAGTGTCCCTACGTGATCCAATCAGAAATGAGAATATCCGTACAAGAACTGGAGTGACCGACATAGCAAGGCAAGCTTGCAAGGTGAAGTGGCAGTGGCACATAGCTCAAAAAACAGACGGTTATAGGGCGTTAAGGTTCTTCTGTGGCGACCGCGAACCCGCAAACGTATTAGAGAACAGCCTTCCACCGGGCGGCGGGAAGCCGGTGGATGCAGGAGGCCAAGGCTCAGGATCAGAAGTGGAAATCATGTGGCTAAAATGATGATATACGAAAGCTATAATTGGAAGCCCACTTTACAAGCACATATCCGCTTAAAAAAATCTATAACTCGAATTACATTGTAAACGCACCAAAAAAAGTCACTTGTAAGTTGTGAATGACCGTTAAGAAAACATGGAATTTATATGTATATTCAAATTGCAGATGAATAAAACTTATATGGAAATAGAAAATCGACCCTTAATCCTATATCCTTAAACTTTTTTAAATTAAAACAATATCTCCCACCGTGGAATGTTTTCCTGCAGACCCGGTTCGCTCTAATACGGGAACAAACACCCCGATGATCCGCCGCACTCACAACAAAACGAAAATAATTTTTAATCACGAACAAAGCTTAAAATTAGCTCTCTTTGAGTTGCGAGCCTCCCGCAGCTCAAAGAGACGCCCACGAAAAATTCTACAACAATTGCCCCTAACACAAAAAGGAAAACTGGGCTCAAAGCTCGCCGTATATATGTCGCAGGCAGATTGTAGAATGCGCCGTTTTATAAAACGACTAAGCAAATCGTTATAGTATTTGAGTAGTTTTTGTTGTAACAGAAAGCAAATGGCTCGTAAAGCAATTCGTGGCTTTCTTACGTTACTTTGTAAAATTATCCAAAAAACCCCCAAGGTTGTTAGTCAAAGTAGTTGTCATAAATACATAATAAGTAGCTTTGTATTCTACATATACAAAATTGTTTCCCATACTTCACAATTGGCCTAGTCGTTTTCTAACACGCCAAATTGTACAATCTGCCTGCGACATGTACCCGTACCTTTGTAGCACACTAAACAATCAAGTAGCGATGCAGAGCGCTTTAAGCGATTTGTTTATAAAGCCTGCATCGGCTGAACGTGGTCGAGATCACTTTTAAAAAAAGACAACGCATTCGTGGATTCTTTACCGTTGGGGTCGTCTTGTTTTATTAGCAGATCGCTTTAATTGCATGGCTGCATCCATGCTATGCGCATGCATTATTATGGTCATGTTTACATCATTTATAGGCGTATAAGGATCTTCGCATGAACTTAGGAGCCGAAGCCAATCTCACCTGCAATTGGTGCATCTGCCGATCATCGAAAGAGGATCTGGCAATCATGAAAGTGCCGTTAAGCGGCAATAGGTTTGCCACCTATGACTTCGGACTAACTAGACAATTTGCGAGGTGTGGGCGTATAGCATGCCTCGGCCGACCCGTTCGGGGAAACAGGCATGATGTTATGTAGGTATGTGAAATACTGTCTCCTAAGTACTTTCGAATCTTTTTCGACAGAAATGTCTGAAGGAATGATTTTTAGAGTTCACGATAATGTTTACAGTTATATAAACATAACATTACAATAAAAAAAATGGATATAACGAAAATAAGATGTTACTAACCTTAGAATTGCTTAGAAAATATTATACACCACGAACAAAGTCGTAATCAAACTGCTTACACATGAATAAATCATACGTAAGTCCTTTGTCAACGAGAAACAATCATATTCTCAGTTTTAACATGGATGGAGTAATGGATGTATTGTGTGTCTGACGGACCAAAGGGGAATCCTTGTCTTTAATTTTGTAAATGTTGTTTCATTTATTTTAATTTAGCAGACAGTACTCGTAGCTCACTTGATAATTAGAAGTAATCACTGCGATAGAACGTGATTACCACGCAATTGCGCACCCCCACTATATGAAATATATAGGTCCATTGTGCTGTCATACATTAGGCACATTTGGTGCTTAAAGAAGGTCTGACCTATAGCTTTAAATGTGTGTATAATGTAATGGCTCTCACTCTCTTACTGCTTTTTTTGACCGACCCAAGTATCACGGTGGTCGCTAGTCACGAGGACACAAAATATTTTTCAAAGTCATTTTTCATTATTTTTTAAGGGGTCACAAATAGTAACTAACAAAGAAATAACTTATATAGATTACATAATTGTAAAGCCCATGCCATAATACAAGTACAAATTTAAACTAATAATAAAAATGCAACACAAATTTATGGTATATGCCACTAAACATACATAAATACATACATACATGCTATAATATTATTATTTATAATAATAAAAATTATTCAACATGTCTGAAGTTTTAGTAAGTTTTAGCACCAATAACATCAGAAACGGGTTTTGAACCTTAAGTTTTAGTAAGTTTTACCACCAACCGGACCAGAAATGGGTTTGGAACTAGCGGCCGTCTGGTTGAAACCAGAACGAACTAAGAAGAATCAACTGAAGAATGAACGCTTGGATGACAATAGCAGGCGCCGGTAATTTTCCCGGGAGTCCAGATCGCAATCTCTCACGACCCGGAAATCCGGCGAGGCAAGCCTCTGGCACAGCTCAGGATTCGACTTATTTATTTCTCTATTGTGAAACATTGCCACAACTTTTGTGTGCGAAGGTGATTTATTACAGACCTCGTCCTGAAGGGAAACTGATGTCACGCCATTATATTTTTTGCGTTCTTTTGTTAAAGAAAAGATATCTATCTGTGCATCTACCTCGGTGTGAAAATTATCCGCTCTCTACTACAACCACTGTTCGTGATTTTAGCAGGAAAAAGGAAACCAATAAGGTTTCGTAAAAAGCCCTTTAATATTTTATGACCTAAAACATATGAAATGTATACATACGTTAAATCATTGGTTTGCTTATAAAAAGTAATGTTATACTTAGGGTTACTCATGATGTTATCTTTGGCCATGTTTCAAAATGTAAAAAAATAAGTAATTAAATTACAGTTTCATATAAACTATCGGTCGAGTAAACGTTAATGGCAATGTGTGTTGCTATTGTAAAACAGGCCTGTATATAAACTAGATTCTACCCGCTTGTTCAAAAACAAAGTTTTAAAAAATTCCATGTGATAATGGACGTGGAATTTTTTTTCAAGGCGGTTGTAAGCTGATTGATGAGTCCGATCTACATGGAAATTGGGGAGAATTATTACCAGCAGTGACTGAGATGATGATGTTTACGAAAAAACTTTCTACTTAAAAACTTTAACTTTAGCCGAAACCTTATGATTTTCAGATAATTGAAATATGGGCTTATACATGTGTAATAATTTTCTTAACCTTAGTATGTTATTTCTAGTAATTCTGCCAATTTTATTAATTTCGCTTGGTGAGTATTTGCATTAAAATGATTTCATTGTTTTCACAACTTGTAGATAACTTCTAAATTTCGAGGCAAATAATTGATAAGACACATCTTATATAAAAAAACAGACGTTGTCTAGTGACTTGGAGTGAGATCCTATTAAAAAACTGACGCGGCGGGCGATGGTGCACATTTTTCAGCTGTAATCGCAAACTACCGTTCATTTGTACAATCCGCTATCGATCACGTCAACAATGGCGACGCAGACTGGCGTTTTACTATCAAAAACTGTAGAAAGCGAACGACTTCGACGATCGGAAGGGCTTAGTGACCGAAGTGCTAAACGTACTGCTAGATTTTATGCGGAAATTTTATTTTTGAAGTTAATAAAATTTGTTTGATTTAAAGCAGAAAATCTTTATAGACGAATGTTGTGGCCCGGGGTCGGTATACTTTGTTTGTCACTTCAGAAGTCCGGGGTTTGTGCTCCTCTTTCGTGGGTGGGAATGGACCACACATGAACAATGTTCGTATGAATAAATATGAAGAATATACGTATATAAAATAAACATATTTATATATAAAATATAATAACTTTGTTATTCTCGATAGATAACGTGAAATAAGAATTTAAAAAAGTACCTCATCGATTGTTTTAAATGTATAGTTATATCTGTAAAAAACCGGCCAAGTGCGTGTCGGGCCACGCGCAATATAGGGTTCCGTAGTCACCCTTTGCCATAATGTCGCTATATGAACAGGTTCTTCTATTCGCGACGCTCTCCACTCCCCAACGTCTCTTTGAGTTCTGACCGATTTCACTAACTATATTTAGCAGTGTGTTCGGAAATCAGGCCTTAGCTTAGTAGTGACAAATAAATTAGCTTAAGCAAGTAAAATAACAGCCCTATCGCTTATAGTTAATTCAATCGTCAGCACAGCGTGCGATATTATATACGGCGGCGCAACTAAGACTGGGGCACCTTAAGCAGCGATAAATATTGTAAGTATGACATACTTCATACTTGCGCTGCGTTGGTGCTCAAGCCGATACACGCCTCGCTATCCACTCCTAAACGTCTCTTACAAACTGTCTTCAGATTAATTGCTTACTTGTAGACTCACAGTCAGTGGCGTTCACATACTTCGAAATAAGCACAGCATAGAATGCTACCCTAGTGGGTAGGGTAGGGGTAACCAATCTAAAAGAAAATCCCATACCGACTCTAGCTCGACCACATAGGCCCTCAGGGCTCCTAGCGCAACATGTAACCTACCTGATATACCTTAATTGTGACGACTAATTATTTAACTTTTAAAACTAGCTGGGACCAGCGACTTTGTCTGCGAAGGACACAATATTTTTATAAATGATAGCCTATGTGTTATTCTGAAGTATAAGCTATGTTAATATTAAAGCTTAATTAAAATCCAATCAGAAGCTTTTGCGTAACAAACATGCATACAATTTGAGCGTTTATAATATAGATCAACAGGATCATTTAGATTCGTCAAATTTTTAAACACAAAATGGAATTTCCATATATTTTTTTTTAAATAGAACAATGCTATATGCTAAATGCCGGAGAACGTGGATCACTTGCCTGCCGCAGCACGGATCATATTATGCGAGCATATAAAATGACACGAAAGCAACCACCAATTCAAGGAATGACTTCTACTTCTGACCCGTAATGTAGCAACACTATTAAAAGAACGTTCCTATATGCATAGTTAAAAAGCACAGTAAAGATTAGAAGTGACCACGACTTGTTCAGCAGTCACTCACTTTTCCTCAGAGGGCCCTCGAGTCTTATAGGTGCTTTCATCTGTGCAACATCAGCTCTTTGTGATGTATCATTTGTTCGATGGCCTTGAAAAATAAGTAGTGGAGCATGTATTAACATCGTCAATTGATTTCCATATATATTTTTTATGTAAAAGAATTTTTGATATTTTCTGTTTTTATCATAACAAATTGGTAAAACTCCTCAGGACAAGAAATGCCTCGTATTTGTTGAAATATTATTCTTGAATTTAAGAACAAAAATAATAATTCGAATTGAAATATGATATTGCGTGAAAAGTTTTACACATGCAAATATTATTTTTAATTGCCGGGTTCTTCACGATAGGAAACGCTTTTGATTTTCTTTGACGATTTTTATTGACGACCGATATAGCGTGGAGGCGAATATACCACTCCGATTCTGAGGTCGTGGGTTTGATTCCCACACACTGTTTTCGCAAACGAGGAATGACAATAACTACTAAATGTTTAATTACTTTTATGCTGTGTGATGTTGGTTAGCCACGCGTTGTTACACTTGGGAAATCTTACATCACAAGACAGTGTGAATAAGACGTCGGCCCTCGCTTCTTTGCTCACGAGAGCCCTTGAGTGTAATAGATTCCTCGCTCCACCAGACTTTTATAATGAAACCTGTATAATATATAGCTAATATAGCCATAAAGTCACATTGAACTCTTAGTTAAGTATTCAAGAGTCACTAGTCGATGGTACTTTTTAATTTCATTTTCTTTTACCACAACATTCACTCAATTGACGACCGATATGGCGTGGGGGTCAGGTCACCGCTCTACTCCGCGTCTGAGGACGGGGGTTAGATCCTCATGCAGGACAAATCTTTGTGTGCATGAAGATACATATTTGTTCAGTACAACAAAAGAGTATTTAAGTATATTTTACATTAAAATATATAGTTGGTGTGATAGTAGAAGATTTTTTTTTTGTTATTTAAATAAGGTCGTTTTAATAACTCTACTAAATAAATATTACATCGTATTCAATCATAAAAGAACTTTCTGCCTTATCGGCAGTCGTCTTGGATCTCGATTGAGCCTCTAACAGGAATCGTTTGTGCATCCATAAATTACTTGGGTGTATAGGGATCCTGACAACGTCTAAGGAAAAAGCAAACCTCACCTGCAAGTGGTGCACCAGCCGATCAACAAACGAGGTTCTGGCGAACGTAACAGTGCCCGGTAAGCGGCAATAGGCTCGCCACCTATTACGTGGGACCAACTATAAAATTGGCGAAGTGTGGGCGTATCATATTCCTCTGCCTACCCCTTCGGGGAAACAGACGTGAATTTATGTGTATGTGTGTAAATTACTTTCAAAAAAAGGCTCAAAATATAAATCTTCGTCTACCCTGGCTTAGCAATACGTCCCAGTCTCGTATTCCTTGGTCCTCACTCGTCAGTCTTTAGAGAACGGCCAGGTATTTAGCAGACTGTGGATGTGACTGTTGCTGCTAATGGGATTACAGTTAGACGTCTTAAGCACAAATACGAAGTAGTATTCTAACTGCAGGGCGCCATATACCTGCCTCCGCCAATCAGCTACTGGGTTCGCGTGGTGGAGTATGACCTAATACCGTCTTGGTTCGTGAGAGGAGATCCGTAAGAACCTACTGCTTTTAACTACTATAAGTTGTTAGATTAGATAGATAGAAGAGATTGTCTAATCGTCAAATATACCAAACACATAAATCGCGGTCTTCTAAGACCATCGTTCACAAACCTATTTTTTTCGGATAGAAAATTATGAATTCACCTTCTTCTTCTGTGGGTGGAGCAAAAGGGTGAGTCAGACTTTTACTGAGTTAAAAGCACCAGTGTTTCTTCTGGAGCCTGCTATGTCCCGGGGCCGCGGGTTCTCTTTCTCAGACTCGCAAACCCGCGATTCGTTCACAAACCTACCTCCGCCATTATGCACTGCGATGATGACCTAAATCCCTATCACATTAAGAGGATGCCCTTGCTCAGAAGTGGGACGTAAACGGGCTGATCTGAGGATCAATCTTCATTATCGTTCTGGAATAAGACAAAAAATTAAGAAGCGTGCAAGCAAAAAGTCGGAAAGTAGACTCCGGGCCCTTAAGTCACAACTTGGGTAACGCTCGGATAATAATGAATTACCACCTCATTCAAACAATACCTCTCCTACGTTAAATTTACAACGATTATAACGCTGTGTTCTTCATTTGAGCCCTTCAAAGCGCTGTTTGAACTTTATCTATCCTTTAACAAAAAGCCCAAATTCTCAACAAAAACATCTCGTGGCAAACATTTGAAGTCTTTATTATCATTATCCTGTCTTTATTATCATAAAAGTCTTTGTAATGGGAGCTACCACAGTCTAAATTTCCTCAAGTATATTAAAAATTCCGATGTAAATTCGATGTGAACACGAATATTTGTTCTGGGATTGGTGTCTATTATAAGAATCATCAAAACAGCCTTATAAAGTCAGCTAAACATTGGCGTATGCCTCCCTATTAAATGGCGTTATATTAGGGATATTTGCCCACCCTCCTTCTGCGAAGTGGTGATGTCGCAGAAGGAGGCCGCGGAGCGGGAGAGGGAGCGGGATCCGCTCTCTCTCCGGCTACGCCGTTGGCGCAGCGGGCGGGCCAGGAGGGCCCGTCAGGCAGCGCCCGGGGGGTCTTAGGCGGCGGTGGCAGGGGGCCCCTTCCGTCTCGCCATAGACCCCCCCCCCCGAAGTCGGCCAGTTATTCCATGGCCCGCACATAGAGGTAGGGGGGGCGTTGCAAATTGCGCCTTCCTGAGGACGTCTCCCCAGTTCTGATCCGTGGGACGTTGGCCGCGGGCGGGGTACCAGAAGCTACAAACCCGGGCACTGGTGCCTCGCCTCTTTTCAACAGCGGTGGGCGTCGTCTGAAGTTTTTTAGTGGGTAGGACTGCGGTGGTCGCGTCGGCCGCAGTGTACCCCACACCCCCTCCCGGTCTCCCCCTTTTGGCCGGGAGACAGTGCGTAAACAGCATTTTTTACAGACGATAATAAAAAAATAAAAAAAAGGGATATTTGCCCATAATCACCACTTTGAACCGGGTTAGTGATCGCAGTTCAAGTCAAGAGATAAACCTTGCGAGGTTTCAATAGGTGAAAAAATAACAATAAAAATGATTTGCTGAAATGTATATTTGATGTGTACATATACAACATATAGCGCATAACTTTCGATAGACTGCATCAAATTGGATCAATAATAATAAGAGATATATATTTCAATCTGTACTCTTGGCAGCGTCATCTATGTATAGATATTTATATATATATATATATATATACATATATATTAGGTCGGGGAAAAAGTCTTTTCGCATAACGTAGGTATAAACTTATTATAAAATTTTTTTGACTGTACTATTTGTGTCTGGCTGGTTTTGGTAACATTAAAAAGGTTCCATTATAAAGAAAAGAAAAAAATAAAAAAAAGTTGTTTCCCGCTATTTTTCATTTGTTTTTCTCTCCGTAAAAATGAGTGAATCTAATGAAGAAATTCGATACATTTTAAAATTTTATTATAAAAAAGGCAAAAATGCAACTCAAGCAGTGAAAAAAATTTGTGATGTTTATGGACCTGATGCAGTGTCAGTAAGAGTAGCACAAATTTGGTTCAAACGTTTTCAGTCCGGAAATTTTGATGTTAAAGATGCACCTCGCTCTGGTCGCCCTGTTACGAATAAAATGGACGCCATTTTTGAAAGAGTGGAGCAAGATCGGCATATTAGTAGTTACGATGTAGCTGAAGAACTGGGAATGGACCACAAAACAGTTTTGACCCATTTGAAGAAAGCTGGTTATACAAAAAAGCTCGATATTTGGGTGCCACACGAGCTCACTCAAAGAAACTTAATGAACCGTGTACTCATTTGCGATTCATTATTGAGACGTAATGAAACCGAGCCGTTTTTGAAGAGCATGATAACTGGCGATGAAAAGTGGATCACGTACGACAAGAACGTGCGAAAAAGGTCGTGGTCGAAAGTTGGCCAGGCTTCACAGACTGTGGCCAAACCTGGCCTAACACGAAATAAGGTGATGCTGTGTGTATGGTGGGATTGGAAGGGCATTGTTTATTATGAGCTTTTACCGCCCGGCAAAACCATCGATTCTGATCTTTACTGCCAGCAACTGATGAGATTAAAGGAAGCAGTCGAGAGAAAACGGCCGGAATTGATCAACAGGAAGGGTGTGGTCTTTCATCACGATAACGCTAGACCACACACATCTTTAGCCACTCAGCAAAAATTAAGAGAGTTCGACTGGGAGGTCCTAGTGCATCCACCATATAGCCCTGACCTTGCGCCTTCAGATTTTCACCTGTTTCGGTCTCTGCAGAATTTTTTAGGTTCTGTAAGGTTGACCCCAAGAGAGGACTGCCAAAACTATTTGTCCCGTTTTTTTGATCAGAAGTCCCAAAGTTTCTACAGTAACGGGATAATGTCTCTGCCCACAAAATGGCAGAAAGTTATTCAACAAAACGGTACATATATATTGTAAATAAATGTAAATAAACTTTGAAAAAAATGTCTTGACTTTTCATACAAAAATACGAAAAGACTTTTTCCCCAACCTATTATGTGGAAGGTGCAATTGACTCAGAAGAATAAGAAGACCTTCAGTCTATCACAATATGTGCCGATTTCCAGGAAGTGTGTTTGGTATCTTTAAATAACACATCTACAGTGAACGTCGATTCATTTTCCTGAACATTTCCTCTCATTTTATTTTAATCGAACCTTGTCCCGACAATATCGAACACAATAAAATAAAAATCATCCAATTTGATGCAGTCTATCGAAAGTTATGCGCTATATGTTGTATATGTACACATCAAATATACATTTCAGCAATTCATTTTTATTGTTATTTTTTCACCTATTGAAACCTCGCAAGGTTCATCTCTTCTTCTTCCTTTTAAATAATGGCTTCGTGCGTCTAGCACATTTAGCCAGTGTCAAGTAAGTGATATATTAATAATATATAATTCATAGTAAATGAGAATGAGTGGTGATAAAGATGATAAATGGTAAATGAGATACCCTCCCTCAAGCCCCTTGAGTCCTCAGTAAAGATGTGGGACTATACTGAGATTTCACATGGACTCCTTGAGGGGATATGAAAAGTGATGTTGTACTACTTTGTTTGATTTACCAACACTCATGTATGTTCACAAACACTTAACGGTTAATAATCCACCGTTATTACACATTAATGTTAGAAATATCACAAATTTTAGAAAATAAAACAAAACTGCAGACATGACGCTTCACTTTCCCGCCAAGAAGTCCAAGGTTTATCTATGTGTGGGAATCATGGCTATTTATTTTTCTTGTAGCCCGCACGACTAGTGCATTAGCCACTGACTTAATTTTTGTGTCCTTTTATCTAAACTTAGGGAAACGTTTCATTATAAGAAAAATATTAGGATTCGCCCGTTCCTATTGGACGAAAATATTACGATAGTATGCTATAAACTTTATTATTGTACCATGGCTATAAAAAAGATTTTGATCAGCGGAAAGTTGACAGTGTGGGGTCTTAGGACACCTATTCATTATTATGACTGCTAAGGAAGTGTCGCCCTGAGAGCCCTTTAGCGCTGATTGAAGCTTTGCTCTTCACTCTCCTCCCAGCTCTTTGTAACGTGACCTATTTTACAATCTCCATACCAACGTGTAACAGGACTTCAAAGACTACTTGGCTACCTAGCGTGGCTTGGGAAATCACATACTATATGGGCGTGAGATTATATAATTTCTGTATATATGTATTTAGAAAGTTAATGAGTTTGAATGAAGCTAGAAGTGAGTGCCAGGATCATAGTGGAAGGATGTGATCTCTGCCTACCCCTACGGGAGCAAGGCGTGACAATATGTATATATTATTATAAACTATATTTCACACACATAAATACAATCACGCATATTTTTCCGAAGGGGCAGGCTGCGGCAATTATACGCTCACATTTCGCCGTAAATATTGTTGGTCCTGAGTAATAAGTGGCTAGCCACTTACCGGAAACTTTTATGTTCACCAGAGCCTCGTCTGTTGGTAGGCAGGTGCACCACTTGCAGGTGATGTTGGCTTGGGTTCCTCAGATCTTGGTAGGATCTCCATACACATCACACTTACATAGCATTAAACTTAAACATTTTGTGTGACGACGATATGGCGATGGTACTCCCCTCTAATTCGCCACTGGACAAATATTTGTGTGCATGAATACTAATATTTGTCTTGATCTGGGTGTTTCCTATGTTATAAGTATATATTTGAAAATTATATATTTGTGTATGTTTTATCTATCGCCTCGTAAACATAGTGCATGCTCTGCCCCAAACCGAGAAGTTGATGGCATACATATTCATGTATTTATATTTAAATTTCAACTCTAGTCTGCCGTTAAAGCGTGATATAATTAATAATAATATAGAATAAAAAGACAATTTATTTTAATTCATTTAATAAATTACAACAACATTTTAATAAACAAAAAGGTGCTGGTTTACGACCGGACATAGTAATTGACTCTATATCTACAGCATGAATTGTGCACGGAGGTATAGTGAAATAAGAACAGTAAAAACAATCTTGCTGATGCACTAATTAATCATTAGCGCGTTTCTATGCCAACACGTATCCCTGTTTTTTGTCCCATTGATTTCGTTGGTCAGTCATGTTAGCATTAAGTAAAGAAAACATTTTATTAGTTGATTTATGTACGATTTATCACAATAGCACTGTCAGAGTTAGCCAATCCCAACAAACATACAGGCAGCCATACATCAGAGAGCTATGAAAGAGGTGATGAGTAATGTTTGTTGTGAAGTTTTCTCTCTACTGAGCTTTACTTACTTCATCCATATAAAATACCACGACTATCAATGTAAATATTACAATTATGAAATATAGACAACTGGCTGTAAGTTTGAAACATAAAGATTTATGTAAATACCTCTGTAATGTTGTTTCTATACTGAGTTTTATTAACTTTATCGATATAAAATACCATGATTACGAATATAATGTAAAGTAAAATAATTATATAATATAAACTAGCTGTAAATATACAATTTCAAAGACAAAGGTCCTACTATTACTCCTACTATCCTTATTTCACTATGACCAAAGTTGTTGGTATCCCGTAAACTATATACTCGATTGCCTATGCATAAAACACGAGATTCCTCATTGCTTATACATGTGCTTTGCTTATCTAGAATATCTAACAGTATCTAGTATATTCCATTTACTGAAACCTATTTCAAGAGCGAATAAATCTATATACATGTTAATAATAAATTAAATCACTAGTCGATATCGTAAAACTTATATCATATATGAAGAACAATTTTGATACTTCTATCACATAACTTACTAGTATCGTCGATCTTAGAACTAGCTGATAATTTTAGTACTTTTTATCTCCAACTAGAAGTCGTATGTTTTTAACTTACATTCTTGATATTTCAGTAATAATAAATATGTTCTGACAATTACACCAATTATTTATTCCATGATAAGTCTTTAAGAACTTGTGTTATGATTATTAAACAACGGATAAACATACATAACCACTTCTTTTTTTTTGTAAATACATACTTAATATATATATAGTTTTAACTTCCATTCTTGATATTTCAATAATAATAAATATGTTCTGACAATTACACCAATTATTGAGTTCCATGATAAGTCTTTAAGAACTTGTGTTATGATTATTAAACAACGGATAAACATACATAACCACTTCTTTTTTTTTGTAAATACATACTTAATATATATATAAATTTGTTTGAAATTTTTGGAGCGACGTAGTACTAAAATGTTCAGCTGCTTTTGAAGCCGCATAAAAAAACTTTATTGTAATAATCCAAAGAAACCAGTAAATATCGTGCACCTAAAATGATAAACTATAGTTTATCAGTACATTTTTATTTTGGCACTTAATATTCGAGAGTGTGGACCTTTTAAATAATTTTTCGTCCGTTTCACAGCTAAAAATATTCCTAGAAGTTAGATGGTAGGGTACAGAACTATAAATCGTCTCAAGTAACTTATTGACATAAGCAATTATAAATAAAGCTGAGTATTTAGCTAAGATCTTTGGCATGAGTGCGACTGCTCATTTTAATTATTTGAGATATAGTTAATTTATTTGCAAAAGAAGCTCTATTATTTGGCAATTGCTTTGTAAATTTGAGTAGCAAGGAAAAGCTGAATTCGCACCGTTATTTGTTTCGTTATTTCTGCGACTTTAAGCATTGTTGCACGGAAAATAAAGTTCATTTATTATACAAGTATACCTTAAAGCACGACAGCCAAGCTGCTATCGTGGTCTCCAACATTTCAGTGGTAGCATAACTACCATTATATTTGTCAAAACTGTATCAGTTTTGTCTAAAAATTAACCACAACTACTTTCATGAATAAAACATTCACATGTTCGTAGCCTACGTGATTACTGATTATTTATATTATATTATATATTTACTCATAAAATCACTAGGGGAATGTATTGTATAAAATGTGCTCATTTATAATATTAAAATGTGATACAATTTAGTCTTGTAAGCACCAGGATTTAAGGGAGACAAGGTCCTACTCAGGTCGTTTACATAATGTTTTCTACTTAATTAATGATTTATTTAAACATCAAAAAAGAGTAATAATGTATTAGACTAAGGGTCTTAGCATTTAGGATACCTTTAGCATCGAATCAGTGTTATTGCCGTTTTATGGGAAGTTCTACGCAGCGAAAAAGCGCTACAATATGCACACCTAATGGCTATTTAGCTGGGACTTAAGGATACTGCTACCCTCCGTACATGCCGAGTTATGCAGAATTGCAAATGTCAGAAACAGAATGTGGCATATAACGCGCGATCCCAAATACCCAATCGCAAAATAGCGCGAAATCGCGGAGCACTGCAATGTACACGGAAATCGTCGATCATCGATGCTAAAAGTACCAGAGACCTCAATAATAATATTGGAGGTGCCAGTCAGTACGCCGAACACATCTATTAAATTAAAAGTAATTTAATTCAAGTTAGTTTGGAAATAAAATTTGTTTCCTAACGTACCTCCTATTGAATAGATCTAATACTACCATGTTCGATATCAATGGACGTTATCCCACATTTTTAGTTGTTACATTTTTAGTATTTTACATTTACATTTTTAGTATTTTTTTCAAGTTGACTAGCAATCTCCTCGGTCATAAGATCTGAATAATCAGTGGATGAAATGCTTTGGGCACGTAGCCTATTTATCTTTTTCCGTACATTTAAAACAAATTTTCATTCGGATTACAACAAAAAGACGCACAGACTCAATATATATAATATGCTCCAGGCTACGCGATATCTTAACAGAATAACATCTGTGTTTGATCTTAAACTTTGGAACTTCCATGAAGCTTTCTGTCCCTTTACAATTGTGTAAGTTTGGCACGCAGTTACAGTATCACATATTCTAGCGAAAATAGATAACCAAAAAGGGAACTTGAATTGTGTATAGAATATATACGTAAGTCGAACGTATCCCTAAGTAAGTAGTACCCAATAAATTTCCAAATGTATAGGATTAATTTTGTAAATTATACCGCTATCGAAATACTTGTAGTCATTGATCCCAAAAGGTAATCACTACTTTTAATTCTTATTCTCTGAAAACATTTCTTATACATAATTTATAAATACATCGTTTCGACGAAAACATAATGCTTATTGAGCTTAAAATAACATAGGTTCTTACGCTATGAAAAACAAGAGTATTGGTGTTGCCACTAAGAAATTGGCAAATAAATAGGGAGATCTGTTTTCGTTGGCTGGGAGATAGGAGCTAGGCGCGGCAGGAGCGGAGGCAGGTCTCTGAGACCTTGGGTCTTCGTAGGAGCCACTTCCCTCGCCTTCATCCTCGTCATCTTCAGAAGGTGCCGTGGCTTCATGCTTTAAAGCTTCAGCCCGTGGTGCACTAATTTTATAAGAATGTATTACAGTCGTGCTACCAACTGTACTTCCAGGACCAATAGTAGTTACATGTGAAGAGCTTTTTACAGGATATACTTCTGGTACACCAGTGACAACTTTTACAGCTTTGTACATTATGCTACTTTCGGTAACATTAGCGAATTTGTAAAAAGCTTCTGTGTAGTCTGAGCTGCCGGCAGTGAAGGTCGTGTTGAACTTCTTTAATTGATTTAGTAGTTCATCGGAAAACGGTGCGTTGCACAAATTTTCTGTGCAGGCACATTGGAACCTGAGACCAGCATCTGCCAAGGTCAACGAACACGCGGGTTTTGTGACTTCGACACAGGTGAGGGATGATGTGTAATCTGTGAACAATACATACATATTTTATACAATTTTCCTAAAAGAAACATTAAGTTTTTATATTCTACGTTTGTTAAAACTCAACACCCGACAACAGATCCAAGTACAACAGGTTTTGGTTTTGTTCATTTCTTCTTTGTCCAGTTTTTACTCCAGGCAGGGTTATGGTATCAACTTAGCATTAGTGTTTTTATAATATTTCCGAAACAACATGTAACAACCCATTGTATAGCATTGAACTGAAAAATGTAAGCAGCCCTATGTTTACATATTCTATAAGATTTACTTTCTATGTTATAAAATCGTCCGTCCATCTTATGTGTAGATTTCTCACGCCACGCTTTCTGTTCGTCTCTATTCTAAAATGTTTCTTCCAAATAGAGCAAATGATACTAACTTGGTGCAACTGCTGAGGTGGCACAAAGATGGTCGGCCGGGCATTCCACGGCTGGCAGGTCGGGACCCTCACACGACGTCGCGTTCCCAGCACAGGAGTGGCATCGTCGAGGCACCGACTCTGAAAATACAGTCCGAATTACATACCTTAATAATCCCATGTAGTTTTTGTAATGAGATAAAACTATATAAATCTGTGAATTATGTGTGAATGAAATGATAAATAAATGAAAAAAAAAGCCTTCGTTCATGGGCTAGTGCAACCTACGGCATCGGCACCAATTTCAAACCTCATAACATATATCAATACTCACTCACATAAACAATAGGAGTGAATTGTTTTATTCAACTTAATACAATGAAAAATGAAATCCCTTTCTTATTTCTTTTGAATGATATTCGTATTGTTAAGTAGGTAATATTCTGAACAGTAGGTACTGCCCTACATTCCTTACTCGCTGATCGTAGTTAAAAAGTCTGTCATGACATGACAACCGATATTCCGTTTATAGGTCGTGGGTTATATTATTTGGGATGCTTGATCATTAATACTTTGTGGTACGATTAAAAGATAAGTGTTTACAAAAAAAAGTATCTTATTCTGTTAACGTTTGACTCGGCCTTCGCTTTCTCTTCTAGATTAAGAAATAAATATGCAACAGCACAAACAAAATATACCTTAGTTGTAGAACTGCTTAGTTCCACAGCATAACTCACAAACTTTGCTTTGACACAGTCCATCAGAACAACAAACAATTTGTGCTGGTATGGTCCCATAACTTTCGCGAGAACTTACCAACTTATAAAAGCTATTCACATTAGTAACTTTATGTTGACTAAACAAAGCCTTTTGTCAAACTTTCAGAGAGGGATGATCTTACTTCTTTATTTATGCAAGATATTATAAAAAGTTCGTTATTTCTAATTCTTAGTTGGGTGGGGTCTACTAAGACCTAAGGAGCCCAAGCCAGCCTCGCCTGCAAGTGGTACATCTGCCTATCAACGGACGAGGCTCTGGCGAACATAAAAAAGACTCTGTCAACCCCTTCGGGGAAACAGACGTGAATGCATGTTAGTTATTTCATAGGTTTTATCAACATAACATAACAACGTCTTACAAGCATTTTAGTATATCTACGAACAAACTCGTACATTCACATAATTGTGATAACATATATCCGCATCATCAGCCTACATTTGTCCACTGCTGGAGATAGGCCTCCACTGAGCTCGATCTTCAGCTCTTCTTCAGCAACAGGCTTCACTTACCCTAGATAAACAGGGAGGGGCAGAAAGATGACGTTACTTAGACTAATACGTACATTTGAAATTTAATGTCCGATTTTAATGGCAATATACATAATAACTATTTTATAAAACTATATAAAAGTGTATAAGGTCAACGTGGTAGTTTATTTTCATCTGTCTGTATGTTTTGACTAATATCGTAAACGGCTGGATTAATTTAGAGAAGACTTGCATTACTAGTTACTGTTAAAGAGGGATAAATAGTAACATAGGCACTTATTATCCAGAAAAACAACAAAGCACCTTAAAACAAGTTACATTAGTGTTGGTTTACGTTCCTCCCCGACTGGTCTCCACCTTGTCGTGGTGGGGGGGGCTGAGTACCTCCCGGAGGCCGGGAAAAGGTAACACCCAGAGACCGACAACTCTGGGTGCCCTTAGTACTGACTACCGGGGGGGAAACTAAGAGGGTCCTGTGAAGGGCGCAGCGGGCGGGCCAGGAGGGCCCGTCAAGAAGCGCCAGGAGGGTCTTAGGCAGTGGGGGCAGGGGGCCCCTGCTGTCTAACCATAGACCCTCCGAGAAGTCGGCCACACACGCTATGGTCGCACAAGGAGGTAGGAGGGGCGCGTCCACTGCGCCTCTCTGAGGAGGTCCTCCCGGTTTTGGTCCGGGGGACGTGGCCGCAGGCGGGGTGTCAGACGCTGCAACCCAGGTACTGGCTCCCGCCTTTTTCTCAACAAGCAGCGGGCGTCGTCGGAAGATTTTTAGTGGGTATTACTGCTGGCAGTCGCGTCTGCCAGTGGTGAGCCCCACACCCCCTTTCGGTCCCCCTTTGGCCGGGAGACAGTGCGTAAATGCATTTTGTTATCGTACAAGAATAAAACTAGAGCTTAGGTATTTTATCTACAAAATGACAGACGACAGCTGATGTCATGAAACAATAGAATTTCAATGGCGTCTGGTACCACTACACAATTAGGAGTCGTTTAAAAAAACGGTAAAAGTAGAAATAAACTTTTATTTTTATTTTAACGCTTAAACAATAATCAGCTAGAACCGTGCTCAGGAAACACGCGAGAAATGCTCACAACAAACCCTAAAGGGGTAATACAATACCTCCACCCCTTTCCCATTTCATTTGCAAAAGTTGAGGTAAATATAATTTGGCTTTATTAAAACAACCCAGCCTCTGCCGGGAACTTGTTCCGTACTAATAGCCCAGACAATTAGTGGATTATATAGTTTCAGACAGTCGCTTAAAATATTCCCCATTATTCTACTGGTTTTACAGTGATAGTCGTAGTTTTGACGTAACCCGTATTATATTAGATTTTCTCTTTTCTTAAATATACAGAGTGTGTACTCATTCGTTTAGAGTTTAGAATGTTTGCCAGTGTCAAGTAATTTAATAAAACAAGTTTTTTTTTAATGTGGCTTCGAACGGTTAGCACATTTAGCCAGTGTCAAAATAAAATATATATAATTATAGTAAATGAGAATGAGTGGTGATATAGATGATAAATGGTAAATGAGATGCCCTCCCCCTAAACCTCTTAAGTCCTCCGTAAAGATGTGGGACTATACTGAGATCTCACATGAACTTCTAGAGAGAATTTTAAAGTATTGCAGTATTTATTACAATAATGCTACTCTATTCAATAGGTATATTTTATACGCCCACATTATTCAATTGTTGGTCCCACGTAATAGATAACGAGCCTATTGCCGCTTACCGGGAACTTTTATATTCGCCAGAGCTTCGTCTGTTGTTCGGTAGGTGTACCGCTTGCAGGTGAGTTTAGCTTGGGCTCCTTAGATGTTGGTAGGTCTTTGAAATGTTGAAAGAAACTATAGGTAGAACCATAGAATTTAACTTCCAATTTTTAACTAATTCTTGAAATATTACATAGAAAACATTATAATATGGTAACTTTTGGATTGTAATAAATGTACCGTCTCTTAATATCACAGCCATACAATGTTTAACCCGACAACAATATTGTTAGCCTTTCGCTGTCTGTCCGGTCCATCTCTTCAAACCCTTATCATCCTTTTTTATTCGTATAAAATTCTGACATTCCAACAAGAAACTTACAGAAACATAAGTAAATACAAAATAAAAAAGAAAAATGCTATAGAATAGATAATATTCCACAGATCCTTCTCAAATTATTCGTCACAAAGTACCCGTAAATTCTCACTAATATTATAATGGAAAATAAGTTGCTTTGTTTGGTAACGCTTTCACAGTTAAACTACCGGGTCGATTTTAATGAAGTTGGGTAGACAGATAAGGCAAATGAAAATAAAATATTCATTGCTGTAAGTGCTTATGCATACTTGAAGGAAGCGACGCGTGCTTTCGACCAAAGGGAGTAAGTACCATCAGGAGGCAGATGGCAGTGCCCGGGACCACGTCCAATAGATGATTGTTGGGTATAAAGTGACGAGCTAGTCCTGATTCATTCATCGCTAGTACGGTGACGCCACATCATCATTTTTTTCAGCCATATTAAGTCCACTGCTGATCATTGGCCTCCCGAATAGTTTACGTCATATTTGGAGATTTGTCCATAAACACAACGCTGGGCAGGCGGGTTGGTGCCAATCATCCGGTAGGATTACTCTGAGAGGTATCTCATGGGGAGTCGTAAAAGTCGACGAAGAGAAATCATCTTGAGAAGTCTTACCAGAAGGTAGCACTATTCTAGGTCTATACCACACGACACAAACTAATTTTATTTTAATTATAAAACTTAAGTACTAAAGTATATGTATTTTATTTTTATAACGCAAATATTTCAGACCACATTTAAAAAGATTTAAAGAAACGTTAAGGTTTAAATAAGCGATACGCATTATGCATTGATCATTTATTGCGGTAAACCATCACAGTCCGCCACTCGTTTAAGCTTCAATCATCCGGATCATTAATCATGCCCAAAAAAAATATCGGCTCTCAGTATCTTCAAGAACTATTAATGAGAATGAAATGCTTTGTAAAACCTCTGTCCAAGTAGGTATCATAATTTGGATTATGTATTTGACGTTTTTCTCAAAAGAAAGTGATAAATAACTTTATGTGAAGACATAATTAAAACAGGTCACTAAAAAAGACGGGATATATCTTAACTAGTGGTTCGCCCGCGACTTCGTCCGCGTAATTTCGTTTATATCGCGCATCTTGTTTCAGTAACTTTAAATATCATATTTATATCAGCTAATAATAAAGCTAACAAAACAATTTCACGATTTTAGCTGTAAAAAATTATATTTCTTCCCTTTTCAATCTGTTTTTCGCATTAAAAGTAGTTCTATCTAAGTCTCTGGACTATCTGTGTACCAAATTTCATTTAAATTGGTTCAGTTGTTTTGGCGTAAAGGCGAGACAGACAGTCAGAGTTACTTTCGCATTTATAATATTAGTATGGATTTTCCTCAATTAAGTGACGTTCACAAGTGCTTTTGGAAGAAACCTAGCATAAATAATTGAATCAGAATTTTTGTGATGTAAAATTCGCCATATGTTAAATAGAGCGCGTTTATAAGTGGAATTAATTTCTAACAGAAATCTTTTAACCTAATCTTTAGTGACAAAGATACATAGCCAATAAAATATGAAGTGAGCTCTAAAGTGTCTTAAAGCATGAAAGTAAAAAGTCATTTATGTCATAAACCATTGCATAGCACTTGAAACGTGAAAAATATATATATATATTCAAAAATACTAAATACTACACTGAAATCACAAAAACACTGAAATATAAAGCGCAGTGTCTATGACGATTTTGTGAGAGCTCAGTACTAATTTAGTGTGAAACATTGCCATCTTTTATAGTTTGTGAGCGGAGACCTGATCCTTAACAGAAAGAAATGATAGTGATAAATGGCCTAATCATTTTTTGGGTCGTTTATAGCAGAAGTATGAAGGAAGAACAATTTTAGATGAACGTAATAGACATAGTTTTCACCTTACACCTTGATAAGAAAAGGGCCATCTTGAGAAAATGGCTCCTATCCCTCAGAATAGGGGAGCATTACTCACGTCACGACCTTAAAGTATAATAAAAAATGTTTTGGGACGGACCCCTTCCTTCCGACGTTACCCTTTCATATCTCACACAAGATAATCCTCCAAGGAGTTTATCATAGCTAATCCGAAAATTTATGTCACTGGCAAGAGTCTTATCAGTTATATGTCTATAATATATTATTAGATATAAATAAGATATCAGTGTCTGTTTAGACATTTATTTTATAATTTCAGCCATAGTCTACTGCTGATCGCTGGCCTCCCCAATAGATTACATTCTATTTTCGGGTTATATAGGGTTGGTGATCGCAGTTCAAGTCAGTACGCAGGATGACGCTGCTGACCATCATGCAGTAGCATTTCTCTGCGTCGACTCTTACGACTCCCTGTGTGATGAAAGGGGGTGGCACTATTGTAGGACGGTACTACACGGCAGTATTTTATTTTCAATCCTTCTAAATACCTTTTTTAGTTGTCACCTGTACTTGTTAGTGGAATCATATCGGGTTTATTCAAAAAGTTTGAAGTTAAATGTGGAGCTCAAACAAAACCTATCAGAGATAGACCCTGGATATATAGACCGCACAATATCAAGATGGGTGTGGAAGAAAGGCAGTTCATATTGACCTTTGTAGTATGAATAAATCCTGAAGAAAGAAGGTCTGACATACTTTGACCAGTTTCCATCCCGGTTCTTCTCTATTCAAGCTCCTGCCCGTAGTAAATGGGCGTGTGAGTTCTTGAGTTATCTTGACATGTATAATTGCTCCATTGAACAAAGCATTTTTAATTTCAGTTCGTTCATTTGAATTCCTGGTAAACTACAATCCCATTTATCTACTTAACAAACTTGTCTCTATGACTCCTTTTAACTATAGGAGTTCTATATAACTTGTCTCTATAACTCCTTTAAACTATGGGAATGCTCAACTTGTTTTCTCAACAAAAAAGTGAAATTTCTGACACAGGCTGTATTGTATGATGCATTATAAAAGTGGAAGGCAAAATACTGCATTATGCTAAAAAAACCGATTTTTAACAGTTGCATGCATTAATTTTGTTGATATTTTCTTTTACTGGCTAGCCACGGGTAATTTGCTGCGGAACTATTTGTAGGTTTGTAACTTAACATATGATATGGCACATATGACATGAACGGATGGTCTTCGTTCGTCTGTTACATTGCGTTTTAGAATAAACTGTCTACTGCGTACCCTTGAGTTATGGATTGAGCTTCCTGGCGAGGTTTTCCCTAAATATTACAGCTTGGGGCTGTTCTAAAAGGGCGTGAAACTGTTTTTACAGGATAGTATAGCTTAGGCTAGTCATGCACCTGATGTTGCAAGCATTCATACGCTGCGGTGATCTTTATTAGCTGGGCCACATACTTATACTTACAAGCCACCTAATGGTATAAATAAATAAAATATACTTTATTGTCTTTAAGGTCAACAGGATCATTTTGAATCATAATTTTTTTACAAACAAAATAGAAATTCGATATTTTTTTTAACAACAATGAAAGAGATATGAGCTTGTATCATAATCTAGAAATAAAAGCAAAATGGATTCTTTGTCAGGGTTTGTCAATTTATCTTTTTGTTGTGGTCTATCTCAAGATTTGTCAGTGACTCTTAACGGGGGGATCTTTCAGTCAGCCTGTCGTGATTCTCAAGGGGGAGGGGATTGTTCGTCAGTCAGTCAGTCTGTCGGTGACTCTAACAAGAAAAATTTTAAAAATCATGATACAATGCGGCATTGTGGAGAACACGTACTTAAGTTGCCTGTTACTTTTTTAAAAGCTTATACCCTCCTTAACTACGATGCGGCGAGAATAGGTAGTAGTAAAGGATTATTAAAGCTAAGCAATGTTCATAGATATAAAATGAAAATTATACTAGAAAAAATCATCCCGTTCGCGGTGGCCCAGATGAGAATCGAACTCACGATCTTGGTATAACCGGCCCACTGCTCTATCCACTGAGCTACCGGAACTTCGAATCTTTCTAGTACTTTGTAGTTGTCGTTCCAAGTCCACTCGCAGATTTTTTTTTTTCAGTAAAAATGTCTACTTATTACTAAAATAAAGCGTGGCAAAGAAGACAATTTGCATCTTCAAATTCAAATTCGAAGAAAGCGTTTTTTATTTTTTCTCGTCAAATCTTCTACTAATAACTAAAATGTAAATGTAAGTGCAAATATTTCAAATCATAAAAGTGACGACATCATAGATTTTGTGTGGCATTTCACTTCGGATGGCATGTTAAGCCGTTTGACGTTAAACCAAGTTAGAGCCCCTGTTGGTTTGCCAATTCTAACCGCAGGAAGCCACAGACCTGCCTCACACAATGTGCCCGTGTTGTGGTGTTCACATTTTTACCCGTGTACCTATTGCTACCCAACATCATTTAAAATTGCTCCATTTTCATCCGATTTTCCAATAATCATATCAGCCTTATAAAGTCCACTGCTGAACATTGGTTAACCTACCCAACAGATTACAATTTATTAGAGGTATTTGCCCATAATCACCACGCTGGGCAAATATGTTGTTGAACGCAATTTTGGTCAGTACGCAGGATGACGCTGCAGGATACGCAGAATGGTCTCATCACCCGATAGGATTTCTCCTCGTCGACTCTTACGATTTCCCGTGAGATGAGCAATATTCTTGACCGATATCACACGGCGCGAATGGTAGTTATTTTACGATAACTGTTATAAATATAAATCAAAGAACCTATGCCAAATCGAAGACCGACTACCTACTAAAAGACGCCAAGCACAGAATAGAGATAAGTCATCTCTGTTCTGTGGCATGAAGGTCTTGGTTGCACACTTGAACTTGATATACATAAATTAATTTTCAGTAATATAAAACAAAAGATTTATTAATTTTACGCTCAAAAAGAACATTTTAATGAAACACGTACATATAATAAAATTGAAACTTTCCGAGGGCTACATAAATTAGATCTCTGTGCGTAATTAATTCTGTTTTTATATTCCCCGAACAAGAGATCTCTTACTTAGTTAAATGGCTAAGTTACAGTAGAGGCTCTTATAATTTATTCTAAGTACAAGCCTCTTAAAAAATATATTTTTTTGCTATAAAATAAAATAGTGTTAGTATGTAACCTCGGCCCTGTATGTTAAGCGTTATACTAGGTCAGAATCGATCACGGAACTAAAATAAAGTTCACAGTGGATGGGTGACCGTTTGTTTGGTATTCAATATCGAGCGCTTCCGTGCTTCAATAAACACGTTAAGCTATTGTTCCCGGTTATTCTCTCGGCTCGAAAAAATCTAATAGCAAGGCGTCAGACACCTGCATCCGTCTATCCGTACTGGGTTAGCTCAGTACCGTATTACCTGAATCTATGTATGGGTGTATAGGGATCCTCCATTTTTTTTACGTCGGTAACAAAATGAGTTTACGTCTGCGAAGGTCCGTGCTCAGTAGTATGATCATGGTAGACCGCCTTTTTTTAAAATGAAACCTCCTTTTTATGTTGCAAAAAAAAGTACATACTATAATATTCAATGCAGAGGCGGCATACGTAACACGGTAATTTGCTTTTTAGGGAACATGAATCTAAATAAACGAATCTGCCAACTTGAAAGCGTTTAATTTCAACCATGAAGGTTTGGAAGTTAGAGATTAGTAACTGTTATTGAGTTAGTAGGGATGGTTCCCTTATAATTTGTAACTTAATTATGCGGCACGTATGTGTTGCCACCAGACCAGCTATTTGAATGCCAACAAATTTGGGGTTTTGTCAATGATTAAGATACTGCTGAAATTAAGATCGATTTTGACCTAACTTAGTATTGAGATAGATAGAACTTCGTGGAAGGTCTCAGCAGCCTCCTGATTTTATCCCAGTTTATCAGGAGTCCACACAGCATGTATTCTCTTCCAATTCATCTCGGTCTGTCGTCACCAACACGTCCAATGAGTTCATTCCATATCTCTTTTCGTGTGTACGGATCCTACCAAGATTTGAGGATCCCAAGCCAACCTCACCTGCAAGTGGTGCACCTGCCTATCAACGGACGATATAAATTTCCGGTAAACAGCAATAGGCTCGCCACCTATTATGTGGGACCGACAATGTAACTGGCGAAATATGAGCGTATGATATTCCTCTGCCTACCTCTTCGGGCACACAGGCGTGATTGTATCTATATATGATATATCTTTTTCCGTCGTCTTTCCTTCTACCCGCTAACTTCAATATTCGTTTCCTCTCTTCACATGTGCTTCGTCTCTTTTCAATGCCTATACAAACTGTCCTATTGAATCACAGTCACAAGTTGTATAAAAGTAGCCCCTTTTATACAATTTCAAACATTGCGAAGGGTATAACGTACATATATAAATGGATTAATACGGTATGATGAGGTGGTTGTATAACGACAAAATGTTTCTCAAACAAGCGAAACTACGAGTGAAAGTTAGTGATACAATGTAATAATAATAATAATCACTATTTACATCTCAGCACATTATAAATATTTTGCTAACAATTGTGTTAGGGACTCTAAATAACCGATAAACATACATAAATATATGGTTTTTTTTTTGTAAAATACATACTTAATATACATAGGAAAATACCCATACCAGAGCAAAAATATTTATGTTTATGCACACAAAGATTTGTCCTGTGAGAAAATTGAACCCACGACCTCAGGATCGGAATGCGGATATACTCTCCACCACGCCGTATCGGTCACCCAATCATTAAGAGCAATTAATTTACTTAGCACGGGTCTCACATTAAAAGCTAAAACAATTCAGGTCGTAATCCACTTCGCGGCCCTAGTGCAAGTGTGAGGCGTTCTTCTGTTAGAATTTCTTTAAACCGCCTGATAGGGCCTCTTACATCACATTACGACAACCCCATATAGTGATAACCGAACCAACAACTTCAAGTTCCTTCCGAAACACAAAAGCGCTCAATATTAAATGCCACACAAACTATTACCCATCCAAGAACTGAATGAACTCTGCTTTTCTCGTTGATCGCTTTCAACTACCTCGTATTACGTGCGCTTAAATACATTATAATACCAGAGTAATAAAGCAGTACACAATATCAATTAGTGCCCGACAGCCCAGTTGATTAAAGGTCAAGAAAGTTTAATTAAAATCTCATTAACTCGACCGGCATTATTCCCGGGCTTTATGTTTCACTTTACATAGTGAGCGTTATTAACGCAAATTATGTAAAAAAGGATAATGTTGGATATTAAGTGTTAATGCGTGACGAGGTCTGGACGACTAAAATAGGAAGCGTACTAAAGAGCATCAATCTATCTCGGTCGTCTCGGTGATGACGTCATGCGTCGGGTCATCACGTTCCCTAAAATATGGTTGAGCGAAACGCTTCTGCTCATGTCTACTATGTTTATCCGTCTTTTTTTATCCGATTATTTGTCTTCTTTTCTTTTAAATTTAATATTGTGACTGCAGAACACAATTGTTTTAATATTCGATATTTTTATTGCAACTGGCGGAAAAAAAAACCAACCTTGACGATTTTCTTGCCCGTTCTTTTACGATCAAGCTCCCGCCCGCAGTGAATTGGCGCGTTAGTTTATAATTATGACATTCATAAGAGCTATATTAAGCCAAACTTGAATAAATTGCTTTTGATTTAATAAGTTTGGTTTGTTCTATATTTATTTTTTTATATAAAATGTGTATGTTTTTGTTTTGTTTTAGTGCACGCGCCTTATACTTTATATTAATATTTTCAACTTCTGGTCAGCTGGAAGATTTTTTTTTTGAAAATAATCAGGAGCATTGTATCTTATTATCTATTTTTGTCATGTAATTGTAGATGTGTACATAAATCATTCCATAAATAAATAATATATATTCGACGAAATGTGGGGCGTATTTGCCCCTGCCTACCCCTGTACGGAAACAGGCGTGAATGTAGTATGTAGGTAAAATATTCATAAATATTTAGGTATAGCAATTCGGAAACACTTATAAAAGTCCAAGTAACTTAACGCCATTGCCTGCCCTTCACCCTACTCCTGAGTTGAGAAGGATCGTGCAAGTCATTCGTCACAAAGAAGTCAAAAACTCAACCCCGATAAAGATCGACCATTCCAAACACTCGTATTCGAAATGGAAATTGACGAGAAGGCTCAAAGGTTACTCGAGAGCTAAAAACATAGTTGAAACATATAAGTAGGTCAACTCTAGGCCTATAGCGATTATAGCCTAATCACGGAGGGCTATAACTTATAGTTTATTCAATCGGCCATGCACTTTCAATACAAGCAGTGCTAATTAAATCATGCCATATGAAAAAACATTACAATAAAAAAAAATCCATTTAAAGTATATTTATTAGTGCCGTGTGGAACCGGCCTAGAGCCACCTCCTATCATCTCATCTCTCATAGAATATTATTTATTGGGGACGCCATGTTCAGCAGTGGACTTATAAAGGTATAATATGCCTAAAACGTACTCAATCCAGCATGTGCTGAAACAACAGAGCTGGTCTTCCGTGGAGACGTGGAGAAATTAGCGCAAGCTGTATAAGAGTCGGTAAATATCTAAAAGATAATGCGTCGAGCGGACATATTTACTGTAGCTGTTGTATGCTCGTTGCAGTAACGCATTAATGGTTGAGTGTGAAATGTTAAATGTTTACTATATCGTTGTCTGTTCTTGTGTTACACGACCGAGAATACGCGATAAGTTTTCCGTTATATATGTACTGACCCTTACGTATGGCGGCCGTAGCCACGAATGGCGCAGCGTTAGCAGCGATAATTTGTCAATGTGTGCTTGCGACGAGACATACTTTTAGACACGCTCAAATACTAAAACTGTTCAATGCGTATGTATGAAAATATCATACTTACTTGCTTTCTACTATGCTAAAACTCTGCACTCGCAGTGAAACAGAAAAGCATAATATTCGTGTCAAAATGCCAAGTTTCTCCCATGAGCGAGGTATCGTCAGCTTGTTTATCGCTCGCTCGCTTCGCTTCGTTCCATCTGAGCGAAAGCGAAGTAAATGTAATTTCATTCTGTGCCCTCTGCAAGTCCTCTGTAGTCTAGTTTTTGGGAACAATAAATGTTCTTCGTAATTTGTTGCGAAAAATGTTCTCTTTCAGGTTTATTTTCTCTTTTTGTTTTATCCAGAGCAAATTCGTTACTACACAATTGTTATTTTATTATTTACTGTCTTTTAGCAGTCGTCCGCCGCTTTATATATTTAATAGTGATATAAAGACACGTACATACACTAGATATTCCGTGTATGATATGATAATGTCTATCTAGTATATAAAAAGTATGGTTGTCATAAGATATTATATATTTATCAAAACTTTATCGCACAAAGAAATAAAATGTACAAAATGCAAACTTAATGCTGCAAAGCATACTCTACCAGTTAACCTTTGGGTTACCAGAAAAGTATGAGGCAGTACTATTAAATGTAGTAGTTAAACACTACTGCAAATTGTAGTCCTTAAGAGACAGGATTACCTAGTTCGGAGACCTGTTGGCAATAATTCGACAAGTGCAAGTGTGGTTTTACAGTGGTTCCCGTCTGGTCGGATGGTATGCACACATAAAACCAGTCATGCATGTTAGTAAAACTTGGTGCCGTGTGGTATTTATTGGCCTAGAAAACTCTCATCTCAACTCAACGGGACTCGTAAGAATCGACGAAGAGAAATACTACCGGATTATGGGCGTCATTCTGCGTACTGGCTTGAACTGCGACCACGAACCCGCTTGCTCATCGTGGTGATTATGGGCAAGTATCCTCAATAGTTTGTAATCTGTTTTGAAGGCTAATGTTTAGCAGTGGAATATATAAGGCTGATATTATGTAATATATATATATCATATTATCAGGACGCACGCGTACCAACCGCGCTACCGAAAGCGGCACTGCAAAACAATGCTTGCTGTAAGAGCAGTGTCCCCACTCACCTCCCTGCCATAACGCGCCAATCTCCTCCAATGACGCATTGTCTCACTAGGCCGTTCCCCACTCACTAGACAATACCTGCTTTAAGAGCATCGAGCAGTGTCCCCCACTTACCACCCTCCTGCAGCCCGCCGGCCTCGCTCCCACAGCGCGCCGGCCTCGCTCCTACCAGCAGCAGGCCTGCCACACTCACGACCCACTTAGACGCCGCCATCGTCCTATATGTGCCACCCACACACACACAATGCCTGCTGGAAGAGCAGTGTCCCCCACTCACCTCCCTGCCGCAGCGCGCCGGTCCTCGCTCCCACCAGCAGCAGGCCTGCCACACTCATGACCCACACTGATGCCGCCATCGTCCTATATGTGACACACACCCACACACACAAACACTAACTCATTGAAAACCTACGGAAAAACAAGGTTAGATGTCTGTAAAATAATGAAACTTAAAAACTTACTATAAATGAAATTTTAATGCAAAATATATAAATAATAATAAAATATATTATTATATGAAAAAAAAATTGAAACCGACAAAAAGCTAATCTCTGTATGTAGTGTCTTTATTTTCTCATCTTCGTGGCAATCACATTTTTTGTTTCACCAATAGAAAAATAATGACAGCGTTATAGAAATTTTATTGAATGTCACAAAATATTAATTAACGTCTTGTCTTAACATATATTGAGTGCGTTACAAAATGTTATATTTTGCTTTTATAATCCTATGTTTCTAATAACTGAGAACATTGAAATTTTTGGAAACGGGGTTTAAAACAAGATAATTAAAAATATCTGCAAAAATATTGAAAAGCAAGGAACCTGTTATCCCTTTTATCACAATTATAATTATTCGGAATAATTTGCAATCAAATCTGACTCTGAATCATTTTGCAATAACTACCTCTTTAAATAAATATAACTATGAAAAAAAACAATATGTAAGTTATTTTATTACAATAATAATTATAGTAATTGTATCCACGTGTTAATAAAGACTATTTGCGTACTCGTAGACACGCGCGTCTACGCCGTAGCAGCCGGCTCTACGACGCGTAGCAGACTGCCGTAGCACGGAGATCGTCCCAGCCGGACCGCGATCGCTGAGAATAATTCATTGAATTTATGATGGATGCTCCCCTTCCATTGCTGCTCCGCTAAATCCTGTTTGAAGCGTAATTGTATTAATAACAGCGATGCATATTAAATATTAGAGATTATTATCTTTACCTTTACTAACTGACTAGCATTGTAGGTAATAATTATTTCTATGTACAAACATTAGAGGGTGCCTAAGTTCATTATATTATATACGTCACTGTAGCAATAAACATAAATAGGCAACCTTTATATTGACCTCGCCGTCGTGCTTTAAATAATTATACGCAATATGCAAACAAATTTGGACCTTATAATAAACATTTTCATATCATATTAATAATAGAGATGCATATTACATTTCAGAAATTATTATATTTACCAAAGCCCGCTGACTAACTGGCATTGTACCTAATAAATTTGTATATAAGCTAACATTCTCATGTTCATGTCGCCGTCTCGGGTGCTCATATGACATATGTCACCGTATCTAAAAAAATAAGTGGGTTATCCTTCGGATTAACCTCAATTACGTACTTTTAAGATTTTAGGCACCAATTTTTTACCTTATTCCAAATCCCTTACTGATGAAATATTGTATGCCATAAAAATTTAATAAATAAATATTTTCTTAATGGTCAGAAACCAATTAGTATCAGTCACCAATTATTTAGTTCCCAGATAAGTATAATTAATGGATTTTACACACATGTACACTTTTTTTTGTAAATATATATTTAATATACATAGGAAAATACCCAGACCAAAACAAACATTCATGTTTATGCACATAAAGATTTGTCCTGTGTGAGAATCGAACCCACGACCTCAGGAAGTGCGAAGTGCAGGTCACTCGCTGAAACGCCATATCAGTCGTCGAATAATGTCATATGATAAAACTTTTTTTGGAACAGCAATATTTTATTAATTTTTATTATGATATTAAAATTTTACAGTGATCCCATTTGATGAAGCTTTTATTAAGCCCGTTATTTCAAAAATCACAATGTTAATTACTAGGTACATTGTGAATACTGACAAAAATTACTAAGAAATCACTTGAAGCATGTGATGTCAGAAAAGCCCAGGGTATGGCATTAATTTATGAATATTTTCTTATTAAGAAAAATAGCTCAGTTTAAGACTTGACTGTAATGGAAGGTTCCCTTAGTGCCACTTTATTGATGACAGGTTGTAAGAAAACACTTTATCCTTAGATAAATTTTTCAATTATAGTTGAGCTAACTCACTTTGTAACTAATAATCTTCGTTTGCATGATTCAGAGGAAAATAGTCGTTATTATAGTTTTACAAGCTGCCTGCAATGGCTTGAACGAGAGCACTCTATATCAAATGCCACGCAAACAGTCATCCATCTAAGGACCCATATTGGTAGTCTGCTTTATTTCGGTGATCATCTCCAAGCACCTTGTCTCGCAAAGCTACGAGCGTTAATAAATTGTAGATTCATGCTAAGTCATTTCCTATATGTTTAAGATTTCATTCATCATCGTCATCAAAATGTTTCCAAAGTGGTTTAAACAAAAAGAGTAACAGAGAGACAGTGTCATTTCTACATATTTCATTCATCATCGTCATCAAAATGTTTCCAAAGTGGTTTAAACAAAAAGAGTAACAGAGAGACAGTGTCATTTCTACATATTATTGTATAGAATGTTAAGATAGTCAATGGTTCGATACCAGAGCATGGCAAGCTGTTATTTACAAATAAGACTAATGTATTCCAAAGAAAGAAAAGAGAGGAATAAATCTCCGACCGAAGGTATCTGGGGATGCGGCTAAAGGTGCCGTCACACTGAACATGCATATATTTCACAAGACAAATGTGCTATGTACCATTCAATTTGGCTTTTAACTACTCGTAAATTTCTCTGAAAAATTGTATTGTTTTCAAAGTACTAAAAAACTTGACAAGTTTCTTCCCAATTGTTCTTCAGTCAAGCTTCTTCTTCTTGTTCGCAGTGAATGTGCGCGTTAGTATTTGCATCGACATTCTTAAGTGCTTAATTGCAGCCCAAATTGAACATTGTAAAGAAAACTATTAATTCAGCAGATATTTTCGGCAGACACACAGCGCCATCTAGTACTAAACAAAGCAGAAATTGTAATCATCATGGCCTCTCTAATAGCACGCCACTGAGGTCGATCCTCTACTCTTTGTCTACAACCGCTGCCAGCCGTTTTGCGTATATCAAATTCAAATTCATAATCAAATTATTCAAGTTTGGCTCAAAAGAGCTCTTATGAACGTCAAAACTTATAAACTAGCGCGCCCATTCACTGCGGGCGTGAGCTTCATCGTAAAAGAACGGCAAGAAAATCGTCAAGGTTAGTTTTTTCTCCCGCCAGTAACAAGAAAATGTAATTAGTAGTAAAACAATTTGACAAGTCTACAAAAACCTGTTTTCTGCAGTCACAAGATTTAAAATAAAAGAAGAACATATCTTTTTTTTAAGTTATACGAGCATGATTACGAATAAATATAGTAGACATGAGCAGACCAGTCCCCACTGGCGGCGCCCGTTCACGTGTATGACGAATGAACCAGCCATCGTTTCGCTCAACCATATTTTAGGGAACGTAACGAACGACACATGACGCCACCACCATAAAGATATTTAAGTGAGCATGACATACTCAAGCTACAAGATAATTTTTTTTTTAACAAAAATAACATTATATTGTTTAAATGTGCTGCAAACCACAAATATTTTTGGTCTTATGAAAGATATCATTTACAGCAATTCATTCATAATCATTTAAACAATACTATGCGTTCAACAAATTGCCAACAGTACAAAATTTACTTACACGCTATTCATAACAGTACTATTTCAGAAAAATCCAGATTCATCATGCACAGTTCTTATCAATTTGTTATATGTATAATTATTAACCTGAGTAAGTTAAATACCCTGAACTGTATATAATTTGGAACATAACATGCTATAAAATATTGCTATTTGTCTGATAAAAATCTGGCGTAAGCTTCGTTAAGGTATAACTTAAAGTACACGTCAAATATATAATTCTAGACTAAAAAACAAATCAACTGCGACAACTGCATAACCAAACATTATTATTAACTCTATAACATATGAAGTTTGTAGAGACATTAGTTCAGCTGCACTTACATAAAAACTAATCTACGAGCACGGAGCTGAGATTTATTTACTTACGTTCGAACTTTACGACCTCCCTCGGTTGCAACAAATCTTCTCTTAAACACATGAAATACACTATTTAAACCTTCATTTCATTTGATATATTACAACTATATTTTTGTACATTTGGCTGGTTTATTTATGGATGGGGCGTTAAGGTTCTCCAATGGCGACCGCAAATCGGCTAGTTTAGTAGGCAACGACTTTCCACCCGATGGACAGATGACCTAGTGAAGACGGCGGAAAACAGGCGAATATAGGTAGGCAATCGAGAAGGCCGACATACGCTAATGTCTACCTACACAAAAGTTAATTTGTGAAGTATTGATCTTCCTTTGTAGTCATCTTGCTTCTCAAAGAAAATCACTGGCAAGTAAATATACTCGGTTTTAGATGTGGGACACGAGGTGCAACCACAAAGAACAAATAAATTACGGCAATAAATTATTATTTTCGTTTAAGAAAAGTTTATAAGCAGCGCGCGGTGCGGGGGTCAGGAGTGGCTCAAATACTTGAGATATCAAAAAAGTTTTTAACCCAAAGCTTTTGTTCTTTTAAAATACTTATGATTAATTAATTTATGTATTAAATTTCCATATCATCATATTGTTTATCGGGCGCGTTAAAATAAAAAATCAAGAAAACAATGGACACCGAATTGGTACATTGGACGCTGGTAACCAAAATGTTGTTATTATAGTTTTACAAGCTGCCTGCAATGGCTTGAACGAGAGCACTCTATATCAAATGCCACGCAAACAGTCATCCATCTAAGGACCCATATTGGTAGTCTGCTTTATTTCGGTGATCATCTCCAAGCACCTTGTCTCGCAAAGCTACGAGCGTTAATAAATTGTAGATTCATGCTAAGTCATTTCCTATATGTTTAAGATTTCATTCATCATCGTCATCAAAATGTTTCCAAAGTGGTTTAAACAAAAAGAGTAACAGAGAGACAGTGTCATTTCTACATATTTCATTCATCATCGTCATCAAAATGTTTCCAAAGTGGTTTAAACAAAAAGAGTAACAGAGAGACAGTGTCATTTCTACATATTATTGTATAGAATGTTAAGATAGTCAATGGTTCGATACCAGAGCATGGCAAGCTGTTATTTACAAATAAGACTAATGTATTCCAAAGAAAGAAAAGAGAGGAATAAATCTCCGACCGAAGGTATCTGGGGATGCGGCTAAAGGTGCCGTCACACTGAACATGCATATATTTCACAAGACAAATGTGCTATGTACCATTCAATTTGGCTTTTAACTACTCGTAAATTTCTCTGAAAAATTGTATTGTTTTCAAAGTACTAAAAAACTTGACAAGTTTCTTCCCAATTGTTCTTCAGTCAAGCTTCTTCTTCTTGTTCGCAGTGAATGTGCGCGTTAGTATTTGCATCGACATTCTTAAGTGCTTAATTGCAGCCCAAATTGAACATTGTAAAGAAAACTATTAATTCAGCAGATATTTTCGGCAGACACACAGCGCCATTTAGTACTAAACAAAGCAGAAATTGTAATCATCATGGCCTCTCTAATAGCACGCCACTGAGGTCGATCCTCTACTCTTTGTCTACAACCGCTGCCAGCCGTTTTGCGTATATCAAATTCAAATTCATAATCAAATTATTCAAGTTTGGCTCAAAAGAGCTCTTATGAACGTCAAAACTTATAAACTAGCGCGCCCATTCACTGCGGGCGTGAGCTTCATCGTAAAAGAACGGCAAGAAAATCGTCAAGGTTAGTTTTTTCTCCCGCCAGTAACAAGAAAATGTAATTAGTAGTAAAACAATTTGACAAGTCTACAAAAACCTGTTTTCTGCAGTCACAAGATTTAAAATAAAAGAAGAACATATCTTTTTTTTAAGTTATACGAGCATGATTACGAATAAATATAGTAGACATGAGCAGACCAGTCCCCACTGGCGGCGCCCGTTCACGTGTATGACGAATGAACCAGCCATCGTTTCGCTCAACCATATTTTAGGGAACGTAACGAACGACACATGACGCCACCACCATAAAGATATTTAAGTGAGCATGACATACTCAAGCTACAAGATAATTTTTTTTTTAACAAAAATAACATTATATTGTTTAAATGTGCTGCAAACCACAAATATTTTTGGTCTTATGAAAGATATCATTTACAGCAATTCATTCATAATCATTTAAACAATACTATGCGTTCAACAAATTGCCAACAGTACAAAATTTACTTACACGCTATTCATAACAGTACTATTTCAGAAAAATCCAGATTCATCATGCACAGTTCTTATCAATTTGTTATATGTATAATTATTAACCTGAGTAAGTTAAATACCCTGAACTGTATATAATTTGGAACATAACATGCTATAAAATATTGCTATTTGTCTGATAAAAATCTGGCGTAAGCTTCGTTAAGGTATAACTTAAAGTACACGTCAAATATATAATTCTAGACTAAAAAACAAATCAACTGCGACAACTGCATAACCAAACATTATTATTAACTCTATAACATATGAAGTTTGTAGAGACATTAGTTCAGCTGCACTTACATAAAAACTAATCTACGAGCACGGAGCTGAGATTTATTTACTTACGTTCGAACTTTACGACCTCCCTCGGTTGCAACAAATCTTCTCTTAAACACATGAAATACACTATTTAAACCTTCATTTCATTTGATATATTACAACTATATTTTTGTACATTTGGCTGGTTTATTTATGGATGGGGCGTTAAGGTTCTCCAATGGCGACCGCAAATCGGCTAGTTTAGTAGGCAACGACTTTCCACCCGATGGACAGATGACCTAGTGAAGACGGCGGAAAACAGGCGAATATAGGTAGGCAATCGAGAAGGCCGACATACGCTAATGTCTACCTACACAAAAGTTAATTTGTGAAGTATTGATCTTCCTTTGTAGTCATCTTGCTTCTCAAAGAAAATCACTGGCAAGTAAATATACTCGGTTTTAGATGTGGGACACGAGGTGCAACCACAAAGAACAAATAAATTACGGCAATAAATTATTATTTTCGTTTAAGAAAAGTTTATAAGCAGCGCGCGGTGCGGGGGTCAGGAGTGGCTCAAATACTTGAGATATCAAAAAAGTTTTTAACCCAAAGCTTTTGTTCTTTTAAAATACTTATGATTAATTAATTTATGTATTAAATTTCCATATCATCATATTGTTTATCGGGCGCGTTAAAATAAAAAATCAAGAAAACAATGGACACCGAATTGGTACATTGGACGCTGGTAACCAAAATGTTGGACAGCTGCTTCATCATCATCCTCGTAGCCCATTAAACCCCCTCTACTGAGCACGAGCCCTCTCTTAATCAAGGGTGAGAGGGGTTCATTCATCATTCCATGCGGGTCCATTCGGATTGACGGATTAGCGGTATATGATATCTAACATGATACACGGCTAGATTTTATTTTGTAAAGTCGGTAACTAAATGCATTTACGCACTGCCTTCTGGCCAAAGGAGGACTGAAAGGAGGTGTGGGACTCACCACCGGCAGACACGCCTGCCAGCAGTAATACCCCCTAAAAATCTTTCAACTTCGCCCGCCGCTTGTTTAGAAAGAGGCGGGGGCCAGTAAGTACCTGGGTTGCAGCGTCTGACACCTTGCCTGCGGCCAACGTCCCAAGGACCATAACTCCCAGTTTCCGGCCTCCTTAGAGACGTGCGGTGGACGCGCCCCTCTTACCTCCCTGTGCGACCATAGCGTGTGTGGCCGACTTCCCGGAGGGTCCATGGTTGGACAGCAGGAGCCCCCTGCCCCCGCTGCCTAAGACCCTACTGGCCCGCCCGCTGCTCCCTCCACAGGTCCCTCTTAGTTTCCCCCCCGGTAGTCACTACTAAGGGCACCCAGAGTCGCCAATCTCTGGGTGTTACCTTTTCCCGGCCTTCGGGAGGTACTTAGACCCCCCACCACGCCAAGGTGGAGACCAGTCCGGGGGGGAAGACGAATACCCTGCCTATAATGGCTTAACGACTACCACATATAATTTTAACCAGGAACAAACTCTTAACGTGCATTTCGATGCCGGAAGCGCGTGCTTAATGTTAAATTACAAACAGTATTCAGCCTAATCTGGTTAGCCCAGTGAGCACACTGTAGACTCTTAGCTTAAGTCGAGGCCAACTGGATCAATGCTAGGATATGTTGATGAATTGTAAAGCCTTGTGTCTGATACCAAAAAACGGATGTTATTTATTATGATTCAGAGAAAGGCTCCTGTAGCTGTACCCTTACCTGAGGGGAGGAGACGAGCCGACACATTAATTGGCAATTTCCGCGACCCACCGCCCACCAACCAACCTCACTCGCACCAACATCACTCATCTGCACAGATATCAGATAATGACCTTCATTAGCGGCGTCTCCGGCCGAATGATGATTTGTTATCGAGAACGCCATTAGCTCTTTTTATGGCGCATCAAAATTGGTTGACTACTCATGTCTGCTTGCCGACGCAGTATTTATATAATAACCTCATAAGATAAAGTTTTTCTCGACAAAAAGAAATTAACATGGTAACCCGAGTGTTAATCGAACCCATGACCATTTAATAACTGGTCCACTGCTCTAACCACTGAGCTACCGAAACTCCGATGAACACGCTGAATATTTTAAGTACTAATAAGTACTTGAATTCCTTGATTTCCGCTGCAAGCAAGCGTTATTATGTTAATAAGGGGTAAACTTAATTTCACAGTGACAGTTGAAACAACCACAAGTTGTCAAGACATATAATAAATGTAGCATTGAGCATGCAAATTTCAAATACAAAAAATATTATGTCGCTTTTGGGAATAATCCCAATATTTTCTTATTAATTTAATGAAATATATAGGTATATTAAATTGTAGAAAAAACACGATATTTATTTCTTTCAGTTCGTACAAATCGGAAACTTCATACGTTAATTCCTATGTCATCCTGTGTAAATATTGTGACATATCTTCTTTGGCAATGTACACGTAGGAAAATGTTAATATAGGAAAGTGGCATATTGCAGTGAATTGCGATTTTCCGTGCTGGTTCAAAAATTCCGTGGAAGCTTCTAGTAAAGTCTCCACTTCATAAATGGGTATGACTCTGTATTGACTAGACTATGACGCACTTTACTTGACTTTATATGTAGTAAATAACGAAAATAATGCATTTATACAAATAACTTGATTAATTAAATTACTTGACACTGGCAAATACTCTGCACGAGTGAGTATATATTTTAGAGAGAGATAATTATAATTTCGCCCTAACATTGGGCATCTTTAAGTCAGTTTAAGTAAGATAACATACAGCCCTAGAACCACGATGTCTTCAGGACCACCGCTGAAACGAGTTTCTCCAACCACTTGCCTACTATGGATTTCCCTAAAGTAACGCTGGAACTGAAGGTGTATAGGGATTCTACCAGGACCTAAGGAGCCTAAGCGAGCTTCACTTCACCAATTATTAAGACCAACTTTATAATTGGTGAAGTGTGCCGCCAATTAACTTTTCCACTAACCCTAATGTTAACTAGTAGAAAATGCCTACAAAAACTATAATACGTATCCTAAAACTTTGAATGCTACAAACAACAAAATACAATTGGGATCTGCGACACAGTCACATTACAGTTTCAACAACTTTGAAACAAGCTATTACGAATAATTCTAACTCCACTTCAGTAACTGGAAAGTGAGTTTCATCATTCAGAGTGATCTTGTTACAAAAGTTTTAAGTCCATGTTTTTGAAAAATAAATATGCTATATATTGAATTTGTGTTTAGTTACATATTTTGTTACCTTCTTTAAGCTCCTGAAACATCAAAAATATTATCTACAACCTACTGTACTATTTAGTTCTTGATTCTACAGTCAAAACGTTTGTTTCAACAGTTTTAAGCAAGTGATGGATTAAAAATATCTTTGTAACAATTCCCGCGCTACTATAATTTCCCGAAAAATCGAGAAACTATTCAACACGACACGTGTTTCGAGATGTTCACTCTCGTTTCAGCGTTGGTCGAGAAGACATCGTTGTTCTGAGGCTCCTATCTTACCTGGAGATGCCCTGTGTAAAGGCGAAACACGTGTCGTGTTGAATAGTTTCTCGATTTTTCGGGAAATTATAGTAGCGCGGGAATTGTTACAAAGATATTTTTAATCCATCACTTGCTTACAATGGATTTCCGCAAAGTAACGCCTGAATCAATAAATTATTCAACAGTTTTGTTTGAAATTGTTTTAATTTTGTATTTCATGTAACGTTCTTTATAAATAAATAATCCATTCCTATGAGCTGGTTAACAACTCATTACTTGGAACTCAAGATAGATTCAAATCTACCTTATCTGACGTTACAATGACGAGCCTGTACCATTTTTTCTCTATATTTTTATAAGTTTCGCTACAAAGATTTCAGAAGATGTACGTATATAAGTACAGTATAGGTATCAAATCTTTTAAAACAAACTCTGAGCCTGCGGAACCCACCTGCGTTTCTGATATCCAACTATAATGGACCTATTAAAATTTTTATTTTATGTCATAAACTATTATTACATAGTACTTGAAAACGTCAAAGTTACATATAAAAAAACCATCGTAATATGATCACACTGAAATCACGAAGATTAGATTCACTTACATGCAACAAAACAAAACACAAGTAAGTGTAAGTGAGTCTAAGTGCCAGTTACGAGCCACCGCTATGTAAGAAGAACTGGCAAGAAACTCACAGGCTATGTTCGTTTAACATATCAATTGGTTAGGGGCTTAAATTACAATCTTATATTTTCTGTGACTTTATATAATGCAATATAATTAACTATATTCATGTTCTAATTAGAATAGCCTATATGAAACGGCAGTTTAATCCCAAGCATTTCTATCTGCCATACAGTCTTTATTCGAATAGTATCCCTTTGAAGACAGCTTCCGTTTAATAGTTAATTTAAATTTATTTAGGCCCAACTGCTGCATATTGCTTGGGATTTAATTGTAGAACCGCACAAAGTGGACTCTTAATGATTTGTTTATCTTTTGAAGCCTAGCGGCTGGTACAACTTGTTTATGCTTATTCCTTGTGTTTAGGTGTTTCCCTTATTCCGCAACAATATAATAAAAGTGTTGCTAGCAGTACATGGTCTATTCAACGACATAAATGCCGTGGGTACCAAACCTACGTTTAGGTGAACAATATAGTGTACACCAATATACACTCATAGGTTTTCAATTCATCCATCCTGATGTCACGATGACATTCTGAACCATTTTTTTTCTATTTCTTTGTCAACATGAAACTGTACAGATTTTCAAGAGATGTACGTAAAGATACTAATTAACTTGAATTAAACTCAGACCATTTTCTATAATCGCAGGTGTACTCCGCTGCTGATATCCATCAATAATTGACCTTTTGTCCCTTATTTTGCAACAATATAATAAAAGTGTCGCTAGCAGTACAGGTTTTATTCAACTACATAATTGCCGTGTTCGCGGGAGTACAGTGGAAATTACAGGACGCCGTCGGGGTGCAACTGCATATTGCAAGCAGGACACGTTACGACACTTGCAGCTGTAGATTAGTTTTACTTTGGAAAATCGGGTGGCGAAATGAGTTTTTGCTAACTGTGTGAAGTGACAAAATCAAATGAATGTTTTATAGTGCCTTCACATGTTGTAAATTATAGGAGTTGCCGTCGAATCTATGTTCTACGTTGGTGTTTATAGTTCCTGCATTCCGTCTTTGCAGTGGACCTCTGTACTTGAGCCTTTGTGAGCGTTACCTCATTCCAGCTAGTCTACCACTTTCGAGAATAGATAAACACTATTAAATCGACATTTTTGAAAGTAATGTTTAAGGAAATGATGTCGATAAAATGTCATTAAAGCAAAACATTAAAAGTAATGTTTTACAAAATCCTTGTCGATATAATGTCAAATTAGCTAAACAAACGTATTCACAGTACAAAATATGCACAAAACTGTCACTTACATAGGAGTAACATGTGAAAATTGAATTATGTCCTATTTTTATTTATTCGATTTAGGAGAGCTCTTAACGTGACTATAATAATAGGTAACTAAGTTAGGGATGAGTTAGGGATGCGTTAGGGTCATGTTTGGTGAAACAGTCATAAATCATTTTAATGTTAATGATATGTCAAATATGTGCCGTTGGTTAGGTACTGTGTAAATTACACCAGTCGTTGAATTTATGTTCTCTATTAATTGTTATGCTTTCCGCATAGTCCGTACAGTGTATCATTTTATGTAAGCAATTATGACAATGAATATCTCAAGGCCTAGAATTAATTTGGCAGATGTTATTTTTCTTTTTAAATGTGTAGAGTGCCCCAGTGGTCTCATTGTATACAGTCATCACGAATCGTGTGAGGACTGTACACAATGAAATCAAGAAAAAAAATAGACAATTTTGCTATTATTATTATTTATTTACAAAGCATATTGTATCACTACATAGTATAAAACAAAGTCGCCTTTTCTGTCCCTATATCCCTATGTGCGCTTAAATCTTTAAAACTACGCAACGGATTTTGATGCGGTTTTTTTCAATAGATAGAGTGATTCAAGAGGAAGGTTTATATGTATAATACATGCATAATATAGTAGTGGTACACTGTCAATTTTTGAGATTTCTAATGTGATGTCGTAAATCAACTCACTTTTTTGCGCTTATATTGCAAACGCTGGCCAAACCCTACGAGATTAGTCAAAATTATGTACTACAATATTGTACAACTTATAAAATTCTTCAAAAAAGTCCGCGATGGTATATGTCTATCTCTCAAGAATACCCCACAATAACCAATTTTATCATTTACTTTTTACTAAAAATAATGGCTTATTAACGAAGCCATTATTTTTGACATTAATTCTTATCTAAATAAACATGTTAGTAAGCTTGGACATTAGACGTAGATTAAATTTGTCTTTACATCATGTAATTCGATCAGTACTTTACAAGATATCAAACGAATAAACTTACGCTAAATCGAAAAATTATGGTTGCGGCGGTGGTAGGTATTCGCGGCCTATATAGAGACATTCTGTAATTATGTATTATACGTCACTATTCATATTAGCATACCACCCGTGGGAAGCTGGGGCGGGTCGCTAGTAACATATAAGTTAAATAAAATGTCCAACAAAACTGTTCATACAGTTTGACTGAAGGATCAATTACTATAAACTATGATTATACATTAAAAATTCATATATATGTTTTTATAATTTGAATAAATGAATTATAATTACAGAGAACGTCTATGGTAGCATATTTATTTAGTACTTTCTCAGTAAACGAATAAATTTTATTTTGTTTAATTCATCTCTAATGTCTGCAGGTAAATTGTTAATATTTTGGTAGATATTGTTGATACCTACTAGAAATAAGGTTAAGAGAATAATATCGTTCTGCTCCGTTAAAAGTTTGTGAAAATACTTTACAAACAAACAGAAGTTCATTCCTACTGTAAGTAAAAATAAATAAAGCTTTTAGTTTTTACCACAAATTGGCTGTTTGCCTAAAAAGCATTTACGAGAACCACATATGGGAGCCGGCGGAAATAAAGAAAAGAAAGACCTAAGATATATCTATAAAGATATAAGAATAAAGATTGGCAACTATAAACGGATATACATATACAATCATACCACCACGCCTGTTTCACCGAAAAGGTAAGCAGTAGCATATTATCATCTTCCCAGCCCATTAACATTCCACTACTGAGCACGTGCCTCCTCTCACATATCAAGGTGTGAGGGTATTGGGTCATACTCCACCACGCTGACCCAGTGCGGATTGGCGGAGGCAGGTATATGGCGTCCTGCTATAAGAATTTATCAAGCCGCCCATTAGGCCTCTGACATGGCTTATCGACTACCACATTTAGTAATAACCGGGACCAACGGCTTAACGTGCCTTCTGAAGCACGTAAGCGCTCGATATCAAATGCCACACAAACGGTCACCCATCTAAGGACTGACCTCTATAAACTCTGCTGTACTTCGGTGATCGTTTCCTACCTGTTTTGGTCCCCCGTAAAAGGTTGCGAGCTCACGCAGAAACTTTTTTGATCGCGAATGCTTCGTCCGTGGATCGGCAGGTTCACCTCTTGCAGGTGAGGTGGGTTTGGGTTCCTTAGGCTTTAGGCGTATGATCACTATTCACAAACACATAAATATTAATAAAGCAAACGGCCATTACAACCCGAAGATATTGTTACAGTCATGAGAAGGAGATGGCTTAAGGCCCACATAAAGAACGTCCACTAATATTATATTTCTCATCAGAACCATCTTAACTTTTTAACGGTCCACTACTGAACACGGAACTTTCACGAATCCAAGAGGGGAATTTAGGATACTTTACGACGAGAACACAATGCGGTTATATAGAAGCAGGTGTTTGCTATACTGCTTTTAGAATTCTTTAAGCTGCCTTATACCGCCGATAACAGGTATACAGGCACTAATGAAAATCCTTTTTTCGTAAATACTTACAATATTCGTACATAAAAAACAACGAACCCAGAAACATATTTCTTATTCGTGAACACAAATATTTGTCTTGTGAGGGAATCGAACTCGCGAACATAAGAGGGAGTAACCTTCGCGCCATACCTGTCAGAACGACACCACATTCCTTTTTAAGCAGTCGTGTACCAAGCAGTTTTAATCATAAAAAGGGTTAACAAAGACCTAGCGCGGGTGATAGATTACAGTTATTGTTTTTTTTACAATCAAGCTCTCGCCCGCTATGAATGGGCGCGTTAGTTTCTAAGTTTGACTTTCATAAGAGCTCTATTGAGCCAAACTTGAATAAATATATTGAGTTTGAGAATGTTCCGAAGTGAATTCATGGAATGTGCTCGTTACGAAGACGCTGATAATCGGCTCATCGCCGTGGTTTGGACAGCCTCCAACAGTCAAGAACTGCCTACAGTAATAGCACTTAGGAGCTGGAGAAAGCTTCTTGTACAAGGTGAAGTAGGAACGCTTTGTATATTATAAGGCTGACTATAGCCTAACATTCTGATTGTAAATTATTAAGTTTTATGTTTATTGTTTATTATATTGTAGGTATTGGAATATGTTGTATTTACCTGTAATTATTTGTTACATTAATTATGCCTCTGTACATGTGTTTAGTTTTAAGAAATATTGTAAACAAATGTTGGTAAATCTAATAAATAAAAAAAATAATCAAAACATACACCAAGCTTTTTAAACCAAAGGAGTTGAATAATAATAATATTTAACAAAAGAAACACATATTATCGCTGTATCATTTCTATTACATACATACATAAATTTACGCCTGTTTCCCTGAAGGCAGAGGCATATTATACGCCCACACTTCGCCAATTATATAGTTGGTCCCACGTAATAGGTGGCGAGCCTATTGCCGCTTACCGGACACTGTTATGTTCGCCGCAGCCTCGTTCGTTGATCGGCAGGTGAACCACTTGAACGCAGGTGAGGTTGGCTTGGGCACCTTTGGCCTTGGTAGGAACCCTATACACCACAAGTACATTAAAAATATCACAACCAACGCTAAAGCAATCGAAAACTGTCATTTCAGTCGTTGTTCTGCGTCTGTCTGATATATTACCTTAAGATGTCCTATGTAAGGGCGAAACACTGTCGTGTTGGATTGTGTCTAGATTTTTCGGGATATTATAGGAAATTGTCACTAATGAACGGAGTGAAAATAAACATATTGTAACTTTATTTAATTCTTTACCTTAAAAAGAGCCAACATTTTAATTATTTTATGTGTGTAAGTCACTCGGTAAGATCGATTTTGATTTACGCGGTGTTCAGATTTTGTATTTGATGTAATACATCTGTATGTTTGATGTGTGAGTTTGTTTGACTCTGGGTGCTTTGATAATGAAAGTAATTTATGGATTCACAAACGATTCTTGTTCAACAGGCTTAATGGGAATCCAAGATCCACGACTGCCGCTAAAGCAGGAAGGAAGGAAAGGTTTATGATTGAGTATGATGTTTTTTTTATACGATCTTATGATTTAACGACCTTTTTTATAAAAAATTTTTTTTTAGTCAGACTAGTTATTTAGTTTCAAGTTAAGTACTAATAAATACCTGTGTTAAATGAAAAAAAAATAACAGATAAACTTACTTATTTTTTTTGTAAATGCATACTTATTATATATTGGGAACACCCAGACAAGAACAAATAAATATGTTCATGTACACAAGGACTTGTTCTGCGTGGGAATCGAACCCACGACTTTAGGAGCGGAGTGCCGGTATACTGGCCTCCACTTCATATAGTCGTCTTAACCTTATGGTCGTCTAAACCTTATGAGTATACAGAACGATGTGGCGTAAAGCGCTAGTTTTTTTTCTCCCAAGGAGAGCGAAAGTAAAGAACAACCAACCGCTTAAAGCTATTTGTATCCCTCGACCACTTCTATATTAAAAACTTTTATGTCTCCTGGCTTGTTAGGGTCAATTGGGTCAATCTCTCTTGAAGATGAAGTTACGTGAACTCTTGATAGAAAAATGCTATTATAATGTCAAATATTATTTAAACGACTTATCAATATAAACTTTTGACTAAGTCCGACTTGTTAGGATTACTTTTAAAGCCCATAAAAATCTGATTACGTGGCATATGAAATCGCAAACTATTGTACGCCAATGAGGCAGACCACAGTTAAATCTAAACCTATACTGTAACACCTTACCTGTAATCTGTGTTCGCAATAAACGATTTGATTGATTGATTGATTGTCATATCTGACTAACTGCATTAGAAACTTATCCCAGAAAGAGTATTTTTTATTCCATCTGTGACAAGTGGCATGCATAAAATGTATTTATATGAATTGATAATTTATAAAACTAGAAATCCTACAACCGACTTATGACATTCTATAAATCAATTATGGCCAATTGATCACAGCATAAAAATTACTTGACCAAACAGATCTCTACTTAATTCACTACAAACCAATCAAATAAATGAATTTTCCTTTCATCTTACCATTTCAAACTCACATGATTAGTTTCAGCGAATCGCCGAACTGTGCCATTTCATCAGACCAATTAAAAGTTTGCGTCTGTAGGGGCACCTCTGGTACATAGAACGATTTTACAGCAAGTACTGAGCATGTGACTCTCTTGAGATGGCTTTTGGGATAATCACAAAAGGGTTCAATTGGATTTAGTTTGTCTATTCCTCTATGTGCATTATATTTACTTATGACGTTTTCAATAACTGTGTAATAGTTTATGAAATAAAAAGATTTGAACTTTTTAATTTTAAATCAATGAAGATCTGATGAATGACGTCTTAAAAACTAACACACCTGTAGCGACACCGTACAAGGGATGACCAAAGCGTAAAATATGAATGAAATCTTGAATCGCGCAAACGAAATGACTCAAGCTCGTAACTAAAATACAAAACGCTGAGCTGCGGCCCCCAGGCACATCCATCCGCTCGGTGGAAGATCTTCCCTTTGGTGGGAAGTACCATCCGCTCCCTACAGTGGTGACCCTAGTAGAAAAGCTATAAAGAGCAGTTTATCGCTCTCTCGCTCCTGAACCCTCAGCAGCCAACTCGGCATGCGTGTAAGTGTTAGGGTACGCCGGGAAGCATATTAGGTGTAGTATGGTCTGGAGAGAGAACCTACACACGCCAGTACAATTTTAACTTAATTTAAACCACAGTAAGGATTCGATAAATTTGTAAAATGTTGGGTTCTACAGTCAGTAAATAAAAAAAAACACTTGCCGTACAACGCGAATACAAGCCAAAGCTTCTCATATATTTTTTTGAATAAGACAAGAATAAACGACTAATGCCCGAACACTTATAACCTCCGTAAATCAAACGGATCACGAGCGTATGGAATACAGAAAGCTGTCTATTTCAAATAGTCTCATATTAAAACTAATTGTAAAAGATCATATTTTTCTATCCAGAAAAAATCACCGTTTGCACTAAATGATCTTATAGACTTATATTGCAAATTTATATATTCCGACACACAAAATTCTTTGTAAGTACTTGAAAGCGGAGATGAGACGAGATCTGTTATTTATAAGCAACCAATAATGTAATTACGTTATTCACACGTGTCATATCCGCCGACGCGACTCCTCTCCTCTCATCATCGCTTTGATGTTAAACCGCCCCAAGCATTGAACAATAGCAATTTAGGGAGTAGGTACGTAAAAACCGGCACTGTCACCAGCAGTAACACCTAAAGGCAGTCATAAAATGAGGGAAATAAAAATAAAAGTGTTGATAACTTTTTGCTTTTAAGAACACGATAAAAACGGGCAGCTCGTTCAAAGAGACATTACCTATTCTTGGATTTTATGTTACAAACACTTACACAAACATCGTCATCTATTTGGATATATCTAAGTAGCAAAGGTATGTATGTGTGTTTGTTATCAATCGACGCTTCAGCCGCTGAAGGGACTGTCATTTAAAGATTGTAAAACTCCCTGACAAGCACATCGGAGGATGGTTTAGGGTGTATTTTAGATTTTAGCTTTTTTTCAGATCTTCGTAGGAGGCCTACGAAGGTGCCCATATTTATAGTTATTCGAATACGTAATCGGATTAGACATGTAAATCTGGTGAATCTACTAAGATTAGTTCCATCAAACATTTGCGGCAGGAGAAGAAGTGCCAGCTGAACAGATGACCTCCCGCTGCAATCTGGCACAAACTGGATACGTGTGGCAGCAGACTGGATGCGTGTGACAGAGAGGAGGCCTATGTCCACAGACAGACGCTTCAATAGCCGTAAGCAGCTATGCTTAATATCTTAAAGCATAATAGTAAAATATAAGTAAGTATGTTTCATGTAAGTACATCTAGGAATTGTTAATTTAATTTATATTACACGTGAACTATTACATTGGTTTTTACACTTCTTATATATTACTTAATCTGTTATAGTATTGTTATGTTGAAGCTTTTATATTTGTTAAGCTTAAAGTTGTGTCTTAATATAAGGATAAACAAAATGTGTTTTTTAGTATTTAGTTTCCCATATCTTGTAATTTTTTAGTATATAAATGTCGTGGCAACTTGTAATGGATAATGCACTATTGTTTGAGCCATTAACTTTTGTGTATGATCCTTGTCTTTGTGTGAGTTTTGTAAGTTGTCCTATTTATAAATAAATAAATATAACTAATAAATAAAAAACTGGCATAATCACACGAAAAGTTGGGAAGCAAACCCAAAAAATTCACGAGTTGTGCAATGCTCTACAACATGTGTCAATAGGTATCAAGTAATTTAGCGATAAATTGGAGGAATTTGTCAGCCGATCGGCACCCGTCGCAGTATGCCGCTCATCTCGCCCTGCATTTGTCATCGCGTTCTCATAAATTCACTGACGATACGGAATTATTGATGACACAGTTTTGCTTATGTATCGATTCGCTTTTGCAGATATTGCTAATGCTATTCGCTTATAAATTGCCGACCATGCCGTATTAACTATGTATTATGTAAGATTTGTCTGTGTAATTTTTTTTTTTTGGTGTTGTTTTATTCTTTTTGATGCCTCTGTAACTTTTGGCTTTACAGTGATAAATACGTTTAAAAAACCATATCATTGTTTTTTTTCCTTTTAGTTTTATTTCGAGTTATCTCTCGAGTACTCGGAATAAACGAATATGACATTCAATGCCTTATACAAGTATGGTTTTTAGTTTTTGAAAAAGTAACAATTGCAAAACATGTTACAGTTAACTCTCAATGGTCTCATGTAAACATATTGCCACACATAACAAGACAGCATATTGAAAAACGATAAAATTTTGCAAATTTATCAAGTGCCATGTCTACCTAATGTGAGATTGTCGCATTGAGGCACGATGTAGTGGTAGTACTTGTACAGAACAGTTTAACTTTAATTTCAAGAGCTGTTTAGTACTGAAAACTTTAATGCGAGAAAATTTGCTATTCAACGTCAGTTGTTAATTCGCGACGGTTCACTAAATTGGTTAAAGAAGAATTCAAGCAGACAATTGAAAATGAATTAATAGGCAAATGCAAATTCCAAAGAGTTTGCTATCAATGAGATGAGCACAATAAAAAAACAATTGAAGTCTGGCAGAAATTATTCACAACCACCGGAAAGCTTTATTCGGATAATAAGGCAATTCCTTTTTATCCGAACCCAAACTGGCGAGCAAACTCTTTATTTTTGAAACAAAGGGCCAGTTAAAAATGTCCGTTTTGAGTGGTGTTTGGGTTTGGCCTATATTTGAAGCTCCGTTGGGGTCAAATGTAGGATTTCCCGTTAGGCAATGTTAGCATTCAGTTTTGTAGCATTTCGTAATGATGATTAGATTAAAAGCAAGTTAAAAAAGTTCACATGTAAATTTTATTTATTAAATTCATCATCTCAGACCATTAACGGATAGGCGGAGGCAGGTGTATGGCGTCCTGCTGTTAAAATTTTTCAAGCCGCCCAATTAGGCCTCTAACATGGCTTAACGACTACCACATTTAGTGATAACCGGGACCAACGGCTTAACGTGACTTCTGAAGCACGGAAGCGCTCGATATCAAATGCCACACAAACGGACACCCATCCAAGGACTGACCTCTGTAAACTCTGCTTTACTTCGGTGATCGTTTCAGACCACCGAGCATACGAGCGCTTTATTAAATTCAATTTGAATAAAAATAACAATAATAACAAATTTATTTTCGTATACTAAACTTGACTTGGATAAGTTTACAAAAGTGCTGAATTACTAATTATAATGTAGTTTTGTGGAAGATTGGACCCTGAGACTAAGCGTATAGACTTGATATTTTTTGACCAGATAATGATATTGGAAACAATCACCGAATTTTAAAGCTCTTACATGGATCAATCCTTGGATAGGTTTAATGATTAGCTAAGCTTAACTTAGCTTCTACGTAGACCAGTTCTTGGATAGGTGACCGTGTCTAGGGCATTTGATTTTTTTTTAACCCCTGGCTTGCTTGACCTAGTAAAGATTAAATAGTGAGTCTATAAGTGTAGTTTTGAGTATCCCTTAAACATATAAATTGGGAATGAAAATAAAGATGATGGCACCTTTTATCCCTGAATCAATACAATCATCTTCATTTCTTCTTTGCCTTCAGGTATGTGAGATCAATACCAAAAGTACCCTTGTATAAAAGAGCGCGTCTATAATTTTACTCTAAAACGAACATAAAGTAAATAACTTAGAGAATTTCCGTCTTGGTCTCCCGAGATGCTGAACTTAAATTACTTTCAAAGCCAGGCTTCAGTTATATACATTATTGATTAATTATTTCAGAATTATGTATGTAACCCAAATTCGCTGCGAATTTAGCCCGAGACGTGAAATTAGAAGCGTTTATACCATAACACCGGCAACAGACAGAATTTTGTACGACATTTTGTGATTTTCATTATAAGTAAAAATCTTTTGAGTACAATTTTAACACTAGTAGTTATATATTTTTATAAATATAATATAATAATTAATAATATCAAATAATATAATATATCAAATTTTGTTATATTACGCTAAAAATACTATTATGTCGTTATACATATTTGCATACATTTAAAAAAACAACAGACCAAAAAACATTGTGTATTACACAACTACTGGTCTGGGGTGGTATTGATTCCACGACTTTAGGAGCAGACTGGAGGTCCATATACTGTATTCGAAGCCAATCGATCGTTAGTCTATTAGTAGGTGATTAGCTTTAACCTGATTTGAGTTTCTTGTAGGTACTGATTAAACTTTGGTACCTACCTAATATTAAGAACATCGGTATATTTTATTGTCTTTAATTTCATTCCATATATACATACATTCACGCCTGTTTCCCCGAAGGGGTAGGGAGAGGCATATTATTCGCCTACACTTCGCCAGTTATATAGTTGGTCCCACGTAATAGGTGGCGAACCTATTGCCGCTTACCGGGAACTGTTATGATCGCCAGAGCCTCGTCCGTTGATCGGCATGTGTACCACTTGCAGGTGAGGTTGGCTTGGGCTCCTCAGGTCTTGGTAGGCACCTTATGCACCCTATATATATTTCATTCTAAAGTGGCTTATAATTTTAGTACTTGTCACCTTAACTATAACACTAGTTCAATAAGTTGCATCCTTATTGGACTAGCAATTTGAATGCAATTTTGAATTTTGGCAAGACAAAATGTTCAGCTACTTTTAAACCCAATCGTATTAAACGTAAAACAAACACTTTCCAATTTGAGGGTGTAATATTGGTTTAAGGGATATAACGCGGTCGCGCAACCAATACAAAAGCAATTTGGGAGGCACATTTTCCAAATACATGTCATTATCCGACAGTTTATATAACACTTAGTAAAAACCGATCAAGTTCGATTACCTGAAGGGTAGGTACCTAACTATTTGTACGAGCATGGACTGTAAAAATCACGTATACTTAATAGCTTCCGATCGAGATTTTGCCCCCGATATCGTGTCATGTGAGTGTGTGTTATTAAAAAGTTGTCTATGTCCTTCCCTCTAAATTAAGCTATGTCTGTATGAAACCTCAAAACTGTATCAAGGGGTTTCTGCGTATAGGTATATATAGAAAGAAAAAATTAACAAATTCACTTATCCATGAATTGCATTAACCTTTTAAACGGTTTACTTAATATCACTTGTCGTGCCCCCAGCGCCAGGCACAGTAAAACGAAAAATAAATACCTACAACTAACAGAGAGGTTCAGTAGAATATCGATCTTTCTTCTTCTACTCTTGAATACTGTAGGCATACCATACTCAGGTCATAGAGCCCTAGATTTCAAGTATACTGGCTCCCACATAAACATTGCCGGTACACAGCCGTAACTGTTATGCGGCAGATTTTACCTGTAAGGGAGGTACCAACCAGACCCAATGCGGGAATCGAACCCACGACGTTCTTCGCGTTTTATACCAGAGTGGTGCTAGACATCAATACACTTTTTTTAAATACTATCAGTAATTTATTGTAAGTCTTATAATTAAGAAACTTAAGTGTAATCAATTAATTTAATTTATCAAGTAATGAACACTTTTTTACGTAATACAGAGCTATCAAACAAAAAAGCAGATTTAAGCGTAAAATCCGTCCTTGGCGAAATGGGTACGAAAATATTTGGCGGATTAATCCGTTCGTGGCGGTTAAAGGGTTAAAGGCTAAACCAAGGGGCCGCCTTGGTCATCAACAGATAAAAAAGGAACACCATATCAGAATGTCGCCTTCGACCAGAGGAGGAGGGCCAGAGGAATGTAAAGGAACTGCACCAGCAGAAACATTAAAAAAGGGATGAGTCTTGCAGGTAACCTATGGAGTCTCCATCTAATCTATCTTTATATCTTTTTTTTCTAACGATTGCTTCAATTATTTAGTTCCAAGATAAATATCATTAAACACTCGTGTTATGGATACTAAGTAACGGATAAACATAAACACTTACTTAAATACTTTTCTTTTGTAAGTACATACTTAATACACATAGGAAGACACCCAGACCAGAACAAATATTTATGTTTATGCACACAAAGATAAATCAAGTGTGGAAATAGAACCCACGATTCAGGAGCGGAATGCAGGTGTACTTCACGTCATATCAGTCGTCTATGTAATGTGACATGCAGTAAGCGAATTGATTTGAAGCTATCAACCCAACCCAACACAGTCCTTAGTAAACTCTATATTACTGTTTACACACATTTAAAAGTATTAAGGCTGCGCAAAGTTCGTGTCAAGTCTCCACGCTGCATGTCGCATTAGCGTCTAGTATTATTAGTACTACTAACTTAATATGTATGTTAAATTTAGAGTATGAAATAATTCAATGTACAAAATGTGATTTGTACAAGTTCACAAGTACAAACATTTACGAAACCGATTACATGTTTATAGTTATCCATAATGTTGAAATGAGTATCCCTCCCAAGGTTTCATAGGAACTAAAGTGTTATAAATGCTCGATATCGTCTCGACGCAATAACTACTTTACGACGCTATAAAGACAACATTACGTTATCTAACAGAAAATAGAGGCGACGACAAGATTTTTACAACCGCGTGCGAAATGCTTGAGTTATAAAAGATTATATTTTGCTCGCAGGAAATGATTTTGCTCGAAGTCGCCAGTAGTCACTCATGCTAGGGATGTTTACCTACATAACACTTATATCTACTTTGATGCCTATAGTTTGTGTCGTTTTAAAAATAATTAAGTATAATAAACTATCTTCCCCATCAGGATTTGCTTGAAGTGACCTATATAATTATTATGAAATATGTAAAAATCCTTTCTTATGCCATTAATAATATGAAAAGCACAACTACTTGACAACCGATATAGCTTAGAGGTCAGTACTCAGTATACCTCACCATCATATCCTAGCATTATCCCGGTTGCCCTATACTGAAGCGTAGGGCCCAGGGTCTGCCCACTGGTATAGGTCACGGGGGCGCTTTTTCTTACATAACTTTTTAACTCCTAACATCGAAAGTCCGAAAATATGTTTCATACAATTTTATTTCATAATGATCACTCTTCATAATTTTTATTTCAATAAATATTAAAACGCCAAATGAATCGACTTCATAATTTTATTGTTCATATATTTATTTGTACTCATTTTTGCTTTCATATATTTCTTAATCAGAAGTGCTATTTATCCTATACATCAAAAATCATACTGTTAATAAAATGCTCCCAGAAGGTGGGTTAGGTTAGGTTAGAACTACGACCTTTACAGAACCAAAATGCTCCCAGAAGGTGGGTGAGGTTAGGTTAGAACTGCGACCTTCACTCTCTTATGAAGAAAACTATTCTGAATTAAAAAAATATTAATTAAACACCTTCTTAATGAAAACATTATGAAATAAAAAAATATGATGACGGGGTGTTATGAGTTCCGATTATAGGAATATTAATGTATGAACATAAAGTTTATAAAGAAAAAAATTATGAAGAGTGATTATTATGAACTCCAATTCGTAGTAAAGTCGTAAATATGAATACAAATTTTATGAGAGCCGATATGGACCCATAGGTCACAGGCATCTGTGCCTCTGGGTCAGTATACCTGCACTCCGCTGTTGAGGTCATGGAGTCAAGCGGAAGTCCAAAAAAAGAACACCCTTAATGATATACAAATCACCCCTATATAATATGTTCCGCGATTTTTTACAGCTTACTAGTTATGAAATTGTTTCTCTGCTTCTTCGTGAATTATGACTAAAATTTTTGGGGCCTATTACAAAACAAGATCTAAAGTTAAGCCAGGTTCTAAGCTAATGCTGTCACTTTTATTTAAAAAATGAAGACAGTAACAGCACTAGTTTTAACTTTAGATCTTGATTTGTAGTAAGGCCCTTTAACTTAAAATTAAAAAATAAAACAGGAGACTTATGGCTATAAAGAAAACTCAAAAACTTTTTCAGACTTTTAATTTCAATAGATACAAAAAAGGCATACTTAAAGATCTAGTTTGGCCAATATCAGGTAGAAAATTCTTAAGATTGCTATTTCTTGTTCATTTATTTTATTTGGTGGTGCTACCTAAAAGCAGTCTTACTTCATCGACCCTTATACCCACTACGTCCCTAGGTTACGAGATCATAAAACCATTTTGCAGCCATATTACTGAGGCGATTAGAAAATATAACAGAAGAATGTTCTATGATGAGTCAGCGATGTCCCAAGCAGTCGTTAGCCGTAATGCTCGTGCGAAGTTCCGATATTGGTTATTTACCAAAATTATTCCTGAAATAAAAATGATAGGTTCTACAAGTGCGCTTACTGGAAGTGTTATTACTTACTTTAAATAAATTATTAAAATTTACAAGTTCATAAACTATTCAATGCTTTTACTATTAAGTACCATTAATTTCGAATATATATAATTAATACTTTAATAAAAGCGAATACTAGAAGCCTGCATATGTTAATTTAGTCCTTTGGTTTATCTCACCTGGTCCGTCATAATTATCACGTTTTTGAGTCATATATTGCTTAGTCAATTGATTTCCAATAAAAAAATTATTGCCTTTCCCTGTAACCTGCTCTTAAATTCATCCTCATCATTTCAGCTCATTAACGCCAGACTGCTAAGCACAGGCATGGATAGATGGATTTACTCTAAATTCTCTGTGTCAAAAAAGAAACGCAATATTCTAAAACGAAAATGTTAAATGCTAAAAGTTAAGTCACCCTATTCTACCATAGAAAATGAAAAACAAAAAGCATTTAGTTCGCCTCTTGTACATTTTAATTTTAATTTGTGCGATAAAGTTTAAATAAATAAATAAATCCTTGCCTGCGAAGCATTTTGTCTTATCTCAAAATATAATCTCAAATAGATATCTTAATATTTTTGAACTACCAGCACAAATACGGAATAAATCATAAGTGGATATTAAAATTGAGGTTTCTGTGACTAAGCAATTAAATAAATTTGTACTATTTATGTGTAATGTAAACCAATGTATCATGTGTCACGGAATAAATTATTTTCTTTCTTTCTTTTTTTCTAATGCCATTATTATATATACTTCCTATATTATACTTCTATATACAACAGCCATAAACGTCTTAAAATACAGTCAACGCATATAGTGCTTTGGACCATGTAGTAATCTCATTCAACACAATCAGGGCATTCATGGCAATGAATTGGTTAAGATATTTTTTATGTAAAAAACACAAGGGTATTTTAATAAAAATATTTATTATTTTAAAAAGTCCTTAACACATCAATAAATATCTACAGGTGGTGGACGCCCGAACAGCAACTTCCATGACACAGGTTGCACCATCTGAGATGATAAATCTTTACTTTCAGAAAATATTGGGAGTAAGCTTGCCAAATAGTGAATCATCTCATAAGCATCTGGAATATTGTTTCCTTCAGAACAATATTTATACAACATCAAAGTTGGTAATGACTCTTGTGCACAAATTTCATACAATAACGAAGCAAATCCTCCTCCATAAATCTTCAAGATAGTGTCTTCCAATTCATGAGCAGTCCATTTCATTTCTTTAATTTTATTTATGTGTGTGTAGCTTTCGTTAACGACATATCTGAACGGCGATGTGGAAACATGTTTCTTTTCATGTGCGTAGCTGCTAGTTAAAATTACTATGTCCGTAATGTTCTTTGCTTTGAACTTCTTTATTAATTCTTCTAAAAATTCTCTAGCATGTTTATGCATAAGTGGGGACCTAATTTGTAAAACTACAACTTTCTCAATAACACTTTTGTAAGCTTCGCAGCTGTTTAACAACTGAGATGAGTTCAAGTCATACGGATCATAACCTAGCACCGGAATGAGTGCAGTGGTATAAACAGAAGCAATTTTTACCATATTTAAGGATGATATGAGCAAGTCGCAAGAGAGTTGTCCAACATTTCCTACAGCAACACTGGGAATCACAAGAGTGTATCCTTTTAGATCACTATCATCAAAATTTTTCCAAATACTGGTGATCGACATTTTCAGGTTTAATTTGGTATGTGTGAATCTGTATTGTTTTAATATATTTAATTTAGAATTAGAACTAGATTTAGTTCTGGCTAAATCAAAATTATAAATAAAATAAAACAAAAAGTCTACAGACAGTTAAATAAAATCCAAACAAACATCACATATTTTTTTGACAGTCATCATTGCCAGAGAAGAGTAACACATAATGTGAAGGATGATATTTTCGACATTGACAGCTGCGAAATGCACAGAGAATAAAAAAAAGTCCCACGTCCCGTCTCTCGCGGCCAAACTAGGAACTTCAATATACGTCATAACCATGTTGTCGTAGTCAGGTCAGGTATTCATTCATTATATAAGAAGTATGAAAGGAATTACAGGTTTAATTAGACAAATGAAGATTGTAACTAACCAATCGATAATTTACAAGAGCATAGCCTGTGAGTTCTCGGAACTGGCTGGCACTTAGATTCAATTACACTTAAATATTTTATGGTTTTTTAATTGTTTGGTTGCAAGTGAATCTAAGCTTCGTGATTTCATTATAATTATATTTTGATTGTTTTTTTATTTTTTTATAATTTTGACGTTTTTAAGTACTATGTAATAGTTGATCAAATAAAAAGTTTTGAATTTTTATCCAGTTGTTTTCAAGTCTAGAGTAATGAATATGAAAGAGATACTTCATACTCGAAGCGCTCGGAGCTTTGCGGTCTTCGGTGGTCAGAAACGATCACCAAAGTACAGCAGAGTTTACAGAGGTCAGTCCTTGGATGGGTGACCGTTTGTGTGGCATTTGATATCGAGCGCTTCCGTGCTTCGGAACGCACGCTAAGCCGTTGGTCCCGGTTATCACTAAATGTGGTAGACGTTAAGCCGTGTTTGAGGCCTCATGGGCGGCTTGAAAAATTCTAACAGCAGGACGCTATACACCTGCCTCCGCCAATCCGCACTGGGTCAGAGTGAGGGTATTGACCCTCACACCTTGATATGTGTGAGGAGGCTTGTGCTCAGTAGTGGGACGTTAATGGGCTGTGATGATAATGACTTCATACTTCTTATAGTGAAGTGAATGACTTTTAATTTGGCCAATACTTATTTGTTTTATTATTTATGCTCGTTATTAAAATTTCATTACATATTTTTTCAAAATTCAAATTCATTTATTCAAGAGCTTTTATGAACGTCAAAACTTAAAAACTAGCGCGCCCATTCACTGCGGGCGGGAGCTTGATCGTAAAAGAACGATTTTAAATTATTAGAATAGAAAACTGTTGATTGAGGAAAATTAGTTGAAACAGTCATGTTCAAATTGAGAATTTATTAATGATATTACATTACATAGAAAACTATTGTTATAGTAGTGCACCTCGTTCAAAGTTTTGACATAAAAACAGGAAGTTAATTTTAAAAAATGCCAAGTTCCTGAAATTTAAGCTATGTTCTTGTTAAGCCTCATTTTGTTTATTCAACTTGTCCAGATTTTGCGTCAACTGTTGGTTGAAATCGTCTTGAATAATATCATCTTCCCAGTCATCCTCCCAGACTGATACGTCTTCATCAGCAGCATCCTCCGTTCCCCAGTTATCCGCGGTAAATTCTTCGAACTCATCGTCTTCTTCGAGCAAGCCCAGATGAACTTTCAGTTTACCACTCATTTTCAGTGTTTAATAAGCTTTACTGGAAATATAACAAACAGTATTTTTTAGAGGCAAAATTTAATCGCTGTTGCGTAAAAACCTTACAGTCTAGCATTTCATAACTATGTCAATTGGACTTCTTGGCGGGAAAGTGAAGCGTCTTGTCTGCAGTTTTGTTTAATCTGAAACCTGTAATATTTTAAACATTAATAACGGTGGATTATTAACCGTTCAGTGTTTGTGAACGTACATGAGTGTTGGTAAATGTAAAGAAAACAGTGCAATATCACTTTTCAGATTCTCAAAAAGTTCATGTGAGATCACAGTATAGTCCCACATCTTTTCTGAGGACTCAAAGAGTTTAGGGGAGGGGGGGCAACTCATTTATCATCTTTTTTTTTTCTTCTTTTCTTCTTTATTTTGGCTTGCACGGCTTGTGCGTATGCCACGACGGTGTTTAAAGGTTGGGATAAGGGTTAAGGTTCATGAAAAATACGAGAAAATTACAATACAAAAGGAGCAATAGGACCAGGATTCAAGGGATAACAATAAATAAGGATATGATTTTTGGATATTTCTATAATAAGTGATCAATGAGATGAAATGTATACAATGAGTGGAACATTTATAATGATGATATATAAAATGTATTAGGCTATAATTTAATATTATTTTTTTGAATAAAATCCGTTATTAGTCTATAAATGTCATATTCCATGGAGTATAAAAGACAAGGCATCGATGTTGGCAATGAGACACCTAAGGTAATCAGATTATTTAAAAAATATGTGCAGTCGTGAGATAGGCAATTAAAGAAAATATGATTGAGATCACCTACTCCATTACCACAGCTGCAGTCGCTACTGTCAACAATATTTATGCGAGCTAAATGGGAAGGTGTACAAACATGGCCTAGGCGCATTCTAATAAGAATAGTTGTGCCCACTTTATCAAATCTCATTGAAGAAAACCAAGGTTTTTTTGAAATTTGGGGCTGAATTTTCGAGTAATTTCTTCCTTTCTGTTCTTTACTGATGCTCCAAACTTCTTCCCAAGAATGATACATCTGGTCTCTTGGAAAGGAAACAATATCTTGAACCATGTTTTCATAAGGAAATTTATCACCACAGGTCACGGCCTCGTGGGCTAACTTATCCGCAAAATCATTACCAGGAATATTCTGATGGCTAGGGATCCACGCAAATTCAACCTGTAGGCCTCTAGAATAACACTTTTCCAACAAAGTTCTACATTCCATAATGACTGAATTGTTAGAATTTGTTTTAAACGGGAACTTTACTAAAGACTGAAGTGCGCTCTTAGAATCAGAGAAAATTATAGTTTGTTTAAGATTTGCGAGAAGAGTATATTCTAATGATTTTAAAAGACCGAAGCACTCCCCGGTGTGCACCGAACTTTCGGGAGGAAGTTTAACTTTCTGTACTATTTTAAATTGCTGATGGTACACTCCGACACCAACGCAATCCATTGAAGACTGTTTAGAGGCATCGCTAAATATATAATGCCAGCCAGGCCAGAATTGCTCTATTTGTGTGTAGAAAGACACAGCTGAACATTCATTTTTTTTAAAATCTAAATCAAATTTTACAGTAGGTAAAAGAATAAGTGCATTATAATTAGTACCAAAAATAGGGAGATATTGAGAACTATGGGTGGGCGCTTGGAGGGAAGTAAATTTACGAAAGCTAATTATTAAACAAGGGCTGTTTTTATGTCGCCAGTAAGGCGCATTTTCAATATTTTCAGATAAAGTTTGCAACATTTTACGAAGAGGGTGTTTTGAAAATTGAAAAGCTCGAAATAAATACTTGTCACATAAATATTGGCGTCGTAAATTCAAAGGCGGTTCTGAACATTCCACCTGTAGTGCATTAATTGGGCTAGAACGCATCGCTCCCGTCACTATTCGCAAAGCTTTAGACTGAATGTTATTTAATTTTTTTAACCCAGCTGAACTACAGGGCTCCAGAAAATAACTTCCATAATCTAACACACTACGAACAAGGGCATTATATAACAGTCTTAATGTAGATGGATGAGCGCCCCACCATACACCTGTCAAACATCTTAATATGTTTAAATTTCGTTCACATTTATTAACAATAGCATTGCAGTGAGGAAGACCAGTTAATTTGTTATCTAAAATAATGCCGAGAAATTTTACTTCTTTACATTGAGGAATGAAAACTGAGTTATATGATATCACTATAGGATAAGGGGTGCGCATTTTAGAAAATAAAACTGTTGAACTTTTTGAAACAGATAATTCAAGTGAATTATAGTCAAGCCATATCTTGAGGTTCTCAAGAGAAACTGTTATGGAGTTTATTAAGTTTTCAACTGATCGGCCAGCTTTGTAAAATACTAAGTCATCAGCGTATTGTAAAACCTTAATATAACCTGGAAGAGAGTCTACCAGGTCATAAGTATAAATATTGTAAATCAATGGTGATAAAACTGATCCTTGCGGAAGACCTTTCCATACAGTTCGACGAACAGTTGAGTTATCGCAGTTTACCTGTATGGATCTTTCTGAGATAAGGTTTATGATAAAATTGGATAATATTAGTGGGACTTTTAATTTGATAAATTTTTCCTTTAATATAGTTATATCAACATTATCGTATGCAGAATGAATATCTAAAAATGCCGCAAGTAAGGATTCATTTTTAGAAAAAGCTAATCTAATGTCAGTAATAAAAATACCCAAGTTGTCCATGGTGCTTTTGGCTTTCCTAAATCCGTACTGGCTAGTATGTAGCAAACCTTGGTTTTCTACGTACCATTCCAGTCTATTTTTTACTAAATGTTCCGTTAGTTTACAAAGAATTGAAGTTAAAGCTATGGGACGATAAGACCTTGGGTCTGAAGATTCTTTATTATGTTTTAGTATGGGAATAACTTCCTGAATTTTCCAAGAGGGTGGAATTTCACCTGAAATCATTATTTTATTTACAATGTTCAAAAAGTATATAAGACTAGGATCACTAAGATTAATAAAAAAAGAATATGGAATTCCATCTATTCCAGGCGCAGAGTCTTTAACGTAACTCAAGACGCCTTTTAGCTCTTGGAGACTGAAAGGGGAATTAAGGTGGGAAAGAGTTTCATTCGGGGATATGGAACAAGGCGTAATAATATTTAGAGGGGCTGAAGGTGGTGCCAAATTATCCATCAAAATCTCTGTAAAGCTCTCAGGCAGAATATGGGGGTTTGTTTCTCTGTAAGCAGACCTGTAACGACGTATGTTACGCCAGACAGTGGAGGAAGGCACGTCGGGTGATAAAGACTCACAGAAAGATTTCCATCCTTCCCATTTTTTTTGTTTAAATAGTTTTCGAGTTTTTTTTGTAGCTTCACAAAGGTTATCAAAATTTTCTGTGGTGGAATAATTTTTGTATAAATTTTCAGCCAATTTGCGTTCTTTGATAGAGGCGGAACATTCAGAGTCCCACCAAGGTGGAGAGGGAATTTTTCTGTGATAATTACTTTTAACAGGAAAAACTCTTTCGGCAACTCTAATCAGAAGTGAGGCAAGAGCATCTGCACATTCAGTCTGGTTGTCAAATTGTGGGAGTAATATTATTTCTTCGTCGACTAACGTACGGTATAATGACCAATTTGTGTTATTATTTGATATCCTAAACTTTAATCTAGGAGGACGGGGTGTGTATGGTTTGGTGAAATTAGAGGGAAATGTAATAATTATAGGATAATGGTCGCTGCCAAGAGTTGAAGAAAAAACGGCCCATGTTAATGTGGATGCTAAATTCGGCGAACATAAGGATAAATCAGGGGCGCTTAGTCCTTCATAGGGTTGAGAACGGCGAGTAGCTTCCCCATTGTTTAAAATGCATAAATTAACACTATCCGCCATGTCAATTATTCTCGACCCAAAACTATTTGAAGAGGAACTGCCCCAAGATTGATGTTGAGCATTAAAATCTCCCATCAATATATAAGGTTTTGGGAGTTGAAGGAGAATATGTTCCACTTCATCATATATAACAGACGAAGGATGAGGAATATAAACTGACACAAAACATATATTATGAATTGATACAGCTATAATGGAAAAATCAATATTATGACTTGGTAAGGGGACATGTGAATATGGAACCGAGCTGCTTATAAGTAATGCAACTCCACCATGTCCATCACTTCTATCTTCTCTAACACAAGAGTAATTAGATACTTTGAAATTAAAACTTGGCCGAAGCCAGGTCTCTTGTAAGGCAATTAGAAAAGGATTAAATTTATTTATCAAGTATAAAAGTTCAGATTTTTTACTATTAACACTACGACAATTCCACTGGACTATTATTGAATGACTGTCCATTAAAATCGTTTTTATTTAAATTATCTTTATTAAGAGTGGCAGCGTTGGACGGTTCAGACAAAGTCTGATTATTAGTAAGTAGATTCAATAATGCTATGATTAATTCTCTAGTTGTCATATGGGGAATATTATTTTTAAATACAGTACCAACTGAGGGAAGGGGAATATCATATTCACTAGTTAATAAAGCATGTGTTTCTCTGTCATAACCCTTGCCAAGTGATGGCAGTTGTCTGGGCTTTGAAAATACAGTTTTTTTATGTGATGATTTATTTGGCATAGTTTCTGATAATGAAATGAAAGATTTTTGGTTTTGCATTATTTTCTGTGAAGAAGCAAAGGAGTTTTTGGGAGTGTAAAGAACATCAGCATAGGACTTTGATACAGGAGGGTGTAGTTTAAGGGCTTCAGCATATGAGATGCAGCTTTTTGCCATAGTTTCTTTGACTGCTTTTTGTCTTGCAAATTCTGGGCACTTATGGCTAGTTGCATAGTGAGGTCCAGAACATAAACAGCAAATTAAATCATCTTCATCAATGGAGCATTTGTCAGCACTATGACCTTGACCACACTTATAACAGCGAGGGGTGGATCTACATTGACTTTTTACATGCCCATATCTGCAGCAATTGAAACATTGTATAGTTGGGTATATATATAAATCAACTGGCAAAGAATTATAACACAGAAACACACGTTTAGGCAGAACTTGGCCATCAAATGTGAGAACAACAGTCTCAATCGGTGTATATGTTGGTTTACCATCTACCATATTTTTCCTATTAATTCTACGGACTTTTATAATTTTTCCACAACCTATTGGTACAGAAATGTTTTCAAGCACAACATCATCTGCCCAATCAGCCGGTACTCCTCTTACAACTCCCATTCGGGTTATATTAAAATTAGGAATAAATGCCTTATAGAAAAATCTTTTTAAGGCTTCACTTTCTAAGAAAGCATTGGCATCTTCAAATTTATTAAATGAAATACACAGTTTATTTCTACCTATTTTTTTTAGGCTGCCATTTACAATATTTTTGAAAGAATGTTTCTTTAAAAAATGTCCGAAAGCAACTGGGTGAATATTTATATTTTCTGAAACTGATTGTTCTTTCTGAATGTGAATTAAAAATGGAGACACATCAGTTGACTCATAATGAGTCCTACCAATATGTACCGGTGATTGAACAGATGGCTGTGTTGATTCTAGGACTGCAGGTGGCAATGGAGCAAGAAATTCTTCAGATTTTGAATTTTTTTCTGCTTTATTTTTTTCATTTATTTCACAATTGCATGAAGATTCTGTAGATGTTTTATTATGTTTACGCTTCTTTTTATTACATAACCTACATTTTTTGTGTGCAGAAACTCTTTTTCGGCTAGATTTTACATTGTCTTGTGAAGCTGAACAGTCAGTATCTATATGTGACCCTTCGGTGTCCATCTCCGATCCATCATGCCCATGACCAATGGTTATAACATTAGACACCTGAGGGCCTGAGCCCCCAGGGTCTTCGGGGTCAAACATAGACCCACTAGAAAAAGAAAATAACTCACCAGTTTCAGGAACAATTTATATGTAAAATGAAATAAACAAATACGTAAGAATAAAATAACAGTAATCTGGCCTTATTACATTCACTTAAAAAATAAATAAAAGTTATGAAAATTTTAAGTTGACCGCGAAGTTTACCCTTTCCCGCGCTTTCCATTTATCATCTTTAGCACCACTCATTCTCATTTTCTTTATTTTAAATAATGGCTTCGTGCGTCTAGCACATTTAGCCAGTGTCAAGTAAGTGATATATTAATAACATATAATTCATAGTAAATGAGAATAAGTGATGATAAATGGTAAATGAGATACCCTCCCATAAGCCCCTTGAGTCCTCAGTAAAGATGTGGGACTATACTGAGATCTCACATGGACTCCTTGAGAGAAAATTTGAAAAGTGATGTTGCACTGTTTTGTTTGATTTACCAACACTCATGTATGTTCACAAACACTTAACGGTTAATAATCCACCGTTATTACACATTAATGTTAGAAATATCACAAATTTTAGAAAATAAAACAAAACTGCAGACATGACGCTTCACTTTCCCGCCAAGAAGTCCTCATTCTCATTTACTACTATTTATATATTTTTCTAATAGATCCAACCGTTTATTTTCTCTTTGACAGATCTAATTTGACAGTAATAGTGTTGTGGTCAAGTGATTATAGTGGACACGATATCGATTCATTTTTCTATCGAATCTGTGCGGAAAGCTGGCAATATGTAATTCGAAAAATACAAGAAACGATAATGGCAGATTGGGATAAACACGTGGCGGTTATATATTATAATCAACAATTAATTAAAAATGTCGGCGATAGCTCGAGTGACAACGACAATGAATCTGATTTTGATTAATATATAAACAAAAGTCACAATAATTGTTTCATATCATTTCATACCAATCTATATTTATACTACATTAACATTCTACATTACACCCGTGTAAAAATTGTTAATATTTAAACAATATCGATATCTCAATCGTAATATCACTATGTTGATAGCCATAGAACGTAATTTTTAAAAACGTTTGTTATTTTATGTCATTTATAAAAAAAACGACTGCACTTATGGACTCAATTTGTCAAAGATGATTATTATAGATCAAGGAGCAAACTTAGGCCGTTGTCATATTTTTAAAATCTCTTACCTGACACTGGCTGAATGTGCTAAGCCCACAAAGCCATTATTAAAAAGAAAAATATATTATGTCAAATTTGTCTTTTTTTTCTCACCTGTAAACACCATCTACTATTTTATAAATCAATACGTTTTCGTCATTTAGCCGTCACAATTCAGGGTACCATTTATGCCACTTTTCTGCACCCATATACGTTGTCGAAGAAGTTATGTCTAAAAATACACCTTAAATACACTTAAAAACTCGAATTTAGAGCAGATTTAGAAATTGAAACACTGGTCGCAATATGTCTTTCCCACTCATGCAATATTATATAATGTTGCCATTATTCTTGTATTTTTTTTGGATCTTCGTTTAGAAGCGGGAATCGGGATGAATGTGGGCCGTGGGCTTATGTTATTTATTCCATTGATATGAGCGTACATTTTCAAATAAATAAATTAAAGATAAATTAAATAAATGATTGTATAATATTGGTTGTGAAACCAACAACAAATTTTCTTTCATTAATGAGTCTGACATTTCATAATCCGTATTATCCGTACCGTAGACATATTGTAATTGACATAAGCTTTGGATCCGATCTGATCATAGGAAAGAAACATTTTATTCTAAATCTTTTCCTTGTTATATTGTAAACAATGCTTAAAAAATGTAGGAATATCGTTAGGTAAATCTTTCATAACATTGCATTTAAACTCATTTAATCTTTGAATTATTATGAACGAAGATTCAAGTGTTGATCCACAGTTAGAAAATTTTGTTCTTGCCGAAACCCAGAAACAACGTTTTCAGGTTAGTACTTTCTTTATCCTGTCGTATGCTTTTAAAATTTGTATGAAAAAGTTTAGAACAAACTACTGGCAATCAATGTGGAAACGAATAATTCTCTACAAATCATCTGACCTTTGATCGTTTTAATCTAAATAGCTTTACGATTTCAATTTATGAATTATTCATTTTTCTTTATCAATTAAAACAATGTGTTCAAGGTTTAAAATGAAATAAATGACAAATGTATACTATTGGATTTTTTCAGGTGTTAGTTCACGGCTTAACGGATACCTGCTGGGACACATGCATGGGCCAACCATCAAATCGCCTTGATTCAAAGACTGAAGTGTGCATAATGAACTGTGTTGAAAGATTCATTGATGCAACTACTTTTATAACAAAGCGTCTTATGAACACCACTAAATACAGGTCGGATTCTCCTCTTGAATTCCAGTAATTTATAATCAACTCTATCAGAAAACAAACAAAATGTTTACTAGTATAAAAAACTTTTTGCACCGCAACAGGAGGAAGTTCATTGTGACAGGGGCAGTGTTTGGTGGGTTATATCTGTTGACAAGTTATGCCCAAAAGAAACTTAGAGAATGGCAGGAGCGAGAAGCAAAGAAGTTCTTTGAAATGACACGAAAGAAACAACATTTTGAGAGCACTGAACGCACATGTAACCAAACAATCTTGACGCTGTCTAAAATTGTCTCTGAAAGTATTCTTTCTGTCTTAAACACTGAAGAAATCGTCCAAAAACTTAAGGAAAACCCAGAAAACAAATTGGAGTTATGGGAACAATTGAAAGTTATGATATATACAAGAATCTGTGTTCTTGTGTATGCTCTGTGTATACTTCAAGTGACACTAAGAGTACAATTAAATGTAATTGGTGGCTATCTGTACAGAGATTCTGTTCATGAAGATGAACCATTAATTGATAGTAATCTGCAATCTAAATATTTATCACTGTGTCATCACTTTGTGAGTCAAGGTGTAGAAGACTTGATCAGGCAAATAGAAAAAGCTGTGAAAAGAGTAGTAGAATCTGTTTCTTTAAAAAAGAAAGTAACCTTGCAAGATGTGGAGCAAATGTTCTGGTCAATACAAACAATATTGTGCACTGACACTACCCAAGGTGATCCTGTTAAGAAAATGGTACATTATTTGATTGGACACACTGAAATTACTGAGGCGAAATTAGACACAATAGTAAAAGAGACAATGGATATATTGGAAAGTGATGAAGTCACATCCATCACAATGTCGTCAGTCAGTCGAAGTTTTTCATCAGTCATTGATGAAGTTGCCAATCTGTTTGTTACAAAGAGTACACCTGTAACCAAAAACCATTTGGAAGTAGATGAGCATGTTGTGACTAATGGGGCACTTAGGCTTGGAACCGAGCCTTTTGTTGATGTGAACAAAGTTGAAATGCACTTTGTTAAGCTTTTACCTGTGATGAATGAACTTATAACCAAAAATATATGTAAAGAAGACAGTAACATTCCAGATATGTTGACCCAACAACTCACATTAAATGACAAACTTAAACTATTAGGGGCTAATATATATGAAGTGTTCAGTGGTGCTTAAAGTATCACTCAATTATATTATATAATTCGCTAGGTAGTAAACCACTGGAAAACACATTTTGAAATAATTTTAATGGTGATGTTTTTGCTTATTTTACTGTGTTAAGTTTATGGAAACTTGTGATGATTGTGTACCTTAATTAATGTGACTGTTAGTAATTATATTTCTGTTTTAAAGGTATTTTTCACATTATATTATGACTTCTTTGCCTACAATTAAGTTAACGGTAAAATAATAAGTTTATATGTCATTGTATATTCTGGGGAAATTAAAGTTCTAAAGTATGATCCTATTCTGTTTACTTTTAATTTATTTATATCATAGAAAAAATGCCTGAAGCAGTTATTTATTTATTACAAAAGCTTAAAACCAATTTTCTTCATCTATTTATGAAACAATACATAATACTTCCTGTTATATTTACTGAGTATGCCTGTTTTATGTATAAAAACTAATAATATGTTACTAATGTAGTAAATACAGAGAGTATATATTTGACCTATTTGATAAATGAATGTGATATGACTGATGTAGAATATAAGTAAATATCATAAATTATATACTTCAGGACTAATTGAGCTTGTTGCACTTAATAAAACTTTAAACATATTTTTATGTAGCTATTGACCAATATGGTAATGAGGTCAGCTTCCTTGCAGTCTGCTGAAAAAATTGTGGGTTCATTTCCCACACAAATGGTTTGTTTATAAGTGCTTGGTCTGAATGTTTGCGATGTATCGTAAGGATGAATTTTCAAAACAAAAGTATCAAGAAATACTTAATTTGGGACTAGAAGTAATGTGTCAGATGTCTATGAATAATTATACATTATTATTTTCTGAAGAGTTTCGCCACATCAAGATTATTCATCATCATATTAGTGTTATACAGTCTACTGTTAAATGTTAGCCTCCCCAATGGTTACATTCTATTGGTGGTTTCTGCCTATAATCAACACGCTGGGCAGGCGGGTTCAGTTTAACTCGCAGTTCAAGCCAGCACGCAGGATGACATATAATTTTCTTTTAGTTCGTTTCGTTAATACACTTGCGAGCAAAAGTATGGAATCACTTGCTTGAATTTGATTCCACGCGATCTTGAGTACTTAATAACTAAATAATAATAATAAAAATGATACCATTTTAAAGGTTAAAATGTAGTCTTTAAATTGATATCAAATTCATTCAAATGGCTCCATTATTTCTGGAGCTATCCTGGATTAAGTGAAGGAGGTAGGAAAAGGCAAGGATAACGGAAAAATTATGAATGAAAAAAACAACAAAAATTAATTAATAAAAACTTTATTTCGCCTAAAAACTTAATGTCAATACTTAGTGTTCCCCCCCCTCGCCCTAAGGAGAGCTCGGAGACGGTTCTTCGTGGACCTGATGAGCTTCCGTATGGTATCTTGTGAGATACCTTCCCACTCTTCAATCAAAGCCGTTTTGAGCTCATATGTGTTTGAAGGAGTAGGATTTCTGGATCGAACCCTCCTCTTTAGTTCATCCCACACGTGCTCTATTGGATTCATGTCCGGGCTAAGCGCTGGCCAGTCCAATGTGGCGATGCCGACTTCCTCTAGGTATTCGGTTGTGGCACGGGAAGTGTGACAACGAGCGTTATCGTGCATGAGGACGAAGTCATCACCGATATATCCCGCATAACGAACGACATGTTCCAGCAGAATATCGGAAATGTATCGGTCAGAAGTTAGACCGCCTCCTCGTCCCCCGCCAGGCACGAAAACAAGCTCCGTTTTACCGTCGAAAGAAATGCCGGCCCACATCATTAAAGAACCGCCTCCATAAGCCACTGTCTCAGCGAAACAGCACTGCACAAAGCGCTCCCCAGGCCTCCTGTAGACCCGACCTCTTCGATCGTTGCCGTGTAAACACATTCTGGTCTCGTCCGAGAACAGTACACGGCTCCATTCCTCAACGTCCCAATCAAGGTGGGAACGAGCGAATCGAAGGCGGGATTGTCAATGAGCTGCCGTCAGTTTCGGGCCTGTGGCAGGCCTTCTTGGGGTTAAATTAGCTTGCTTGAGTCTTCGACGAACTGTCCACTCGCTAACAGCGACCCCGCGAACATTTCGGAGCCCCTGCTGGACGTCAACACCAGTCAAATGCCGATTTCGGAGAGAAGTTGACACGATAAAACGGTCATCCCTCTCCGATGTGCACCGGCGTCGTCCAGATCTTGGTCTCGGCACAAAGCCACCAGTCTCCAGAAAGCGTTTGTACACTTTCGAAACACAAGACTGACTTATGTGGAGCCGACGTCCGACAGCTCGCTGGCTAAGCCCTTCTTGCAATAGGGCGACCATTTGGGCTGCTTCTGTAGGTGTTGTATCCATTGTCTTCGAAGTTCAAGGGTCCAAAGTTGCGGAGATGTGTACCGGTCAACGTGTGAAAGATGACTGATAAAAAAAACCGGTAACACGTCTTTTTATAGGGGATGAAGGGCGCGCAACTGGTGACGGGTTAAACAATTGAAACGCATCTTTTTTCACTTAGCCCAGGATAACTTCTGAAGTACTGGCGTTATCTGAATAATATTGGTATTAATTTAAAGTTAATTAATGAACCTTTAAAATGGTATCATTTTTATTATTATTATTTAGTTATTAAGTACTCAAGATCGCGTGGAATCAAATTCAAGCAAGTGATTCCATACTTTTGCTCGCGAGTGTAGTAGTAGTAGAAGCCTAGGAAGGCTAGGGCCTCCTACAGCCTGTCGTCATCTCAACCCATTACCATCGAGCACGGTGGTAGCTTCGCACAAACCAAGCTTAGAGAGATTTAGTTCATGCTCCACCTCGCAAACTCCATTAGGCTTAGCGAAGGCAGGTGTGTTGCATCCTGCTGATTTTTTTTCTAGCTGTTCAATAATGCCTTTGTCGGCTTTACTAAGAGTTTATTAAGAGTTACACAAGATTCTGTGCAATATGTAGACATTTTCTGTTGTTTTTAAAGATTCCTTCACACCAACTCCTGATTAGTCGTTTGAAGTTCTGTCGTTGATTTTACACCGATAAAGCTTCCGGCGGCGTTACGGCTGACAGCGTATCACTTTTAGTTGCGACGCGATTACATAAGATATTTCTCCTGCAGAAACAACACTTTATATTAGCCACATTAATAAAATCGTCTTAACATTATCTCGATTTCCCTTCTTTTTTTTTCGGATGAAAAATCATCTGATGACCTTCTCACCTGTGGGGTTCAGTGTTAGAAAAAATATATACTGGAATGTAATGAGAAAAATATTGTATTAATCAGCTACTTTTTGGCATGGACATAAACTTTAACAATCTCTCTATAATTAAAATTAATCAAACATTAACCATATTAGCAACTATTTAATTTAAATTGCACTTTAATTAAATCAGTCGATCGGGCACAATGTTACAACATAAAATAATGTAAAATTAACAAAATGAGAAAATACTAATAAATATTAAACTTCTTTAAAATATTATTAGGGACAGTATAGACATATCTCTGACGTTTGGTCTTTCTTTCTGCATCATTAACAAGAGGAAGCACAATTTTAAAATCGTTGCCATATCCGGTTCAATAGGTACATAGAAATGAAGACCGTAATCCGTCGTCCTCTTACGATTTCGCACCATTTTGATGTAATACCTTGAATTAGACAATAATAATATTAGGTCGGGGAAAAAGTCTTTTCGCATAACGTAGGTATAAACTTATTATAAATTTTTTTTGACTATACTATTTGTGTCTGGCTGGTTTTGGTAACATTAAAAAGGTTCCATTATAAAGAAAAGAAAAAAATAAAAAAAAGTTGTTTCCCGCTATTTTTCATTTGTTTTTCTCTCCGTTAAAATGAGTGAATCTAATGAAGAAATTCGATACATTTTAAAATTTTATTATAAAAAAGGCAAAAATGCAACTCAAGCAGTGAAAAAAATTTGTGATGTTTATGGACCTGATGCAGTGTCAGTAAGAGTAGCACAAATTTGGTTCAAACGTTTTCAGTCCGGAAATTTTGATGTTAAAGATGCACCTCGCTCTGGTCGCCCTGTTACGAATAAAATGGACGCCATTTTTGAAAGAGTGGAGCAAGATCGGCATATTAGTAGTTACGATGTAGCTGAAGAACTGGGAATTGACCACAAAACAGTTTTGACCCATTTGAAGAAAGCTGGTTATACAAAAAAGCTCGATATTTGGGTGCCACTCGAGCTCACTCAAAGAAACTTAATGAACCGTGTACTCATTTGCGATTCATTATTGAGACGTAATGAAACCGAGCCGTTTTTGAAGAGATTGATAACTGGCGATGAAAAGTGGATCACGTACGACAAGAACGTGCGAAAAAGGTCGTGGTCGAAAGTTGGCCAGGCTTCACAGACTGTGGCCAAACCTGGCCTAACACGAAATAAGGTGATGCTGTGTGTATGGTGGGATTGGAAGGGCATTGTTTATTATGAGCTTTTACCGCCCGGCAAAACCATCGATTCTGATCTTTACTGCCAGCAACTGATGAGATTAAAGGAAGCAGTCGAGAGAAAACGGCCGGAATTGATCAACAGGAAGGGTGTGGTCTTTCATCACGATAACGCTAGACCACACACATCTTTAGCCACTCAGCAAAAATTAAGAGTTCGACTGGGAGGTCCTAGTGCATCCACCATATAGCCCTGACCTTGCGCCTTCAGATTTTCACCTGTTTCGGTCTCTGCAGAATTCTTTAGGTTCTGTAAGGTTGACCTCAAGAGAGGACTGCCAAAACTATTTGTCCCGTTTTTTTGATCAGAAGTCCCAAATTTTCTACAGTAACGGGATAATGTCTCTGCCCACAAAATGGCAGAAAGTTATTCAACAAAACGGTACATATATAATGTAAATAAATGTAAATAAACTTTGAAAAAAATGTCTTGACTTTTCATACAAAAATACGAAAAGACTTTTTCCCCAACCTATTATGTTAATTGGGGCTGACTGTTACACTGTCACACAGTGCCCCGTAACACAGTGCCCCGGAGAGGCAAACTAAATTAAAAAATTGTAATTAAGATTGTAGGTTATGTTTATAACAAACTAGTTAACGGTAATATGTAGCAAAATAAACATTAAATAAAGAAAAACTACCATACCATACCTTAATAAATTACGTCCGGTAAGAAATTAAAAAATTTAACGGGACGGAGATATGTGCATTGTAACATTGTACCCCGTGTAATATTGTGCCCCACCTTACCCTACAATCATTTCCGTCTTTGTGGTTCCGGTTAACAGATACGAGTATATATTCAATTATATAATTAAGTAAATTAAAAATTTGTAATTTTATTATGTCAGTAGATTTTCACATTAAAATAATAGAAGAAAATGCTTTTTAAAAAAAGGTGTGTATGGCTGTGTGAGTTTGTGTGTATTGTTTTGCTATTACTGTATTTTTGAAAATACTAGTTTGATTACAGCATAACAGTTACATATTAGATGGGATTTTTTTCTGTTTCAGTGTTATGTAAGTAATGTCCATCAGCCTGGTTTTAATAACCGGCTTGGCTAGGATGGAAATAAAAATTTTGAAGGTCATTTTTAGTTTACTCTATTGTAGATGAATGAATGGGGGTAGAGCAGCAACTTTAAAGATCCAAAATTTTAGTACGTAGTTCTGGGAGTTAATCATTTCTTTATGATACATAGTGCATTTCTCTAAGGTTACATTAACTAGGCGTTATAAAAACCTGTTTATTTGTTCTTAAAATTTTGTGTTTTTATTACTTTAACTAAAATGGTTGTACATAAAAACAAGGAAAATCACCAAGAAATTACTCAGCGAAGTCTTTATTGCAGATATCGAGGATATTGAGGAGTGCATATAAGCATCATTTCTTTTACATGGCCTCACGATCTGGAGACTAACATCACTAACACAGTGATGGACCTGGTAATGGTCCTTCGAGCCCTGAGGAACATGCACCAAATATAAGGTGAATTTTTCAAGTCGATTTTATTTTATTTTCCTACTTATTATTTATTTTTAAAAGTGAATCATAAACTTGCACTAGTAGTGTTATATTATAAGGATTCGTTAAAAAAACGCAGACGCCTATAAACGAAACCAACCAAAATAAATGTGGAATGTATAATAACTTAAGTTATTCGTGTAAAGAAATTTGATAAAATAAAAGTGTTAGCTCGCAATAAATTAAATGATTATTGATATGTTTATAAGTCTGGAATAAATTTTTAATTTTTTGCGTTTAAACAACTTTTTATCATAACATGATACAGTCGACCCACCTATGAAACTACTAAATTTCCGCTGAAAGATGGAAGATTAAATAATACGAGTGTTAGGGTCAACAACGACTTTTGGAACTTCCAAAATACATTTTTGCATCTTGTGGAAAAAGCAGTTGAAGTCGTTGCAAATCTTTTTCTTTTACTTCCTTTTACGTGAGTGTTATAATTGTTTTATTAAGTTTTCTAAATAGTTAGTCTCCGAGTGACTACGAATCACTAAAGGGTTGGTTGTTTATGAGGTTTATTTATTATTAAAATGAATTATCAGAAAAAAATAATTTAATAATAATATATGTATTTAAAACATAGAAAGAAAATTGTTTAGTAAGCCAAGGTCAATGAATTCCAAAATCTGTGCAGCTCTATAATTTTCTTTACTAACTTCCACAGACAATTGTTAAAATATATAATTTATCTCATCAATTCTCATCGAATCTTTGCTATCCCCCCTTTCTCATCTCACGCAGAGTAGTAAGAGACGACAAAGAGAAGTCCTACCAGAAGAAGAGCAGCAGCGTCATCCTGCGTACTGACTTGAACTGCGATCACCAACCCTTACTGCCCAGGCGTGGTGATTATGGGCAAATACCCCTAATATAATGTAATCTATTAGGTAGGCCAATGCTCAGCAGTGGACTGATAAGGCTGATATGATGATGATCTTCACTGGCTTAATCTGTTTTACCCATATAAAGATGTTTCTCTCCGGGTTGCGGGGGTCAGACGGTAGTCGCTCCATGTAATAACTGAACTTCAGCTAAATCTGATTAAATTAGTGAGCAGACCCTGGGCCCTAAGAATAAGTCTAGGGCAACCGGGATATTTGCTAGGATATAATGACAATCTTCGCTTGCTTGATGTATCATTACCTATGACTACTACCTACTCATATGTAATATATCTAGTAACCATAAACTTAAACCCTTTTTCCTTTCGATTTACTTGGTACCTACTAACTTACAATAAATTACTTATTAGTTTACATTAATAACCCCTAAAACCTAGCTTGCCCCGTCTTTCTTACGTCACGTCAAGACATAGTAACTACAAGTATGTTTATTATAACCAAATGCCTGAATTTTTTACTGTAAATATTAACAAGTTACAAAAAGTGAACCATTCCGTGTAAAGAGATTAATATTTAATCACCACTTTTTGTTGTTTATTGTTAGCGATAACTTTATCTCGCATAAAAGTAAAAATAAATTACAACACTTCATCATTAACTCTATGTAAATAAAAACAGCCTTGTGAAGTGAGTTATCTTAGATTCAATTTCATAATATTATTACATCTGTGATGCAGTCTCAGCTGATAGATATGCATTTGTCTTCCTCTCAGTGAGTAAATAGCGTCTGAATGGGTATGATCAACTTCCTGAATGGCGGCGGCTGCAGTGTTGTCGTGTTTCAGTGACGTTTCCATTGCGATGGTGTGCCCACTACCGGCTGATCGAGTTTACCCGTTCGTCAATGCGACGGAGATATTATGCCGCAGCGGTGCGCGCGCAGGCCTGCCATCCACGCGCCCGCCAATAGCCCGCGAGTACTCGGCGACAAGCGCGCGACGCGTGTCGCTAATTCCTATCGGGGTATCGACAAAAACCTAACGCACACAACGTTTACTTGCTGTGTATAAAATATTAAATACCTTTCAGTGCTCGAACATTAAAAACTACTCAGTTCTAACCAGCACCGGACGAGACAAATATTCATATTTGGAGTTTATCATCTGCCGTTTCATGTAAGTTTAGTTAAGTACGTGATTTTACATGAATGAAGTTATAGATAAACCTTAGTTTTATTTATTTGTTTTTTTTTTTCTTATAATGAATTTATATTTGAAAGTACATAAAATCAAATAATTTATAAACCGTATGTCATAAAAACAAATTTTTCATGGTTTGATATATTTGTCCTTTTAATACTCATGTATGTGGATTTCGTTCCGTCTTTTACAGAAACCTCAAAAGTATATATATTCTACGCATAGACTACCTATATTAATAAGGTATATCTATATATAAATTTTCAATGTCCTCAAATAATCATAGGTTTCCATAGGGTTGTATAATATCCAAATGAATTTTACATCTGAAAGATACTGAAGTGAAAGAAATCTTCTATACACGGCACGTTGATTCTGTTATTGTCATTAATATTATTATGAAAATTTGTTATTACAAACTATTTACTTAAAAAGGGTTATATTTTCTGCGACTTTCATTTAAAATATTCAGAAGGTTGTATAAAATCTGCTAAAGTAAATTTATAGAGAGTCGCCTTGGTTTTCTTATAAAAGTGGTAATCACAAATTACTTACTAAAATAGAGATTTATTTAGTTATTTGAAACTGAAGTTACTGGTGAATCGTACCCGGCGTGTTGCATAACTAATGCGTGGTTAAAGAATATATATTTTCATATATAATATATTAATGAAAGTCATTATAATAATAGCCCAGTTAAGTACTTTAATTTACATAAACGCGAATTTGAGTTTGCAGTTTCTAAGTTTCTACCTAAATTAAGTAAACCTATAATTTTTTTAGACATATACTTACATATTGATAACAAGACAGTTTTTAATAGTTTCTACCTAAATTAAATAAATATAATTGCTTGTATTTTAGATAGGTATAATTGATTAAAATACATTCTTTATTTAGTATTAAAAAACACGTTAATTTAGTCATTGCTGATGATTGCCGACTATAGAGCGATTACTGGGATAATGTTACGCTGGGATAATGTTACACTGCCAGACTGCAGCGTTCGTCACCAGATAATACCGTGTTCTAGACAATGCCGACATTATTATTGTACTCGTCAATATTTTGGTACCTACTTGGGTACAGTCACGTCAAAACTCTACACAGAGAGCTTATAGTATGAGGCTGATACTGGGCCTTATCTACTTCAAAATAGACCTTTGGAAATATAGTCGGGGGCTTGAAATTGCATACCGTCATAAAGAGGTGCGCTTAGTACCGTGATTATCCCACGGTATAGAGAGCTCTTATTTTTTTGGGATTACATCGGCTGCTCACCTCATTCAGAATGTCGTCAATATGACGAGTAACATAAAGTATCAGCAAATATCTGTGAAACTCGTAGCTTCGCAAGAATAGGTTACACGAAGCTCTTAATGGCTCTCTCTCAGCCCTTGGATGGTTGACAGTTAAGATGACCTAATATCGATTGTAGAATGCGTCGTTTTACAAAACGACAAGGCAAATTGTGAAGTATGATGAACATTTTTTAAGTTCACTGAAAGCAAGTGGATCCCGAAGCTATTCGTAGGTTTGTTAGTTACCTTGCGCAATTGTACAAACCCAAAGTTAGGTGTCATAATAAGTTGCACTGTATGCTATATAAACAGAAACGTTTCCCATATATTCACATTTCGTTTTGTAAAATGCTGCATTACTTCAATCTGTCTTTGACATATACACTACGTCGCACATCTAAGTCTTAAAAGTCATTCAGTAAATCAGTAATCAGTAAATCAGTGACAACAGGACGGTAAATTTTTTAAACCGTAACTACGAACAATCTCTCACATACTCGATTTGGTGATTGGCGCTCTCTGTCGGAAAGTTGTCGAACTACAAAAAAGATCTTTGAGCACTCAATGCATCTACATAAAAGGCAACTTGTGGCATAGTTAACTAATTTTTGGATATTTTGATAGTTACGTCTTTTAAGAACTAGATGTGCGACGTGTCGATCAAACACATTAAAGGGCAATAGGGCAGCTTTCAAAACTTTTACAGCAGGACGCCACACACTTGCCATTACTACTGGGTCCCCATAGTTGAGTATAGACCTGGAACACTGCCTAGTTCTCTGTAGATAAAAATCGTTCTTAAATATGAAATGCGAAACCTTGAACTCCATAAAAGAACATGTAGGATGCTTCGGGCTTCACATCATATTCTTTCAACACCTGGTGTTAAGTCTTTGTAAGAGAACAGTGCAGTGAAACCGCTGTGCCAGATATTCTGCCGTAAAGTAGGAGCGGTTGAAGCATCGATGTGATTCGGGTTGAAAGTGTTAGCGAAACTATAACATTGGGATAGTGGAAAAAACTTTGTTTGTGAGAGAACCGCAGTGCCAGGTATTCTGCAGCATAATATTCTGCTTTACGCAACTGTATGTTCGATTTAAGAGGTTAGCTAAAATACCGAGCGAAGACTGTTGTGGGTTGTCAAGGAGTAGAGTACTAATTGTGGGCAAGTGTATCAATCGTTATAAATAAATGACAATAAAACAATATTTTTCTCTCGGAATGTTAATTTTATTGAAAGAATCTATTAATAATTTTAAAACATTACATACACACACGCCTCTTTCAAGCAGGCAGGTAGGCAGAGGCATATTATACGCCCACACTTCGGGTATTATGTAGTTGGTCCCACGTAATAGGTTGCGAGCCCTTGTCGCTTACCGGGAACTGTTATGTTTGCCAAAGCCCCGTCCGTTGGTCGGCTGTTGCACCACTTGCAGGTGGGGTTGGCTTGGGCTCCTTAGGTCTTGGTAGGATCCCTATGCACTAATATTATTAAAGTTAGTCTGTAGTTTTATTCTGGTTTCATTTTATATACTTAGCGGTCCCCCGGGGAACAGCAACGCACATCTTAAAAATATCAATAAGTCCTTGTAATGAAGTTAAAAGATTAATGACAACTCGTTATACCTTGATCTTACAGTCCGAGTTGCTTGGTAATTTTTTTTCTTCCAAGTAGGCTCTAGATTAAAGTGACGTTCACAAGTGCTTCGGATTGAAGCCAAGCGTAAGTAAATGATTTTAAATTTTTAAGCTAAATAATATTTGATTTCGAGTTTCAAATAGTGACTAGACTGACTCACAAAACGTCTATCCAAATATCCTAAAGACAATGAACAAGTATGAGCAGCATCCTAATGATCATGGGCCAAGGGCATCCACTGTTGAATAAATGCGTCATAGACAACAGCATTTATGCGTCCTTAAAAGATACCCCTGTTTAAAATCAGAACAATGCTTCAGTACCATTTTAGGACAGTACCTTTGACTCTGCCTGCTTATGTGTCAAGTAATTTGACTAGCTACTTACGATTCAAACCATTCAACAATAAAAGTCCGTTTAATGACATTGGAATGATTAAAAAAACCTGCAAATAAATATTACTGCTTTGAATGTACCTATTTCAATAATTATAGACGTATCATTAATTTCAAGCAAAGATTCAAGATTAGATAAACTGTTTATCAGTAAGATATTATCATCATACAGACGATACTATATCGTAGAACATAATTAGAACAAGTGAGTTTAATGTAGTTTTAATAATACATATCGTCAATTTTATACATTATTATAATATGTAATAATAATATAATTCTAATCACTACATAGTATAAAACAAAGTCGCTTTCCTCTATCTGCCGTATGTATGCTTAGATATTTAAAACTACGCAACGGATGTTGATGCGGTTTTTTTTATTAGATAGAGTGATTCAAGAGGTTTATATGTAAAGTCACACGGGCAGAGTCGCGGGCGGCCGCTAGTAATAATTTTACTTGACCCATTTGTGATTAGTATCTGATGAATAATTGAAGGCCATTGGGGCAGAATAGTTCTGAAATGGAGAACCATTGACAGGAAACGTAGCGTGTGACTTCCACGTGCAAGACGGAGACGACCTTATATTCAAAGTTCGCAAGATCGTTGAATGCAGGCCGCCTGAAATCGGTCGCATTGAAAACTTATGGGGTCCACGTTTAGCTGGTGATGATGATCTAAAGAATACTAATGATAACAGCTTAGCTTACATCATCATTAATGTCATCTCAGCCCATTAACTTCCCAGTAGTGGCAGTAGCACGAGCCTTCTCTCACATACGTCACATACGACGAATTAGATTTGACGACCGATATGGCGTGGAGGTCAGTAGATATACCTGCACTCCACTCCAGAGGTCGTAGGTTCGATTCCCACACAGGACAAATCTTTGTGTGCGTGAACATGAATATTTGTTCTGGTCTGGGTGTTTTCCTATGCATATTAAGTATGTATTTACAAAAAAAAGTATTTAAGTATGTTTATCCGTTCTTTAGTATCCATAACACAAGTTCTTAGTGATACTTGTCTTGGAACTAAATAATTGGTGTGATTGTAAGAGAATAATTATACCAAGGTGAGAGGATTCGGGTCATACTTCACCTGGTGGACGCTCACAAGTGTCAAAAAGTGGCATATTGTCCTGATTTTCCGTGTTGGTTCCGAATCTTCATAGAAGCCTGTAATACAGCTTCTACTAGTGTCGCTTCGGGAAAACTAGCCTTCACAAATTTAATAGACTTTCACTTGACTGTGACGAAAATTACTTGACTTTGACTAAATGACGAAAATATAAAATAAATGTTTATAATGTTGAATTCATATGCAAGTAAATTGATTTATCAAATTACTTGACACTGGAAAATACTCTAAAAGTGAGTTAATATGGAAGAAAACAAAAAAAGGGTGCAAAACTGTAGGTCACTCGTGATTTATATATGTATGCTTAGATCTATAAAACTACGCAACGGATTTTTAAATACAGTAATTCAAGAGGAAGGATTATATGTAGGTAACGCGTACGACGCGTATGCCGTGTGGCGCCGGCTTAGAATAGCGTCACCCCTTCTCATCTCATAGGGAGTCGTAAAAATCGACGAAGAGAAATGCTACCGGATGATGGGCAGCAGCGTCATCCTGCGTACTGGCTGGAACTGCGATCACCAACCCGTCTGCCCAGCGTGGTGATTATGGGCAAATACCCCCAAATGAAAATGGCACACACGCGTAAACGGCCCCCAGTCCCCGGCGGCCCCGCTATTCCAGATTACGGTAGCGGTCTTGGTAACGGCGGGGCAGGGGGTGCTAAGAATCACCGGCAGAGATCCGGCTACCACCCAAAACGACGACTTCTGCACCTGGCAACTTATAACACGCGTACACTGAGGACCGACGAGAAGATTGACGAGCTGGAGGAGGAAATAGAGCGGTTGCACTGGGACATTATCGGGTTATCCGAAGTCCGTAGACAGGGAGAGGATACGGTAATCCTTAAGTCCGGCAACTTGCTCTACCACCGGGAGGGCGATCGCCTGTCCCAAGGTGGTGTCGGTTTTATCGTCCGGAAGTCTATCCGTAACAACGTCGTGTCTATTCGGAGTGTGTCGACCAGGGTAGCGTACCTAATACTCAGAATCACCAAACGGTATTCGTTGAAGGTAATTCAGGTTTACGCACCGACCTCGGCACACCCTGACGAGGACGTGGAGATATTGTATGATGACATTTCTGCCGCCATTCATACTTCACCGACTCACTACACGGTTGTTATGGGAGACTTTAACGCAAGGCTAGGCCAACGAAGCGGTGACGAGCAGAAAGTGGGGCAATTTGGAATAGGGCGAAGGAACCATAGGGGACAGCGGTTGGCTGACTTCATGGAGAAGGAGGGCCTCTTTATGATGAACTCCTTCTTCAAGAAGCCACCACACAGGAAATGGACCTGGCTGAGCCCCGATGGTTTCACGAGGAATGAGATAGACTTCATCATGACCACTAAGCGACAAATATTCAATGATGTCTCTGTGATCGCCAGGGTGAAAACCGGTAGCGATCACCGAATGGTAAGGGGCACATTGAATATTAATATAAAGCTTGAAAGGTCCCGTTTGATGAGGTCTACGCTCCGACCCTCAGCTGCCCATATTCAAAACCCCGAGAACTTTCAGCTCGAGCTTCAAAATCGCTTCGCAGGTCTAGAGAACTGCGTAACCGTTGACGATATAAGCGGCGGGCTGGTTGAGACTGTCCACGTTGTCGGGTCCAAACATTATAAGACCCGACAAACTAAAACCAATAAACTGTCGACTCAAACTCTTAATCTCATGGAAGCGCGACGAGACATGCGATTGCAGTCTTCAGCGGAAGCGTCTTCTTACCGGCTCATCAATAGACGGATCTCGAAATCCTTGCGACTCGATATTCGCAAATTCAATACAAATTGTATTGAAGATGCAATAGAGAGGAACAGGGGTTCAAAAGTGTTCGCACGGGATCTGTCTATTGGTCAGAGTCAGTTGACACAGCTGAAGACCAACGAAGGCAGTCTAGTCACGTCGAGACCTGAGATTATGAGGGAGATCGAAAGGTTTTATGGACAGTTGTATACCAGTACGCAAGATCCCGCTACTTGTTTGGCTAAAGACCCTAGAGCCAAACTAACTCGACATACCACCGAAGACATCCCGGACGTCAGCCTGTACGAGATTAGGATGGCCCTGAAACAACTAAAAAACAACAAGGCACCGGGGGAAGACGGGATGACAGCAGAGCTTCTGAGAGCGGGTGGTACACCAGTACTTAAGGTACTCCAGAAGCTCTTTAATACCGTCATTCTCGAGGGACGTACGCCACAGGCGTGGTCCAGTGGTGTGGTTGTCCTTTTCTTCAAGAAAGGTGACAAATCCCTTTTGAAGAATTATAGGCCAATCACGCTACTGAGCCACGTCTATAAGTTGTTTTCACGGGTCATCACGAACCGTCTCGGTCAAAGGTTTGACGACTTCCAGCCTCCCGAACAAGCCGGTTTCCGAAAAGGCTTTTCAACCATAGACCACATTCACACGCTGCGGCAGGTTATACAGAAGACCGAGGAGTATAACCAGCCACTTTGCTTAGCGTTTGTGGACTATGAGAAAGCCTTTGATTCGATCGAGAGCTGGGCAGTGTTTCAGTCCCTGCAGCGATGCCGCATTGATCATCGGTACATCGAAGTTCTGAGGAGTTTATACAGAAACGCCACCATGTCCGTACGAGTACTGGACCAGTGCACGAATCCTATCCTCTTGCAGAAAGGCGTGAGACAGGGTGATGTCATTTCACCGAAACTGTTCACTGCTGCTCTGGAGGATGTTTTCAAGCTACTGGACTGGGAAAACTACGGCATCAACATTAATGGCGAGTATATGACTCACCTTCGATTTGCCGACGACATAGTGGTCATAGCGGAGTCGCTTGTGGATCTGGGCACAATGCTCGGAGACCTCGACAGAGCTTCCCGAAGGGTAGGTCTTAAAATGAACATGGATAAGACCAAAATCATGTCAAATATCCATGTTGTGCCTACCCCAGTAATAGTGGGAAGCTCGGCCCTCGAAGTTGTCGACGAGTACGTATACCTGGGACAAAAAGTCCAATTAGGTAAGTCCAACTTCGAGAAAGAGGTCAATCGTCGAATCCAGCTCGGTTGGGCTGCGTTCGGGAAACTACGCAAAATCTTCTCGTCCAAAGTACCTCAGTGTCTCAAGACGAAAGTCTTCGACCAGTGTGTGTTGCCAGCGATGACGTATGGGACTGAGACGTGGTGCCTGACTATGGGCCTCATAAGGAAGCTCAAAGTCGCTCAGCGTGCAATGGAGAGAGCTATGCTCGGAGTGTCCCTACGTGATAGAATCAGAAATGAGGAAATCCGTAGGAGAACCAGAGTGACCGACATAGCGAAGCGCGTTTGCAGGCTGAAGTGGCAATGGGCGGGGCACATAGCTCGAAGAACCGACGACCGATGGGGCGTTAAGGTTCTTGAATGGCGACCACGAATCAGCAAACGTAGTAGAGGGCGGCCCCCAACGCGATGGACCGACGATCTGGTCAGGGCGGCGGGGAGCCGGTGGATGCAGGCGGCAAAGAATCGATCTACGTGGAAAGCAATTGGGGAGGCCTATGTTCAGCAGTGGACTTCAGATGGCTGAAATGATGACGCGTACGAAGACGCAGGTGCTAGTTTTAGTATAAATGCTATGCTTATAAAATAATTTCTTTAGTCTATAGTTTTATAAACAAATAATGGAAACGGAACCATATCAGTGTCACGGAGTCTGGCTGTTTCCTGCATAACAATTAGAATATGCTATACTTAATGGATCTCGTGTTTGGGAAAGCAGTTTAAGCCTTTGGTCCCGTTACCCAGTGGCATAACCCCTCAAGTTAAACATGCTTACCTATTTGACAGCAGTCATCAGGGCAATAGTGGAATGCGTCATTTTACAAAACGATAAGGGATTTTTTAAAGTATGTGAACATTTCTTTAAGTTATTTTATAAAGCAATTACATAAAGCTAAAAATTATACAACATTTCCCTTCGACACATACATAATCTCACGTGCAGTGCGCAGGAAACTTGCTAGTTATAACTATTTAAATGAGATTGATGCCTAACTGACTTTCAGCATAGAGATCTCTAATGAAATTAAAAAAAAAAGGCGAGAGGTGGATCAGTGGTGCATCTCGCCTTCATTGACCCTAGCGGAATTCCATAACAAGTAACGTAATGGGTCGGTTAAATAATTAGAACATCAATGTGCCGCAGTCCTTCCAACCAAGATGCACTAAGTCTACTTGAAGATATATATATTCTAAATCCCTCTCTTTGTTTATTGAGAAGACTAAACAAATCCCTTATTGCTCCTTTATGGGTCACAGTTTCTAAAAGAAAAATTCAATCTTTTTCTCTAAAATTCACGGCAGGAAACAAAACCATCATTTTCATCATTTTAGCCTTAAAAAGTCCGCTTTTGAACATTAGCCTTCCCAATCGTTTTTATTGTATTGGGAGTATCTGTCCATAATCACCACGCTGGACAGGCGGGTTGTTGATCGCAATTCAAGCCAGTACACTGGATAATGCTGCTTCTATCATCCGGTAGGATTTCTCTCCATCGACTCCTACAACTCTCCATGAGATGAGAGGGTTGGCACTATTATAGGCCGATACCACAGGGCCCTAAACCCATTTCCAAATTCTTCTCGTAGCAAGCGCTCGCCGAACCGAACTTGATATTAGATTTAAAAGACCCTTGCAAAGAAGTCCAGCTTAAGTCAATAAGTTTTAAATTAAAACAATCACTATACTTTCACATATCCTAGCATTATTCCGGTTGCCCTAGACTTAAGCTTAGGGCCCAGGGTCTGCTCACTGGTTCAACCAGATTTGACTGAATTTCAGTTATTACGAGGACTGACTGCCGTCTGACCTCCGCAACCCAGAGGGAAACATCATTCTATAGTTAAACCAGCTGTCAGTCTTGTAGAAGGCACTGACTTCCTAATAACGACTGCCATAGATGTTCATGACAGCCGGGACCAACAGCTTAACGTGCTTTCCGAGGCACGGAGCAAGCGATAATTACACACATTACTTCGAATAGTCATAGGAGCGCCACCAGGGATTGAACCCGAGACCCTCTAAATTTAAAGGCAAGGGGTCTCGCCACTGGGCTATCGCAACTTTCACAATCACTATACTTCACATACCTTTATATTTATTTGTTTACTTTTTTTGCAATATCTACACTCGAAGCAGACATTGACAGACTGATCTCAGGGTCAGCGACTACAGCATTTAACCCGTATGATTCTCCAAAGGCAGGTCAATGTCGCAACTGTATTGTTGTGTACTTTTAAGTTTTATTTTATTTTAAATCAACTCGTCACATATCCGAGATGCTCAGCCGATTTTAAGAGACACTCCTAATTGTATTAGGTACAACTGATTATTACATCGTTGGTCAGCCCGATTAGTTATGTTATTTCCACTGAAATTATATCTTGTGATAAAGCATGCTAAGTACCTATTTTGAAAGAAAGAAAAAAAAACATTATAATACATACGTATGTTTATTGTATTGTATGTATATGTATAACTTTTCTACTCAAAACATTGCGAAGTAACAAAAAGACAATAAAAGGAAAATTAAAATCAAAAGGACACACCACCGAATTATGGCAGAGGCATGGCGCTGATATTCTGTAGTAGCGACTTAAATTGAGAGATATAGATAGTCTACCCTTAATTCGCTTCTATATATTTTATTAATGGCTTTCATCTATATGATGGTCATAGCCAATATTTATTATGAAAAACACAGGTAATACAGATTGTTATAGTATGATCTCATTAATGTCAAGTGAAAGTAAATATAAAGTACTAGATTCTGTGTTAGGGCATTATGCAGGCGACTGCACCTTTTTTTTTTTTTTTTTTATTTTATTATCGTCTGTTAAAAAATGCTGCTTACGCACTGTCTCCCGGCCAAAAGGGGAAGACCGGGAGGGGGTGTGGGGCTCACTGCAGCAGACGCGACCACCGCAGTCCTACCCACTAAAAAACTTCAGACGACGCCCACCGCTGTTGAAAAGGGGCGAGGCACCAGTGCCCGGGTTTGTAGCTTCTGGTACCCCGCCCGCGGCCAGCGTCCCCCGGATCAGAACCGGGGAGACCTCCTCAGGGAGGCGCAATGTGCAGCGCCCCCCCTACCTCTATGTGCGGCCATGGCGTAACTGGCCGACTTCGGGGGGGGTCTATGGCGAGACGGAAGGGGCCCCCTGCCCCCGCCGCCTAAGACCCCCCGGGCGCTGCCGGACGGGCCCTCCTGGCCCGCCCGCTGCGCCAACGGCGTAGCCGGAGAGAGAGCGGATCCCGCTCCCTCTCCCGCTCCGCGGCCTCCTTCTGCGACATCACCACTTCACAGAAGGAGGCCATCGCCTCCCACGCCGTCTCGCTGTCGACCATCTTTTGCATGATGGTCGGCAGCGAGAGAGCCACTCCACCCAGGGCCGCGGCTAACGTCGACCGCGGCCCCGCCCACGCAGGGCACGCCACCAAAGTGTGCTGCGCGGTGTCTTCCGCGCAGTCACAGTGGTGGCAGCACCGGGTCGATTCCCCCCCGGCGATGTCACACAGATACTTTCCGAAACAACCGTGCCCGGAAAGCACCTGCGTGAGCCGGAAGGACATCGACCCCCACCGACGGCCGACCCATCGCTCCAAGATGGGCCCGACCGCCTCTAGGATACGGCGCCTCGAACCTTCGACACCCTCGGCACGCCGATCAACGGACGAGGCTTAGGCATTACAAAAGTTCCCGGTAAGCGGCAATAGGCTCGCCAACTATTACGTGGGATCAACTATATAATTGGCGGAGTGTGGGCGCAAAATATGCCTCAAGCAGAGGGAGAGGGACCTTCAGGGAAATAGGCAGGCAGACAAAATGTTTAAAATATGTAGTATGTGTATTTTAGATATTTAATGTAATATCTAAAAAACGCTACATAAACATATTAATATGTATATAAAATGACTATAATATGTTGGTTGGCAGATATTTAATGTAAGTAGAAAATATACTGTATGAATTTATGTAATAAACAAGTTAAGTTGTATAGTATGTTCTGTATGTATGTTTATGCAATATCTGTAAGGGTAACTAAGTCGTAAGTGCCTAGTAATATAATATATTGTAAAACAACTGCAATTGTACACACTTAGTCTGCCAATAAATATTTGTTTTGACATCATCAAAATTAGCGACGAATCATAGTCGTCATTTAGGCGGAATTTTACCATAAACTCTAACCCTTCAAAATACGAAAACATTTTCTTAAAATATATAACAAATTCACGCCGCCTCATTGTGTAGTGGTTTTTGTAGGTTTTATTCAAAAATATAAAAATTTAGAGCTAAGTCAACTGGATACTGGCATATATTTTGTACTCTTTTTTTTCAAATAAGAAATTAAGGTTCACTCGCTGTGACTTTAGTTTAGATTTGATTTCATTGTTATGCGCTTGGAGCACTAACCCAAAGTTAAACAGATTTGGGACCTAATGGGCAATAAACGATTAATTGGACCGTCCTGATAAATGAACGTAGATATACTAAAAGGTTTCAGAGCCAATATATGTTTAGTTGGGGATATACAGCATATTCCACGTGTACCTTAATGAAATAGGCCCTACGGTCGGGACACATTTAACAAAAACACTTTATTTTTGACTGACGACCGATATGGCGTGGTGGCTAGTATATCCGCACTCCGCTCCTGAGGTCGTTGGCTTGATTTCCACACAGGACAAATCTTTGTGTACATAAACATGAATATTTGTTCAAGGCTGGGTATATATATGAAGTATGTATTTACAACCACAACAAAAACTATTTAAATATATAAATAAATAAATATAAATATATTGTGACAATTACACCAATTATTTCAATAATTTAGTTCCAAGATAAGTATCATTAAGAACTTGTGTTATTTTATTTATTTATTTATTATATTTAGAAACAAACAGTCATATACATAAAGAGATTAGACTAAAATTAAACATAGTTTTAGACCTATAGTTTCATATCTAAGGCACTTAAATAGAAAAATAAAGAGTTTCCTCGAAATTATACAAAAAACTAGATAACTATAACATTACATACAAGTGCATACACATACATACATATATGCACACAGCCATATATACGCCCGTATACATACTTAGCCACAAATACCAATGCAATATTTAAACAATGTAATATATACACACACACATACCTACTCATATCCATATGTATATGAACAGAATCTATAATACTAACATACAATAATAGGATACAACCATTAAAATATAAACACCACAGTTAAGACGAGGCAAGTAATTGCAACGATTTTTTCTTAAAACAATTTAAACTTTCACTAAAAAAGTCAACATCTATGAGTTTATCATTATACAGTCTGCAAGATCTTCTGATAAAACTATTACTAGCGTAACACGTTCTACAAATACGGATAAAAAATAAATGCTTTTTACGGCAAGCTCGTTCACTTCGATGTGGCACTCTAAATAATATTTCATGAAGCAATGCAGGGGCATCTATTTGATTATTAATTATTTTATAAAGGCATGCAACGTCAGCCAATTCGCGACGGTGACACAATTGAGTAATGTTATGTGCTACAGAGGAAGTCTCATAATCCGAATACAAATGACAAGTACGGTAGCAGAGAGCCCTTACAAACTTTTTCTGAACTCCCTCTATCTTATCAATATGTTTTTTAAAGAAAGGGTGCCAAACAGAGCTTGCAAACTCTAAGTGGCTTCTTACATAACAGTTATATAATACTTTATAAGTTAATAAGTTACGAAATGGTTTACAGATACGCAATATAAATCCCAGTTGCCTATACGACTTATTTATCATTGCATCTATATGTGGAACAAAAGAAAGTTTAGAGTCTAGTATAACACCCAAGTCACGAATTTCAGTAACCCGCGTTAAGTCTTTATTACAGAGTCTGTAGGTGAAATTTAGTAAAGATGTTTTTCTGGAAAAACTTATAACAGAACATTTCTCAGAATTCAAAATTAAACTATTGGAATTACAAAAATATTCAAAAGCCAAAAGATCCTTTTGCAATAATTTACAATCATCTATGTTTCTTACAATTCGAAAGATTTTTGTGTCGTCAGCATATAATAATTGACTAGAATTTAACATATTTTTACTAATATCATTAATATACAGAATAAATAACAGGGGCCCTAAATGGGACCCCTGTGGGACCCCTGAGCTTATATATTTATAATGTGAGATGTAACCTCCTAAAGCTACAGCTTGAGATCGATTTTCTACATATGATTTTATCCAACGGAGTTATAGATACTAAACATCGGATAAACATAGGTACTTACATACTTTTATTTTTTGTTTGTATGTATGTTTTATGTATGTTTATCCGTTATTTAATAGCCATAACACAGGTTCTTAATGATACAAATTTTGGAACTAAATATTTGGTGTAATAGTCATTGGTGTAGAAGTTTTATGTGTAGGTCACGTGGATGAAGTCGCGGGTGGCAACTAGTATATTAAGAAAGCAAAATGTGCAAATAGTTTTGACCGTAAAAGTAATCAAGGAACTGAGATCTTTATTGACGGGTGTATTAATTTATTTATTGAGCAATCTAATAAATAATAATTATTATTATACAAAAGTTAATAAAAAAACCTTTATTTTCATAAAAGGTGTATAGGGCTCCTACTAAGATCCGAGGAGTCCAAGCCAACCTCAACTGCAAGTAGTGCAACGGACGAGGCTCTGGCGAACATAAAAGTGCCCGGAAAGCGGCTATAGGCTTGGCACCTATTACGTGGGACCAACGATATAAATGACGAAGTGTCGTAGTATGCCTCTGAATGTATTTTCATAAAGTACAATATAAAACAAGAAAAATTTAAACCTTTTTTTTGAAGTAGGTATTATGTTTATGGTATTAAAAGTACACGTTTCATTGATAACTTCCAATACCTTCTAGCTTCTTGGCTTACATCGTTATCAAATTTAAATTACATTTCAATTAATCGGTTTTGTTGCATGCTATTCTTGGGTTTACGACTAGACGTAACATATCGCACATCTAGTTCTTAAAGGACGTAAATGTAAAAAACTGCAAAATTGAGTTATATATGCCACAAGTTTCTTTTTATGTAGATGCATTGAGTATTATTTTTTTTTATCATTCGACAACTGTCCTATAGAGAGAGCCAAACACCAAATCGAGCATGTTATCGTATTTATGACAAAAAAAACTTTAAACCGTTTTTATGGTCAAATTGACGAAATGGCATTTACGTCTTTTAAGAACTAGATGTGCGATATGTGTTTAAAATTACAAATATAAAACTTAGTATACATACATATATTTTCAAATATGACACGTTCATCAGAATCTACTATGTAGTAAAGAGAAAATAAAAATTATATGTATTGTTTGTTACGAATAAATTAAAAACTGAAAAGATTTTAATAATTACGTCACCATTAGAATGCTTCATTATCCCTGAGTAACATTATGCTATATTAATTACAAGAAAACAATTTCAATAATATAAGCCAAGGTGTACAATATTTAATAAATGGGTACCGAAGCGAAGCCAGTGCCACTAGTTAAAAGTAAAGTGGTATTGCACTCGTCATTTCGATACAAGTCCTGATACAGTTGTTAAGTCCTATATGCCCTGTAATTTGCTTTCTAACCATAGACCCTCCGAGAAGTCGGCCACACACGCTAGGTCGCACACGGAGTAGGAAGGGCGCGTCCACTGCACATCTCTGAGGAGATCCTTCCGTTTTAGCCCGGGGGACGTTGGCAGTGGGCGGGGTGTCAGACGCTGCAAACCAAATACTGGCACCCCGCCTCGTTCTCAACAAGCGGCGGGTGTCGTCGGAAGATTTTTAGTGGATATTCCTGCTGGCGGTTGTGTCTGCCTTGGTGAGTTCTACACACCCCCCTCGGTCCTGCTTTGGCCGGGAGGCAGAGCGATAATGCATTTTGTCACCGCCGCCAAATTTAGAAAAATGGACTATCCTAAAAAACTCTGAAATTTAACATAACTGGATCTGCTAAGTTACGAATAAGTTATGTTTAAACCAATTTCTTGCTAACATGTGAACTGTTTCAGAGAAGATAAATTGATCTAATCTTTAGCGCATTTGTAGAAACCCACTGGTAGAAACTACTTGTTTATTCGTAAATAATAGATAACAATAATCTCCAAGGATTTTTTTTCATTGGCTATTTGCAAAAAAATCACATGAAAACAAAAAAAAGATGTAACAAGGTTATATCGTGCGGGATAACATTTATAGGAGTATAAAGCTTAAAGCATTATTTTTCAATAAGTCTAAGAAATCATTTCTCCTCGTTGACACACATGTCACATCCAAAATTTTAAAGTAAAGTAAAAGTCAAACGTTCTTAATTTCATAAACTAATATACATATATACATACATAGACTTCTTGGCGGGAAAGTGAATCGTCATGACTGTAGTTTTGTTTCATTTTCTAAAATTTGTGATATTTGGAACATTAATGTGTAATAACGGTGGATTATTAACCGTTAATTGTTTTTGAACGTACATAAGTGTTGGTAAATGAAACAAAACACTGCAACATAACTTTTCAAATTCTCTCAAGAAGTCCATGTGAGATCTCAGTATAGTCTCACATCTTTACTGAGAACTCAATGGGTTTAGGGGAGGGCATCTTATTTACCACTTATCATCCTTATCACCACTCATTCTCATTTACTATAATTTATTTGCTAATAATATATCTATTATTTGACACTGGCTAAATGTGCAAACCGCACGAAGCCATTATTTAAAAGGGGAAAAATTACATAGCACTTGAAAACGTTAAAATAAAATGTTATTTTCACAAAAAACTATATAATAGGTTGGGGAAAAAGTCTTTTCGTATTTTTGTATGAAAAGTTAAGACATTTTTTTCAAAGTTTATTTACATTTATTTACAATATATATGTACCGTTTTGTTGAATAACTTTCTGCCATTTTGTGGGCAGAGACATTATCCCGTTACTGTAGAAACTTTGGGACTTCTGATCAAAAAAACGGGACAAATAGTTTTGGCAGTCCTCTCTTGAGGTCAACCTTACAGAACCTAAAGAATTCTGCAGAGACCGAAACAGGTGAAAATCTGAAGGCGCAAGGTCAGGGCTATATGGTGGATGCACTAGGTCCCTAGGACCTCCCAGTCGAACTCTCTTAATTTTTGCTGAGTGGCTAAAGATGTGTGTGGTCTAGCGTTATCGTGATGAAAGACCACACCCTTCCTGTTGATCAATTCCGGTCGTTTTCTCTCGACTGCTTCCTTTAATCTCATCAGTTGCTGGCAGTAAAGATCAGAATCGATGGTTTTGCCGGGCGGTAAAAGCTCATAATAAACAATGCCCTTCCAATCCCACCATACACACAGCATCACCTTATTTCGTGTTAGGCCAGGTTTGGCCACAGTCTGTGAAGCCTGGCCAACTTTCGACCACGACCTTTTTCGCACGTTCTTGTCGTACGTGATCCACTTTTCATCGCCAGTTATCAATCTCTTCAAAAACGGCTCGGTTTCATTACGTCTCAATAATGAATCGCAAATGAGTACACGGTTCATTAAGTTTCTTTGAGTGAGCTCGTGTGGCACCCAAATATCGAACTTTTTTGTATAACCAGTTTTCTTCAAATGGGTCAAAACTGTTTTGTGGTCAATTCCCTGTTCTTCAGCTACATCGTAACTACTAATATGCCGATCTTGCTCCACTCTTTCAAAAATGGCGTCCATTTTATTCGTAACAGGGCGACCAGAGCGAGGTGCATCTTTAACATCAAAATTTCCGGACTGAAAACGTTTGAACCAAATTAGTGCTACTCTTACTGACACTGCATCAGGTCCATAAACATCACAAATTTTTTTCACTGCTTGAGTTGCATTTTTGCCTTTTTTATAATAAAATTTTAAAATGTATCGAATTTCTTCATTAGATTCACTCATTTTTACGGAGAGAAAAACAAATGAAAAACAGCGGGAAACAACTTTTTTTTATTTTTTTCTTTTCTTTATAATGGAACCTTTTTAATGTTACCAAAACCAGCCAGACACAAATAGTACAGTCAAAAAAATTTTATAATAAGTTTATACCTACGTTATGCGAAAAGACTTTTTCCCCGACCTAATATGACTACAATCATATCTTGGAGCTTAGATTCACTTACATGCCAAGAAGTTAAGTATAATCTAAGTGCTCGATCCGAGCCACCTCTCCTTGAGAAGAACTGACAAGAAACACACAGGCTAAGCTCTTTTAAATTATCAATACAAAATAACAATACAAACACGCGCAGTGAATATTTGAAAATATTGAAAGGGTCCCCAGAAGCCGGAACCAATAAAGTACCACTAAGGGAACCTTCTATCACAGTCAAGTAAGTATGTAATGTGAAACTGATCTGAGCCTATACAATGGGGGGAAGGTCTCGACAATGACCTGGTTGCCTTTTTATTCTAATTTACACAAATACAAGTTAAAAATGTTAAACCCAAGCTTGTTTATCTGACAAGTAATCATTTACAGCATAATACCTCTTTTGGAGAAATTGGTTTTTAAATACATTTTCAAAAGTTGGCAATGGTAGATCAATTAATTCCTGTGAAATTTTATTATAAAATCTGATATCATTACCCAAAAATGATTCTTTGTTTTGTGAAGTCGACAATTTGGCAGAGAGAGCTTACTTTTATTACTAGTATTAAAATTATGTTTTTTTGAATTTTTATCAAAGGTTTGTTACGCGAACATACATATTATCGAATATATACTGTGATGCAACCGTCACTATTTTAATTTCCTTAAATATATCTGAGAGAATCTCTGGAAGTAAGATTTTAGCTATAGCTCTTATGGTGCGTTTTTGTAGTACGAATTTATTATGTATGTCCGCAGCAGATCCCTACAATAACATACCATATGAAATAATGCTATGAAAATAGCGAAAATAAACTAATCTAGCTGTTTTTTCGTCTGTTAGAAGTCTTATCTTTTTGATGGCATAGCATGCTGAGCTAAGCCTTCCGGACAAATCCATTATATGGGGGTTCCACTGCAATTTATTTTCAAGTTAGTCGAAACTTGTGTAACATTTGGCAATGAGAACTTTACACATTTAGTTTTACTTGCGTCAAGAGATAGATAATTTACCGTAAACCAATGTAAAACCTTCGCAAAAGTATCATTTATTACGTCCGAATGATCTTTGCCTCTGTTCACTTTAAAAATCAGAGTCGTATCGTCAGCAACAAAACTGTGTCGCATATATCTCTGGTATAGAAAGGTAGATCATAAATATAAATGAGAAACAAGAATGGGCCTAAAATCGAACCCTGTGGAACTCCCATAAGCAATGGCGAGACTCCACCCTATTCATAACAACTTTTTGAGTTCTGTCACTCAAGTAAGATTTAATTAATTTTAAAGAATTATTATCAACACTATAATATGTCAATTTAGCTCACAAAGTAGGATGGTCAACGCAATCGAAAGCCTTCGAAAGATCACAAAATACTTCAATCACATTCATCCCGCCTGTCCTCCCAGGCGTCAAAAATATGCTTCATTAAGGCTACACCAGCGAGAATGAAATAAGGAATTCAGAGAGAAATGACGAAGTAATTGGTTAAATATAACTTTTTCAAATATTTTACTAAGAGCTAGGAGTACTAATATCGGTGTATAGTTGGGAGGATCTGATTTCTCACCAGCTTTAAAAAGAGGTATGAAGCCACAGACACCCCATTTGATCATTCAGTATTTTTGATGCACAATCAATTATTTTTTAGAGAATCAGCTTATTATATTCCCTACATATATACCCTATAGTCTTTGTTTTTTTATTCATGAACAAACTGTAACATTTAAACCCAAAATCGTTATATCAGCCTTATAAAGTCTATTGCTGAACATTGGCCTCTCCAATAAATTACATTAGAAGATGTAAATATAGATATAAGTTTTAATAAAATATACATATATATATATTTTGTATTCAAACTTACACAACATAAATATTGGGGTTAGTAATAGCACTTCAAGCCAGTACGCAGGATGACGCTGCTGCCGGTAAGATTTCTCTTCGTCGACACTTACGACTCCCCATGAGATAAGAGGGGGTGGCATTATTCTGGGACGATACCACACGGCACAAAATAAACACAAAATACATATATATATATATATAATAAATGACATACATAAAAACGAATAGTTCCCTATCTTATATAAATATCTAGGATAATAAAAAAAAATACATGATTCCAAGAATTCAATAAAAACAAATGATTATAAAATTTTATATATTAATTGTAACAAAGCCAAACCATTACAAAATAATAAATATTGTGTTTTTAATAATTTTAGTTATTTTTATGAAAGACACATTTGAAAACAATCTGCAAATGTTAAAAGTCTAAGTTAGTCAGACTTTGATGTTTCTTTATTCAGTTGTTCTTGAATCAGGTGTTCTGTAATAATTCACAACTGGAATAGAAAGAAAGAAAGAAAGAAAGAAAATAATTTATTCTGTGACACATGTTTACAAAAATACAAAAATAAAAATTAATAAACACATGTGGCACCGAAAAGGCTTATACTCAGCATATGCCGAGGGGTCACTATGGCCCCGCGGCGCTGGTCTTCCGTACAAGCCGTTCTGCAATTACTGCATCCAGGTATGTAAATAGTTATTATTGGTTTAATAACATTAACTATTTTGCTATTGTCTGCCATACTTATACTTGTTAAGACTATAATAGCGACTCGGTGCTAATAATGACAGTTTAATTATTTATTATAGTGTATTTTATCATTCTCTGACATGTGATACACACATGAATACTTTCACGCCTGTTTCCCCCAAAGGGGTAGCTAGAGGCATATGGAATCTGTTACGTTCGCAGAGCCTCGTCTGTTGATCAGCAGGTGCAGTTGCAGGTGAGGTTGGCTTGGGCTCCTTAGATGTTGATAGGATCCCTATGCACCCGCTATTTAGCCTGACATGTCATGCAAGCGCTATTTAACCCTTTTTTTATTTTTTTATTATCGTCTATAAAAAAATGCTGCTTACGCACTGTCTCCCGGCCAAAAGGGGAGACCGGGAGGGGGTGTGGGGCTCACTGCGGCCGACGCGACCACCGCAGTCCTACTAAAAAACTTCAGACGACGCCCACCGCGGTTGAAAAGGGGCGAGGCACCAGTGCCCGGGTTTGTAGCTTCTGGTACCCCGCCCGCGGCCAACGTCCCCCGGATCAGAACCGGGGAGACCTCCTCAGGAAGGCGCAATTTGCAGCGCCCCCCCTACCTCTATGTGCGGCCATGGCGTAACATGGCGACATCACCACTTCGCAGAAGGAGGCCGCGGCGCGCCGTTGGCGCAGCGGGCGGGCCAGGAGGGCCCGTCAGGCAGCGCCCGGGGGGTCTTAGGCGGCGGGGGCAGGGGGCCCCTTCCGTCTCGCCATAGACCCCCCCGAAGTCGGCCAGTTACGCCATGGCCGCACATAGAGGTAGGGGGGGCGCTGCAAATTGCGCCTTCCTGAGGAGGTCTCCCCGGTTCTGATCCGGGGGACGTTGGCCGCGGGCGGGGTACCAGAAGCTACAAACCCGGGCACTGGTGCCTCGCCCCTTTTCACTCCACTCAGGGCCGCAGCTAACGTCGACCGCGGCCCACCTACGAAGGGCACGCCACCAAAGTGTGCTGCGCATCATCCATCGCGCAGTCACAGTGGTGGCAATGCAAGCGCTATTTAACCCTAAATTATGAGATCATTTAATGAATAAAGACTTACAAATATTTCATAGTACGCTACGGTGTTTCGGACAGTTAAATAAATTAATAATTTACTAACAATCACACTAATAATTTAGCGCTAATACAGTAAAAGCTCCTTATTCGCGCTTCCTTTATTCGCGTTTTCACTATTCGCGGATTAAAAAAATGCTACCCAATTCCTATATTCGCGACTAAATATTTCTTTATTCGCGGATCTAATAAGTACATACATAATAATAATAAAATTATTCCAATAAGTATCCAACACAATATCCTTGTCAAATGGACTAATAAAAAAGTAAAATAGATCTTATTACAACTAAACCGTATGTTGTTAAATGATATCGCCGAGGACTTTGACACAAGCCGCCTTCGCCGCGAGCGGTGTTTTTGAGAATGTAAACAAACAGAATGAAAGCAACCTTATCACTCAATAAATAAAGTACATTTTTAAATGTTGTTGTTCCGTTTATAGTAAAACACATTAAATTCACAGCCCATTGAAGAAGAGGCTTCAACAAGCACTGGAAACGTGACATTTAATTTGAAAAATCTTAGTGAAGGCTTAAGAATGGCAAATGAGCTTTGCGATTTCTTTATGAACATTGATCCATCTATGGAACGAAGTCTTATTTTTAAGAGGCAAGTTGCTAATGCGGCTGCTGTGTATCAGTCTGAATTGAAGGAGCTTTTGAAAACTGCCAAGCAAGAAAAAATTACAAAATTCTTCAAACCATTGCCTAAGCCGTAAGATAATTAATTAAAATTTTTAAAAAACTTCAATAAAATATTTTTTTTATATATTTGTTGTTTTTTTTTTGTCACCTAGGAACGTATCCCCTATAATCCCATATAAATTACCATTCCGTATTCACGGTTTCTGTATTCGCGGCATATTTATGGAACATATACCCCGCGAATAAAGAGCTTTTACTGTAGTTTTTTTTTGTAAATACATAACAAATGCTCAGGAAAAATTTACCTACCTAAATAAAAAAACAGTGTGAATTGATTGTCCGAACTTTGTCAAGGTACTTCAGTTAATCTGTCTGTTGTGGTTTTTCTCAAGATTTGTCAGTCTGTCGATGACTCTAACAGAAGAAATTTGTCAGTCAGCCTGTCGTAATTCTAAAGAGAGGACGTGTTAGAAGAACATTTACATACTAAATCGATATTGTCCCCCTGATGAGAAAAAAAGAGCCTGTATGATAAAAACATTAAATGAAGATAAGCAAGAATAACTGAAATTCAGCCAAATCCGATTAAACCAGTAAGCAGACCCCTGGTCCCTAAGCTTAAGTTTATGGCTACCGGGATAATGCTAGGATATGATGGGAGAAAGCAAGAAGTATGTATCTAAATAATTATGATGTAGCGGCCCCTTGTCCCTGCCTTCCCCTGTGGCTCCTGAAACTTCATCATCTCAGCTCATTATATCTTCAGCAGGGCTATCTTCTCACAAACCAGTGTATGAAGAATTTAGAACTGAGTGTATTCCGTCTTCTCAATTATCGCTTCAATCCTAGCATTATCCTGGTTGTGCCCTAGACTAATTTCATTTTTGACACAGAGCGTCTGATCTCCGCAACCTAGTGGGAAAAAATAGTGCGCGCCCGACAGATTATTATATGAGTCTTATAATGTCCACTGCTGAACATTAGCCTCCCCAATACACTACATTCTATTAGGGATATTTGCCCATAATCACCACGCTGGGCAGGCGGGCTAGTGATTGCAGCTCAAGCCAGTACGCAGGATGATGCTGCTGCCCATCATTCGGCAGGATTTCTTGTCGCCGACTCTTACGACTCCCAACGAGACGAAAGGGGCCCCTTTCCCCCCGACCCCCACTATACTAGCAGATAGCTGATATTATATGAAACAATTGAGGTTACTATTAAACCTAATAAATAATGAGTAGTCGCGGGCCCTTGCTAGTTTTAGAAATAAATAAGACTTTTTTTTATGTTACTTACTGATTGAGTTGGGAAGGAAATTACCTTATCGTAGCATACTGAACAGCTACCAGCACAGTAAAATTTAAATTACTTTGCGATCGAGCGATATCTGGGCCAGCGGCTTCACTCAGAAGAACTGTTACTTTTCTATTCCGAGTATAGTATACTGTACAACACTGTTCGACAACGGTTTTCTGAAAGATATTCATAAAAGAGAAAACCGACATTTACTTGATTCAGTTTTGTTTAATTTTGTGATCTTTTTAATGTTTATACAATAAAGTTTTGATAAATAAAATGGTATCTACTAGATTCTGCACGTGATTTCTACCAACACAATAAACAAATGAATCCTGTTTATATATCAGTTAATTCACTTCAGCCTTTTCCTGCGTTATTTTTATATTTTAAATTACATTTTTGAAAGAAGATTTCTATTCCTTGGTAAGATATTTAAAACATTGAGTTATCTAATAACATCCGAGTGTAAAATTCAGGATAAAGTAAAAGTAAAGGTATTAATTATACTCATGAATCTTTGAACAACATTTGAATAACATACAGATACTTTTATATTTCGTTCAATTGAATGTTACATTCAGTATCAATATTAGACAAACAATTTAGAATTTTAGATAGTTGTGTATGTGAGATATATCAATATACTCAGTGAGCTATTTAATATTATATTTTATTAAAATGTAATAAAAACTTGATGAATACATTATAATTATATGTTTATGGGACCACGACCACATTATTCAATAGTTCTCCATAATTATCAATTTCAATGTCACAGCCTATATCATGAGATAAAAGTAACATGAGATATAATTTATAAAAACCGGTCAAGTGCGTGTCAGGCAGCAGTATTGCTCGTCAACAGTATTATAATTTATTTATTAATATAGTACGACATAACTGGCCCAATCACGTATTTAATTTACACAATATTTGTTCTGTAAATACTTATCAAACATCAAAACTCAAAGAATATAAAAAGAACTTACACCCTGTAAGTTATAAAAAATCGCATGCTTAAAGAAACATCGACCCATTATTAGATAGGTCAGGTTTGAGTTACGTTCTCATACAGTCTTTCTATTTCTTACTGAAATCGAATCAATGTTAATCAAACGTTCAAAACACAAGCAGAATCACGAATTAATAAATCAGTATCAATTTAATGCGCTTACAAGTAGGACAAGCATTCTTTAGAAGATCTTCTTTTGTGATGTCCCAAAAATCGTCTTTTTTGAGTTAAGTCACTATTCCATTAAGCATGCAAAATGTTTGATAACAGCCACATTAGTTTTACAACTGTGTGGCAGCTATTAACATCGTATTGATGCATACAAATATGTGTCTAGTGTAGGAATGGAACCCGGAGCGGAGTGCACGATTGCTCGATTTATTGGTCGTCACGCCCCAACTAATAAAAATAGATCTAAAAGAGCTGATAAATCATTATCAATTGAAGAACTTTTCTCAATTAAGTTGGTTTCAGGTACTGTGTTTAAAGTGTATTTGAAAACAACGGTGTACTTACTACCATTAATAATATTCATTTATTTAATCTATAACTTCACTCTTAATAATATCGATAAGTATGTGTGACGATAGATTTCGTTACGTATGACCTATATTTATTATAACTTCACATAATGTAATCTGTAGCCTATAATATACATGATGTGTTGCGTCTGTTTTGCCGTCGCTTGTTTCAATTTACCATAACAATAATGACGACTTATTATTTAAACAAACAATGTGTGTATGTATTGTATGTACAGTCAGCGTCACATAATTGGTCAAAGCGCCATAATCGACTTACGTCTCTATTGTCAAGATTGCTAAAGCGTGTTTCGATATATATGTCGTCTTGGGTGCTACCAACTATTTGACGGTGACTGTACTAACTGAAGTAATAATATGTTTCAATACAATCCTGTTTCACTAGGGCATGAGATTGACTTCTGTGTTGTTAACGAGAAATTTTATTACGCTTTAATGTGTATATGCACAGTCGTTACTTTTATAATATATAGTTAATAATACAAAGTTATATTTATAACACATAGTTTTATAATTAATATTTGCTTCGAATAAGTATAACTACATAGATTGAGTTGAATTTTTACAATATAACTGTTTTTTTTCATTAATGTGTGAAGTTAAAATATTTTTCAAACTATTAAGTAGTATATTAGACTACATTTCTTTGGTTTGGCCTAGTGGCGCAGGCCTAAAAAAAACGTCACTCTCATGTCTCATGGGGCGTCGTAAGAGTCGACGAAGAGAAATTCAACCGTCAGGAGCGTCATCCTGTGTACTCTTACTTTACTGTACTGAGGAGTGTATCAGACTTTTACTGACTAAAAATCATCCAAGAAGGAATTCTTGAGCCTGCTACGTCCCAAGGCCGCGGTAACCCTTTCGAACAGTCCCGCAGCACCTGTGTACTGGCTGGAACATCGATCACCACCACCTTCCCAGTGTTGTGATTATGGGCAAATATTCCCAACGAAATATGAAACAATTTGAAAGGCCTATGTTGAAATAATGATGATGATGAACCATCTTGTACAACTCATACAGTTCCAAACGAAGTAGAGCTTGTGCTATGACCTAGACAACAGATACTCACTTTCTCTCGAAATAAACACTTTAATAGATATACATACATTTGCCCTGAGTTTAGAACTAAGAAGAGCTATGTTAAAATTGTGTTATATTTGAATAACTAATCTGTCTGAGAAATAGTTCTATCTTGAGAAGTCTATATTTAAAATTCGCCACAAAACATAGCGCTTAAAAGTTTTAGCAGTCACACAGATAATAAAATACTATACTAGTAGAGAAATCAGTAGAGGGCAGCTTCCCACCCTTGATCTTTAGATGAAACGTGTCATATATCATATCGTGTCATTCGACGACCGATACGGCGTGGTGGCGAGTATACCCGCACTCCACTCCTGAGGTCGTGGGTTCGATTCCCACACAGGACAAATTTTTGTGTGTATAAATATGAATATTTGTTTGGTCTGGGTGTTTTCCTATGTATATTAAATATGTATTTATAAAAAAAAAGTATTTATGCATGTTTATCCGTTATTTAGTACAAGTAACTCATAACACAAGTACTTAATGATACTTATCTTGGAACTAAATAATTGGTGTAAGTGTCAGAAATATTTATTTATTTATATAGTATTTTATCCCCTTTTCAAATGTCACTTGTGTCATATAGGGAAAAGTGTTTAGTCCATCGCCCACAATGACACTAGATTATTCGCTGCCGGCTCATGTGTTTCCTATGATCCCGGGTCTTTAAGCGGGGCGTGAAACGGCATTTTAGCAGGCCGTCATGAATGGGTGCGCTTTGTATCGTGCTTATTTCACGGTATGAAGCGCCTTAATATTTTTTTGACTGCATCGACAGCTTACCATCAGGCAGAATGTAGTCATTATGACGTCAACGACGTCAGATTAAAAATATAAATATAATAACATACACAAAAAAGAAAAACGAGACCCCATTCCCTTGGTTTTTTAATGACGAGGTCTTAATTCAAAACTAAGATAAGTGTTGAAATATGACAGTGTAATAAAAGCTAATTGTCATAATGTAGATACGGCACTGTTTGCATTTCTTTGTGTGTTGTGGATAACAGATGATCGTTTACAAACATAATTCCAAACTGAAGGACTATTCAGTCAGTGTGTCATTTAAATCGTTAAAGCATGATTTATTAATAAAAATTTATTATTAATTTAGATTTTAAATATACCCAATAGGGGTCCTAACAAAATCTAAGAAGCCCAAGCCAACCTCACGTGCAAGTCAAGTGGGTGCACCTGCCCACCAAGGGACCAGGCTCTGGCGAAATAACTGTTTCCTGTAAGCGGCAATAGGCTCGCCATCTATTACGTGCCTTCCGGGGAAACATGCGTAATTATATGTATGTAAAGCATGATTTACTAACAAAGTTTTAATGTTAATTAAGATACTAAATACATGAAATGGATGATATAATTAAAGTTTACCGAACACTATAGAGAAGACATTAGATTGAAAAATTATAAAGTAAATATCCGTTACAGATGCGATTTTTCGTCAAGATTCTGTACCACAAATAGATAGCTTTTACGTAATTAAACTGAATCAGAATGCGAGAGATTATTTGAACTATTTTTATTCGACAGTCCTTATAAATGGGACAGTATCGAATGCAACGACTAGCAGAGTCGAAAATAATTGTCTATTAATATATATCTATACGTATACTCGAAGCGCTCGTAGCTCTGTGTTGCTAGGTGGTCGAACACGATTACTGAAGTGAAGCAGTGTTCAGAGAGATCACTCCTAGGATGGGTGACCGTTTGTCTGCCTTTTGATATCGAGCTTCGGAAGGCACATCAAGCCCTTAGTCCCGGTTATCACTAGAATAACTTGCAGTTGGGGCTATAATTAAGTTAACCAAAGTTTTCGAATACCATAAAAGGAGGTCTTTTCCTCGAGTTTTATGCTCTTATACGCTTTTAAATTTATTAGCAGAATACCATTTTCTTTTTTAAGAGTAGGTAAAACTATTTAACTAAATAACTATTTCAGATTGTTGCTAAGAAAAAGAATGAGCACATTATCGTACCAAAGTTTATTATGGATTAAATAATATATCCGTTAGGTAATTCCACAAACAACAGAAACGTGCAAAAAGTAATTAGATTTAAGCATTTCAGTAGAATAACTTCACATTTAATGAATGCTTGCCTATATATTTCTCCTTCGGCTCATTACGAAACGATTTAATGGTCCTGAGTTAAAAATAGGACCTCTATTGTGTAAATTTCACAATTGAATGGGGTATTGAGCGCACTTAAGGAAATTGGGGGTATTATACGATCGACATTTCATCAAAAGAAGCCATTTTATTGGAATGTTACGAGTATTTTTATTACTTTTCTTTTGACATCCGCTGAGGCGGTGAATCGATATTCTTTAACTTCCAGAAATGAATAAACAATATATAAACGAAGTTTACTTATCTGAATACCTATACATACACGCCTGTTTTCTCGAAGGGGTAGGCATAGGCATATTATTCGCAAACACTTTGCCAATTATCACGTAATAGGAGGCGAGCCTATTGCCGCTTACCGGGCACTGTTATGTTCGCCAGAGCCTTGTCCGTGTATAGGCAAGTGCACCACTTGCAGGTGAGGTTGGCTTTGGCTCCTTAGGTCTTGGTTGGATCCCTATACCTACACCTTCCCTGAATACTAATAAACAAAATTATTAACAAAGAAAAACCCACTCAAAAGGTATATGTAAAATTAACTGGTAGGAAAATAGTAATGAAGGAAGTATTCGTAGGTTAACGAAAACTACTTATTATGGACGACACCTTCCATGACCGAATCCAGAAGGTGTTGGGGAAAGGCTAGGTCAAATACAGAAGATGTTGGGGAAAGGCTAGGTCAAATCCAGAAGATGTTGGGAAAAGGCTAGGTAAGAAATAACCCGAACCGACGGAGGTGTATGACAAATGTAATGATCGTGTATGAAGCTAAAATAGTGGACGTACAAGAATTGCAGCAAGTGGAATTATGTAAAGACCTATCCCTGGGAGAATATAGCATAAGTTATAGATATGCTATAAACAAAAATATGCATCAACATAAATATAATTTAACATAACATATAATTTATAAAGAGTCCCTTTTATCAAGAAAGTTAGTAGATATCATACTAAACACCACATTAGGCCCTGAAAAATCAATATTGAGTTAAAAAAAAGCAAGTTGCTATCGAAAGTTCAATAGTCAGAATTTTAACTAAATAGGTATCTAGTGGAATTAGTCGTCGAATGAATAATTAATTTGGTATTATTAACGAAACACTATTTACAAATTAAAATTTCAGTAATGTCTGTATATATTTACATGAAAAACATAGTAATTGCCTAGTGACGTGAGGAAGGGCTTGTGGCGCCGCAAAACTTCGGTACAAGTAGCATTCGCAGACATCAGACCATGGATAGGTGACCGCGACATTTTCTGAACGCATCTTTGTTTTGAAAAGGTTATAACCAGGCCCAAACGTACACAAAAGTAAGGATGTGGCATAGTACAGTAATACCCCGCTTTACGCGGCCTCGTTATGCGCTGTTTCACTATAATGCGATTTTCAAATGTCCGGCTCAAATGCCTAATATATACAATACATATGATAATAATGAACGTGTCTTTACCATGTGTCATTCAATTAAAAACAGTGTTGGGTGTTATAAATGTATTTTACAAGAACGTAAAAAAAACGCTTCCCAAAAGACAATAGATGTATTTTTCCATTAAAATTACTGATAATATATATTACATAAAGTATTCTTAGAATTAAGGTGGTTGATTAAAATTTTTTTATATTAAACTTCGACCGTGATAATCATCACAAGTTTCAATATACGCGAATTTCAGTTAGCGCGATTTTTTCCGGAACGTATCCCTTGCGTAAAGCGGGGTATCACTGTACAGCGAATTGTGATTGTTCCGTGTTGACTCCAAAACTCTATAAAAAAATTCTCCAGTAAAGTCTCTTCTACTTTATTGAGGCTTTACTTTGCCTCGACTGGACTATGACGGACTTTACTTGACTTTGACTGTAACGAAAGGCCCCAAAACGCTTCATTTATGCAAATAACTTGAACTTGAGTGAATCCATATCTTAAAAAAAACATGCACAATCATGTTATAACTGTATGTGGTAGTTGCTAAGCCAAGTAAAATGTACCGGGTGACTTAAAAGATTCTATCAGCAAGCCGTTCATCGCCTGGCTTACTGAGACCGCCCATTGTTGAAAATAAAAAGGGCTGAAATTATTTATGATTTTCCCTTCGAAATTCAATAAATAATCGTTGACACCAAACAAAGCACGATCTAAAAATATTTCTGCCATTTATTCGAGTGCTCTAGTCTATAGTTAACAAATACTGAAATGAAATAGCTAAATATGGTTAGACCAGTAAGCAGGCACTGCGCCCCTTTTTTTTACGTCGGTAACAAAATGCTATTTATTACGCACTGAATTCCGGCCAAAGGGGGACCGATAGGGGAGTAAGGGGCTCACTGCGGCAGACGCGACCGCCAGCAGTCCTACCCAATAATAATCTTCCGATAACGCTCAACACTGTTGAAAAGGTGCGGGAGGCCAATGCTTGGGTTGTAGCGTTCGGCACCCTGCCCGCGGCCTGGAGGACCCTACCTACCTCTTTGTAGACCCTGGGCCCTAAACTTAAGTCTAGAGCAACCGGGATAATGCTAGGATATAATGAGTCTATAGTAACTTAAAAAGCAACAAAGTTAAAAATATCACTTGTAGCTCGTTAAACGACTCTCAAATTAATCGTAAGTACACGTAATAAAATCTTTACTATTACGACAATAAGCAAGCAAAATGCAATCATTACATACTAAAATTTTAAGTCCCAACTGTAGTAAATATGTAATTTGTGCTTTATGTGCTACAATGCCATATAATGATTATGGTAGGTCGTAGGCGTCAATTACAACAATGTTTAATGTTTGCCTGAATAAAACTGTTAATGACGAATTGATGAACCAGTTTTGATGTATCGCGTATTATGCTTATCAATGATTCATCATTATCATTATCCTTAGCATTCGCAGCCTTATGAGTCCACTGCTGAATATTGGCGTCCCCAATAGACTACATTCTACCTGATGATGATGGGAGATTTCTCTTCATCGACTCCCCATGAGATAATAGGGGGTGGCACTATTCAAGGCCGGTACCACACGGCACAATCAAACAATATCACATATGTTATCAATGACTATGAATCATATAGGTAAACAAATTTTCAGTCTGATACTATCTACTATAGTGGTTCCTAATCTTTTCACGAAAGGTAAATCAGCAGAGCGAGTATGAACCGAATTTCATTCAACCTCTTTTCTCAAGTGGTTAGTGAGAATGTCTAGATAAGTAGGCCCAACGCACTGTTTGGTATTTTTCTAAGAAGTAGCGATTCAGTAGAGTTTGTATTGCCATACTAAGCCAGCACTGCTTGAAGTTTGTAAGTAAATAGTCCGTATTTCGGTGTACTTATCACCATGACCCTATTTCACGAGCGTAACATTTACTGTATAAAAACGAGTAACGTTACTCCAGTTTGTTTCACGAATGTTACAAGTTAGAGGTTTTTTCAAAAAATATTTAATGTAACAAGAAAAAAAGCTAACCTGGCAACAACTTATTATAGAGCATCAATTTAACTAAAACACTTTTGTATTCCTTCCAAAATTCCTTTATAGCGACGCAAAATGTAACATTGTAGTTCGTGGAACAGTTACGTTGTAGCTTCCGTGAATATATGGATAAAAATTGTTAGACTAATAAAATAAAACAAAATACCTACGTGGATTTGGCAACTTTGTTAGATATCAAACTACACACAGATAAACATAATGACCGACAAAATTACGAATCTGGTGATAAAATGTGTTACCATATCAATCTGATATGGTCCATTATTGATTAGTTAATATATATGGCCCCGTGGTAGGTAAAATACATTTCGGCAGGTGTTCAGAACTCTTATAACTAGGTATTAAGATGCATGATGCAAAAAAAATGTGTCACGTTAGGGAGACTGTACGTTTTACTGACAAACTTTACTATAACTCTGAAACGACTATAAAATAATTAACCAAGTTTTTAACGTATATATTGTTGGTGAACCTCGTCTGGCACTTCTGTTGTTGTTTTTTAAATACTGTAACATGAACGATATCACATTATGAAATAGTTATCATCAGCGGCAGCAGTGTCGATGAATCAGTTTGGAATCGTGATACTAATATATAAAGGAATATAATAAACTGAACCTCTAAAAAATACTTTTTTGATCATCAAAAATACTGATCTAGCATCTAATAGGGGATTAGGTGCTCCATCAGAATTTTTTGATGTACAAAAAGGTTAGGTTAGGTTGGTAATTTATTAATTTTGATGACACATTAAATATGAGCCATATATAAATAAACTAGCTGACCCAGCAAACGTTGTTTTGCCTTATAAATTTGCTAAAATGGCTATTAAAAAATAAGGGTTGATCGTAGAAGGGTGAAAATTTATAAATGTAGGATTGTATGTATTTTGTATGTTGTATTATAAAAAAAAATAACTAAATATTTTGTCTAAAAAATTAAAAAAATTTAGGGTTGGACTAACCCTAACATTTAGGGGGATGAAAATAGATCTTGGCCGATTCTCAGACCTACTCAATACGCTCACAAAATTTCATGAGAATCGGTCAAGCCGTTTCGGAGGAGTATGGGAACGAAAACTGTGACACAAGAATTTTATATATAAGATAAACAATTAATGATATTAAAACAAAAGATGAAGCGACGAGAGACTGTTCAAAATCACGTGTTCATGTATAAATATTTATGTTTCATTTTATTCCCTGCCGTGTGGTACCGGCCTAGAATAGTGCCCACCCCCTTTCAAGAAAAGTAGGTAGTAAGAATCGACGAAGAGAAATCCTACCGGATAATGGGCAGCAGCGTCATTCTGCGCATTGGCTTGAACTGCGATCACCAACCCGCCTGCCCAGCGTGGTGATTATGGAAAAATAACCCAATAGAATTTTATTTGTTGGGGAGGCCAATGTTTATAAGTGGACTTTATAGGGCTGGTATGATTATTCTTAATCTCAGCTCATCAAAGTCCCACTGTAGAGAACGGGTCTCCTCCTACAATGAACAAAGAGGAATTAAGTTTATACCACTGAACATTTAATTCATCTCCACCACGCGGACCCAGTGCTGATGGCGGAGGCAGGGCTGTTAGATTTTTAACCGACTAATTAATAATCTAAAATAGCTTAGTTAGACTAGCACATGTAATGGTAGCCGGACAAACATTAACGTTTTTTCTGAAGCACGGAAGCACTTGATGTTAAATACCACACAAACGGTCACCCATAGAAGAACTGACCTCTGTACTCTGCTTTACTTCGTCAATCTTTTCCGGATAGCCAGGACCTCAAAGCAACGAGCGCTTCTAAGTTGATTGGCAATTTCATTAATCTCAGGCCATTACCTTTCCACTATTGAACACGCACCTCCTCTCATTTTCAGAGGGTTTATATTATTTAATGTGAATCAATTCAAAGTTTATAAAAAGTTGAAGTTAATCCTACACAATAATTTTATAAGTTACTAGCGGCCGGCTGCGATTTCGTTCCGAAACATTCCTCTTAAACTACTCTATCTATTAAAAAAACCGCATCAACCGTTGTTTTAAAGATCTAAACATACATAGGGAAAGACAGCGGAAAGCGATTTTTTTATAGGAGTACTATGTAGTAATTAAAAAACATAACAACAGCAAATTGATTCAAATAATTCTATACTTACGAACTCCAAAACGTAATAATGTCGTATTTATGATAACTATGATAAGTGTAACCTCTTTATAAAGTTCTGAATAAGGTACCGTTAAGGTTAACGTACATAATACTTCAGCATTTGCTATTTTAGTTAGTACCTATACGATGTCTGCAATATTACTTAACACGTCTACATTTCACGAGAAGCGACAAAACGGTACCGACACATTAGAAGATGCAGAATAACAAACAAAGTTAAGTTCGTCTGCCTTTGGGACATGTACTGGGATACCCAGTTTAATAACATATTTGACATGGGCATGGATACATGGTGATTATGGGCAAATACCTCCAAAAATTTATTCTATTGGGCAGGCCAATGTTCAACCGTGGACTCATAAGGCTGATATGATGATGATGATCAAATGGCACTTTCCTGTTTATTATTTTAATCATTTAATATTTATTTTTTATATAGATTTGTACCACTATCATTACAGGTAAATTCCCGATGCAATAATGATAAATTAAAAATTACACAGAAGTTAGTGTCACTATTTCGAATTCACTCAAAGAACATGTAAGCAAATCAACTATTTCATGGACTTTATTTAATAAAATAGTGACTGATGGGAGGACAAACTTGACTCAATATTCATTTTAATGTGTGTCACAAACTTTAGATGACGAAATCTTGTCAACGACTCGGAATATCAAGAGCTTGTTTACATTATGAAAAATAATATTTTTCCCCCATCAGATTGTAAGACAATAATATATCTACTTAGGTTAGTGTGAATGCGGAACTTAAACATTAACACAATTTTAAAATAATATTTAGTTTCCCAGGATGAAAGAAAAGAGATCTCGTATTATATTGTACGTGAATAAGTTGTCGGCCAATATTTATATTGTAACTAGCAACTAATCGCAACTTTGTCTGATTTTTTTTAATTGTACACACAACACCTGATTCTCAGAAGCGGTAGGCAGAGGTATATTATACGCCCACACTTTGCCAATTATGTTCTTACACAAAAAAACATAATAGGTGGCGAAACTATTGCCGCTTATCGGGCTACTTAACTTATGTTTGCCAGAATCACGTCCAGCAAGTGTCCCACTTGCAGGTGAGATTGGCTTTGGCTCCGAAAATGATGGCAGAATCCCTGTACACCTGTTTGCTGGTTTGGTTAGTAGACAACTTCTATCCGCATCGAAAGTAAAAAGTCTATAGAATATTATGCATACGTTAGGTTGATTATTTTTCCCGTCCCAAATCTTAGGTAGACAACTATAAATGATACAAGTAAATTGCACTGGTCTAGTTAAATAATTAAAGTTAGGTGAAGGTCTTGGTAATAAGACACTAGAAATGGAAAGTGCCGCGTAAAACTATAGGAATACATGTCGCCAATTTGAAAAGGCACGCTTGTTGCCTTTTTGGAAATTTAAGTTCGATATTGACGTTGCTGTCAGTCAGTACAGACTACAAGTTATTCTTGAACATAGCACATTGTTTGTTTGTAGTGAGGTACGATTCAGAACGAACGCAATTGACATTGTATTTAATAGTTCTGGACGCAATTGTGCCATAAGATACACCAGCCTTCTTCATCTTAGCGTTATCCCGGTACGGGGCCGGGGTCCGCTTTCCTACATCTTCTCCTCCACTTCGCGCGGTCTTCGGCATCCTTGCTCGATACCTCATTTGCACGCATGTCGTCCCTTAGAAGCCAGCCATAAGATACCCCAGTATGCCAGCGATTTCAAACGCGCACAGCACTTCCATTGTCATATTATTAAGGTTTTTATGGTTCTACAGAAAAAAATCTTTGTCTTAAGAAGTTGCTTATCCACCTTAATGTGAACATGTCAACCTGTGTTGTTTTGGAAATTAACGTCTTGAATTTTTTCAAATATATTACAGAATTAAACCAAATTCTCTAAGAATGCTATAGACAAATAAGTGGTAAGACTAGTCCCAGAAGTTTTAGACGATAGTGACAATTTTGCGTCAAAACATAACATTTACTAAATGTCATTTTTATTGTCGTGCTCTTTTTGATATCTTATTTACCTTTCTGAAAATATTGTTTACTTTTGAATTTTTCTCGAGTAATACTCCATAATGACCCTTCTTACCCCTGAACATTGGCTACATTAGAAATTAATGAGATCGATATCGCGCCCTTCTCTTCAGATGGCCTTCACCCATTTATTCAACCAGCGTGAAGAATTAAAGCCCTTCGGAGCTTGACACATTTCAAGAAATAGAATTCTTACTGAATAATTTGTATTATAAAATTAAAATTATCGTCAGCCCAAAGAAGTCCATTGCTTAACATAGGCCTCCCCCATAAACTTCTAACGTGACCGAAAGCCTGCTTCCAGTGTGATCCTGTGATCTTTATTAAATTACAATGATATAATGATTGTGTTTGTGAAGGTACTATTTATATGTGTGACTGGTTAGCACCATCCTTATGCAAAAGTCTCTTGTCGTAATAGCTTGCTGGGTTCCAGCTATAAAAGTATGAGAGCGAAAATACTTTCATTTAGGACTGAAACATCAGATGAGTCCCAAGTATGGCAGCACACTGAAATTACTTCATGCAAAGGTAATCTCAATACAAATACATACATACATTCACGCCTGTTTCCCCGAAGGGGTAGGCAGAGGCATATTATACGCCCACACTTCGCCAATTATATAGTTGGTCCCACGTAATACGGTGGCGAACCTATTGACGCTTTCCGGGCACTGTTATATTCGCCAGAGCCTCGTCTGTTGATCGGCAGGAGCACTACTTGCAGGTGAGGTTGGCTTGGGCTCCTTAGGTGTTGATAGAACCCCTATACACCTAATATTAATAATCTCAATAGAGTAGATTATTTTTTATTTAAGACACAGGAGTACGGAAATGCCATATTTATACAAACACTACATAATACATAGTTATAAGAAGTAACTAGCTTTATCCCTACGGTATTTCTTTGTTTTAAAAATTAATAGTATTATAAAGATCGTCGCTGTCTAAATGGCAGCAGCTTTTGCACAAGATCTTGATTTGATGTTAATAAGATGATATTTTATGCACAGGGTTTACATTGATATGGGGCAGTGTAAACGATGGTATAAAAATTATAGTTTATTGCACAAAAAAAAAAATCGAATGTTACAAGGAGTAAACAAAAAGTGATAAGTCCACTTATCTCAAGAAGAGATCTCTATACGCATAAAATAAAAATAAAAATAAAATAAAAATTCTACTTTACGTTCGATTACGTATTTTTAAATAGTCTTAAATAATATACTGATAATGTTTAAAAATAATTTTGTCCTACGCGTTTACATGATTAAGAATTAAATAAAACGAATAAGATGAAAGTCAAAGTCAAAATACTTTTTATTTCATAAACTATTACATAGTACTTGAAAACGTCAAAATTATAAAAAAATTACAAAAACAAATAAAATATAATTATACTAAAATCACGAAGCTTAGATTCACTTGCAACCAAACAATTTAAAAAAACAAAAAATATTTAAGTGCAAGTGAATCTAAGTGCCAGTTCCGAGCCACCGCTCTGTAAGAAGAACTGGCAAGAAACTCACAGGCTATGCTCTTTTAAATTATCGATTGGTTAGTTACAATCTTCATTTGTCTGTGACGCTATACAATGCAACATAATATAACAATATTAAACATTAAACAATATGAAACTTAATTAAACGACAAGGGTTAACAAAAATACGCAAAATCGCCGTGGAATAGAATGGGAGCGACTTTTCGCCAATAAATAGTACGTATCATAATGAACTTTATGTCAATTGTTAAAAGTACTAACTAAATAAGAGCTAAAAGAAGTTCGCGAGTCTTCCCAGACAGAATCCTCTAACGGTCTCTAGAATTCCCTATTCCCCCCTGTCAGCGTATTTGGTTCGTACTTTATGCAACTGTACAACTTCGTGGCAAACAGTCGCTTCCCGCGGCTGTGTGAATTGCCTACATGGAATGTCAGCAACTTTTAAAGAAACCACCCACCCCTCTTACTCAATACATTCTGTCCATTCATATCTATCATTCTGTAATTTAAGTAAATAACATATCATACATACCTTGGTTGTATTGCTATTTCAGAATAATAAATATGTTTATCTTGTACTTACTTCAACTGTATAAATAGGATTATATTCGAAGTAAAATTCCGTTTATGAAAGTCCACTTAACAAGTGCTTTTGAAAGAAGGCGCTCTTAAAGTGACCTTATATCTGGGAGCGCCACTTAAGTAGGGCGGAAACTTGCTACGGAAAGAAGTAGGTATAGTGTTCTATATTATACTAGTCCACTGGTGGCAAACCCTGCTCTACTACGTGAAATATCTTTACGCCCCAAGAGTCATAGTAAATTAATAAAAAGGAAAACCTGATGGCGTAAAAATCCAGCCCATTAACATCCCTATACTTAGCACGAGCCTCCTTAAACAATCCAAGATAAGAGGGTAGTTGGGCTAACTCCGCCAAGCGGATCGGCCATTCCTCTGTCCTCCATCTCATCCTCCTCCATGTATATATATTTGAAGTAAAATATATTTTATCTCTTTTTCCAGATGTGCACGAAATCGCAGCGGAAAATTATACGATAGAACAGGGCGCAATGGGCGCTATTAGGGGTGTTGTAGGCACGAGTTGGTGTGAGTCGCGGCGGCTCGGGTAGCATGTGGGTGCGGATGGCGCGCGCGCTGCGGGCGGTGCGTCGCGCGGCGCTTCTGCTGCCGCTGGTGCTTGTGGCGGCAGCGCTGGTGCTGCTGCCGCGTCCGACACCGCTGCCGCATCCCTCGCCGCGCGCCTCTGAGCCCGCGCCGCCGAGGGAGCCGCCCCCACTGCAGTCTATACAGGTAATAGTCAATTCTCACTATATTAATTACCAGAGGCCACTATTTCTGCAGGTGCTAGAGATGCAGGCAGTGGCTATTGATATTTTACACCTTGGATTACATTATTTGCTGGAGGCAGCAGCCCCACTGTCGGCTATACAGGTAATATTCCATACTTAATAAGATTGATGACGTGACCGCCGTTACTGCTAAAGCCGACCGAGCGCGCTTTTCATTAAAGAGAATGTCATATTCTCACCATATATAAGCAAGCCTCGCCACACCTTACCCACACACCACCACACGCTTGACGGGCCCTTCTGGCACGCCTGCTGCGCCCTCCACAGGTTCCTTTTGGTTTTCCCTCCCGGTAGTCAGTACTAAAGGCACCCAGAGTCGCCAATGTCTGGGTGTTAGGTGGAGACCAGTCGGAGGAGAAGAGCTCTCTCCCTAACTGAACCCGCACAACCCGCTGTCATCACAATCCGTAAAGGTGAGTGCTCACTATTTACAGCATAGTTTATGATTCAGCCGAACCCACTTTTCTTAAAATCACCGGTAGATCTTATCTGAGTTATAATGAAAAAGTCTGTTCAGCATTTTAAACTTTATTATTACATGGCATTTTTCTTTCTTAGACAATTTATTAAAACAATTAGAAGTATATAATCTGGTTAGTGATTATCTTGGCAGTAATTCACAATAAGCGACTTTGTAATTTTCTCAAATGTAACGGCACATATAAAATCATCTCATTCTTTTAGTTTCAGAACGAACAGAATTCTATAACGGAGCACAACGAGGTGTTTATAAGAGACGAAGGCGATGAAGTATCGAGGCGGCCGTGGTACATGCGCGGCGGCGAGCAGCGCCCAGTAGAATGTGACCCTAACGCCAGTCTTTTCCCTGAGGATGCTCCTGGCGATGACAGGTATTACACAGACCAACTTTAACTCGCCCACATCACAGATTCCACACTATATCTAGTGCATAGATCCCCATTGCGACATTTAATTTCCTTGGTTCGTCACCAGCTGAGACTCAATCTGGTGATTACAGATATTACCTACACATATCAACTTAAATTTGCCCATATTACAATTTCCGCACTATAGATGTTAGTTCATCATTAAGACATTTCATTTAATGGGTTTGTCATGAATGTAACTTCTTTATTTTCCCAGAGGACGACTCCTAGCGATGACAACACACAGACGTTTCATTCAATATTCCCCGAGCCATTCAACACGCCGCATTCAGTTCCCTCGTGATCAAATCAATCATCAGCTTATTTTCGTCCACAGCTGAACATAGGCCTCTCCAATGCAGACACACCACCGAGCTCTATTTTCAGCACTTCGCCTCTAACCGCTGCCATTCATTTTGAGGATATCATAGCTCCGGCTAGCTGGAAGGCGGTTATGACCGGCCCACTGTCACTTCAACTTGCTAATACTAACGAGAAACATAACGTTTATCTTTGCAGGATTGTCCAAAAGCGAATATATACATTACCCAAAGATGAAAGTCCTCATTAAAAAGACACCCGAGCTGTGGAACTATGACTTTTGACTTTGAATTTTGACTTTGAATTTTGGCTTTGAATTTTGACTTTGACACGCTTCTTCCAGCGGTTATCGGTCCTATGGCAGATATGGCCGGCCCACTGGCACTTTATCTTGCTAATTGTTGCGAGAAGTAATAAAGTTTCACTTTTTTTGCAGGATTGTCCAACAGCTAATGTACACATTACCCAAAGATGAAAGTCCTCCCATTAAGAAGATACTTCTGGCGAACGGTCTCGGGGCATGGGGCGTGCCGGCCGGCCGGACAGAATTCATCCGGAACAAGTGTCCGGTAGACCGGTGCTCCATCACTGCGGATTCGAGAGATGCCGCCACTGCCGATGCCATCTTGTTTAAAGATCATCATACGCCGTTCAGCGTTAAACGACCGATAAACCAGGTGGGTTAATTCAATACTTAATAGCGAAAATAAAAATAATTAGTAAAATCAGCACCATTGTTGGATTCTATTTATAAGGGACTATCTACAGAGTGTAACATAAAGGTAAAATATTGTTTAAGGGTATGTATGTGTATGTATCCCACATTAACATTCAGTAGTAAAAATATCAGCTAAAAATAAACAACTTTTTTATGCCATACTAATTAAATTAATGGTTTTGTTACTGAAAATGTTGTCAACCCTAGTTTTGCGATCTTTTAATAGCTGATAGTAGGGTGGTCACCCAAAATATTTTGTAAAAATTTAGGCATCAATTTACTCAGTGATTTATGGTCCTACGAGTTTTGGTTTTGCATTCGAAATACACATTACCTACCCTAAATTAAACGTACCTTAAATTTTATTTTGATTTTTGATTACATCCTCTATAGAGTATCAGTAGTCGAACCACAAAAAATGATAAGTATAACTATAAAACCAAGCGGCTTTGATGTCTCGGCAATTCTCTGTATATGTGTTTTTCAGCTTTTACCCTAGTCCCTTAAGCGGGGCGGGACCATAACAGCATTTATACGAGATATCATTAGGGTGCGTCTGTTATCGTGCGTGTTGTAATTTATTTGGAAATAATTTTTATTTATTTTATAAACATAATAACATTTTCACATGGTTTTCAAGCACACAAAATGTCACAAAGATTTGTCTAGTGTGTTCGGTATGTAGTTACATCAATTCTTCGACTGCCTACCAGTCTGGATATGGTCACTAAAGGAATTACCTTTTCGTTTTTCAGGTTTGGATAATGTATTATTTAGAGTGTCCGTACCACACAGCATCTCTGCGGGCGGCGTCACTTGACGTGTTCAACTGGACTTCCACGTACCGGCGGGACTCGGACATAGTAGCGCCGTACGAGAGATGGGTTTACCATGACCCGCTTATCACTGAAAAGGACCTTGATAGGAATTTCGCCGCTAATAAGACTAAAAAGGTAGGCAGGCGTCTTAAATTTTCCATAAAATAAATTCTGGTATCTGGCAGCATAATTAATTTATGTACTTTATAGAAGGACATATCGAAGCATTCCTACTATAGGGGTACATCTATAAAAAAAATAGTTATGATCGATTTTGTGAAAATACAGGGGCTCAAAAATCTTTAAAAGCGTTTTCCCAAAAATCATGTTTGTTGAATTGGGCCCCTATAGTATACCCTGAAAGGTGAGGTGGGAGAATTAATAACAACTATTGACTTAATTACTTTTTATAATTAACAATTATATAAATTACCAATTAATGTCATTTATGACGACCGATATGGCGTAGTGGCGAGTAAGTATACCCGCCGTACTCTGCTCCTAAGGTCGTTGGTTCCATTCCCACACAGAAAAAATCTTTGCGTATATTTGTTCGTGTCTGGGTGTTTTCCTATGTATATTAAGTATGTATTTACAAAAATAAGTATGTATATATGTTTATCCGTTCATTAGTATCCATAACACAAGTTCCTTATGATACTTACCTTGGAACTAAATAACTGGTGTAATTGTTAGAATTTTTTTTTTTTAATAAATGCTCAGTATGGTAAAAGACTCGAAAAATAAGACTCATAAGGTCCGGATATAAAGTTGGTTATGATCTGATTTATACAGGTATATGATGGAGCTCATTACTAGTCAAAAGCAAGAGATTGCTAGAATCACTTTCTATGTTTTGTTTTCACAATAAGAAGAGTCAACATTATCAGTTTATATGAAATAAAATACATTATCTGAAATAGCATTTTTGTGGGAACTATGCGTTTGTAGAAGCGCTCGTAGCTCCGCGGTGCTCGGTGGTCGGAAACGATCACCGTAGTACAGCAGAGTTTACAGAGGTTAGTCCTTGGATGGGTGACCGTTTGTGTGCCATTTGATATCGAGCGCTGTCGTTCTTCAGAAGGCACGTTAAGCCGTTGGTCGCGGTTATCACTTAATGTGGTAGTCGTTAAGCCATGTTAGAGGCCTAATGGGCGGCTTGAATAATTCTAACAGCAGGACGCCATACACCTGCCTCCGCCAATCCGCACTGGGTCAGCGTGGTGGAGTATGACCCAATACTCTCACATACCAAGGATGTGAGAGGAGGCTCGTGCTCAGTAGTGGGACGTTAATGCGCTGAGATGATGATGCGTTTGTAAATCTGTACTCAAATGAATCCCACAATGTATCCGTGTATTTTTTTTCAGCGCTTTAATAAATTATCAATGTTTTCTGTTCCAGGTAGCATGGTTCGTGTCAAATTGCCACGCCCGCAACAAACGACTTCAATACGCGCGGCAACTGTCCAAGTTCATCCAAGTCGACATCTACGGAGCCTGTGGATCACACCACTGCCCAAGGAACGACCCTAACTGCCTCGAGATGCTAGACAAGGAGTACAAATTCTATCTCGCCTTCGAAAACTCAAACTGTCGAGATTATATTACGGAGAAATTCTTCGTCAACGGCTTACAGTGAGTTTTTTTTATTAGCAATAGCTATTACATGTCTATGTCTAGATGCTAAGGTAATTTTCACAACGGAACGACCCCAACTGCCGCTAGATGCTAGACAGACAAGGAATAAATGTTTTATGTCGCTTTTGCAAACTCTGATTGTCGAGACTATATCAAAGAGAAGCTTTTCGTCTACGGCTAAGGTAATATGGACCAAGGAGAGACCTTAACTGCCTCGAGATTCTGGACAAGGAGAAAAAGTACTATCTCGCATTCGAAAACTCCGATTGTGGAGACTACATCACGGAGAAGTTTTTTTTAACGGCTTATAATAAGGTTTCTTTATGAACAATAGCTAATTTAGCTCACGGAACGACCCCAACTGCCAAGGCAAGGAGGTATCTTCTGTGAATATAGACAACACCTCCTTGGTTAGCATCTAGAATATTCTAGGTGTTTGCAAGATTTCCACCTTGTCGATGTAGGTAGGTAGGAATTACCGAGAATAAACCTGGCCCTGAGTATTATTCCAGCGAGTTTGCTCCACGTATCCTAGCGTAACGGGAGTTTAGGGATCCTGACAACATCTTAGGAGCCCAAGCCACTCTTACCTTCAAGTGGTGCACCTGCCGATCAACGGACGAGGCTTTGGGGATCATAAAAGATCCCGATAAGCGGCCATAGGATTGCCACCTGTTACGTGGAACAAACAATAAATTCGGCGAAATGTGTATAATACCCCTTCAGGGTGATGTATTTCTACCCCGTTATGCCCAATTCACATCTTCTCAAATAAGCATCGGGCCACTGGATACCATGAAATCACGGCAAAACAAGATAGGGTCCCGGGTTGACAGAATTACCCTAAGTGGCGCTGTACTGATGAGTTCTTATAAGCAAGTATATCGCATCAGATGACAGCAAATCCGCAATGGGACCGCGGATGACCTGAAGCCTTCTCATCTTGGTTCTTGTGAGGGACTCTTGTTCGGTAGTGAGACGTCAATATTATTAATATTCAACACATATGTGTTAGTGTAGGAATCCTTTTTTTTGGTTCATTTTACGTCGGTACCTAAATTAATTTACGCACTGTCTTCCGGCCAAAGGGGGACCGAGAGGGGGTGTAGGACTCACCCCCGGCAGACATGACCGCAGGCAGTCTCACCCTCTAAAATACTTCAGGCGATGCCCCCCGCTGTTGGAAAGGGGCGAGGCGCCAATGTCTGGGTTGTAGCATTTGGCTTCGTCTCCCAGGCCAAAACAAGGAGGATCTCCTTAGAGAGGCGCTATGGACGCGCCCCGCCTACCTTCTTGTGCGATCTGCCTACCCCCTCTTGGAAACAGGCGTGAATATAAGTATATAATTATGTATGTATGTTAATATTTCAGACACAACGTGCTCCCCGTGGTGATGGGTGGTCGCGCGTCGGAGTATGCGGCGGCAGCTCCTCACAACTCGTACCTACACGTGGACGAGTTTGGCAGCGCTGAGGAGCTCGCTGCATATCTGCGTCGTCTGGACGAGGACGACAATCTATACAACTCGTACTTTAAGTGGAAGGTGAGTTGTAGTGAAGTGCCATCTGGTACCATACTAGGATAGAGCCATTCCATTTGTAAGAGTCTACGAATTGAAATCCTATCGGATGATGGGCCGCAGCGTCATTCTGCGTAGGTACTGGCTTAAACTGCTGGCTGAACCACCAAACCGCCTGCACAACGTGGCTATTATGGACCGCCGACAACCCCAATAGGAAGGCCAATGTTCAGCTATGAACTTTATAAGGTTGATATGATGAGGCTTACCTCCTATGAATACGGGTGCAATCTAAAAAAACCTAATGATAACTAAATCGGCGTATACAGCTTGGCGTTATAGTTTCAAATTAGACAAAATTTATTATACAACTAGCTGTTACCCGCGACTTCGTCTGCGTGGAATAGTATCTTTGGGTAGCATTTTTATTATTTAATAAGAATCATTAGTAGGTATAGTAGATATCAGCGGCAGCGATGCAGAGAATTCGTTAAAAGGAACTTTAACTTCAAAAGCCAAAATATTTTTTTAACTTGATACACCCAAAATTTTTAAAAATCATATTTCTAGAATAGTTTGGCGTCGTAGTTCCCGTGCCGAATCCGTTCCGTTCCGTTCCGTTCGAATTTCAAGAATTCCGTTCGTAGAAAAACTCTGCACATCCTAAGAGACCTACGTACCAAGTTTCATGGTTTTATCTTCAAAAATGAAGAACACCTATAAAAACATTCAACCCCTATTTCACCCCCATACTGGTAAAAATTTCAAAATGCTAGAACAAACGATTTTTTGTTTATTATATAGTGCCTAAATACAAAATGTTATATTTTTATTTTCAAAAATGACGAACTTCATACAAACTTGCAACCCCTATTTCATCTCCCACAGGACGAAATTTCAAAAACGCTAGAACAAATGTTTAATTATTTTCTATCAAGTGCTTAAATATTAAGTTTCATGGTTTTATCTTTTAAAATTAAGAAATCCCATACAACTTTTCACTCCCTCCCCTTTTTAACCCTTTACAACCCCCTTTTCGAAATAAAAAGTAGCCTATGTTCTTTCTCAGGGTCTAGACCATCTGTATACCAAATTTCATTAAAATCCGTTCAGTAGTTTTGGCGTGAAAGAGTAACAGACAGACAGACAGAGTTACTTTCGCATTTATATTAGTATAAAGTAAGGATTTGTCAGCTAAATATAGTAAGTAAGTAAAGTAAAAAATTATTTATTTCATAAACTATTATACATAGTACTTGAAAACGTCATGATTACAAATGAAAAAAAAGAAAAATCGAAATAATATTACACTAAATCACGAAGCTTAGATTCACTTACATGCAACAAAACAATTTAAAAACAAAAAATAATTAAGTGTAAGTGAATCTAAGTGCCAGTTCCGAGCCACCGCTCTGTAAGAAGAACTGGCAAGAAACTCACAGGCTTTGCTCTTTTAAATATGTCCATTAGTTTGGTACTAGAAATACAATCTTCATTTGTCTGTGAAGCTATACAATGCAATAAGTTAAGGTTATGTACCTTAACAATATTTATGTTTTCAAGTCATTCATATTTGAATAGCCTGTATGAAACGGCAGCTTAATCCCAAGCATTTTTATCTGCCATATAGTCTTTAATAGAATAGTATCCCTTTGAAGACAGCTTCTGTTTTATTGTTAATTTAAATTTATTTAGGCTCAATTGCTGTATGTTGCTTGGGATTTTATTGTAGAATCGCACACATTGACCTTTAAAAGATTTGTTTATCTTTTGGAGCCTAGTGGCAGGTACAACTAATTTATGCTTATTCCTTGTGTTAAGGTTATGTACACAGCTTTTCTTACTAAATTGATCAGTATTCTTATGTACATAAACCAGGTTATCATAAATGAATTGACCGGCCACTGTCAAAATACCAATTTCTTTAAACTTTTCCCTTAGTGAATGTCCACACGGGAGATTATAAATTGCTCGAATAGCCCTCTTCTGCAGCACAAAGATAGTTTGAATGTCTGCGGCACAACCCCACAGAAGAATACCATAGGACATAACACTATGGAAATAGCTATGATAAACTAGCCTAGCTGTTACAACGTCTGTTAATTGGCGAATTTTCTTTACCGCGAATGCTGCAGAGCTAAGTCTACTCGACAATTCACCAATATGTAGGCCCCACTGTAGCTTAGAGTCTAAAGTAATCCATAAAAACTTGGTAGTATCCACAAGGGTCAACTCATCCTCCTTTACCATAATAGTAGAGTTTGCCTGTCTGACGTTAGGCGTCACGAATTTAATACATTTCGTTTTAGCCCCATTTAATAGCAAATTGTCAACGTCAAACCAGTGCACAACCTTCGAGATCGCACTGTTTACTTCGTCTAAATTCTGATTTCGTTTTAACTTAAACAATAATGATGTATCATCAGCAAACAAAACTATCTCGTGGTTTTCTTTAACAAAATATGGCAAATCATTAATATAAATCAAAAACAAAAACGGACCGAGAATCGAGCCCTGCGGTACCCCCATTTTTACAACAGACCCCTGAGATCGCTTTCCATTAACCTCAACCCTTTGAATCCTATTACTTAGATAAGAAGTGAGAAGATCCAATGCGGAGTTTCTTATTCCGTAATATTCTAATTTTTTTATCAATGCTTCATGAGGAACACAGTCAAAAGCGTTGGACAGATCGCAAAAGATACCTAAAGCGTCCAAAGAATTTTCCCAAGCATCAAATATATGTTTTAAAAGCTCAACACCTGCATCGGTTGTAGAGCGACCCTTAGTGAATCCAAATTGTTTCGAATGCATTAATCCATTTTTATTGAAAAATATTAAAATCTGGTTGTAAACAAGTTTTTCAAAAATTTCACTAAATGTAGGCAGCACTGAGATAAGTCGAAAATTTGTTGGGTCTGTTGTACTGCCCGATTTATATAATGGAATGATTTTACTTTCTTTCATTAGATCGGGAAATTTGCCGCAATCTACACATTTATTAAATATTAGAGCCAAACTGTGCGCCACCGAAACAATGATAGGCTTGGTAACTACGATGGAATTGCCCCAGAGGTCTGCAGCTTTCTTAACACTAAGAGTATTGAATGTCTTAATTATATCCATAGATGTAACATGACTAAACGTAAAATCTACTGTACATATATTCACGCTATCTTTCAAAATAGACTCCGCTAAAGTGGGCGAACAATTTAAAGCTTTTGTGATAGACACTGGAATATTAGTAAAAAAGTTTTCGAAAGCAAAAGAAACACATTTAAGTACATAGATAATATTAGCTTCAACAATCATATTAATAACCACATCTAAATAATCGTTAATTATATATTATATTAATCTATAATTTACTACGACTCTACGACGTAGTCCGTAGCACGTTCGTAGCATACAGTTGATAAATCAATCTAATTGTACATAATTAGATTGATTAATCAACTGTATGCTGTATGTAATATATTACAACAGCGCTATTGTTCAATAATGGCGCCCTACGTGGAACATATTAGGTCGGGGAAAAAGTCTTTTCGCATAACGTAGGTATAAACTTATTATAAAAATTTTTTGACTGTACTATTTGTGTCTGGCTGGTTTTGGTAACATTAAAAAGGTTCCATTATAAAGAAAAGAAAAAAATAAAAAAAAGTTGTTTCCCGCTATTTTTCATTTGTTTTTCTCTCCGTTAAAATGAGTGAATCTAATGAAGAAATTCGATACATTTTAAAATTTTATTATAAAAAAGGCAAAAATGCAACTCAAGCAGTGAAAAAAATTTGTGATGTTTATGGACCTGATGCAGTGTCAGTAAGAGTAGCACAAATTTGGTTCAAACGTTTTCAGTCCGGAAATTTTGATGTTAAAGATGCACCTCGCTCTGGTCGCCCTGTTACGAATAAAATGGACGCCATTTTTGAAAGAGTGGAGCAAGATCGGCATATTAGTAGTTACGATGTAGCTGAAGAACTGGGAATTGACCACAAAACAGTTTTGACCCATTTGAAGAAAGCTGGTTATACAAAAAAGCTCGATATTTGGGTGCCACACGAGCTCACTCAAAGAAACTTAATGAACCGTGTACTCATTTGCGATTCATTATTGAGACGTAATGAAACCGAGCCGTTTTTGAAGAGATTGATAACTGGCGATGAAAAGTGGATCACGTACGACAAGAACGTGCGAAAAAGGTCGTGGTCGAAAGTTGGCCAGGCTTCACAGACTGTGGCCAAACCTGGCCTAACACGAAATAAGGTGATGCTGTGTGTATGGTGGGATTGGAAGGGCATTGTTTATTATGAGCTTTTACCGTCCGGCAAAACCATCGATTCTGATCTTTACTGCCAGCAACTGATGAGATTAAAGGAAGCAGTCGAGAGAAAACGGCCGGAATTGATCAACAGGAAGGGTGTGGTCTTTCATCACGATAACGCTAGACCACACACATCTTTAGCCACTCAGCAAAAATTAAGAGAGTTCGACTGGGAGGTCCTAGTGCATCCACCATATAGCCCTGACCTTGCGCCTTCAGATTTTCACCTGTTTCGGTCTCTGCAGAATTCTTTAGGTTCTGTAAGGTTGACCTCAAGAGAGGACTGCCAAAACTATTTGTCCCGTTTTTTTGATCAGAAGTCCCAAAGTTTCTACAGTAACGGGATAATGTCTCTGCCCACAAAATGGCAGAAAGTTATTCAACAAAACGGTACATATGTATTGTAAATAAATGTAAATAAACTTTGAAAAAAATGTCTTGACTTTTCATACAAAAATACGAAAAGACTTTTTCCCCAACCTATTATAAATATGAATTACATTAACAGTGGCAACGTCTGAAGACGGCACCTCCTAAGAATTATACTAAGGTCCCCATTACTTGCCCGGGTGTCGTAGACTGAAGTCTCGTTTAGCGTCAATGTGGGCGAAGAGCTAGCCAACTCTTGACATTTGTCACATTTCATCTAGAGATATTTTTGTGCTTAAAGTAAACTTTACTATAGTGCGGACTAGAAATCTCTTTGCCAACCTTTGACAGTGGTCCTAAACATTTAATGTGTACAAAGTACAAAACAGATTTAACCCTCAAGTATAGGGGTTGCAATCCCTTAATACCGGCGGTTATTGCATCTGAGCGAGCGTGATGCCATTATATACAAGTATATACGCGATGCCGTGTGGCGCCGGCCTAGAATAGCGTCACCCCTTCTCATCTCATGGGGAGTCGTAAAAATCGACGAAGAGAAATGCTACCGGATGATGGGCAGCAGCGTCATCCTGCGTACTGGCTGGAACTGCGATCACCAACCCGTCTGCCCAGCGTGGTGATTATGGGCAAATACCCCCAAATGGAAAATGGCACACACGTGTATACGGCCCCCAGTCCCCGGCGGCCCCGCTATTCCAGATTACGGTAGCGGTCTTGGTAACGGCGGGGCAGGGGGTGCTAAGAATCACCGGCAGAGATCCGGCTACCACCCAAAACGACGACTTCTGCACCTGGCAACTTATAACACGCGCACACTGAGGACCGACGAGAAGATTGACGAGCTGGAGGAGGAAATAGAGCGGTTGCACTGGGACATTATCGGGTTATCCGAAGTCCGTAGACAGGGAGAGGATACGGTAATCCTTAAGTCCGGCAACTTGCTCTACCACCGGGAGGGCGATCGCCTGTCCCAAGGTGGTGTCGGTTTTATCGTCCGGAAGTCTATCCGTAACAACGTCGTGTCTATTCGGAGTGTGTCGACCAGGGTAGCGTACCTAATACTCAGAATCACCAAACGGTATTCGTTGAAGGTAATTCAGGTTTACGCACCGACCTCGGCACACCCTGACGAGGACGTGGAGATATTGTATGATGACATTTCTGCCGCCATTCATACTTCACCGATTCACTACACGGTTGTTATGGGAGACTTTAACGCAAGGCTAGGCCAACGAAGCGGTGACGAGCAGAAAGTGGGGCAATTTGGAATAGGGCGAAGGAACCATAGGGGACAGCGGTTGGCTGACTTAATGGAGAAGGAGGGCCTCTTTATGATGAACTCCTTCTTCAGGAAGCCACCACACAGGAAATGGACCTGGCTGAGCCCCGATGGTTTCACGAGGAATGAGATAGACTTCATCATGACCACTAAGCGACAAATATTCAATGATGTCTCTGTGATCGCCAGGGTGAAAACCGGTAGCGATCACCGAATGGTAAGGGGCACATTGAATATTAATATAAAGCTTGAAAGGTCCCGTTTGATGAGGTCTACGCTCCGACCCTCAGCTGCCCATATTCAAAACCCCGAGAACTTTCAGCTCGAGCTTCAAAATCGCTTCGCAGGTCTGGAGAACTGCGTAACCGTTGACGATATAAGCGGCGGGCTGGTTGAGACTGTCCACGTTGTCGGGTCCAAACATTATAAGACCCGACAAACTAAAACCAATAAACTGTCGACTCAAACTCTTAATCTCATGGAAGCGCGACGAGACATGCGATTGCAGTCTTCAGCGGAAGCGTCTTCTTACCGGCTCATCAATAGACAGATCTCGAAATCCTTGCGACTCGATATTCGCAAATTCAATACAAATTGTATTGAAGATGCAATAGAGAGGAACAGGGGTTCAAAAGTGTTCGCACGGGATCTGTCTATTGGTCAGAGTCAGTTGACACAGCTGAAGACCAACGAAGGCAGTCTAGTCACGTCGAGACCTGAGATTATGAGGGAGATCGAAAGGTTTTATGGACAGTTGTATACCAGTACGCAAGATCCCGCTACTTGTTTGGCTAAAGATCCTAGAGCCAAACTAACTCGACATACCACCGAAGACATCCCGGACGTCAGCCTGTACGAGATTAGGATGGCCCTGAAACAACTAAAAAACAACAAGGCACCGGGGGAAGACGGGATGACAGCAGAGCTTCTGAGAGCGGGTGGTACACCAGTACTTAAGGTACTCCAGAAGCTCTTCAATACCGTCATTCTCGAGGGACGTACGCCACAGGCGTGGTCCAGTAGTGTGGTTGTCCTTTTCTTCAAGAAAGGTGACAAATCCCTTTTGAAGAATTATAGGCCAATCACGCTACTGAGCCACGTCTATAAGTTGTTTTCACGGGTCATCACGAACCGTCTCGGTCAAAGGTTTGACGACTTCCAGCCTCCCTAACAAGCCGGTTTCCGAAAAGGCTTTTCAACCATAGACCACATTCACACGCTGCGGCAGGTTATACAGAAGACCGAGGAGTATAACCAGCCACTTTGCTTAGCGTTTGTGGACTATGAGAAAGCCTTTGATTCGATCGAGAGCTGGGCAGTGTTTCAGTCCCTGCAGCGATGCCGCATTGATCATCGGTATATCGAAGTTCTGAGGAGTTTATACAGAAACGCCACCATGTCCGTACGAGTACTGGACCAGTGCACGAATCCTATCCTCTTGCAGAAAGGCGTGAGACAGGGTGATGTCATTTCACCGAAACTGTTCACTGCTGCTCTGGAGGATGTTTTCAAGCTACTGGACTGGGAAAACTACGGCATCAACATTAATGGCGAGTATATGACTCACCTTCGATTTGCCGACGACATAGTGGTCATAGCGGAGTCGCTTGTGGATCTGGGCACAATGCTCGGAGACCTCGACAGAGCTTCCCGAAGGGTAGGTCTTAAAATGAACATGGATAAGACCAAAATCATGTCAAATATCCATGTTGTGCCTACCCCAGTAATAGTGGGAAGCTCGGCCCTCGAAGTTGTCGACGAGTACGTATACCTGGGACAAAAAGTCCAATTAGGTAAGTCCAACTTCGAGAAAGAGGTCAATCGTCGAATCCAGCTCGGTTGGGCTGCGTTCGGGAAACTACGCAAAATCTTCTCGTCCAAAGTACCTCAGTGTCTCAAGACGAAAGTCTTCGACCAGTGTGTGTTGCCAGCGATGACGTATGGGACTGAGACGTGGTGCCTGACTATGGGCCTCATAAGGAAGCTCAAAGTCGCTCAGCGTGCAATGGAGAGAGCTATGCTCGGAGTGTCCCTACGTGATAGAATCAGAAATGAGGAAATCCGTAGGAGAACCAGAGTGACCGACATAGCGAAGCGCGTTTGCAGGCTGAAGTGGCAATGGGCGGGGCACATAGCTCGAAGAACCGACGACCGATGGGGCGTTAAGGTTCTTGAATGGCGACCACGAATCAGCAAACGTAGTAGAGGGCGGCCCCCAACGCGATGGACCGACGATCTGGTCAGGGCGGCGGGGAGCCGGTGGATGCAGGCGGCAAAGAATCGATCTACGTGAAAAGCAATTGGGGAGGCCTATGTTCAGCAGTGGACTTCGAATGGCTGAAATGATGATGATGATGATGATATACGCGGGAGCGGCAGAGACAGGTGATAACAGGTCAATGTACGAAATTCGTCTTGTTTCACGACTGTTCTTTATAACTACACTCGCGAGCAACCAAATCGACTCAACCGCTAACTACAACCATACATGAAACTTAAAGCTTAACGTTTCAAGCTTGCAAACGACATTTTGTTTTTATTCAAATATTGTATACTTATACTTAGAGTTAGCTTCTGAGTCGATTTGGTTGTTCGCGAGTTTATATATATCCCTGTTAAATAGTTATAGCAATATTTCTGCCTATTCCAAATTATGATATGATAAATTTTTACTTTAAAAAATATTTTAAAAAATTTATTCTATGAAAGTTTATGTTTTTTTATTCGTACTGACTCATACTTTTCTGCTAAACTAAAGGTTAACTGGTAGAGAATGCTTTTGCGTCTTTTGTATATTTTTATTTTAATTTGTGCGAAGTTTTAATAAATAAATGTATGTCATTCGTTAACAGAACACGGGCGAGTTCATAAACACGTACTTCTTCTGCCGCGTGTGCGCGATGGTACACGCGGGCGCGCGTCGGCAGCGTAGCGCGCATTATGCCGACGTACAAGCGTGGTGGCGCGACAACGCGTGTACGCGCGGCGCGTGGCGAGAGGAACTCGACAACGGGTAACAACACTACTCCACGCGACACGAATAATTGTCCTATGTTTTTACCATTCTACGCTAATTACTTTCTATCAAGCTGGTTTGCGTCCTAAAGTTGTGTAGCTCGCGAATAAGTGATTCAAAAAAACTATAATATATCAGGTTGCATACATCTTTCGTTCACTAGCTCTTTTCGGATCCGATGTGTTAGTATTTCTTTTAGCACATGAGCTCTAGCAACTTATCAAGGCAAATAAGTGAAATAAAAAAAAAGGAAGGGTGGCAAACACGAGATTGCCTGCGAGCTGCAAAACTATATTGCATGATATTTCCTTCCTTGTCTTGCCACCGTTTAGCGCCAATCGTGTGTGAACGCGATTTAACCCTTTAACAGGCAGAGCACGTGAAAATATTCAATGGTTTTCCACCTTAAGTTAACCGCATAAGGTTCAATTTATGGTGGTCACATATTGATCACTACCTGGTAAAGGATTAACGTCCTTTACTTAGCCCACGAACGATGCAATAGGAAACGAAAATGGTTGGCGAACCTAACGCGTTTTTAAATGAACGAAGTTAATCACAGTCACGCGTAAAAGTTACTGTTAGAGCTAAATAAGTGATAGATGTCATAGTGCGCTGAAGTAATCTATTATTATTTTTTAATCTAGTGACACATTTCCCGGACCTCTATTGCGTACGCACACGGGTATAACCCACTTGCGGGTCACACTGTTCCCATCGTTTAATACAATTGACGCATGGCAACCGCGTGCGTGTGCCAAAGTGTTTTTAACCCATATGCACGCAAACCCGCTTGATTGACACAGGATTTAAGCCCTAAATCCTGCTACACGACTTAAGGTCTTAACCCACTTTAATACCTCTACTCCGACATTGCAAAAATAATATATTTAAATCATATTTTTGCCGGTCGGAGCAGAGGCGTTAAAAAGAGCTAAGACCTTAACTGACCTATGTCAATTTAAGTTTTTAGTTGTATTGTTTCTATTTGTTATAAATAAACCTACACTAGTTGAACGGCTTTCGTTGTTAGAAAGGCGCTTAGATGAAATGTTAAACTTTCCTAAAAAATAAGGCTGTACGATTGTAAAGTGATTTTAATTTTTTATGAAATTAGCATACACACAATGAAATGTGTAACTTTAGGAATTCACATGAAAGCTTTTTTAAGTTTACAAATATTTTCCTTCCTTTTTTTTAATCCTAAGACAGTATAGATAATATTTAAAAGCTGTTATACTACATGAGCTGAAGCGTTAATACAATGTACTTCTAAAAAGTGTTTGAAAACCCGTTCTTGTATTCAAGAAATACTTACCCTAAAATGCAACCTATTATGGAAACTTGCTTTATAATAAGATAGTCAAAGGTCCATTATTGTGTGTAACCTAACATTACGGAATCAAACTCATAAACTGAATATGAAGGAATCATAATTTTTTTCTAAGATGATTCTCATATATCAATACCCCACGAAAATCTTTAATTCACGTTTCCACATAATGCCACATAAGCTTCATGCCGATTGCCTTTTTTTACTAAATTAATATTGCATAAAGATAATATTAACTTTTCCTATTTTAAAAGACATTTTTAGTACCTAATTTATTTTAGTTTAATTATTATAAATTTGTTGTGTTTAAGTTAAGTAAATATGTAGATGTATAATTACCAAAAAGTGACCGAATAGCAAAATAAATACTTGTTACATTGTTTTGTAATAACTGAAAATCAGCCACATTTGGTTAGACCAGTGCGCAGGCCCTGAATCCTGGGCATAAGTCTAGGACACAATCGGGGTCAATGCTAGAATGATAATGACATTATTTTATTTATTTATCTACTTAAACTAACGCACATAATTATGTGAGAGCTCAATTTGTGTCTAGTCAAACAATCCATCATTGGCATATGTAAAATCTACTTAGTACCTAGTACTTATTATGTATATATTATTAATAGATAATGTTAAGGCGCTTATAATACTTGCTACTTAATAATTTAACGGTTTGTTTAAAATATAAACAAGCTTTTTGTAAAATTGTGTGTTATATATTATTTTATCTATAGCAAATTTAAGTATCCTAAGCGCCTTAATGGTATAAGTTATATCAAAATTTTCTTATACATTTAAATCACTTATTTGTGTCATATTTTAAGTACGCTTGTTTGGTATACCAAAAAACATAAGTTCAATATTTCTAGCACTTAATTATGCACAAAATATACTGTATTTATTGGTTAAATTACACTTACGACTTAAAAAGTATATAATAGTGACCGACTCTAAAGAGGGTTTCGTACATTAGTTCGATTGACGTTATGTTTTCGATCACAATCTCGATGTCATACTGAATTCTGTTTGCCTTTGATGGTCGATATATCGCATGAATTTTGGGAAGTTGTTACCAGGAGCCTAAGTCACCACCAAAGTATTACAACTAACGAGCTATACATACTAAAGGCGGTTTCTAGTAGACCCTAACCTCGGTTTAGGTTGGTGAGTGGCTGTATACCACAACATCCACCGACAGATAGACGACTTTGTAACTTGTAACCATAGAAATATAAATAACACTAGAAATAGCTGGTGTCGCGAAAAACTATCGGAAAGTCGTGTCACCTGTTTCGCTACTACTACGACATACACCGAGAATAGGATAATCGCACACAAAAGTTCTAGAAAATAATTCTGTGCTGGCACATAGAATTTATTATTTAGATTTCTTTGGTTATGACAGTTTTTTTTCATATCGGACTTGTTGCGGGTGTGAAGAGGTTTTGTACAACGCCACGTTAATCGAACAAGAGCAAAAAACCATTATAAAGACGGTTTATAACGGTTCTTATACAATATTTTTTTTAATAGTTTTAATTTTTAAGTGTTTGTTATATTTGTAAAGGTTTGTCTATTTTTATTAAAACTTTTTTATATACATTGTTATATCTACTGTTACCTAATTGTTTTACTATGTACTTATACAATAATATTCAATTATTATTAAAAAAATGTTTTTTGATCGTAAACTTGACGCTATTTTAAAAGGTTTATTGAAGTTATTAATTAGTTGATCGCTTTGCACAAGTAAGTTAAACATTTTTTATAGGATTACGCTATTAAATCTAAAACAGTGCTCTTGTACAATTGTTTTCTTTCTTTTAAATAATGGCTTCGTGCGATAACACATTTAGCCAGTGTCAAGTAAGACATATATTAATAACATATAAATCATAGTAAATGAGAATGAGTGGTAATAAAAATTAATAATGGTAAATGAGATGCCCTCCCCCTAAACCCCTTTAGTCCTCAGTAAAGATGTGGGACTATACTGAGATCTCACATGGACTTCTTAAGAGAATTTGAAAAGTGATGTTGCACTGTTTTGTTTCATTTACCAACACTCACGTTCACAAACACTTAACGGTTAATAATCCACCGTTTATGTTACACATTAATATTCGAAATATCACAAATTTTAGAAAACAAAACTGCAGACATGACGCTTCACTTTCCCGCCAAGAAGTCTCAGTACTATTGTTGTGAAATATCTTATACAAACAAATAGGTACCTATCTAAAATCATAGACTGGACGAATAATTTTTTATTTATTGGCAATTTTGAAATTTGTTGGTGTAAAGTAGTTGATGACTACTACCTAAGCTTGTGTGCCTTCTCACATCATACGCACAGCATTTCAACATCCACCTAGCTTGCTAGCTTGCATTTTCAACAGAAACAAATGCTGAATGTACCTGCTGTCGTGGTTTTTTTATGAGATACTGATCTTTAGGACTGAAATTGACAGCTTCGTGACAAGTCAAAAATTTACTTATATGAAAAGTCATCTAAAGAGCACGTGCATATACTAAGTGTTATGCTTATCTGTGGTTGACTGTACTTCGGTTACTGAAATGAAAGAAAATAATAATATCGAAGTTATGTTGATCATCGACTTATACTAATTATATCTACTTAACCTTTAATGCCACGGGTCTTACATTAAAATTGCCTTGTAAAATTGCCTGTTGATATCTTATTGTTTCCTGTGTCCCGGCAGTCGTCCGCTACTTCCAAGATTATTGTATTTTTTATCAGGGTACATAATGTAGATAAATTTTTATATATAAATAATTATTACAATTTATATCAAATCATAATAAATCAGGTACCTTAAGTTGTAAAAATCATGCCTATGTTATATACCTTGGACTATACCGGTTAACTTACCATGGTGTTATAAAATTAAGTGCTTATAGAATTAAGTGTCCAAAAAAATGTGGTTTTGTAAAATTCTGATTAGGTATATGAAACTTTATTTAATAATACCTTTACAGATTTAATTATCGAAATATTTTCAAAAATAACTGAAAGTCAATAATAATTAAATAATTTATTTCAAGTAGGTACTGATAAGTTATTGGTTTTCAAAAAAATCTACAAACGTTAATAAATATTTATCTTTGAACTGATGCAGAAAAAAATAACACCAATTTAAAAGTATTATCGAGGTCACCTTCGCCTGATGATAGCTAAACTCAATATAGATTTGGCTGACAGTAGGCTGGTGTATGTGCTGTCCCTATGGACTTCTAAAAATAATTTAATGTGCTCTGGAGACAGACCTCGACAGTACCAAATATTTAATTATAAGATTAACGTAATACTTGTAATGAAAAGTTATAATTACTTTGTTCAGTATTATGTTATATCTGACAGTTTGTCACTGTTTCTTTACAGAACTTATAAAAAAAGATTAGTATCTAATGTTAGAAAATGCCTTATGTGTAAGATATACATAAATAACAGGAATATTCAAATCTACTGTTATCATGTTAGGACAAATTAAATCATGCTTAGGCTTACCACACACTACGACTGAATCAAAACTCATCAATGCGAATTTCAGATACACCTTATAATGTATATTGACCTCTATTCTTCTTTCATAATAAATCACAAATTCATCTGATAGAGAGCTTACACAAAGCGGATTTGCACAAATTGCGGATATAGTCAATATAATAACATTTTTGAAATTTGTTTCAGTGTCGGTGTGTATCAAACCTTAATTGTAAAAAAAAACTATAGTCATTAGTACGTCATAAAATTAATACTAAATAGTTCAAATAAAGTAAAGTGAAAACCTCACTCACTGTTAAAAAATAAAAGAATAATATGTATTTCTTTTCTTTAATTTTACCCGTACCTACATCCTCTAGAACGAATAAGCCCACCTCGTTCTATTCGTAATTGGTCTTAATATGATTGATTAGGTTCAAGGTTTCTGTTTAACCACACTGTGAATACATTCCATATATAACTAGGACCTATGTTTCCTAGTTCCTATAATCCCGGGTCTTTTAAGCGCCCCCCCCCCCGAACAGGTCTCCACCTTGGCGTGGTGGGGGGGCTGAGTACCTCCCGGAGGCCGGGAAAAGGTAACACCCAGAGACCGACGACTCTGGGTGCCCTTAGTACTGACTACCGGGGGGGAAACTGAGAGGGACCTGTGGAGGGCGCAGCGAGCGGGCCGGGAGGGCCCGCTCAGCAGCGTCAGGAGGGTCTAGGCATTGGGGGCAGGGGGCCCCTGCTGTCTAACCATGGACCCTCCGGGAAGTCGGCCACACACGCTATGGTCGCACGGGGAGGTAGGAAGGGTGCGTCCACTGCGCCTCTCTGAGGAGGTCCTCCCGGTTTTAGTCCGGGGGACGTTGGCCGCAGGCGGGGTGTCAGAAGCTGCAACCCAGGTATTGACCCCCGCCTCTTTCTCAACAAGCGGCGGGCGTCGTCGGAAGATTTTTAGTGGGTATTGCTGCTGGCAGTCGTGTCTGCCGGTAATGAGTCCCACACCCCCTTTCGGTCCCCCTTTGGCCGGAAGGCAGTGCGTAAATGCATTTTGTTACCGACGTAAAACAAAAAAGAAAGGGTCTTTTAAGCGGGGCGTGAATCGTCATTTTGGCAGGCCTTCAGGAGTGGGTACGCATCGTACCGTACTTATTTCACGGTATGAAGCGCCTTAACTTCTTTGCGTCTCATCTCATAATGCCAACTTCGCAAAATGACAACCGCCCATAAAACGTTCATTTAAACGCTGAAATACGACAAAATCGGTAATCTATGTAAACTGCATTTCTTTTACTTGATTATAAAAAAAAAACCTTAACCTATTAAAAAAAAATATATACTTACAACCGGTTGTCATTGCCCATAAAACGTTCATTTAAACGCTGAAATACGACAAAATCGGTAATCTATGTAAACTGCATTTCTTTTACTTGATTATAAAAAAAAAACCTTAACCTATTAAAAAAATATATATATACTTACAACCGGTTGTCATTTTGCGAAGTTGGCATTATGAGATGAGACTCTTCTTTGGACTGCATCGACTGCTACCGTCAGGCAGGATCTATATCCTGTACGAATAGGGGCGGCACGAATTGCAAAAAGGACGGCGTGCGCATAACCCCCTTAAATATCAACCTTCTTCAAAAAAATATTACAGAACCACCACCGAGTTTTAAGGTCAAACAACTGGACGAAAATTGCAAAAATTAATTTATTCGGCCTGCAGTATAATTATGACATGATAAGCATGTGCTAAAAATCTATTTTTGAAAATTTTACAACGTAAGTCCTGTCAAATTAGACCAAAAAAAAACAGAGTGAAGATACTTACATTCACATACATACAACTAAAATTGTTGTGAAAAAAAAATTACTTATTATTCTGGTCTTGGAAAAAAAATACATCCGGAGGTCTATTTTCGAGAGGCGATTTTCACCAAATAGGTAAATCTTATCGTAAAATTATTTAGGACAAATTGTAGATTATAAAACAACGATTCAAGAAGTTGTAATCGACATCGTCAAGAGCGTGTTCTGTAACATAGGGCGCTTTGGGGTCTACTAACTATTTAACAATGACTGTGCGTCGTAATCGGTCTTTTTAATTATCAAAAATGCAAAGTGATAGGATGAATCAATTATGTACTTAATTTAAATCGATAAATTTTAAACTTTCTTAAACTAAGTCTGTAATCCAGGGTATAGCTTTGCGGTAGGTGTATAAGGATCCTACCAACATCTAAAAGTCCAAGCCAACCTCACCTGCAAGGAGACCACCTGCCCATCAACGGACGAGGCTCTGGCAAACAAAAAAGTTCCCGGTAAGCGGCAATGGGCTCGCCACCTATACCACGAGTACGTGGGACCAACAATAAAATTCGCGAAATGGGGGCTTATAATATGCTTTTTCCCCTTCGGGGAAACAGGCGTGATTTTATTTATATATATCCGTGGTCACCTATACGGTTGAGAACGATCTTCGAATAAAAGCAGAGTTCACCTTGGATAGGTGACCATTTGTGTGAATCCATTTTAACCCTTAATCAAATGGATTTTTTATTACGGTACTGTCAAGTGGGAAATAATTTCCTAATATTTGAATAAGGGTTAAGCTGTTGGTCCGGGTTATCACTACAGCCTTAGTATATACTAAAAAGATAAAGATAATTTATTTGTCAAAATACAGTACATTAAGGTGTACATAAAATGGTGTGAACATAAATATTAGCATCTTGCATTCTACCTTTACTGGTGTACAAATTTTGATCTTATAAACTAACAAAATGAAATTAACAAAGCTATTGATCATCAAAAAAAAATACATTACATCATATCCTTTAAATATTCACTAACAGCGTAATAACATTTTTCTATTAGTTTAGAATATAATTTTTGTTTAAATATAACAATTGTTTCCCTTTTTATAGTCATTTGGTAATTTAATATAAATTCGAATAGCCATACAATACGAATTCTTACTGAACATGCTAGTGCGTTGATTAGGTATAGAAATTTTATAATTATTCCTACTATTTCTATTAGTACAAGATTTTTCAAATAGTTTTTGATTTTTATAGAAAAATACACACATTTCATAAATATACAAACAAGGTAGAGGAAGAATATTATATTTTTTAAATAATGGCACGCAGCTGTCTAAATAATCAGCACCACTTAAAGATCTAACACATTTTTTTGTGCTCTGAAGGCTCTGCCTAAGTCAACACAGTTACCCCAGATCACTATTCCGTAGCTCAAGATGGAGGAAACATAACCATGATAGGCACAAAGAGTCGCCTTGATTGTAGCTACCTGTTTAAGTCTGTTAAGTACATATTTATATCTGTCTAATTTGGAGCAAATGTTTTCTATGTGGTGTTTCCAAGTACAATATTGATCTATAGTTATACCTAAAAAAGTCTTTGATTCAACTCTTTCTACAATTGTTTTGTTTTGAATAATATCTATTTTTGGCGGATGACTATTGTATGTTTTAAATTGAATAAATTTTGTTTTATTTATATTAATACTCAAATTATTATTATCAAGCCATTTAATTACACTATTTAAACTTTCATTTATTTCAACATTACATGTATTTTTGTTTCCACAGTTTATCAAGAGAGTCGTGTCATCTGCATATAACACACATTTGTACTTTGTGGACTCCGGTAAATCATTGATCAATCATCAATCACATACAAAAGAAATAGCAGAGGGCCCAAAACACTGCCCTGCAGGACATCACAGCCATTTAATTTGTATTCAGATCGCTTAATAGTTTTTTGAAGACTTGTTGTATGCGTTATTTCTATAGATTGATATCTATTGGATAGATAGCTCTCAATCCATTTTTGTGCATTCCCTCTGATGCCGCACTTTTTTAGTTTTTTTAGGAGGATACTATGAGACACAAAATCGAATGCTTTTGACATGTCGAAAAAAACTGACGTGATTGGAGTTTTTCTGTCTAGAAATTCTGTTATACTTTTAACTAGAGTAAAACAGGCTAAGGTAGTTGTACAGTTTTTTCTAAAACCAAACTGTTCTGCCTTTAAAATGTTATGTTTTGTAAGGAAATTAAATAAAATGGCATAAAAAGACTTTTCAAATATTTTGGACATAATTGGAATTAACGTGACAGGGCGATAATTATTCATATCATTCATTTCTCCTTTTTTTGTAAAGTGGTTTTACCACTGAGTATTTCAAACGAGTTGGGAACTTGCCTTCAGAAAATGATAAGTTTACAACGTGGCATAGTGGACCTGATAATTTTTCGGAACACTTCTTAAGGATTTTTGTATTAAGGCCATCGTATCCCGCAGAGTTGGTATTCTTAAGTGAGTTGATTTTTTTTTTTAATTTCGGTGGTGTCGACTGGGCTTAAAAATATGGTATCAGTGTTATTACAAAAATGATGTGTTTTAGTACAATTTAATTCTTTATTCTTATGTGGTGTGCTTAAAAAGAAATTATTAAAATTATTTGCTATATCTGATGGATCCGTAAACTCTTTATTATTATATTTAATTATACTAATATCTTTTTGATTTCGTTCTAAATTAGAATTACTCTTAATTATATTATGTTGTTTACTAACCAGTTAAATAATTTGCTGATAAGACTAATGAAGCATGCCAAAAAATTGATATTTTACTATTTATAGATAAAAAAGTGAAGTGGCACTCCCACAAATTGCTACAAAATATTTAAAATGTCAAGTAAGTAGGTATAGATAGATAGAAGATTAAAAATTCTTTATTGTACACCAAATTAAAAATAAAACAAGAAAACAATTGCAAAAGAAAAGCGATACAATTGGCGGCCTTATCGCTTACAGCGATTTCTTCCAGGCAACCTTAGGATGGAGAGTGATTATAATTAAATGAAAACCGGGGGTGTAGAAAAGAATAAAAATATATAGTTATATTTTGATAAACAAAAACAGAAATAAATACTATTACTTAAATAAAATAAACCTACATACATAAATACGTACATGATATAGGAACACTGAGCAGCAGGACATTACTTCTATAGAAGGAAAAGCTTCTTTATTCCAATTTTAAACACATTTAGTGATTGCGCTTGAATTATTGTAACTGGGAGAGAATTCCAGAGACGAGCAGCTTGTACAGTAAAAGAAGAATCGTAAAAAGAAGTGACATGTGACGGAACCTCAAGGCTCAAGACTCTCTAATGACCGCAAAGAACGCGAATGTGAGCAGTGAAGGAAGTTAAAGTTATCTTTAAGATAGTGAGGATAAGTGAAATTGTGCAAAATTTAAAAAAGAAGAGATAGAATGTGAGTATTCCGGCGAAGACGAATAGGAAGCCACTTAAGTACAGAACGGTAATGAGATACATGATCATATTTGCGCAAACCAAATATGAATCCGACACAAAAATTTTGAAGACGCTCAAGATTATTTAGCTAGTCTTTCGTGAGATCAAGTAAGCAGGCGTCGGCGTAATCAAGAACGGGAATGAGCAGAGACTGTGCTAACGCTACTTTAGTGGTAGTTGGTAAAAAGTTACGTAGTCTTCTTAATGATGCAGCGGAAGCGTATAACTTACGGCTGACAGTCTGAAGTTGCGGAACCCAACAAAGAGTATCGTCCATAATTACCCCCAAATTTTTGGCCGTCTTTGAATAAGGTATATCGACACCACTAAAATTAACTTTCGGAAGTGAATTAATATCAACCCTTGACAGCAATCGGGAGCTACCTACTATAATTACTTGAGTTTTTATAGGATTGATCTTAAGGCCAAAAGCTTGGCTCCATTTTGCGATTCGACACAGGTTGTTTACCGACACAGGTACATTCGTAGCAATTACAGCCTCAGCCAACTTCGGAAGCGGTGCCTGACTGTAAATCTGAAGATCGTCTGCATAAAGGTGGTAGGAAACGGAAAGGTTATGAGATATAGAATTAATAACAATTGCAATAAGAAGAGGGGATAACAGGAACCTCCCTACGGAACGCCAGCTGTAGTGACACACCATGAAGAGAAGTTCTCATCAAGGCGAGCTCGTTGCTTGCGCCCGTATAGATAACAGTGAAACCAATCAATTTCCGTCGGAGATATGTTGAGAGTGCGCAGCATTGCAAGGAGCACATCAAAATCGACCGTGTTGAATGCGTTGCTGAAGTCCAATAATGTTAGCACAATTAGGTGTCCATTTTCTATGCCAAGACGAATATCGTCAGTAATTTTGACTAAAGCAGTGACAGTGCTATGACCGGGACGGAAACCAGATTGGAGAGGATTAAAAAGACAATGACGGGAAAGGTACTGACTTATTTACTGATGAACAAGACGCTCCAGGACTTTTGATAAGAATGGATATGGGGCGATATTCATTAGGAGTTTGAGGATTGGAGACTTTGCAGTTTATTGCAAATAAAACACTTTTTACTAAATAGGAGAGCAATTAAAATCTTTAAAAGCCCTGAGGTATTTATTTTAAATATTCTTAGACACCTAACACATTACTGCTAGTACCAAACTAATCAGAGGGTTTACTATGAAAACTAGACAACAAATGAACATATTCAGAAAGAATCATAACTGCTATTATATTTCTCAAAATATTTGTAGCATCAATTTCAAATTTATACTAAATGTTTTATCTTGCTATTTATTCAAATGCTTTTTGAATCAGTACTCTAAAATCACATGCATAAGTTGCTTTTAACTATTAAAACAGTTTGTAGATGTTTACACAAAAAAGCTAAACGTTAATTAGGTCATGTCGCAATCCATAGTAGTAAGCAATTAAATTAATGAAATTTATTTAATTTATATTTGATTCATTCAATAAACTGGCATCAATGTCTAAACATGTTTTAATTAATCTCCACTCCAACACCTGAATATTACAAGTTTTTTGGGACTTTTGACACTAACAATGTTTTTCCTGAAAAGGCTCAATATGTAGACTTAATTGTTTAAATGCATACTTAAAAATCACTTGGTCCAGCTAAGACAATTAACATATTATTGCATACATACAGACATAATTAAACATATTAATTATATTCATGGACATACTTGTGGTCTTGTATAGGAACTGAAACTCTATATATCATCTACCAAGGTTATTATTAAAAGCCTGATTGAGTTGTTAAGGCTTAACTAGTAGCTGACTAAACACTCCTCTGGCAGTGCATTTAAACGGAAAGCCAGAAAAAATAATTGGCAATTACGGACCTTTACTCACTTTTTAAGTTTTTTTAAAATATTTACATAATGTGATAATTAAATTACACTGTTTTAAGATTAATAATTTAATAGACATTCTAAATTTAACATGAAAGAAAGATTATTCAAATATATGAAAAAAATATTATAAAATGTGTCTCTGCTCAAGGCTTCACCAATGCTTTATATTGTTTTACCATTTTAATCTTATCGATATTGCCAAAAAGCTGTAACTGCACATTAACACATTCAACAACATAGTTTATTGTATTTTGAAATACACTCTGCGCTTTGTGAAGGTTTTGTGGAACCAAAATGCCAAACCAATTCAAGGGATTCACAATGTTTTTAGCACTATTCTCCACTACTTTAAGCACTTTAACTCCGTCTTCTTCTTCTGTTTCACAAACAGTAGTGGCTGAGAACTCTGGACTATTTTCAACAGGCAGTCTAGACTTGCTGACTGAATTCTGACCCATTATGTATCTAGATTTAGCAAGATGTAAGCTTCCATTATTTATACTGGACTCAATGTTCAGCTCTAAGCGCATTTTTTCTTCCATCAAATGTAGTTGTCTCACAGTTAGTTTGTCCAGCAACTCGCAGGCTACAGTGTACTCTATAATTTAGGAAAATTCAATAATGATTAAAAGATGACCCTTACAATAAAAACAAATCATATTTCTGGGAATGTTCTAAATAAAGTCAGGAAAAAATAAAACATTACCTTTTAAATCTCTCATTTTGTAAATATCAAATACACTAAAATGTATATTTTTCGCAACAATAAATAAATACGTTTAAATGTTGTTGGTTTGTTTGGGAATCAAAATCTTTATATTGCAATTAATTCTGCACAACTAACTTGCAGAGAAGATAGGTAGGCATTTTACGTATATAATGTACTGGACTGAACTAAACTGACTGATTGTGACTAATGTAACGTTATTATGATGTAACGATTGATGATGGACATTGACAGATTGAACCAGTGTTGCCAGATTAGGCGACTTTTCGCCATTTAGGCTATCTCGAAGGGTGTCGGGGCGACCAGAAATTGCGATTTGCGACTAGTCGCTATTTAGGCTACTTCAAAAATAAAAATGGGCGATTTTAGGCGACAAATTTAATATTCTTTGCGTAGCAACATTCGGTATTTATTTAAAATGACTTGGGCACTATCTTCTCCACAAGTTAATAAGAGTTGAAGACATTCCTGGTGTGGAAAAAAACAATCTGTGTCCCGAGAAATTTTGGATCTGCATACTAGACATGACTAATGCGGTGGGACAACGCACCTTTGAAGACCTAGCGGAATTTGCATTGCGCGCGTTGTCTCTACCGATTAGCATTGCTACTGTAGAGAGGATATTCAGTGTGATGAATACCGTCAAAACCAAATTACGCAACAAAATGTAATTACCCATGTTGCAGGCTATTACGCGCATCAGACTTTTCTTGGGCGTCAGAAAAATTTGTTGCCACAATTTTGTGCCCACAATTGAAATGTTAAGGTTCCACGACTCTAAAGTCTTGTACCCAAAACGAATAGAACCTGGACAGCCAGCTGTACCCTAAAGCTCATCCAATTCGAATGATGACGATGGAGGCGTCCCAGAGGAAATCATACCATTATTAGTAGATGATAAATAATAAATAAACATGTTATGTTTTTGATGGGATTTATTATTCATCATCTATACCTTACCACTAATAACAATAAAACTTCCTCCAAAACACCTCCATAGTCATCATTCTAATCAGAATGATACAATCGTATCCAGGGTCTAGCTACTGACGTGGAGGGTTCTATAATTGATTCTATATTTGTATATATAAATAAGTATAAATATTTTTTTTATTTAGCTGTTGTTTTTTATTTCCAATTTCAAGTTGCCTTTGGAATGCATAAAAAATTGCCACTTATGGTACTTGTATTTGGGCGATTTTAGGCTACATTTCATTTTAAAAAAATGGTTGCCTGTAAAGTCGTTTTTACGGGCGAAGATTTTACGTGACAACGTCTTTTTCTCGGTAGAATATTTATTGATATGAATATAATTAAATTGCACAATAGGAACAAGGAATTGAATGAAAATAAGAATTGCACAAATTTTAACTATAGAAATATATTTTGTTTACTAAAACATTGTACATGTAAACTTAAACTTAACTAATTCCTATTTGAGTGATTTTGTTGAGGATAACCGATCATAGTTGAGTGGGAGAGAGACGCAAGGCATTCGCCGGGCCTCTCTCTCGTTCGGTGACTCATCGTAACGTTACCGAGCGTTACACTTTTTCATAAGTGACTCCCAGCCGCAACCTAATTTAAGACGTTGTCACGTCAAAAAAAATAGGCGATTTTAGGCTACTTGGCGCTCAATTTTTGGCGACTTGACCCAGGATACATCTGGCAACACTGGATTGAACATTCAATAGTTCTAAACGCTTACAAAATGTCCCGCATAGCGCTGTTATTTGTATGTATTTGTCTGTATTTGTTATGTTATGACACGTGAAAGCATCAGTAGTTTAGTTAGTTTTACTTTGGTCACCAATAGGTATTTAAAAGAATACCCTCGACATAGCAAATGTTTAAAATATGAATAGCATCATAAGTGGTCGAAAAAATTCAAGACATATGAACCCCAAAGTTAACAGTATAGCATGTAACCATAGACTAAATATTCGTAGAGCGATACAATGGGTCTTCGTGACAACCGGCTACTAGCGCTCTTCGGAGTAGTTGTTAAATAAAACTTGGATTGGAGTGAAGTTAGAAGTAGGTAATGAACGAACGAATCGTACCATTCAATTAGATCTATCGTGTCATGTGATCTATCGGCCCAGAGATGAGACACATGACGTCTCACATGCGTCTCACTCAGTGTTGGATTTTGTAGTATAATTATACTATGTATTTGTACCATTTTTTTATGATGTGTAGTATGTAGTATCCTAACACCAGAATACTACGCAAAAATACCATAATTTTATCTTCAGTTCGACTGACCGTTTGTCCTACTACAATATAGGAAATTAATGTACGTATGGCAACATCAAATAAGTTATGGCACAGTTCTGGGGATTTTCCATGTAACGTTTTAACTAGCCCCGTCGTTTTGACTTAGTGAGATGGATGTATTAAATGCATGAGTACGAGTGAAAAGACAATATGCAGGATTTTTTGGTTACTATTATTTGCCGTCTGACGATATGTTACGTCGTGTTCGAAGGACGAAGTTCCGACAGATGAATTAGCTGACATTGACATTCAATTTGATTAGTTTATTTTACAAATACTTATTATTAGTAAATAATTAAACTATTTTATATAATACAAATGCATTTTTATTTATATTCTAAATAAAAACTATGAATTATTAATTATAATTTTAGAAAAGTAGTATATTTTTTTATTCTCTGTGGTATATTTTCCTGAGGCTCTGAATTCAACCCTGGTCTCACTGTTAAGACGAAACGTAATTACTGTGTCTCGTCACATTGTGTCTTAGCGGTGTGTGTGCTACCTAATGTATCAAGTTTAGGGCGCGTTCTGGCAATTATTTATAAATTGAAGCTATGCAGCGCTTGCATGAAAATAACGTTTTCTTTCGATTCTTTGAATATAATTATACTACTTATTACTATTACTACTATTTATTATTATACTATAATTTATTACCTGCGATGGAATTTCCTAACTAATAGGGGACTAATTTTTGTCCCCACATTACATTCAAATTCTGCTTTCGAACACCAAAGTAAAGCAGAGATTACAGTGGGAACTATCAACCTGGATGGATGACCGTTTGGTGGCACTAATTGCACATTGACTTTCATTCGAAGACACGTTATGATGTTGGTCCGGTTATCACTATCATACAACTCTATAAGCTATGTAACAGGCTCTATCGCGACACAACACGCAGTAATAAGTAATGCAATGTTTTGAGACATATTAATACAGAGAATTTGTATGCTTTTGACGCGCCACATAATAATGTGACCTCTTATTAAACTATCGATTCTAGACACAAAAAGAGTAGTCATTACATTAGAATTAAGAACAAGAGAAATATCGTAATGACGTACACAAATGGGGAATTCCATTGTCGGAGTGATTGATTATTAAATTTCAAACAACGGCGAAATTTTGACGCAGGCATATTATTTTTTTAAATTATGGCTTCGTACTTTTAGCACATTTACCAGTGTCAAGTAGGAGATATATTAATATAGTATGAAGTAAAGTGAATGAGAATGAGTGGTAATATAGATGATAAATGAGACAACAACAACAACAACACTCATGTACGTTCACAAACACTTAACAGTTAATAATCCACCGCTTATGTTAAACATTAATGTTCCAAATTTCACAAATTTTAGAAAATAAAACAAAACTGCAGTCATGACGCTTCACTTTCCCGCTAAGAAGTCCGCAGGCATATTTTAAATTGCCAATTGGGGAGGAAAAAAAAAACAAGGGCAAAACGCGCCGAGAAATTTATATTGAAATCCACTGCCAGTGTTCTGTGGTACATTTCACATTTTTGATTTGGAGTTCATGCTTCGAAGAATTAAGTACTAGATTGTTTTAATTCTTTGCATTTTTTGTTTTGAGTAAAGCATTATTGCCTGTCTCGTATATTTTCTAACCCATACTTAACCTGCAATTGCCTATTTTCCGGCCTTTGAAGAAAAAGTATTATCACTAGACTTCACAAACAATCATCATACAAAAATCTGACCCGACCGGGATATGAATTCCGATCGGCGCAGGCAGATCAAATTAATGGTTACATAAATTCAAATTAAAATTCATATTCATTTATTCAAGTTTGGCTCAAAAGAGCTCTTATGAACGTCAAAACTTAAAAACTAGCGCGCCCATTTACTGCGGGCGGGAGCTTGATCGTAAAAGAACGGGCAAGAAAATCGTCAAGGTTAGTTTTTTCTCCCGCCAGTTACAAGAATATGTACTTAGTATTAAAACAATTTGACAAATCTACAAAAACATGTGTTCTGCAGTCACATGATTTAAAATAAAAGAAGAAAATAACTTTTTTTTTAAGTTATACGAGTATGAGTACGAATAATCATAGTAGACATGAGCAGACCAGTCCTCACTGGTGGCACCCGTTCACGAGTATGACGCATGAACCAGCCATCGTTTCGCTCAACCATATTTTAGGGAACGCAACGACCCGACGCATGACGCCACCACCGCAAAGACATTTGAGTGAGCATGACATACTCAAGCTACAGGATAAACAAATTTTAACAAAAATAACATTATATTAATTAAATGTGCTGCAAACCACAAATATTTTTGGTCTTATGAAAGATATCATTTACAGCAATTCAGTCTTAATATCTATATAATCATTTGAACAATACTATGCGTTCCTAATCAAAAACATCATTTAGGAGAATGATAGGACAACAAAAATTGTGTGTGCAGCTATTAGATTAAAAATAATATTAACTTTTCTCAGTTAGCTAAATCTTTAATTACAAATAAAAATAGTAGACAAGAGCAGACCAGTCCCCACAAGCAGCACTCGTTCACGAGTATGACGAATGAACCAGCCATCGTTTCACTCAACCATATTTTAGGGAATGTAACGACCCGACGCATAACGCCGCCACCCCAGAGACATTTAAGTGTGCATGACATACTCAAGCCACAAAATAAAAAGATTTGTACATATTTGTACTATTAAAGTAGCAGAAATAACAATAATATTATAAAAATCAAACAGCCGCAGACCACAAAATTGTTTGTTCTATGATAGATACAATTTACAGCCATGCCGTCTTATCATTTATATAATCTTGCGTACAATAGTATGCTTTCTTAATCAATGTTTATTTAATAGCTACTTTAAATTTGTTTAAGGGCAAATCCAATATACTCAAGCCACAAAATAAAAAGATTTGTACATATTTGTACTATTAAAGTAGCAGAAATAACAATAATATTATAAAAATCAAACAGCCGCAGACCACAAAATTGTTTGTTCTATGATAGATACAATTTACAGCCATGCCGTCTTATCATTTATATAATCTTGCGTACAATAGTATGCTTTCTTAATCAATGTTTCTTTAATAGCTACTTTAAATTTGTTTAAGGGCAAATCCAATATATCATGCGGAATTTTGTTGTAGTATTTCATACCTTGCCCCATAAAAGACTTCCGAATTTTTTGGAGTCTTAGAAGAGGATTTAACAGTTTATTTTTATTTCGTGTGTTAAAGCTGTGACGTTCACAGCGCTTAGAATAATTATTTATATTTTTCCGCACAAACAAAATACAGTTAAAGATAAACTGCGAGGCAGTAGTTAAAATACCAATTTCCCGAAACAACTCTCTAAGGGATGATCTAGACCGTAGTTTATAAATAAAACGTATAGCTCGTTTCTGTAAAATGAAAATAGTCTCAATTTCAGCGGCAGATCCCCACAATAAAATACCGTAGGACATCAAACTGTGAAAATAGCTAAAATAAACAATTCTAGCAGTTTCGACATCCGTTATCTCACGAATTTTTCGAATCGCATATGCGGCAGAACTCAGTTTACCAGAAAGGCTTTCGATATGTGGGCCCCATTGAAGGTGTTTATCTAGTGTTACACCTAGAAATAAGGTTGAATCGACCATTTCCAACCTCTGACCATTCAATTCTATATTGGTTTCAACATCTCTTACATTGGGTAGTGAAAAATTAACACATTTAGTTTTTTTAGCATTCAACTGAAGATTATTAACAGTAAACCAGTGAAGCAACTCTGAAAGTGCACTATTTACATCGTCATAATTATTTTTATTTCTGTTAGTTTCAAATATTATTGAAGTGTCATCTGCAAATAACACCATTTCACACTTTCTACTAATAAAGAAAGGAAGATCATTTATATACACCAGAAACAAAAATGGGCCTAAGATTGAGCCTTGAGGAACGCCCATCTGTATACACGAACCAGATAATGTAGCGCCATTAATATCTACTTTTTGAAATCTAGATGTAAGATATGAAACTATCAACTTCTGAGCCAAATCACACACGCCATAGAAATTAAGCTTAAGAATAAGGGTACCGTGGTCAACGCAGTCAAAAGCCTTCGATAAGTCACAAAACACTCCTATGGCGTTTTGCGACCTCTCCCAGGCATCATAAATATGCTGTAGTAACGCAGCACCAGCATCAGCTGTAGAACGACCCTTCATGAAACCATATTGTTGACTGTGCAAAAGTTCATTTACATAAAAGTATGCAGATAACTGATCTAAGATAATTTTTTCAAAAACTTTACTTAAAGTTGGTAAAATTGAAATTGGTCTATAGTTACTTTTATCCTCCTTTGAGCCAGTCTTAAACAGAGGTATGACTTTACTAAGTTTCATAAGATCGGGGAAAGTCCCTTCATCGACGCACTTGTTAAATAATTCTGCTAGATAAGGAGCAATAGAATCCAAGATAGTCTTAATAACTTTAACAGACATATCCCACAGATCGCCAGTATTCTTTAACTTAATAGATCCAAAAGTTTTAATTATGTCTAATTGATGAATATGATGGAACTTAAATGTGGAACTATAATTAGGCAAGGATTTCTCAAGCACAGCTAAGGCAGTGGACGGTGAAGATTTCAGCTCAAAAGTGGTCAGTGCAGGAATCTTAGCAAATTATTCATCAAATATGTTTGCAATTGCTGTATTATCATTAACGACTCCCTGATCCTCCTTAAGAGCGTAGTTATTATCACGTGGCTTACACTTTCCTGATTCGCGACTTATAGCGTTCCAAGTTGCTTTAATTTTGTTACTGGATGTCAATATTTTATTTTTTGTGAACAAGGATTTGGCCATTACACACACCCTTTTAAATACTTTTGAATAATTTTTGACATGTTCTAAGAAACTTGGGAATTGATTATATTTTTTTAAATTATATAATTCGTAAAGTCTATTTCTACTCTTATATATTCCCTGAGTTGCCCACTCACAAAACTGAAGTTTATTTGTAGGTTTAATAGATTTAGGTGTAAATATTTTGTCAAAATCTGTTTGAATTACATTAAATAAATTTTCATACATTATATTAGGAATCTTATGCACAATTTTACGCGTAGCAAGATTTTTACTAACATTATCTTTGAAGCATTCTAACCGTTTACCTGTCACAGGTCTGTATTGAAAAGATTTTGGTTCATGTACCTCATCAATGTAATTTACTTGTAATCCACAATGGTCAGAAGTCAGACAACTAAATACTGATTTATCTACCGGTATGCACTCCGAAAAAATATTGTCCAAACATGTAGCTGAGTGTGTGGTAATTCTAGTTGGTTCAGAAAATTGGTTAACCAAATTAAAGCATTTAAACAAAGAAACCAGCCGAGTTGTCAATGATGAACTTTCAAGAATGTTCACATTGAAATCCCCACATACAATAATATGTTTGTTTTTTAATTTTAATTTCTTTAATACCTCTTCCATAACCGTTTCAAAAGTTGCACTATTTCCTAAAGGAGGTCGGTATACGCATACAACAACAAATTTGTCTAATTCCACACAGGAGAGCTCTATTACACGTTCTACGGAAAGGCTAACAATATCTTTTCGATCTTTACATCTAAGGCTGTCTTTTACAAAAATTAAAGAACCACCGTGAATTGCTGATACTCTAACATAAGAACTTATCAAATCATAATTACTTAGAACCAATGATGTATCATTTTTCTTTAGCCAGTGCTCAGTTATTGTTAATATTCCTGCTTTTAATAAATAATTCTAATTCTAGAACCTTGCCAGCCAAGCCCTGAATATTTTGATGCACAATCTTAAGTTCAAAGGGCTTGGCCTTTGTCTTGTGTCTCAGTTTAAACTGGGTGATGTCAAGGCATTATTTGTAAAGGAAATATTAGTAGGACTACTAACTTGTACAAAATTAATTTTGGATTGTGTTATAATCAGGCGGACAACTATACATACTAACTGTCTTTTCAATTATGGATGTAACAAAAAATATAAACAAATAACGATTGCCATAGATGTTCATAACAGCCGGTATGGTTTGGTGTGTGTGTGAGTGAAATAAAATATATGGTATGTTTGTTTAATGAAAAGATTCGTCATCGACGTAGGTAATTTATAGGTATTTTATACGGTGATGATTTGTAGAATCTATGGTAGATATATATATTATCTGTGGTTAGGATATTGGCCATCGGCGCCATTTTGATTTCGGCGAATTTTCGGTGTTGGTGCACATTTATTTTGTTAAAATTGTGTCTTCTGTTGTGGTTATTATTAGATACGTCCGAAAATAACACTGGACGATGTCGGATAAAAAGCGATTACTAAACGACCTCAGAGTGATCGACTTGCGGACTGAGTTAGAAAAACGCAACCTCGATAAAAATGGTGTTCGTGGTGTGCTCATACAACGTTTGCGCAAGGTAAAACACTTGACAAAATCGATCGCTTAGATTCAATTTGATTTGCAATATGTTATGAATAATATAATTCAACAATATTTTTTAGAGTTTAGTAGAAGAAGGTCACGATCCAGAGAAATATAATTTTGAGCTCAGTAACGAAGCCCGAACTCCGTCTAAAAGGACACGGCGTTCGGAAAGTGCCGTAGACCAAGAAGCTGATGATGCTCCGGCTATTGAGGATATGATTGTCCAAGACGACGTCGGAGAAGAGGAAGAATCTGAACAATTAGAAGGTACAGAAGCAAAGGATAATATAGTTACCGAACCGACTGAAAAAACGGAAAATTCAGTAAATATGGAAGTCGACGACAAAACCAGCAGAAAGAGGGAGCATCAGGAGGAACCGGAAGGTTCTCCGCCTAAAAAACCTTGCATTGATAACAACATTAAGGAGGAAGATAATAAAATTGAAAATACAGATGCTGATGACAGCATTAATTTAGATCTTGGTGAAGATGAACTGCTCAATGAGGAGGTACGTTTCTATTTCTTCAATGTTACAGTCACTTTACCTGCGGTTGTTCCCAATATATCCAACGGGTATCAAATGGATATAGATGTATAATAGATAGTTTCTAAGAATATGTATGTTATTATGTTATATTGGCTTTATTATTTATTTTTGGTATATTTATTTATTTTGATTTGTTTAATTAATCATGTATAAATATAGAAGTATTGACTAAATGAGATTTTATTTTTTTATGCTATCAGAAGCACCTTGACAATACCTTTATTACATTAACTCAGGGAACTGCTATAAAATTGATTGAATAACCAAATTAACAATGTATTAACCTATTCAACTTATTGCTTCTTTCAGGCTGATAATAATGAGAAAAATGATAAGAAAGGTAAGTTTCCCTCATATACACATATAGGTAACATGGATTAGTAGCTGCTCTACCAAAAATAGTCTATTTGTTCCTTCACTAAAATTATTTTTTAATGAGAAATAACTAGTGATCAACGAGTGATTAAAAATTTTTTTATTAGATATTGTGATCTTAGTATTTATTATAAAGGATAATTAATATTGTAAATAGAACTATATTTAAAAAATAATATGAAGTGCTGCAGTCATACAAGGAGTTTCATAAGCTACAGGAAGCCAAATAACTACAAATCATGGGTGTCAAAGTTCAGGTATTACCAGAAGCAACAGGATAAATGTTGTGTATCACTAGAGGACTTGCTGAAAAGATAACTCCTGACTACTTATGCTGGCGTCGTGTGGCTCATATTACTTAAGAATGGCACATCCTCTTTACAAAAGCTTCTCATTCAACAGCTACTTACTCATAAAGCTGCAACCCTGATGTCCAAATGAAATATGCATTATCGCAGCTTTAGAGGTGATCCATTACGTTACTCCGACACATCTATTGTGTCACACTGCAGCTGCTAATATCCAGATAGTGTAATTTGCAATCAAGTTTTCAGGTGAAGAGTAACAAATTTTTCAACCAGCAAGTCAAGACACAGTGATGAATTTTGTCATTATGAGAATGATGAAGATTGCAGGGCGGGTTGCTCCCTATTGCTGAGCGACCTGTTCTGACTTTGCTGATAACTGATACTGACGTAGATGACGCTGCACTGGAAGACGCAGCGGAGGCTTCGAGCGACGGAGTGCCGCCACCGTCCGACGCCGCAGAGGCTGATGCTGATTCCGCCACCAACGACCAACAAGTAACCGTCGAAGCAGCCGCGACTAGGTTGGTGAACGTCGGCCGTCGCTTCGCCGCCCCGCGCATCTTTCGTTCCGGTCATACCGACATTATTTGTTACGTTTTCACTACAAAGTTTTGCACCCTATTGAGAAGAAAGAAGATCACCTCTAACCCAGAAGAAATGGCCACCTGAAAAGAAATTTGCTGGTAAGATCTGCACTTCTGTGGGCTGTCGACCTCGAGCATCACCTTCAGCATCGTCCTTCACTACGAAGAAATCAACCATCACTGGGTTCATCGTGATCTGCAATGTCTTCAAGAAGATTTGAAGACCAGTAGCAGCAGGATTTGGGTCAGAGTATTCAAGAATCGGTGCAAAACTTTGTAGTGTTTGTGTGTTGAGGAAAAAACAATTAGAAAAAGCTGTAATAAATTATGATTTATCCTCAAAATTGTATACAATATATGTGATACTTTACTGTTTGCTGTTTACTATACAATGTATTCTTTTTTCAGCAATGATGGAGAAAAGTCTGAGAAGGATCATAAAGGTACATAATATAAAATAAAAAAATTCAATTTTTTTTTTATAATTTTAAGTTCTGAATTTTATCATATGTTTAATTTTTGTTTAGATGATAAAGACAAGGATGTTGATGGTGATAAAAAGGAAAAAAAAGATGATACCAACAAAGAGGGTGGAGCTAGAAATCTATGGGTTAGTGGGCTTTCTGGTGACACCCGCGCAAAAGACTTGAAACAGCTGTGCAGCAAGCATGGCAAGGTAATTTTCTTACTTTGGCCATATTACATTACAGTTATACCTTTGACAAATAAATGAAGTCTTACATTTGCTTAAATTTGTAAACATTTTTTAGGTAATTGGAGCAAAGGTAGTAACTAATGCCCGAACCCCTGGATCCAGATGCTATGGTTATGTCACCATGGCCAGTGCCCAAGATGCTGAGAGTTGCATTAAAAATTTGCATAGAACTGGTAAGCTAAATGCAGAACAAAATATCTATACATAGTATAAAATGAAGTTGCGAAGGGCGCCCAAAATGTGTTTGTTACCTAGGATCTCAAAAACTACTATATCAATAGCTATGCGGTTTTCAATAATGGAAAGAAGACATTCCAGGGATTCTATAGGTGTATAATTTAGGTGTATCTACTTAAGAAATTATTAGAGTAATCGTAACAGTTATCAGACGGACGGAAGAAAAACGAGCTTTTTGGAGGCTTGCATTGCGTGCGCTGCTGAAATAACTCAAAATACAGAATAACAATGTACGGGGGAATTATTCTTCTCAAAAAGTTCTATAAAAAAGTCTGCGATAGCATATGTCTATCCTTTAAGGTTTAGCCACAATAACGATTTTAGTGGTGTTCAAGTTTAATTTACGAAATATCTTATTTTTCAATTACTCGACGTTCCTACCGACATAGACCAATAAACATAAAACAAAATGGATATCAAATTAAAGCTGATGAAATGAGGATTCCGAATATATACATATCATAACACTTTTATGTTAATATTAATACACAAGATGCATTTACAATGCCGAGGGCAGAGATGGCGGCGGCGGCGGCTGCGTTCCGTCGTTGTGTCAGTCAGTCGGTCCGCATAGCACGACAGTGGCGGCGAGTGGCAGCGCGCGGCGGCGGCGACGGCGGTGGTGGGGGTGGGCTCATGTTGAGGTGCGCGACCCGAACGGGCAGACACGTGAGGGCAGACAATGTTGATGGTTGTGTCGAATTATAAAATTTTCAGTGCGGCACGGATTTTTAAAATTTAATGTATGTGATTCATTTTATTATTATCACTTTGAATTGGAAGGAGTTTCTATTTTCATAACTACAGCTGTAAAAGTCGAATATCCGAGCGAAGCCGGAACCGCGGGCTGCTAGTTTGTAACTATTAAGAGTATGTTACTTACTTATTTATGTATCTTTACAGAACTTCATGGTCGTATGATCTCTGTGGAAAAAGCTAAGTCTGAATCAGAGTCATCATCACGTCGTCAACCTTCGAGAAATGACCATCGATCAAGCAGGGAAAATAAAGATGAAGTCAGAGAAAGTGATGTTAGTATGCAATTTTAATATATTTTTACCTTGGATCAGGCAATGAGAAATATTTTCCTACCAAATATGGAAAAAAAGTTCAAAGTTAAAGTCGAAACCATTTATTAAAGTTTTGGCTTAATAGAGCTCTTATGAAGGTCAAACTTAAAATTTAACGCGCCCATTCACTGCGGGCGGGAGCTTGTAAAAGAACGGGCAAGAAAATCGTCAAGTTAGGTTTTTTCTCCAGCCAGATACAAATTTACTTAAACTAAAACAGATGACAAAAAAAAATGTGTTTTGCTGTCACAAAATTTATATATACATATAATATATATTAAGCTCTCACTCCTTAGCAAGATGAACATAATTAAAGATAAAAATACTAGAAATGAGCAGACCAGTCCCATTCACGTTACAGTAAAAACGATCTATTCCGATCCAATACCATCATCTAATACCAATGGTATTTGTTTTTGTACTTTTTTATTTTATATTCCGATCGGATACCACTCTTTAAATTAATTTTAATAAATGTACGATCTATTCCGATCTAATACCAAAACATGAATTTTGGTACAGTCAGCTAGAAACAAATACCATTGGTAATAGATGATCAAAATGTTTTTATTTATAATTATGATGCGATTGTAGCACAATGCCTTACTTGTACTTAATAGTAAGTACTAGACTATGCTAATACGCTATATAATAATATTAACTTTAATCCAATATTTTTACATACAACTTATAGAACAAGTTCAATTGAAACCTTTTGTTTAAAAATTTTTACCTGCGAAAAAGGGTGAGTTTGCTACATTGTTTTCGTAAATCCGAAGCAACCAATCAGAGACAGTTGCAATAAACGTTTTATTGTGTCGATGGCACAAACTTAAATCAATGGAATAAGGTCCGTTTTTCTTCTAATTATCTGTTAGTGCTGCCGGTGCGCATAATTATTATTATTTCTAATAAGCTCAGATCCTGATAGAAATGTTATCTATTTCTCAGTACTTTTCCGTGCGGTGCATACGTAATAATTATTAGTGCATAACTCAGTGAAGTGTGTAGGAAGGAAGTGATATTTATTTATTAGGTGAGTATTTTAGTGAACTTTATGCGAATTTTATTTTATTTAAAATTTCCTTTGGTTTTAAAATGTTATTTAATAATACAGTGCTTATTTAAAAATGTGTGTAGTCCAAAATTAGAGGTAAATAATTTATTTGTAGGGTACTAAGATATATTCACAAACTCATGTTGTGTATTTTTATCTCAGTAATGTCTGAAGAAGCTGATCAGCCTTCAACAAGTTCGGGACCAGGAGAATTGACTTTTATAAAACGAAACGGTGGTTTGGTTTTATTGAGAGCTGGTTACCAGTACACAAAAAAGCGGGAAACTAAAAGTGGATGGAGCCATTGGAGATGTGTGAAGGTCAAAGAGTGCAGTGGATCTTTGCAGATAAAGGTATGTATGTTACCAACTACTTAAACTACATAATTTTATATTTCTAGGGTTCCGTACCCAAAGGATGCCAACGGGACTCTGTTACTAACGCTCTATCATCGGGCTGTATCTCATGAACTATTATATAGTCTGTAATGGGGTCACCCTCGGAATGTGAAGTAGTAAGCTGAATGCTGTATGTATGAACCTGTGTTTTGCCATTTTAAATGATGTGTAAAAAATCTGATATTATCTCGTGTCTGCGTCTTGAAATGTTCAAGGTGACGTTAGGCGTCACTAAAATATTTGTCTTCATACCCATTCCATTATATTATAATAGAAATAAAAAATAGATAAAAAAAATAATTATGATAAATACTTTTGTAACATGGTACGGAACCATTCGTCTGCAACTCCGACTCGCACCTTGCCTCTCTTTAGTTTTCAGTCAGTCAAACAGTATTTTAATTTTTTTATTTTGTTGTTCTCGCAGGATGGAAATATTGCTAATGAAAAAAATCATAGCTGCATGCCCGATGAAGTAAAGAATTTAATGGCGAGGAAGTTAAATGATCTCAGAGAAACAGTATTGAAGTCTGATTTCGCCCCAATACCAAATATTTATAACACATTTAAAACTCAGTTCTGTGACGCTGGATTGAATATAGTGACAAAAATCCCATCGTTTGTGAACCTTAAATCAAAACTATATGATACTAGAAACAAGGAAGCTGCTGTGTCAAAAATACAGTGCAAATCAGTTGCTGAAATAGAAATTCCTTTACAATTTCGAGCTTTTGTATTTCATGATCATAAAGACGAGTCTTCTAATACCCGAATAATCATCTTGGCCAGTCCAACTCAAATAGAGCAAGTTCAAAAACTGAATTTTTTTGAATGTGATGGAACTTTCTATTGCTGTCCTCAACCATTTGTACAGGTATATACAGTCCATGGAGATCTTGGAAGTGACGAAGATCATACTCGCATGGTTCCTTTAATTTATGTTTTACTAAACAATAAAACAGAGCAAACATACAAAAGTTTATTTGAAATTTTGAAACAAAATATTCCTGGATGGGAACCCGCAAAATTTTTGACAGATTTTGAACAAGCTGCAATGAACGCCATTTCCTCTGTCTTTCCATCAGTCGTGGTGAAAGGGTGCTACTTTCACTATTCCAAAAATGTATGGAAAAAAGCAAAAGAGTTGCATCTGACAAAAGATTCTAACACCCGCAGACACGTAAGACTTTCAGCGTTACTGCCTTTACTTCCTCGAGAATTTATTTCAGAAGGATGGTGCTACATTATGGAAGATAGCCCTGATACTGACGCAATTCAAACATTTAATAATTACATGGTATCACAATGGCTAGAAGACGAGAGTTTTGTAAATACTTGGTGTGTCTATGGTGAACGCCATCGAACTACAAATGCCGTAGAATCTTGGCATATGAAATTAAACACGAGTGTCCCAAAAAACGCCAATTTATATCAGCTTTTGAAAGCGCTTAAAGAAGATGCAGATTTACAAACAGTAGTTGTAAATCAACACAAATCAAATGCACCACCCGCAAAACGATGTGCAACAAAAACTGTTATAAGCAATCGGTGGATTAAATACGTTACTGACCAACTCCTCGAAAAGAGGATCTCAGTTGGTCACTGTTTAGAAAAATTAAGGGTTTAGCAACCAATTGTTAATATATAAAACATTATTTTCATGTAATGTGCATGCCAAAATTTTTGCTGTTTATAACTAAGAACTTGATATTTTTCAAAGTTGATTGCTTATAATACTTTGTTATTGAACTAATCGTGTACTTGCTAGATTTTAATATTAAAAGATGATTGCCTGTGATATTTTGTTATTAAACTAAACGTGTACTTACTATATTTTAATATTAAAAGTTGATTGCCTCTGATATTTTATTGTGAAACAAAACATATACCTACTTACTAGTTTTTTAATATGTAAAGTTGATTGCCTGTGATATGTTATTTTTTAATTAAACTTATTATACTTACTATATTTAACAAACTTAAATATAGTAAGTATTATAATTATGTTTAATTGGTTTTTTTAATTTGGTGAAACTAATTTTGTTAAATAAACACAACTTATTTTCACAACTAAAAGTTTTTTTATTGACTGTACCTTATACCTACAAATTGGTTTTGGTATTCGTTTAAAAAGTGGTATCCGTTCGGAATAGAAAATAATAAAGATTTAAAACAAATACCATTGGTATTAGATGTTGGTATTCGATCGGAATAGATCGTAAAAACTTATGAAAAATATCTACTTGGTTAAATGAAATTTATGCAAGCTTAAAAAACATGTTAAATCTATAAAAATGAAAATTATACAAAAATTACTTCTAATTAAATTATTACTATATAATTTGTACCCTCCTTATATTCTTAATTTATTTTTAAATAGGAGGCTAAAGAAGGAGGTGAAGCTGGCGAGAAAACAACAGCTGATGAAGAAGTATCTGGAACGGAAAGCACTAAACCTACATCTGATTCTCGCGACAAACCTCACCGCTCTGACAAAGTAAGTATGACATGCGTAATGATTGTCACAACCCATACTGAGCTTACTGCCACCTATATCAAAAATTTTAATGAACAAACAACACAGATAAACAATTTTGGGCTTATAATAAAACCATTATCTTAAGTTAAACTAGGTTTTAAACTATGCCTGTCACTTTTATTTGATAAAATAAAGACAGTAACAAGCAAAAGTTTTAAACCTGGCTTAACTTTAGATCTTGTTTTGTAATAAGCCCCTTAGTTCTTAGCATTTTCGGATATTCAACAAGCTTTTGACAAAGAGTGGCACAAATTTCTTCTCATAAAAAAATATGACATAATTTTCATAGTTTACTAAGAAGAGATATCAGTTTCTTGCGGAATCAGAACAAGGGCCGCATCACCCAATTTGTCGTTATTCGATTTTAAGCAATTCGAGTTTCGTCATTATTCTATCGTACCGCCGAACAAACAAAAAACCGGCCAAAATGGCGATCACTAATTCATTACATCATCACCCAAAAGCCACAACCCACAGCCACTTTTATCCCACAAGGATCGTTTCTAGGGCCTGTTTTGTGTTAATTTTACACCTTTCTTACAACAGGGCACACAAACGCGTTCATAATTTAAATTCGTGATAGATTTTTAATAAGGTACTTTATTTCTTTTTAACAAATGCTTTTTTTTGTCTAGGACAAAGCTCGCCGCAGCACCAGAAGTCGTGAACGTAAACGGTCTCCAAGAGAAGTTCTATCGTTTTCTAAGATCTGGGTAAGTTAAATATGAAGTGATTTCTTTGGGTTAACTTTGTTTTGTTAGGGCATTCTTTCTTACATCAAGTTAAAAAAGTTTTTGATCATCAGTTTGTTTGTGTTGCCAACATTTGAACTCTTTAAGTTTTTGGAACTATGCACTAATACTTGGTAGCGAGTCAGCAAAATAAATAAACTTTTCAGATCATTCATAACAAATAATATTTTGGCCAAAACAGAAAGAGAGAGATGTGGCGCGTGCCAGAGAACGTTCCAGAGCTGCGCGGGAGGAAGAGCGGCGCCGGAGAGCGGCTGAAGAGGCTCTGAGAGAGAGGGAGCGCAGGCAGCGCCAGGAGAAGCACCGTCTCGCGCTAGAGAGGGAGAAGCTGCGGGCTGAGAGGTATGTGTTTCAAGTAGTTATACATTTAACTGTAAATAAACTTAAACACCTGTTAAACATGCACCTGTTGCAGGGTTAATCAATGCAATCGGTCACATTGGAAGTTTATGGGAGAGGCCTATGTTCATTAGTTCTGCAGGACCTTTTTCTTATATTAAATTACATTTACAAATATTTATGTGTTTACAATCTAATGGACTCTATGTCAAATCGCTACTGATTTAAGCGTCTGCTTACAAGTGAAAGTACAGCTTCGGTTTTTATACTTATGTCAATCGTGTCAAAAGCGCTTACGTCAATCATTATCGTCATTATTATAGAAGCTAACGCCACAGCTCCCCACAGTTGCCGATGATCTGTTCAAGACGGGCGGGAAGCCGGTGGATGCAAGCGACTTAAGATCATGGATAAAATAATTGAGATTGAGAAGGCTTATGTTGAACATTAAACTTGATGGCTGAGATAATGAGACTGCATTGTAGAGTTAAAAAAAGAATTTGGATTAATGTTAAGATTTATTTTAAATACAGGGAAAAGATTGAACGAGAAAAGAATGAGCTGTTGCGCTTAGAGCGAGAGAGACATAAGCTGGAGCGGGAGAAGCTGGAGTTGGAACGCCTGGAGCTCAAGAGGGCGCAGCTCAGGTAAATTTAATGTATTTTTAATATTCTTTACACTTCTGAGAGGTTTTCTGATATTATAAATGAGCTGAGTCTGGCAAATGCTCTTTTCGAGTGAGTCCATATTAAAAGAAAACAAAACTATGAAACAAAACACTAAAAATTCAAAAATAGAATCTGCTTCTGCTCTGGCAGGAAGTGTAAACCAAGTGCCACATTATGCATATGAAATCTGCATACGTTATATTTGCCAGAAAATTTATAACAAAACTATAATGGCCTTCATGCATTGGCTCAATTTAAGGTCTATTCAATATTAATGACCATTACTGTCCCGTGTAGACTGGAAGAGGAGCGTCGCAAGCGTGGTTATGAGAGCAGTGGAGTGTATAGGAAGGGTGCAGCCAGCCCGCCGCCCGAGCCTGCTTACGAGAGGGAGCGCCACAAGCGGCCCCCGCCGCCACCTATGGTAACTATTTAATATCCGATTAAGTACAAAATATTATTTTATTACTGTCAACAGAATTTGGGAAATAAATAATTATGTTTTGAAAATTACACCATCTATTAAATTCCAAGATAAGTATAATTAAGAACTTGTGTTATGGATACTAAATAACGGATAAACATACATAAATACTTTCTATTTTGTAAATACATACTTAATATACATAGAGAAACACCCAGACCAGAACAAATATTCTCGTTCATGCGCACAAAGATTTGTCCTGCGTGGGAATCGAACCCACGACCTTAGGAGTGGAGAGCAGGTATTCTCGCTACCACGCCATAACGATCATAAGAAGCCCCATAATAGATGAAGCAGTATATTTTTTCAAGATGCCAAATTATTTATCAATCTTGGCTTAACTAAACTACCACACTAACCGAGACCAATGTGCTTTCCGGAGGACGGAGGCGCTCAATATAAAACGAATGCACGGTCACCTATCCAAGGACTGAACTATGCTTCGGTAATTGTTCCTGACCACTGCTGTGACTTATTATTTACGTCAAAAATAACAATTCGGACCTACAGTGTGATATTTATATTTTTTATTCCAATAAATAAAGACCAATATGGCGTATAGGTAATATTAATAAAATAATAATAAATATACCACTCAGCTGCTGAGATCGTTCCTGGGGTCGATTTTCACACAGGACAAATCTGCGCTTGAACATAAGTATTTAAGTATATCCGTTATTTAGTATGCATAACACATTTTCTTAATGATACTTATCTTCGGGCTGAATAATTTGTGTAAACAATAATATGGCTATGTTTTGTATGGTCCAAGTTTATTGAGCACCCTCTCTTATACAGACTTCATCCCGTGGACCTTTCGAAGCCCCGCCGCCGCCGCGCTTCGAACTAGCGGGTGGCTACGACCGAAGCGATAAGAGGGATCGCGAACGAGACTACAAACGGGACTACCCGAGACACGTTTCATGTAAGTCTAGTCTAAGCATTCATTCATCATAATTATCTATTTTTTGCCAATTTTCAATATTCTGTTCCTACAGAGGGCCCAAAACTGCATCCTAAGTCTGCAGCACCCTGTAACGCCCGCAACCCGGAAATTCATGAATATTTAGAGATTCCACCTATCATTGATAAACCTAAAACGTCTATCCCACGCACTGCTATCAGCCAATACAAAATGAAAGACTCAGTCGTTTGACGGGCTGCCTAACTATGGAGTCTAATATTAACATTTTCTTTTGTTTCACAGCCAGTACACTTAAGTACCCCAGCAACGGCAGTACGAATGACGACTCGAGGCAACCAATGCCCCCGGGCACCAGGCCCAAGGAGCCGAGGTATGCTACCAATACATACACACATAAACAGAATTATCAGTATTATTATTCTAATAAATAAATATTTATACATAATAAACTTCTTATTAATTCATAAACCCTTTAAGAACAGAATAATTTTATATAAAATGTTTCCTTTAAAATATGATACAATGGATGTGAGTGGGTGCACTGAAACAAGTAAATTTTGTCTATAAATCCGTATTTATTACTCAATTCATAAAAGATATAAATTGTTAAGAAAATAATATTTGATTATGAATAGTGGAAGTATGTAATTCATATTTATTACTTAATTATTATTTTTGCTCTATGTAATTAGACACCAAAATAAGCTTGTGGGAGTGAACATCCTACGATTGAAATGAAAGCGTTTCTCTCTCCCAAGTCGCGAATTATAGAAAGATAATGTTATATGGAGTTCACAGTAAAATTATGTGCTACTTATAATAAAGGTAGGGTAGAGAAACGATGAGTTAAATAGAAAATATTAGTCGAAACTAGATGCAGTAATTCAGTATAAAAAAACGTTTAAATTCTGCACTGGACTATTTCATTGAATTCTAAATTACTGTGCATAAAGTAATAATTATAATGAAGTTAAAAGTTTTACTAGTTAAACCAAACCACCACCCCAGCCCCATATCTGCTGACCAGATCCGCTTTTTAGCATAACCACTATTTAAGACATTTAAATATATTTCTAAGAACTTTTATTTTTCATGGTTAAAGTTCATTTGGTTTAAAATACAAATCATACTTAAGCAATTACATTTTGGGTCTTTTTCATATGGTTTCTTTACAACTCTAGTTGAATCTAGGCGCTGAGAAATGTAGTCACGCATTTTATAATAAACTCATTTGGGATTTTGATTCAAATAAAAAGCCAAAAGTTGTGAAGTGTCCGCGATTATTTGATATTTAGTAAGTAAAAGTTATGAAAAAATTACAGTTACTTAGAAGATAGTCGTGGATCAAAATGTAGTAAATATAAATTTACGTTGTATCAAGCCGCGCCCTCTGTTCATAGCTTTGCCATTCCTTCCCCACTATACCGTATTATCTGTGAAACTGTAAGTATGTATTTCATTTTCGTTAAAATTGTTTATTTCTTTTTATTATTTTGAAGTTTAAAATATTAAATAGTTTCTAAGCATAAGTAATTTAGATGTTCACAAACATATGCTTAACCATGCAGTACCATGTTACATTACAGTCGTTTTTGCATATAGTTTCGACCAATCAATAATTAACAGACATTAATTTGTTATTGAAATTCTTGTTTAAGTGAATAAAATTTATTTCGAATTCTCCTACAGTATGATTACGTAAATAAATTAATATTACATAAGACAAATAGAGCTAGGTTGTTTTTATTTCATTCAAAAACAAATTTATATGAAATGTTTAACAGCCGGTCATACGACGCCCGCGATACTCGCTCGTACAGACAGTCGCCCCCCGGCAAGCCGGACCCGCGCTGGAATACATCCACCGGCTACCGTGACGTGGCCGCTCCTAACAAAGGTGGGTGATCGAGTTACTTACACTGGTTCCACGAGAGACCTTACTAAATTGAAGGCGTAAGATCTCTAATTTATTACGCACGCTTTACTTACGCAGTTCAGTTCAGGTAGAACCAGTAACCAGTAATCAATTTCAACATGCTGAGCCTGTTAAAGGGTTAACTAGTAGTATTTTTAACCCTTCATAGGATTAGTAGTAATGCCATGATAAAATGGACCTTATGGTTGCAATAAATAATAATTCTTTAACAACACTAGTTATTTAGTTGCAAGATAAGTAACATTAAAAAGTAGTGTTATATAAACATACATAAATATTTTGTTTTATTAGTGAATACATATTTTGACGACTGTTATGGCGTGGAGGTCAGCATGACTGCACTCCACTCTTCAGTCGTGGGCTATATTTCCACACAGAAAATACCGTCGTAGTGCGGTTTTTGTGTTGACACGGAAAATGCTTAATTCCGTCATTTCTGCAGTGTTAGTCTCGCCAGTTAATTAAACTAAATTACAAATCTCTTAATTACCTGACTTAAAATGTAACCATGTGCCGCTGAGATAGTGATAAAATGGTTATTAATACAGGCAGTAGCAGCACTGGCGAAGCGTGGACAGGCGGCGAGACGCGATACGGCGGGGGAGTGTATGAACCTCGCTACTCGCCCGGGTACCAGCCTCCGCCACCCGGAGCCTCGTTCCCGGACCGATATCCGCAGAACAGAGACTACCCGCGCAAGTACTAACGTATACAGGTAACCGCCCAGAAGAAATTAAATGGAAAATGCTTTATTGATTAAAGTTTGAATTTACTTAAAACATCAATGGGGCACTAATGAGAGTCGAGTTAATAAAATCAAATCAGTTATTGCATGATAAATTATAAAATTGATTACTAATGAGTTGAAAGGTGTCATTAAATCAAAAGAAAAAATGAAAATATACGCAGCAAATGTAACGCAGACACGTTTTTAAGTCGTCTTGAGAGATTGGCAATATTTTCTGCCAGTTCTGAGTACTCTCATCTACATAGTTTTACACCCATATAATATCCCAGTGGCTGCCCACCACAAATGGGCAATTGTATCCTTGGTACAGGATCTATATCAAAGTTTACTTTTGTCAGCCACATTGACACTGGACGAGGTTACATCCTATTCAATAATTCCCATATTATTGTATAATAAGTATGACATAGTATGCATTTTGATTTCCTTTGTAATTTTCTAACATTATTAACTAAAAACATTGTTTCAGGAGACATAAGTGACTAGATAGAAGCATGTGAGAATTATAAATGACAATTTAATGGTTGAAAATTTGTTTGGAGTATATATAATGACAAATTAGTGTGTGCAAGTTCCATAAAACTATAATTAAGAATTACTTTTAGTTTTAAATCATTATAGCCTTCTTTTATTTCTTGTCATCAATTAAAACAAAGTTCCATGTATTATTTGTATTGTATGTAATATAGGCATGAAGTGTTGTCAAAAATACATTTTTGTTGCTTATTTTGTCATATAAAATGATTTTTCATTAGTAGATGTAAATTTAAGTGGTTAACAAATAAATATTAATAAGGACATCGTATTTTTTATTTAATAATATAAAACGCATTATTTATTTTTACATATTTTTTATTTATTAAAATATTGACAAGTATCCGCTACCATGATCAGATCGAATAAAAAGAAATACATTTTATAATATGTAAACATTTAAATTTTAAATGTACGAATATTATCCGCACCGTCTTCATGACCCCTTAATATTTGTTTTATAAACAAGTTTCTTTTTGACAAGCACGCTATTAAACTCCTTTTCTGGACTTAGCATATTTAGCCAGCGTTAAGTAAAGGATACACAAGGCATTAAAAAAAAAACATTTAAATATGTCAAAAAAACAAGTTAGTCACAAAATCCTCACGAAATTTAATTTCGTAACACCTTATCTTATTAGTACTTATAACACACTAAATGATACAACAAATATTTAAAAAAAGGTATAATAGTACATATCAGTTCCAGGACTAGCTGTGCACTATAAACTTACAAATAACAACTAGGTATAATTCGAAAACAATCAGATATTACATGAAAAGTATTGATAGTAAAATAAGTTGCTTATAATTAAATCTGAAGCTTTTCATGTATGCATGGTGTCTAACATGGGATTTAAAACAATGTCATAATTTCATTTTAAAATAGTCAATGCAATTCGTCAAGATTCTTAATCACAGGGGTCTTTGTTGCATAGCCCAATGATGACCCTTTTTTTTGTGACACGTCATAATGACTACATCCTGCCTGATGGTAAGTAGCCGATGCAGTCCAATAAAAAATTAAAGCGCTTCAAACCGTGAAATAGGCATGGTACAAAGCGCATCCACTCATGACGGCCTGCTAAAATGCCGTTTCACGCCCCGCTTAAAAGACCCGGGATCATAGGAAACACATGAGCCGGCAGCGAATTCCTGTGATTAAAAATCTTTATAATACAATGATGATTATAATAAATGCACAATGCATTTAGGTATCAGTAAACTGTTGCCTTCTGTGACTGAATACAATTTACATTCTCTAAAAATGTAGGTGGCACATCATGCATTGTGTTCAAAGGAAACTGCGGTTGAAGCAACTGGGACCATGATGGAATCTCTGTTTTTTTTAGAGGTTCATTATCCACTTCGAGAGATTTCAGAGCACTGATAGCTTCCTCCTGCCCCTGAACAGCAGCCAGCTTCAATAACCGTGTTGCAGTCGTCGTATCTCGGTTCAGCCCACCACGTCCTTGTCCATAGAATACACCTAAATTATATAATGCACCAGGGTGTTCTAATGCAGCTGCTGAGCGGTACAACTCCATGGCCTGGAAAAAGAAACAGATGTAAATCGCCCTCTAATGAAAAGTTCTTCTTAAGTTGGTAAGAAGGTTTAAGACCAGTTTTTTTTTCGTATATATGAAGTTGGTATGTATGGTTAAATCTCAATTCAGGGACACCTACACAATTTACAAGGATCCTCTGCTGCTAGCCAAACTTTGGCTCCTAAAGCACCTCTTTTTTTTTTATCGTCGGTAAAAAAAAATGCTGTTTACGCATTGTCTCCCGCCAATGGGGGGGACCGAGAGGGGAGTGTGGGGCTCACTGCGAAGACGCGACCACCGCAGTCCTACCCACTAAAAAATTTCCGACGACGCCCACCGCTGTTGAAAATGGGGCAGGGGGCCAGTGCCTGGGTTTGTAGCTTCTGGCACCCTGCCCGCGGCCAACGTCCCCCGGATCAGAACCGGGAGGACCTCCTCAGAGAAGCGCAGTGTGTCGCGCCCCCCCTACCTCCTTGTGCGGCCATGGCGTAACTGGCCTACTTCTGGGAGGGTCTATAGCTAGACGAAAGGGGCCCCCTGCCCCTGCCGCCTAAGACCCCCCAGGCGCGGCTGGACGGGCCCGCCTTGCCCGCCCGCTGCGCCAACGGCGTAGCCGCGGAGAGCGGGTCCCGCTCCGCAGCCTCCTGCAACATCACAGAAGGAGGCCATCGCCTCCCACGCCGTCTCGCTGTCGACCCTCCTAAAGCACCTGGAAGTGACCCACTTAAAAAACGCCATAGCAACTACCAAAGCCTGTCTGTGTCTGTTGGATATGTTAAGCTGTTGCATAATATGCATTATACATATATAATTTCAAATCAGTCACAAAGTTTATGGATAAACTTCGTGTATGTACCTATATCATATTAAATTGTATTTCTAAACAATGAAAAACTATTTAGATATTATGATTACACAATATATATTTTCTTAAAAGAAGTTTTACTGACTAACCGTTTTCTCATCAAGGACAACACCGAGCCCCATTTCATAACAGATTCCCAGATTGTAAAGGGCTGGAGCATAACTACGATGAGCAGCAGATCTGTAACATGATTCATTGTTAATGCTTCAGTAGTCTTTTTTGATGGTATGCCAACAGCAATACACTTAAAGTAATCACAATAAATACTGACAGGGAATATTCAAATTATGTTTGCCAATTATACACTCAGCGTCAAAAATCGACGTGGTCACGAGCAAACTGCAAGCGGGCTCGCCGATGCGCTGCAGTCAATTTTAAACCCGTAGCAGCTCTGTGGGCCGTTATCTTCTTCAGTCTTCTAACCGTAGAGACGCTTGCAGTGCGTCTGCGAACTGCCTGGAGCTGCTGTTGCAACTCAACAGAGTTGGAGAAGCGACTTCTTAAAGAGTTCGACACCAGGAACCTGCCGTCTCTTTCCGAAGTGCTACGGAACCTAATGCCATAAATAAAGTATCGACCAGACCCATGTCTGCGGACGTAGCCACCGGTCTTTATGAAGTGCCGAACCGAAAAACGGCTCAGGTTCAGTTGCCGGGCGACATCACACTGCCGCATCACTGATTGCAGTAGTGCAACCACTTGGGCGGCTTCGTTAGCTGTGATATCCACCTTCAAGGTGTTTTTACTTATGTAAAATCGGTATGTGTGTCTTCTTCAACGGTTGAATAGCGACTGGTCCACGTTGACCATTTTATTCCCACAAAGGAAGCACAAATTGCAACTCTTACGGGTTAAAAATTTGCTAAGTTAATTTAATAATCTTATAAATAAAATCATAATTGGTGCGGCTACTTGTATATATCAAGAGTTCAGGACAGGACAGCAGTTCAGGACAGTTAAAAGTAATTTTCACAGAGGTGCGATTTTTTTGATGCCTAGATGTATTCAACATCATTCATGTAATACAACCAATTTAAAAATGCAAAATTTATTTTAAACCTATAAGGTGGAGATAGATAACCACCTCTGTATAGGTTAGTGTCCTTCTCTAACCTAGGATAGCACCACAACAGTAGGTGTGTTAATTTTAAAGCAATTTACTCCACCCACTCAGCACACTTTACTCCACCAATTTGGTAAATTATTAGGCATTATTTTGGAAGGATTTGGAACTGATATAAACAGCTTACAGCCAGACCCTTGCAACTGTTATTAGATAGTTCTACTAACCTCTATACTTCACAATAAAAGGGGAAATTAAAGTTCTAAGAATGTGTTTAGTTTCTTTAGTTACCTTAACAACTTTAGACCATCTTCCAACTGACCATTCTCAATAGCAGCCAGACCTAGTTTGTTTTCTATAGAATTAAGCACATCCCCTAATGCATCATCTGAAGAGTCCGGAGTGGAACTGCTGCTAGCACTGACAGATTTTTCTTTTTTGATTCCACTGTGTTCATTTGATATCAAATGTACAGTGGGTGTAAAATGGTTAACAATCTTTTCAACTTGCAATATAGATTTCAAGTATGTTGGATTCTTGTTCACAGAGCACAAGTATGGATGCAATGAACTGAGCAAATTGCTGTGATGTTTGGGATCATATTTTTTTTCATAGTATTTTTGTTTTAGTTGACATAGCTGACTTGTGTACCACCCGAAAACCAAGGCACCACTCTGTAAAGACACTAATTTTAAAGTATTACCGATTTATTGATGGTTAAAAAGTACATACCTGTTATGTAGAATAAAATTAAGTAGTGAATAAGTTATTTTTAAGATCAGGAACAACTTTTCTCTACATGTAGAATATGCATGCAGGTATTGTAGTGATATTACAGAAACTGTTTTTAATATATAATTAATATTGTTTTTGATTAAGAATTCAAAAATTTAATTATATTTTTAAACACGATCTAAATGTTACACTTTAAAGTCACTTTAATAAATGTATTCTAAATTCAGATCTAGGGCAGTAGATTATAAATTTTCAAATTGATTACCCATGTGATAGCTCCAATCCATGATGAAGTTATATGTTGAAAATTCCATCTATTATTGTTTGTGTTGCTGCCACTGTCATTGGACCCCAAACATCCATGAGCTTTGAACCAGCCGCAGGCAGGACTCGGCCGTTTATTTTTCTCATCGCTATTGTTAAGAGTAGCATTCACTACCCCAGATGGGCCTCTTTTATCAAAATTAGGCCCCCGTTCAAACGGGCACCGCCGAGGGATGTTTTTCCACATATTAGCAAATTGGTTGTGATGAAAACTTGACTGAATTCAACCTAGTCGCATTCTGATCATGTCTACAAATATTATCACTGTTCTAAGTTAAACAAAATAAAATAGGTTTTTTAACTGCTCTTCCAAGAATAAATTTATTGGCTGGAAACAAGCTGTTCTAAATACAACAACAAAAATAAGTGCGAACGAAAGACGATTTTCCTACAATACAAGGTTAAAATTGACATTACTTTTTTTTTACTTTCTTTTGTGCACATATTTTTAAACGGTAAAATATATGCCAAACTGCCTAATATTAAGTATTTTTTTATGTTTTAAGAATATACATGAACAAATCTTGCGTTAAATCTAGTCTATTTCCAAGATGAAATCAAAGTATGTAAATTCTTTAGCAAATTAAAGTTATAGCAGTTTTAGTCTAGTTCTATTATGAATAAATTAACTTCAATAAAAAAAAAAATATATATATATGTATCTTGAAACTACTATAACTATTCAATTCAAAATCATTTATACAAGTTTGGCTCAAAAGAGCTCTTATGAACGTCAAAACTTAAAAACTAGCGCGCCTATTCACTGCGCGCGGGAGCTTGATCGTAAAAGAACGGGCAAGAAAATCGTCCAGGTTAGTTTTTTCTCCCGCCAGTTACAAAAAAATGTAATTAGTAGAAAAACAATTTGACAAATCTACAAAAACCTGTGTTCTGTAGTCACAAGATTTAAAATAAAGAAGTTATACGAGCATGATTTAATAAACGTAGTAGACATGAACAGATCAGTCCCCACTGGCGCCACCCGTTCACGAGTATGACGCACGAATCAGCCATCGTTTCGCTCAACCATATTTTAGGGAACGTAACGACCCGACGCATGACGCCACCACCGCAAAGACATTTAAGTGAGCATGACATACTCAAGTTACAGGATAAAAGAATTTTAACAAAAATAAGATTATATTGATTAAATGTGCTGCAAACCACAAATATTTAATCATAAGAAAGATATCATTTACAGCAATTCCGTCTTAATATGCGTTCCTAATCAAAAACAAATTCCCACCAGTACAAAATTTACTTCATATTACACAGTAATGATAGGACTAAAAAGTTGTGTTGTGCAGTTATTAGATTAAAAATAATAATAATATTACTCGCCAGAGCCTTGTTATTAGCAGGTGCACCACTTGCAGGTAAGGTTGGACCAATCCAACCCAAGTTCTTTTGATATTCCCCCACAACAGGTCTCCATCTTGGCGTGGTGAGGGGGCTGAGTACACTGTTACGTAGAAACCCAGAACAGAATACCCACATAATATTTGTCCTATGTGGAAATGAAACTGACTTTCCGACCTTCGCGCCATAGCAGTCATTGTGTTAGCCCCTCCCAAAAAGGCAACTTCATCATCATCATCTCAGCCCATTAACGTCCCACTACTGAGCACGAGCCTCCTCTCACAAACTTGAATTAAACCAATTAACTTTCTTTTTTTTTTGTTTTACGTCGGTAACAAAATGCGTTTACGCACTACCTTTCGGCCAATGGGGGACCGAAAGAGAATGTGGGACTCACCACCGGCAGACGCGACTGCCAGCAGTAATACCCACTAAAAATCTTCCGACGACGCCCGCCGCTTGTTGAGAAAAAGGCGGGGGCCAGTACCTGGGTTGCAGCGTCTGACACCCCGCCTGCGGCCAACGTCCCCGGACCAAAACCGGGAGCACCTCCTCAGAGAGGCGCAGTAGACGCGCCCCTCCTACCTCCTTGTGCGACCATACCGTGTGTGGCCGACATCTCGGAGGGTCTATGGTTAGACAGCAGGGGCCCCCTGCCCCCACTGCTTAAGACCCTCCTGGTGCTGCTTGACGGGCCCTCCTGGCCCGCCCGCTGCACCCTCCACAGGTCCCTCTTAGTTTCTCCCCCGGTAGTCAGTACTAAGGGCACCCAGAGTCGTCGGTCTCTGAGTATTAACTTTTCCCGTCCTCCGGGAGGTACTCAGCCCCCCCCACCACGACAAGGTGGAGACCAGTCGGGGGGGAAACCAATTAACTACCGCTATAATGCTTAATAAAATGTGAGACCTCAAGTCTTGGTCAAGGAACAATACCCTGACATAAGCGATTTTATTACTAATTTTTTTGTGAAAAAAAATGTGTTTACAATTTTGGAATTTCTAGCAGTGACGAAAATTATAACGAGTTGAAGAGAAAATATTTATAAAACATAGCTGCCTATCCAGCTATCCATCAAATTACTTTGTGTATGAAAGCTTTGGAATTAGGTATAGTTGCTGGAATGAGACAACACTAAATCTCACTCCAACAAATCGCTAAGCATCACATATTATTATGAGCTCATGCAGGACAAGAGTGTATAGCGGATCATAAAAAAACATAATTACCATCGAGAAAATTTATTTTTTATCTTTGTCAGTACATTCAATACAGGTAGGTACATTCAATTTCACCACAACTACTGAACATTCTGAGAATTTGTTGGTAAACAATTTTTAACAAGTCTATCTAGAAATATGATAGATAGTTTAAAATAGATCAGACAAAACACATACTTACTCACTACCTAAAACTATGAAATAACAAAGTTCTTTTAACAAATAAACCATTTATGGCATAACTGGATCAAAATTCACGTAGTTAATACTTATAAGTTGTCTATTCTAAATTGCTGGAAATCTGCTTCACATCTTATTATTTTATGATTTGCCAAGAAATCTGACACAAAGCTGTTGACTTCATATTCCTCTGAAATGACATAAAAATATTAATAACTTTTCTAGGTAGTCACCTAAGAATCTATTTAAAAAAATTAAAATAAATTAAACTGCGTTATTGTATTGTAGCTAACAATAATCAGTCAATTAATCTAGTCACTTATTAAACAAAATCTGTATAGTCCGCGAGGGATAAGTGTAGCAATGACCTTGCATGCGCAGTACAACGCTATAGGGTCTAATCGAAGTGCGGCATGGGGGATGGCGTGTAACTATAGCAATTAGACGACACACGCACGCACTTAGAAACTTTCTGTCTCTTTCTTTGTATACATACAATCACTGCTGTTTTCCCGAAGGGGTAGGCAGAGGCATATATTATATGCCCACATTTCGCCAAATATATTTTTGGTCCCATGTAATAGGTAGCGAGCTGTTATGTTCGCCAGAGTCTCGTTCGTAGATCGGCAGGTGCACCACTTGCAGGTGAGATTGCCTTGGGCTCCAAAGGTTCTTTTCTTTCCTTTCTCGACAATTGTAACTACGCAGACAATCCGACAGTTTTGTTCAACTTACGTGCTGCCGATTGTACAGCTTAGTAAGTGCTATGACGCCACAGGCATACAACTACACATAATTATATTGTCCATGCAACAGTCTGAACAAGTCTTTATCATCATATCAGCCTTTAAAAAGTCCACTGCTGAACATTGCCCTCTCCTATAGATTACATTCTATTGGGGGTTTTTGCCCATAGTCACCACACTGCGCAGGCGGGTTGGTGATCGCAGTTCTAACCAGTACGCACCCGGTAGGATTTCTCTTCGTCGGCTCATAACGACTCCCCGTAAAATAAGAGGGGGTGGCACTATTCCAGGCCGGTACCACACGGCACAGAAAAATGTTTTAGAAATGCATTTAGTGATAGCATAGGTATTATACTATATTAAGATAGCTTACATGCATTTTAAAATGTCAACATGTATTATTCTAATAGCGATAGTTATGATATATGAATAGTTGACCTTAAAATACTATCGAAAATATCGTCCTATAGTTGTGTTATGGATACTAAATAACGGATAAACATACGTAATCTTTTTTTTTGGTAAATTCATATTTACTATACCCAGACCAGAACAAATACTTATGTTTATGCACACAAAGATTTGTCCTGTGTGGGAATCGAAACCACAACCTCTGGAGCTGAGTGCGGGTATACTCTCCACCACGCCATATCGGTCAACAATGCGGGGATATAAATAACAAAATGATTTTACTAACGTGGATAATGACTGCATTGATAAATTAGCCGGATCAAATGCTTAGCTAGTGTTTTAAAAAGTGCTTTGCCCCGTATACGTCCTTTTACATAATATGGTGTTAAAAGTTTGAGCACCCAAGGCGCGATACGGTCCTTGCAACTCGTCACAAACTCGGAGGTCTCTTCTAAAGGGGATATAACACCCTCCTCATCACTGTCATCTCCAAATAAACGCAACAAAGTTTCTTTAATCTGAAAAATAAATAAAAGATATATCATACTTATATCTCTATAGTTTTAAATGACTATCTTACAATAAAACTCATGACTTTGCTAGCTTAATATCACTTTGTTTTACTTTAAAAGGCAACGAAAAGCAGTAGATTTGTACAATGACCTACTGACAGTGGTCACAAACATTTTCGTATAATTAAGACTCTTGCAATCCCTTAAGGGGGTGGACATTGCAACTATGCATGTCACTTAAAACTAAAAGAAATAGCAATGCATTTACAGCTAGGCATATCACTCAGCACTTTGTCAAGTAGGGAAAAAAAATCATATTTCTTTAATTGATCTCTTCTTCAAATTGTTTCTTCCCTTTAGTTTTATTACATGTATTGGAGATAAGAAGAATATTGATTTCATAAAAGGTTCAAATGCACAATATGATTTACGCAGTAGTAGGCAGATGCCTCTGCTAATGCTAATAATATGCCTATTATATGCCCACACTTTGCCAATTACATAGTTGGTCCCATGTAATAGGTGGCCAGCCAATAGCCGTTTACCAGGAACTTAAATATATGTCAGAGCCTCAACTGTTGATCAGCAATATGATTTATGTGTAATAAAAATAGAATTAATTATTTACCCTTAATAATTTCTTTCTATTGCTGTCACCAATTTGGTCGAGTAGTTCAAACAGTCGAGATTTAAGATAGTACTCCTCACAGAGCCATTTGCTAGTGGTATGCCTTTTGATATTTCTAGGTGGCTGAGATTTTTCTATAGAATTGTTATTATCTCCAGTATTTTCTAATGAGGCCAGTCTTTCATCTAAAGATTTGATCTTAGCTGCATGATTTTCAATTACAGAGTCGGGTATTACAGGGTTAGTTTGTATTTCGATTGGTGGTTGTTTTGGTATATTGTCACGTTGTGTAAAGTCTAAAGTATCATACAGAGAGCTTTCAAATAAATCTTCGTCCTTTGAATCACATTGAAACAGCTTCTCAAGCTGCATCATCAGGTCATCGGAGTCTTGTGATTCAATGGACATTCTCTTGGAATTCAAAGGTGTAATGTTATTATCATTTAAAATTGTTTTGTTAACAGATATTGGAAATGGTTGTTTGGCAAAAGCTTCTGCACCCACATTGGGTGCTGCTTGAGGGCTTTCCACTTGCAAATTTGCAACAACTGGTATATTGAATACGGGTATGTCATTTCCACATTCAGGTTTTTCCATTTCTGACAAATTTGATCTACTTGAATTCTTTTGACGTTTCTTACGTTTATTAGAGAGACATTCACAATCACTTAAATTAGATGATATTGTTTGTGTTTTTTTTTCATTTATAGGTGGTTTACTGAGACACTCATACAGCTTTTTGTTAAGCTTTCCTTTCTTTGTGTCATTTTTAAGCTCCTTAATCTACAATAAACATTTAAAAAGATAACATAAAAGCAATGCTGTAAGTAGTAGAAGAAAATTAAGTAGGTAAAACAAACACAAAATTAGACAACACATTACTATACATGTGAGTATGTGTAATGCACTCGATTATTTTATATAATAAATACTGAATTCAAAGTTTTAAAAAAATTGCAGACAATAGTGATATACTTACAGCAGCAGTAATATTTTTTCTATACAACTGCACAACCATGCAAGTCTGCGCAGCATGAGTTTCTATTACCTTAGCACATCTCCAAATTGCACTTGGCAAGTAAATATTTTTATTGAGAAGTTTTTGGTTATTTTCATAATTTACCGACAGAAGATTTATGATGTATTCCATGTAATGTTTACGTACCTGTAAACCGAAAAGTCAACTACAATACCTGCGCTTAAGGTTTATGAGGAACTGTGCTTGTGTTGGGAGTAAAAAAATACTTATTTACTTTTGAAATAAGAAGATGTGGTTCATTATCGATAGCTGGTATTGGCATCAAATTCTCATCAGATTCACGCACAAGCAGATCAACTAAATAATCAGGGTCATGGTCAACAGGAGCATATTTTAAACAGGAATTCATTTTATTGTGTTTTTTTTGCAAAAGGATAAATTTTACATGTAGCTACTGTATTTATTTATATTTTTTCCGACTAGGTACTAGCGATAAAAAACATTATTGTTATGACGTTTTTTTTTCCTGAGAACAATTGTTTGATTTCTCTGTGTAGCCATATAAAAGTACGACTAGCCTGGCAGTCCATCCATCTCACAATTAAATAAGCATTTTTTTTGTTATCGTTAATGTAAAAGATATTCATTATTTTAAAGCATTTTATATCTTTTATTCTTATTATTTTTAACAATAGATTAAATCGCATGTCAGGTTTTTATCAGACAATTCTTAATAGTACATTCAAAAATAACAATTGTTAGAAATTATTTATTTATTACCTATAATATTTTATTTCAATTAAATGAACACAACTTAACTATTTAAATAAAATATAATTAGTACCTAAACAACTTAAATAAACTACCTTAACTTAAAACTATTAAATAGAAGATATCTTCCAACTGTGGGCCCATGGGTACGGTGCCAAGAACGCTGGCATCATTTCCTCTTTGGATTGACAGCCTAATACGCTGGCAGAAGTTGCTGCCAGCCTTCTTGTCACCAGAGGATCAATAAGGCGAGTACTTAAATGCCTGACAAGCTGCTTGACCTCCGGCCCCATGGACCCATTGTCTCCACCGCAAACGGAACAAATAAATAATTAGTTCCCAGGTTCGCGTAATTGTTCCGTTTGCGACTTTCAGCACTTACCGCAGCAGCCCCGACACGAAGGGATGAAATAAAAATAAAATGACTATTTTATTAAAAAATTACAAAATATAATTCAACTTCAAAAAAAATAAATTAACACATTTAATAACGTAATGTCCGCACAGCACAACGGGAGCTAACAACTTGATGGCCGCGCCACTTGTGACGCTCCTTTTAAACCGTTCGGTCGTCCTCCCTTCCAACGCCACTTGTCACTTCCAACAAGGCTTCTCCTGACACTCTGACGTCCTCGTCAGGTTCATCTGATGTCTCCTAGTCTAGTACAGGTAAAGATCTGTACTGCAGCTGAGCTTCACCTGGTCCATCAAGGTTATGGGACGGCCCTGGTAGTTCTGCACGTTCTAATGAGTGACCTTTTGTATCATAGGAACACTCATAGACATAATGATCGGAGTCTGAACAATGTGCTAATATATAAGTATGTGTTATGTACATTTATCTATAAAGCAAATTGTCTGTAAAATATAGTGAATAAAACTACTGATTTACAATTCTTATTTAAACCGTAAACCAACACTATTAACACAGGTTTTTAAATTTATCAACCCCATTAATATACAAGTAGAAAAATAGTAATAAACGATAAATGCTTACAGCACATTTAACGACTCTTAATTTAAGGACATAGGTTGGCCAAACCTTTTCCCAATGAAAAGCTTCCACATCGTAGACATAGGCACCAAGTTTGCATACCGCGTAGACTTTAGATGGTTCTCACCCTCGAAGAAGGCAGAACAAGTCTCAGGAGTCCATTCACCCCGCCAGGGTACCATGAACTGCGCATACGTGGTTTTCCCATACGCGCCAGCGATCCGCCTTAACTCGTAGCGATCACTGCGCAACGCTCGCACCACACAGTAGGGTCCGCGCATACCCGGATCAAGCTTGCCTTGGGATTGGGAGTACTTAATGACAAACACTCGATCGCCTTCCTGAAACACTTTAGGAGGTTACCTTTGTTTATTTACAATAAAGTCTTGCTACTCCCGATTTTTGTCTAGCAGCGTCGACGCTCTTTGCCTCAGCAATCAGCATATCTCGCCTACCCTTGCGGCTATATGCTGCAGGAGCAACCGCAACGTCACGCCCAACGGTGCTCGCGACGAACTATACAAACGCCGGTCACGTGAACGCTGACCTCGCGGGCTTTGCGAACGTCGTGAACGTGCCCGTGCCCTAGATTCTGACAATCTACCCATCTTTCTGAAACAGCTAAAGCACAAACAAAGCGCAATACACACAAAAATAGGTTATGTCGTCCAGATTTTGTCGACGTTACTACATTTATTATGAAAAATAAAAGAAATTGTGAGAATGTGGGTACGTGAATAAGTCCAATCCCACTTTTGATTTTGGAAACCAGAAGTGAAACGACTTTTTTATTAAAAAATTACAAAATTTAATTCAACTTCAAAAAAAAAATGGTTGCCTGTAAAGTCGTTTTTACGGGCGAAGATTTTACGTGACAACGTCTTTTTCTCGGTAGAATATTTATTGATATGAATATAATTAAATTGCACAATAGGAACAAGGAATTGAATGAAAATAAGAATTGCACAAATTTTAACTATAGAAATATATTTTGTTCAACCGATCATAGTTGAGTGGGAGAGAGACGCAAGGCATTCGCCGGGCCTCTCTCTCGTTCGGTGACTCATCGTAACGTTACCGAGCGTTACACTTTTTCATAAGTGACTCCCAGCCGCAACCTAATTTAAGACGTTGTCACGTCAAAAATTAACACATTTAATAACGTAACGTCCGCACAGCACAACGGCAACCAACAGAAAGATGGCCGCGCCGCTTCCGCTTGTGACGCTCCTTTTAAGCCGTTCGGTCGTCCTCCCTTCCAACGCCACTTGTCACTTCCAACAATATAATTTGCTCAGAACATTTTGAAGCATCATGTTGACGTGACAACGTCTTAAATTAGGTTGCGGCTGGGAGTCACTTATGAAAAAGTGTAACGCTCGGTAACGTTACGATGAGTCACCGAACGAGAGAGAGGCCCGGCGAATGCCTTGCGTCTCTCTCCCACTCAACTATGATCGGTCTGCCGCGCGCGCAGCACTAGTGTACAATGTTTTAGTAAACAAAATATATTTCTATAGTTAAAATTTGTGCAATTCTTATTTTCATTCAATTCCTTGTTCCTATTGTGCAATTTAATTATATTCATATCAATAAATATTCTACCGAGAAAAAGACGTTGTCACGTAAAATCTTCGCCCGTAAAAACGACTTTACAGGCAACCATTTTTTTAAATAAAAGCGAATAACAAGAGAAGACTAAATCAGTGCACCTTGCCAACATTGAAATTATTAAAGATGATTTTGACGTGACAACGTCTTAAATTAGGTTGCGGCTGGGAGTCACTTATGAAAAAGTGTAACGCTCGGTAACGTTACGATGAGTCACCGAACGAGAGAGAGGCCCGGCGAATGCCTTGCGTCAGTTTACATGTACAATGTTTTAGTAAACAAAATATATTTCTATAGTTAAAATTTGTGCAATTCTTATTTTCATTCAATTCCTTGTTCCTATTGTGCAATTTAATTATATTCATATCAATAAATATTCTACCGAGAAAAAGACGTTGTCACGTAAAATCTTCGCCCGTAAAAACGACTTTACAGGCAACCATTTTTTTTATTATTCACTAGTTTTGGTTTAAATTTGCGAACACGCTAAAACGGTCTTTTGGCGGCGGAAAATTGACTAGAACAATGAGCAGAAAAAATATTTAGGGTTGAACCCTTTTTAATAAGACGAATTCGTATTTGTACGTACATAGTCTATTTTTTTCTGTTACGCAGAGGCTTAGGTTGCTTGAGAGCTTGCGCGCTCAAAATGCGTAATGCATCAACGATTATTTACAACTTTGAGGGCGTCTTGTACAACTTCTATATTCGATTTATTTTTGCTCATCAGTTTTCTTTCTAAAAGTTGTGAGAGTCAGAATAATGTTTTAAATATCAGCTCATATCAGAATTTGTAACCATTGTGCAAGACACTCTCAAATGTGCTGGTTAACGGTTAAATAACTCTCGAAACTAAGTTTTAGATTGTGTTGAGGAAAAAGAACTTCTTATTAGGCAGCTACTTTAAAGCAAAAGAGGAAAAATCCCTAGGAACAAATATCAAATCAAAACTATATATATTTTTTTTAAAATCATTGTATATATTTCTCGCCAAGCTATAAAGCTTGTGGGTGTGATACACTCGTTCACATTTTCTTTCTTTAAATAAATTAATCTAGTAACATTAACATTAATTCTTGTTTTGCACAGTAAATTTTATCAGTGCTCTTTTCTGTAGTAATTTTTAGTGCCTTAGGATATTTTTTAAAGCCTGGTCTGTCAATATTGTTGCACTACTTTGACAGAGTCTGTAGACGGAGTAAGCACGCCCTAAAGGTATTTAAACCCTTTTGCAGAGTATTAATTTTTGCTAAGAGAGATTTATTTATTTTATAGTCGTTCTTTAATATCCTGTGTTACCTATCTTAAAAAGTATATAATATTTACTAAAAATCAATAAAGTAAATGTTATGAGTCAGATATAAAGAATCTTCACGAAATGATATCCAGTACACTTACGTATGGAGAATGGTTCCTGATGCTTCGCTACACATTTTTTGTATACGGTACAAAAAAAATTACAATAGCTCTTCTATGAAATGTTGGTTAGAATTAGGCTTTTACTCTGTGGTGGACTTTTGTCAATACTGTCATTGCACATTATTGTCACTCAATGTCAAACATAGCGGCGCGGCGGTGATTGCTTGTAACAGTTGTAACCTACCTACTGCACTGCAGAGCAATTGTAAATAAAAACAGTAACTGTGCTAGAAATTTCAGGATTTCTACTATGGCCGATTCAACGGTTAATGATTTAACAAAAATGAAGGTAGTTGAATTGCGAAAAGAGTTAAAATCAAGGGGCCTTACCTATGCTGGCGACAAAGCGGAACTTGTTGCAAGGCTTCAAGCAGCGATGACTCAAGACGATCACGGCGAAATAAACTTAGACTCTGACGAAATTGATTCAGATGGAGTTCTCGAAGACGATGAAGACAAAAGTCACACAGATATACTTGATGATAGTGCCGTAGATACAATAAACGAAGAGCTTGCTCTAGCAGATAACTTATCTCCAGTTAAAGAGACCACTGAAAGCAAACCTCAAAGGGTTTTAAAACGAAAAATTACCATGTCTGATACAGAGAAGAGTGCCAAAAATGGAGATAATGTTGATTTAGGATCAAAAAAAATTGTGTTGAACAGAGCAACATCCATTACATCAGCTACAGTCAATAGTCTCTTAGAAGACAGTACCAACGAAAAAACTGCAGAAGAACCGAAACAAGCTGATGGCAATAAAGTCAAGATAACTGCAGATGTTGATGCCAAAACACGGATGGAAATGCGTGCTAAAAGGTTTGGTTTACCAGTGAAAATGACTGAAGCAGAGAGAAAACAAGCAAGGAACCAAAGGTTCAACCATAATTCATCTAGTTTTGCTGTCAGTACTGTGTCTACTGGGTCATTGTCAGAGAACTTAGAAAAACTTAAAAAGAGAGCAGAGAGATTTGGTCAAAATGTTTCTAAAATTATGACAGACATAGAAGAAAAAGAAAAGCTGGAGAAACGCAAAGCCAAATTTAATGCACCTAAATAATTAATTTGATAATTAATTGTTCTCTTTCTTAAGTCAAGATATTGAAAGTTTTTTCAAATCTTATTAATAAGTTGTAGTAATTTTAATTAATAATATAAGATAAAAAAAATTGACTTGTAATAAATTTAATCCTGTATACTTTGTATTAGTTTTGTCATAGATCTATAATAATTTAATGTTTACATACAGAAACTAACTTTATTATTAATTACAGAAGTAAAGAGAAAACAAGTCAACCTTGTTAACTGCATATAAAATGCATGTGATATAAAAATGACCTGGGCGACCATAAACTTCCTTATTCTATAGAGTAATATTTTATTATGACATAACTGAAAAGTACATTATATTACTTTGCAAATATTTTCATTGCACATCAGTAATTATCACATTTCTAATTATTAAAAAAAATTGTGTATCAAAATTTCAATTCAGAACTAATTACTTGGTCGTAGCTGAATTTCAGCCAAATTAAGTTGGACCAGTGAGCAGACCCTGGGGCCTAAGCTTAAGTCTGGAGCAACCGAGATAATTCTAGGATATGATAATGATATTATGTTATAGTAGTTAAGTTATAATTCCTACTATATTTACCACTGCTGTATGTTACTTATTACAAAAGTAATATCCATTCCTCTTTAATGTTATAGAACCAATAGGCGTCAAGTCCAACCTTCTTAAATACTGTGAATGTAAAATAAGAATTCATTTCCCTCATTATTAATAACCTTTAATTAAAAACTTGAATACACATAGTAATTTTATTTAACAATAATGTAAGTCATAATATACAGAGACCACTCTCTTGCTTTGAATGGTGAGCACACCTATTGATGATTGTAGGAATTGTATCTCCAGCAACATGCCTAAGTAATTCCTGAATAGGAAAAATTTTCAATTGTATCATGGATTTAAAAAAATGGTAATTCTTGAAAGTCTTCAATTGATACTTTTGTTTTAGAAGCAGGCACAATATCCTCTCTTAAATTATAATCTTGTGGTATATTTATTGCATATTCCATATAAGGCTCTTTATGCATGGTGGCCCATCTCACAGCAATATCAATATGGAGTGTCTTTCTAAATGCCATACAATGCATATGTGCAAACTTTTCATATTTGATTCTAGAAAACCCCATACATGCTAAAGTGTATCTCCAGTTTTTCATAATTTTAGAATTAGAACCAACATGTTTTGAATCTGGTGTATTAATAATAAGTAAACCTCCTTTTTTCAAAATGTGGTAAGCCTGAATGCAAGCTTTTATTCTAAGCTTAGAATCAGGAATATATTCTAGTACAAAACAAAATGTGACTACATCAAAGAAGTTTTCTTTCAATCTTAAGACTTTGTTTTCTTCAATTCTATTCTCCGAACCTAAAGGCACAGTTAGGAAATCACATTGTTTTACTGTGTCATTAGCAGGATACAGATCTATAGCAAAAACATCTAAATAGTCAAAATCCTTGAAAGGATTATAACAACTCCCTACATCAATCAAAGCAACTGGATTTGAAAAATCGTCTATTTCTTCTATGTTAATATTAATTTTTTTAGCAATGTCAATATCCTTGTGTCTGTAATTTAGATATGATTTCTTAATGAAATAATCATAACAGAATTCTGCTGACCATTTTATTCGAGATAAAACATTTGTATTATGTTTCTGACTATTAGAATCCCAATGAGTAGTGGCTAATTTCTCCATACATTGAGCGTAAGTTAGTAAAGTTTGTTTATTTTTACAATGTTTTATCCATGCAGCCTCCGATCCTTCTTTAGAAGAGCTTTTCCTTAAATTTGAATGAACATCCTTTAAAAAACTTGCAAGTTGTTTATGTTCTTCGTTGGCCATCACTTAAGCTTTAAGAACATATTTACGATTCTAATTATTAACACCTACTGTGAGTGATTAACTTTAAAGACACAGGACCAGATCAAACATGCAAAAACCAACAATTTTTATTTTATATTTGCGAATATTTTCTTATAATAATTGGTAAATTTATTGGAAACTATACAAATTATGAAAAATATTATAATTATATTACTCTACAGTACAAAATTATTTCAATTGCTTTCTTTTTCTACTTGTTTTTTTCGATATCTGACAAGCTGATATTGACATATAGTTTCTATAATATTTGACAAACCTGGACTTTCAATAGAATTTGTTAATAAATTCAGATCTTACGAAAATCACGATGACTGAGCATAAAATATAAAGAATACGTCAAAAGTACTTAACGGAACCGCACTTTTTCAAGAAAAGCAGAGCTTTTAGTTTTTCTGAACTTATAACACAGGCATAACAAACTTTTTGAGCATTGCACTTCCATTCATTGCCGCTGTGTGGTGGATGAGCGCCATACACGTATGAATCCAACCTACCACACGGTCGTATTCCATTTACCTCACTGTTACACAATAGTCACACGGCTGATTGACCTACAAAGACAGGATACCTGTCAGTGTTACATAGAATAACCATAGGTCAAGATTACCTTAACACATTGACGCGGTCTTACTGCTTCACATTATGGGTCATTTTTGTAATTAAGGGTTTCTTATTATTTAGATACTTATGGCAGACCTAGGACTCTTTAGTAATATAGTATCTCTGCCAGAGAGATGTAAAAGTAAATGATGATGAGATGTAAGACTGAGAGATCTATATTTTTATTAATATTGTTTTATTTTTTAACTAATGTTCAACCCAGAAAAATGGAAAGCAATACATTAGAATAAGTTTTTATTTTTACCTATACAAAATACTACCCTTTTTGAAAGGAGGTATCTTACATCAACTACAATCTAGCCTATCTAAAGACTAATTAGTAACTTTCTTTTATCATAAACTAATTACTATATATTTTAAAAGTAACAATTTGTCCAATAACACTGTTCTTATTGTTTCTATTAAGGCGAATACACTTAAGTAATGTGTTCTTAGTCACAGTATTACACTTTACTGACACTACACTAAACTAATTTAAAAGGTTTTGTCATTCTCAGTCTTCTCACTGGGTCTGTGTTGTCGAGTAGCTAGCTGGATAGCCTCAACATTTATATAGTGATGAAGTCTTCTTTCAAGAGCTTCTGCACATTTCCTAATTATGCTAACAACCAGATCCACTTTAAGGTCCCGATGTAGATCGTCGGTACTGATGTACCAAGGTGCGTTAACAGTGCCTCTCAATACTTTATTCTGGAATCGCTGTATGATTTTTATGTTAGTTGGTTTGGTACAGTCGCCGTCAGATATATCGTAGCAGACAAAGTGACCAAATACATCTGAACAATTTAAAATTTTAATAAGTTCTATACACTACATGTACCCATTAATATCTGAACATTCAGCACTACATTAATATCTGAGCAGAAGCTATTCATTAACTTCTAAACATACAACTAACCAATAATATCTGAACACTCATCACGTTAAGTGATCTATGCACACAGTGTGGTAATGTGGTCTAAATTATCTGAGTAGTTAAGGAAATATTGCAGTTGGAAGTGCTTGTAGCTTTACTATAAATATTTCAAATAGGATATCTTTGATAATTAAATTACGCTGGCAGTTTTTAACACTTTTGAAATGTTTAGTCTTGACATCACAATCAAGTTAAGTGTGTTAATGCAAATCCTGCAATAAATAAACTGGAATATTAATAAAAATTATACTATTATAAGTTCATATCGTATAGATGCTGAAACAAAATATAAAGAAAAGAATGATGGCCTATCCGTAAAAGATATCGCCGATGAGCTAGGTTTAGCTGTAAGTATTATAGCGATGAACGCTAAAACATTTAACCGGTCCAAATATTGCATATTTTATTATTACGACTTTAATTTAGAGATTTTAGAAATGTAATCTATTTCAGAGATATACTGTATAGTTTAAGGCTGGAAAGATGGCAGGAAGGAGGAACTTTGAATAATCATGTTTCATTTGGTCGTCCGCGTGCAACCACAAGAAACCAAGACATGGCTATTCTAGACAAGGCTCGAAATGAAGGATAGATAAAAACTGCAAATATTAAAAACTTAAATTTTATTTATTTTTTAATATTCTGATATTAAAATATAAATAAAATTTAAGGCCAATCTAGAAAGATTTTTAATACTACTTACACATTTTCGAGTACATTTCAAATATCCAGTAGCACCATAAGAAGACGTCTTAAGGAAGAAGGTTTACAAAATAGAATACCAGCAAGATAGCCAACTCTCACACCAAGGCATAAAATGCAGCAGCTATAATTTGCGGCCAATTGTTGAAATTATGATTTTGAAAAAGTTATTTTTATGGACGAAAAGGTTTTCTGTTCATCGGATAATGGTCGACGAAGTTATGGCGGCCCGAAAACACGCGCTACTTGGATCAAAATGTGTTACCTAATCGCCGGAGTGGTCGTATTACAATTGGATTTTGGGGATGGATGTGCATAGATGGCTCTGGTGAGCTTGTAGAAATAGGTGGACGAATGAATTCAACAAAATATAAGAAACTTCTTGAAGATACTTTTCTTTCAACTGCTAAAGTATTTTATCCAGATGAACTAATTGCATTCGTTCACTACAATAGCTCAGTGCATAATTCTCATACTGTCCAAACATGGATAAACTTACTTTAATCCAAATATCGCCAAAAAGTCCAGACCTCAATCCTATCGAAAACTTGTGGGGTAAAATGGTGCAAGAGTGGGATGGGAATCAATGTCGAACAGAAGAAGCATTACTTAATGCAAATAATGTTTGGGAATCCGTCAGAGGACGTAACTTTTGTGAGAAGGTTGTTGATTCCATGCGGAGACCTATTAAATGTAGAAGGAGGCTACACAAAATACTAATACCTATTTGATTTATGTTGTTATTTATAAAAATATAGTAAGAATCACAAATACTATTACCAACCAATAACAGATTCCTTTTGAAAAGGTCATTTCCGCCGTCTTGGCCCCCCAAAACCTAAAAAACGACACCCATGTCGATATTTTCAAGGAAAGTCGTTTTCGCTATTTTGGATTCGAAAATGCCTAATTACCACACACACACACACACACACACACATTACACACACAAACACACACACACACACAATATACACACACCCAATATACACACACAAACACATACACCAAAACTTATTATCAATTTATTTCCTTTTTTGTTGTGTTATTTACATAATTACTGTTTTTATTTGTTTTTCAAATTAAAGGGCAAAACCCAGAGGCGGAGGCCAGGAGACCCATAGCACAGGGTTTACCTAGTTTGGGCTCTCTTGTCTCCACTGTTAGTATTGTATTCAATATTTTTGGCCCTATTTGATAAATTCATCATCATCATCATCATCATCTCAGCCCATAAACGTCCCACTACTGAGCACGAGCCTCCTCTCACATACCAAGGTGCAAGGGTATTGGGTCATACTCCACCACGCTGACCCAGTGCGGATTGGCGGAGGCAGGTGTATGGCGTCCTGCTGTTAGAATTTATCAAGCCGCCCATTAGGCTTCTAACATGGCTTAACGACTACCACATTTAGTGATAACCGGGACCAACGGCTTAACGTGCCTTCCGAAGCACGGAAACGCTCGATATCAAATGCCACACAAACGGTCACCCATCCAAGGACTGACCTCTGTAAACTCTGCTGTACTTTGGTGATCGTTTCCGACCACTGAGCACCGCAGAGCTACGAGCGCTTCAATTTGATAAATTACTTATTAGATATTAAGAAATATGCTAACTGTTGGAGAGAAATAAATAAATAATAATTATTATTATTATATGGTCACCTTCTCTGCTACGATATATCTGACGGCAACTGTACAAGTCCAGAGCTGAATACCATAAATGGCATAAGGACTTGTTTATATAATAGTAATTTGTCGTGTACCGATAGCGCTGAATGTTTACCCAGAAGCCAGTACATTTTTTTATAGCGAAGTTCTAGCTCTTCGCTTTTCTCCTTAACTTTGCTTTCCAGCGAAGCTTTGTATCTAATGTTATCCCTAGGTATTTAGCTGTTTTTTAATACGGTACCACAGTGTTGTTTAAATATACCGGATGGTGTACTTTTTTCTTTTTTGTAAAATCTATAGGAGTTGATGTACTCATTTAATTTAATTCGCCATTTCCACGTCCATGTGTAAATGATATTGACAGCAGTTTGTACCTTTTCCACTTGTGTAGATCCTAACGCCATTATGACCGTATTGTCAACAAAGGTAGCAATTGTGCTATCTTCTAATTCTAGAACATCGCAAGTGTACAGTAGGTACAGGACCGGGCCTAGCACACTTCCTTGAGGCACTCCAGCTTTGATTAATGTGAGTTCTAAATATGCATCGTTTTGTCTCACTCTAAAAACCCTGTCAGATATGTATGATTCAAGAATACTTGAAAATTGAACTGGAAAGACTTAGTTTGTATATAAGGCCTTGATGTCCAACCTTATCAAAAGCTTGAGCTTACTAGAAAGACTGTAGAACAGACTTTTTTCTCTTCTAATGACTTTTCTATCATGTGAGTAATTCTGTGTATTTGGTCTATAGTAGATGCTGCTTTCAATGATTGGCTTAAGCCTTTTCGAAATCACCTATTCTAGAACTTTGACATGATTGGTAGCAATCTTTCTTTCTTTCTTTCTTTCAATGATATAGGTCTATATGAAGTGACTTAATGGGGCGATTGTCCTGATTTTGATATTATGATGACTTCTGGTACTTTTCATAGTTGGGGAACGTACTTTAATCGTAATGAGGCATTAATTATTTTTGTCAATTTTATAATTGCTTTACGAGGCAGGTTTTGAAGTACTTGACCAGTAATGAGATCAAAGCCAGGACATTTCTTTAGTTTTAATAGTTAAATTTTTGTGACGATTTCTTTTATTTCCAATTCATCACTCTTACACTGAAGCAACGTAATCCTCATCACCATCGTTAGGTGCAAAAATACTTACAAGATGTTGCGCAAAACTAGATGCTTATTGTTCATTGCTTATGGCCCAGCGCTCATTGTTCGTTTTGATCGGATATATCTGCACAGTTGGTCTTGTAAGGTTGTTTGTGGCTTTCCACAATGAATAATCTGTAGAACGATCATTAAAAAGCTTGCTCAGATAGTCTGTCATGCACATGCAGTTTTTATTGAATCTTTATATTGCTCGGCTTAACTTTTTTGACACATTATTTTGAAGCTGTTTGTCTGGAGGAAATCTTGTTCTTTGCCATGTTTTTAGCTGCTTTCGCTTTTCTAATATTAAGTTTCTGATTGTATTTTTATGTACATAGTGTGAATTAATGATATTTCTCGAGGCACATTGTTGAATATTTTTTCATAAAAGTTTCTAGGTCTTGATCATTTTGTGATAGGGGTTTTAAAGGTATATTTAGCTTGATATTACTATCTAATACTTGTTTAAAACTTTCCCAATCGGTGGTTCTATTTATAAGAACTGGGTTTTTTTTCCATATATGATATGTTTACCTCAATGGTTAGAACGACTGGTGAGTGATCGCAGTGGCGGCGTAAAGAGGGGGCGGTGGGGGCGGTCCGCCCCGGGTGCCAAGCATGAAGGGGTGACAAAACGGTGACTAAGAAATGTCAACTCCGTCTGGCAGGTAGTAACCGCTAGCGCATTGCGGGTGGAAAGGGCCCCGTGTCGTTGACGCTCGCGACGCAATGACAATTGACAGTTGGTCAATCAGTGTTATTGTTTATAACCGTCGCGTTGCGTAACATTAATTTAACAATCACTTACACTATATCCGCGACACATCAGGCTTAGACCTGATAGCTCACCACAAACACCCTTTTTTTTTGTTTTACGTCGTTAACAAAATGCATTTACGCACTGCCTTCCGGCCAAAGGGGGACCGAAAGGGGGGTGTGGGACTCACCACCGGCAGACACGACTGCCAGCAGTAATACCCACTAAAAATCTACCGACGACGCCCGCCGCTTGTTGAGAAAGAGGCGGGGGCCAGTACCTGGGTTGCAGCTTCTGACACCCCGCCTGCGGCCAACGTCCCCCGGACCAAAACCGGGAGGACCTCCTCAGAGAGGCGCAGTGGACGCGCCCCTCCTACCTCCACGTGCGACCATAGCGTGTGTGGCCGACTTCCCGGAGGGTCCGTGGTGAGACAGCAGGGGCCCCCTGCCCCCACTGCCTAGACCCTCCTGGCGCTGCCGAGCGGGCCCTCCTGGCCCGCCCGCTGCGCCCTCCACAGGTCCCTCTTAGTTTCTCCCCCGGTAGTCAGTACTAAGGGCACCCAGAGTCGTTGATCTCTGGGTATTACTTTTTCCCGGCCTCCGGGAGGTACTCAGCCCTCCCACCACGCCAAGGTGGAGACCTGTTCGGGGGGGTCACCACAAACACCCACGACATCCTGAGCCGAGGTTCGGGTCTGCTAGAGACCGCCCTTAGTATGTCGCTCTTCAATTGAAATACTTTTAGTTCTTAATCTAGGTTTGAGGCCCTCAGTCTCTCTTACCCCAAACCCATTTCGGTTGCGCTGTATCGGCCATCAGATATCCGGCATAATCTACACGCCGGCGAGAGTTATCTGGGAGTTAGCCGGCTAGTTTGGGCCACCGCCACGGCGATCAACCAAGTTAGCTAGCGTGAAGTATACGCATCTTCTTCAAAGAAGTACGCACTTTGCTTTGGAAGCGCACGCCCGGCTCATCGTCGGTGAGTAACGTCACTCTCGTTAAAAACATTAGTTTAAACGAAAGTCAATACGTACTAAATATTGTGTAATATTAATAAAGGAGTGAGTGTATTGGCGGATAGTACATAGAGGTCATAAAAGACATCCCGGACGTCAGCCTATACGAGATTACGATGGCCCTGAAACAGCTGAAGAACAACAAGGCACCGGGTGAAGACGGGATGACAGCAGAGCTTCTGAGAGCGGGTGGTACACCGGTACTAAAGGTACTTCAGAGGCTCTTTAACACCGTCATCCTCGAGGGACGTACGCCACAGGCGTGGGCCAGTGGCGTAGTTGTACTTTTCTTCAAGAAAGGTGACAAATCTCTTTTGAAGAATTATAGGCCAATCACGCTACTGAGCCACGTCTATAAGTTGTTTTCACGGGTCATAACGAACCGTCTCGGTCATAGGTTTGACGACTTCCAGCCTCCCGAACAAGCCGGTTTCCGAAAAGGCTTTTTAACCATAGACCACATACATACGCTGCGGCAGGTTATACAGAAGACCGAGGAGTATAACCAGCCACTTTGCTTAGCGTTTGTAGACTATGAAAAGGCCTTCGATTCGTTTGAGACTTGGGCAGTGTTTCAGTCCCTGCAGCGATGCCGCATTGACCATCGGTATATTGAAGTGTTGAGAAGTTTATACAAAAACGCCACCATGTCCGTACGAGTACTAGACCAGCACACGAATCCTATCAGGAGATAGGAGGGAGATGTCATATCTCCGAAACTGTTCACTGCTGCTCTGGAGGATGTTTTCAAAATGTTGGACTGGGGAAACTACGGCATCAACATAAATGGCGAGTATGTCTCACCTTCGATTTGCCGACGATATAGTGGTCATAGCGGAGTCGCTTGTGGATCTGGGCACAATGCTCGAAGACCTCGACAGAGCTTCCCAAAGGGTAGGTCTTAAAATGAACATGGACAAAACGAAAATTATGTCTAATGTCCATGTTAAGCCTACCCCAATAATTATTGGAGGCTCGGCTCTCGAAGTTGTCGACGAATATGTACCTGGGACAAAAAGTCCAAATGGGTAGGTCCAACTTCGAGAAAGAGGTCAATCGTCGAATCCAGCTCGGTTGGGCTGCGTTCGGGAAACTGCGCTATATCTTCTCGTCAAAAATACCTCAGTGTCTTAAGACGAAAGTCTTTAGCCAGTATTGCCAGTGATGACGTACGGTACTGAGACTGACTATGGGCCTCATTAGAAAGCTCAAAGTCGCTCAGCGTGCAATGGAGAGAGCTATGCTCGGAGTGTCCCTACGTGATCGAATCAGAAATGAGGAAATCCGTAGGAGGACTGGAGTGACCGACATAGCGAGGCGAGTTTGCAGGCTGAAGTGGCAATGGGCGGGGCACATAGCTCGAAGAACCGACGACCGATGGGGCGTCAAGGTTCTGCAATGGCGACCGCGAACCGGTAAACGTAGTAGAGGACGGCCTCCCACGCGAAGGACCGATGATCTAGTCAGGGCGGCGGGAAGCCGATGGATGCAGGCGACTCAGGATCGCTCAATGTGGAAGTCTATTGGGGAAGCCTATGTTCAGCAGTGGACGTCGGATGGCTGAGATGATGACATAGAGGTCAAAAGGTGAATTTTATTTGAACTATTCACCAATTTTTCCCATATTAGTTACATATCTAGTTAAATTATTGGTTTTGGCCAATCTGAATTCAACTTTCTGTTGACATTATAAATTATACATATAAAATAATTTATCACGACGATGTAAAACGAGCAGTATAACGTTTTATTTAATTCATGCAAACAAATGGCAAAACCCCAACATGTGATCCCAGAAGTAGCAGAGAAAACGTCGATAGAAAAGAAGCAGCACTCTCTTGCCAGATTTGTGTGACTTCAGTATTTTATGCTACCTTTTTTTTTTGGTGAGAAATCCTAGAAGAAGTTAATCAGACACGATTCAGTATATCCAAACATTTGGGCTATCGCTGGAAAAGTGTGTTATAAAAATCAAAGCCCTAAAATTTTTTCTTCAAACTCAAGGTATTCAAATAGTGGAAAGAGCTATTTCCCACGCAACTGAAAAATTTAAGGACTTGGATATTTCCGTTAAAAGAAGAGGAATTCCGAAAATGAATGCCAGGAAAATGTCCCAAGACGTTGGACTAACATTGCCAGAAGAGTTGCATAGAGCTATGTTAGAATGTCTTGATAGATTTTACGAAGAACTAGAGCATCGCTACGAAGCAATTGATGACATTCTCATAACATTTGGTGTTGTCCAGTCTGAAACTCTATTTACGTCAACAGAAGAACTTAATCTATGGTGAATTTTCTGTAGAGGACATTATTTTGGAGATTTTACAACAGAGGCTACACTTGGAAGCCGCCAGCATTTCTCTTCAAGAAGCGATCTAATGGACTAACCTGGAGCTTCTGAAATTTATTGTAAAATGGGACAATTCTGAGTCTGTTCCATGTCTAGCTCTATGTCTAAGGTTTTTTATAACTATTTGTGTTTCGGTGGCTACTTGTGAAAGAAGTTACTCAAAATTAAAGTTAATAAAAGTTTACTTAAGATCTACAATGAGCCAAACACGACTTTTCAGTCTATCCATATTGTCCATTGGAAAGTACCTAAATTTTGATAATGTCATTGAGTATTTTGACAAAATAAAGTCACGTAAACACGTTTAATATTTGTCGTTTTATTTTGAGGGTGCTCTATAGAAAGTCGCCCCGGGTGCCAACCTATGCTACGCCGCCACTGACTGTGATCGGAAGACAAGTCATTGCCTTGCTTTATATTGACAAATGAGGTAGAAATATTTTTATAAATATAAAAAATCTATTAAATCTGGTATTTTATTGGGATCAGTTGGCCAATAGGTTGGTTTACCTGTTGATATGACGTCACAGTTCAGCTCTTTAATTGCACCCATTAGTTCTTTTCCTTTGGTACTTGTTAGCCGAGAACCCCAGTAGGTGTTCTTAGCCTTGAAATCTCCTACCAGCATAAATCTGTTACCAAGTCGGCTTAAAAAACATTTATATTGATCTGCTATTAAAGAATACTTAGGAGGACAGTATATGATATCATCAACGTATACTTTTTAGTTTTTACACAGACAGCCACTTCTTGTATATGGTGTTCTTCGCATTTAAACTTTTCATGATGACTAATGTTTTCTTTTATTATAAGAGCGCTATCTCCTCTAGCTGAGTTGTCTGGATGTAGGGCAATATACGTCAGATAGCCATTAATTTTAATGTAAGATTCCTTTGTGCAATGAGATTCAGAAATCAGACACATCTATATTCTCTAAATTTAAGACCACCTGCAGCTCATTTAAATGCCTCAGAAGTCCATTGGCATTCCAAGCCATTATTTTCAGTGATGTAGTCATTGCTTTTATTTTGAAACAGCAACTTTAGCGCCATTTTCTAACTTCTTTAGCCAAACAGAATATAGGTATAATTAGAATAAGTCAAATTGGATTAAGAGTTGTTAGTTTACATCATCTAAACAGTATGGCCTCCAACAGAAAAACTTTAAATTGCCGATACCTGTTCAAGCAAAAGTTCATTTCAAACGATCTATTATGCTGGTGGATTGAAAATTAATAAAAATCCTAAAAAGCCATTGATTTAATTAAACTTATGCTATTTCTGCCAAATAAGTTTTAGTAGAAGCCAGTTTTACATTCTAATGTACCAGGTTGATTATGAAATAAAGAAATTTATTATTATTATTTATAAGGGTAATCAAGGACATATTGTACACATAACTATGTGTAAAGACATCCTCTTGTATCCAAACTTCATAATGTTTTATAAGTATATATTTATTCCTTCAATTATTCGATTAGAGTGCTTTACATTTAAATATTTTTAGTAAAAAACCTGTTATTCTAAATTAAGAGAATCCGGAGAAACAACCTTGTCAACACAAAATCGACTATTTACAGAAATATGTAAGTAAGTAAGATGTAAGATTTAGAAATAATAAAATGCATATATTAATTATAATAGAATTTAATTAGGGTACATACAAACATTTTGTAATGTTGGAGTATAATAATCAAACTAATAAGCACTTTGAGTAGCTAGTGAGTTCGTGGGTATGTAGCTCTTCGCCTGCGTTAGAAAACTTCGTGAGGGTTCTCGGTTTTGTTAATAATTTTAAAGGTAACTCTGTAATAAGATAAATTAACTTTCGATCTATGCAGAATACACCAAAAACAAAAAACAATAATAATACAAACTACGCTTCACTATCGAGTCGTCTAGCGTTCGCCGGGGCCGGCCGCGGCCGTATCTCCGTCAATAACAAATCGTACTTTCGATGATACCATTTCTATTTATCGTAGTTATATCGATAAAAAACATTCCATAACTATTTATTTTCTACAATAAAGAAAATCACACAGATATTTCGAAAGCCAACAAAACAAACTTAAGCGTCCACTAACGACTGTAGCGAGCGCGATCAGTCCGTGCCGCTATCGTGGGCGCGGCTCAGCGTCGGCCACGCCCCTTTTCGCCCGCCGCCCGCTCTCCGCTAACTCTCGCCACTTTGCTCGCTTACTCACTTCACTACTTCACCTGCACACAAGGCATTGCCTTTATTGTATTATTGCTTTCTACGCATTGTTGTAGTAAAGGCTGACTACGCGACGGCACACACTATATTCTATATTTTAAATTAATACAAATTTCTTAAATATATACGAATTTCTACACAAAACAAAACAACAAAGCCAATCGGTTTATACCAGTTTTTACTACATCAATTCCTAGGAGTGAAGTATGACGTGACAATTGAGTGCGTTACTACATTACTGATATATGTAATATTAAATTTATTTTATCCATAGATATAAGTAAATCTAAATAAATAAGTAATTCAAGTACAAAGCACACTTATTATCCACAGCTGTTATACTATATAATATAACGGCCACACTTATATAGTATAAGCGCACACATTTATATTTCATTAGATATAAGCGTCTACGCTATTAATGTATAAGCGCCTACGATTATATAGTATAGCAACTGTGAAATTAAAAAGGTAAATATGGAATTGAGGATTAACAGTTTTAAATTTCATTAACAAAATACAAAGCTGCAATAATTACATTTGTTTCAATCAAGATTCCATTGCAATATTTAAGCCACACATGATTATTATTAATTTAACAATTTGTTACTTAATAACTTTTATTATTTTACAAGAAATAAAAAAGTGGCAAAGCAACTAAATAAGCCTATGTCTGTTTTACAAAGCACTTCATACGTTTTATTTAATTTACAACACTCTGCCAGTGGTAAAAAAGATGAAAGCTTAGTAAAATTATATTTACAATAATAATTATAGTAGTAGCGCTATTTATTTCATAAGCTCTTTCTATCTTTATCTGGCAGAGTGGAATAAGTTAGGAATAAAATTGTATAATTTTTGAAGCCCGCTTAACTGACGCTACGGATCATTGCAAAAACAATCCGCTGACCTTACAACAATTTTTTTCTAGAAAATATCTTGACGAAAAAGTTGCTTAGAAAATTTGTTGTAAGGTTAGTGCCGAGCCAGGTATATATTTCCTAGGTTCCAAATTAAAAAAACATTGTTTTGTTATACGCATTGTATTTTAAAACTTGTGACCTAAAGTTTCTTATACCATATTGAATATTGCGTTTCTGAGAATTCATCAAAAAACACAATAGTTTTTAAAATTTTGCCGATTATATCAGTAAATTATGTTTAATACTCATTCAGAGAAATACAGTCTTGTCTTACTGGGCGCAAATATTATGACATAATATTTTTAATAAACCTTGTTCATTCCTGATATCAGGTGCACAATCAAACTGATCGCTAGTCTGTCGTTTAAAACTATGTGCACATCACATTGAGGAAAATTCAGGTAATTTCTTCTATAAAACTATTTGTGGTCACAACTTAGATCTCACAGTAAGCGCATCGCCATTATGTGCCCTATAGCAGGTAAAATTTGAGTGTATTAGGTCTCATAGAGATTCATATACTCTCTGTCATTGCTGTGATGTCCTACAGTGCATAAGCGCCAATTTTATCACATATATAGCTTTAAAAGGTAAACCGACTAGCACGACTATATTACGCAGATTTATCATCCTTTTTAGAGCCTTAATTTGTAGTTGTGACTTTACCCCCATAAAAAGTAAGTGTAATTACATCAAACTAGTAAAAAGGGAACACCGCCACCACAAACAGATGCTATGAGGCTAATAGAGAAAATCTATAATAATTGTTCTATGCGTGTGCATTTCACTGAACCCATCCTAAAGGGGTGAACTGATATTTTTTGTGTTTGATACGAAAGGTATAGCTTTTGTATTGGATCCGGAAGATGGTCGTCGTCGAGATCCCAGAACAACGTTAGTCGAATCGGCTAGTACTTTTTTTTACAGATTGCGGCAAAAGTCGTCTCATCGTTTGAATAGAGCAGTAGTTTCTAACCTTTTCAGTTCCGAAACCCCTTATGACCTATGTCACTAGTGCTCCCCCCCCTTCTGGTGATGTTGTCTGAGATGCTAATCTGGCTTATTCGTCAAGCCCAAGAAATTATGCATTTCAGACAACAACCAGCTCATTACCTCCCCTGGAAATACCACTTTTTCCCCCGGGGGTAATTATCCCCAGGTTAGGAACCCAGGCTGTATAGATAGAATCTCACAATGAGTCGTGGTGAGTGGAGCGGAGAGCGAGTGCGGATCCCGGGGCGGGGTACGAGAGTGTCGCGCGTGAGTCGGCGTGTCCGGTGGCGCGGGCCCCTACCGGTGTGTGTGTCGGCGGGGCGGGGCGCGGGGCGGGGCCGCGGGGGGCGCGGGGCGCGCGGGCGGCGCCGCCTGACACTACCTGCCCTCGGGCAGTTGCCGCGCGCCAGCGTGCGCGCGCGCTGCCGCCTCCTGCAATACAAACGCTGTTCTTATATCTTGAAATAAAGTCTGGTAACTAAACATTGTGATGATGATATATTACATCTTCTATGCATCAGTCCTTATAAAAAAAACATTGTCTTAAAATTAATAGCCTTGTCTATTTTTTTATAGTTTAAGTTATGTAGACGTTTATTGATATTTTTATTTTATCATTTCTATGCTAATCTTGTATGTGTATTTATAATTATATTTTAAATCTTGCATTGAAAAGGGTGTTCATCAGACTTGTGATTACTGTGTGGGCCCATAGTGGCTAATAATGCTTGTCACATCTAGCTTGCAAGTCTTTAATAAAAAAAATTCAGGGGCCTTAGGCAGCGGCACGTAAGTTGAACCAAATAACGGACGAATAAGTCTGCGAGGGTACGGTAGTAGAAAAAAGTAAAGTACTAAAAGTGAATAATCGCGAGCAACGCCGCGTTGCTTTAGTTACGCGCCGCGTCCATGCCGCACTTCAATTGAGACCCGATTATATAATATGTAAATGCGCAATTAAGGTTTTTGATCAACTTATGTGCCGCAGATTATAAGAAAATGGTGTGGAGAAATGAAAATGGAATTATGGAACATCTACGAGGAGAAGAAGTTCAATAAGTAAAACTTGGTATGTCAAATCCATGCATTTTCTACTTATCGAACTTTGTCAATCAACTTTGTCAAACATTCCACAGAGCTGTTAAAACTTTTGAGAGTTTAATAGATACAGTTTGTAGGTATGTAGACTTAATTTAGATTTATATAATTTACTTAATTGCATATACACATTTATTTTCTCTATATTTACATCTTATTTTTCTTTTTCTGAATAGCTTTATTGTGTTAACATATTTCAACAGAAACTATTTATGTCTTTCAAATATATTGAAATATTGTGCGTTAATATTATCTTCTGAAAAGGTGCCCACGGAAGATCAGCGTCGCGACATCTCTGTGATGTTCGACAATTTGCTGAGTGAGCACCATTTCAATACAAGTTGAGTACTTCTTTCACTTGAGTTCTTATTGTTATTGATTTGTGTTAACTATATTTTGTACTTATTTTGACGATGTGATCACTGTCTTGACCACATTGTGAGGTGTGAACTCCTCCTTGCCTGCGGCGAGGCTTATCACGAATGTACGTACATTTCGTAGCAAGTGCTTTGCATGTGATGTCCTGCACATCTCGCAAGCACGTATACGAATTAACTAATTTTTCTAGTCTATTTCTAGAAATTGTCCTCATTAAGATTTCCGTTATGAATCTTTGCTCAATAGTGATGAGCAGCCGAATTAAATCAAAAGCAAACGAGCTAACTAATATTAACTGTTTTGTCGGTATCGTGAAAATGTTGTAAACAATTCGATTCGTCTGAAATGGGCATCTAAAAAAAGGAATGTCGATATAGGCATGAACAAATAATAACTAATGTGCATCAGTAACAGGAAATTATATTATCATCTCAACCCATAACGTCCTACTACAGAAGATAATCACGAATTAATGTGAGGCGTACTCAGGTTATACGTCATCTCGCGGAGAGGTATAATAGGTATAAAAATACTACATACATATATAATGTCACGTCTCTTTCCCGTAGGCGTTTACACTTGCTACGATCTTGGCACACACTTTTAGCTTCATTCACATTCATTAACCGCCTCATACACGCCCGTCGGTTTAGGGTACTTTTGACCTGCCCTTTCTCCAAAATTTTCTGAATTTGGTCATGGAAGGTCTTACGTGGTCTTCCCTCCCAACACTTCCAATCACTAAAACCAATAATACTAAAGGTTATAAATATTGCAGCAACGGTAAATTTTCGGTTTTTTAAAATTTATTTATCGTATTTACAATTTATACCAAAATAATATTAGATATTAAGCCACCACTTAATCCACTGAGGTTCCTATGTAAAAATTTGGTACCTTAAAAAGAAATACGCGGCGTTTCGTAGGGTAAGTTACCTTGGCACTGTGGCGAGTTCTGGTGGTGGTTCGTGTAGAATAAAACATGATAGGCTCTATTTATTTATATATTTTAGGAATATAATTTAGGCAGGTTGACGTGATTTACACTGATTTTGAAAAAGCATTCGATCGTGTGGATCACGTGATCCTGCTTAACAAGTTGAAAGTCCTAGGCATTCACGGTGACTTGCTCCGGTGGACCAAATCATATCTCATGAATCGTTCTCAGGCTGTCGTAATAGGTGGTTATCGCTCGAATTTTGTCAACATCCCTACAGGAGTTCCCCAGGGCTCGCATTTGGGCCCTCTTCTTTATAATGCATACCTTTATGACATAGGACAGTGCCTCGAACATGCTAATTACCTTATGTACGCGGACGACAAAAAGATTTTCTGTAGGATTAATACTGTTTATGATTGCAAACTTTTGCAAGGAGACTTAGATCGTTTATTTATATATTACAAAGAAAATAATATTATAGTAAACTCGGCAAGTGTGAGTGTATTACATTTACGCGGAAACCCAAGCCCATTGTACATAATTATCACTTTGATGGAGTTCAAATCAGCCGTAAATATTGTGTAAGAGATTTAGGCGTTTATCTCGATCAAAAAATGATACTATCCTCTCATATTGATGAAATTGTCTCCAAGGCTTATAAAAATCTTGGTTTTATTATTCGCACCTGTAAGCCATTTTCTGATATCCGAGTCATTAAGATTGTCTACTTTGCTTATGTTAGGAGTGTACTGGAGAATGCAAGCCCTGTATGGTCTCCACAGTATAATCTCTATAAAACCCGTTTGGAGCGTATTCAGAAAATATTTATAAACCATCTTGGTTTTCGTTGCCGTAAAAGTCTGGACAGTTATAATGACGGTTGACTTGAGTTTGATATTATGTCTTTGGAGCATAGGCGTATTGTTTTGGACATGGCTTTGTTACATGATGTACTAAACAGTAAAATTGACTGTACGGATCTCGTTTCTAAAATTATGTTCAGTGCTCCAAAGTACCGCACCCGCGTCACTCCCTTGTTGCAGACTCCGAGACACAATGCTAAGTATCATCGTAACTCAGTTCTCTCTCGTCTGGCACGTACATATAACGAACTATTTGGACACATTGATATCTTTTCTAATTCTAAAAGTTCCTTCAAACACCATGTACAGACCACGCTAAAGGACAAAATTAAGTCTTTTTAGTTTCCGCAATTCCTTAAAATTGTTTTATCATTTAATCCATAACCTTTATTTTCACATTATTTTATAACCATTACTTTAACATTATTTTATAGCCATTACATTAACATTATTTCATAGCCTCTATTATATTGTTATTTTATTTATGTAATTATATTAGTTTTATAATAGTTTCATGTTCTTTAATTACCACATAACTGCCAGAATTACCAGGAGTTATTAGCACTAGACAGCAACTGCCTCTTTTATTACTTGTAATTGTTTCTTTGCTTACCACTGACATTGTTTGATATATTAGGGAAACCTGTTATTGGCCATACTAGCTTTAAGTACTTATGTTAATTGTTTAACTGTATACGCTGTTGGTTTTCTCAATAAATAAATAAATAAATACTGAGAATTAATTAAGAGAATCAAACCACTACCCGCCTGCACTCGATTCTCCTTTTAAGTGACAATCCATTGTCTTCTGAAATATTATTTCTTTGGACAAATTTGAATTCCCTATGAACATAAGACGCTAGTTGACCAACGTTTCCAAATTTTACTGAGCAACATCTGACAAAAAAACGTTGTATACAACTTACGCAAACGAAATAACGAACGAAGCGCTCGTAGATCTGCGGTGCTCGGTGGTCGGAAACGATCACCGAAGTACAGCAGACTTTACAGAGGCCAGTCCTTGGATGGGTGACCGTTTGTGTGGCATTTGATATCGAGCGATTCCGTGCTTCGGAAGGCACGTTAAGCCGTTGGTCCCGATTATCACTAAATGTGGTAGTCGTAAAGCCATGTTAGAGGCCTAATGGGTGGCTTGATAAATTCTAACAGCAGGACGCCATACACCTGCCACCGCCTATCCGCACTTGGTCAGCGTGGTGGAGTATGACCCAATACCCTCACACCTTGATATGTGAGAGGAGGCTCGTGCTCAGTAGTGGGACGTTAATGGGCTGTGATGATGATAAAACTTACAATATGTTACCGTGTTGCTCAACTAAAGGTAACTGCAGTGTGAATGCGTCATACCTTGGTTCTCGGCTGCGGCTTGAGCCGTAGTAGCGCTGGCGGCTGCGGCTGCGGCGGCGGCGGAGGCGCGGGCGCAGCGCGGGGCGGAGCGGGCGCGGCGCGGGGCGCGGGGGGCGGCGCGCGCGTCGCGGGCGGGGCGCGGCCCAGCGATGCCAGCATCAGGCCCCGCAGCAGCGCCGCGCGGGATTCCGACTCGCCGTTAATTCGACTATTTGTTGCACCTGAATTTGGAACAGTATAATATAAATAACTAGCAGCGCCCTGTGGTTTTACCCGCATGGTCCCCGTTCCCGTGGAAATATCGGGATAAGGAGTGTCCTATATGTTAGTCCAGGACTGCAGCTATACACATACAAAGTTCCATCACAATCGCTCCAGTAGTTTTTGCGTGAAAGAGTAACAAACATCCATCCACACATACAAACTTTCACGTTGATTCAGGCGTTACTTTGCGGAAATCCATTGTAAGCAAGTGATAAATTAAAATATCTTTGTGACAATTCCCGCGCAACTACAATGTCTTGAAAAACCGCTGAAACGAGAGTGACACTCAGGGTCGGTTCATATCTGACGGAACATGCGTCGCGTATTATCGGTCGCGTAACGCCAGAGCAGTCAATTGCATAGAAAAATACTCGACCATTCACACTCAACCGATAATACGGTAGTGCGTCGCGCGTGCGTTGAGTGTGAATGGTCGAGTATTTTTCTATGCAATTGACTGCTCTGGCGTTACGCGACCGATAATACGCGACGCATGTTCCGTCAGATATGAACCGACCCTCATTCTCACTCTCGTTTTAGCGTTGGTCGTGAAGACATCGTTGATCTGAGGTTCCTATCTTACCTGAAGATTCCCTGTGTAAGGGCGAAACACGTTTCGTGTTGAATTGTTACTCGATTTTTCGGAAAATTATAGTTGCGCGGGAATTGTTACAAAGATATTTTAATCCATTACTTGCTTACAGTATAACATATACAAATAACAATTACCTCGACTGTGTATTGCATCTAATTGTGGGACAGTGCTGGTGCTTAGCACAATTATGGACTTACAAATATCTTTCACCATCAGCCCATTGAAGATGTGAGTTTATAACTGACACACATAACAGCAGACGACATGTTGAAACGACACTACTGGCTTCTATAAAATGCCCTCCCGAGACTAACGACCCATCGCCGGTTGGCAAATAGTTTATAGAAATATATAGATACAAGTATTGTCGCGGCGAAACTTGGCTTCTTAGCGTCTACAATACACACATTTGCAAATAATATGAATCCGGCAAGACAGTATCGATCAAAATGCTAGGCCGTTTAATGGATAAAAAAAGGAACCAATATGGAATAAGTAATATAAAAGTACCCATAATGAGTTTGTGATGGTATGGGCATTTAATGGATGAGAAGAGACTGTGACGACATGAGTAATGAACATAAATGTTATGGATGGAGAGCAGAGCTCGACTCGTAAAAGAGAACGATAATTATGATTAAGAAAGAAAGGTGTGGATAAGTCGACGACGAAAACCGAAGTAAAAAAGTCATGCATGTCAAGATAAAAGGTAAGACAAGAGGATAATGAGTAGTCCTTAACGTATTCAGACACGGACTGGAATCTGGTGATAACTTCGCTGGTGTGCTCACTGGTGATTGACGTAGGTAGATGTTAGCAGCACATTTACGAACACATTCACAACAAGTGAGCACCATTCCGACATACTTATAATAACTACTGGTGGTCGGGTCGTAACCCTTTGCAAGGCAATATTCCCACTATAAATTGAACCATATGAAGTTGAGTTAAGGTGGTTTTCTACCTTAACTCAAAAATTCCAACATGTTCTGCTTCTTAAATAAAATGCTTTTTAAATAAACTGCAATACAGAGGAGTCTCAGGTTCAAATCCTATTCGCGCGCTTAATTTTTTTGAAATTAAGCACAAAATTTTGTAAGTGCCATCGTTCAAGTTACAGTATTTACAAAACAACAAAAGACGCGCGCGGACTATAAGCAGCGGCGTCCAATCTCGACGTTTGCTCGGGGTTTGGACTCGCGAAGTAAATGAATTTGCGTTATCTATTGTATATGTGTCTTGTACATATTAAGCTGATGGCCCCAGCTGTCATGAACATCTATGGCAGGTGTAATTAGGAAGTCAGTGCCTTCTAATACCCTGGCCGCTAGTTTCATATAGAATGATGCTCACTTTTGTGTTGACGGAACCGAGATAATGCTAGTCAAAATCATTTATTCAAGTTTGGCTCAATAGAGCTCTTATGAAGGTCAAACTTAAAATTTAACGTGGATGATGATAAATGATAATCTCTCTCACCTTGGTTTGTGAAAAGAGGCCTGAGGTAAGTAGTGGGGTGTTTATAGGCTGAGATGACATTTCATATAATGATTCGGACTTCTTGGCGGGACAGTGAAGCGTCATGTTTGTAGTTTTGTTTTATTTTAGAAAATTTGTGATATTTTGAACGTTAATGTGTAATAACGGTAGATTATTAACCGTTAAGTGTTTGTGAACATACATGAGTGTTGGTAAATCAAACAAAACAGTGCATCATCACTTTTCAAATTTTCTCTCATCCATCTGAGATCTCAGTATAGTCCCACATCTTTACTGAGGACTCAAGGGGCTTAGGGGAGGGTATCTCATCATTGATTTATCATCTTTATCACCACTCATTCTCATTTACTATGAATTATATATTATTAATATATCACTTACTTGACACTGGCTATATGTGCTAGACGCACGAAGCCATTATTTAAAAAAAAGAAAAAAAAAAAAAAAAAAAAAAAAGAGTACCTAGGAACCCTGAGAGCAGGAACTGCGAGTCTGAAGCGTCTGCAGGTGGCTGCGGCTGCGCGGCCGGCTGCGGCTGCGGTTGCGCGGCGCTAGCCGGCCCCGCTCCCGCCGCCGCGCCCGCTCCGCTCGACGCCCCGCCGCCGCTCGACGACGCCGCCGCGCGTCGGGGCAGTCGCTCCAGTTGCTGTCGCGCCGCCTGATACAAAATTAATAACATGTAACACTTTACCTTGCTGCGCAAAAAGAAAATTATTATTGTTATTTTATACGAGTACTACATCAAGTGGATGGAATGTGGACAGTAAGACAGATCGTTTTATTACAATTACATTTTTTTATATACCCGTACCTAAGCCCACTTGATGGAATGTGGTCAGAAAGGAAGCCCTTTTAATTTATTACTTTGAATCGTGGGGTTGCTGGGTCGTTTGAAGGAGTTACCGGAACATAACGGGCTCAAGTAAGAATCTGGATTTTTAGTCATTAATAGTCTAACAAACCCTTCCGTTCCAACCACAGGAGGTGGCTATCGTATAATGATTTTCCATCATTAAAAAAGAGATTCATACTTCTTTACTATATCTATATATATAAAAGAAAGTCGTGTTAGTTACAGCACTTATAACTCAAGAACGGCAGAACAGATTTGGATGAAAATTGGTAGGGAGGTAGCTTAGAGCCAGGAGACGGACATAGGATACTTTTTATCCCGTTCGACAGCGTTCCCGTGTGACTTGACATGAAACGTCAGTCACTATAAAACGTGATATAACAAAAAAGAATCAGGCTTGGAATAACAAAACGCAAATGACAGCTATGTAGTGACGTATGAATGACAATTTGATATTTGTAAGATATCAAAATTCAAACTATTTCTGACTTCTTGGCGGGAATGTGAATATGAGTTTTGAAATAATTTTTTAGGTGAATTGAAGTGAAGTTTAATTAATAATGCCGCGAACAAGACTATCGAATCTTTACCGACAAAGCCGTAATGCAAGAAGAATACGAAATACTGAAAATGAAAGGACTGAAGAAGAACAAGAAATTGCACGTGAACATCGCCGCAATTGTATGGCTCGACTTCGTGCTTCTCAATAAATAATAATAAAAAAAAATGTCGTGTATCACAAAGTACTTAAGTGAAGAGCAACTTTGTAATAAAATATAGAAATAATAATGAATGATTAAAAAATTAAATTCCTACATATTTAATTTTTTTGTAATTTTTCCAATAAAACAAAAACACAATCTGCTTATTTATTGCCATTAAAGCGGAACAAAGTTCGCCGGGTCAGCTCGTTATATTATAAAAGAAAAAGTTTTCATGTAGAACTGTTTCACGTCAAATCTACTGAATGGATTTTTATGAATATAGTTTTAAATTTAAAAAACATTATGTGCATTTCTTATTTGTTTTTCGATAGCACTTTCTCAATAGAACATAAGGCGACACTGAGCTTTTTTATTGAGCTCATAGTCAGGCACCACGTCACAGCATAGTTACGTCATCCTCAAATTAACGCAGGTGAAATTGCGGGTACAGCTTTGGATTTTTTAATGTGACACGTCATAATGACTACATCCTGCCTGATGGTAAGCAGTTGAAGCAGTCCAAAAACAAAATGAAAGCGCTTCATGCCGTGAAATAAGCATATGAAGATGGTTTCTACGACCAGCACGTGTGCACTTCCAGAGGGAAGGAGAGGGTGGGATGAGATCGAAAAGCTCTTCAGAACACTCGCCATAGTAGTTCCGGTAGAAGACAATATGAGATGCAATGTCTCTACGCAGCTGTAGATCAAGTGAGGCTGTTACCTCAGCATAATGCGAACCGCTCGCCGTTGCAGTCTGTCAAGTGCATCGAGGAAGTACTTAGCAGAACCGTCCCAATGATGGGAACAATACTCTACACTCGATCGCATTTGAGTCTTGTACAACAAACAGCTCTGCTCGGGAGTGAAAACCCGCCTCACCATATTGAGTATATCCACCTTACGGGAGGCAGTTAAAATAACACCCTCGATGTAGCATTTCGGATTTAGGTCTTGGCCGATGTCCATGCCGAGAATGAATAGCTAGTGAATGATATTTGATTTAATACCGTGGCTTGTTGTCTCTCCAGCTGCAGTTGCATCTGTAGCTGCTGCAGCTGGCTCGGAGTGCCGGGCTGCCCCGGGCCGCGCCTCACGCCCGACAGCTGCGAGAGGAGCTCCGCTATGGGATCCACCACCGCATCGCGGGACGACGGCGACAGAGAAGAGATTCCGCCACCGGTGCTGCAACAATAAACAACCCATAATCAGTAATACAGTGGACCCCCGGTAATCGGACAAACGTGTTGCTGGGCAGTGTCGTACTATCGAGTTTGTCGGATTACAGACACTACTACCTTAAATCCCTTAAAGTCCGGACTTTTTGATATAGAATACCATGCAACTCAACAAATTACAGCTCAAAATTAAAAGATTATCATGAAGTGGCGCGTACAAGTTGCAATCTGTTTAATCATGCATAAGCTTTATTTGTAAAGCATTTTCAAAACAATGTTTGTGTTCCTACATTCAACAGTGATAAGCACGTCGGATTACAGGGGGCGGCAAATTAGACAGGGGCCGGTTTACCGGGGGTCCACTGTAGTACGTTAAACTGTTTGTCATGAACATCTGCTAGGGCATTCGTTATTAGAAAGTCAGTGCCTTCTAACATTCTGACAGCTGGTTTAACCATAGAATATTTCCCTCTGAGTTGCGGATGTCAGACTGTAATCGCTCCGTGTAGTAACTGAAATTTCGCCAAAATCCGGTCAGACCATTGAGCAGTCCTTGGGCCCTAAGCTTAAGTATAGGTCAACCGAGATATGATGAGGAATTAGCACTATTTTATCTACTACTACTTTTTTTTTCACAACTTACAAACAACTAAAATGGCGATGGTCTGGACACATGATCAGAGAGAAAAGGGAGAAATGGGCCAGTTTAATAAATGAATGGTATCCTCGAGACGGTAGACAGACTAAAAGATGGGAGAATGACATTATAAAAATAGCTGGTACTACGTGGACGCGTAAAGCAAAGGACAGGACACAGTGGAAATCTTTAGAGGATGCCTTTGTCGAAGGACAAGCTGCGATAACACAGCCACCGTTTGCCGATATTTAATTAAATTCAATAAGGAATTATAAGCAATTAGTATTTAAGTTCTGGCATGTTAAAGTATTTAGAAATAGTTTGTAAAACTAAGAACAGCAATAAAGGATTTTTATTTTATTTTACTATTTTTATTATCTACTAACGCTAACATAGAACATGTTATCGGTGTCGGATTTTGCAATTAGTGCTTTTCGTAGACTAGGTACTACTGTTTCGCCGCAAAATTAGTGACAATGTGGTGGCATGGGCAAACCCTGGAGGAGTACCTATGACTTTTTAAAGTTATGTGCGTAATTATCGCTTGCTCCGTACCTCGGAAAGCTGGTTAAGCCGCCGCTGTAGTAAACATCTATGGCAGTCGTTATTAGAATGACAGTGCTTTCTAATATTTTGATTGCTGGTTTAACAATACAATGACGTTTCCGTTGGGTTGCATAGTTCAGACGGCAGTCGCTCCATGTAATAACTGAATTCGGCCAAAATCTGGTTAGACCACTAAGCACCTAAACTTAAGTCTAAGGCAAGTGGGATAACGCTAGGATAAGATGAAGAGAAAGTGTGGAAGGAGACACCACAAGAGATCATCCAAATGAAAAATCTTTACTTGCGGAACTTCAAAAATTAAATTTAAAGTTTAAAAGCGTACAAGAAAGTTCTTGTCATGAAACAGACTTCTTGATAGGGGTAACTTTTGTCTTTGCAGATACTATAGACTTGCTCATGTTGTTTTATCCACTAAAAACAAGACGATACATAATGATTTTGTAATGTGAAATTATTGATTTTGTAATGTGAAATTATTGATTTAGTAATGTGATTTTATTGATGTTCATGTGTCAAAAAAGGGAAAACCAACCTCTGATTATGGCCCAATTAGGGTCGCGACCTTTAAGTCTAACTTTAAACTTACGCTAACTTTAGTTAAGGCCCACTACGATATAGTATGAAATTGTGTGAAATACCTGAATTGCATATTGGTCCGGCGCGCGCGACTGACTCCACGACCTGACTGCGGCATGCGGCGAACTCCTCCATGTCGGATGCCGCTTGGCTCGTCGTGCAAAGCGGTTAAGGATCTTTATAATGAGATGCTTATGAAAAAAATATTATAAGAAGCATTTGCAGCATTCTTTTGTTACAATTTTGTGCAAATAAATACATAGAAAAGTAGCATCATAGTATTAACTGCAATGTAGTACTAATTAAATGCAATTTTAAATTTTAATGCAAGTAGAATTTAAAAAATATATATTTATTTATTTGGGATATAATAAATACAATAAAACGAAAACATGTCTAAATTTGAAAGAAACCAAGAACATTTTCTATGCATTACACGAAATTCTGGTTCTTTAAGACTTTAAGCTTTTAAAGGCAGAATAAAGTAATCGAAACGCCATATTAATTTGTAATATCCAGTTCTTTCTCACTTTTGACAGTATGCAACCTACCTACATTACCTTACCTTCCTTACATCTACTAACGGCAGTTTAGTTAAAATCTGTTAAGTCTGAAAAATTTTACTGGCTTTTGATACTGCTATAAAGGATCTCAGTTAGCTAAGTCTGTTAGTTATTTATGAGGTCTGCAGTCTGAGACATACCACAGCAAATACCAAATAGTAACCAGAATATTTATTGGCAACCAAGTACTGATAGTCATACCCATCTTTGAACTGCCAAAGGTGCTTTCTAGGACATTTGCTGAATGTTCAAAGCCGTGAAGTGCCCTGTTCACTATGATTCCATCACTCACTCTACTATTGAGGTTGCTATCACACTTTCCAGTTTCAATCCCAAAACCACAAAGTCATTCACTTGTTCTACTTTCTATTAAATTTCATAATCTACCACCACCTTACATTTACATTCATTCCTTTCGCTTTAAAATATTTCTGCATCATTGTTATCATATTTTATGAAAAGGATATAAGAAATGAGATAAGGTCTCTAGGTCCAGTTCTGTGCTCAAGAGTAAGATGTCCAGCAAAGTCATCAGTGACAAAATTTGGTTCACCCCCCGGCATTGATGCACAAACTGGACAAACCACCTGAAAAGACAATAAAAAGGATTATTGAATATACAAAACAATAGTCCACTTTTTCTTAACTCACTCTTTTTAAATTCTCATTACAATAAAAAAAAATATATCTTAGGTAAATTAGTTGAGGAATGAGTCAACACTAATGCACACAATGATAATTAATAAAATAAAATCCTTTTGAACTGTCACACATGAAACTTAAACATATGTGTTGTAAAATTTCAGTTTCAAACAGCTGTATAGGATTCTTATAAGAATTACTTTTTAAAACTTTAGTAAGGAAATATGCAAACAATATTAGGTGTTCATGATTATCTTGTGTCCCAGCTTTCTTAGCAAGTTTTCTCAAAGAGATATGCAAGTTATATCAAAAGGAAATTACAATTTTTCTGTCTTTGAATAACACACTTTAAATTGGTTTTCAATTGTTTGTAAATAAAGCCAGAAGGCTAAAGAACATAATACACTTGATATTGAAAGGTATAAAAAATAGGCGTTGTAATAAATCAATGAGCTTACAGCTAAAGTTGTGTCAGCATGGTCGGCGGTGACATGTTCCATAAGAGATGTGTCTGTGAATCCCATGCGATTGCAATAAGGACAAGTATATGCCTGAGGTTGCTCAAGGGCCAATGCTTCTCCTCCATAGTATAAATCTAAAAAAATATCATAATAATTTTTATAAATTATGTAAGTAATACAGGGATAAAATGTATGTCATGAATTTTCCTATAGTAACTTTTTCACTTTGTCTTTAATCCCTCTAAGAACACTTAATTAGGTCATGAATATTGCAGCAACAGTTTGGCACATAAAAAAAGATTGTGTTTATTACATTTCCCATTCTAAACGAATTAACAATTTCATGTTATTATTGGACAATATCAATATCAAAATCTATATAATTTTACAATGACAAAAATATTTACAAAATTATGCCTTTAAATTTTTTTTGTATACATACAGTAATCATAAATAGCAAAACGTTTTAAAAATTGAGAACAACAGAAGTGATTTCGCAAAACGTATCTGGTTCAAAGAGTATCATTGATGTCATAAAGAATGTCATATGCACAAAGCTGGTGAACTAATTTATTACTCACCAAAGTCACTTCTGGAAAGAATACACTGCACTGGGTGCTCTGGCGTGTGTTGATTTGTGGTGGCTCCGGACTCATAGCAGGCAGAGCACAAGTCATAATCAATGCATATCAAACATTTGTATCGTCGTCCCCTAAAGTTATTTTTCAAACAAGAATCACAGCTGACTCCTGAAATAATGTCAATACGATTTACGATAACAAATCAGATTAGCTCATATAAAAATCATTTATACGCACTAATTTCACCTCACATCACAGTAATGAAACATTTTTCTACTGTTTTCATGAAATTCACACTGACAAAAGCATCGAACAAATTTTGATTATCATTACCCACCTTCATGGCGATTCATTTTCGCCAGAGATTGTCGCCGATACAAACAATTCTTGGCACCAGGATTACTGCTACACTATGAGGTATTTATATTACTAATCTAAAATAAGTAACACAACATAAATATTACACTAAAATACAAGATTTCTAACAAAAATTTCCAAGCAAACCTAACCCAACCAGGCCATAATGACGTCACATAAATGTAATGAATGTTGCCATTAAAAAAATTAAAAGCAATAAATGAAATAAGTTGCGGAGTAAATAGAAAGTATTGCTTTCTAGTCCATCATGAAACTGAAAATTTTGTCCTCTTATTGTACATAAATATTTGAAGAAGGGACAAAAAATAAAAATTCTACTTAGAAACCATGATGCTCATGAAGGTTGCCTGGAAGAAATTTCTGTTAGCAATAAGGCCGCCCACTGTACCATATATTTGTTTATATGATTTTATTACTTTTTTTATTTTTAGTGTACAATAAAGTGTTCATTCATTCATTCATATATATAGTGCATTAGTTGAAGAAAGATAGTACACTTATTGTCAATGAGTTACTTTCTTTGAATGTCAGATATTATTTTGGTTTTTTTCTCATATTTTATATGATTTATTCATTGTGTTGTTACTTTTATAAGCGATTGTACAAACAAAAACTTAAGTTGACCAATTTTCTGTGTGCATTTTATGTTATTGTATTAATGTGCACTCTTATTGTATAATGAGTTTGATAGATTTTTATTTATGGATATATAAAATCACGCTTGTGTATACCACATCTCACCAATTGAATGGTTAGATATCGGGTGAACTGAACTTATTGTTGCTTTGTTTACTGTAAGTTTGTTTCTGGAACTGTAGTGTTTGCCATAGTTTCGTCTGTTAATCGGCAGTTGCACCACTTGCAGGGGAGGTTTCTTTTTGGCTCCCAAGCTCTTGGTAGCCCTTCTAACCTTAAAAAAATTTTTAAAAAAAATCTTGTGATTGTTGTGTACATTAATATTTCCCATTAAAAAAAACTTGACTGAGCAGCATCGTTATATAAAAAGCTTATGTATATATAATAGCTATTCCAGCCTGGTAAATTTTTAAAAACGTTAATCAGCTGTCAAGATTTTGTCAATGTCAATTGTCAGTATTCATTTCTTACTCGTCTTCTCATTTAGCTTTGTGATTGTGAGCTTCGCTCCCATTCAAATAAATTTAACATATTCTCAATTTCAATTACAAAGTTCACATAATTTAAGTACTATTGTTGAAGCATATTAGTCGTTTTCTTGTAAGTATACTTAATTAACAATATCAACTGGTACTTTCGACGAATTTTATATGTGACTTGATGGTTGTTTGCAGTTAGTTCAACATTTTTGCGCGGGAACGGTTTGTAGAAATTGGAATGAAAATCTGTACCAGAACAGAATCTAAAATCTGACAAAATGACTGATGCTTTGTGCCACTTAGTTGTAGATGGGAACGAAGTACTAGAGTTTAAATTAGGTAAGTACCAATATTTTTATCAATCTTTAATTGTTTCCTACCTTCAATCAATCGCTACAGGCACAATGAAATCAGAAATTTAGAGTTATAGTCCTTCGTTGCTTGAAACATATTTCGGTGTATGTTCCAGTGAGGGAACAAGAAGATTTGGAGAATGATGACTCAAGATTTGGCCCAGAGATGTGCCATCAAGTGTTTGGCGAAAATGAAAACATATTTGGTTATACAGACCTACACATTCGCCTATACTACAGCGCAGGAAGCTTACAGACATATTTAGGAATAGAATATACAGATAAGGTTAGTAAAATATAAAATAACCACTTAGTAAACTTCTATATGAAGGCTGTCAATTATTTTTATAGGTTTTAATTGGTTTGGAGTGTTAAGTATACTGTTCTATACTATGACAATACTACAATTGCATTGCAAATAAATTAATTAACATATTGCAATAGGATTGTTTGTACATACTCATGGTTTGAGGTTATGGTCAATACCATTCTATCAAAAATATTATTAGCACTGTACTAGATCATGCTGAAGAATACATAATTCAACTTGTTCAGTCTCTTATGTCCACCAGTGATACCTAAAGTATTTTAGTTCATTACAATTTCTGTACATTCAACCTAGCACATAGTATAAATCATATTAATAATGTCAATCTATAATAATATTTGTCATTTTTACTTGCCCTAATTAAATAATATCTAATTTATTATTGTCCTTATTATATTGATGCACATACAATTGAATTGTAAAAATCAACTATTTTAAATTATATCACCCTATGAAACAGAGCAGTAATGAGTTTCTCTGAATAGCAATACAATTCTTCATTAATGAAGATCCTGACTGAAATTGACTTATAAACTTTTTAATTTTCATTTTGTCAGTAATTTTAAAATTATTTCTTTAGGTAGTTACAATTGAATAGAAGAATTTTATTTTTCTTATTTTGAATGCAATAACAAGACAATATTAATATTTTTGTCAAGAGAAGTTCATGAGCTCATATTGAATTTTGTAAAGAAGTTATTTAATGTAATTGTGTTTATAACTATAAAGATAAGAGGATTTTCCACAAATTGTGCTAAATTAGTTAATATTTTTTTTCAATAATTCTATAATTGATAATAAATAGCAATAATTACAATAATATGTAAAATTTTTGGTTATTTTAGATTGAACCAAGTAAATCTGAAGGGATGAAAGCGGATGATGTAGAAGGTGCACTGAAAAAAGTTCTAGCTCCTGGTTACGTATCTAACTTTGATCATTTTGTGTCACTGTTAGAGAAGGACAAAAAATTCACCCCCCATGGAAAGCTGTTGCATGCTTTTAGTGTTACTCCCAGTGAGTAGTTACCAATCATTACTAAGAATAGTCCGATATTTTATTATTATGCCGCTTACAGTCTTTGGGTTAATTATTACCCAACATACACAACACACACACACACAGTTTACAGGGATCCTACCATCGTCTTAGGAGCCCAAGCCAACCACACCAGCAAGTCGTGCACTTGCCGATTAATAGACAAGGCTCTGGCAAACATTGAAGTGCCCGGTAAGCGGCAATAGGCTTGCCACCTATTATGTGGGACCAACAACACTATTGGCGAAGTGTGAGCGTATAAAATCATCATCATCACACTTCACATTTGTTACTTCACCTTATCATTGTATTTACATTCACCCTTATGTAGAACATTTTGTATTTGCACAGAACTGTCTATAATAATATGTCTTACGTACCAAGTAATGTACCAATTTAATGATAATATTCTGTATTAATATTATGTATAAACTATTACTTTTTATTGATTTACATCATAGTAAGTCGTTAGCCATTAGCTGCAGTTATTTAGACTAGTTTTGAAATCAACAGTTATATGTTATTTGTTAAAATCAATTTACATTCTGATAATATTTGAGAAAAACAAAACAATGTAGTAATTATATCTTCTTTGTATTATTTTCTTTTATTTAGTTCTGTTTAAAACATATGACTAAACTAGTAAAATGAACTGCGATTAAAGTCAGTATTATTTTGTTTTTGATTTGTGCAATAAATTAATATGTATCATAAAAATTTTCAGGTGATGGTGGTGAGAAGCGAACTTTTGAAGTATATTACTGTGAGACGTCCACTCCTGGGTTCTTAGCCTTTCATGAGCGTTTGCAAACATTTCTACTGTGGTATGTTGATGCCGCTTCATTCATAGATGTGGATGATGATCAGTGGACATTTTTTACAGTGTAAGTTTATCTCAGTTCATATTCATAAATAATTTGATTACCACAAAACATAACACAAACATATAGGGTGTAAAAAGACCCTTATCAAAGCAGAGGGCAGGTGTGTATTCAGTATCAGAATAATTTTTTTTTACTGAGATAATCAAAATGCCTTATAGTTGTTGTATATGAGGAGGTTAATGAGTGTGAATGAAGATTGTAGCAAGTGGAAGGATGTATGTATGTATAGCTATGGAAGGATAAAGTGATTGTTAATATAACAAGTTTTAAGCGTTTCTTAGTTTTTTGTCTTAAAGTAACGTCAGCACGTTTGGGCCAAAAATAAGGTCTGTTGCGCGGATTTCTTTTTATGCTGTTTTTATAATCACAAAAATTTAAATCGCTTACCAACAATATTTTTTAGGTAATGTCTCTTGTTATTATGTGTAAAATTCCTATGGCTTTGATCAAGGTCTTTTTACATCCTATATATTTAACTAAGCTCTTTAACATACACGAAATTCTATCAAAGCTAAAAATGGTTTTATGTAGATTTTTTTTTATGTTGTGTAGTTTTGAGAAGTACACATCTAGCGAAGGGCGCCCCCGTTACGCGGCGGCCGGCTACGCCACAGTTTACCGCTACTATGCCTACCCGCGACACCTGCGCCCGCGCATCTCGCAAGTCCTCACGCTGCCCCCATTTAGACAACTCGGAATATGTGCCAATCTGTTGCAGGTATATTTATAACAATAGTAAAGACTCAAGCTAGGTATATAGTAAGTTGAACAATTATGGCATGGGAGATGGCTCATACCTAACTATAATAACGCTACACTCGCACGCATGCACTTATAGTTAGCGCTATACTGCTGGCCGAGAAAATAAAGGCTTTGGATGAGTTACTCATAGATTCAAGTCATGACCAAGTGGCATATTGTTCCACTTTTAATTTTTATGGTAATAACAGTCAATTGAAGGATTTTAGAAGTCAAGCGTTCACAAGAAGAGGTTAATCATTAACGGTCCGCGCTACAGGTTATGCTATCTTTTATTTTTTCATTTACCTCGATTGTGCACAGACAACCGCCTTTTTTGTTCAACTCACTTGCCGCCGATTATACTAGATTTTAAGTTTTAATTTGTTTACCTATATTGTTTTAGTGTACAAATTATTATAAATGTAAAATATCAATTTTCTTTTACAGGCAATATACACGCACTTCATAGTTTTGCCTGAAGTCATGGACATAACTGTCGAGGATCCGTCACAAGAGTTCCAGAGAATAAGAGACTATGTAGATGTTAAAAACTGTGATACGTTACCCGCATTTCAGCCCGCCAAATTAACTCAGGGGTAAAGTTTTTTCTATCGCCTACCTTCTCTTTTTCTACTTATTCCATTTAATTTACACAAAAGCGTTATTCCGCTGTCGTGGAAGTTAAGTAGTACTTGAATGAACTGGATATTATATATACAATTTTATGTAAATTTTTTATGCCAATAAACTAATACAAACTTATTAATCATGTAAAATTTTCTAACTTTGTTTGCATAATTAGCTTCAATCCATCAGCCAATTGCCGTTCACTGCTGAATATTCTTAATAAATTAATTACTTACTATTTCAGATTTTCAAATGAAATGGCAACCCAGGCATGTAATAAGTTTAAGATCAACAAGAAACAAGCTCGGCGCGTGTATGAGATCCTCAGACTAAAAAGCACCAACACATCGGACAAGACTGCCTACCTAAATTACAGACTTGATATCAAAAATAGACTAAATGCTCCGTTTCAGGTATGTTTATACTTCAATATACATTTTGAAGTTCACTACATACATACATACATTCACTCCTGTTTCCCCCAAGGTGTAGGCAGAGGCATATTATACGCTCACACTTATATATAGTACTCCTACGTAATAGGTGGCGAGCCTAATGCCGCTTACCGGGCACTGTTATGTTCGCCAGAGCCTCGTCCGTTGATCGGCAGGTGTACCACTTGCAGGTGAGGTTGGCTTGGGCTCCTTAGGTCTTGGTAGGATCCCTATACAAAGATCAAATGTTTAAGAGATTAGGTTTGATTTGTTGTGGTTAGAAAGTTTGTAAGGGGTGCATATAAGGTGGTTTTTATACCTTTTGACCTTGTATCATGCCTGGAATATTGTGGTGTAATAGTGACTTGTTAATTAAACATACGTAATATATTTAGAAATCAAATACATTGGAATAAAGGCTTTTTGATACCATTATTAATTTGTATTAAAAATTATGTACGGGAATAAGCCGTGACAATATGTATATAATAAAAAAATTATACGCCATTTCGGTTCTTGGGGCGGTATCCATTTTGACTTCGTTAGTCAGGCAGCCTGTTATTGGGGTGAAATGGTAACATAATAATCTGAAAATTTAACATAATATTTAAATTCTTCTTCCCCCGATTTCTCCACTCACTTATCGATTCAAAAATTAAAATTATTCAAGTTTGGCTCAATGAGTAGCATTCACTACGGGCGGGAGCTTGATCGTAAAGGAACGGGCAAGAAAATCGTCAAGGTTGGTTTTTTCTCCTGCCAGATTTATAAGTACATAACGTATTTTTAATTTTTTTAATAATCATTGCAGAAAAAAAAGTTAGAAATGAAGAAGCTGGCAAAAGTGTTGAAGCCCGAAGAATATGCGGCCACGGTGAGCACTGCCGGCGCGGGCGAGACCCAGGCCAGACTTGTCTCGCAGTACCTGGCTCTAGAACACGACTATCGCCGCGTCATACATCGCCTGCATAGGGATTAGAGTACGACCAATCTATATTACTCGTTCAGGCATCGTTTACACCTAATGTATTGCGCGCCGCCGACTGAGAGCATGCTGGATTTTGCCATTAGCATTCTGCAAGCGTATTGTCGGTGTGAACGAGAAGTTAAGTGGGAAAGCTAATAAACTGCGTAACGCGCGCTTGCAATCAGCGGCCGACTATACGTTTGGTCTGAACAATGCCTATTGTAACTGCGTATTCATTATAATTTACTAGTCTTGTAGGTCTTGCGACTGAGAAGCCATCGAGTGGCAGATATTCTACCACCTTCGCTCCTGAGGTCGTAGGTTCGATTTCTATAAAGAACTAATAAAAAAATGTATGTTGACTAACGACTCCTTGTCTTCGTATTCCTACCCGTATTTTTTACTACAATTACAACTCAGAACAAAGTCAATTATTTAATATAAATATAAAAAAGCGTTCAAGTTTTAAGCGTTTATTTACCGTTGAACGCCTAGTTATTATTTTAAATTGAAGTTTTCAGAAGTAGTTTCACGAATCTTTTGTATATTTCTGGGACACTCTTTATAATAAATACGCAGTTTTAAGACATACAGATGAATGATAACGTAACGTTACGGCATTGGCCAAATATGCTCAAGAAAATTGGTATATTATCTATTTTCAATATTTCTGAACAAACTATAAAAAGTTTGTTGGGTACTAAAATTGAGTAATCTGAATTAAAATCAGAGTACGTTGTGTAAAAAGAGAGATTGTAATAACATTTTGGATTTTAGCCGTACCTTCATATTGCAGTGAAACTTGAGTTTAATCAAAATTAATAATTTTACGATTTAAATGAAGTTCGTGTGTGTTAATGTTTAACAATTATTGCGTTAAAATCTTCATTATGCAAGATTCGTATTATATTGTAAAAAAAATAAATCTTGCTGATGGGAAATTTCAATACAATTTGGTTATTAAAATAACGAATATTCTAAATTTAATTCATGTAATTATAATGTGCATCAGGGCTGATTTGTTTTGAGTGTAACTCTAAGGGGCAGCGCATATCGAGAAGAGTGTATAGGAGTGGATTGGAGATTTGAACTTTAATACCATGAACATAAAGAACGTAGTCGGGGCGTGTAACGTCATTTATCATGCGTGGCTGCGCTTGTTACGGAATTGTTCCACGGTAAGGAGCGCCGTGCATAATCGGGTTTTAAAGAGAGCGCGAACATCCTTTGTCGTTATTAAAATGTGTGAATAAACATTGTGTCAATTGGATTAAAGTTGGTTTTCAAGAATCCTTAAAAGTATCTGCTACATTCCTCTCGAACTGTGCCGACACTTTTGTATTTTTAGACTAAAAAAATGTTGAACTACGTTATTTAAGTCAAATTAGTAAAGTGTTTCAGTTTAATCAGGCAAAAATAAAATGGTTTTTAATTTTTTAAATTTGCACATAATAATACCCAAAAGTAATCTATACTTTCAAGATGATATTGGGATTTAATCTTCAGTTGTAACTATTAATTTAATTAAACCGGTAAAAGACATTGTTTTTGCCTGTTTAAACTTATATTGCGATGCCATGCCACTGTACTCGCATCAAATGTGTTTAAGGCAATGTTACGTTTCTGAGAAATAAATGATTGAACATTTTTTATATATTTTTTCTTGTACTCAACTTTGGCAATATAATGTTTCTTATTAGTGTTGATACTTGGTAATGTTGTAAAAAGCATTGATAATATTAACCCTTGTGGTACCCGCCTAGAATAGTGCTACCCCCTCTCATCTCATCGTAAGAGTCGACGTAAGATCCTACCGATGGTGGGCAGCAGCATCATTCTGCGTACTGGTTTAAACTGCAATCACCAACACGCCTGCCCAGCGTGGTGATTATGGGCTGCCCACAGTAAACTGGTTAGACTAGTGAGTATTAGAGCCTGGACCCTATGCTTAAGTCTTTAGGGCAACCGGGATAATGCAAGGATATCATAATGGTAGTACTGTTAACAGAACACATATTATTGTAAAATGTAATGTGTCAATGAACATAAACATATTTTCACATCTGTTTTTTTTTCTGGATTATAAGTAAGCATATAAAAGTATTTAAGTATATTGATCTCTTCTCTAGTACCCTAAACACACAAGCTCAGCTAAGTGTATGAGATGTCCATGGACATTTATTTATATTCTTTTAGGCAAGGTTGGACTTTTATGGTTTATATAATTTTGAAGTATTACACAAAATGATAGGACATAGAAAAGTTTCTAAATCACTAATAAAAATGAATGAATAAAGTTTAAGATACAGAAAGGGGTACATCAATTTATACACATAGGGTCTTCTTACAAAACGATGTCTAAAGTTAGACCATGTTTAAAATAAGTGCTGTCACTGTCCTAGTCTTATCGAATGAAAGTGACAGCACTAGTTTTAAACCTGGTATAACCTTAGACATTGTTTTGTAATAAGCCCCATAACGTCGAAAGCTAGTGTAAAAAAACAAAAATGTGACGCTCAATCACTTTAATAAAAAAATCATTTCTTACAAAGTTTTTTCCTTAAGTGTAGTCTGTAGTAGAGAGCTTTGAAAGCTGATTCAATTAGACTATAACTAGTGAGATCATTTGTAGATTGGTCAGACCAGAAAGCGTAAAGACCTTACAATGATTTAGTTATAATACTCGTGTAGTTACTGCAGTTTCATCCTCCTCGTTAAGTCTTATTCAATGCCCGAACACATTTATGCTATTTTTATCTACATAACGTGTGTTTTGTATCAATAATCTCATTTTTTATTTATGTCCTTGATAACCTCGTTAGCTTTAGGTGGATGCCAAACGATCGCTTTTGAGCTGAGAGTCGTGTAAATTGAGTCGCGAAATTTACGCTGCAATCGGTTTCATATTAAAGTCCTGTTTGTACCACACGGCGACGCAAAGCAAGTGGCCAGCCACAGTCTCACAAACAAATAAATTACGGCCGTTTCGCATCACCTTAAGTGTTACATAGGTCAGCGGCGTACTCTCCATATATGCAAATAAGCCTATAAACAAATATCCTAAGCTTAGCTCACCAAAAATACTATATCTACATTAGCTCGACCACCTAGTTACACTGCCTACTCTACCCGAAATCTTTATGCACGCAGACGTCAGAGGCAAGGTTTGTACCCCATACCAATTTACTTTTAACCCGGACACAACTGATAAGGCTACGACGCTATCGTTTTCTTCGCCATTGAGTTCAAATTTAACTACAATAGTTAAACTTTTAACGGACGAAAATTTTTTTTTTTTTGGAATGTTTGTTGGCAACATTGGTATACTTATTTTAAGTGTTAATGCGACCGAGACATGCTATCTGCGACATAGTACATCTCTCCAAACCACTCATTGTGTTCATCCAAATACCTGAAACAAGCAATTGCAAATAAAACATACGTACATTTGTTTTAATTATCAATCAGAATTGATTCGACAAAACAATACAATTTGTCAATCTATATCTTTGTAATTGAGTGTTTTTCTTATATATGTCACCGTAAAATTGTAAATAACGTTAAATTATAATCTATCCCGCGATATTGTAATCTGTCGAAAAATTGTGATCCGTAACAAACCGCTCACAATTTAACGCATTATTTTTCGATAGATTATAATCTATCGAAGACAAACCGTCAGATTGTAAAATGGCATGCGACAGAACGCACCTCGCGCTCTGATTGGTTGAACTTCATGTTCCTCGCTAAGCCGCCCGTCGTCGCCATCTTCGGTTGTTATTAGTCAAATTCATTTGTTGTGAAATGTAAACAAACAGTGTTTTGGTGATTTAAAACAGATTTCGTGTTAATAATAATAACGCATTGTATTATAATAAGTTGTAGGGAGTGTTAACGGACCTGTGACTAACTCACATTTCTTATTTAACTGCACTTCTTTACGTTTAGGTAAATTAGGTTAATTTAATTATTTGTGTATCCAATCAAAGGTTGTTCTATCCTATTTAATTAAACATGTAAGTTGAGCATCGAAATCATTCAGTAAAGATATGTTGCATCTGTCACCGTAAAATTGTAAATAACGTTAAATTATAATCTATCCCGCGATATTGTAATCTGTCGAAAAATTGTGATCCGAAACAAAGTGCTCACAATTTAACGCATTATTTTTCTATAGATTATAATCTATCGAAGACAAACCGTTAAATCACAATCTGTCGCGTGTTGAATTGTCAACTGTTTAAAGCCTGTCCATGATTGGCTGGACTTGCCAACCACTCTCTTATTTATTATTTAACTGCACTTCTTTAGGTTATCACAGGTCCGTTAACACTCCCTACAACTTATTATAATACAATGCGTTATTATTATTAACACGAAATCTGTTTTAAATCACCAAAACAGTTTGTTTACATTTCACAACAAATGAATTTGACTAATAACAACCGAAGATGTCGACGACGGGCGGCTGAGCGGGAAACATGAAGTTCAACCAATCAGAGCGCGAGGTGCGTTCTTTCGCATGCCTTTTTACAATTTGACGGTATGTCTTCGATAGATTATAATCTATCGAAAAATAATGCGTTAAATTGTGAGCAGTTTGTTACGGATCACAATTTTTCGACAGATTACAATATCGCGGGATACATTATAATTTAACGTTATTTACAATTTTACGGTGACACATCAAAGTCAAAGTAAAACAAAGTTATGTAGTATACTTACTGTACAAACATGTCGATGTGTTTCAATATAAGTTTCAATTTCGTGTCTGGCATTTGAGTAGCGTTTAGGAAGTCCGGTAGTTTCACTGCAAAAGGAAAGTAGTTTTACTATTTCGATTGATTTGATTTCATTGACGTTACACTAATTGTTTGACAATATTTTTAGATTAAAATGTAATCATCTTAATAAGACATTGATGCGGGAATTATGTACTGATAACGTCTATATAACATTTTTTTTTAAATAATAAGTACTTTCTAGTAATTTGGATTATTTCACATCAGCCTTATATTATAGTCCACTGCTGAATATTGGCCTCCCCAATAAATTACATTTTATTGGGGGTCTTTTCCCATAATCACCACACTGGGCAGGCGGGTTGGTGATCGCAGTATGACGCTGCTTCTGCCCATCTTTCAATGGGATTTTTCTTCGTCGACTCTTACGACTCCTTGTGTGATGAGGAGGGGTAATTTGATACCGTACTATTAAAACTACAGAAGTTTCAAACCAACTTTGAAAACCCTTTTTAACATCTTAGGGGTATAATTTCGCAATATCCCATCTTAGTAAGCAGCTTCTATGCACATTCATGCAAAGTTAGAGACTCCTAACACTCGTAGTGTGGCTGTAGTAAGATTTGCTGATAAGTGAGTGAGTGTGACTTTTGCTTTTATATACATACATACATACATACATAATATCACGCCCATTTCCCTGAAGGGGTAAGAAGAGGCATATTTATACGCCCACATTTCGCCAGTTATATTGTTGGTCCCAAGTAATAGGTGGCGAGCCTATTGCCGCTTATCGGGTACTTTTATGTTCGTCAGAGCCTCGTGCGTTGATCGGCAGGTGCACCACTTGCAGGCGAGGTTGGCTTGGGCTCCTTAGATCTTAAATAGGAACATATACTAAACAATCATATACGCTTTTATATAGTGCGATTGAAAAAGCGAAACAAACAAAAAAGTGCTTACCGAATAATCTGGCGAGATGTATCGCCCCGTACACACGACACGGCAGGTGCTCGGTACCTTCTCGAGGAATTATCTGCCACTTAGCAACCTAGAAAAGTTACAATACAAACAATAAGACAACAATTACTTTTTCCAAGCTCTTGCCCATAGTGAATGTTACTTTTAAGTCATTTCGATATACATAAAAGTATTTATGAATTGTCTAAATTGTATAAAGGAAAACTTAAAAAAGGGAGTTACTACATTCGGTTATATCTTCTGTCATGTCTCAAACAGTTTGTTTGACATCGTCACTTATAATTCGATTTGAAAAAGTTATTTTCTTAATTTGGAAACTCATAATTCCAGATTCGAATGATAAGGAGCCATGAGGAATTGAAGGAACTATTATTGGCACACATATAGACGATTTTGGAGTTAGTGCCCACAGAAAACGCACTTTTACTGAATTGTATTTAACATGATTGTGATCAAAATAAATTAAGCTCGAATAATACCACATCCCCAAATTTGGCCTTAACTAATATGTACTTTTATTGTAATCAAGATCAGTTTATTATATTTCATTGAATATAAAGTATGATATGTGAAGAGGGACTGATGAAGAAATGAACATCTTTATTAGGCAGTGATGGATTTCCGCAAGGTAACGCCTGAATCAATAAATTATTGAACATCTTTAATGTTCTGCAGGTAAATGTGAACGAAAATAAGGGCAATAAGACAGACTTTTCAAAAATGTGAATGCAACACTTACTGCGTAAGTATCACAATACGTACCTTTTCCAAGAGCAGTGAGAGCGGAGTCCGCGTGGGCGCCGGTGGCGGAGTGGGGGGCGTGGGCGGTTCTAGCGAAGACGCGCCCATCCCCTCCACGCTGCCACATGCGCCAGCCCCGCCCCCTTCGTGCGGGGACTCCGCAGACGACCCGCTGCTACCGACGCTGATACGGGGAGATTACTATACTATACATAAGTCAATAAAATGTACACCTTCGACGGTGCTTATGTCTCTTTCACACTTAGGTACAGGCCTAATAAGAAACCTTTGAGGTTTTAGCACACTTTAAGCGCCTGCGCTTCGCCTCGGCAAAATAATATAATTTAAATATAGGCTTCAAGTATTGCTCCTTAGATTATATTTTACATTAGCTATAAAAACTACTATGTACCTACTGTGCATCATTACTATGAACCCCATTTATTGCAAATAAAATTTTATTGATTGATACTACCGAACAGTAAACTCGCTTACAGCTTTTTAACATAAAATATAATTATCTAAAAAGAAAAAAAATTGTCCAAATTAAAAAAAAATTACGAGGCAAAAGGAGTCGTTGAAGTGGGCTTTGACCTTTATACGCCTTTCCATTATATCATATAAGTGTAAAAGAGAGAGACGTAAGCGTTGACTTAATCTTATATTTTATTGCCCCGCAGTCAGTGTTTGCCATTAGTATGGAACTATTACAAACGTGCGAAATAAGTTATAAATAATTCTTATCAGACTTGCTCGCACTCATGTCCTAGGGCTGTGTGTAATAGTAAAAAAAGGCTTCGCCTATAAAGAAGTAAATTTTATTTACCATAGGTTTACAAATTCATTTCAGCAATTAGCCAAGACAGTGACTTCCACACTAGGCAAATATGTGGGATTCAAATCATATAGGTTTATTAAAGAAACTGCGGCTTTTAGAGTTAAGCAAAGAAATTTTAAATTATAAACAAATATAATACAATTAAATTACCTGGTGGTCAATGTGTAAGTTAATAAAATTGTACTAATCATTATATGAGTATATAAATGTGTATTTGAGTATGAACCTCTATGCATGCCGATAGATCAGTAAATTAAATAGAGAAAATGCGGCGCTTAAACACATACCTAGATGAAAGTGTTTCGAAAGTTGGTTGCTCCCCGGTGGATGTAGATGGCGCTGGCTCCTCGTTTTCTGATTGTGACACCGCCGACTTGTGTGAACGAAGTCTAGGCAAGTTAAAAACAAATATTTTTTAAACTGACAACTATGAAAAAATATCATACAACTATCATAAAGTCCAAGAGACCAGATGTATCATTCTTGGGAAGAAGTTTGGAGCATCAGTAAAGAACAGAAAGGAAGAAATTACTCGAAAATTCAGCCCCAAATTTCAAAAAAACCTTGGTTTTCTTCAATGAGATTTGATAAAGTGGGCACAACTATTCTTATTAGAATGCGCCTAGGCCATGTTTGTACACCTTCCCATTTAGCTCGCATAAATATTGTTGACAGTAGCGACTGCAGCTGTGGTAATGGAGTAGGTGATCTCAATCATATTTTCTTTAATTGCCTATCTCACGATTGCACATATTTTTTAAATAATCTGATTACCTTAGGTGTCTCATTGCCAACATCGATGCCTTGTCTTTTATACTCCATAGAATATGACATTTATAGACTAATAACGGATTTTATTCAAAAAAACAATATTAAATTATAGCCTAATACATTTTACATATCATCATTATAAATGTTCCACTCATTGTATATGTCACCGTAAAATTGTAAATAACGTTAAATTATAATCTATCCCGCGATATTGTAATCTGTCGAAAAATTGTGATCCGTAACAAACTGCTCACAATTTAACGCATTATTTTGCGATAGATTATAATCTATCGAAGACAAACCGTCAGATTGTAAAATGGCATGCGACAGAACGCACCTCGCGCTCTGATTGGTTGAACTTCATGTTCAAGGTTCATAACCCTTATCCCAACCTTTAAACACCGTCGTGGCATACGCACAAACCGTGCAAGCCAAAATAAAGAAGAAAAAAAAAAACTATCATAAAGGACTTCTTGGCGAGAAAGTGAAGCGTCATGTCTGCAGTTTTGTTTTATTTTCTAAAATTTGTAATGTTTCTAACATTAATGTGTAATAACAGTGGATTATTGACCGTTAAGTGTTTGTGAACATACATGAGTGTTGGTAAATCAAAAAAAACAGTGCAACATCACTTTTAAAATTTTCTCTCAAGGAGTCCATGTGAGATCTCAGTATAGTCCCACATCTTTACTGAGGACTCAAGGGGCTTAGGGGAGGGTATTTCATCTTCGATATATCATCTTTATCACCACTGATTCTCATTTACTATAAATTATATATAATTAATATATCACTTATTTGACACTGGCTAAATGTGCTAGATAAAAGAAAGAAAGAAAGAAACTATCATAAAATTGCTTATTGTAAGCAGTATTACCTCTCACCTTGGCTCGTAAGAGGAAACCTCCTTTAACATTTTCATTGGTTTTGCACCATAACTCAACACCATAAGGTTCAATTTATGGGAATATGTTTACCAGTGCTGTAAAGGATTAAGTCAACTGCTAAAAGTTAATTTTATCATCATCAAGGGTGAGTAAGCTGAGATTAATTAACTATGATATTACGTAAATAGACCAAACTGGAACTTTAGCAAACGACAATAAGGCTTGCTCTTTCCCGTGCCAGACTTAATAATTATAATTCTTTCAGGTGAATTGATTAAGTTTACTGCGCCTAACAAAAAGTATTAGTAGCGACACCTACTTTGCCGGAATGGCACCTTATTAATCTGTGCCATATATTTACCTCCTCGCAAGGCTAATCACCCGGGGTGGTGCCGACTCCTGTGGTTTTGGCGCTTCTTCGCTAGCCGAGCTCTCTGGTTTGGAGGTTTCTTCTAAGTTATCTTGCACCACTGTAACCAATGTTTTACTATCAAAATAACTTTCATATCTATGTATCGTGACGATATTGTCTCTTACGTCCCAGACTGGGAGAGACTCGCTCACGACAGGAAGTAATGGAGACATTAGAGAGACACTTTGCCTCGAGACAACATAGTTTAAAAAAAATTATACAGACACATTGACAGAAATTTTATTTCCATAAACTCGTTGAAACCGACGTTTATTCAAGTGCTGTACATTTACCTTAGCATTTATTGATGCTAGTAATCGGGGATGCGCGGGCTGGTAATGACTGACGCAGCCTCAGCACGCCGCGCTTTCTGAGAGCTCCATTTCTGCGAGGCCTCTTCTACAGCAGATAGGTATCCTGTGAAGCCTCGCTATCGCTGGGGTCGGGTCGTAGATGCGAGTACTCGGGGATGCGTGGGCTGCTGATAACAGACGCGGCCTCAGCAGACGCTGCGCTCTCGGAGGCCTACTTTACAGCGGAGGCCACCTCTTCAGTTGATACGTACCCTGGGAAGCCTCGCTATCGCTGGGATCGGGTGGTAAATGCGAGTACTCGGGGATGCGCGGGCTGGTAATGATGGACGCGGCCTCAGCAGATGCCGAGATTTCTGAAATCTCCATTGCTGCGGTGGCTTCTTCTTCTTGCCTGTGCATATATTATTTCAATTGAAATATCTAAAGATACATAGCATATGCAGATAAGTCGTATCCTCTAATCGCAAGCGTATTTAAAAATTTAGATTTCGAAGTTGCCCGACAAACAGATTCTATTTACGCGATTTTTAAACGTTTAAAACGTATAAAAATCGCGAAAATATCAACAAAAAAAGTTGAGCGTAAATAGCCCTATAATTTTTGTGTAAATTTTTGAGTAGGTAATCATTTGACTGGTGGTAAGGAAACCGGGTTTTAAAAATATAGGAAATCAGGTATCCTTATTTATTTAAAAAATTTAAAATCATTGAACGAACTTGGCTTCATACTAAAGCCCCTGTGAACGTCACTTAAATCTAAGAGCGCCACTTTATTTTTTATCTAGAGCGGGAGCTTGCTTGTCGAAAAATTTGGCAAGAAATTCGGCAATCTTTTCTTATACCAACCGATTTCCCAGTATAAATAGCGACTCACTCGTCGATGAACTGTCCGCATATTTCGTGGTACTGGTTCATCTCCTGTTTGTAGAGCAGGTGGGCGCGAAGCACGAAGTCAAAGTACACTCTCAGCCCGTCTGCCACTTCTCGAACTAAATTCAATCTGTTCAATTAAAAATATATTTATAGATCAAGGTTCCTGTTAGAAGTGTCAATAAAACTATATCATGCCTATGCAGACATCATATCTCAGCATTATTTAGTTCATACAGACAAAAGAAAATTGTACAAGCATTGGGGAAATGAGTAGTTATATTTTTGTATGTATGATATGATTGCATGTTTCATCCCTTAAGGTTAATTTTTTTTGTACATGTATTTTATTAGTTTTATTTTAAGTAATTTCTTTCTCATTGCATGTGGTGTTCACCTTAATTGTTTGATTAATTTAGATAATTTTAATAATATTTGTGTAATTATTTTTAAGTAATAGTGTAAACAGATACTGGTGATCCTGAATAAATAAATAAATGCTGAATTTCAGATATTACATTAAGCGTCATTCTATGGATAAACTAGCTGTCAGCATACTTCTACTACTAGAGGGCACTGTTTTCCTAATAACCACTCCCATAGATGTTCATGACAGCCGGGACCAACGGTTGAACGTGCTTTCTGAGGCACGGAGAAAGCGATAATTACGCACATAACTTCTAAAAGTCATAAGTGCGTCACCGGGGTTTGAACCTGAAATTATCTGAATTTGACGGCTAAGAGTCTGTATATGAGTCTCGCCACTGGGCTATCGTAGCTCAAACAATCATGCCTATGCAGTATAAATAATACAGCATAATCAGGTATGCCTATAAGAGCCGCTAATCATGTAAGATCATTAACGTCCGATTAGTGGGCGCAGGCTTCCAGCACGCTGATACAAACCAAGGTCTTCTGGTAATTCTACACCATTCTGACCCTTGCGGTTTGGCAGTAGCTGAACATTTAGGTCTCTTAAAAAAGATTTTTTTTATCTAAGTGCTTTGTGCATGCGTTTAATATTTATTTAGTTTTTTCCTTTTTTGCTTTATTTGAAGAAATTCCTTTTAGAAATAAGTAGTAACTTCGAAAGTATTTACATATAAATTATTACTACTATTATCTCTTATGCGTGCACCACGAACTGTTAAATAAATAAGCAAGAGTTAGGCGAGACGAATAAGTATAGCAGTAGTAATAGTACCTACTTGGCATGAAAGTTGAAAAGTCAGGGTTGTTTGCGCTGTTGCAATCGTAGACAAAACAAGTAACAGAAAGTGACTAAGCGCATGTGTGCTAGTGTAGCGTCAACGATTTAACGATTTATTAACACACTTTAAGACTCGATAATCTGCCATATAAATCTGGAGAAAAGTTTCTTCACACTACATGCCTCACTACTAATGCACATACTATTTGGATACGACCCGATTTCTAATCTTAATTTTATTACTATCGCTAAACGCGCCGTATTTGATTTTCATAGTAGAGGTAAGGTCCATATGTGCGACCTCGGCAGGTGAAATATTATGAATCGGGTATATTACGATATTTTTGATACGCTTGTCGCATAGTAATAATCTCTTGTTTCTATGACAAAAGATAGCTATCGCTCACAACATTGGGTATGGTGGTAAAAATGGGACAATGCCCTTTTGTGCAGATTTAAATGGCTCAGACTATACTGCGCATATAAGGTCAGTGTTCAACTAATGCGCCGCGAGTGATACCTGCAAGACACGTCGAGTAGGTCCGGCCTCTGCGGCGGTTCGTGGCGAGCGCGCGCCGGATGCCACGCGCCGGCCCGCACGAACCATTTCACGAAAGACTCGAGAATCTCCGCCGCACAAGGCGTCGCCGGAAGTTGGGATAAACGACCACGCTTTACTACCAAATGGTAGTCGAACGTCAGTCGATCACTGGGAAAAACAAAAATTTGTTTTTACATACATAAATAATAAAAAATTAAATATTCTCTTGCAATCACATCAGTTATTTAGTTCCAAGATAAGTATCACTAAGAACTTGTGTTATAAATAAAATCGAACCCTCGACCTCTGGAGTGAAGTGCAGGTGTACCCCCCACCCCCCACGGACCCCCACGCCATATCGGTCGTCAAAATCACGCCTGTTTCCCCCGAAGGTGTAGGCAGAGGCACAATATACGCCCACACTTCGTCAATTATATTGCTGGTCCCACGTAATAGGTGGCGTGCTGCTTATCGGGAACTTGTATGTTTGCCAGAGCCTCGTCCGTTGATGCACGGCAGGTGCACCACTTGCAGGTGAGGTTGACTTGGGGTCCAAAGCTCTTGGTAGGATCCCTGTACACCCTGTACAATTTGTTGTTGTCTTACAATATTGTTTGAATCTATAAGCTTTCATAGAACTCATCATTACATAGTATAAAACAAAATCGCTTTCCTCTGGCTGTCCCTATGGATGCGGTTTTTAAGAAAAATAAATATATAAGAAAAATAAATATATAAGAAAAATTTATATTTTTCGTAAAGATTAAATTTCTTCGACCATTGACTCTTACCGGAGAGCGGAAGGTAATGCAATATGAGCGCGTCCGAGATGCGCGTGCGGCGGTGAGCGAGAACCAGACCCGGATCCCGAAGAATCCGTGTCACCTGTTTCGCCTTCAGTCGTCACATATGCGCTTCCTGCAAAAAAACACTTCAATTAATAAATGCAATTTTTTTAAGATATTAACTAACAAGTTAACAAAATAAATTTACTTAACTTTTTTAAGTACTTTATCTAAATGAATATATGAAATAAATGTTTTTATTATTAATATTACTAAGGTGTAGAGGGACGTCTAAGGAGCCCAAGCCAACCTCGTGTATTACATGGGACCAACAATGTGATTTGCGATGTGTGGGCATATAATATGCCTCTGCATACCCCTTTGGGCAAACGGGCATGAATGTGTGTATGTATTACTACGGTTCATAGAGCTTACCATCAGCTTGTGTGCTGCTAGAGGACCCGTCGTCGCTAAAACCTTGCCGCGTGCGCTTGGCAAGCCCTGCATTTACACTGCCTCCCTTCTTGCGTTCTCGCCGATACAAGTATGCACCTCTGAAATATATAACATTAAAATTACAATAGTTAAGTTACTACTTTAATTCTCTAATACCAAACAAGTCTTTATTTAGGTTGTGCAAAGTCATATACTCTGCATAGTTTATGTACAAAAAATAATATAATATGTATATCCTTGATGATACATACAAAGAAAATGAAAACCAGGAAAATTTTCCTAGCAAATGCTGAGATGGGTCATTTTGTTTGTATTCACAAATTTTATGATGCAGCAATAAATGATTATTATTAAAATACACGCTGTTTTACGAATTTTCTTGAACATAGCTTAGTATATAAAAATAATTGAATGACTTGACTTTCTCTATTGGTCATTTGTGTGTAATAGTCCTAAACAAAACAAAATCTTTTTTATTTACTTCTGTGATCTCTTTCTTTCATTCACATTTGATAAGCAGTTTAGGTGTCAAACATGATAATCAATAAAAAATTTTTAGCACTGCTCTATAGAAAGCTTTAATTAAATTTTTAAGAAAACATATCTACATACTTACAAAATGGGTTTGTTGTACTTTTAGAGATGTTTACTACTAATTACTATGTTTAATAAACAAATACATGAGAAATCTAATTTATTATAGTATAAATAAATAATGAAGGTCAAAACTTAAAAACTAGCGCACCCATTCACTGCAGGTGGAGCTTGATCGTAAAAGAACGGGCAAGGTTAGTTTTTTCTCCCACCAGTTACAAGAAAATGTACTTAATAGTAAAACAATTTGACAAGCCTACAAAAACCTGTGTTCTGCAGTCACATAAACAGCTACTCTGCTGTTAAGTGATTTCGCACTCAGATTTAATAAATTAGTCTAACTTACAGTTGCAGCTGTGACTTTTCAGCCAGATCTCTCTGTAACTGCCGGTTCTCCTCTGTGTCTTTTAGGACAAAGTCTTCACTAACACATCTGTCCCAAGACGAGTTCCACCCTTGGAAATGGATAAGGTACTCCACAGTTCTGCGGCCTCTTTTATCTTTACTTTCAATTACCTCTAAAACCTAAAACATTAAATATTGTAGTAAAATTTATTTGTTTTATAGTGATATATTTCACATACAAGAAAATGAAATGAAATTTGTAATCCAATTTTTTTTTAAATATACGAGGTTATGTTTCAGGATCAAGCGCAAACTGATTAAGGTTTCAATAATAATATGATCTATTAAAATAATAATGGCATATTCAGGATTTATAATAGATTACTTGAAATATTTATTGTTTTCTTACCTTAGAATCGTACAAAACTTTAGCTTTAGTTGGATCTGGTTCATAACACAAAACTCTTTCACCTTCACTAAACTTATAGCGAACACCTCTAGTTGAAACCATTGTAATTCAGAATAGTATTAAAATTGTAGTAATAATTGTTATAACAGAATATTTACAAACAAGAAAATACATTTATCACCGCTTCTAGTCAAATATTTTCTAAACTAGGTACTTGAAGTTACTACAGTTAATCAGTGTAATGTAGTTAATTTATTTATTTTATAATAATACTAAAATAAATGATAAGCGTTTAAATTTATTGGAAAAGGCTAGAAACACAATAGGTATATTTTAGCGTTGTTTACTACCGCGCTAATCCTGCCTGTCCCGCCGCATTCTAGAACTGGCAGTCACTGTCAACGTCATTTACTTTATTTTAACGTTTGATAAAGTTTCAGCCTAAGAGGTATCCAATTCGAACAGCATGATTTTTCTTTTCATGCCAATCGTAGACCAAGACTTGACAGGACTATGTTTTTTAATTAGTCTAAATTGTGCAAATTTCTGTTTTGTGTGTCGTAGCATGAATGGTTACTTAACTAAAAAAAAAAAAATACAATTTGTGCATTTTCATACATACATACAATCACGCCTGTTTAAGGGAAAAGCATATGCGTATCATACGCCCACATTTCGCTGATCGACAAGTGCACCACTTGAGTTGAGGTTAGCTTGGGCTCCTAAGATGTTGGTAGTAACATATACAGTCACGAGCTATAACGCCTAACTTTGTGTTGCTATGGTAATATTGATGTTTCTCATCAGTGTTCATTTCGCTACTCCAGTTGCTGCAAAATCCCTTTCTTTAGCTTGGTTCACAGAAAGCGCAATTATTTTATGTGTTAGTTAATTTTATCATAAATTGACGCGCTTTTAATTCAAACTGGCTGGGTACTCAAATACGTTAATATGAAACACTCAAAACTTAACTAACATAAAAAATCACTAACTATGAAAAAAAAAACGTTTGCGAATCAACAAGTAATATCACCTACTACTGATCAGAGACGCGCGCAATCAGAGTAGGTACACAGCGGAATGATGAAAAGAAAACTTCCCGGACGGCCATTCAACTAAGAAGTTTTACATCAGTTATGAATTGATTAGTCGAAACGGCAAGCCAAAATGTATTTAAGTCATCAAATTATGTTTCTATCAAGAGTAACTTAAACTAGAATACCCCCTGGGTTCATAGTGTAAGTAGTTAGAGGGCGAAACCGGAATAAGAAGAGTAGGCGTGCATTTTGGCTTCATCCGCTTCAACAGATCAATTGACAATTGACAGCGAACTCTTCAGATTTAGAACCGAGAATAGCCGGCTTAGCGTAGAAATTACTATTTTAATTTTTTTAACTGTGATATTTGGTTTCATCTACTTCTTATACTTAAGTAATAAATGTAATTTTAAGTAGCTAGTAGTTTTGAGTAATTAAATAAGCCTACATGTTAGGCAACATAAAATGTATCTAGAAAGAGTATACCTACTCATTCGTTAATCTAGATTAGAAACTATCGAATCGATTAACTTACGTACCTAGGTTCAAACATTTAGCACAAATAACAATTGACCCCGCTTGTAGTAGACTACCATTGGTAGGTACATGCAAACTTTCTTATTGGTAATCTTAGTGGATTAAGGTGTTTTTTTTAATGAATGATAATTCATTACTTTAATTTGATAACACACATTATTACAAACGATACTAAAATAGGCTTCATCTTTTATTTTAGCCTAAGAAAAGTACATACCATTAATTTCTCACTAATACGTAAGTAATTATAATAATACTCAATATATCGTAGTAAAAATCAAGAAAAAGTAATTGAATTAAAGGTATATTCAGGTTGAAGTAACATTATTTAAGGGCGTAGGTGATAAACATTGCGAAACGAAAGCTTTACGGCTGCGCCGGCGCAGAGGCTTCTGCGACGCTCCGTGGGAACTATGGAAATACCAAGGCTGGCTGGTGGTTGCGGGCTGTCTATCTTATTCCACGTCTAGACTGTAAGGTATGACTATTAATTTACTGCTGCCAATTACCTCGCGTGTGATTCACCTTCACATTTTGTTAGTTTTAAATAATGCGTGTACGATGATACGTAAAACATCTGTTTGCCCATATTTTAAATTATTTAGCTAAGTAATTGGTTTCAAATTGTTAACCCAATGCGAGACTAAAATTTGGTTCGAAAAGCGGGGCACCTGCGCTACGGCTCGATTTCCACACATGACTAAATGGTGTATATGCACATATACTTATAATTGTTCGGGGTGTTCTGTGTAGGTTTATGCAATTACAATTAGATAGTATTTATTAAACTATTTTTGATACATATTTTTTGGAATCTATCATTCTTTTCTCTGTATCTTTTTTACATCCGTTTACAGATATCCTCTTTTGTTGAAAACAACATTATTCCGAGGTGATTTCCAAAAAAATGCTTTTGATCTAATTGTATCTTTAATATGTAATGAGTTGATTGTCTATTTAAAAGAACTATCTACATAGGTATGAGTTACTTAACATAGATATTCAAAATGTACATATTGTTTATTCAAAATGTACATATGTACATTTATTCAAAATGTACATATTGTTTCTGCAATTATAATTTTGGCATACAGTTGAATTACTGTTATCATTTTGAAATTTAAAAAATATATAGACATCCAATATTTTGAAAAGATGAAGCTGTTGATACAATAAAACCCTATCTACAGTCAATACCTTCCGGACAATAACTTTGAGTTAAAATTTGATTCTAATAAGATGATGAACTATGTCGATTAGTTAATTGTGCCAATAATATATACGGTTAATGTTAGATTAGAGAAACTACCTTCAAAATTTATATGGAAATAAAACATGTTGCGTAAGCGTATAAAAATCTTTAATTGTCAGATTTTAGACAACAATATTTTATATTCAGCACGGAGATAAACTGAATACCATTGTACCGTCCGTATAAATTATTTACATCTAAATTTGGTAAAAGCTTAATGGTGGTAGACGGGAGCAGAGTGGTACACTGGAGCTGAGTGGTACACTGGAGCTGAGTGGTACACTGGGGCGGAGGCGTAAGACGCTGGGGCAGCGGCGTATGAAAGAGGGGCTGCGTGCACTGCGGGAGCGACGGCGTACTTGGCGACGGGTGCGGCGTGGACTACGGGAGAGGCGGCGTACGCGACGGGGGCAGCGGCGTATTTAGCGACAGGGGCGGCGTAAGCGACAGGAGCAGCGGCTACCTTAACGTGGAGAGCCTCCTTGCGCACGACGGCGTTGAATCCATTGTGGGGGTCAGCGGTGTAGTCGACAGTGCGCTTGGTGCCGTCGGGGTCTACCACAGAGTAAGATCCTTGTACGACATCGCCGTCGCGGGTCTCGTGCTGGGTCTTGGAGTCTCCGGTAAGACCGTCATGCACGTCGTACGCGAAGCTGTATTGCGGGTGTGCGTTGTACTCTTCTACAGCAACCTTGGCCACTGGCGCAGCATAGGCCACTGGGCTGGCATAGGCCACGGGGGCAGCGTGGGAGTACGTCGTTGGGACCAGTCCAGCGCTGGCGGCCGCCACCAGGCAAGCGAATGCTACGAACTGTAAAAAATAAAACAATTATAACACTACACATTATTACACTTCGAAACAAAAACAAAATACTTAAGTTTATCTCAAGTTCTTTGGAAGCCGCGTGCACACTCTACATACACACGACATACATAGAGATAAATGAACCCACGTGTTTCGTGAATTGATTGATCTAATACCTTGAATGCCATTATGCTGTGTGTGAGTTGATGGACTGATGCTTGATGAGAAGTGCTGGGAGCTTTTATAGCGCCGTAGTTTGGGGGCTTTGGGCGCACCCTTTCACTCGCGAGGCGCTAGGCGGCCGTGACGCCCAGACCCTCGGGCGCTTCTATACTTCCAGACCATCAGGCTAAACATAGCAATAGTTATGAACTGCTAAACATAGCAACTAATATGAAAAAATGTTAGCCATTCATTAAACATGGCGATTTTGAAATGTTACTCTTTAAAAAAAAAACTAGTGCAAATAAAAATCCTTTTAATTACTGATTATTTTAAATGACTAAAGTTCATCTTATTACCCACTGAAACTTCTAAACAGAAAATGTATATTTTGTCATTACGGTCTGATTCATTACACTTAAAAGCTAGCTTTTGTTACAAGTACTTTGTACACTCGTATCATGGGAAACTAGTTCATAAATTATTACAATTAACCGCAATTGAAATTCGTAATATATATTTGTAGTGTGTGTATAGTGTATATGGTTTCTCTTAATAAAGGTTATAATAGGGGCTAAGGAATTCGTTACAAGTGAATTGTGAATCACCTCATTTACATGACAGTCCTTTAAAATTTTGGATCCTTTATAGCGAAGAGTTGTGTACGTTTACCAAAATATTCAACTCCAAAAGTCTGACTCGGATCGTGTAAATAATACCTACTACTCATAATTTATGCTATAAAGATAATATATAATTATGTATTATCTAATATATGCGCGACGAGTGAGACAAACAAGAAGTTCATCTAATGGTGATAAATAATGAAATTTTTACTGCAATAAGTTTGTGACAAGACATCAGTTTTTAAGTCTTTTAAAATCAAAATTTAAATATAAACACAGCAATTTGCGGCACATTACTGATACTAGGCGAATCTAGATAGTATTTTTACGTATTTTTATTATTCTCTGTTAAACGAAACTCACATTACTACGAAATTTGGAAAATCTACAATTGTACAATACAAATAAATGTAAAAGAGCTTAAATTTATTGATTTCTTGATAGGTGCATGTTTTAATAACATTTTATTATATCGATTCCGGTTATAAAATCCTTGCAGATAGCCGTTTACCATTGAATTTAGTACAAAATCAAGGTCTTCAAAATACAGAAATTCATGTTTTCCACCTTTAATTTACTACCTTTAAATTGATTAGGCGTCACAAAGATATTAAAATAAACTGGGACATATGACTGGCGTATATTTAAAAAAATAAACACATATTAAAGGGGATATATATACACTCCGTCCGCGTGGCATTCAGATACTTTTTATAATCAAGTTTCCGCGGGAAAACTGAAAATTAGCTGACTGTGATTGACTGACTGACTGACTTTAGCTATCTGATATGATTGATGAGTATGGTACCATTAATTAGTAAGTATGGTAAGAAAAGTTATTTCTTTTCTGGACAAAAAAACATAAAGCGTTTCCAAATGACTAACTTAAAGAAATAAAATTCATAAAGTTTGTCGCTATCAGTATAGAAAGTCTAGAGATATTTATTAATATGGTGTGATTCCTAGGAAATAATACTGATTAAGCCGATAAAGTATCAGTCAAGGAAACGGCGTACCTGATGGGGAGTCGTGATCGCAGACTATGAGAGTTGGTAACACCAGGGTAATTTAGCACTTCCCGACTATTAGGTATAGTGAATGAGTGCCAAAATAATGCTCTACTTATTTCGACCTTCGAAGGATTTTGGAGTATTTCGAACACATTGCCAGGAGGGATAGCTACAACCTAGAAAAGATAATGGTCACTGGCAATGTAAAAAGAAGGCAGAGGCCATCGGGCCTGATCAGACCAACGTATCGACGTTGTACGTAGAGTCGTCGGTCTCTGGGTGTTACCTTTTCCCTGGCGCCTCCTGCGCCCTACCGGGAAGGGGAGCACCAATCCTAATACAACTAGTGGAATAAAAATTCGACTTTAAACTTTATTAAAAAATTATGCGGACGAGACCGTAGGTGCAGTTATTGAGAAGATAAGAAGACCAGCTTCGGCAATGACACGTTGACTTTAAAAAGATGTCAGAAACTATTTGAATGAGGACAAAGGAAAGAAACAGGAGAGAGATCTTTTTGGAGAACACTTGGTTCCATGATTACCAAGGGCAAAAGTGCCAGCAAGGTAATCATGAAACCAGGGTCTAATAAATTATTTATTATTAATACACAACATAATCTAATATCTATACTCTAATCTAATATCATAAAGAGAAAAGATTTTTATTTTTATATGTTTGTAAGGAATAAAGTCAAAAACTACTAGACGGATTTTGATATTTCTTTCACTATTAGAAAGCTATATTATTCCTGGGTAACATAGGCTATTTTAACTAGAAAATATTTTGGATCCCTACTAAAACTTCAATAACGTACCCCGAGATGTAAAACAGCTACCGAAGCGAGTGCGTGCCACTAGATTATATAAATGGAATAGAATTTTGTATACGAAATATGTATATTTAAGATTGTTAATGCCTGTCAGGTGTGCCAGGAAAGTTTGAGCCACACGGTGCATTATCATCGTTGCTCTAGTTGAGTCGTTGCGCAACGGCCACCCGTGTGTCTACAGACGATGGTCACATGTTATTAATCATAACCTAGCATTATTACGGTTGCCCTTGATTTAAGCTTAGGGCCCAGGGTGTCACAGGTCTAACCAGATTTTAGCTGAATTTTAGTTAATAAACAAAGCGGCGTCTGACCTTCGCAACCTAGAGGAAAATATCATTCTATGGTTAAACCAGCTGTCAGGATGTTAGAATGAACCAACTTCCTAATAACGACTGCCATAGATGTTCATGACAGCCGGGACCAACGGCTTAATGTGCTCTTCAAGGAAGGAGCAAGCGACAATTACGCACATAACTTCGAATAGTCATAGGAGCGCAGTGTCAGGGTTTGAACTATGGGTGTCGGCCCTGGGCTATGCCGCTCTTTATTAATTTATAATAATATACAGGTATATGAAAGCTCCCGTCTGCGCCCCGTGTAGGTGTGCCTGTGAAGGATTAGGAAAGTGTGAGTCACACGATGCATTATCATCGTTGCTCTAGTTGAGTCGTTGCGCAACCGCCACCCGTTTGCCTACAGACGACGGTCACATCGTGTTAATGTGAACCACTATTAATTAACTAGTTTAATTAATATGATTATAAATAAATATATCTATTTTATAATGTATAAAAACGCTTTTTATTACACCGGCTCCAGTACTGTTTTTATTAACACTACAAGTTACAAGGAAAATATTACCTGGCAAAATGTTTATCTTTACCTTTTATAAACGATAAGGGACACCAATTTATGTCAATGATAACCTTGCCTCTTGTATCTAAGTTAGTTAGTTAGGTAGGTCCGTTTGATTAGGTAGATATTTTCTTATTTCATAAAATTAATCCGTACATATTTTATTAATTTATTTCTGAAGTTCATCTGATATTATTATAATATAATGTTATATCGAAATAAAGTTTTATCGATGTGTTGTTTAATCGGCTATATTTTTTTATATATCCTGTAATTTAGCTTTTTCTGCAAAATGTTACTATTTTCGAAGTGTGATAGTCGCATTGAACCCTTAAAGCCTTCGACAATTCTCGACAATTCGACGATGTTGTTGGTCCTTCGTAATAGGTAGCGAGCCTTTTGCCGATTACCGGGAACTTATATGTTCGCCAGAGCCTCGTCCGTTAATTGGCAGGTGCACCACTTGCAGGTGAGGTTGGCTTCCTCTGAACTTGGTAGGATACACATACACCCACCTACGAGATATTTTTTTACAAAAATAAGTATGTTTCTCTGCTATCTAGTACCTGTAGCACAAATTATACTTGGTATAAGACAACATAGTTCTGAGCCATATAGTCAAGGGAAATCAAACAGCTATCCTCTTTTCCTATTTGATATTGTTTTGTCTTTAAATATTATTTTTAAGTCATGCCGTACACTAATTTTAGATTATTAATCAAACCTAATTTCGTTGTTTGTCCATATTGTTTTTATAACGAATTTATAGAATTACAATGTTAGTGGGAACTTCGACAAAATACAATATAAACAAGTATTGTAGGGGATTATACAATTTTACTACTAACAAGAACTGTCAAATAGGTTGTTATAGAGCAGTCAGCCACGAACCCACACGGTTCGAGATCTATGATCTGGTGCAATAGTAATGCTCATAACGTATCTGATCTTAACCGGTAATAAACGATTATGTTCAGCTGTCTTGCGCAACATTAAACAACAGCATTATTTAAATTAGTACCCAGGTTCATTAGCCCTTTGTTAGCTGCACGATGTCTTTGAATAGGGCTTTACGCTTCGAAATATTTAGATGCAATTACAATTTTTATTAATATGACATTTTTCCTTTAACCTTGTTTTAGTGACTAAGTAGAGTATGAATCCAAGTATATCTGGACTTAGGTAATACTTTTGATCTCAGTAAAGTTTTCCCGCAGGATAAATGTGAAATAGAGAGGGACTTCGCAAAAGATCTTTTCACGCGGTCTAGCATCTATCGCCTCAGTAAGTAGTACAATTGTTATGTCTTATTTGACCCACTGCGTATAGATTTGATTCGAGACACAGACACACTAAGATTGTCACACAGAATGATGAATATTTCAATTCCAATTTAATTTTATTTGGTTTCTACTTGAAGTAAAAAAACTTATCTCACTTTGGTTTGTCTGAGTTTATGAGAACCAATTGCAAGAAGTAGAGCATGTCACGACGATAGCCTTGCAAAGGGGCGTTATTGGACTGAGATGACAATACATAAAAAAGAAAGCAAAGATATTTTACTGAGTTTCATTTGTTAATTAACGTGAGAGGAACATACCTTTAGATCTCTAGATTAGATATGGCTATGTGTGCTTGTATGTAAAATAGAAAAAAACAAAATTAACCCTTCATGTTGAATATCTTAGCCATGATGAATTGCTAACGCAGCTTGCCCGTATAATTATTCTGCATAATTATAATTATCAAGTTCTTTGAAGGTAACTGTCACACTTCGCCGAAATAAATCTTGACTGCCAGGGGTCCAATGTTATCGGCATAAAATGAATTAAAAATAATTATCCATTTGAAACAATGCATGCCTTACCTTGACATTAAGGTGCCTGCCAGCGAGGTTTCCAGTCTGTCCGAGCGGTTGCGGCGCACAGTGGGTAGTATCGACTGAAGATACTGGACATGATTTTTCAAAATTATACACTTGGTTTTATGAAAGTTCTTGTACTTTCGCATGGTAAGCAAAGGGTTTATATATGCCAAAGTAATTGTCCTTTTGTTACGCTTTCACGCCTGAACCATGGAGAAGAATACTTTTAATCCAGATTTATAATGTTCTTCAAAACAAAATACACGATGCACTAACTGCATAAAGTCACGAGGAGCCGCTAGTTTTCAATTTATTTAAAGTAAATTGCTAAAACTGCATTAATTCTTCTCGGCACTAATTATTATTTGTACAACTAGTATATATTGTAATTCTGTCTAACACTAAACAATATTTCACGAGATCTAGATGATATTCACGTTTTGCATATAAGTTAATATGCTATAATTCTATATAGACCGAGACCGAGATGTGTCCAAAAAATTTATTGTGTTATTTTTTCTTTGAAAAATGGTTGTTTTTTTTGTATATTTTTTTAAATTTTCCGTTGACCAATTTGTGTTCTTAGTAAAGGGCATAGCAAATTAGTAGGTAGCAAAAATTATTTTCTTTACTCAACTGTCACAATCTTATTATTTATTCATTGATAATTCAAAATCCTCATCAAACCCCAACTAATCATAATTGCAACATTATGAATTTAAGTTGAGATTATGAAATGTCACTTGTAAATTATTTTTATTGTGTAGGTAGTTACAATAGGGAAGCAACGATGGCCCAGTGGCGAGACAAATAGACTTCTAATTCAGAGGGTCTAGGGTTCAAACTCCGTTGGCGCACCTATTACTTTTCGAAGTTATATGCGTAATTATCGCTTGCTATGTGCCTCGGAAATATTTCAAGAACATATATGGCAGTTGTTATCAGGAAGTCAGTGCCTTCTAATATTCTGACAACTGGTTTAACCATAGAATAATGTTTCTCTTTGGATTGTGGAGGTCAGATGGCAGTCGCTCCATGTAATAGCTGAAATTCAGCCAAATCTGGTTTAAACAGTAAGTTGACCCTGGGCCTTAAGCTTAAGTATAAGGCAACCGGGATAATGCTAGGATATGATGATGTTTGGAAATTCAATTCAAAATCAATAAATGAAAATTCTATGAATAAATAAAAAGAGAATAATAATTATTAAATTTTTTCATTTGAACTAAAATTTTAATTATAAACTTAAGTATGGTTTGCGTAAAATAAAAAATGTTACGATTACATTATTGTATAACATAATTTAATCGAACCTTTTCATAATCAATCATGTATGATGTAGGTATCTTCAGTTTTATATTCTTTTTATTTTTGTACATGGTTTTGAATAAAAGTTTATCTTTCTGTCTTTTAAAATTGAAATATCTTATACAGATTATAAAGATATATAAAAATGTAATTTATAACAATATTTTAACGTATACATGCGTGAAACGTTTGTATATCCGACCACTGTGCGCCTGGCTGGTGGGAGTCGAAGAATAACTTAATAGTATATGCATGAGATTGTTATCGCATCTTTGTGAAAACTAACCATTAACATGACCTAGACCTTTCTGCTATTACATATGCGCACAGTGGGCTATACGTGTAAAATACATTTGGTTGTATTAAGATAAATTACTTAATTTATCTTTTATACTATCTAATTATACTTAGTTTTTTCTATCTTTAGGTGTATAGGCATATTCTTTGAAGATCTTAGGAGCACAACCTAACCCCACTGCTGATTACATAAATGTTCCTGGTAAGCGGTAATAGACTCGCCACCTATTAAATGGGAACACCACGTAATTGGCGGAATGTGGGCGTATAATATGCCTCTTCCTTCTCCTTCGGGGAACCAGCTGTGTTTTTATGTAAGCTATCTATTAATCTGGGAGGTGGCGGACGGCTTCCGGGTAATATACAAACAATAGAATTATTTTTTTTGTATACCATGTATAAAAAACCTGTGCCTTGTAGTTTAAACGTTTTTTTTGCATTATACACATTTTTTTGTACGCTTGAAAAAGACCCAGGTATATTAGAAAGAAAAAAAATTTCAGCACTTTAGAAAGAATAACATATTTTTTATGGAATATAATAAACTGAACCTCTAAAAAATCCTTTTTTTATCATCAAAAATACTGATCTAGCATCTAATAGGGGATCAGGTGCTCCATCAGATTTTTTTGATGTACAAAAAGGTTAGGTTAGGTTGGTAATTTATTAATTTTGATGACACATTAAATATGATCCATTTTTTATTACTAATATGGTATCTACTCAGCAATAAGTTAACGAAATAAAAAATTCAATGAATGTCACGACGCCGATATTATGTGGATACACAATTTATATCATATTAATTCATATTAAATATTGATTATATCACTTAAAAATATATACAACTAAAACTTACCGTACCAATGACACATACAGCTCTGATATAGTTAAGGTAGTCCTTACTCTATGCAAGAAACACTATTTGCTTTCTTTGTATGACAGACGAGAGATTGCTGATTTGACGCTTCTATTGAAAATTGCTAACGGCTCAGTTAACTGCCCTCAGCTGTTGTCGCGTTGGCATATATCGGTTCCTTCTAAAATATATATTTTTGTTAATTTAGGATATATATATTAATTATTACTGTATTATACTGAACTAAAGGCTTTATTGGATATATAAAAAACAGCGATTTGTACAACCACCTATAAACCACATTTATTTAGTTAAGTCTGGTAGGTAGGTTATCAAATTCAAATTTACAGTTTTTATTTGCGTTTCTTTTTGTACACATACATACAATCAAGCCTGTTTTTCCGAATAGATAGGCTGAGGCATATTACACGCCCACATTTCGCCAATTATATAGTTGGTCCCACATAATAGGTGGCGAGCCTATTGCCGCTTGCCGGGAACTTTTATGTTTCCCAGAGTCTTGTCCGTTAATCGGCAGGTGCCCCACTTACAGATGAGGTGAGGAATTAGATTTTTTTTATATATTGATAATCGTATTCATATTTTCATAATAATCCTTTGTTGCACAAATGAAATCAAAATTTTACTTGAGGTATATAAAATATCATCTAGCAGCTGTAAACTAAGTAGTTGTTTGGGACACATTTCATTACAAAAAAATTCAAAAAAAAAAATAGCATCATTATCATTTTAGTTCATAAATAAAAATATTTTATACTTATAAACTTTTTCGTGTGAATTTCTTTGATCGACCTTGTCCTTATTAACGTGGCCTTTATCCTTGTCCATACTATGATATAACGCATTCTAGTTCACTTAAGTTAAGTAGTCGGATAGTTAGAAATATTGCCCTGGAAAGTGTTTGCGCACTTGAATATCAAGCAGGTTGACGCATGCGCACGGCGCGGCGGCGGCTACTCATTGCGCAATGTTTCTTGCTGACTGCTCCATATGATATAGGGCTTCGATAAATATTCACATATTTAAACAGTAGATTATGAGAACCGTTACTATATTAGTAATACACAAAAAAAATATTTAAAAAAAACAAATAAATTAACAACCTAAGTAATAGACGGACTAGTTTTGGTTAATTTTCTTACATTTGTGATACTTCGAACATTAATGTGTAATAACGGTGGATTCATAACCGTAAAGTGTTTTAGAACGTATATGAGTATTGCTAAATGAAACAAAACAGTGCAACATCGCTTTTCAAATTCTCTCAAGAAGTCCATGTGAGATCTTAGTATAGTCCCACTAACTGAGGACTTAAGGGGTTTAGAGGAAAGGCATCTCATTTATAATTTATCATCTTTATCACCACTCATTCTCATTTACTATAATTTAAATGTTATTAATATATCTCTTACTTGACACTGCCTAAATGTGCAAAAAGCAAGAAGCCATTATTTAAAAGAAAAATAGTTATGTTACCTATCAAAAGGGTGATTCTTCACCGCCCTTATTTTATCCGCTCTTATAATATTATATTCATAATGCACTCCGTGATGCTTATGCTAATTTCATTTGACAATTGGTTAACTAATAAGCATTATTGACTTGTTGTGAATATTTTTGTGGAATTAATGGAGTTATAAGTAACTCTTCGATATAGGTAGTGAATGATATAGCTAATTACTACTTATTTCATTGTATTATTTAATTATATTGTAATCAATCTTACATTGATTTAAATTCGTGTGATAGATGTAATTGCCATATTTTATTTTATCACAAGAAAATACTACAAATAAATACTATAAAGAGGACGGATTTTTTTATTTTTGGGTGTTTGTGATGAATAAACTGGATTATCTGATTATCTTTTTATATAGTAAATAAAAAACTAAAAACGACTGAAATGCATTTAAAAATATTTCCCCTTAATGGTACCATTATCTCTGATCGATAATCTTTATTGACAAAATCTTAAAAAGTACAGATTACAAAAAAACGTTTTATCAGAAAAAATTCAAATCTAGTCGGTAGGACATATGCTATATTTATTCATAGTAAATAATAGGGATCTCTACGAAAACTCCAATAATTTCCCCCCCGTTACGTTAGGTGTTACTTAGCCCTTAGTGTAAGTGTATGGGTGTAATTTACCAGAAAAACTAACTTTTTCCTTATATATTTCACACTATAGTGAAATAGGGTACATACTAGTGATGTTTCGAATATCCGTATTCGTATCCGTATCCGCGGATATCCGAGGCAAAAGAAAAATCCGTATCCGTATCTGTGTCCGTTCCTTTTCACGCGGATCTTTTACGGATCTTTTTCAGGTGATTAAGTAGAATTTTTAAATAAAAAACTCTAATTAAATGATAATTCTAATTAAGTCAATTAATACTGCGTGTCATATAAAGTTTAAACATTAGCTTACATGAGTGAGCAAGGACAGAAAAAATTAAAAAAGCTTGAAAAATTGACTAATCATAATTGAAATTAATGGTAAATTGTATTTCAAAAAAAGCAACTTCGCAGCTGAATAAGAAAATAATGATCCGTATCCGTATCCGCGGATCTTTACACTAAATATCCATATTCAGATCCGTATCCGCGGATATACATTTTTAACGATCCGGCACATCACTAGTACATACACAGTTAAAATTAAGATGAAAAACATTTTATGGACATATATTTTATCGTATGTCCTATTAAAAAAAACATTTAAAACAAAATTAAAAAAAAAGTTAATTTATTAGAATCATTATATTTAAAAAAAATTCATTGTATAAGTTTTAAAATTACAAATACGGACAAACGTTGAAATTGGGTAAGATTCAAAAACATCCTGCGGGTGTTTATTCTGCAGAATGATCCTACTTGTAATAAATTTTGATCCAAATCCATTCCAAAAAAACGTCTATACATTTTAATAGATAACGTTCAAAATTGTCGCCTAACCATGATTATACCTATATGCGATTCATAACATTGATTCCAAGATTAGGAAGTCGTTATATCTTATAAGCCCGTTATCTTAGCCGGCCTATAATTTGGCAGAAAACCTTCGTAAAGTTATTTTTTTACTGACATAATATATTCGGAGATAGATCCATTCTATCGGGTCCATTTTATTTTAATGATCAATCATTAAAATAAAATGGACCCAAGATTGCTCTCGTATATCCAAGGATCTATTGATTACGCAATTGCATAGCATATCACCACACTAAAAATATATAGGCAACATATATATTTCTATAATTGGCAGGCCCAGTAATTTTTACCAAAAATTAACCTAATGAAAGTAAGCATTAACCTATGATTCGTCGTCTTTTATTACATTTAGAGCTAGTAAGATTTTACAAGAACAGTCTTGCAATAACACAAAAATGAATCATCAGTAACACTTAATCGTTTGTAAACAATATTAAGATATTTTTGTACAACATGAGACATATAAAGAGCTATAATAATTTTTTCACAACTTTAAAACAGATAATAATAATCAAATATAGTCTATGTCAATCATTGTGAAACATAGCTATTAAATTAGTAAACAAGTTAACGAGTAAATTGCTAGTTATATTCCAAAGTATCAATACATATAATCGTTATTGATCGATTCGTTCAATTAGTGCTCTGAAACGAATCGCCTAACTAGGCAATAGCCAATACTCATATTTAGCGATGTCTTGGAGTAGTAGCGTTTATACGGCCATCTATTATAAATAGGGGAGTCATATGAATAGTTGTAATAAATATAAATTTTTAAACATGATAATAATATGTTTTTGACGTCCGCCGACATCGTCCTGATCAGAGATAATGATATACCTAGAGAGTGAAAGAGATAGGAATAACGAACTCGAATTAGTGAAGTAATTAATGAATTAGAGTAGGCCCTCAGATTATCGTTCCATATCGGGTGCGACAGTGGTATAATACGATTGCCGGTTCGCGGTAGCATTTCGGCTGTCTTAGACTGAAGCTTAGGGCCCAGATCTCACTAGTCTAATCAGATTTGGTTGAATTGGAGCGACTGACCTTTGACCTCCGCAACCCAGAGGGAAACATCATTCTACGGTTAAACCAGCTGTCAGGATATTTGAAGGCAAACTAACTTTCTGATAACGACTGCATTGATATTCACGACGGCCGTGCGTCCGAGGCACGGAGTAAGCGATAATTACGCATAAAACTTAGAAAAATTATAGACCAGGGTTTGAACCCAAGACCCTCTAAATTGGAATTCTATGGATCACCGCTCCGATCCAAAACAAATAATAAAAGCATTATTGCTTTCTTGAGTAGTTCTGTTAGCAGAATTAATGCGTCCCTTGTACGATGGCGCCAGGTGCCCTTCGCTCCTACCCACGACCCTGCACTCAACAACAATATCAACTTAATGCTGGTTTCGCCATAGTCCAAGAAGCTTGTTTGCCACACTTTGACCGTGATCTTTTTATCACGTTTTTATCGTGAGTGGTCCTCGCCAGTGATCAGTCTTTTCATAAATAGATCGGTTTCATTATGCCTTAATAGAAATTCGTAATAATTACACAATGTTTGTAATTTTTTTCAGTAAGATCAAGATCAAAAAGGCATTGCAAGCGGCAAAAGATCGATCAACGTGGAAAACAATTGGGGAGGCCAATGTTCAGAATTTAGCCTTTACATGCTTAAAATGATACATACATACATTCACGCCTCTTTCCCCGAAGGGGTAGGCAGAGGCATATTACACGCCCACACTTCGCCAATTATAAATATATATTTAGACCCACGTAATAGGTGGCGAGCCTATTGCCTGGCCTATTGCCTTACCGGGCACTGTTATGTTCACCAGAGCTTCGTCCGTTGATCGGCAGTTGCACCACTTGCAGGTAAGGTTAGTTCGAGCTCCTTGATGATGATGAAACCATTGGCAGTTGAAATGATGATTGTCAATGAAAAAACCTAGTTCCTGTTTGCTTAAGCTCAGAACGGTTGCAAATTTTAACACGTTGAACGCCAGCGTTTCCAGACACAACAGAAAATCTATTGTTTGTCGTTCACTTGGCGTTTAAATACCGCGTGCCAATACATTTTAAATTTATTCAAAACTATAAACATACTTACAACATTATTTTCATGGTCGTCTCAGCCCATTATGGTTCAAATGGGCTCAAATGTCCTCTCAAAAATCGAGGTGAAAGAGATTAATTTAATAAATTGTTAATACCCGAAAGACAAGTAAAACATACGATGATCTTTATTTCAGTTTAGAATAAGGGTTAAAAATTAGCTCTGTGATCGGTTAACATTAATTGTCAAAGGATGAATAAGCATAGCAAATTAAATCAGATTTCCATATTGAAAAAAAATCAAGGTTTAAAAGCTTTCGTTAAAATAAAAACCCATATATAATTATTTATCTGAGTAATGAACTGTCTATTAATTTTAATAAATAAGAAACCCAAATGACACCAAATGTAGTGGCGTGCGTAGCTCCACATTATGCGTCCCATGCGTGTGCGCATTATTTGCGTAACGCGCGGCAGCCTTGTGGAGGACGCGCGCAATGGGGATAATGCTCGTCGCGCATTCTCATGAGCATGCTTCTTTATTAAGAATTGTCAAAACGGCCACATGCTGCCTGTTAAAAACAGTCCAAAAAAGAAGCGCGCTCCCAGCGCTATAGACTAGTTGGAGATCGTGGAATAATCACAGTAACACGGATTTTGGTGTAAACAAAGAATGTCCCAATTTTGCATGTTTCTTTTTCAATATGATAGGTAAACCTAACATAACCTATCATATCATATCTGTTCTGATGACTTCCTTGCTTGGATAACACAGACTCATTAAATTTCTTATTTTACTAAAACCCCAAAGTAAGTCTAACCCAAAAGTTCATTGCTGAAACCACAAAATTGCATGACAATATGGCGACAGATTTTATTACCAGAGCGGTCGGTAGCTAGTTGAAGCAAAACGCCAATACCAGAAAAAAATAGCGCGTTTACTTCAGATCAACAATAAACGATAAATAAGTACCTAATTAAATAAGTTAGAGAAATAAGAAAAATACAAAGCGCCTTTTTTGAAAGCTGTTCGAATTAAAGTCGGATTTAAAGTCAAAGTCACAAGAACTTTATTTAATAAACTATTATAAAGCACTAGAAAAAGTCAGAATATATAGATATAACCACATTGAAATCAAGTAGCTTCACTTCCATGCAATAAAATTAAGTGTAAGTGAATCTAGTGTCAGTTCCGAGCCACCGTAGTAATGTGTGTATGTTTTTGAATAATAATGAAAAATTTGTTGTGACCGGCCTAGAAAACACCCCCACTATCTCACGGGGAGTCCTAGGAGTCAGCGAAAAGAATCCTACCGGATGATGGGCAGAAGCATCATCCGGCATAGTAGCTTGAACTGTCAACACTAACCTGCCTTGCCCAGCGTATTGATTATGGACAAATACCCCCAATGTAATGTAAACTATTCAAGAGGCTAATGTGTAGCAGTGGGCTACACGCAGCTGAAATTATAATGATTGGGTGTATGGGGTTGCCACTAAGATCTTAGGATACCAAGCCAACCTCACCTTTTTTTGTTTTACGTCGGTAACAAAATGCATTTACGCACTGCCTTCCGGCCAAAGGGGGACCGGAAGGGGGTGTGGGACTTACCACCGGCAGACGCGACTGCCAGCATTAATATCCACTAAAAATCTTCCGACGACGCTCGCCGCTTGTTGGGAAAAAGGCGGGGCCAGTACCTGGGTTGCAGCGTCTGACACCCCGCCTGCGGCCAACGTCCTCCGGGATAAAACCGGGAGGACCTCCTCAGAGAGGCGCAGAGGACGCGCCCCTCTTACCTCCTTGTGCGACCATAGCGTGTGTGGCCGACTACTCGGAGGGTCCATGGTTAGACAGCAGGGGCCCCCTGCCCCCGCTGCCTAAAACCCTCCTGGCCCGCCAGATGCGCTCTCCACAGGTTCTTCTTAGTTTACCAGTAAGTAGTAAGTATTAAGGGCACCCAGAGTCGCCAATTTCTGGGTACTACCTTTTCCCTAGCGCCCTCTGCGCCCTATCGGGAGATACTCAGCCCCTCCACCACGGCAAGGTGGAGACCAGTCAGGGGGAAAGCCAACTTCACCTGCAAGTGGTGCACCTGCCGATCAACGGACGAGGCTCTGGCAGTCACCAATGTTCCCGAAAAGCGGCAATTGGCTCGCATATACATATTACGTGGGACGAACATTATAACGCCCACAGCGTTTAATATGCCTCTGCCTACCCTTTCGGGGAAAAAGGCGTGATTGTATGTGTGTATATTATAATGATTGCAAAGTGCGAAAAAAAACATAGCAGACGACGGCCTCCCACTCGATGGACTGATGATCCGGTGGAGAAATATTGGGAAGGCCTTCAGCAATGGACTTCTTAAATATGGCAGAAATGATTATGATAACTAGAGTCGTTGTAGTTGAATAAATTTTACAAGAAATTGTATATTTTACACTCGACGTTACGTTCGTAGGTGACGATATTAGTAAATCAGTTTGAATTGACAAATGGGTTTTACCAAAAGCTACCAAGACATTAAAATAAATTTAAAACAATACATCCTGTCCAATATGTATAACAACAAATTATAACTAGTGAAAGCGATAGAAGACATAAATGGAGGTGTTTGCCAATACAATACCAATCTTTACAGTCATACTTTTTGGAATTCAACTGTATTGTAACTAGGTCACATAGTCTCATGTAAATTAGACTTTTAAAATATTCTATTGCTTTTACTGCACTTTTGTAACTTGTATAAAGCATATTTGCATCTTTGAGACTAAACTACTAAGTATTTAATGTGAGACGGTATTCAAGGTTCTTTCATAAGTCGTAAACTTGTATTTTTGTGCACTTGATATACTTTTATGCGTTTTAAACTATTCGTTTATACTAACCCAATTTAAGTTCGTAAATAAAATAAAAAAACTATCCATTCACGTCTGTTTCCACGAAGTGGTAGGCAGAGGCATAATAAAAACCGAGATTCCGCCAATTATAATGTTGGTCCCACGTATTCGGTGGCGAACCTATTGGACCCTATGTCACTTTTATGTTTTCCAGAGCCTCGTTCGTTGATCGGCAGGTGCACTATTTGCAGGTGAAGTAGGCTTGGGCTCCTAGGATCTTGGTAGAAACCTTATTCACCCCTACTGTACCAACCTCATATCATCATCATATCCAAGCATTACACTGGTCGCCCCAGATTTAAGCCCCAGGTGTGCTTTCCGAGGCACGGAGCAAGCGATAATTACGTACATAACTTCGATAAGTAATAGGTGCGCCATCGGAGTTTGAACCTCAGAATTAGATGTCTATTTGTCTCGCCACTACTCGCTCCCCTTTTTTACCTACCTACAGTATAAAAATAATTTACAAATGACATTTGATAATCTCAAGTTACATTCATAATGATGCAATACATTAAGATTAGTTGGGTTAAAGCCAACTATGTGTTTAACATACTTGTCTGAACGAATACCTTACAAACAAACCGAATCGTTCATTGATTATAAAATTTTAACCTATTTAATTTTGAAAATAATATAGAACAGCAATAAAGTAACCCTTTGTTGGACTAAATAAAACTGTTTGTTATTTAGTACAAAAAATACTTATGTTTTTACTCATTATGCTCTCCGCTTGTTCCATATCCACCAAAGCTAAGAGGAGAGAAGGGTTACCTATTGAAACGCAACTTTTTTGGCCATAAACTGAAAATGCATAATGTTGATTACCATAATCGTCACTTGCCATACCGCTTTTAAGCATAACGTTATAAACGCATAACTAAATATCGCCGATAATAGGTATAGGTAATGAAAGGCATATTTTTTGTTGGACATAATTATACTGAATTATACTTATTATTATTTATTAAAATTTACAATAGTAATAGTCAGGTGGGCAAATTGTATATGACTACTATTAGCAATTACTTTAAATGGTAAGAAAAAAAAAAAACCTCGACCTAACCCAAAAAGAAAAAGTAAAAAGTATGCTTTATAAAAATATGGCAAATTAAAATATAGATTCATGTGATTATGGCTTTTATATAATGCCTTTCAATAATTCTGCATTATTATGGTTATGCGTAGTAATATGTTATGAAAAAGGATATTATGCTTTTGGATCTTTATGCCATATGTATTTCTATTGAAATTATGGCAATAATTCGTATGCATTTCGAAGTGTCACTGGAGAGAAGACATAGAATAACGAAAAAACATGTCTCGACTCGCGTACCACCAATTATTGAACGTCGGAAATGGGCAAACTGTTGTTACCGTACCACTTTTGTGTCAATTTCATGTTATGATAAAAAAAACAAATAAGTGCTTTGTACATAGCTCTAAAAACAAATAATAAACAGCACAGCTATACTAAACAAGCACACAGCACAGCTATACAAAAATATAAGAAAAAAACCAATACACACGAGCTAGTAAAGTTTCCACGGTAAATATCCACATGAACACAAATTAGAAAAGCTACATAGTTATTTTTAATTAAAAGCGAAATTTTTTCGATTCAGTAACACATTCCTGAAAAAAACACATAGCAGCGGATGTAGCCTTGATCCGTCATTTAGCATGAAAACCGTGAAGAACACAGGCTGCCCCCTGAAAGTTTGTATAGAAGATGAGCGTGACAATAGGCATGACCGCGGCTTCATAGGTCCAGCGCGGTTTCACAAGACTAAGTAGCCGCATTGTCTGTGGCATTGTCCACTCGTCCCATCGCCAGACGCGTACGTGCGTACTTGAATATATTTAAATTTGGAGATGCGTCTGGGATGAGGCAACCGAGCTCCACCAACGACTATAAATGGAGTATGTCGATAACAGGGGGTACAGTTGACATCTATTAGCACCCCTGTCCACAGCTCCTCAATCTAAACAAAATGGCATACAAGGTACATCTATGGATTGTCTTTTATTGTGAAGTGTTCAAAAGTGATCGTGATAACAGTGTTTTATAAAATAGTGTTACTGGTATATAACCAAAAATAATTTTAAAAAATGTGTCTGTCTCAATATTTGCGCACATTAATATTTAGTGTTAACTTTATTGATGATTCTCAAGAAAAAGGTACGAATTAAAAACTAAAGTGCAATATGTATATGCCAATAATGATTTATGTTGTAGTTGGTGATCTTCTCCTGCCTGGTGGCCCTGGCCCGCGCTGGCGTGGCACCCGTGGCTGTAGCAGCGCCTTTGGTGTCTGCACGCCTGGAGGAGTTCGACCCCCTGCCGCAGTACCGGTTCGGCTACGACGTGGCTGACTCGCTCACCGGCGACTACAAGAGCCAGACGGAGCAGCGCGACGGCGATCTGGTGCAGGGCTCCTACTCGCTGGTTGAGTCGGACGGCACACGACGTGTCGTCGATTACACCGCCGACTCCGTCAACGGATTCAACGCTGTGGTGCGCAAAGAGCCGCTGGTAGCCGCCGCGCCCGCTGCGGCAGTCGTTGCAGAGCCCGCTCGCTTCGCCGCCGCCCCCGTCGCCGTAGCTGCGAGATACGCTCAGCCCACCGTCTACGCTGCCAACTACGCCGTCGCACCTGCTCCCCTGGCCAGATACGCCGCAGCACCTCTCGCTGCCGCCCCTGTGGCTGCTCGGTACACGGTCGCAGCTCCAGCTGTGGCACGCTACACTTCTTCCGCCGTGTCTACTGGGCCTGTGTTCGCACGCTACGCATCTGCAGTCCCGGCTGCCTACACCTCTGCGTACTCTGCTCCGATCTCCGCTGCCTACAGTGCCCCAGTGGCTGCCGCTTACACTGTCCCAGGGGCCGCTGCATACTCCGCCCCAGTACGCGCTGCTTACCCCGCCTCCGTTGCGGCGGCGTACACTGCTCCCGTGGCCACTGCATACACCGGTCCAGTGGCAGCAGCGTACACCGGACCAGTAGCCGCGGCGTACTCGGCGCCTGTAGCCTATTCACCATTCACTGCCGCCTACACCGCGCCAGCTCCAGCCAGGCTCGTGGCCCCGGTAGCCCCAGTAGCCCCCGCGGTGACCCCATTCAGGGCTGCCCCCGCTAAGATCGTCGAGCCTGTTGCCGCTGCCGGGTACCGCTACCCTTAAAAAGATACCAACTTGATGACCCATTTTGTAAAGACTTGATTTGTATATACATAGCTAATTTTACTTTGTTTATTTTATAATAAATTTTTACTTCAAGTTTTGTATGTTTCATTGATAACCTTTTTTAAAAACCGAATAATAACTACAATATGAAATTAGTATTTTCTTCTATATAATATGAGTAATGCTTGAGCTATATTCGCAGGGGATTAAGGACATTTGTGTCAATCAAGAAACAATCATGTTAATAATACAACCAATTAAAATGTTACCAGTATGTCTCACAACTTCACAAGCCAAGCTTATAATATTTTCGTATGTTGTAAAATATTTTTAAACACATGTGTATATTCGATTAGTTATATATATTCAAAAAATATAATAAAGTATCTATATGTATAATATATATTATATCATACCTATACATTATTATTATTATTATTATTATACTTCAGACATAGCAAACTGCTGAAAGCAGAGGAAAATAATATTTCAGAAAGTTTTGCTGACAACTGACAGACCTTAAAAAATTTCGACGAAGAATCCATTTTACTTTTCCTTTCTCTCTAACTCTTGATTATGGTACCGCACAAATTCTGTCATTGTTATTTAAAAATATTGTATTTCCATCAAATTTAACTAATAAAAATGGTCCTGCAGATCTTAAAGAAATTAAAATATATTTTGAAATTAGAAATTAAATTATAATGAGGAAAACAAATTGCTTGTTCCCCAAAAATATAACGCAAGGTATTCCCATAACTTATTTAAAAGAAAGGATGAATTGTCTTTAACCCATATATGGCAGTAGTAATTTTATAATCCAATATTTATTAAATCTTATATTCATATAAGATAGAAAACCAGTAAAAAATTCACATACTCTACCAGTTATAGGTTAAATGATCTTTAAGGGCATGGGGAGATGAATATGGAAGACATTTTTTTTATTGCGGTAAAGCCATTAAATGAAAGCCTACTGCTTTTACGACCGATATAGCGCTGAGGTCAGTATTCCTGCACTCCGCTTCTGAGGTCGTAGGTTTGATTGCCACTCAGGACAAATATTTTTGTGCATGAGCACCAGTATTCGTCCTTGTCTAGGTGTTTACTATATTTAAAAGTGTGTCAAAAATTTTTTTTATGTTTATCCTTTATTTAGTTAGTATCCATAACAGAACTTATTAATGATACTTATCTTTGAACTACAATAATTGGTGTAATTGTAAAATAATTATTATCTTGCTGTGAGTGGAGCAGAAGGTTGTGTCAGACTTTAATTAACTAAAAACCGTTCATGATAAGGATCATCCTTGATTACGTTATGTTTCGGAGCCGCGGTAGCTCTTTCGAAGGATCTCGCGACCCACTAGGGGAGTCCGGGCCATTGTTTGTTGGTTTTTGCTCTACTTATGTAGAGTACTTTTTAATTATGACTAAATAAATAATCAAATTCAACAAATAATAATTAAAAAAGGGAAGACGCTTGAAAGATGGGTACCATATGAATTAAGTAAAGCAAACTAACATACACGAATCGACTTTTGCGTCACGTAACTCAACCGTCGCAATGACGAGTGGATTTTGATTCGTATCATTACTTATGAGGGAAAATGGATTCTATACGATAATCGGAAACGCTCATCACAGTGGTTGGACCCTGATGAACCATTTATTGATTCAGGCGTTACTTTGCGGAAATCCATTGTAAGCAAGTGATGGATTAAAAATATCTTTGTAACAATTCCCGCGCTACTATAATTTCCCGAAAAATCGAGAAACTATTCAACACGACACGTGTTTCGCCCTTACACAGGGCATCTTCAGGTAAGATAGGAGCCTCAGAACAACGATGTCTTCACGACCAACGCTGAAACGAGAGTGAGCAGCTGAGCGTATTCGAGCGTATTTATACCCTCACCCACTTCCGCCATCAACGTCCGCCACGTCATCGCGGTCTGAGTCAGAGTGACCGTTATGAAATTTCTGAACCATACGTAATAGAGGTGATCTAGAGAACGTATTTTGTTCGTTCAGCAGTAGGTTTTGATCATTGTGTTTAATTATTTCTAGATTTTCCAATACACACAACCGTAGACCTTTTTCATGTATATGTAAAATTTCAAAATTATGATTATTACTCAAGGTGTGCCCAGAGTCGATAAGGTGTTTGGCAAAATGAGATTTGTCTGGACAATTATGCCTATAAGCAGCTATATGCTCCTTATACCTGGTTTCAAAGTTGCGTCCAGTTTGCCCTATATAGACACTGTGACAAACCTCACAAGTTAATTTATATATACCCGACTTTTTACTATTTTCTATGCGATCCTTTCCGTTACAAAGACGACTAAGTGAGTTTTTAGTTTTGAACGCTGTATTTATTTCATTATTCTTAAGCAGTTTTGAAATCTGTCTACTAACTGAGCCCATATAAGTTAAACTGCCTGTATATTTAGTAATCTTGTCGCTGTCTAAAGCACACAACATCGATCTTACAATACTCTGTTGTTTACTTTTAATCAAATTATCAACCAAAGTAGTATCATATCCATTATTAATTGCTAACTGATAAATTGTGTTCAATTCTTTATCATAGTTAGTGGACGACATAGGTATGGTCATTAAACGATGAATGTAACTTCTAAACGCTGCTAATTTATGTTGGATGGGATGGCACGAGGATGCTGGAATAGTAGTGTCGGTATGAGTTGGTTTTCTGAATATTTGAAAATCGTGTTTATTTCCGACTCTTGAAATAGTTAAATCAAGGAAATTAAGTGAGCTGTTTTCCTCTATTTCTAATTTAAACTTTATTTTCGGATGTATTTTGTTGATTTTATCAACAAATATATTTAATTGCCGAATAGTGCCTAACCAACATAAAATTATGTCATCCACATATCTGTAATAATATAATATGTTACTACTTCTATTCAAAATATGCTTATTCTCAAAGTTATCCATAAAAATATCAGCCATTAACGGAGAGAGGGGAGAACCCATAGCCAAACCTTCTTTCTGTTTGTAATAGTGGTCATTAAACCTGAAATAGTTTTGTTCCATACAAAGTCTAGTTAAATGAATTAAATCACCCATTTCTCCCGGATGTGTACATTTTCTCTCAAAAAGGCTTTCCAGTATTTTTAAACACTCTTCATACGGTACATTAGTGAAGAGGCTTTCGACATCTAAAGACACTAACTTAGCAGATCTTGGCAACTCAATGTCTTTTATTCTATTTACTAAATCTAAACTATTTTTTAAAGAATAAAGTGGGTTAAATGAAGATTTTGTTTTTAAAAGAGTATTTAAATGCTTTGAAAGTTTATATGCCGGTGCACCTATGTAAGAAACTACAGGCCGAACTGGTATATCATCTTTATGTATTTTCGGCAATCCATATAATAATGGGGTTCTTGGATTCATTGGAAGAATATTTTTAAGAGACTTAGGAGAAATGTGTGTCGCACTTTTTAGTGCCGTTTTAATATTTGATGCAAATTTCTTAGTTGGATCATGTGGTAAACGCTCAAAGTCGTCTCCCAGTATAACGTTATTAACTTTCAGTTCGTAGTCGTTTTTATCCAAAATAACTATAGTATTTCCTTTATCCGCTTTAGAAATTATTAAATTGTTGTGATCTATCTTAGACTTTATGGATTTGTATGTGTATGTATCTAATGAAGGCTGAATGTGTTTTGAATTTACTATTTTTTTGAACATAAGTGTTGCCTGGTGCTTAACGGCATCTTCTGCCTTATTCCTAACCAACACTGATTCTGTATCTACTACTAAAGTTTCAAGAGATTTGGCCGATAACTGTGGACTAATATTGTACTTAAGACCCTTCTCCAAAAGTGACAACTCTGGCTGTGTGAACTGTGTGCCACTAAGATTTCTGACTCGTTCATGGAAAACATGAGAATATGTGTTTTGTACAGGTGAGTTGGTTTGCTCCTCAGACCTAGCATTTGATAACCTGCTTAACTTCTGTACTTGTGTTAAGTATTTTTTATGAGCAGCTTTAGAAGCCAGGTCTCGTGCTTTATCGTCTAATAAATCAAACTCTATTCTATGCAAAGAGTTCGCCAACTCATCATGTAGACATTTTAAATGTAATTTATAGTTGTCTCTGATCGAAAACCAATGACGACTTTCCTCATTTAGCCATATTGATCTAGCACTACTGAGGGCAATATTTGCAGCTCGACTGTGTGTATTGGTACGAATATTTATATATGATGGTATGACATTTAAACGTTTGCACTGCTGATTGAACCAGATGTTTTGTGATGCAATCCTGTGAAATTTCATAAGTTTGATGTATAGTTTTGCCTGGATGGCTGTACTTGCCGATCTTAAATAATTTATTGATTCAGGCGTTACTTTGCGGAAATCCATTGTAAGCAAGTGATGGATTAAAAATATCTTTGTAACAATTCCCGCGCTACTATAATTTCCCGAAAAATCGAGAAACTATTCAACACGACACGTGTTTCGCCCTTACACAGGGCATCTTCAGGTAAGATAGGAGCCTCAGAACAACGATGTCTTCACGACCAACGCTGAAACGAGAGTGAGCAGCTGAGCGTATTCGAGCGTATTTATACCCTCACCCACTTCCGCCATCAACGTCCGCCACGTCATCGCGGTCTGAGTCAGAGTGACCGTTATGAAATTTCTGAACCATACGTAATAGAGGTGATCTAGAGAACGTATTTTGTTCGTTCAGCAGTAGGTTTTGATCATTGTGTTTAATTATTTCTAGATTTTCCAATACACACAACCGTAGACCTTTTTCATGTATATGTAAAATTTCAAAATTATGATTATTACTCAAGGTGTGCCCAGAGTCGATAAGGTGTTTGGCAAAATGAGATTTGTCTGGACAATTATGCCTATAAGCAGCTATATGCTCCTTATACCTGGTTTCAAAGTTGCGTCCAGTTTGCCCTATATAGACACTGTGACAAACCTCACAAGTTAATTTATATATACCCGACTTTTTACTATTTTCTATGCGATCCTTTCCGTTACAAAGACGACTAAGTGAGTTTTTAGTTTTGAACGCTGTATTTATTTCATTATTCTTAAGCAGTTTTGAAATCTGTCTACTAACTGAGCCCATATAAGTTAAACTGCCTGTATATTTAGTAATCTTGTCGCTGTCTAAAGCACACAACATCGATCTTACAATACTCTGTTGTTTACTTTTAATCAAATTATCAACCAAAGTAGTATCATATCCATTATTAATTGCTAACTGATAAATTGTGTTCAATTCTTTATCATAGTTAGTGGACGACATAGGTATGGTCATTAAACGATGAATGTAACTTCTAAACGCTGCTAATTTATGTTGGATGGGATGGCACGAGGATGCTGGAATAGTAGTGTCGGTATGAGTTGGTTTTCTGAATATTTGAAAATCGTGTTTATTTCCGACTCTTGAAATAGTTAAATCAAGGAAATTAAGTGAGCTGTTTTCCTCTATTTCTAATTTAAACTTTATTTTCGGATGTATTTTGTTGATTTTATCAACAAATATATTTAATTGCCGAATAGTGCCTAACCAACATAAAATTATGTCATCCACATATCTGTAATTTTTTTTTTTTTGAAATCATTTATTCATTTTAAAACATACAAAAAAGACATTACATATATTCCTCGCCAAGCTATAAAGCTTGTGGGCGAGATACGCTCGTTCACATTATCTTTCACATAACATAACAGTAACATTAAAATTAATCAAACAATAACATTCTATACTATACAATTATAAACACATTTTACATATATATATACACATACATATAAATACATATATATATATACATACATACATATATACATACATACACTCACACACACATAATAATAATATAATATGTTACTACTTCTATTCAAAATATGCTTATTCTCAAAGTTATCCATAAAAATATCAGCCATTAACGGAGAGAGGGGAGAACCCATAGCCAAACCTTCTTTCTGTTTGTAATAGTGGTCATTAAACCTGAAATAGTTTTGTTCCATACAAAGTCTAGTTAAATGAATTAAATCACCCATTTCTCCCGGATGTGTACATTTTCTCTCAAAAAGGCTTTCCAGTATTTTTAAACACTCTTCATACGGTACATTAGTGAAGAGGCTTTCGACATCTAAAGACACTAACTTAGCAGATCTTGGCAACTCAATGTCTTTTATTCTATTTACTAAATCTAAACTATTTTTTAAAGAATAAAGTGGGTTAAATGAAGATTTTGTTTTTAAAAGAGTATTTAAATGCTTTGAAAGTTTATATGCCGGTGCACCTATGTAAGAAACTACAGGCCGAACTGGTATATCATCTTTATGTATTTTCGGCAATCCATATAATAATGGGGTTCTTGGATTCATTGGAAGAATATTTTTAAGAGACTTAGGAGAAATGTGTGTCGCACTTTTTAGTGCCGTTTTAATATTTGATGCAAATTTCTTAGTTGGATCATGTGGTAAACGCTCAAAGTCGTCTCCCAGTATAACGTTATTAACTTTCAGTTCGTAGTCGTTTTTATCCAAAATAACTATAGTATTTCCTTTATCCGCTTTAGAAATTATTAAATTGTTGTGATCTATCTTAGACTTTATGGATTTGTATGTGTATGTATCTAATGAAGGCTGAATGTGTTTTGAATTTACTATTTTTTCTTAGTGGCACACAGTTCACACAGCCAGAGTTGTCACTTTTGGAGAAGGGTCTTAAGTACAATATTAGTCCACAGTTATCGGCCAAATCTCTTGAAACTTTAGTAGTAGATACAGAATCAGTGTTGGTTAGGAATAAGGCAGAAGATGCCGTTAAGCACCAGGCAACACTTATGTTCAAAAAAATAGTAAATTCAAAACACATTCAGCCTTCATTAGATACATACACATACAAATCCATAAAGTCTAAGATAGATCACAACAATTTAATAATTTCTAAAGCGGATAAAGGAAATACTATAGTTATTTTGGATAAAAACGACTACGAACTGAAAGTTAATAACGTTATACTGGGAGACGACTTTGAGCGTTTACCACATGATCCAACTAAGAAATTTGCATCAAATATTAAAACGGCACTAAAAAGTGCGACACACATTTCTCCTAAGTCTCTTAAAAATATTCTTCCAATGAATCCAAGAACCCCATTATTATATGGATTGCCGAAAATACATAAAGATGATATACCAGTTCGGCCTGTAGTTTCTTACATAGGTGCACCGGCATATAAACTTTCAAAGCATTTAAATACTCTTTTAAAAACAAAATCTTCATTTAACCCACTTTATTCTTTAAAAAATAGTTTAGATTTAGTAAATAGAATAAAAGACATTGAGTTGCCAAGATCTGCTAAGTTAGTGTCTTTAGATGTCGAAAGCCTCTTCACTAATGTACCGTATGAAGAGTGTTTAAAAATACTGGAAAGCCTTTTTGAGAGAAAATGTACACATCCGGGAGAAATGGGTGATTTAATTCATTTAACTAGACTTTGTATGGAACAAAACTATTTCAGGTTTAATGACCACTATTACAAACAGAAAGAAGGTTTGGCTATGGGTTCTCCCCTCTCTCCGTTAATGGCTGATATTTTTATGGATAACTTTGAGAATAAGCATATTTTGAATAGAAGTAGTAACATATTATATTATTACAGATATGTGGATGACATAATTTTATGTTGGTTAGGCACTATTCGGCAATTAAATATATTTGTTGATAAAATCAACAAAATACATCCGAAAATAAAGTTTAAATTAGAAATAGAGGAAAACAGCTCACTTAATTTCCTTGATTTAACTATTTCAAGAGTCGGAAATAAACACGATTTTCAAATATTCAGAAAACCAACTCATACCGACACTACTATTCCAGCATCCTCGTGCCATCCCATCCAACATAAATTAGCAGCGTTTAGAAGTTACATTCATCGTTTAATGACCATACCTATGTCGTCCACTAACTATGATAAAGAATTGAACACAATTTATCAGTTAGCAATTAATAATGGATATGATACTACTTTGGTTGATAATTTGATTAAAAGTAAACAACAGAGTATTGTAAGATCGATGTTGTGTGCTTTAGACAGCGACAAGATTACTAAATATACAGGCAGTTTAACTTATATGGGCTCAGTTAGTAGACAGATTTCAAAACTGCTTAAGAATAATGAAATAAATACAGCGTTCAAAACTAAAAACTCACTTAGTCGTCTTTGTAACGGAAAGGATCGCATAGAAAATAGTAAAAAGTCGGGTATATATAAATTAACTTGTGAGGTTTGTCACAGTGTCTATATAGGGCAAACTGGACGCAACTTTGAAACCAGGTATAAGGAGCATATAGCTGCTTATAGGCATAATTGTCCAGACAAATCTCATTTTGCCAAACACCTTATCGACTCTGGGCACACCTTGAGTAATAATCATAATTTTGAAATTTTACATATACATGAAAAAGGTCTACGGTTGTGTGTATTGGAAAATCTAGAAATAATTAAACACAATGATCAAAACCTACTGCTGAACGAACAAAATACGTTCTCTAGATCACCTCTATTACGTATGGTTCAGAAATTTCATAACGGTCACTCTGACTCAGACCGCGATGACGTGGCGGACGTTGATGGCGGAAGTGGGTGAGGGTATAAATACGCTCGAATACGCTCAGCTGCTCACTCTCGTTTCAGCGTTGGTCGTGAAGACATCGTTGTTCTGAGGCTCCTATCTTACCTGAAGATGCCCTGTGTAAGGGCGAAACACGTGTCGTGTTGAATAGTTTCTCGATTTTTCGGGAAATTATAGTAGCGCGGGAATTGTTACAAAGATATTTTTAATCCATCACTTGCTTCCTGATGAACCAGCCAAATCTTCTCCAAGCGAAAGTTGACACAAAAAAAGGTATTGGTTAGTGTATGGTGGACCAGTGTTGGTGTTATCCAATTCAGCTTTCTAAGATCTGGTGAGACGATTACGGCAGATCTGTATTGCCAACAACTAGAAACCATGATGGAAAAGCTAGCCGTTAAACAACCGAGATTGGTCAACTGCTCTAGCTCACTGCTGCTTCAGGAAAACGCTAGACCACATTTTGCTTAACAGCCGGTGTCGAAACTAGAGAAGCTGGGATTGAAATGTCTCCGTCACCCACCGTACTTCCCGGACTTGCTCCAACCGTTAACCACTTTTTTCGGAATTTGGAAAATTTCTTAGTTGGAAAAAAATTCAATCCAGATGAGGCAGTCCAAAACGCCTTCAAATATCAAAAATGCATAAAATGTCAAGTAAATAAAAATATATACTAAATAAAAAGAATAACAACAGCAGAAAAAACAACACAATGGAATGTCTCTACATGATAATTCATATTAGTAATTCTGATAACTACTTATCAAATCTAAGGCCTGTCTAAATGGTACAGTTAGCAGTCAGAAGTAGGATCGCTCTTGAGTGGTAGGTGAGAGTGGTAGGTACTAAAAATACTGTTTAACTCAACCTACTTAATTTATTTTTGGATTTACAACGCTATTTATAGTTTTCATAACTAATTTCTTTTACCAAAAAAAATCTAAAGACATTATAGCTGTATAATCTTATATACGTCGTAGGAGCCTACTGAGAGAAACCATACCGGATGATAGACAGTAGCGTCATACTGCATTCTGGTTTGAAGTGCGATCACCTACCCGCCTGCCCAAAGTGGTGATTATGGGCAAATATTGTGTCGGGGATCAGCAGTGGACTTTATGTGGCTGTAATCATCATGATTTTTGTTTTTCTAATTATGTGTTGCCGTTTTTTATAATAAGAACATTAGTCTTTGCAGAATTATATTTGCCTTTATTAATTATATATTATATTTACATTATGTTCAAAAAATAAATATTTTCGGACTTTACCCCACTATGACCACACTGAATCTGTGTAGTGGAATATCTGAACGCTGAATTCATCTCACCTTGTCGTGTGAGCCGTGAGACGCTAAAAACGGAAAATGTCAAATTCCGAAGTGCATTAGTGCACACTAGATACACTTATGATTATGAGGGTATTTTTACATTCTGCAAATAAGTAAGAAAAATATGGAACAGAATTCACAGGCACAGGTACAGATAGAGCACGTCTCAGAAAAAGCTGACATACACAATAATTGTAAGCTCTGTGTCAAATCAATCAATAATCGATTACAAAGTAAAGTAAAGGTAAAAAGTTCTTTATTTCATTAACTATATAACTATAAAACTAATAACTTGAAAACACCAAAACAAAATATTTAAAAAATCTAAATATTACTACACTGAAATCACGAAGCTTAGATTCACTTACATGCAAAAAAAATATATATATATATATATATGTAAGTGAATTTAAGTGCCAGTTCCGGCCCACCGCTCTGTGAGAAGAACTGACAAGAAACTCACATGCTCTTTTAAATTATCAATCAAATATAACAATACAGAACACACACAGTGAATATTTGAAGATATGGAAGGGGTCCCCAGAAGCCGTAACCAATAAAGTAGCACTAAGGCATCACAGTCAATTAAGTATGTAATGTGAAACTGAGCTGAATTTGTTCATTAGGAGATGGTCACAACAATGATCTGGTTTGTCAATCAAAATTTACACAAATACAAGTTGAAAATGTTAAGCCCAAACTTGTTTATCTGACAAGTAATCATTTAGACCATAATACCCCTTTTGAAGAAATTGCTTTTAAACTACAGTTTTAAAAGTTAGCTATGGTAGATCAATTATATCGTGTGTTATTTTATTATAAAATCTGATGCGTTTTCCCAAAAATTAATTCTTTGTTTTGTGAAGTCGACAATTTGTCACAGATAGCTTATTTTTATTTCTAGTATGTGAATTATGTGTTTTTGAACTTTTTTATCGGTTTTAATGTTTTTGCGAACATAAATTATGTTATCGAATATATACTGTGATGCAACCGTTGATATGTAAAAAATTTTAAACATCTCTCTGAGAGATTCTCTGGACTTAAGTTTGTAGATGGCTCTTATGGCACGCTTTGGTAGTACGAATATATTATATATATCCGCAGCAGATCCCCACAATACCATACCATATGACATAATGCTATAAAAATAATAAAATAGTCTAATCTAGCTGTTTCTTCGTCTGTTAGGAGTCTTATCTTTTTAATGGCATAGCATGCTGAGCTAAGCGTTCCGGACAAATCTAGTATATGGGGTTTCCACTGCAATTTAAAATCTATCTTGATGCCTAAGAACTTTGTGTCATTTAATAACTTAATATTCTTGCCATTCATTTTCAATTTATAGCAAGCATATGCCACGCAACAGGATACTGTTGCGTGGCATATCTTATCATATATATTATCGATAGATAATGGCCCATTCATAACTTTCTTAAATGAATCCTGAGATATAGTTCCTACCTGGTCTAGAGGTCCCTATATCAGTGCGATCAATTAAAGGATAACCAATAAAGCATCTTCGACGCAAAAGTATCGATACTTGAACTTTCTTGAATGAGCTCTGAGGAACCTAGCCTAAAGGCACCAGAAGCTAATATTTGTAAGCTCTATATCAAAGAGATAAAACAATCGATGACAATGAAAGCATGTATCACGTGTTCGTAATTTTCTTGAATGAGACTTGAGGATTGTCGTATCTACCTTTTGTAGAAGCATCAAAAAGAATCAATATATCAGTGCCATTAATCAATTGATAACAAAGAAAGCATCTGCCAAGCAACAGTATTGGTAGGGGCCGTTCGTAACTTTCTTAAATGAACCCTGAAGTATGTCGCTCCTACCTAGTCTAAATGCGTCAAAAGCAATGTCTATCAGTGCGATAAATCAGTGCGATAAATTAATGGATAAAAAAAGCATGTACGTCGCAACACGATCAATTAATACATATTCGTGGCTTTCATGGATTGGATCTGAGGATTGTCCTTTCTGCACAGTCTAGAAGCGTCAGAAGCATATCAGTGCGATCAATCAATGGATAATAAAGAAAGCATCTACGACGCAACAGTATTAACAGTAGTCCGTTCGTAACTTTCTTGAATGAACCCTGAAGTATGTCGCTCCTACCTAGTCTAAATGCGTCAAAAGCAATGTCAGTCAGCAGTGTCAGTGCGATAAATTAATGGATAAAGAAAGCATGTACCACGCAACAGGATCAATAAATACATATTCGTATCTTTTATGGATTGGATCTGAAGATTGTCCTTTCTGCACAGTCTAGAAGCGTCAGAAGCATATCAGTGCGATCAATCAATGTATAACAAAGAAAGCATCTACGACGCAATAGTATCGACAGTGGTCCGTTCGTAACTTTCTTGAATGAGCCCTGAGGTATGTCACTCACGTTCGGCGTTGCGCATCGCTCGATATATAACGCGGAGGCGTTCCGGGAAGCCACACTCGACCTCGAGGACCTGCCACCACTTCACACGAGCAGCCATGGACTCTAAGGTAAGCAATTTTCTTCCATCAAATGCATAGATGAATAAGGCTTTTACCTGATGGTCAGCATACGTCATCAGTACGTATAGCGTAATTGGAAAAAATACTAAGATCTGCTTTTAATACGCTTGTCAATCGTACTTTATATACTTATGTGCTTAATCAGTATCAGAATCCGAAAACAGTAAATCAAGATCAGCATTTTACTGCGCTTTAGACTTGAATGCCTATAAGGTGAATTTTTTTATATGTCTCAAATCACTTTCAGATACATAATATCATAAAAAAAACCTTTAATTACTTAACTTGAAATATTTTGAGGTATTAATACAACCTATCTCACAATAATTATTTTAGTAGAATCAAACACTGGTATTTTTTAAGAAGATGACCAATTTAGTGTAAAATTTCATGTAAAAAATCTGTCTGTCATGGTATAATTATAAATTATCTAAATTACTATAATTAATAATATAAAAGCTGTAAAAATATTTCAGTTAAAAGTATTTTTCACAAAATTATCGTGCACTTCTGTAGACATTAATAAAAAATAGTAATTCTCTTACAATCATACCAGTTATTTAGTTCCAAGATAATTATCATTAAGAACTTGAGCTATGCATACTAAATAACAGATAAACATGTCCTGTATGGGAATCCAACCCACGACCTAAGGTGCAGGTGGTAAGGTAAGAGTGCAGGTACCTCCACGCCATATCGGTCAACAATAAATGAAAATAATCCCCTGTTTTAATAATTATTACATATTATTTATTAAAATGTATCAATAACAATAGACCCGTTTCAAACATATCATTTATTGACCAACAAACATTGAAACTTTCACATTTATAAAATTAGTAGGATCGCCTTGACGTAATCGTGACAGAATAAGGGTACCATTAAAATTCGTGGCCTGTTCTTGTAGTGCAATACTCGCGATGCAGTGGTGGAAGACCTTATCAGATTCAGAGCAAAGGCGATACTGATTTTATTTATCATGGCTGTCAGAAAACGGTCAAGTCGATCAGCTGGAATTTTAATTTAATTAATTAAGTGAAAAAAATATTTTTAGTTAGGGTTAAGCATTTGTTTGTCCTGAACTTACGGTATATATGTCTCAGGCAGATTGTAGAATGCGCCGTTTTACAAAACAATTAGGCGTATTTTTAAAGTATTGAGAAAATAACAAAGATTAATATTTTTTTCATCTATTTTATTAAACTCTATGTACAGTACCAAAACTTGACAGTAAACTTTCCGCGATAACCTGAAGATTGCTTGCGCTAGCAAGTCGCTTATGTAAAATTAAACGTTGATGAGAATATAATCTATATAAAGTCAAATTTTGTTTTGTCATTTGTTGTTTGTGTTATGTGAAGGAAGGAAAGCGGCGACATTCAAAAACAACCTTAAAGGTGACTACACAATAACAACAACACGATCAAGTTAATGCACAGCAAAAAATAATGTAAACATTCATTCACATAATATTTTGATCTATAACAAGGCCCTTGATACAGACTAACACCTATACAAAGCTGATAATATTAGCTACTATAACCAGACTATAACAAATTGAGCAATTACAGATTAATTTTTATACAAGTGTATTTTCATTTTTGTTATTATCGTCATCATTTCAGTCATATGATGTCCACTCCTTTTTATTTTCCTCTTTGGCCATTTTTGTGCCGCGCGCATTCCCCGGCTTTTCGCCACCTTTATCGGATTTTTTATTAAAAATAATTTCTATAAAATAATCAAATTAAATTACTCTGTTCAAAACATTAAATTAAATAATGTTAACCAAACCCTAGCTGTGATTACTAATGCGTTCCATAGCGTTCCGAATTGCGACATACAACCTTTTCATGTATATTTTGAAAGTTATAAAAATATATTATATATCTCTAATAAAAAGTTAAGTAAAATTTAATTATATAAAATATTTAATAAATAAAAATAAAAAAAAGTTAGACAGCTCTATAAAAATTAAAAAGCTATAACAAATTTATTTTAATTTTTAGTATGAGGTATGAAGTTTCTTATAACTTCTATATAACACATTTCTAATCACTAATAAAAAGTTAAGTCACATTTAAGTTTAACAAACGATTAAATAAATAAAAATATTGTAAAGTTAGACAACCCTATCTGCGACATGCGCACGCATATGTGTTCTAAAGAGGACCGATTTGCGACATACAAATACAACCTTTTTGTAATCAGCGCGCGTGTGCTCTGACTCGTCCATACAATCAACATCGGGTATTATCAAGGAATTAGCGCTACATAATCAATTAGTCCCATACTTAGTTAACGAAATAAGAAATGCATGGAGATTTGTTTTATGCATTTCTTCCATCGTTCACAAATTAACACTTTTCAGTAAATTGATAATAAAATTTGTAAATGCATTTAGTGGATAAATCGCATCTGTGTATCAAAAAATCTGACCTTAATCTATTTTATTTATGCTCTTTAATTTTACCAGATACGGCATTCAAACTTCTATTTATTTTTATAAACTCTTACATAGCACTTGAAAACGTCAAAATTTAATATAAAAAACAACACTGAAATCAGTTCCGAGCCATCGCTTTGTAAGAAAAAGTGGCAAGAAACTCACAGGCTTATAAAAGTATACTAACATATGCTGCATAAAAAAGACATCAACGAGCTCAAAGTGATCAACGAAATAGTTGACTTTTGTTTTCAAAATAACTTTATTTTTCTAACAAATTAGATTAAATAATATATTATGTATACTGACTAAGTTTATTACAAATGTTAAATCATGTGATTAGTATTCGTAATCACAGTATTTTCAATATGATATATATTAATTGTGTACTTAAAACAAATTATATCAGACAGCTCAAACACAATGACTCATTGGCAATAACCACTTGTCGACATGGAAAGTGATCTCGCTCCTAAGTCGTGTAGTTCGTGAGTTTCGTGACGGCGCGTGACGGTGCGCGTGACGCGACCGGCCGCCGCTTTATATGCGCAGGAGTCGGTGACGTTGTGCAATGGGTGGGGCCTAACTACCCACTGACTGGCCAAGCCACTGGGGCATAGTCAAATAATATTAAATAAATAAATGATTCCTTTACAAACACACTAACTATTTAGTTTTAAGAGAATTTGTGTTATGGATACTTAATAACAGATTTATTTACCAGTGTGGACTATAACTTTTAATGTCCTTGACGAACAAAATGGCGAAGAGGTCGGTATGCCCAAAACACTCCGCACCTGAGGTCGTGTTTTCAATTCCTACACAGGACAAATCTCTGTGTGACATGAATGCATGAACATGACTTTTTTTGTTCTGGTGTGGGAGTTTTTCATGTTAAAATTTAAAGTTATTTATGTACGTTTATCCGTTATTTAATATTCATTACACAAGTTCTTTACCTAATTTGGAACTATGTAATAGGTTTGATTTTAAAAGAATTACCTATCTATTTAACATTGTTATACATAATAATATAACGTTACGTTTTACGTTTTTATCTAACTGTTTAATTTAAGTAATGTTATTGTTTGATTTTAGTATTTAACTACTATTTTATTTTAGTTTGTTTTGTAACGTATTTATGCACATGTCTACTTTGTATATATTTTTTTTCCTTCTTCGGTCTGCTGGAAGATATTCCTTTTAGGGATAAGCACTGCCGTTGTACATGTCTTTTATAACTTCTGTCTTTGTGTATGTTCCTTATGTGCATAAATAGTTAAATAAATAATATAGCATTCATCTTTCCAGTAATTTATCCTATTAGTTTTTAATAGTTCTAATATCAGAAATGTTCTACTATATTTGTTTGACTATGTCCGCTACATTGGTATCGCGACACGAATCGGGAGCGGGTCACGTGCGACTTGTAAGTGATGCGATACGCCAAATTAGTACTCTTTATTTTGTACCTAGTTTTTTTTACATAATACCTAATGGAAGATTAATGAGCACTTTATTAGAGTGTTTTATAATTAATTAATATTTACAGGTTTATTAAGAAAACAAAATAAAAGAACAAACAGTTACTAATTACTTTAAATAATCCAAAACATTGCACAATAATCAGCATGACAAAATTCGATTGATGACCTAGATTAAGTTTAAAACACTGTATTGATTTATCAATCACAATATGAAATCATATAAAGCAAAAGTTTTCGTTTCTCAAATTTTGTATAGTTCATTTAAATTATTTCAATAAACTGGTTTAATAATTTCTACCACCAAATTATTCTGCCCATAGCCTTTCTCAGAAGTTCTTAAATATCATCATAATTATTAACTTAAAATACTTTTCTGTTCCAGATGTTATTAGCTATCTGTATTGCCGTAGTGGCGAGCGCCGGCGCAAGTGTCGTGCCGGTGGCGCCAGGGTACGACCCCCTCCCGCAATACTCTTACGGGTACGACGTCCAAGACGCCCTCACCGGCGACTACAAGGGTCACCAGGAACAAAGGAACGGGGACCTAGTTACAGGCTCATACTCCGTCGTAGACCCTGACGGCACAAGACGGATTGTGGACTACGCCGCTGATCCGCTCAACGGTTTCAACGCTGTCGTCCGTCGAGAACCTTTAGTCGCGCGTGTTGCCCCCGTCGCTCCTGCCCCTGTAATTGCCCCAGCACCTTTTCTCCCCCGCGCACCTATACTAGCACCTGCCCCTGCACCATTTCTCCCTCGGGCACCAATTCTAGCACCTGCCCCCGCCCCACTAGTCGCCCCCGCACCATTTCTTCCCCGCGCACCCATCCTAGCACCTGCTCCATATCTAGCTCAAAGATACAACCCATACTATTTTTAGAAAAAAATAAATCAATTGTTTTAATTTAAGGCGCTAGTTTGGATAGTTTTTGTATGATTGTTACCTATTTATATGAATAAAAAATGTAATTCAAGAATTATTTGACCTGTTTTTTGATTGAAGATGGAGTATGGAGAAATAAATTTAAAAAAAAGAAACCAACTGTAATAGCTACAGCTGCAACCCTATATACCTAAGACCTACCTAATGTTTTATTACATACATACATACAATCACGCCTGTTTCCCCGAACGGGTAGGCAGAGGCATACTATACGCCCACAATTCGCCATTTGTGTTATTGGCCCCGGTGGCGAGCCTAAGGCTGCCGTTCCACTAAAGCGGAGCGAGGATGCGGAGCGGAGAAACGGACAAATATTAACCAATGAGATTTCATAAAATCTTCGCTTCTCTCCTGACCGCGATCCCTATTGGATAATATTTCTCCGTTTCTCCGCTCCGCATCCTCGCTCCGCTTTAGTGGAACGGCAGCCTAATGCCGCTTACAACTTAGCCAGAGCCTCGTCCGTTAATCGGCTGGTGTACCACTTGCAGGTGAGGTTGGCTTGGGCTCCAATGATGATGGTAAGATTCCTTTATCTAAGGAAATATTTGACGAATCTAAATAATCCTGTTGATCTTAAAAACAATAAAGTATATTTTATTTTAATTCTTATTACCTTTACACACGAATGTTTTATTAAATCGAGACATTATACTAGCTTTCTTTTCCATACTTACTATGATTATATAGAGAAAAAATATGATAGTTTGCATCGAATACGCTCTTAAAGTACTGGACCGATTAACTATTTTTGCAAAGTACGTTTTTTTAGTAAGAAATATGGCCTTTGTTACATGCCAATAATTGCACTTATATAAATCTTTATTATCTTATTACTTAGATTTCTATGGTAGCATTCTAATAATAAAATAATCTTTGAACTCGGCCCTGTAGATTTTGAGTTTATTCATTACTTGTATCCAAAAATATAAATGTATATTATTATTATGATGCTGACCCACATTTATATATAGATCCACAATGCATTTTAAAAACAAAAGCATAACGAATAATTTTCAAGGTACTTATTATTAAGGTAAGATGCCAATACTTAGGTATTAAGACGGCATTACGTATAGTTATCCGATTATCCGAGGCGAGGAAACAAGAGACGGCCGCATTCCGGCGAAGATCGCGACCTTGCACAGGCCACTTCAATTAAAAGTAAAAGTTTAAATCTGCTCGTTAGACCTGGATTCGATTACCCGCACAGAGCCGTTAGTGTAAGTATCTGTGACGTCACACAAAGCCGAAAGTCACGAATGGCAAGTCCACGAATATAAAACGAGAATCGTGCTCTCCAAACAGCAGTTCTTTCTCACTGTTGGACATAACCACAAGCGAAATGGCTTTCAAGGTATTGATAACGGCATACATTTATATAAAAAAATATTTTAAAAAATCAACCAAATGCGTGTAGAGAATTCGGTATTGAAATCAGAACTATGAAGGTGTCTTGGTTTCTTAGAATCAAAAAATGCCATGGAGGTTTTATACGAAGCCATCCAGCTTGATAAACGTTAACGGCCCTAATTCAAAACACTATCTTTTACTTTAAAATTAATTTCTGTTCAAGATAGTGTAATCAATCACCCGGTGAGGGTTTAAAAGATTTTTCGTACATGCTAAAGATGTCAAAAAATACCTTGTCTAAGCCATGTTTATGCTTTATAGACATAAATAGAGTCTTTTTTTATGCTTGGGAGTCGAAGCTATTATCTTAACTGCGAAATCGCACTGCACTATTCCTCAAATTCACACACTATATAAATTTTAAATAACAATTGTCATTTCCTTTTACAGTTTGTCGTATTTGCGTGCTTGGTCGCAGCCGCCAGTGCCGGCGTCATCCAGACCGCTCCTGTAGCCTACTCGGCACCCTTGGCCTACAACACCCACGTGACCAAGTACGCCAGCCCGATCTCGTATGCCGCCCCGATTTCATACGCCGCACCTGTCGCCAAGATCGCCCCTCCCGTGACATACGCTGCCCATTCAGCCCCCGTTGCCTACGCTGCCCCCGTCGCCTACGCTGCCCACGCCGCCCCTGTCGCCTACGCTTCCCACGCTGCCCCCGTCGCCTACGCTGCCCACGCCGCCCCTGTCGCCAAAGTAGTGGAAGCCTATGACTCCCACCCCCAGTACAGCTACTCCTACGACGTTCAAGACGGACACACCGGTGACTCCAAGAGCCAACATGAAACCCGAGATGGGGATGTCGTCAAGGGCTCTTACTCCGTGGTGGACCCCGATGGTACCAAGCGCACCGTTGAATACACCGCCGACTCTCACAATGGTTTTAACGCTGTCGTACACAGAGAGCCTCTGGCCGTGAAGGTCGCCGCCCCAGTGGCCTACGCCGCTCCCGTCGCCAAGATTGCTGCCCCAGTTGCCTACGCCGCCCCCGTTGCTAAGTACGCTGCTCCAGTCTCTTACGCCGCTGCTCCCGTATCGTACGCCGCGCCTGTCGCCAAGATCGCCGCTCCTGTGACATACGCTGCCCATTCAGCCCCTGTTGCCTACGCTGCCCCTGTCTCCTACGCTGCAGCCCCTGTCTCATACGCCGCCGCCCCCGGGGCATACTCAGCTCCCCTCTACCACCACTAAGATTATTGTCAGAACCATCTCATATGTAATTAAATATAAATAAATTATTTTAAAAATTATTTAGTCATGTATTTTTTACATAAAAATTAATCAATATGGGTTATATAGGTAGAATATCAATTATGTTTAGTGGGAAAGTACAACAATGAAAAGTCTAGCCACTAAATTCATACACTCTAGCTAGCTAGCTTGCATTTGCGTGAAGAGTAAAAAAGTTTAAGTGAATATAAAACCAATTTAATTTTTGTGTATAACTTGCAGTACGTAGACCAATTTTCGTTTACACTCTTAAGAGGGAATACACAAAACTTCAACGTAAATTTAATATTTCTTATATATATCATTAATTATCTTGGTAAAGGTTCAAGAATTTTAAAAGACACACACACAACCAAATAGTGGAGTCTTAGTTATGGGGTTCCGATCGACCTATCCAAGGTTTGCTTTGCAATATATATTTATTAGGTCTTTGTCTTCTGAGGAGCCATCAGGCATTGTATAGAGGAACACGCTTTCATGTAAATTTTTAAATAAAACAATGACTTGGTCTTTTTAAAAGATTACATTGAATTACAAAAATATTTAGTAACTATAAAAAAGTAAATTTTGAATCTTAAAAATATCTGGGGATTAAATGTCAAAAATTTGAAAACCAAGAGTACCAGATCGTGGAGGCGCCGGCAGCGCTCTTTCAGACCCTGGGATAACAGTAAGGCCGCGCTGCTTGCGGCGCTTGCGTTCGGGCTTAGCATCGCCAGCCTCGGCCTTCTGCGGCAACACCGAGAACCGCCGCCCGGGAGGCACCGTCGACATTCGCTTGAACAAAACCGTTGTTTCCACTCGCTGCGGCTCATCCATCACTGCCGCTATCTGCTTCTCCCTCATTACGATCGCCTTTCTCTCGTCTGCGGTTACAGTCTCCTGTGCCATTTCAGCACACTTACATAAGAAGGCTTGTACTCTCTCCGGATCCTGCAACTTTTTCGAACACTCGTAAGCTTCCTCGACCTGTATACGAACTTCGTTGGCGTTCCCTTGTTGCATGTCACCGCTCATCAACACGAAGCAACCGTTCAACCACCAAGTCACATTGCTCAGCTCCTGTGCTTCTCTCTGGCATCGCTTTGCATAATATTTTGCGAGTGCATAATTTTTCTGAGTACAAAGTAAACGAGCGAGTTCGTACATTAGCCAGCATTTCATGGTGGAGTTCTCGCACATCTCGAGAGTGGCGACTACCTTTTGCGTCGCGTCCTTTATGTCAATAAATTTATAAGGATAGTTAGCCATTACAGAGTCGAAAGAAGTAGGCCGTCCCACAGGGAGACCCATGAGGAAAGCAATTCTACGCCTATTACCACGTTCACTTAGGGTATATGACAGTCTGTGTTGTGCCAAGTAGCCTTCTCCAACAGCTCTGTACAGGCGATCAAGGTATATTTCTTTATCAGGTAAAGTTCGCGGCGTCTTTGTATCTAAGAATATCTGCATGCGTTCGGCTTGGGCAATCAAGTCCATAATTCTATTCTGGCGCATACTCTTTTCAATTTGTTTAAGCAAACGTTCGGAGGTACGAGCTCCAATTTCGCGTTCCTTAATAAGTACTGCTTCTTTGTATTTGTTTTGATGTTTCGAATCTGCTTTCTCTGCTAACTTAATAGTGTAATAGGGCCGCTGAGACCGCAGCATGTCTTGTCTCTCCGTAAGGGACCGCAGAGCTTCTCTAACAATACCTTTTAATTCAATACTACCTCCACTGTTAGCAGACACGATCCTAGGGTCTCTTGTGAGTTCCTGCAGAAAAAACTTATCGTAAGCCATAGGTCCAAGATATTTCATAGCAAGAACCCGAGCGAGAGTCAAATGCTTACGTGCTTCCATTTGGCTTAATTTACGTTTTCGTTCTGGTTGAGGAATTCTGCATTTGTGTAATGGTTTCTGAAGAGCATTTTCCTCAGCGCCTGCCTTAGATTCGTTCTCTTTTATCAGCGGAAGAAAGTCCAGCATAACGTTGCCTGCGTTTATGCCAATGCAATCCTGAATAGTTTCCACTCCTTGGTTGATGCCCTCAATAAAATATGGTGGCTGACAACGGGCCCTCGCCCCGCGATAATTCATTACCACGGATCTCTCAAAATCTGACATAGTGTACATAGCTCGCGATTGCATGTTCCGCGCTATCATATTCCTGGGCTCGAGCTTGAGTGCCACTTCAGCGTCAGCGTAGGCCTGGACGGGTTGGACCGCATCCGCACACACCTGACTGCGCCCCGTGAGTGTGCGGACATCATCCGGTGTGCTATTAAAAGCTTCATCGAAGGAAGCTTTAGCTTTTTCAAATTGTTCTAACCGTCTTAAGTAAGCTCCTCTCTCTCGATACACGGTAAGTGCACCGTACAGTTGTTTTTCTTCCATTATAAATAAATATATAAACAAATCGTCGTAAAAAATGTACAAAAATATCTAGTTTCTATTTTTATAATATATTCAAAAACGTCATCAGCTTGTCTTTTTTAAACTTATTTTTTACATTTTCTTTAGACAGCTTAATTGTCAGAACTCCATGCATGCAAAATATTCTGCCAGCTAGACACGCAAGATAAGAAATAAACAAAGTGTACCGCATAATTAATCTTAGATGAGCATTGGACAATTGCAATAATGAATAAATTATCCGACTGTGTGTAATTGCGCATATATAAAATACTATGAGAAAAAATAATGACAGCTCTACTCGTTCAGATATAAAATCATTTATTAGCCATAATGTTTAGTCAGTTCTTTCAGTGAGGTTCATTCTGTTCAAACTGCAACAACTGGAGCGGCAGCAGGGTAAGACAAAGGCGCAGCTCTCAGAGCAGCGAACTTAGCTACCGGTGCAGTGTAGGCAGCAAAGGGTGCGGCGGCGTACCCTGGGTAACTGAAAGGGGCTGTGTAAGCAGCGGTGTATGGGGAGGCCACGAATGGTGCTGGAGCGGCATAGTTGGCGGCGTAGACGGCGGGCTGAGCGACCTTGGCAGCAACGACTGGTGCGGCGGCTATTCGGGCTGGGACTACCGCGGGTGGAGCAGCATAAAGAGGCTCCTTGCGCACCACGGCGTTGAATCCGTTGACGGAGTCAGCGGTGTAATCGACGACACGTCGTGTGCCGTCCGACTCAACCAGCGAGTAGGAGCCTTGAACCAGGTCGCCGTCGCGCTGCTCCGTCTGGCTCTTGTAGTCGCCGGTGAGCGAGTCAGCCACGTCGTAGCCGAACCGGTACTGCGGCAGGGGGTCGAACTCCTCCAGGCGTGCAGACACCAAAGGCGCTGCCACAGCCACTGGAGCCACGCCAGCGCGGGCCAGGGCCACCAGACAAGAAAGAACGACAAACTGAAACGAATAGAAGTAATTAAAAAAAGGAAAAAAACAATCTTTTCTAATTTATGACTTACATTAGAACGGTTATGTATCATGAAATCAAAACATATATTAATCTTTTGTGTAGCACAATAACGCCTACTTACAGTGGCTTTAATAGATAAGTTGATCTAATAAAATATCACACGAGTCGAGTCTAGTTATAAATGTCGCGACAGTTGTACTTGAAATAGTGACACGGTTTTGCGAGGGCGAGAATAGTTGCGCAAGAGCAGGCGCGGAGAAATTACTAACAAGCTAAGGATACCGGCCGGCAAGGACGTTACTCTTCCTGCATTTTAATAAGCTATAAATGAATCCACTATACTTTGGAGAGTTAATATTACAAAAATGTTCCCCCATATTACGAGGATTATATATAGAACTTTACTTTAATTATTCTTTTAAGAAAATATTGAAGTTAAACAGTTACATTATGTATTTATTGTTATCAATTTGGTATATTGTAATAAATTTAGTATTTGTTTTTTGAATACGTAAATATGTCAAAATATTGATCGTGAAAGTTTTTAGCCTGGAAACAATTTTTTCTTAAGCATCTGAAAATCCGTATCCGTATTGCCTAATTTGTTTCTGATTTACTATGTTTATTTTGATTTATTATATTTATTATTTACTCGATTCAACTAAGTATTCATAACTAAGCACATCGTACATTTTGTATATCTATTTTTAATTGCTCTACAAAACATAAATAAGAAATAATTATATGTTTTGAAACAATGTATTCATAAAAAAATTATTTATCGTACAATATAATTTTTTACAAAAGTTACAAGTTCGAAAGAAATAGTAAATAATTTAAATATAATAATAACATATATCCTATTTATAAGAAACAAAAATAAAAACGTTTTGAGAAAAAAAGTTAAAATTTGGATTTTCGAATGTACAACTTTACCTTAAAGACCATGTTTGTTCCTTTGGGTGTGTTGTTGACTGGAGTCAAGTGTGAGTGTGCTCCCTAAACAGCTGGACGAGGTATATATAGTCGTGGTCAGTTGTGACACCGGGCCAGGTTCGCGCTTAGTATTGTCTTTGCGCATCACTGTGGATGTGCACGCAATTGGAAATGAACTGCAATTTGTCAATGGCGGAAAATTCGAACGCGTTCTTGACTTTAGGCCAAATGTTGAGAAACACTGACTCCTCTTGTAAGATGAATGCACTAAATTGTTGCTTGTTTTCTGTAAGAGTACTTCTTACTTATTAGTTCCTCATATTTCTTTTAAATGCATCTAAATAATAATCGTTTCGAGGTTAATGAATTTATGCACTTTGTCATGTCAAATTATTGTACTAATAAGTATGTATTTCACATACTTATTTCCAAAGATACAACATTTTACACAGAATTGCAGAGCAACACACGGACGCAAAACATATCTGTATTCTTGATCACAAATATTAGGCTGCGTATTAATCAAAAACCATGATCTACAGGGCAGAATACGTTCATTTATTAGAATCTCTTATCTTCTTTTAAAATATTCGTAAACAAATCTCCATTCCACTTTTCAATTTGTAGTAAATTAAAAATTCCTACATGTCATTCACTTAGAAATTAAATTATTGGTGCGTGTTATTTATTAGTATAAATAGGTATAGTAACTGTAAAATCTGATTTCAACTTGCACAATTATTTTGAAGGGAGCACTAAATCCTAAGCGATCGTAGCTCTGAAGCGCTCGTAGCTCTGCGGTGCTCGGTGGTCGGAAACGATCACCGAAGTACAGCAGAGTTTACAGAGGTCAGTCCTTGGATGGGTGACCGTATGTGTGGCATTTGATATCGAGCGTTTCCGTGCTTCGGAAGGCACGTTAAGCCGTTGGTCCCGGTTATGACTAAATGTGGTAGTCGTTAAGCCATGTTAGAGGCCTAATGGGCGGCTTGAAAAATTCTAACAGCAGGACGCCATACACCTGCCTCCACCAATCCGCACTGGGTCAGCGTGGTGGAGTATGACCCAATACCCTCACACCTTGATATGTGAGAGGAGGCTCGTGCTCAGTAGTGGGACGTTAATGGGCTGTGATGATGATGACTAAATCCTAAGCATATTTTCAAAGAGTTTCAAGACACACCACACGCACATATTTGTATTGTACCTATTTATGATTTTATATTATTTAAAACGTTCTTATTGCTTTATTATGATAAAATACCCATGCTTAAGTAAGAGGAGGCAGGTTAAGGGCCTCTTCAGTCACGTCTTTATTTTATATTTTTTGTTGTATGTGGCTATAATGATCACCTGTGATAATCGCAGTCTACATATAAAAATATAAAAGGAAGGAATATCTAAGTTATTTCGTCAGCAGATGATATCTTGTTAAAATTTTGGAGTTATTTATAACAAGATTATTATAATTTTGGAATATAAATACGGAATAGAATTACGTAAACAAGTTATTAAGGTTAAATTAATTTATTTACACATAACTTTACCTAAACTTTCATTTTTTATTCTTGGGAAGTCTTAATGATGGTAGATTGGCTGAGAATAAGCAACAGGGGCGGCGTGGACTACGGGAGAGCCATGGTGGACTACTGGTGAGGCGGCGTAGGCGACGGGGGCAGCGGCGTACTTGACGACGGGGGCGGAGTGGACTACGGGTGCGGCGGCGTATGCGACAGGGGCGGCGGCGTATTTGGCGACGGGGGCGGCGTAAGCGACGGGAGCAGCTGCTACTTTGACGTGGAGGGCCTCCTTGCGCACGACGGCGTTGAATCCGTTGTGAGGGTCAGCGGTGTAGTCGACAGTGCGCTTGGTGCCGTCGGGGTCTACCACGGAGTAAGATCCTTGCACGACGTCGCCGTCGCGGGTCTCGTGCTGGGTCTTCGAGTCTCCGGTAAGACCGTCATGCACGTCGTACGCGAAGCTGTATTGCGGGTGTGCGTTGTACTCTTCTACGGCAACCTTAGCCACTGGCGCGGCGTAGGACACTGGGCTAGCATAAGCCACTGGACTGGCATAGGCCACGGGGGCAGCGTGGGAGTACGTCACTGGGACCACTCCGGCGCTAGCGGCTGCCACAAGGCAAGCGAATACTACGAACTGAAAATAAACACAATTGTTTGTTTAAAAAAAACGTGACGTATTTAGATGGTTCAAAGGTCAGATCATATACAAAAGGAAAGATGTCTGCATCATCATGTCAACCCATTACCGTCCCACTACTAACCACGAGGCTCCTCTCACGATCTAAGTTATTGGGTTATATTCCACCAAGCTGACCTAGTGTGGTTTGGTAAAGGGTTAAAGAACAGATTTAAAATAATTAGTTTGACACTATTATGAGAGTACTCCTAAAGTTTAAAGTATTGCAAAAAGACGGGTCATTCAAATCTACCACTGAATACCTACCCGTGAAAGTTTCTTTTTCATATTCCATAATATTATATTTTATTGCCTGGACAGGCGAATAGTAATGTAAGTTACCTTGAATGCCATTTCTGCTTGTTGTTTTTGGTTGAGAGATGTAAAGCGTATGATGTATGCCTGATTCATTCATGTATTTATATATCGATACGAATTAGCCTGAGGCGAGAGTTAAGCGCGTCTGTGGTCTTTAGGACTCGATTCGATCTGTATTAGTTACTTGATATGGCACAAGGACTACTGGGTAACAATATTAACAAATAGATTATAGAATAGCTTGGGCATCTAAAAATGTACGCAAAATAATAATGGTTAAAGAACTTGAACGAAATGGGCGTATTTATTTATGTTTCCGGTTACTGACTGCCATAATTCTTTTGACTAAATAAGTATGCATACATACACGTTTTTACTTAGCATATTATCTCAAACTTTGGTAAGTTATATCCTGCTAATAAATTATAAATGCGAAAGTTGTCGTAGTCGTTGTTGTATGTGTGTTTGTTACTCTTTCACGCAATAACTACTTTTGGATAAAATTTTGCACGCAGATAGTTTATAAACATGTTTATAAAACACATAGAGCTTTTTACTCCGCTATTCCAACGGAACGAGAACCGCGCGGGTGACACGGCTGGGCGCTGTTAGTTTAAATATCAAAGGGCGACAAATATAATCTCACGCCTATATATACCATTTATAATCTAGGTAAAAATCTAGGTGTATGGGGCTCCTAACCTAAACCAAACTCACCTGCTGATTAATGGACGCTTAGGCAAACATAAAAGGTTCCGGTTAGCGGCAATAGGCTCGCCACCTATTACGTGGGGCCAAAAATATAACTGGCGAAATGTGGGCGTATATTATACCTCTGCCTACCCCTTCGGGGAAACAGGCGTATGTATGTAGAAATCTAAGTACAACTCTTTAAAAGGGATCCATGAAATTGTTAAAAAAAATATTTTATTAAAGAGATCTTTTTATTGAAATGAAATTCATTTACACCACAAATAAAATGTTATATCTTTATATTTTTTTTTATTTCTCATTGTTTGTTGCAGCACACAGAAATTTGGATGAATTCAATTATTAAACTTAAAAATCTATCTATTGTTATATTATCGAGATTTCTATGCTTTTGACAAGTTACCTACATTAATATATTTTTTTTACTGAAACTCATAATATTCTACAAGTAAGGCTCGTGATAAAATACTATGAGCGACAACATTTTGATAATCTATAAACTATATTTTCACAAATAGTCATTTTCTGCAAAAAAAATTACAAATTGACATATCCCAATCCACATTAAGATAAAGGCGTATAGCGTAAAGCTTGCACCATTGACAGAGCTGCTTAAATAATGCTTCACGGGCTGCCTAAAAGACCAATAAATCGATGATAGGAATAGATAAGCTTAAAGAAAATAACGTATTCTGATCATCTGACCAAGGATCGAGGTGGACCTCGTGCACCCAGTTAGTAAATGGCGATGGATGAACCCTTTGAGCTACTGGGCCATAGCCACATCTTCTCTCTCCAAGGGGATAAACTTGCGATAAACAAAAAGGTTTAGTAAGCTAGATCGTCACGATCTAATCAGCAACATCAGGTGATCTTTCAGGGTTGTCACTCGCTTTGGGCTAAGATCAATTTTGTTTGCGTAATCTTTTTAGTCATGTAGTTTGACATAAAATTTCAAAAATAATAAGACATGCAATTCAACATATTTTTTTCATAACCGTAATAATGAAAATGCTAGACAATATTTTGAGCTTTGTGTAATTGTTTGTATTTCAATATGCTTGCTTAAATCTTAACAATTATTTTATTGATTTATTCATTTAAACTTTATCGCATGAATAAAAAAAATGTACAAAAGGCGAACTTAATGCTACAAGGCATTCTCTACCAGTTAACCTTTGGATTAGCAGAAAAGTATGAGGCATTAAGAACAAAAAATATTTAAACTTACATATAATTAAATATGTATTATTAATAAACTACATATACCTATACACAAAAATAATAGTAAGTATTGTATGTAGACTCAATCAGATGATGATGTCACTTCTTTTTAAAATGGTCGAATTGTAATGTTTATTATACCCTGGTCATATTGCATACCCTAGTACGAATCTGCGGCTTCCTATTCCTCATCGTCGTGAAGCTAGAATTCTCGCTGCATTATTTTCCATCCTACATGATCCTCATTCTCCTGCTTATTTAAAATCTAACTTTCACCTACCTGTCCTTTTCATATAAGAGCTGCTCAACTTTGAATAAAATCTCCCAGCTAGAATAAGACTAGCTCAAAGCAAGCCAGTGTTCAATAAATTGATTTTTAAGCTTTATTTTGAAGAGCCATTGTTGGTTTTATTCTTCTTGCTGTCATATTTTGGTATTATATATTTTTAGTAGTTTATGATAAGCGTAGTTTATTTATTTTTTATGTATGTTTATTAACTACCACACCGCTTTTAAAGTTTTCTGCTAACCCTAAGGTTAACTGGCAGAGAATGCCTTATGGCATTAAGTTCGCCTTTTGTAATACTTTTAAGTGTGCAATAAAGATTTAATAAAATAAATAAATAAATCTCTGTGCATGCCTCTGCTTAGACAGCCAGACAGCCACATGCCAACGGTTATTACGTTTACCAAGTACAAGGACAAATTGTTATTTGATCTGGGTAAGCACCGTAATTCCTCGTTATAACTAGTCTCAATTTTGAATTGCCATGTTACACCCATCAGAAGGCTGCCGTACAACTTACCATGTTGGTTATAAGATAATTGGAAAATTCTTTTATACTATGTATTTTTTACTACTATCTACAAAATCTATCACTTGGTCAATCTTTAATTACCTATTGTTGTTTGAGTAGCGGAACGTGCAAACCGATCTGCATTAAAAAAATCACAGATTACATTTACTTACAATTGGCTTATATAATAAAGCAAAAGTGTTATCAGTTCGACAGTTATTTAAACTTAAAATATCGCCCAATGGCCATAAACAGCTACTCCGATCCGAAAATTTTTCGAAGCACTTCTTAGAAAAAGAGTCTGCAGAATACCGACCCCAACGGTAACGTCGAAGTAGATCACTGGATTGTGTCATTTACAGTGTTGTTCGGTTTTTGAGGCGAAAGCGGTTTTAACTCGTTGGCTACTGTCGCTGGACTATACCTCTACGAAGGAACTCCTATGTTGACGTTTCTTGGTGTTTCCTAATGTTGCCTATTTCTTGTTGAGCAAACGTTTTGTGATATTACACAGAATTAATAGGTTGGGGAAAAAGTCTTTTCGTATTTTTGTATGAAAAGTCAAGACATTTTTTTCAAAGTTTATTTACATTTATTTACAATATATATGTACCGTTTTGTTGAATAACTTTCTGCCATTTTGTGGGCAGAGACATTATCCCGTTACTGTAGAAACTTTGGGACTTCTGATCAAAAAAACGGGACAAATAGTTTTGGCAGTCCTCTCTTGAGGTCAACCTTACAGAACCTAAAGAATTCTGCAGAGACCGAAACAGGTGAAAATCTGAAGGCGCAAGGTCAGGGCTATATGGTGGATGCACTAGGACCTCCCAGTCGAACTCTCTTAATTTTTGCTGAGTGGCTAAAGATGTGTGTGGTCTAGCGTTATCGTGATGAAAGACCACACCCTTCCTGTTGATCAATTCCGGCCGTTTTCTCTCGACTGCTTCCTTTAATCTCATCAGTTGCTGGCAGTAAAGATCAGAATCGATGGTTTTGCCGGGCGGTAAAAGCTCATAATAAACAATGCCCTTCCAATCCCACCATACACACAGCATCACCTTATTTCGTGTTAGGCCAGGTTTGGCCACAGTCTGTGAAGCCTGGCCAACTTTCGACCTAGACCTTTTTCGCACGTTCTTGTCGTACGTGATCCACTTTTCATCGCCAGTTATCAATCCATTCAAAAACGGCTCGGTTTCATTACGTCTCAATAATGAATCGCAAATGAGTACACGGTTCATTAAGTTTCTTTGAGTGAGCTCGTGTGGCACCCAAATATCGAGCTTTTTTGTATAACCAGCTTTCTTCAAATGGGTCAAAACTGTTTTGTGGTCAATTCCCAGTTCTTCAGCTACATCGTAACTACTAATATGCCGATCTTGCTCCACTCTTTCAAAAATGGCGTCCATTTCATTCGTAACAGGGCGACCAGAGCGAGGTGCATCTTTAACATCAAAATTTCCGGACTGAAAACGTTTGAACCAAATTTGTGCTACTCTTACTGACACTGCATCAGGTCCATAAACATCACAAATTTTTTTCACTGCTTGAGTTGCATTTTTGCCTTTTTTATAATAAAATTTTAAAATGTATCGAATTTCTTCATTAGATTCACTCATTTTTACGGAGAAAAAAACAAATGAAAAATAGCGGGAAACAACTTTTTTTTATTTTTTCTTTTCTTTATAATGGAACTTTTTTAATGTTACCAAAACCAGCCAGACACAAATAGTACAGTTAAAAAAAAATTATAATAAGTTTATACCTACGTTATGCGAAAAGACTTTTTCCCCGACCTAATATAATTAGTACCTATGTTGGACATATAATTTTTATTAATTATTTTTATAATATTTTTTTTGTCTGTTGGGAAAATGTTATCGCATTACTGTTGGTCTGAAAATTAGTCAGCATGGACTTGGTCGTATTTACGTAACTTTTCCTGACGTTAAGAACTGTGCGTGATGCAATCATCATCACAGTTCCACTACTGGGTTAAGCCTTTTCTAACAAAACAAGGTGAAAGAGATTAAGGTCTCATATGATACTCAATTCCGTGTAACCGAATTGGTGGTCTGTGGCGTCCTGCATGCGCTTTACAACATGTAAGGATACGAGATGGAAAGCATTCGATAACAAGCGTCACATAAACGGTCACCCATCCAAGCCTTACCACCCACCCATACAGACCTCTCTGGCCTTTGCTTAACTTAAGTGATCGTTTTCGATCACATAGCCTGATGTCTGAGAGCGCTTCTCGAGTGAAGCAATAGATTATCTAAAAAACGATAATAAATACAGCATAATTAACTTTTAATGACTTTATTCTTTTCTCATTTCCTTACGTAGGTAGCTATGGTCTAAAATAAATATCTATAGACTTCAGCTTATGACTTGGTGCTGAATATCTTTTAATGGTGGTAGTAAGGTGCAGAGTATGCTCCGGGGGAGGCGAATTTGGCAACGGGGACGGCGTGCACGACGGGAGAAGCGGCGTATGCGACGGGGGCGGGGGCGGGGGCGTAAGAGACGGGGGCAGCGGCGTACTTGGCGACGGGGGCGGCGTGTACAACCGGGGAGGCGGCGTACGCGACTGGGGCGGCGTGGACTACGGGGGTGGCGGCGTAGGCGGCAGGAGCGGCGGCGTATTTAGCGACGGGGGCGGCGTATGCGACTGGAGCCGCGGCTACTTTGACGTGGGCAGGCTCTCTATGCACGACGGCGTTGAAGCCATTGTGAGGGTCAGCGGTGTAGTCGACAGTGCGCTTTGTGCCATCGGGGTCTACCACGGAGTAAGAACCCTGTACAACATCGCCGTCACGGGTCTCGTGCTGCGTCTTGGAGTCTCCGGTAAGACCGTCCTGCACGTCGTACGCGAAGCTGTATTGCGGATGCGCGTCGTATTCCTCCACGGCAACCTTGGCCAGAGGCGCTACGGCCAACTTGGCGACTGGAGCTGCGTATGCCGCAGGGGCTGCGTGCACCACTGGGGCTGCTGAGTATGCGAAAGGAGCGACCACTCCCGCCCGCGCGGTGGCGATCGCACACACCAATACTACCAGCTGAAAAAGTCAAATTAATATTTAAATGCTACTATTTTGTATGTTATACTTATTATAAAATATTTTAAAATGCTTAGTAATGTATGAAATTAAGAAATATATAGACAGTTTATTAATAGTCAAGTCCTTTATTTTTATAGATTCACTATCAATTTTAGTTTTAGTTAGTGAATGAGATCGAATGTAAATTAAGTTAAAATTAAAGGAAAATTCGTTTTCTGTTATTTAATGAAGTTCAATGTTAAATTGAAATAAAAATAAGTTAGATTACATGTTGTTGTTAATAATTTAATTAATAAATATTCACCTTAAAAGCCATTTTAGTAATAATGACAGTGACTTCACTATGAGAAGAGCTCAAGTTGAATGTGCTGCAATTGAGCATGCCACAGTTTTTATACTTCATTCGTCCGCCCGCGGCGTTGCGTTACAATTGTTGTGATTGCCCGTGATGCGTGTGAGCGATAAACCGGTTAGTTTTGAATGTTGCAACATTTTATAAGCTCTTTAATATTCAAGGGCCTCCTATATCCGGTCGTCTTATTATAAGAACATGTAGGGTGTGATTGATGTCGGGCAGAAAGTTCAATTGCATTTAGTACGAGGCCATCATCTTTTAGCGAAGCTTTTTTGTATGTACTTTAAAGTTTTTTTTGAAGTTTATTTATTTATTCTTCGGGCGTCAGTGTGATTAGATCACGGAACAGATAAAAGCTTTCTTCTGTGGCAATATATAATTATAGCCTTGTCAGGAAAATTTTTATGGATGTTGATTTTTATTGCGATGGCTTGCCTAAGCTTAAGAAAACTATTCTTGACTTATTTCATAAATAAACTTTTAAGTAAGGCTGCACATAATTATAAGAATTATTATAAGCGATTTAGATATTTATCACGACTCTCTTGGGAAATTTAAATTTAAAATTCAGTCATCCTGTCACTGAAACAGTTTTTGGGATTTCATTGTGTGCGTATTTGTTTGTTATTTGTCTTTAATTCAAACTTTTTTGTTATCTTTTGTTATCTTTTGTTTAATGTTGTGTTCACCTGTAATTGGGTTGCATGCTAGGTTAACTCTTATAATGTATAATTTTAAATGTAAACATGTAATCTGTTGGTGTACCAAATAAATAAATAAATAAATAAGAAGTTCTATAAATAATTGATAAAAAAATTGCAAAGCGATACTAATGGGCACAGCAAGCCTAAGCTCAGTAGTGAGACGTTAATAGCCTGACAATAATAAGCTTTTATGTTTGTTTCTAGTGCGCTAGATCGTATGGGCTCGTACAATCAATGTCGTGTCGTGAAAATCTATCACGAGCTTCATACAAATACTCTTGACTTTAAACGACGTCGTATCGTGTTTATGTGTACGAACCTTATTAGGACTGCAAAGAGCTGCGATGAGATGATAAAGTTTGTACCTTACACTGAAACATATACGTAATTACGCCCTTGCAGATAAATAATATTGCTATCAGCTCCCTAAAACTATAATATTTTATTATTGATTATAACTCTAATATCAGTTGGTATTTACATTTAGATATACAACTCAATTTCTAAAGCTACCAATCTTTTCATCATTATCATTATCATCAGCCTACATTCGTCCAATGGCACGCCACTTAGCTCGATTTCCAGCTCTTTGTCTCCAACCACTGCCAACCGTTTAGCGTATGTCGTCGCTCCATCTATCTGGAAGGTGTCCTACACTACGCTTACCGAGACACGAATGATGATGATGTTTCACCCTCTTTAAATTATAATGTCATTGAAAGCTATAGTATGTCTTTTCCTTCCATTCACCTTTGTTATTCGTCAACATCTTGTGCAACCCCTTGTCAATCATATTATTATTATACTTCACACACTGAATCTAACTCTTTTCCGGTCGTCCCTTTCCCTCACTATTCTTTATATTATTGTTCATAACTCATCTTTAACATTCTCTTCGTCTCTTTTCCTTACAAGCCCATTATCATAGCCTAGCATTATTTCAGTTGCCCTAGACCTAAGCGCTCCTAGCTCTGCGGTTCTCGGTGGTCGGAAACGATCACCGAAGTACAGCAGAGTTTACAGAGGTCAGTCCTTGGATGCGTGACCGTTTGTGTGGCATTTGATATCGAGCGCTTCCGTGCTTCGGAAGGCACGTTAAGCCGTTGGTCTCGGTTATCACTAAATGTGGTAGTTAAGTCATGTTAGAGGCCTAATGGGCGGCTTGACAAATTGTAACCGCAGGACGCTGTTCACCTGCCTCCGCCAATCCGCACTGAGTCCGCGTGGTGGAGTGTGGTGTGGTTCGAGCTCAGTAGTGGGACGTTAATGGGTTGTGATGATGAGACTTAAGCTTAGGGCCTAGGGTCTGCTCACTGGTCTAACCAGATTTGGCTAAATTTTAGTTCTTATTACACGCTCATAAAAATTAAAAATTCATTTACTCAATAGAGCTCTTATGAATGTCATACTTATAAACTAACGCGCCCATTCACTGCGGGCGGGAGCTTGATCGTAAAAGAACGGGCAAGAAAATCGTCAAGGTTGGTTTTTCTCCCGCCAGTTACAATTAAAATACATAATATTAAAACAATTGTTTTCTGCAGTCACAAGATTTGAAAAAAAAAAGGATGACAAAATTATTTTTAGCAATATTAACATGATTACGGATAAACATAGTAGACATGAGCAGACGCGTTACGCTCAACCATATTTTAGGGAGCGTAACGACCCGACGCATGACGCTACCATGCATGACAATAAACGGTTTCCTTAAACTTTTATAATCACAGTTGCCACATTTCTAAAACTACAATAAAACTTTTTAAATAGTTTTAATTTCCAACACATATTAGAAAAAGTAAGTCATTTGTGACAAACGTCAAAATAATATTGGCTAGCTCTGTTTGTTATAGTGCTGGATATTTTCCCTATTTTAATACCACATAAAATCAGGTATAGTTAATTAATGTTATAGATATATAATCAAAGCATGTACTTTGAGTACTTTGGTATTTTAGGGTAGACTATTTTAGAGCTTGGTATTACTAGGAATAAAAAAGTAATTAATGGGGGGCACCTGTCTTTGCAATACTTACTAGGTAGTAATAGAATTAGGTGGGTTTTTCTAATGTGGCTCTCAGTTGGGGAGACACGGCGCGGTACCGGGCAGTGCATCTTGGCGCGTCCAGGTATATCGTGCGTACAAGAGCGGGGAGAGGCAGCTACCCTGGGGTATTCCGGCTTCGTCTTTTCGCTCGGTGGAGAAGGCGTCCTCCACCACTACTCTGAACCTTCTGTTCTCCAAAAGCGGGGCTATCACCCGGAGGATTCTTCTGGGTGGTAGTGAAGCAACCTTGGTTCCTAAGTGGAGGCCCGTGCCGTCAGTAGTGGGACGTTAATGTGCTGAGATGAAGTACATGAGGGTACAGGGACAAAAAACGGAATGGTACAAATACAGGATTTTGTGTCAGTAAATATAACTTTTTCTTATAAAGCTTTAATATTGATGGTATTAAGGACTCTACTTGCTCTAACTTTTTTTTATTGATGCTACATAAAAATACACAAACAAAAACCTAAATGTTGCCCTACTTATTGGAGTATCATGTGACATTCCTTGCCATTCAATCAATCCCGTCTGGACCTAAGAGACGCGACAACTTTTCGGGATACAAATTTGACCTTCGATAAGAACATACTCTTTTAAATATTTCTTGAAGACCAGACCAGACAGTCTTACAGTGTTTCTTCTAACTTTGTCCTTTTTTAGGGTTCAAGAATCGGAACTTTCGCTTTCATCATATTAAATTGATATTCCTTCTGCTTATGTGTAATCATATGAAAAGGAACTAAGTTTCCTCTAAACTAAGTTCACCATAATCATAATTACATAGATACATAAAATACGACACCGAACTATAAAGTTATAAAGCGGCGTTATATTGTTTTAGTACTATTATTTAAGGAAGATGGTGCCACGTCGTGTTAAACATTAGCTCCGTATTTTTAGTGTCATTTAAATAAAAGTGTAGAAATTCTCATACTGAACTGTCCTAATAAAACGTATTTGTCTTTGTTTTTTGTTCCTAAAAAAATCTATAAGTAAATAAAAAAATATTGTAACATGTAATAGAAATGTGGTGGTCCCGAGCACTGGTGCCGCGGCTTAGGCTAGTGGGCTCCCGCCTGTACGGGCAGTTCCACGACCCCCTGGACCACGTCACCGGCATCGAGAAGAGGGAGCTCCTCGCGCATCTGGCGGGCGACTGCGACCCTTTCCGTATTCTGGCTATTAAAAAAGGTTTGTGTCGTGTGATAAAACTTAATTTAAATAAAAATAATCAATTCATCAAATCAATCAAAAGATAAAATTATTTAATAATAATATTATTTAGTCTAGAAGTATTTTAAAAATTAGACTAAATTAAGAAACACTGTATTTAATAACGAGATTGTGGGACGTGTTAAAGCTTAATTTTTATTCCAATAAAACCAAAACAATTACCTATATTTGTTAAAATGTATTTAAAAATCAAAATACATTTATGGTAGGATTCGATTACAAGACTATATTGTAAAAACTGTGTGTATTATAAAATAACCACCTATTTGTAAATGACTTAATAAATTAACCCTGGCTCGCAGCTACGCCCGTTAGATTAAAAGTCTATAGACTAGATATATCTTCTTACAGAACAAAGCATTTTTAGCGATTCGCTCAAGCTTTACATAGCTAGTTGAAATTCTCCAGGTGGTTTTTGCGGTGATACGTAAGAAATATACAAACAACATTATTCAGAAGTCAGTATACTCAATAATTTATTGATTCAGGCGTTATTTTGCGGAAGTGATGGATTAAAAATATCTTTGTGACAATTCCCGCGCAATTTAAATTTCCCGAAAAATATGGAATTAATTCAACACGACACGTGTTTCGCCCTTATCCGGACATCTTCAGGTAAGATAGAAGCCTCAGAACAACGATGTCTTCACGATGTTTGCTCTCGTTTCAGCGTTGGTCGTTAAGACATCGTGTCGACATAATTACTTATGTAGATGTCTATTTACAATTAAATAAATAAATATTTTCTGAAAATTACACCAATTATTAAGTTTCAAGATAATTATCATTAAGAACTTGTGTTATGTTATAACGGATAAACATACATAAATACTTTTTATTTTCGTAAATACATACTTAATATACATAGGAAAACACCCAGACCAGAACGAATATTCATGTTTATGCTTACATAAAGATTTGTCCTGCGTGGGAATCGAACCCACGACCTGAGGAGCGGAGAGCGGGTATTCTCGCCACCACGCCATATCGGTCGTCAAATACCACATAAAATGTATCACTTCGTATTTCCTATCGGTTTTTGTTTTACACTAGGTCCCGGCACAAAAGAAAAGCCTAACCTTATTCCAAGTGCAAACCCGTGCCGGTTGATGTGCTGCAAGTGCAACGAGTACGCCATGCACGTAGAGTTCATGTGGCTGCACCAGGGCGTGCCCAAGCGCTGCGCGTGCGGCTACTGGTTCGAGCTGTGTCCGGTCGCGCCTCTCTGATCACACCTATTTGTAGGCAATTAAATTTTGAAAGAAGCTGATTGTGCCTTATTAAACTTCCCTGTTGAGCGTCAGTTGTGTGTCGATCGAGTGTCAGTTCAGTGTCGGTTGCTGCAAGTGTACCGAGTACGCCATGCACGAGGAGTAATACCTGTGGCTGAACCCGTACATGCTCAAACGCGACGCGAATTAGAGCTGTGTCTGGTTGCGACTCTCTTATCATAGCAATTTGTGTTTAACGTGTCTTCCGAAGCATAATACCTGAATATTACAAAAACGATCACCCATCCAATCGTTTCCGACCAGCTAATATGCTAAATTACTCGATTCCGCTTCCAAAATTCGGAATCGTACGAGAAAAAGTAAATCATATATATATTTTTTAAGTCATAAAGCGCGTATATTATTTCATAAGTTTTCTTGAACTAAGAGACTAGTATCTCATAGCAATCTTGGAACTAGTACTGCTTTTTTAAGTAGGTACCTACTGCAAATGGGTAAATTAGGTCACCACAAACATGCTTCAACAGTAAGTAAATAATTCAAACGAAACGCCCACATTTGATAACAGGTCCTTTAAACATTCTAGTTTTTACAAATTACTTACAATTTGTGGCGACGTAATTATCAGTCACATATACGGCAAATACCACACTTTTATTTCTTTGCATATGTAATGAGAATATCCACGACCACGGCCTTATTTTAAATTATGTTTTCGTTAAAGTCAAAAATAATTAGTTAAGGAGCTGTTCGTACTAAAAATAACCAAAATTGAAGAAAGTCTACCCTTTTATTAAGATCGTTAATCTTATCTTTTGAGCCTTAATTATCTACGGATACCGTTATATTATAATTAATAGAATTACTAAATTTTGTATTTATTTAAAACACGGTTTGTAAATATATTATATAGCATATCATATGTTTTGAGTATCTTTAATATTAAGTCCATTCAAGGCCATTGAAAAGTGCCATTTAGGTAAAGTTCTAAAATAAAAATTGGGTGGTACATTTTTCCTTGGAGGTCGAAAAAGATTTTTATAAATCAATTGAGCCATCATAATAATTGATGTGTTCGAATCCTTAGGAATATAATTATTTTATATCTATTCTAGAAAATTTAAATATAACATTTTATCTTTTTCTTATTACTAACAATTGCTCGCGCATGTAAAATGTAAGTGATATTTACCAGTTTCATAAACCTAAATTGAATCTTTTTTTTATGAACAAAATATTGTATTTAGGTTCTATAACCTAGTCCATACAAGGATTAACACATAGGTAGGTAGTTATTGTATTCTTATGGTAGTAGTGCTAAAAAAGCGAAGCGAGATATGTTCGCGGGCACAGGTAGTAATTAAATTAAGTGTAGGTACAGTCTGTACATATATACAGAGACTGGCAAAGCTCGCGCCAGTCGTGGCCCACTTCCAGCTCGCCCTTGAACTGCAGGGCAACCACCGGCAGAACCACGCAGGACCGCTTTACAATTGTGCTGTTATCTCACAATAAAGTCATCTGAATCCTTACATAACCAGGAATTCGACACGATAACAAACATGCAGTTTTATTATCTTGAATTCATTAATGAACTTCCTGGGCTGTAAGAAGTTAATGTTCTGGATTATACTTAATTACTCTTTACAGATATATAATTTCATTTTATTCATGGGATACCAACATAAGATATAGTACAAAATAATTTCATTATCTGAATTTAATTACTCGGCTTTATTCTAACAATAAAAGGTAATAGTTGTACTTAATTTTTTTTTGACATTTTACAAATGTTTAACTTTGTGAGTGTCTTTTTTCCGACAAGTCTGACAAAACTTTTTAATGTGAAAATTTTCGGCGCTGCTGCGATTGTGAATGACGTCATATCGACATTTTCTGGGTGGTGGACTCCATACACAGCATGATTTTTGGCGGACACATTGAGCACTATTTTTTGAAATAATTTTACTAAACAAATTTTTAAAAAAAATTACTTGTATATACGGTAAGTCGCATAAAACATTACACAATAAACGTAGACCCCTATAATAATATATCATATATGAAAAGAAAACTCTTCTTTATGTAAAAATTTCGAAATACAAGATGTATATTAATGGATGTATGTAATGTAAATATATATTAATATCACAAGTATAACCATTCTATTGATTCTAAATTTACACAATTTCAGTTAAAATTCCTTAGCAGGGATGAAGTATTGACCTTGTTTCGCTGGAAAATATTCCTTAGTTATTTTATTTACAGGCGTGAAGTAATACTCTCTCTTCGGTGACCCATTCGTAAGTTTTCTTTGGGATGAATCTGGTAATTTCTCATAGGTATTATTAGGTGTTTCTATAGATGTGTATAGACTTTGTGCTTGTGTTTCGTATAAAATTTTCAGATCCGCAAGGCTTTTAATTGGAATGACGTAATTTTTGGGAGTATCCTGACGCATTGTAGTTGGAGCTTCGTTATGAACAACAGCGGTGAATCCTGTGCTCGGATGTGATGAGTAGTCGACGATACGCTTGGTTCCATCAGGTTCCACTACTGAGTATTGGCCCCGCACTAAACTGCCTTGCCTGACCTCGTGTTGACTCTTGGTGTCTCCTGAGGCAGGATCCTCGATGTGATATGAATACTTGTACTCGAAAGAGACAGGTGGTGGATCTGTGACGATGATCCCCACAACTGATGACAGCGCGCAACTTAATATTAAACCCTGTAAAAAAGAAAAAGTCCTTATTAATATATTTTTCTCGAGGAGCAAATCGCACATCTAGAGGCTTATTATAAAATAAGATCAAAAGTTAAACCGAGTTTAACACTAATGCTGTCACTTTTATTTGATAAAATAAAGACAGTGTTAGTTAGGAACCTAGTTCTTAAAAGACGTGTAATGCATTTTGTCAATTTTACAGTAGAACAGTTTGAAGCTTTTTGTTTACGACCGTACTCGATTTGGGGTTTGGCTCTCTCTATCGGACAGTCAGACAAAAAAGATCTTCAAGCACACAATGCATCTATATGAAGGGCAACTTGTGGCATAGTAACTAAATGTGCGGAATGAGTTTCTGTCAGTTTCTTGTGGCTAAGCTTTTAAACAGCAAGACCGTTTTTGATTGGAATTTCACTGGCAGAGGGCCATAAGAAGTAACTGGGGTACTTTAAAATTTAAATGATGACATAGTACCTGAATTTCAAAGTACAGTTTGTTCGTTTTCAATCTCAGAACTATCACTTCTTCTATCACCCATAGAAAGTTATATGTTATCTTATTAACTTGATAACGACAGCTAGTAAATTGTATTGAAAGAAAAATCTTGATTGGCCCTCAACCGCGCTTAGCCCTATGACATTAGTATCCCTGCATAAAAGTAAAAAGAAGGAAGGGAAGTTTATCAACACCCAGTAAATATTTCGATACATAATGGCAGAATATTAGACACTGCGGTACTTAAATATTAGTCATACTAAGTTCTGAGCAGCCCAAGCCAACATCACCTACACTACAAGTGCACCTGCCGAACAACGGACAAGGCTTTGGCAAACATAAAAGTTCCCGGTAAGCGGCAATAAACTCGCCACCTATTACGTGGACCAACAATATAATAGGCGAAATGTGGGGGTATAATATGCCTTTGCCTACCCCTTTGGGGAAAAAGGCGTGATATTATGTATGATATTGTGTATATTATGTATGTATGTATCACAAACTGCAACGTTTTAATCAATAAAGTCGTGGCTTATAGGCCCGCCAGTAGAGCACGGAACACTCGATTTAGCATTGCCTGATTATGTACAAAGGATTTTGACCTTAATAGTGATCAGACAGCGGTGACCTCAATGTTACCTATTAAATACCGGTTGGTAACCAGATACGCAAAAAATATACTATTTATAATAGAGGAAATTAATATAAACTAAATCGGATATAAGTAATAAATCGTTACTTCCTTATACGACTGTGAGTTTGATTGTTAATCTACTGATATGTTGTGATTTTACACTTCTATTATCTAGGCTATATAAATATTAATAATATAAGAATAGAAGTGCTGTGAGCGCGTAAAATCGCTGGCGTACTGGTGTATCGAGTGCATCCAGAACTATTAAATACATAGCCAAATGCATTCGTTATATCTGAATCTTACTCACTACAAACAATCAATATACTGTCGAAATATAACTTGTAGTCCGTAGTGAATGACAGCAACGTCAATCTCGAACTTAAATTTTCTAATTGGCGACATGTGTTCCGAACAGTTCCGATAATTTACGCGGCCCAGACCATTTCTAGTGTAGTCTTATTATTAAAATCATCATATGGCTGAATTGTCGTCACTTCCCTCGATGACAAAGTGCCATTAATTTAAAAAAGAAAAAGAAGTATTTTTAAAATATCTATGGGATAGGTGTTATATCTTAGGTTAAGACCATATATATAGTCAAATCATGTAGATGTTACCGGCCAAACCCGATTTTAGGACAAACTAGTATTGCCTAGTCCAAACTAATTTAGGTGGGCTGTGCAACTATTGTAATAAAATGTTTTTTTCTTACCATTAAAAACCATTTAATGCAGCCCACCTAAATTAGTTTGGACAAGGCTATACTAGTTTGACCTAAAATCGGGTTTGGCCGGTAACATAGACACATGTACAAAAAAAGGTTAATATGCAATAAGTTCAATTGTAATTACCCTTATCATTTTAGTAGCAATCCAGTCGACAATAGGACGTGCGGAGTAGTCTAGCTGCCTCGCGGCTGTGGTATTTATAGAACATGGTTGCATTCACTTAGCGTTCCGTATTGTCGCCAATAGAACACTGAACCAATCGCCACCTTTATCTCTTTATATGTAATCCAATTAAGTTTAATTCCGATATTATTGTATAATACCACAAGCTCTTTGTTTCGCTTAGTTTACCGTGATAAGGAAAGGGTAACCTGCTTGGTATCTGCTCGTTTTGCATATTAACTTAATTTGTTTAATTCTGACATAGATTAACTTTGGGGCAAGAAAACAAACGAAATATATATACATATTATTTATACAGTATTAAGAAATATGTGCCTTGTGGTCCCGTTGCCACCCCTTCTCATCTCATGGGAAGTCGAAAGCAAAAAGAAATCCTACCGGATGATGAGCAGCAGTCATCCTGCGTATTGGCTTGAACTGCGATCACCAACCCGCCTGCCCAGCGTGGATTATGGGCGGTTACCCTCAATGTAATGTAATCTATTAGGGAGGCTAATGTTCAACAGTTAGTTAGTTAATTATACGGCTTGTTGAGGAGGCTTGTTGTGGCGAGTGAATTCGTAGTCGATTTCAAATAATACTGAACATTTATTTGTTTTTTTTTTTTTTTTGCGTTCCAGAAAACCAACAACAACCCTACTTGGAACTACCCCCCACGGTGGGAGGAGGGAGATAATGCCCCCGCATACCACACACCCGGTGTGTGTGGTTATGTCGGACTTGAACCGACTAAACCTCTCCCTGTAATAGCCTTTAGTATTTCTACCATGAAGGCGACATCTGAAGCGATCGGCGCTTGGGGAGGCACCGACGCGGCGCACACTAAGCGGAAGGCTAGGTGGCGCAAGTTGGAAGGCGGGAAGCCTTGCCTGATAGACGCACACTTTGCGGAAGGCTAGGTGGCGTGTGTTAGAAGGCGGGAAGCCTTGTCGGATGAGTGCACGCTAAGCGGAAGGCTAGGTGGCTTGCATTGGAAGGCGAGAGCCTTAGCTGAATGGGTAGCCATTAGTTGCCTTTTACAACACCCTAGCTTTGGGTTGGATCTATTCTTGAGCCGGAAACCACACGGCTGACGAGGCTAAGGACAAGATGACGTTAACCTAGTTTGACTGACGGCCCCGCTGCCAGCAAAGTGTTGACAGCGGCTGTGAGTGTGTTAGGAGGGTCGGCGAGAACCCTCTTTGGTCTATTCCTAAGTGTGATACTACTGGCGGGCATGTCATAGTTAACATTTATTTGTCGATGGCACCTACTTATATACAAAATTTAACAAAATGATAAAAAGAGAACGAACATATTGCTATTTCGCACAACGCACATATTACAGAAATTGACGGTACACAAAAAACATAAAATATTATTCTACCTACACTAAATATAAAATTGTTATAAATATAAAAATCACGTAGTTCGCATCTGAGTTAGCTGGTCGCATCGGTCGATGCGGACGTGTATGATGTCGCCACATAGCTCCCCCTCATGCGAAGCGTACGACGGGTTTGATAGTGCGCCCATATCTCGTCTTCGTCGGAGTGTCATCGTTTGTTGGAGAGAGGGCTTCGTTGATCGTATAGGCGGGCTTCAGTCTGTCAATCGATACGTTGACTTCACGGCCAGGCAGTTGTATGCGGAAGACTTTGTCGTCTCGATTCAGCACAGGATACGGGCCTTCGTATGGAGCTTGCAGTGATTTTCGTCCCATATCAACTCGCAGCAATACGCTGCTGCAGGTTCGCAGATCGTGGTGAACGAACGGCTTGGTGTTATGTGGCGATGATTCAGTGGTTTTGTATTCACTTATTAAGCGTTGTAATTGATTGACGTAGGTGTAGTGCATGTTGTCGACGGATGACGTCATCGGGGTATGAGTAAAGAAATCTCCCGGTAATCTGATAGTGCCTCCGTATGTGAGTTGTGCTGGGCTGACTCCTGTGTCGTTTCTGGTAGCTGCTCTTAGACCCAGCAGTACGGTGGGCAATGCATCGAGCCAATTTGACTTTCGGCTGTTGAGGTTTGCCGTCAGTGCTGTCTTCAGCGTGCGGTGCCATCGCTACACAATCCCGTTACATTGAGGGTGGTAGGCGGTTGTTCTAGTTTTGTCAATGCCAAGCAGTTTAGTTAGTGATTTAAAAAGCTGGCTTTCAAACTGCCGGCTTTGGTCACTAGTTAGCGTCGTAGGGCATCCAAATCGTGCAATCCATCCTGTGTACAGTTGTTTCGCTACTGTCTCAGCTGTTATCTCGTGAAGTGGATAAGCTTCTGGCCAGCGTGTTTTCCTGTCGATAATAGTCAGTAGGTATCTGTGTCCATACTGTGACGGCGGCAGCGGTCCAACAATATCGACGTGTATATGTTGAAATCTGTCAGCTGGTTGAAATTGTGTGAAGCTGCTACTCGTGTGCCGATTAATCTTTGATTGTTGACATGGTATACACGATCTAGTCTAGTTGCTGACGTCTGCGTTCATGGATGGCCAGAAGAATTTTTCTTGCATTAGTTTCCGAGTAGTGCGAGTTCCAGGATGACTTAAGCTATGTACAGCGTTGAATGCCAAACGTCGAAAGTTTTCAGGCAAATATGGTCTAATGTTCGCAGTAGATGTTTCGCAATATATCTTGCATTTTGCGTAGGGTAGTTCTATTTTCTTGATACTGAGGTTACTCTTTGTTTTCATCTTCGGTATAGCTTCGTCTCTTTCTTTCGCCACAGAAAGTTGAGCGTAGTCGAGGGTAGTTGGGCAAGTGATAGTTTCGATGCGAGATAGTGAGTCTGCAACGATGTTCTCTTTCCCACTTATGTGACGGATGTCATTAGTAAACTCGCTTATGAACAGTAGTTGGCGAGTACGACGTGGAGTCTCGCTGTCGGTAGATTTTATAATAATATGTAGGGCGAACGTAATAGGTTTGTGATCGGTGAAAATCGTAAGCGCTCTGCCTTCATACATTTTTCTGAAATGTTTTACTGCCATGTAGATAGACAATAATTCTCGATCATAGAAATATCCTAGAGGCTGCCAGTTGTTGTCTTTGTATTGTTGTAATACAGCTCCTGCGCAGGTATTGGGTGCGTCGCACATTAATGCAATAGGCGCTTCGAGTGCGGGGTGGGCGAGTAAAGCAGCGTTTTGTAGGCTCACTTTACACTCTTCGAATGCGTCGGTAGCTTGCTTTGTCCATACAATCAGCGTTTTATTTTTTCGTTTGCTACTATGCAGGTATGCGTTGAGTGGTTCTTGTATAGCTGCGGCGCGTGGTATTGCGTCGCGATAAAAGTTGACGGTCCCGAGGAATCTTCGCAGTTCTTCAATTGTAGTTGGTCGTGGAAATGATGAAATAGCCTCAACTTTTTCTTTAGGTGGCTTGATTCCATGTTGTGATACAGTGTAGCCCAGAAACTTGACCTCTTCCTTTCCGCTACGAGGGTCCGTTTCTACGCAGTGAAACAGTCGTGTGTAGCAGAGCTGTATTGATTCTGTCGCACTCATGGTGGAAATCCCCGTTGCGCTAAGAAAGCCAATGCGGTTGATGTTGAAGCTGAGTTCGCCTCCGGGTCAGGGTGTTACTCGCTCAGTCCGACGCCCCGTCGTCGTCCAGTGTCGGTGGTTGCAAAACCTCGTCTTGGTGAATCAATGCTGCTTACGCAGATATAGCGAGGAAAAATGTTTCCTCAACACCACTGCCGTAGAAAATTTAACTCTCTTCCTTTCCGTTTCCACATTTTGAGGGGTTGATGGTAATTCCGTAGTCGTTTAATTTGCTCAGCACTGTTCGTAGATGGAGAACATGTTCTGATGGAGAATCTTCATTTTGTGATGCTACTATGATGTCATCGAGCAATGGATATGCAAAATCAAGCCCCAGCAGCACCTGATGTATGAATATTTGAAAGGTTTGGCCTCCATTCTTCAATCCTGGGCACATACGTGGAAACTCGAAAAGACCGAATGGGGTAATTATAGCTGTCTTCTCAATATGCTCCTTCAGGACTGGTAATTGTTGATATGCTATATTCATATCTAGCGTGAAGAATATCTTCTTGCCGCTCAGTTGGTAGGTAAAGTCTTTTAGTCTTGGTACTGGGTAGCGGTCAGGTATGGTTACTGAGTTGAGCCTTCTGTAGTCTCCAACGACGCGAATGTCTCCATTTTGCTTTGGAACTATATGCAAGGCGCTGGCCCATGGGCTTTTGCTAGGCCTGCATAAGCTCTGCTCCATCATAACTTGAAATTCGCGTTTGACAGCAGCATACATATGTGGTGCGATAGGTCTTGCTTTGCAGTACACAGGCGGTCCAGTAGTTTCAATATGATGCTCAACGGAATGCTTGAGGTTTTCTTTCATTGAAGACAAACGGGTGATGTCAGGAAATTCAGCGAGTATGTTGTGATACTTCTGGTTAGAATCGATACTGCGAATTGTAGATGTAGGGTAGTATAAGATCGATGTCTTTGCTGATAGAATCGTGACTTTATCTATTAACTTTCTGCCGTGAACATCAACAAGCAACTTGTGGTGTTTTAAAAAATCACCGATGATTGGTTTACTGACATCAGCTATAGTAATCTTCCATCTGAATGAGCGGCGTAGATTAAGGTCTAACACCAGTGTCTTCTCTCCATAGGTAGGGATCATTGTATTACATACATATATTTTTTAACGGTGGTCAGTCTACCATCGATCACATGGGAAGTATGGCGGAGTATTTTTTAGCAGTCGAGGTCCTTAAGGTGATGCGCTGATTAAATGCGTCAGTCAGCGACAATCGTCATTAACATGCTGGGCGCTGAGTGCATCTTGCGTTGCATAGAATTCTGGCACGAGAATTGAAAATCGATAAAGTAATAAATCACCCTTAAACATAAGTTGACGACGAACAGTCAGTTTATATTAATAAACATAAGCACGAGTAATGCTACTTTATGCTTCTTCTTTGTCTTATTAAGTTTAAAATTATGCAATAATTTTGTATAATTTTGTGGAAATTAAACTTTCTTTTTTAATCTTAAAATTATTTAGGGACTTTTGTCGTTATTCGACCATGCCAGTCCCATCGTAACAATTCTATGTACTAAACATATAAAACATATCTTTAGCCATCTTTGTTGTCGGTTTTGCTAGGATTGGGTGATACATGTCTATATCCCACCGATTAATCTTGTATTGTATACAAAAGCGAAGCCATCTGCTCCCGTATCTGACATATTACATCAATAAGTGCTGTAGGTTTTCAATGGTGTTACACAAATAGCAATTAGGGGATGGCACTTTGCGCATTAAATATGCAAATGAGTTCAAAAAAGGTGTCCAGATCGCATCCTAAAGGCTGTGAAACTTACATTATAGAGCAGTGTTCTGATTAGAAAAACTAAAAAGAACTTGTACATCTTACACAATGCAACTAGTCCCAAAGAACAGAGCTTGTATAGTTGATAACATCCAAAGCGCCGAGACCGTTAGGGCGTGTTTCAAAATAAATGGCGCTGATTGTACTATCGCTACTAGATCAGATATCTCATATCTCTTTCTTTATATTTCAATGTATGTTATTTTTATTTACTAGAACACATATTATATACAAATACATTTTTCATTGCAAACACCGGAAATATAATTCGTCTCTTGCGTGCAGTGCGTAACCAACCGAACAGTGAATGGAATATATATTTATAAATGAGTCCGGCTGAAACCACGGGCACAACAAGTACCTATTTGATAATATAAGAGATATAGCCATTTTTAAATCAATCTACCATATAGTCAACCCAGAACGGCCTATGTCGCAGGCACAGGCGCAGTGATGACCCTGCGATAGCATTGTCATGGTAATGCAACATTTAGATAACTAATAATAACTTGCTTCACACTCCTTGAGAAGTGTCAGTGTCTTGCAAGCTTTATTTGTAATGACAAATATGTGTTGTAGGTTACCGCGGCCCCGGTACATAGCAGGCTCAAGAAGTAACATGGATGGTTTTAATTCAGTAGAAGTCTGACACACCCTCCTGCATCCCACAGTGGGAGACTGTAATTATATGATATTCCATCCGAAAATAAAAATTAAAAAAAACCTTTATAGACTATCCTGCACGAACACAGTAGATTTTCTTAATTTATTTATTCTTTATGTTCGTAAAAAAACACATGTACATGTTAATAAAAAAATATTTTAAATATCAAGTCTAAATATAGGCGTAGTTTCAGGGTCCAGTCTACCACTAAACTACATTATAATTAATAATTTATCACTTAAGTCAAGTTTTGTGGAAGAAAATAAATTTGTTATTATTATTATGGAATGATAGCAATTTTTTCCAGTCCTGTTATGCCACAGACATAAATACATGTCATCAATAGTAGAGAAAGAAAGCAGAGTCCTCCGATACTTTTATTCAAGACTAGCGGTCGCCCGCGTTAATTCACAGACACCGACACTAACATCGACGACCCAGTCATTATACGCAGGCTGCATAGATTGTCTTTATGTGGATGCTAAAGTTGTCAACATTACATTTAAATACATTACATTTAAATATTTACGCTATAACTTCAAAATCAAACGTCCCATTTTGATCATTCCAAGACCAAATATTATCTACATAAACTGCACTTAGTGATGAAATAATTGTATAAATGCGTTTAAAATAAAGATTTTTAAATAAAAAAATGGTTGTTGCGCCTGACTCGACATAGATAGGTATAGTGTGTCGCGGACTTTTTAGTAGGTATTTATAAGATCTACAATAAATTAGTACATTTTGTGGTTTTATCTTTTATAGTCTTTTATAGCCTGCTTACGCAAAATGAGTAACTGTTCTGGTTGATTTTTTACACTTTGTGTCCGAAAAACCCAAATATCTTACGGAATCCTATTTTTTCCATACAGCCTATATACACATATATACAGTGATAATGTAGCTTTCTAATGAAAAAATAATTATTAAAATCGGTCCAGTACTTTTTGAGTTTATTCGTTACATACAAAATACAAATCTTTCCTCTTTATAATATTAGTGTAGATTACAATGTAGGTTAACAGATCGAACACACCCACAAGTCACAATCATTACATAAACAATTCAATAAATAACGAAAATAAAATATAACTCATAAAATTTACATTTGGTACAAAATATATTCAACAAACCCAAGTAACAAAACAATAAAATAAAAATTGCATAAATTCATGCGAACAATTTAAATTACAATGTCTAAATTAAAATAAGTCAAGTTCAAATTAAGAAACATGTTAAAAATTAACATGTAGTAAGTGACAAAATCAAAGTACTACATTTGCAAGTTTCCCTATTCCGTCAACAAATAAATCTAAATCATCGTATTGAGCGATCGTTTAAAACATACGTTAAACTTTTAACACTCCTACAGAACGGATACTCTTTTGACAGTGTGTGTATCGTACAAAATTATATATTATATGTACTTCCGCCCTAGTTTGTACTAGAAGTCTTGGTGCTTATGATAACCTTAACAAATGCTTCCTGTTGATTTTTGCATTTGAATATCACGACTTTCGAATAAATTAACATTTCAATTTGGAAAGTACGTATTGCGCTTGTTACCGCTCTTCGGCCAATTTGGCCAAATTAAGAAAATTTTAAGAACGAATTCTCATCGTCTTTAAATTTAAATTTGAATATTATTTTGATATCTTCTTTATTATGTATTCGTGGTTGCCTATAATGTTGTATCAACGAACCAATTGGTACTGAGTTCAAACCTTATCAAAATACTACAGACGAGAATCCACTACTAACAACTAGCTTACGAGATTAACCAGATTATTGATATAATATTGGCCTTTTTACACGAAGATCAAAGTTAGGAACTTCGTTTCATTAAACTGCCGTTCTAATATGAATGACTTGGAACATGAATAATGTTAATGTTATATGATTTTGCATTGTATAGCTTCACAGAAAACTGAAGATTGTAATTCAAGAACCAAACCAACGGATAAATTTAAAAGAGCATAGTCTGAGTTTCCTGTCAGTTCTTCTTACCGAGCGATGGCTCGGAACTGGCACTTAGATTCACTTACACTTAATTATTTCTTATTTTTTAATTGTTTTGTTGCATGTAAGTGAACAAGCCGGTTTCCGAAAAGGCTTTTCAACCATGGACCACATACATACGCTGCGGCAGGTTATACAGAAGACCGAGGAGTATAACCAGCCACTTTGCTTAGCGTTTGTGGACTATGAAAAGGCCTTCGAATCGATCGAGACTTGGGCAGTGTTTCAGTCCCTGCAGCGATGCCGCATTGACCATCGGTATATTGAAGTGTTGAGAAGTTTATACAAAAACGCCACCATGTCCGTACGCGTACTAGACCAGCACACGAATCCTATCCTCCTGCGGAAGGGCGTGAGACAGGGAGATGTCATATCTCCGAAACTGTTCACTGCTGCCCTGGAGGATGTTTTCAAAATGCTGGACTGGGGAAACTACGGCATCAACATAAATGGCGAGTATATGTCTCACCTTCGATTTGCCGACGATATAGTGGTCATAGCGGAGTCACTTGTGGATCTGGGCACAATGCTCGAAGACCTCGACAGAGCTTCCCAAAGGGTAGGTCTCAAAATGAACATGGACAAGACGAAAATTATGTCGAATGTCCATGTTAAGCCTACCCCAATAATTATTGGAGGCTCGGCTCTCGAAGTTGTCGACGAATATGTATACCTGGGACAAAAAGTCCAAATGGGTAGGTCCAACTTCGAGAAAGAGGTCAATCGTCGAATCCAGCTCGGTTGGGCTGCGTTCGGGAAACTGCGCTATATCTTCTCGTCAAAAATACCTCAGTGTCTTAAGACAAAAGTCTTTAACCAGTGTGTGTTGCCAGTGATGACGTACGGTACTGAGACTTGGTGCCTGACTATGGGCCTCATTAGAAAGCTCAAAGTCGCTCAGCGTGCAATGGAGAGAGCTATGCTCGGAGTGTCCCTACGTGATCGAATCAGAAATGAGGAAATCCGTAGGAGGACTGGAGTGGCCGACATAGCGAGGCGAGTTTGCAGGCTGAAGTGGCAATGGGCGGGGCACATAGCTCGAAGAACCGACGACCGATGGGGCGTCAAGGTTCTGCAATGGCGACCGCGAACCGGTAAACGTAGTAGAGGACGGCCTCCCACGCGATGGACCGATGATCTGGTCAAGGCGGCGGGAAGCCGATGGATGCAGGCGACTCAGGATCGCTCAATGTGGAAATCTATTGGGGAGGCCTATGTTCAGCAGTGGACGTCAGATGGCTGAGATGATGATGATGTAAGTGAATCTAAGCTTCGTTATTTCAGTGTAATAATATTTCGATGTTTTAATTTGGACGTTTTCAAATACTATGTAATAGTTTGTGAAATAAATGATTTTTGATTGAACTATACGTTAACACACTCTAAATTAATTTAGTTTCACTTTAAACTAAATCAATATCCTTTAAAAAATATAAGTAAGTACTTAATATGTCGAAATAATATGCAAGTTTGAATGTCGTGTGTATGCGTAATCCTATTACAGTATAATTAAACGAGTGAATAGTCTGGGCCACAATTTGGTGACAACATTTATTAGGTACCGGTCCGTATTTATTAATGGTTATGTGTCCTAAGACATTTTTTTTGAAGGCACTGTCAACGTCACCTCAACTTATCTTGTCGAAAGAATTTTTTTTTCCTATAAAAAGTACAAGTACGAGAGTTTTTAGAAATTGTCTATTTTATTATTGATTTCCAAGTAATAGGAAATCACTCCTCTCTTCACCCTTTCAAGGAAACCAGTTGACGATAGAAAGTTATCACCGAAGCTTTTGCTTGAGCTTGAGCTTTAGCTAAAGTTCACAGAAATTAGTCCTTGGTGACTGTTTCTGAGGCATTCTATTGAATATCTCTCAACATTATTTTTTCTTATATGTAAATTTTTTTATAACATTAGGTCCTGTTTTATGAAATTGGCGTTTTCTCGAACTGGCTACTTTGATCTCAAAAATTCGGCGTGTGGCTAGGAGTTCTACATTATAATTTATTTATACGGTCTGACCGACACAATAACGAGGGGATTTTGAATCGTATCATTACTTGTGAAAAAAACTGATGATATACGATAATCGGTAATAATGTAACTTTGTTAAAGACCCTATTGGGCGACTTCGAAATGTTCCAACGGCTGTACGCCATACACCGGCCTCTGAAAGTATCTCCGAAGCCCTCTGGTGTGGTGGGACGGTATTGGGATGAGATGATTATAAAAATATAAGGATATTATGATGATTATCATCATATCAGCCTCTCCAATTGAATACATTATATTAGGGGTATTTGATAATCACAACGCTGGGCAGGCGGGCTGGTGATCGCAGTTGAAGCAAGTACACAGGATGACGCTGCTGCTTATCATCCGGTAGGATTTCTCTTCGTCGAATCTTCTGAACAACTCCCCATGAGATGAGAAGGAGGTGACACTATTCTAGACCGGTACCACACGACACACTCTGAAAAATAATTACCTGAAATTCAATCAAACCGAAACCAAGTTCCTGATAGCAATTTTAAAGCCGCCGGGTGTTTGGCAATGATCCTACCCTGCAACATATGCAAGCACCAATGTTGATTGTGTCGGCCATGTTCGGCACTCCTTGCAAACAGATGCATATCAAATTATGTTAATGTATGTTATGAAAGTAATGCATTGATTAAGATTTGGTTAACTAACGAAAACTACTTATAAATAAATAACTTCATAATGATTAAATCATGTGACATACTTTGAGACATGTTTAAACAATTTTTTGTGAGGTAGGTGAGTATTTTAATTTTTATTGCTTAGCGAAATGTGGGTATAATATGCCTCTACCTACCACATCGAGGAAACGGGCTTTAATTTAATGTATGTAGGTATTTAATGTAAATAATTCTAAACTGCTCGAACGCGCTATGTCATATTACATAAATATGAAAAATGCTTTAGCGCGCATGAATTATGAATGTCGATATAATTTAATACTAACGCGTATTCAAAATATTTTTGTGCACACAAAACACAGTAAGCTCGTACACTAAATAAATTATAGATTGTATATTTTAAAACATCTTTATTTTCTATTAGTTAGATATTTTTTTTGTCTTTCTCGCAAAAACAGGAGGGACTTTAATAAAAATAATAATTTACTGCCTCGGCATAGTTTAAAACTTAGTATTCAGCTCTGAAAAATATCAAATCCCTCTTGAAAACTGGACTCGAGACGAAACTGAATACCACGCGGGAGGTAAATAAAATACATTTTACTTGTATCACCTTCATTTTGTTATTTATTATGATACCGCCTAACTATGTCCGATCATTGGACCCTGTAGTTTACTCAGATAAATCTAGTATGGTATATTTTCTTAATAATAACTGTGAAAAATAATAAAAGTTGTAAATTACTAACATTTCACCACATGTCCTACTTTTATCAATAAAAGATTTAATTCTAAACCTACTGATAGTGATTACATACATTAAATGTTACCATAGAATATCATCAACATCAGCCCAAGACTACTTTTACTTTTCTGTAAAAAAAATTTTTTTCTGTACTATAATTATTTTCCAGTAAAATGATAATTTGTTTTGATTTATATAAGTTTAATTTTATTGCATGACATTTATAAATTCTTGATTTTGTTTTTTTTTCTCATATTTTATTTTAATTAAAGTTTTAATTTAATTCAATTTGTTGATAATAATAATAATTTGTTTATTTTGCTGTGCCCTATCCGGGTCTATGTTTGATACTTCCTTTTATAAAACACCTGTATATACAACATAGTTTTGGCAATAAATACTTTGATTTTGACTTTGACTTTACTTTCTAACTGCTAAATACAAGCATATCGCATATTCCTCCAATCTCACTGATTTCAGGCAGGTTACATTCAATGTAATCCCGCGACCTTGATTAGGTTGTGTATCCATCTGACGGTTGGTTCTGACTACGTTTCCTTTCATAGGGTCTTCATTTTAGAACGTTTCTGCCCAACGGCCGTGTCTGTTTATATTACGATAGTACTATCGTAAAGAAAGCGTATCAAACGTCCGTCTTATACTACGTTTCCTGTATCAGTGTCTTCATTTCAAAACGTTACTGCCCAACGGCCGTAAATACTTGTTACTACGTTACTGGCACATCTCAAAGAATTTAAAAACTTGAGTTCTACATACATACACACTTGTACCTAATAACTTAAGTCTGTTGCTAACTTGCTAAGCTCATGAACGTAGCTACGCGGCGTGCGCTGCGTCTGCGAATAATGGCGGGGTGTGGCACGCTTACACTCGCCTTAAGGTCACTTCACACGACCTCTACGTTATTCGCATTTAACACAATTTACCTTTGCCAATTAATTTGTGAATCTACTTCATTTTTTTAATTGAATAATTGTTGTTATTGTGTGACCTTTTGGTATAAAATTTAGCTATTGAGAATTTGCTATGAGAAAAGCGTTCGGTATAAAAATATATTTTGGTCAAAATAAAGAAATACTTGAATGAAAAATAAAATGTGTTACTTTAATGGGTTGAAAAAGCACCGATCCAGTCACTAATTTGAATATTACAGATTGATATTGTAGCATAGACGTACAAGGCGTAGTCAAGGACGGCCTCCAGCCGAGGGACCGATGATTTGGTCAAGACTGCGGAAAGCTGTTGGATGCAGGCGGCTCGAGATCGATCGATTTGGACAACTATGGGGAAGGCTATAGGGAAGGCTTATGTTTAGCTAACTTTCTTGTTGGTGTCAAATAGTTCTTGTAACGCTCTAAATTATATTTTGTTGCTCTACCAAACTACATTATATTGATAAGTAGCCCGCTCAAAATCACCCATTCCGCGGACACTCAACGCACTTAACGCCATCCTGGATGCAGCACCCGACTGTGATTTGTTTGCGGATGGATGGCCTGAGATATTGTCAGTGTGTCTGAGGTATTGTGAGAGAATGGGATAAAAGAAGTTTTTATGTGTGAGATTTTAATATTATATTTAACTTTTACTGTTTTTGATAATTAGTGTAATTGGTGTATTCCGTTCTGATTAAATAAATAAATAAATTGACCTTACTTTACTAAATTGCCTCTACTATTTTACTTCATGCTTAAACGTTTCATAATTCAGTAGACTTGACATAAATACTCTTCGTCTTTTTTGTCACATGATACTTTTTCCAAGCTCCCTGTTCAATCAATGTTAAATTTTGTGCTAGAAAATCTAAATGTTTGTAGACATAAGTCTAACTCAGTCGGTACTCGTAATTTTATTAAAAAACATTATAATCTTTTAGTAATTTTTTTTTTAATTTAACGAACAGAGTTTTATTTTTTTTTATACATGCTACAGAGTATAAATGTCATATTCTAAAACAATATAAGAGCTCTTACCTGTTTTATTTATTTCTTAGGTACCTATACCTACCGCTCTAGTGAAGTGGCGCTCACAGATTTAATTGACGTACACAGGAGATTCGGTATGAGTTCAAGATTGGATAAACGAATTTGAACTTCTTTTTAGAAATAAGAAATAGTCTTAACATAAATAAATAAATATTTTCTAATAATTACTCCAGTTATTCAGTTCTAAAATAAGTATCATTAAGAACTTGTGTTATGGAATGGATACTGAATAACGGATAAACATATATAAATACTTTCTTTTTGGTAAATACATACCTACTTAATACTTCCTTAATCTTTAAAGGATTTCCTTCTGAAAACCTTCACAGACGTCTCATTTTGTATTTGTATATTGTGAAGCTATCCATTATATTAGATTTTTTTTAATCCATTTTATTAATTTTACCTATAAAAGTTGTAAACTTCCACTCACAAAAAAAACGTGGTGGTTTAAGTACTCACTTGAGCCACTCGGCTTATGACAAAAATTATATGTTAATATATATTGTACCACCCAGACCAGAACAAATATTCTTGCTCATTTGTTGCTCAAAGATTTCCTGGGCGGGAATCGAACCGTCGATATACTAGCCAACACGCCATATCGGTCGTCAAATAATTAATAAATACCTGTTATAGGTTCACACAGCGTTTGTCACTTACATTAATACTTGTTACTCATGTTTTAAAGTGCAAACACCTATTACTAATCAATGCAATAAGTGTTTATAAGTAAAATTATTAATTCGGCCGCGGGTGAGCTGGCCTTTACTCAAGCAGTCTCTTAGCCGTCATTATGTATATCCGATGAACGTTTACGAGCTCATGTGACCCACATTGGGTTAACAGCGATATAAATATCAAAGCTCATAAATAAGTGTAACATACATAAACTGAGTCAAGGACATCTAGGTATATATGAATAATGTATTTTTGCACTAAATTGTTCATGTGTATATCATTAGTTTTAAACCGACTTCAAAAATCAAGGAGGTTTTAACTTCTATGTTTGTCTGTGAAACACATTTTTTATTGTATGTGCTTATATCTGTAGTTGGAAGACTAAGTTTCAAAACGATTACATGTTTGTTTAAAGGACTTTAAAGTTTAAAATTGTTTGCTGATCTACTTCTATTCCGATACTTTCGGAGATAGTCAAGTAACTTGGTTTTTTTTGCATTGGCGGCAACGAACGATGAGAGCATAATTTATGGGATATAAAAAACTTACTGTATTTTTTATTCGAATTTGTAAATAATCATTTTTGTTATTATTATTATTATTGATAACGAATTGTTAACGAAATTTTATTTTAATTTGTAACTAAACGTTTTTGTTATTATTATTGATAACGAATTGTTATGAAGTGAAATAAAATAATAGTTTCCATCATAAATTCTCTTTTGACGAAGAAACCTAAAAAAACTAAAAATTCTATACAATACTTTTTTTTGTAAAGAATCTAGATCTAATAAGATGAAGGCTCCGCTTTAACTTCTAATTCCCTTCTAAGAAATTGATTAAAAAATTTTTTTTTAAGTAATTAAAAGTTTCAAGTTTGTGGAAATTATTCAATGGGATAGGAAAATAAACACAAAATCGATTCTTCTTATTTATTACCTTAGCCTTAACATTATCATAACATAACAATAGGTACGTGTTCAAAAATAAATCATTAACATTTAACATAAGTTCAGGTCAGTCGGGCAAGGGCGGGTCAGCTCAATGGACTTGTTTGGGGCTCACAATGAAAGGACCTACTTAAATCACATCTGTCTTTATCAAACCTCATCCTTACCCTTTGATATTTTATCAAAACTATATCCAACATTTACATTCTATAGAAATACTTTTAATTACCTACCAAACCAACTTTTCAAATCACACATCATGCCTGGCGAGATGGAGTAAAAACAATGCTAGGTAATAAAAGGATTTCTATAGAATACCAAGTTAAATACAGTTCTAAAGACCTTCAAAGTCCATTTAAGCCGTGCATAATAAGTGGAGCTCGAATATAACCTTAAGGATGAAAAGTATGACGAAAGAGTTAGCACTGTTACACATACTCCTTGAACGTGTCGTAAAAGCAAAGAAAAATTATGTCTCATGATCTTAAAAGACAACAGGGAAATGTCTTTAGCTATTTAAAGATAATTTTACTGCTATCTTGTAAGGTAATTGCACCAACTTTTAGATTACATTTAAAAAAAAAATAATAGAAACATATATAATTAGAGTTACATTATTAGAATTTTGAAGTAACAGCCTGTACCTACATTAACAGTTTGGCAATTTTCCAGAGTAATACTTATTTAGGCACTACAAAGGCGAGTTTTCCTTCATTAAGGATATTCCAGCTCCAGTGTGAACATTTAGTGGTGAGACTAGTGTAGGTACGCGGCGTGGGCCACTGGGGCTACAGCTTTGACGATAGCGGCACCGGCGGGCTCCTTGTGGACTACGGCGTTGAAACCATTGTGAGGGTCTGCGGTGTACTCCACTATGCGCCGAGAGCCGTCCGGTTCCACGAGCGAGTAGGATCCCTGTACCACGTCACCCGATCTGGATTCCTGCTGGCTCTTTGAGTCACCTGAAGAAGAGAGGAGATTATTTAATACGCTTAGAGACGTCGAATCTATTACGTAATAAGGTAAGAATGTTTTTTTTAATTATTTTCATATATTTAGCTGAGTGACAAAACTATCCTATTTTTGTAATCTACATTTTGGTGTAATTCGACTATTTAAGTATTTAAAAACCGCGGAGGTCACTAATTAAGAACCCGATATCTGTCTGCTTGGTGGTTAGATTTTCTTCTTTACGACTATCTACTAAAGGATCTCACTCCTTTAGGTTTGTCTTCATATTAGATTGCGGTTTTTCAAAATAAAAGCTATTAAACCAAGTATACTTTCGGATGCGACTTCAACATTACAAAATGACAAGCAATGCCTCTTCATTCTTCATCTTCATCACCATATATAAATGTGACTCCAATGATAGTGATGGTGAAATATTTTGGGCTGTCATGATGGTGCATGGTATCATGTCTACCAACTTTGATTACACAAATATTGTTAAGGCTTAGGCTTATATTGTAAGCTTTGCTAGTTATAGGTACACTTTTACGAAAAAATACCTATAATGTAGGAGTTATCAGTTGAATCAAGATTGATTATAAGACAGTACCATATTCTGTACACATATTTGAGCAAATAAATAATTTTGTATTTGTATTTGATCTAAAAGCATTTGATGAGCTCCTACATCAAATCGGTTCTTACCTGTAATAGCGTCCTGAATATCGTAAGCGTAAGAATACTGAGGATTTGGGTCGTATTCGTCAACTGGAGCTGCCACCTTGGCGACAGCGTAAGGTGCGGCGTAGGGTGCGGCGTAGGCTGGGCGAGCCACCGCCAGCGGGGCCCCGGGGAGCCCCAGCGGCCGAGCGTACGGGTACGGTGCCGCCACTGGGACTATGCCCAGCGCGCTTCTGCACACCGCCAAGAACGCTACTGCTAATATCACCTGAAATTGTTTTGTCACAAATTTATGAATATCATAGATATATTAACTTTTTATCTAATATTTTAAGTGATCCCTGGCGAAAACCGGGAAATGCCTGTACCTACAACAATTATAATCGTGTCTGGAAACAGGGACGAGAGGTAAGATTGATATACCGTAGTCGGTTTATTAATCTTATCCCTCGTATCTGGTAATATAAGGGGAAGGGGTAGGCAGAGGTCGCTAATTATAAAGTTGGTCCCACGTAATAGGTGGCGAGCCTATTGCCGCTTACTGAGAACTTTTATGTTCGCCACAGCCTCGTCCGTTGATCGGCAGGAGCACCACTTACAAGTAAGGTTGGCTTCAGCTCCTCAGTAGTATTCTCTCCCTCTCTCTCTCAGTATCTTGGTAGGAGCCTTATACACTGTTGACAACTGCTGTCAAAATCGACGTGTAAACTGTTAAACTTTAACACTTGCTATCCAGACTTGATAAAGAATGTAAACAAATTTTCAGGGGTTCAAAACATTTCATGTGAATAAGTTATTATAAAGTTCGAATTTTAATCGCTTGCGTCTGTACTAGACAAAGATGATTCGTCGGAAGAGTCCGAGTCAGCTGTGTTTATGATAAAACTATCTATAGTATATTCACATGATTTTACCGAAGCATACGAATAACGCATGTGACTCGGCACTAAACGTGCAATTTTTTAACAGCAGTACGCCACACACCCTGCCTACATCAATTCGCACTAGGTAAGCCTGGTGGTAGGTAAATAGGTACATGGGTACCTAAATTTCTCTCACATTGGTTCGCAAGAGGAGGCATGTGCTCAGAAGTGGGACGTTAATGGTTTGAGAAGATAATCTATTAAGTAAAGTCTATCGTAGTTTAAGGCTGGTGATATCCGGGGACAAAAAACAATGTAATTTTAGTCAGATCTAAAAGCAGAACTTACACAAAGAAACATTTGACAAACGGATACGCTAGTAATGTATGCACTTATTATTTAAATAGAAAATTAATCTGCAACAGTAAAACGGTTTGTCCGCCGTATCCGTAGTTCGAGCAGAAAAGTTTATTATTATAAATATACCATCAGGTGAGCGGGCAGACCAAAATGTGAAAATTTCATAAAGATATGCTACAAACTGCCATGCACTTTTGGTGATAATTTAAATTTAAGTTACCAATGTATAAAAGTATCATTAAACAAGAACATATTTTGACACACTTGCTCGCAAATACATAATGTCAAATATTGTAAAAAAATACCAAGTAAAATAATTTAACGTCCATCTTTAAGTTCTATGACTAGAATCGCTCGCTTAAAAAGCTCGAGTAGTTTTGGGAACTATTTAACTAATAATAATAATTTTGTATGATATACAAAGTACATACCTTCATTTTAGACTGGCTAACACTGGACCTACGAGCCTAAGGAGCTGTGAACGAAGGGGGTAGCGTGCATGGCCCTTTTATACTGATAGACTGCATACGCAGGCTGCAACGCTCACACGCATAGGTGCAATAGAAAAATCATTAGGTGTCACGGCCAAACTGAACTGTCGATATTCTCGTTTAATTTTACTGCAATAAATTAGATCAAAAAATGTATGTTGTTCAATATTAAGTTAACGATTTTTCCCAAGGAGTTTAATTAGTAGCATAGTTTCTCGTTTTGTAGTAAATGATTGTAATAGCACTATTATCAACATTAGTAACATTGACAATAATTGTTGGTTTCAAATATTCAAAGTATCTTTTTTAAATGAATAAGTATTTAAAGTTTCTGAACAGACACCTATTTCATTGACATATGATTTTTTATATTTTCTTTTTATGTAATTAAGGTCGACCGGATAGACGTCGAATAGAAAGATTTCTAAATTATATCTCCTAATTATCATACACAATGTGTCTTTAGGGACCTAATAGTATCCTATATATAGTAGTTATCACTAAACCTTATTTTAGTCTTCATTTTAAATGTTTGACGTCAGTATCATATTGTAAATCGCCTTAAATTCGTGGATTTGATTCCTTTACCATTTATATTATGTGCTTGTAATTAAGTCTATATGTTTTCTGTAGTATTTTATTTAATATGAAAAGAAACGATTATACATTTTAAAAACGCTGTTTAATGTTGGGCTAGATGGCGCTGTGTATAAATAGTTCATATTATTATTTGAAGTCATAAGTCATTTTGACAAAGTACCCGGTCTAGGCGTTAATTCATATTGTTCATGTTGGCATATGAGGTCGCAACGTGTAGGTGAGCGAGTGTGTGCTTTTTGGGTCACAGCTGCACGTTATCAGTCCGCCGGTGATAGTGGTCTCGCTACATTCAAAGATAATGCATATGCAGCCCATACATGGCTAGATACAACCAAGGAGTATAGAAGTGCAAGACAGAATAGCAAGTCTGTCAATTTTTTTTTTTATCTACACTTACATTTTTGGTGATGAGTTTTTATGAAACGGTTTTTAATATTCCATTAATTAACCAACAAACTTAAACAATTATGACTCTTAGTAATATTTAAAAAAATACTCAAATAGTTTTAAATGTTCTAAGAATAGGAAGGCAATGTAACGTACGTTCTGTAAGATTAAATAATCTTTTCGTAGGTTCAAGTCCTCCAGTAAATGTAATAAAAAACTAAATAAATATTCTGTGCCATACATAGCTTGTCATAGATTTGACAACCATGTATGCTTAGATCTCAACTGGGTCCTTTCAGTGTATTTATAAAAACGATAGACCATTTACCAGTTTGGTTAATTGTTTTAACATAGGTATTTAGAGAGCTTAGGCATTTCGTTCAGCAGTACAATATTAACTTATGAACCCTAACCTAAATGAGCAGACTTAGTGGAAAAAAAAGAATTGTGTACTGCCTTTGCCCAGTCATGAGGTGCACTGTTGTCGTCAGCTAATATGCTGTAGCAAGAATGAAAGGAGCGGCGACAGGTGGGTGGTGAGACCCATTGGTTTCATGATGTTTCCGTCTGGGTTGCAGAGGTAAGACGGCAGGCGCTCCATGAAATAACTAAAATTCAGCCAAATCTGGTTAGACCAGTGAGCAGATCCTTCCCCCCCCCCCGGACAGCTCCCCACCTTGGCGTGGTGGGGGGGCTGAGTACCTCCCGGAAGCCGGGAAAAGGTATCACCCAGAGACCGACGACTCTGGGTGCCCTTAGTATATACTAACTACCGGGGGAGAAACTAAGAGGGACCTGTGGAGGGTGCAGCGGGTGGGCCAGGAGGGCCCGTCAAGTAGCGCCAGGAGGAGGAGTAGTGGGGGCAGGGGGCCCCTGCTGTCTAACCATAGACCCTCCGAGAAGTCGGCCACACACGCTATGGTCGCACAGGGAGCTAGGAGGGGCGCGTCCACTGCTCCTCTCTGAGGAGGTCCTCCCTGTTTTGGTCCGGGGGACGTTGGCCGCAGGCGGGGTGTCAGACGCTGCAACCTAGGTACTGGCCCCCGCCTTTTTCTCAACAAGCGGCGGGCGTTGTCGGAAGATTTTTAGTGGGTATTACTGCTGGCAGTCGCATCTGCCGGTGGTGAGTCCCACACACCCTTTCGGTCCCCCTTTGGCCGGAAGGTAGTGCGTAAACGCATTTTGTTACCGACGTAAAACAAAAAAAAAAGGGACGGGGGCCAGCACCAGAGGATTTGTAGTTTCTGGCACCCTGCCCGCGGCCAACGTCCCCCGGATCAGAACCGGGAGGACCTCCTCAGAGAGACGCAGTGTGTCGCGCCCCTTCTATCTCCTTGTGCGGCCATGACGTGACTGGCCGACTTCTAGGGGGGTTTATAGCTAGACGTAAGGGGCCCCGACCCCCCGGGCGCGGCCGGACGGGCCCTCCTGGCCCGCCCGCTGCGCCAACGGCCTAGCCGGAGAGAGAGCGGATCCCGCTCCCTCTCCCGCTCCGCGGCCTCCTTCTGCGACATCACCACTTCGCAGAAAGAGGCCATCGCCTCCCATGCCGTCTCGCTGTCGACCATCTTTCTCATGATGGTCGGCAGCGAAAGAGCCACTCCACCCAGGGCTGCGGCCAATGCCGACCGCGGCCCCGCCCACGCAGGGCACTCCACCAAAGTGTGCTGAGCAGTGTCCACCGCGCAGTCACAATGGTGGCAACACCGGGTCGACTCCTCCCCGGCGACGTCACATAGATACTTCCCGAACCACCCATCGACCCCCACCGATGGCCGACCCATCGCTCCAAGATGGGCCCGACCGCCTCGAGGATACGGCGCCTCGATCCTTCGGCACGAAACTCGGCGCTCCGAAAAATCTGCCGCCGCCATTGCGGGGCGGAGACCCTGGCTCCGTGATGTCGCGCCTCGCCTTATAAGTTACAACCCCATAAGGTGGCAATATATGGACCACAGCCTGGTAAAGGGTAAGTACAAGATATTTTACGCTTGGGGCTAAATGGGACTGTTTGATATGTCCATAGTTATTCATTTACTATTTAGACTCTTTAGAACATCAGAACCATACTCATAAATTACTAATATTAAAATCAGTTAGTAAGTGTTAGCATCGCCTAGTGTCAAAGGTAGATTTTATTTTGGGTTAGTTTAATATATTAAATAGATCTGCTGCGAGTTCAAACAAGCAAAGTACTTCTTTGTTGTGTGGTTTAGTGTAAGTCTACGTTGCACAGTGTCTTATCGAAGCCAATTTTGGACACGTCATTATTATTTAAAAAAACTGATAGTTTTTAGCGTTTAAGTGTTAGATTATCAATAGGGTGCCCTTTGGTTCGCCTAAAATTGTTTGTCCTAATATGGTTTGGCCTAAACTTAAAACGTACAATTATTGTTTCGCCTAAAAATAGTTTTGCCACCATTATAGTTTGGCCTAAGAATTGAAAGGCCTAATTTTAGAATGTCTAATGTAAAATAGCCTAAACTATATTGGCATACGTTTATTTTGGCATAACGATTATTTCGCAAATTTATAAAAGCTCTAATTTTAGCATATCTAAAATGAAATGTGCCAATAATGTATTGGAATAAAAGCATAGAATTTAATTGAGAAAATAAATTGACAGAAGCGAATCGCTGCAAACCCGACTCCACGTAGTCTTGTCTGCCCTACCCTAGAGTGCAATATAAGCCCGCGTAGGCGCGGAGGGGCGCGGCGGCCCGCGAGCCAAGGAGCAGGAGGGTTGAGCTCGCCTCGGCTTGCTGGCCATCCTCAGCCCCGGCGGTGTACGAAAACCATCTGCGACGAAAAGCTCGCGTGGGTACGCCGGAGCCCCGCAGCGCCGAAGCCGTGACGGAAACTATGCATGCTGCATGCCTGCATGCATGCTGCATGCCTGCTGCATGCCTGCTTGCACGCTTACATGCTACATTACTGCACGCATGTTGCATGTCTGCTTGCATGCTGCATGTGTGCATAAAATGAGTAGGCGTTTTGTACTTTATGATTTTTAATTTTGTGCGAATTAATATTTAGGAATTGTAAACTTTAGGGATTACGAATTGTTCTGCCAAATGACGCATTTGGTAAATGACAATGTGGCGATAAAAAGTTAGGCGAAGTGAAATTAGGGCAAACACGATTCTGAAGAGTGAAATTAGGCGAAAAAATTTTAGGCTTTTCGTTTGGGTGCCATTACAAATTAGGCGTACAAAAAATTAGGCGATCCAATAGGGACCCTTATCAATACTCATTTAGCTGACCGGCTTAGTTTTCGATATATTTTTTTCCCAAAACCAAGCACGCCAGCTGAATGAAAATTGATAATCTAGCATTTAAATGACAAAATCTATTGGTTTTTTTTCGGACATCGCATTATTATTGAACTAACCATCAGTAAACAATAAGTTATGCCCCTTACTTAATACTGGAAAAAGCGCCTTCTATAAATCCAGAAAAGCCTTCCAAGGGCTTCCAAGTAAATATGACAAGAGTGTTTAAATATTACCAGTGCAAAAATAAATATGAGGATTGTTATTTATCTCTATCTGAACTACAATTTGATTGTTTTTTACGTTAGTTTACCAGTAATATAATAATAAAAAGTTAAAAAGTGTACTTGCTGCCTGAACTGAGAGTATTTTTATGTTAAAATATTATAATAAAATCTTTTTATGGTAACATTTTAAAATATATTTATGTAACGTCACTTTTTCCTTGAATGTCATGCATGTCAAATGAATTGGAAATATTGTGTAAAATTTCCACAAACATCGAGCTTTGTTATGTTTTTATAATAAAAGTGTTTTAACTAGTGAGTAAGTACAATGGCAGATTTTGATGCCATTTATCCAGATGAGACTGAGAGTGATGAAAATATAGAAGAGACACATGTGACTTTAGTGCCAGATCCTATTGTTGTCCGTGGAGCTGGGAATATGACAGTGTAAGGTTTCATTTTAACTTCTATTGTGCTAGTAAAAACAGCTGTTTGATGTCAAAATATGATACAGGTAATCGTTTTGAGTTAATAATACCATTTGGTAGATGCACTTGTGTGGTCTATTCTTGGTTCTTTGTCGTCTGGCGTTCAATGGCATTGAAGACATTTCTCGGTCCGACGTTGACCTGCCGCCAATCATAGTTCGCTTTGAGATTGGACATTACAAAATTTTTACTATTGTGTATTTTTTAACCAAATAATGTTAAAGTTAAAGTTAATGAATGAGTAGAATGAGGCTTTGATTAACTATTCTCAATGCTTACTAGCTGTAAGGATTCAGTCTTTAACAATTTTATTAGAAACCATGACCTGTTAGTCCACTGAAACATAGGACAACAAGGACTAATCACATTTTTTTTCAGGTTATAGGTAATAAAACTAACTCTAATTTCTATTGGGCCATAGGTATGATTGGCTTACAAGGTCATTTCTTTAAAGTAACATAATTTCTTGTCAACATTTTAATGCTAAATTAATATAAAAGCTTTGTCAAGCAAAACAACTTTCACTTATGAGGTGGCAGACTACCACTAGATTTAGATTTAAAAAAATACATTAAAAAAAATATGGGCATAACAAATCACAATTGAAATATATACACCTAGATAAGTTTGCTTGTATTACAGTGCACATAATATAAGCCATCAAATTTTGCAACTCCAATACCCTAAAATGGAAACATAATTCTGTATAATTTTATATGTATTAAATTAGCTTTAACACTGTCCATTGAACTACTAGTGACTAGTACCTACTCATTAAATTTTAACTATCGAAATGGATTGCTATTTGAGATATTTTCACATTCTTAACTCAATTTCTATTAACTGTTAGTTCTGTGTAATTCTGGGGGAAACAAAAGATATTGTTTTTCCTTAAAATGTCAAAAAACATCATACAAAAATTTCTGTATCCCAATTCTTCTTTCAGGTTTGGGCTCAGTAACCGCTTCAATGGAGACTTCCCTTCTGGACTACAGTCCCGTGTGGCCCCTGAAGAGTACCAGGCTACGGTGGCCCGCATTAACAGTGCCCTAAAGAAGACATTGCCAGTCAATGTAAAATGGCTGTTTTGTGGGTGTGTTTGCTGTTGCTGCACTTTAGGATGCTCTCTCTGGCCAGTTATTTGCCTTAGTAAACGGGTTAGTCTTTTATTTTTTATTCTATAACAAATTATCATCATCCTAGCATTGTAGTGGTTGTGCCGTGTATCTTAGTACACGGCACAATTTAGGGGCCCTTAGGCCCAGCATCTTATTACTGATCTGACCAGACTTACCTAATAATAATAAACAAATTACCAAAGTAAATAAAAATGTCTCTATTGGTAACAGTATATAATTAAATTGTCAAAAACTGGTTAAATGTTAAATTTACTGTAATGCTACCACAAAGATACCAAATTCTAGTATGTACTCATTAAACTATATTTCAACAGATATTTTGCATCATCTCTAGACACCTCTTTCTTCTCAGTGGAAGATCGATTCAGATTGTTATGGAGCACAAACTGTCCTTCAACTCTTACAAAAGTAATATTAAAATATATACTCTTAATTTTACAGACCCAACACTCCTTAAACAAATTATTGGAGTGGGAGAACAGTCGTCTTTACAACAAGCTGGGCCTCCGCTGGCGTCTCACCAAGCAGCACTGCGACTCCTCTTCCATGATGGAATATGTACTTCTCATAGAATTTATACCCAAAATACCTATATACAGGCCTGACTAAAGTTTCCAATCAGAACATTATTATAGGCAAACATTGATCTGTAAATAAAAAAATACTTAAAATTTATAAATATGGATAATAAGAATAGCATATAATGTATTGTATAATAAATTAGGCAATATGTAATGTCAAAGTGATGGCAGGCAGATTAGACAGATGTGTGTATTTGACGCAAAAGGTTTTTGACGGATAAACTGCTTTAACACATTGCACCAAATGAGAAGAGAACGATTATTTTACCACCAAAATGTTCATTATTTCTTTTTAAAGCTTGTTTATAGTGATATATCTACCAATAAAATAACTGTCAACTCATTGTTTGAAGTGCATGATTTATAAGCGGGCTACCCATTTGAAATATGTCAGTGTGGTTTGGACTGACTTTTAACTAGATTTAAATAAGGGGTGCGATTATTCAATTCTAATTTAATGTCAATGGCTCAATGTACATTTAATAGCCAAAGCATGTGTCCAGATGTCGATTTTCATGAGCTGATATGATGATTAAACAATTTTATCCAGTTTTTAGACACCAATGGAACCTCATTTCATTTCTCATGGTGGTCGTCTAGCCTCATAAAATATGTAGTGTGAATCAATTTGATTTGACATTTCAAGTGTACAGTCATGTCTCGTAATGCTTTCATGATCTGTAATATAAAATGGTACCTGTCTAACATACCAAAAAAAGGTGATAAACATTTTAAAATTTATTTATAGAGTATCAGCTAGCTCAGTTGTTACACTCAAGCTAGAGTTTGAATAAAATAGAGCATCTCTCATAATAAATGTTGCCTTAAGAGTTAATCCGTTGTTACTTCATATGTTTAAATACAAGTTCTCAATTTTTTTAGCTTGGTAAGTGGTGAAGCCTGCCCGGTAAAGCTTGTTAGTAGGCAGAAAAATGTTTGGTTCGTTTATATTTGCAACTGCTTTCTTTGTACTGAACTTGAATGTTTTTTGATCCTTATTCGTAATTAATTTTTCACGCCGCAACCACTAGGCCTTATTTGAAGCTTGAACCGTAGGCAATAATATATAGAGATTTCATAATGCGTGGTTTCGTATAACACGATTTCTCGCAAGGGCGAAGCTCCGGGCTTAAGGAAGTTTAATTATAAAATTTTATTCCTCATTATTAATTAAATGTAGTGTAAACATGTATTTTAAATTGTGTCGAGAGAAGAGGAAACCATTTAGTGATTTCATAATCCAATGCAATACTACGATTACAAGAGGATAATAATTCTAATAACAGCAATTTATATCATATTAGTGTTAATATTTTTTCACTGATATTCATAAAATTGAAGTGTTATTATATCTTACATTGTTTACTAACTTTTGCGTTGAATAATTAACTGTACAATCTCGAAATTCCGAAGTAATAAAGAAATTGGGAACTATTTTGATATAATAAATTTTGCAAAATATTCTTGTAATATTAGGTTGGTAGATTTGTCCAAAATTCCATTTTAACATAAATGAGTTTTAATTTTAACCGTTCGCAATTTGTATTTTTATATATTTCCATAAAATTTTAAAGTTTAAATAAGCACAATTTACATGCAATAATTACGAAGATCATGTATGAATGTTTCCGCAGTTAGTTCAATATTACAATATGTATGTGCATATGCGTGTTATATACTATGTAATGATTTTTAAATTGATTTCTTTAAATTTTTTGCCGTATTTAAATATAAGCATTTTCACTTTACACTCAAGAAGCCTTGCTATCAATCAATGTGTAATTTTTTTTTTGTATGTACCTGAATGTTTTAAAGTTAGTTTTTACAGAACGCTTAGAATAAGTTGACGCCATTAGCAAGATAATATTCATTTATTGGTGTTATTTGTTTAAAATGTTATTCGTGTAATGTCCTGTTCGTAAAATGTTCACTGCCCTACAAGTAATAAGGAGGCCCAGCAATTTTAGGTTTTTTTAAATCAAGTTTCATTGCTAATTCAGTTCATGTCGTCTACCGATCGTTATATCAAAGGGAATCAAATCGGCAGTCTACCTCTTACTATTTGCCACGTTCCATGATGGAATCTGGATCTCTAGATGGACCATCTAGAGATCTATGCTAAAAGTGAACCCGCCCCAATAGGGATATCGCACGCTGAGAATAAAAGTGACACATTTCAAAATTAAAAATTTTTGGAGAGAGACGATATGTGTCGGTCTCATTGACGATATTCTTCTTATTCTTCAATCATATTTTATTATGTCAACATGAAGATAAAAAAATCGTTTGTATAACATTATTGGACTTTTCTACCTTAAATACAGTATACTTTTTTGTGTCATTTTATATATTTAACTCATTTCACCAAAATTTTGAAATCGGTCACTTGTTCTCAGCGTGCGGTATATGGCCGTGAGATGTCTAGGCCGATCGTAGTAGACCTGAGGGCCTACTCTAATTCAACGAAAACGAAACTTCGTTATCTATCTCTTTCACTCTCTAGGTATATCGTTATCGAGTTAAAGGGATGGGTATATCGAAGTTTCGTTTTCGTTGAATTAGAGTAGGCCCTCAGAACATTACCTCAAATAGCCGCTTTATTAATCTCAATCTTAATCGCTTTATCAACTCTGTATAGATTAGTTAACGATTGTTTGGTTTTGTTTACTACTTCGCTTTTATTAGGACTGTCGTACGATAAGGTTAATAACGATTGGACGACGACATATAAAATATGTAGAGTTTTCTTGTATCTAACATTCTTTTGGCAGGTTAAGGATTACGAATAGGTCGTTTCGCGCCTAAATGGTTAAAAATGCGCAAGAATCATGTCCAGAACTGTGTTATTATTATTAGACAATTAATTCGTATTGATAATGTTACTGTGCGTATTCTATATTAGAAAAGAAAATCACCACTTTTCCCTTTTCAACGTGTTGTGGTTGTATTGTAATTCTTTTCCTTACATCCGTTACCAATAACACTATATTAAAGCTAATAATATATTAAATACTTACTTATCTAATAATAACAATATATTGTCTGCCCATTGATCAATATGTTTTTTAGATAACAACTGTTGAAAAGTGAACAGGGTATGTTGACATAAGTTGTAATATAAAGAATTGTAAATATTTTAAGGCCGTATAGAATATTTTTGTTCATATATACCTTATTAAACCTCACTTCGTGTGATGTTAATATAATTGTTTATTTTTTTCCCTCATGAGTATACATAACAAACTAAAAGCCAGTTAAAATACTAAAAGAACGCCAACCATCCGTCACCCCTCAGTCGCAGGTCGTCCTACACTTCGCTCTCTCGCTGCCGACCATCATGCGAATGATGCTACAAAACCAGGCACTGGCCCCCTGCCCCTTTTTCAACAGCGGTGGGCGTCGTCGGAAGTTTTTAGTGGGTAGGACTGCGGTAGTCGCGTCTGCCGCAGTGCGCCCCACACTCCCCTCTCGGTCCCCCCATTAGCCGAGAGTGAGAGACAGTGCGTAAACAACATTTTTTACCGACGATAATAAAAAAAAAGGTCGTCCTACACTACTTTTCCTCAAACGCGGTCTCCACTCCAACAGCTGTCTGCTCCAACATTGATCAGTTTGTCTCGAGACATACCAGCCACGCGTACTGATACTATGTGTCTATGTAAAGCCTGTTTCACAATGTCACTAACAACAGATTAGTCAACAGATAGTCAAAAAAAAACTATAATTTTAACTGCCGAGTATCTTATTTAGTCAGACATTGTAATAAACGCTCTAGGACATTTATAAACCTAAATTCTTCGTCGTCCAGGTTTTTTCCACAAACGGACGTCTAATGCCTCCAGGGATTATACTTCACGTCGCTTAAGGCCTCCGTAAAACTGCCTGGTCCTCGCCCGGCAGTCCCTGCACTCCAGCAGGACGTGTGAAGCGGTTTCATCAGTCCCCATGCATGCTCTGCGCAGAGGACTGTTTGTTATACCTTGTTGAAAAAATGGCTGTTAAAGCTACCATGACTTGTTAGAACGTTTGTTGCCAGGATATACGGTTTTTGAGCTGCATTAAAATACTGGAGAAGCGTAGTGCGAGTAGTCTAGCTTTTCTGCAGTCATCCTGGTTCTCCCAGAGAAAATTGTGCAAGTAAGAAGTATGATCATTGATTCTACTTTTCAGCTAGGTTAAAGGTAGTGGCGAAATGGGTTTCGGGCCATATGGCTTAATGCTGGACCCTCTTGCCAATACGTCAGGAATGTCGTTTCCCCTGTAGCCACTATGCCCTTAATTCTACCAAGGATGAGTTTTTTGAGATACCCCACTTAATTAAAAATTGTATGGCATTCTTTGACAGGGCAAGAAGTTATATTGCTTCGATTCACTGCCTGTAAGACTTATTTGCTATCTGAAAGGATAATGATTCATTTGTCTGTTACCTTCCTGTTTTCTATTGCCTTTGCCGCCATTAGCGTGTACGTTGCCCCAGCGGAAACAAATTCCACTCTTTGAGTTTATCAGATTTTCAATGCACGACGTCGTGTAATTGTGTATGGTCAGTAAAAATTTATGCATCCAACTTTCGGGGAGTTATTTATCAAAAACTGTTTCTGCTACGACAACATTGCCTCAGCGGAACTTTAATTTTCTTATATAGTTTTTAATCGTAAAGAGTAATTAGGAAAATGCCTTTTTGAAAAACCCCATAATTTAATCTTTTAGTAAAACCTCTATTGAATTTATTGCAATCTGTTATCAAATTGGTGCGTTGCATAATTCGGAAGTTAAAGAAAATTGGATTTATTTCTACTACTTCAATAGCTAAAAAAAGGGGGAACCCACACACAATTAATGCTTTATTATATTACATACTAGCTTTTCAGAGGGGGCTTTAAATTGTAATGCGAAATTCGCGATGTCCCAATGCTCCACATTATGATATCAAATTTATTTTGATGCAAGTTGTAGAAGAATTCATCTTTTGATCCAAACTAGATGGATTCCTTTTCAGGTAGCTAGATATAATTATCCCAGCATAATCCAATTGGGAGCCTATTGGCTCGCCACCTATTTATTACGTGGAACTAATAATATAATTGGCGTTATTAAATGTGGGCGTTTAATATGCCTCTGCATCCCCCTACAGGGAACCAAGCGTGATAGTATTTTAATATAATTACCATTCATTCAAAGTACTTTTACACAATGAAAATGCATAGACTGATTCTAGATTTTAATAGATAAATAAATTCGCTATTATACATAAAAATACATTTTAAGGCACTTAACATTATGGTCCCTTCATTCAAAAATATCAGCCTCAACTTATCGTTGAGTTTCAGTGCAGGAATTGATATACATACAACTTTTATTTAAATATACATGTGACTTTTTTGTACATGTTATATGCATTGACCAATTTTAAGTATATTTCAATAACTTTATTCTGATTTAAGGCACTTTATTTAAACAATTAACAAATATTAGAAACACATGCAAAACAATTTCGAATCGATATAACGAAAATACGCCGAGCTTAATAACAATAATCAAAAATGTAAGTAAGTCGTATTGGAAAGACATTTAACTAGTTATTATAATCATGTCCAGTAATTTAATAAAAAGTCACACAATTTTTTACAACTGGTAAGAAAATAAATTATGAAAAAATACAAAAATATTTAAAAAAATAAGAAGGTAACAATTGCACTAACAAAGTACACCACACTTTGCTTTGCAAAGCGTATGGCTACTTGTTCGGGGAAGAGTTTTGGGACTAATTTAGTCATATTAACAAAAAAATTACATTATTTACAAGCTTGGCTGAAAATCATTTATACATGTTTAATAATTAATATTTCCTACAAACTAAGTTTCAGATCAATATTAAGACTATTATACAATACAATATACACAACCATTACCAACTAAAATATATTAATACTCTACCAATGGGCATTTCTATTTAGTAAAAGCACTAATATTTACAATCAGTCGTAATATTTTTACATTAATTAAAATATTGCTGGACTCAAACCCAAAGGAGACGTTTTATTCAGTCAAACAAAGACAGTAAAAAATCCAAAAAAACGTGTTGCAGTTCTAATTTTATAATACTTATTATTTTATTATGGCAACAGGGGTAGAAAATCATAAAATATAAATTGTACATGACGCATGGCTTCGAAAATGTTTCCACACCTTCCTACGAAGTACGTGACGGAATCAGTAACTCTAGTATCGATCTTTCGTAAGTTTTATTCATTTCGATATAAATTTCACAAGATTATTGCACTACAGGCACTATTGGCACGGCACTATTCAATTAGCTAGATAATTAATTTCAATTTCGCTCACCCTATCAAATTAATATTACTTCACACAGTTGCATCTCAATCTAACGATAGCATCGCAGTGAGCAGGACACCGAGGTATGCACTTACGTGGCGGTAAAAGTAATAACTTCAAATTGACTGCTAGCGTCCTGATTAGCACATCTGGACGTAATTGACTGGGAATTGTCCTTTGACACCGTTGCATTCGCCGAAGTACCACTCATCGTTGATTTTGTGTAGGACGGTAATTAGGTCGCCGGCAAGGAAGCGCAGGTCACCGGCTTCCGTCGGTACGAGGTCGTACAGAGCCTTGGCATAGTCCAGGGGCGGGCTGGCTGCCTTGTCGTGGGGCAGAGGAACCTTGATGTCCACGTAGTACGAAGGGAATATACCCTCGGCGCCGTGGTGACCGCCGTAAAGCCAATCCGCGTCCACTCGCCTAATTAAATTTATTTTCGTATTTTTCTGTAACAAAAAAAAGATGAATCAGTGCCTATTGTGCCCGTCAATCTGCACAGAGTCAGCGTGTTGGTGTATGACTTGAACCGCTCCCATATTGGTTCGTTCGAAGAGGCCTGTGCTCTATAATATAACATTAATGGACCGTGTGGTACCGACCTAGAATAGTTCCACCTCCTCTCATGCCAGTCGACGACGAGAAATCCTACCTGGGCAGCAGCGTCACACTGCGTACTAACTGGAACTGCGATCACCAACCCGCCTGCCCAGGGTGGTTATTATGGGCAAATACTCCTTATAGAATATAATCTATTGGGGAGGCTCATGTTCAGCAGTGGACTTTATAAGGCTGATATGATGTGTATTATTTTTAATTAGCTGATCATCATACTGCCTAACAGTCAATAAATGTCGAGTAACATTAGCTGAACTAAATTATTGTAAAGATATAACTAAGCTATCTTCAGCATTCAACTGTTTACGGATAACTTAATATAACTATACAAATGTATAAAAAGGGATCTTATTTCCATGTCCACATTGCCATATATGTACATAATTTATATATTAAAATTGATAAAGCTGTTGAAGGCCTAAGAAACCAAACCGGCATTATGATTTTGGCCGCAATCCGCAGAATAGGTACAGTAATGGTTATGGACAGCAAATTATCAGCTGACACAAATCCCATGACTAACAATGATTGCAATCAGACACCATTATTATCATCAGATTTTATTTTCAATTAGAAATAGCGATTATTTGCAAGTTATACCTAGTTTTTGTCATAGCGACAGTGTGCAGATACTATTCTGTTTTTTTAATTTGTATTACAAACTACAATTGAAATCATAAGTTAAAATAAAAACAGTGCAACCGTGCACTGCCATTCTTCTATACATTTCATAAATCTGGTATTATTAACAAGTTATTAAAATATACAAATTCAAAACATGAAAGATTCCTACATAATTATAATCATAGTAAACAAGAGAATATATTTAAAAAGAAAAAATAGTAATAAGTAACAAAGACAAAAGTACAATTTTTAACACAAAAGATATATACCAAATAATTACACCAAACGTAATTCGTAATTAGATTTTGAATTAAGATATTATTCGGAATCGTTAACTTATAAAAATTGAGGTTAAATTTTAAAAGAAAATTTATTTCCCTTGTATAAACGACGGTACAAGAAAGAAGTGCATACAGAAACATGCATCGAGGATAGATTTGAATTAATAAGCTCCTGAACATAGTAAATGTAATAATCAGACCACAAGATAACAAATTTCTTGCCTAATTCTATCCACTCAAGCTTCTGTCCAAAGAGAATTAGAATTAAGTTTTTATTACATTCATAAGTGTAAATCCATGTGAAGCTAAATTTATCAAGCGCTTTTAATTTTTAAATTAGCTTGTACATGAGGACTTCGCCTTTAATAGTTTATTAGAATAACTCCGGCAAACAAAGAAGTTCCCGGTAAGCGGGAATAGGCTCGCCACCTATTACGTGGGATCAGCAACACAATTGGCGAAGTGTGGGCGTATAATTCGGAGGCGTAATTTTATGTATGTAAAATAACCTTCATATATTATCAGATTGTAATATTCAAGAAATAATAATAAGGAATTAGGTAATTTTGCCTTGGCGGGAGGATAGTTGTGCAATACACTTTAGAGGTTAAAGAAACAAAAAAAAAGGAGGATCACGGTTTTGATATCGTAACTTCGTTTTATAAATTTTCCCTAATTAACACGTTGAAAGGTGTAAAGGGCCCCTACCAAGATCTGAGGAGCCAAAGCCAACCTCACATGCAAGTGGTGCACCTGCTAAACAACGGACGAGGCACTGGAGAACATAAAAATTCCCGGTAAGCGGCAATAGGCTCGCTATGTGTGACCAAAAATATAAAGGGTGTTATTATGTATGTATGTATGTAACACATTGAACGTTCCAGCCACATTAGAAACTTTTTTGTTTGCCGTTTAATTGGCGTCCAAAGAGTTCAATAATGAAGCATAAGTGGAATATTTGGTTGTAGCTATCAATCAGACGGAGTGATGCCGAGCCTCGTGTCTAGACAAGCGGTCAATTCATCAATCTATCTAAAGGTCGCGACAGCAGCTATCAAGGCCCTTTTGCGACTCCTGGGGATCAATTTAAACAAATTGGATAGCTTTGGAGCGGACACTGGCTTTTAGTCTGGCTTGCTAACTTATCGGCAGGTCAATAGCTAAAAAATAAAGGCAGGTAAATAGTTATTATGTATAAACATGTAGGGGCTTATAACAAAACAAGATCTAAATTTAAACCAAGTTTAAAACTAGAGCTGTCAATTTAATTTGATAAAATGAAGACAGTGACAGAACTAGTGCTGTTTTTAAACCTGGTTTTGCTTTATAATAAGACCTATATAGCCGAAGCTAAGTTAATCCATTTCATTATTAAACTAGATATATACTCGCACACCTAATTAGACCTCATATACCTTCCTATAACTATTTAAATGTGTTTACCCCGCAATGTGGAACCCCATTTCACTAACCAACAAAACATTTATATTCAGAAATATCTTCATATTCAAAGATCATTACGAACTCGTCATGCATGAACTGTATTACGAAACTTACAATATTTTGATACTTTTGCTTTCCAATACAATACAACATTTATTAGATGCTGACCGTGTAGGTATTTACTAAACATATTTTTGCATTTTTAGCACAACGGACAAGATTTCGCGATAAAGATATTAATTAATAAGATTCATATTTCAAGGTTCTTTTAATTTGGCTTAATTAATTATAAAAAAACTTTTTCGAATAATAATTTATATAGTTTAGTTGTCAATTGCTTATACAAAAACCGAGGTAGTATTATACTTAGACAATTATATAATTAAGTGCTCCAGAGAGGTCATGACTATAACATTGACTTTATTCCATTAATTACGTAGTCACTAAACACGCAATCAAACGATTATGTTGAAGTGATCTCCTTACATAAGTAAGAGTACTTGTCTTACTATAAGATAGATATTACCAAAAGATAATTCAATGATCATATCCTAGTATTATCCCGGCTGCCCAGGGCTAACCTCAGGGACCAGGATTTGCTTACTCGTTTAACCAGATCTGGCTGAAATTTTGTTATTTTTACCAAAAGATAATATCATTACACATTGAAATTAACTCAAAAAAAACTTTTCACTTATATTGTTTAAGGTTTACACTGCCTTATATATCGTCCTTATACACTTCGTTTTTCCCAACTTGATGCTGATATTATGTTTAAAAGAAATTAACGAAACAATATGACAGACTAAAATCGATGGTGACTCATAATTGAATTCCGTGTCATACAAATATTTCGCGGCAGATAACAATCAGATAATCAATAACTAACGCTTTTAGGGGAATTACGCTTTGATTTTATCTTCTAAGTCTATTTATTTTTTAAAGAAGAAACGTAATTCACACAGTGACATACTTTTAATGTAAACATAATTTAGATTTTTACCTTCGTCACCGATAAGGCATCTCTCTCTCTGTTTATTCCGTCGTGACTCTTAATATATTATGACATCGACTCAGGTCTTTCCTACAAAATTCTATGAATTTTAGCACTACTGTAGTCGTCATAATTATTTCGTAATAACACTTATAGCTAAAACAACATTACCATTTTGGGTTCGATTCCCACACATTTATTTGTTCTTCTGGGTGTTTTGTATACGTATATTAAATATGTATTTACAAAAGAAAAGTACTTAAGTATGTTTATCCGTTATTTAGTATACATAACACAAGTTCTTAATGATACTTATCTTGGAACTAATTAATTGGTGTAATTGTTAGAAATTATTATTATTTTGCGACGTTTATGGGCTAAGATGATGATGAGACAAAGAAAAATTCTGTGCTCTGGCCACCTCGCACAATAGAAGGTTAAACTAATTCAAACTCGACCCAATATTGAGATTTTATTTATCTAGTCAATTCATTCCTCCAGTTATTTCTATCGTTTTATGCTTATTCTATGTCAGCGCTCTTTTAACTTGAATTAACGACTACCTACCACATACTGCGCTAAATAGATCAACAGCTTAGCATTGCTTTCCGAAGCAAAGTAGTGCTCGACCTCTTAACGAACACGAACTCGAGCAGAAGCAGAGCAGCTCGAAAAGCAGACCCTTATGCTTTTCGCGGCAGATGTTATTACACTTTTACCACGAATACTTATCTTATATTTCAATGAATTATCTATCTCAAAATAACAGGGACTAAGACTAATAGTGTTGTCTATCAACAGATTAAATGTCATAAAAAGAAATTAACTAATTTGTATGAATAAAATCGTGTGCGTAGAGGTTTGAGGTTTGATAACGACCATGATAGCTAGTTCCTGTGTACATTGATTACACCAACTTGGTGGAAATACAATTGTCGGTAACGACTATATCAGAAAAAAATTGCACATTTATAAAGAATAATAATATCCTCTGTCGTTCCACACAGAACAATCTAGCCACATACTAAACAGAGCTGATATTATGGGTACTAAACAACGTTTAACACATTTAAACATATTTGTAAACACAAACATAATATTGGAAACTAGCATAATGTAAATTTTAAACTATTGTTAAAATGGCAAATAAAGGGAAATAACCACAAATACAACTTGTGCTGTGTGAAAATCGAATCCTAAATTTGATTTGCGTTAAGTATATTTTGCATTAAATAAATATTTTTTATCTTTTCTAAATATTTTTGAAAAGGCGAACAGATATAACGCGTCCTCTGCACTTGATCAGTCGTCAAATAGTATTTCATTCTGCATAATATGCCATTTTAAAGGCAAAAAATTATCTAAATAAACTAAGCTCTATACAGCATTTGAAGAATTATTTAATAAACAGGAAACAAAATGTAACAAGTATATTTAATCAATTTATGAAGTCAGGTCATCGACCTTCGAAATCTATTTTTGTTGATTTTTTTTCCTTTTAGAACCACATATAAAATAAATAATCATACACAAGTTGCTATAACCAACCCTCGCACTATCTCGCTAATTTAATTAATACATGGTTTCTCATTTGTAACTAACTTATATATGATATAATTATTTAAAATCACTTTTTCAACTTCCTACTAATACTACTTCGTAATACATATTATAGTGGTAATACTATAATATAATCAATACATTCACACATTCTAGATGCCAAAATCCTCCGAAAACTGAAAACACTTGAAGCAACATACCGAAAAGAGTTATGATACGAGCCAAAGTCAATTCCTCTTTGAATTGTTCAAAACTATTCCATGCATCATGAACATAGAGTAATCAACCTTACATCAATAAAACGTATCAGTGACGTAACATTAGCCTAACACTGCGTAATAGTGTTTGTTCACCTGCATCTTATACTATTATTGTTCTAAGTGGTATGTTTGGTTTAATTGACGCGCTAACGGGTTGACAAAAAATATGGTGTCATTTTTGTAGATCATGATACAGAATAGATAATAAATAATCATCATTTTTTTCATCGAAGAAAACTTTAAAATTTTGATTCAGAAACTTCCTGTAATATCATTGTATAGTAATGCTATTGACGCTCCGCTTCAATCCCGCAATCACAACAATCTTAATAAATTCATTAGCATATTATAGTTAATGCGTCAATGTGTCAATGACTGCATTTATTGAAAAGTGAATAACCTTCCGTGCTTTTTTTTTGTACTAAATACAGTGGTTAGTGAATCGTCTGAAAATATTATTACATGCACTATAATAATATTTTCAGATAATTATTGAGGGAAAATATAAATCAGAATTGCTCAGCAACGCTAACAGGGTGACGACAGCAAAACAACAGTCCCTTTAGCCTCGTTAGCTGCTATTCGAAGAGGTAGCTTCCATAAAATTCTAATCTAATTCGCAATTTTTAAAGAAAGTAGAGGCATTAAAGTAGCACCGATGACAGAAATAAATAAATATAAATATTTTCATACAAGAACACCAATTATTTAGTTCCAAGATAATTAAGATCATTAAGAACTTGTGTTATGGATACTAAATAACGGATAAACATACATATATACTTTTTTTTGTAAATACTTACTGAATATACACAGGGAAACACCCAGACCAAAACAAATATTCATCTTCATGCACACAAAGATTTGTCCTGCGTGGGAATCGAACCCATGACTTTAGGAGCGGAGAGCACCCGCCATATTGGTCGTCAAAACCGAAAATTCAAGAAAACCATTGTCATGGTATGGCCAAATGTTATGAGCAGAGACGACGGAGTGATTAGTCATTAGGAATATAAATATTAGCAGGCGAAGTGGAAGAGGCCGACCGAAATGAAGATTGAGTTTGTGAAGGATAACATAATCGAGAAGGGGGTGGATGAGTAACTAATCGAGAACAAATAATCGGGATGAAAGGAAGGAAGTACCGAACCCAGATAAATTAGGAGCCAGGCAGGAGAATGATGACGCAGTTATTGAAAAAAGCTCGGCTTAAAGATGAGTAATTAAGTCTCAATAATCTTATGCCAAGAACTACTTTGCTAGAAAATTGAAATAAATAATTTCACAGAATTATACGATAGTCTTTTAAATTCCTATAAGGTCGACGTATTAGAAGCCACTACAATTACAGTTTACGCTCAATTTATTTTCATGAACGCAGAACCTTAGAGAAAACTTACACCAACATAATGCCTTCTATAAATAGACAGCGGTTGGCTTCCAGCCACTGAGCCTGAGCGCAACAAATTGGTACTCTCGCGATATATTCTTCATTTGTTTTTCTATATTTTTAGATTTTATAAACATGACTGTTTTAAAGGAAATACAAAACTGTTATGCCAAAATACCTTTGTTTTTCTTGCCAAATGCCAATTGTGAAAATATTTTGTAACTAAAATTGCAAAACGCAACGCAATAATAATAGTATTTTTGTAGAAGAAATAAAAATACTTAATCAATTAGCAAAACTTGCAAATGCCGATTTATTTTATGTTAAGTTACTAACATTTACGCAGCTGAGTAAACCGTGATTGAGCTCAATTCTAAAGCCTGACAATATTGTTAATAATAGATAGCGTCATCAAACACTAATTAATAATTTAAAATTCTCATCATTATGGAACGGAGTTATCCTCATTAAGAACAACGTATATTACGAGCATCAAGAGCTTTATACACAAGAAGTATATAATTACTTATTTATTAACATACATAGGTTACAAAAACAATTAAAAATGGTTTGTCTGCAATTATAAAATCACACGTATGTTAGTGACAATTAGTTTAAAACAATGTATTTTTTTATAATAAACTTGTTGGTTGTAGGCGAAAATCTGAAGATCGCGCTCAGTTGCGTGCTATTGGAGAGGCCTAATGTCCAGCAGTGGACGAAGAGAGGCTGATGATGAGAAAATTTTCTATAAAGGAGTTCTGTCATACGTAGGAGGTATACCGTATTCTGCCACCAAATTACTATCTGGAAAGCTATCTGGTAATGTCTCCATGGAAGACCAGCGCTGTTGTTCCTCCACTGCAGCACATGCTGAGTGGAGTCCTTTTTAGGCATACTATATGTAAACTTATGTGTAAAAATTGTTTACTGTTTTGATTTCTGTTCTTTGTTTATATGTATTTATGTCTAAATAAAATTAGTATAGGTACTCCTACTGCTTAACACTATAACTGATGTTCTGGAGTAATGAACGCAGTATAGTCAGAGTCACGTTTTTCCACTAATTACCTTATTCTGAGTATTCCCAGGCGTTTGTATTGCTATTGTGTTAATGTATCGCTCGTTCTATACGTCACTCGAAATAAAAACATTCGAACTGATTATCATTTGTGACATAATAAACCAGTGACGGCAAAGCTTACGTTTAATGACAGTGAAATAAGTATTTTATGAGAGTTTTGTATTTATAATCGGGCATCTTTAAACAATTTTCCGACACTAAACTCATAAGAAAAACAATTGATTTTAATGACAGTTACTAATGTTGCATGTCTAAAAATTTTCCAGCATGATCTACATATTATGTAGGCACAATGTGTAATATTTTTCATTTACAAATCAATATATGATATGAATAGATAATAATTACGCCAATATAGTCGAGACCGTAACAAACCTTTTTATATTAAAGGCATACAAAAATATTACAGTAGATTCAGGATTTAAGGTGTAAACTAGGCTAAGCTAGACTGAAAGCGTAAGATGTTTATAAGAAGGAGGTTAGCAGTTAGGTTTCAAGAAAGTGTGAGTAATTTATTTATAAAAAACACATAAAAATATACAGAGGGAGGTAACAAGTTGAATTCCGTATGATAGTGTTATTTTTATAAATATTTATTTCAAAAGAATATGGGGATATCGTAATAGGATAGCGTAATTTATAACGCGTTTTTATATTATACTAATAGATAAAAGAAGATTTGCTTGCTTGGGTGGATTAATGTAGATATTGAGTTTCTTATAAAGATAAACAAATAGTACCTTTTCCCGGTTATTGATAAAAAAAATAATATCAAATTTTGATAGTCTCTCATGATAAATATAGATAAATTAAAAAATGTAGTTCCTTGAAATTGGACACATACATAATATAATCTTTATTTATTCCTATTTTACATAGACATTATACTTGTTTTATATAATAACCTTTTCAAAGCGAATCTGCAGGTAGAATAAGAAAAAATATAGCTTACCGAAAAACATAGATCATCCGAATGGTCCGTAAAGTAATCAAACAGTGCAATTCCATAGGGTTGGTTAAATTCTTCTACATAGGGTTCGTTGAAGTCAGCTCCTACTGGCCAGTTCGTCGGCGAGTCGTCTACACGCGGCGGGGGCGGCGGCGGCACCGTCGGCATTGGCGGCGATGACTCCCGCTGGGGAGAACTTTCCCAACTGGACGGTGTGGAATCCTGAAACCAATCATAGTCAATCATCATCGTATCCTAGCATTATTATCGGTTACCCTAGACTTTGGGCTCAGGGTCATTCTATGGTTAAATTAGCTGTTAGGATGATGTTAGAATGCACTTACTTCCTACTAATGCCATAGATTTTCAGGACAGTCGGAACCATCTGCTTCACGAGCTTTCCGAAACACGGAGCAACCGATTTCTATGCACATAACTTAGAAAACTCATAGATCACCAAGCTTTGAACTCTAGACCCTCTAAATTTGCATACTCACCACTGGGTTACCGCTACAATAGGCTCCGAAACTACTACACTACTAAAAGCTAAATTCTCTTGAGTTACATAGGACATATTAATAAGCAATTTAAATTAGGGATCAATACGAAAACTACAATACCCATCCCAAGGTTTAAAATATTTAATAACTAGCTACCAAAAAGTGACAGTATGCCACTAGCTAAGTAATATATTAGAAAGTTTATATCAACTGTTTTATTAATATAGCCTCATAATTCCACAAAAAATTTAGTTTTTTTACAAATATTAATTAAATTATTCTATTTTCTTTGTATCTCTAGCTTTGATCAGTCCATTCTTATCAACTAGGTAGTTATAAATTTGTTTTGTGACAATAACCATCATAAAAATAAATAATTACCATCATCAAGACAATAATAATACTGACTGTCAGACAAAAGACTACATTATTTTGTATTAACTTCTACTTTGTATAGATATTAATAGATAGACATTGTTACAATTTTAAATCATAGTATAAAGGTTCCATCAATATTTATAATTAGTTTAAGGGGCTTATTACTAAACAACTTAACTTAAAGGCTTAACTTTAGATAGCCAGGTTAAAAGCTAGTGCTGCCACTGTCTTTATCCAATGAAAGTGACAGCAAACCTTTTAAGCCTCAATGGCCTTAATTTTTGTTTGAGGCCAACAGATATGGGCGTCTATGAGCTGATGATTATAATACATATCACAAAAGCAACTTACATAGTGGTCCCCAAAGTTATGACTAACTCTGGTGATTGGTGCTGTAGTATTCACGGTCATGGAGGTGGCAACAAAACTCCCTTTGAATGTGTTCTTTAAGAGGGCAGAGTTGTCTGGAGGCTTCGGTCTAGCTGGCTTGGCGCGGATAATTGTTGGCCCCTTTAATGAATTAGTAGCTTGATAACTCACATTATCAACCAAATCTCTAGACAAAACCGGTTTCTTCAATATTACTGGTTTAATTACAACAGGCTTTGGTGAAAAAGGATCCACAGATGAAAAATCATCCATTGTGTTATCTCTTGGTACAGTTCTCTTATTAGATGAAAAATATAAATCAAAATCGTCCTCAAAGCCACTCTCAGCTTGTGAAGCATTACCATTATTTGCATTGTGATGATTGGTAGACGTTGTGGCATCAGAGCCAAAACTATCAACACTAAGGCCATCACTACTGGACCTGGTGGTGAAAGTGGGAGAACTTGGAGGTGAAGAAAAGTCAATTAACGTTCCAGTCTGAATGTTTTTAGGTTCACACTTGGAAAAAACTTTGCATGTATCTACCACAACACTGAGGTCCGTTAACCCTGTACCCTTATTGATACAACTGTTACTATTTACATTACTAGACACATTCTTCTTTCTGGATAATAAAGAATTTAACACTGTCGGTTTCCTAGTGAAATGTGAAGGCTTCACTGGAACATCAGGTGGTTTGTTCACCATGGGAGGGGGTGGCCGTGGTGGGGGCACTTTTTTCATTCCATACTGTGGTGCTGGCTCAAAGACATCAGAACCAAAAGGGTCATCATTCCAATTTGTGGCGGGAGAGTACCGATTTACCCGGGCAGGGGGCACTGCTGGAGCCGGCCTGGTGGGTCCTTTCATTTCTGTTAAAAACAAAAATGATTAGTCACCAATAATTAAAAAAATAATGTAAAAAATATATAATCTTTAATATGACTCACTACAGTCTTCTTCAATTCAAAAAGTCAACAAACAAGATTAAGAATTACAGGCACAAAAACTTGCAATAAGTTTACATTGAATAAAAAAGCTATTGTAATATTTAATATGTTTAGAATTATATTCGTCTTGACAATAGTACGACAGTGAATGGGACGCCACAACTGGCAGCTTATTTTAATTCTACGCAAAATAGCTACGTTATCGATATATGATAACGATAACATCCACCCACAAACAACAAGTGGCACCAGAGAACAATCCGCACCAGTATTATCGGGGTGTCACCGTGTGCCAGGCACTGCGCAGCGCGGCCTTGACTGGGTTCGTCGTCGTTCATAATAACAGTATTGACGTCTAAACAAATTAGCGATTAATTGGGTGTTTCTTTGACGACTGAGCTACTACTACGACTGAGATACTCGCCTTGTTTAAAGAAATTCATGTCGATTCCCACAGGATATTAAGCGATGGTTCACTGGTTTTCTAATCCGAATTAATTTGTTTTAATACTCACTGAATTAAAATATATTACAAAAAAGCACTTGTAGAATAATAAAAGAAATAAAGAAATTTGTATACAAAGACACAAATAAATTAACGTGAGGATGGCGTGAACGAAAAAGATTTCGTTGTTTCTTGTAATTCTTGTTTGATCAAAACGATGAACATACAACTGACGAATTAAATTTTAGAAATGATGACATTGACAGATTACAGATGGCAACCAATTGAAATGACAACTCTTTTTTTATTGTCCAGCCTGGATTAAGATGTTATATGCTATTATATATTCCATTCCCCGAGAACATTAGGATGACAAGTGTTCGTCAATAAACACACGAAAGCATTGCAGGAAATGTGCGTAAAGTAAAAGGCAATGTGCTTTTAAAACACATTTATTATCAGCCTTATATCATAATGACGGGTGAATTTTGCACACGAGCTGAATTATTTACTATTCAAGAATGAAAACGTTCAATCTATACTTATATAACAATTTTCCGGAAATGTTAGCCACACTACAGATGCAAACATTCAGGGAAGATTTCACTTCTAAGGGAGTATTCCCAAACTTACGAAAACTTACAATAAGGCTGATAGCTACTTCTGCCAGCGTAATAGCCTGGCAATCCAAAGAAGAAATGTTGCCAGCGTTCTTAGCACCGCACCCTTGTATTTATAGTTTTAAGTTAAGGTAGTTTATTTATTTTGTTTAGCTGTTTCTTTGTATATTTTGTATGTCATAAATAAATATTTCAAGGGTCTTATTATTATTATTATTAATTAACAGGCAGGCAGTTTGAAAACTGATTGTGCCTGTATCCAATTCATCTGCATCTAGTTCCTCTTAACCGGTTGCATGTGTTTGTCCAGCTTGTTCTTGAATGAATTGACAGTGGGAGCTGACACTACATCTGCCGGCAGCTCGTTCCACTGTCTCACTACACGGTTGCCTAAGAAGTGCTTATGTGGGTTGTTGGTAGATAAGCTAGTGCAAAGTTTGAGGTGATGGCCTCTTAGGTGGGTATTGTCGCTATATGTGAATAGTTTGGCATCAAGGTCTTCAATGTTATAGTGTTTATGTAGAATCTTGTATGTTTCAATTAGATCTCCCCGATCTCTGCGATCCTTTAAGGTTGTGAGCTTCAAGAGTTCCAAGCGAGCCTCGTATGATCGGTGTTTCAACTGCCATGGTATTTTAGTGAAGCTGCGCTGTACTTTTTCTAGCAGTTCCACGTCTTTAATAAAATACGGGGCTTCTTCTGGGAAAGCATACTCGAGAATGGGTCTAATAAATGTTTTGTAAGCTCGAAGCATATTTTCTGGTGTCTAAATCCCGAAAGCTTTCCTAATGAGGTATATCAAGTTTCTAGCTTTCTTAATTATTGAAACTATATGCTTTGCCCACTTTAGGTCTTCAGTGATCTTCACTCCCAGATCCGTTTGCGCTCTCACATCTACCAAATGAGCATCATCCAGTTTGTAGGTTAATCGAGGATTCCTATTTCCCACGTGCAAAACGTTACACTTTGAAGTGTTGAGTCTTATGAGCCACTCCTTAGACCACTTCATCATCACAGCCCATTAACGTCCCACTACTGGGCACGAGCCTCCTCTCACATACCAAGGTGCGAGGGTATTGGGTCATACTCCACCACGCGGACCCAGTGCGGATTGGCGGAGGCAGGTGTATGGCGTCCTGCTGTTAGAATTTTTCAAGCCGGCCTTTAGGCCTCTAACATGGCTTAACGACTACCACATTTAGTGATAACCGGGACCAACGGCTTAACTTGCCTTCCGAAGCAAGGAAGCGCTCGATATCAAATGCCACACAAACGGTCACCCATCCAAGGACTGACCTCTGTAAACTCTGCTGTATTTTGGTGATCGTTTCCGACCACCGAGCACCGCAGAGCTAGACCACTTGGCTACTTTGTAAAGGTCCTCTTGAAGGCGGTCGTAGTCGACCAGCGGATTTGCGAAAGTCTTGGTGTCATCTGCAAAGATGCTGACGTTGCATTAAAGAGTTTGAGGGAGATCAAAGGTGTATATGATGTACAACAGTGGACCGAGCACTGAGCCCTGCGGTACACCACTGTGGATTTCTCTGTGCTCTGATAAGGTCTTACCAAATCTCACACGCAAGGTTCTATGCTGCAGAAATGCCTCAATCCATTTTAAGAGTGTCCCTCTCATGCCCACGTACTCTAACTTCTGAAGAAGTCTTTTTGTAGGCACTTTATCGAATGCCTTCTCGTAGTCCAAGTATATAATTTCAATTGGTTCCTTTTTGTTAAAAAGCGTAGTCCATGAAGACAAACACAACAACAAATTTGATACTGTGGATCGATGCGGGCAAAAACCGTGTTGCTGATCAGGAATAACGCGGTGAGTGCTAAAAAAATTAATTGAAAAAAAATATTAAAGTATTACACTGGAAAATACTCTAAATGAGTGAGTCCAGTCCATGTATCCGTCCATTTTATAAAAACGAAAAAAGTCTTCTAATTCTAAAATCTTTGTTTTCCTGCAAAAAAAAAGCCTTGATTCTTTAATACAAACTATGGCAAAAGCATTAAAAACTAAATCTAAAACAAGGTTTAATAGGAAATTAAACGTGTTTTATATGGATATATTTAGTTTTCTGTAGTTGTTGCCATTATCATCAATATGCTTACTAAGCTTCCCATTGAAATTCTGCAGCATATTCTGGAGTTTATTAATGTAGAAGATTTAATTAATTTAACACTGACAAATAAATCATTGCATCATTTGGTACTGACTAATAACATTATTTGGAAATCTAAATGGAAAGATAAACTGCTAATCCGCAATAGAACAGACGAGAGGTGTTGTATTAATTCATCAGAAATAAAGCATTACCAAAATTACTTTATCAATCGTTCATAAATTAAAGCTTTTATATTTTAGGAAACTAGAATTTGTTTCTATGTACCACCAATATAGAATTTCAAGCAACTGGTGCAAAGGATTTTATAGAAATAAGGTTAAGTGTTAGGATGTTTATTTTATCTATTATTGCCAGTATTGTCTAAACAGCATTTGAATAATTTGTTGTAGAGCTTTTACATAAATCAGCCAGTATATTTTAAGAGACAAATGAAAAATAAATCATGCAAAAGACTTAATTAATAACAAGTAATGAATTTTGTTACAGGTACTCATTCACCATAACACAAATTACATGCCCTGGTTGAAGATTTGCCAACCTGAAGCATTTCTTTTATCAGTTGGGTCAGAGTTGAGATGTTATAGAACAGACAAGAAAGGATTTCCTATCAATAAAGAGCTTAATTGGAGACTAGACGTTCCTAAAATTAAATGGAATGATATTCGCACAAATGATATTTCACGATTTGTTATGGAAGAGAATTTACTAATTTGTGGAAATAGGTATGATTATTACATACATATTGTCGTGCCACATTAAACTTCCCATGATTTTGGTTTACACTTTTAGTGGGCTTATAGAACATTTGACATGCCCTTTCTCTTTTGTTATTCTATTATCATGTATTCATATTTATAAATTATTCAATGAATTTGTAGGTCCATAACTTTCATGGTTTCAGAGATGGGAGTGCAGCAGTGTATCATATAAATGACTGGAATCTAAAACCAGAAATACTTAATAATATAACAAACTGCCACAAAAATGGATTAAAAGAAGTATCTACAGTTGAGGTGATCAATGCTGAGATGCCTTGTGCTATAACAGGGTCTATTCATGATCCTCATCTGAAGTTCTGGCACATTAGCAGAGAAAAATATTCATTAAAAGTGGAGAGTATTTGTTAGTATAGTATTGTTACTTTTAATTGTTTTATACTTTATGAATTTGAAATACAAACAGTAAAGGGAATTTATCCTGTTTAGGGGCAGTCCATTAATCATATGATTTTTAAGCCCCCTTCCCCTTGGTGATATGTGGTGAGGCTTAAGACAAACGCCCCCTTCCCCTACCATAAATTATTTTTAAATACTCTCACATGATTAATAAATGTCCCCATAATTATTTAAGGTTGAATCGAATTTTTATTTTAAAATTTTGATATTATAATTGTGTCTATATACTGCAAAGACTTTTAATTACACAGCACATGAGCATCTTACGAAGTCTCTTAATTAGTTTAGATAGGTTGGTCATATTTTTTGTTCACACTAACTAAAATTTTTCAGGTGTAAAAGATGTTTTATTACAAAAGGAATTGGGTGTCAGATGTTTGAGCTTGAGTGACAAAAAGAAGCAACTTGCCATTGGTCTTAATGGAAATAGTAAACCTTACTTGCTTGATGTAAATACGTAGGTAACTTATATTTTTATAGTTTATTCATCCCTATATGAAGATAACTTGACAAAGTATGCAAATGATAACTTGACTTTAGTGAATAAAATTTGATAATTATTCTTTTGCTATAAGTTTTTTGGGAAGTTAAATTTGACGAAAATTATTTTGCCAAACAGTCATAAATACAATTTTTTTCTTTTAGAGGTAAATTGTTAATATCACATGAGAGCTCCATAAATGCCAGACAGACAATTCGAGATATAAGATGGCATAATCCAAACACAATCACTGCAGTCACTCATGCTGGAAAGTTGCAGTCAGTTGATATTAGGACAAACAAAGTGGTATGTAGATACTATCTATAGTAATCTTTATCGATGCAATGAAAATAGTTATCATTTTTTCTTTTTTTCATATAAAACTTAAGTCTGAATAACGCAGTGCCTGTAGGACACACAGACGAAATTGCGGGTGGTTGTTAGGTTTGTTAACAGAGTACGGTTATCATATCAGATAAAACGTCCCACTACTGAGCATGTCTCTTTACATAAAAAGCAAGGTGTGAGGAAATCAGGTACTCTACCACCAGACACAGTGTGAATTATTGGAGGCTGGTTTCTGACGTCCTGCTGAAGAATTTTGAAGTCTACTAACGACTATCATAGTGAAAATCGTTACTAACAGGGAAAGCACAGAAGCACTTTATACAAAATGCCACACAAACCCATCACAGCACAGACCTCGGTGAACTCTGCTTTACAATGGTGATCGTTCCATGTGGTCGAAAGTACTGTGGAGTTACAGAGTCCAATACAAGATATAGATAATATATTGTAATGTAAAATATATACTATTAATTTTGTTGCCACATTTTCCTTCTGACTTGGAATTAATTATTCATAAATGAGATATTGTTGTCCAATAAAGAGTTGTAAGCGTTGTGGGCACTAACTTATTGGTCTTCTAAGGCTTGAAACTGAAACCGTTAAGTAGTATCCATAACATAAATTATCTTGAAAAATTATAATAATAATTTTTTTTTTTTTAATAATTTGTTTTAATATTTCAGATATATGATATGATGGATCCTTTCCAATCAAGTTTATATTGTGTACAAACTGATGGTCAACATGCAATCGTTGTTGGTACTTCAGAGTACTCTCGTTGTGTCTTATTCGATGTTAGGAATCATGTCGGCCATGTACAAGTAAGTTTCAATTTAAGATTTTTTACGTTGCCCTGTAGAACCTATAAATTTTAACTTGATAACATTTAAACTGTGTCTCATTATTACTAATAATCTTTTTGCTACCGTATTACATATCGCACCTCCGGTGCAACAATTTCACTAATGCAATTTTGTCGAAATTGATGTGATTATGAGAAAAAATGCCAATGCACCAAATTGTAAGATGTTTCGTTTTACTTTGGAATGAAGTCTGAAAAAGAGGTATAAAGATAAGTATAGTACGACCGTTTAAATCAGTCTTCGCCTGTGCGGTACAGGGGTGAGGGGGTAGGTCGACAACGGGGACCGAGAGAGGTGCGGGCGGCAGGCGCAGGCGGCAGGCTCATAAGAGCTATATTTTATACCAGGGTATTTAATTTTGAAACTCTTCTCCTGGAAGATTACATTATTTGCAGAAGTGACTGTTTCACACCGGAGGTGCGATATATAGATTATCTTAAGCCTAATTTTCAAACTGCTTATATCCTTTTGAGCAAAATTTAAACAAGGAAGTAAAAATTGATTATTTTTCGTCAAGGCAAATCAAAGTCCTATCCTATTAAAGTAGTGGAGAATTTGCTAGAGGTTCTATGGAGTTACGAATCAACACGGGAAATCACATTTCAGTAATATGCCACTTTCCTTCACTTATGTGCGTTGCTGATAAAGTTAGGTTAACCTACTATATTTACTCATAAAAACTCAAATTTACACCAGTAGATAATAGTACTTAATAGATAACATCATATTGGGGGTATCTGCCCATAATCACACACACTGGGTTAGTGATCGCAGTTCAAGCCGTACGCAGCAAGCTATACGCAGGAGGACGCTGCTGCCGGTAAGATTTCTCTTCGTCGAATCTTATGGCTCCCCGTGAGATGAGAGAGGGTGGCACTATATATATACACTAGGCCACACGACACGGCAGTTACATTAGAAAATCTGAAAAGATTAATGACATTTTAAATATTTAAATGATATCTTTCTTTTTTAAGATGTATTTTACACAGAAGAAGTCTTCGCCAGTCTACAGTTTAGATTTTGATTCCACCAAACTGATCTGCGCCGCGGACCGGAGCATTGCCGCTTTGAATTTCAACATAAACACCTCAACAGTGTCCCGAAAGGACTATTCTCAACCATTTGAAATTGTTTCTAGATAATATTTAAATAATAAAAAGATATTAACAATGACAGGCAAAGAAAAAATACATTTAATTCTTAAGTATACTAGTTACCTATTTGCAATAAATAAATCAGTTTTATTGTTAAATAAATTGTATTTTTCATCACCTCAATATTGACTCGTTTATATCCGCCGGCTACCAACTTACCACCCTAACAAAATAGAGCTCTTATTTAAGTCAAAACTTAAAAATTAGCGCGCCCGTTCACTGCGTGCGGGAGCTTGGTCATAAAAGAACAAGAAGGTTAGTTTTTTCTCCCGCCATTTACAACAATTTGACAAGTCCACGAAGATCTGTGTTTTGTAGTCACAAGATTTTAAATAAAAGAAGAAAATAATATTTTTTAGTTATACGAGCATAATTACGAATAAATATTGTAGACATCAGCAAACCCGTCCCCACTGGCGGCAACCGTTCACGAGTATGATGCATGAACCAGCCATCGTTTCGCTCAACCATATTTTAGGGAACGTAACGACCCGACGCATGACGCCACCACCGCAAAGACATTTAAGTGAGCATGACATACTCAAACTACAGGTAAACATAATTTTAATAAAATAACATGATCTGTAATGGTTAGTTAAAATTTTACTTTAATTTTACCATCCATAATAATCGTTACGCATAATAGTCATTAGGCATAACTGGTAAGGAATAATAATACAACGCATACACACTTTAAGCATAACAATTAAAAGGCATACTATCACAAAGCCGAACTGAAGAAACGCATACAAGTATATAAGCATAAATGAACAAAACAATAATTGCTCAAAAGAAACATACAGGGGGGGCTACTGTTGTAATAAAATACTTTTTAATGGTAAGAAAAAAAAAATAACCTCAACCTAACCCAAAAATAAAAGCATGCAAAAAAAAAGTAAATCATTATACTAACATAACATAATTACACTAATAAACAAAGCATGAAATAAATACTTTAAAATAACTAAATAATGTTTCCATTACCTATGGCTTCATATCATACATGACACAAATATTTATTATGCGTAAAACCAATATGCCTAAAAACATTATGATACACAAGAATAGGGCAAACAACATTGGGCTAAATAAGCATTATGCAAAAAGACGATTATGACTAAAAAAAATATGCCTAACCGGTTATGCCTAACAAAATTAGGACCAATGACATTATGCAAAAAAAAGGGTCCCTAAAATTTGTGTAAGGGCAAATCCAATATATCCTGCGGAATTTTGATGTAGTATTTCATACCTTGCCCCATAAAAGACTTTCGAACATTTGTAAGTCTTAGAAACGGATTTAACAGTTTGTTTTTATTTCTAGTGTTGAAGCTGTGACGTTCACTGCGCTTATAATAATTATTAATATTTTTCCGTACTAATAAAATATAGTTAAATATAAACTGCCAGTAGTTAAAATACCAATTTTATTATTATTAATTAACAGGCAGGCAGTTTGAAAACTGATTGCGCCTGTATCCAATTCATCTGCATCTAGTTCCTCTTAACCGGTTGCATGTGTTTGTCCAGCTTGTTCTTAAATGAATTGACAGTGGGAGCTGACACTACATCTGCCGGCAGCTCGATCCACTGTCTCACTACACGGTTGCCTAAGAAGTGCTTATGTGGGTTGTTGGTAGACAAGCTAGTGCAAAGTTTGAGGTGATGGCCTCTTAGGTGGGTATTGTCACTATATGTGAATAGTTTGGCATCAAGGTCTTCAATGTTATAGTGTTTATGTAGAATCTTGTATGTTTCAATTATATCTCCCCGATCTCTGCGATCCTTTAAGGTTGTGAGCTTCAAGAGTTCCAAGCGAGCCTCGTATGATCGGTGTTTCAACTGCCATGGTATTTTAGTGAAGCTGCGCTGTACTTTTTCTAGCAGTTTCACGTCTTTGATAAAATAGGGGCTCCAGACTTGGAAAGCATATTCGAGAATGGGTCTAATATATGTTTTGTAAGCTCGAAGCATCATTTCTGGTGTCAAAATCCCGAAAGCTTTCCTAATGAGGTATATCAAGTTTCTAGCTTTCTTAGTTATTGAAACTATATGCTCTGCCCACTTTAGGTCTTCAGTGATCTTCACTCCCAGATCCGTTTGCGCTCTCACATCTACCAAATTAGCATCATCCAGTTTGTAGGTTAATCGAGGATTCCTATTTCCCACGTGCAAAACGTTACACTTTGAAGTGTTGAGTCTTATGAGCCACTCCTTAGACCACTTGGCTACTTTGTTAAGGTCCTCTTGAAGGCGGTCGTAGTCGACCAGCGGATTTGCGGAAATCTTGGTGTCATCTGCAAAGATGCTGACGTTGCATTAAAGAGTTTGAGGGAGATCAAAGGTGTATATGATGTACAACAGTGGACCGAGCACTGAGCCCTGCGGTACACCACTGTGGATTTCTCTGTGCTCTGATAAGGTCTTACCAACTCTCACACGCAAGGTTCTATGCTGCAGAAATGCCTCAATCCATTTTAAGAGTGTCCCTCGTATGCCCACGTACTCTAATTTCTGAAGAAGTCTTTTTGGAGGCACCTTATCAAATGCCTTCTCGTAGTCCAAGTATATATTGTCAATTGGTTCCTTTTTGTTGAAAAGCGTAGTCCATGAAGACAAACACAACAACAAATTTGATACTGTGGATCGATGCGGGCAAAAATCGTGTTGCTGATCTGGAATAACGCGGTGAGTGCTAAAAAGGCCCTCATATGTCTGACTACAATTTTTTCCATAGCCTTACGACACTGGTCAGATTTATTTTTTCAATGCTTCTAGTTTACTTCCCTTTTTGAAAATAGGTGTCACTGTAGCTGTCTTCCATAAATCTGGCAGGATTGCTGCATCATATGATGCCTGCATTATGGTGGATAGGTAAACATTAAGGTCGCACTTTTTTAATAACACTATAGGAATATCGTCTGGGCCTGGCGAAGAGTCTGTATATTATATATATATATTTTTTTTTTTACATTTTATAATGTGACACGTCATGTACAGTAATGACTACATCCTGCCTGATGGTAAGCAGTCGATGCAGTCCAATAAAAAATGAAAGCGCTTCATAACGTGAAATAAGCACGGTATAAAGCGCAGCCACTCATGACGGCCTGCAAAAATGCCGCTTCACGCCCCGCTTAAAAGACCCGGGATCATAGAAAATAGAAAACACATGAGTATTTCGAGTTAATTAACAATAAATATTTTCTGACAATTACATAAGTTACGCGTATGATTTGGTCCTGTTGAGCACTTGGTTTGGAGGCATGGCAGAACTTTTATGTATTTGCGAAGATTATGCTAATAGTCACGGGCTTATACAACGCGAAGAAAAGCGAATATATGGTTTTAAAGCTGGGACCAAATGTCCGACTGCAGTTCCTTTAATCCATTACGGCTGGGCGGCGTATCTTTGAAACGGGTTTATTTATTTAAGTATCTTAGCCATATTTAGAGACTATATCTATATCTATACTAAGTAATAATATTATAAAGAGGAAAGATTTGTTTGTTTGTTTGTTTGTTTGTAATGAATAGGCTCCGAAACTATTGGACCGATTTCAAAAATTCTTTCACCTTTGGGAAGCTACATTATCCCCGAGTAACATAGGCTATATTATATTTTTTAAAAAATTAGGGATCCTTACTAAAAATCCAATAATGTAACCCAAGGTGTAAAAAAATGACCTGAAAAATTCCTTACATAGCGTGCGCAGCGAAAACTATTGATGATAGAACAAAATTATGTACTACGACTTTGCAGTACTCATCATTATCTACAAAAAGTGTCGCGACAGCATATGTCTAAATATTATAGTTACGTATATGCCGCCGCTTGAAAAGGCTCTATATTTATACCTTGGTATTTATCCTTATCAAAAAATACTTTGTATTCAAGACGGCTTCAATACCTTTATATAACTTTTTGAATTATTCAATTCGGACATTTCATTCGAAAGATATCACGAGTTTAAAAATGCAAGTATTAGAAAAAAGTCGCGTGGTTGCCGCTCACCGCGCTCAGCTAGCCAGCATGCGATGTAGGCTCCATGTAAGCGTCACTGGGGTACGGGGGGGGGGGGGGGAAGGGGGGGGGGGAGTCAATGTAATCTATACTAATATTATAAAGAGGAAAGATTTGTATTTTTGTATGTATTACTGGACCGATAATTTTTGAGTTTATTCGTTAATATTAATTTATTATATTATTTTATTTATTAATAATTCTTTTTTCATTAGAAAGCTACATTATCACTGAGTAACATAGGCTATATTATAATTTCGAAAAAAATAGGGTTCCGTAAAATATTTGGGTTTTTCGGACACAAAGTGTAAAAATCAACCAGAACAGTTGCGTACGCTGTCTAAAATATTAAAGATAGAACCACAAAATGTATGAATGAATTAAAGATCTTATACCACCTACTAAAAAGTCCGCGACACACTATACCTATATATGTCGAGTGAGGCACAACAACCCATTTTTTTATTTAAAAATCTTGATTTTTTTTGTACTATATTTATACGCATTTATTTTACTTATGCTATTAATCCCTATCAAAATTAAATTAATTACATCACTAAGTGCAGTTGCTGTAGATAATATTTGGTCTTGGAATGATCAAAATTGGACGTTTGGTTTTGAAGTTATGGCGAACTTAAATTATTACGATTTCTGCTGCACAGCGCCCTATCACGGGTCAGGGCTCCCGACCATCAGTTTATTTTGTCACCTAAAAATAATTTAATGTCAAATGTTGTTTATGGGGAAGATTTACAATAATCGCTTTAGTTATCTATCCCAAAACAACAGGTTGCTCTCCGGGACTGCCGGTAAGAGTAAAAACTAAGTATTAATTAGATTTAAATATTTTTATCATTAACAACTTTAACATCCACATAAAGGCAATCTATGCAGCCTGCGGATAATGACTGCGTCGTCGATGTTAGTGTCCGTGTCTGTGAATTGATCTGGAAATCATTTTGCTGACCGTGTCTTTTCTGGGTAGGCATTTTACAGCGGTAGCCGACATCCACGCGGGCGACTGCTAGTGAAAGATAAAGGTGATATTGAGCGTGAACGGCGAGCACTTTCGGTAAGGTCTTATATGATTGCCCGCAGTATGGCACGATGTTCAAAAGAAAATTACATTTTAAATGTAAAATATATAGTTATGTTAATTTAATTGACAATGAGAGCAATAAGTCTAGGGCTATGTGGAGCGTAGTGAATAGGGAGCGCGGGAAAAATAACGCTCAAACTACAGACTTTACCGATGTAGTACTTAACATAGATGGGAGTAAGTTCGACACGACTAGGAACTAGTAAACACCATGAACGCTAGATTTGTTATAGACAGGTCCCTCACATGGTCGGGACATATTGACAGGCTTTGTGGAAGGCTGGGTAGTGCGTGCTACGCGCTGTATCGCGTGGCGAAGGTAGTTCCTCGGAACGTGGCTCGGGCGTGCTATTTCGCGACGGTGCACTCGCTGCTGCAGTATGGTGCAAAGTTGTGGGGAAGGGCTGCAGAATGGAAGCGTGCCTTTCGGATGCAAATACGCGCAATCCGTGCGATCGTCGGAGCAGCACAGGACGATTCGGCCAGGCCACTGTTCAAGTCGCTCGGCATCCTAACGTTGCCTAGTATCGTGATAATGCAGGTCGCGATTTATGTGAGACTTAACGAGCATACATTTATAAGGCGCGGTGATGTGCATGGGTATAACACTCGACACGCTAACTTGCTGGGAGAATTTTCCAGACGCTTGACGAGGTCTGACAGACTCACGCACATCATGGGACCGTCTGTGTACAATGAATTGCCTCGGGCTGTGTTGTCGGCTCCTAGCCTGCCCGCCTTCAAAGGGAGGTTAAAAAAATATCTTCATGAGCAAACGTTCTATAACATTAATGACTTTATGAAGTAATGACATTTTGTTTTATTTAATTTTCATAATTATTGATTGTTTATTTTTATTAATTGCATTTATATTTCTTAATTCCTTTTTTATTGACATTTTTTATTTTGACATTATTAATTCCTCATGATATTGTAATTTAATTTAATTTTAATAATTCCAATAATCATGTATGTTTTCTTTTCTGTAACGTATAATGTTGTATTACCAATAAATGAGTATTTGAGTATAAAAGGTAGCATACTATGCTCACATATTACTTACATATTACTTGAAAACATCAAAATTTATAACATATATAAAAAAACAATCAAGATATAATTATACTGAAATCACGAAGCTTAGATTCACTTGCAAACAAAAAATTGGTTGCCTGTAAAGTTGGTAAGTATACGGGCGAAAGTTTTACGACTTTCAGTGGTAAAATAATTTTAATGTGAATATTCATTCGTATAGTAGGAAGAAGGATGAAATAATAGTAACAATTTAAAACATTTATTTATACAAAGAATTATATTTAAAGCATTAATTTATACAAAGAATCTCTCGCTCTTAGGCGGGGTAACTGTGCTCGAGTGGAAGGGACGCGTGCCTTTCACTTTTTATGTCTGTCTCTCTCGCTCTTAGGCGGGCTAACCATGCCCGAGTGGAAGGGACGCGTGCCTCTCACTCGCTCTCATTGTGATCGCATAACGTGAGCGGAGCGTAACGCAGTTTCTTGAAGTGTCACCCGGCAAACCAATTTATAAGACGTTGTCACGTCAAAAATATAAAAAACAAAAAATATTTAAGTGTAACTGAATCTAAGTGCCAGTTCCGAGCCACCGCTCTGTAAGAAGAACTAGCAAGAAACTCACAGGCTATGCTCTAGAGTCTAGGCTATGATCAATTTGTTAGTTACAATCTTCATTTGTCTGTGAAGCTATGCAATGCAATATAATATAACATTAACAATATTCATGTTTGATGTCATTCGTATTAGAATAGCCTGTATGAAACGGCAGTTTAATACGAAACATTTTTATCTGCGATATAGTCTTTGTTAAAATAGTCCCTTTATCCCTTTAAAGACAGCTTGCGTTTTATTGTTAGTTTAAATTTATTTAGGTTTAATTGCTATATATTGCTTGGGATCTTATTATAGAATCGCACATATTGACCTTTAAAAGATTTGTTAATTTTTTGGAGCCTAGTGGCAGGCTGGCAGGTATACATGCAGGTTGTGGCTTGGTTAGTTTATTATTAATGGTTGGGTTACTTTAAATAGCAGGACAACATTAAGGCCATGGCTATTATTTCCTAATTTAAAAAAACTACTGTCTGTTTTACTGTCATCTTTTGTTTTGATCGAAACTTCATCCTGTGATCAAACAAAAAAATAACCTAAAAAATTCCGTCAAACCCAAATATTCCAATGTAGAATTATTAGAAGTTATAACAAAATCTTATCGCACATCTCAGATATGTTCAGAAATAGATTACTAAATGTTTTCAGAACTGTCTGTTTGTTACATAGGAAAACTTTAGTATCCAGAGTTCGCCAATTAACGCCGATTTCTATAGGATTAGTGTCAACAGCGTTCTGTGAAGACTCGTCAAAGGAATATGAGGTATCGTGGGATGACGATAGATTGGAACATGACTTCCTAATTCGCCAAGCAACTACAGTCAACGTAAATGCCGCTACTCAACTTCTTACCGTAACGTTAGTCGCTATTCAAGACACTAGTGAAAGGTAATCTAATTGCAATAATATAACTATAGGCAGCCGCCTGCACTTAGAGCGACTATAGCCCAGTAGCGAGACCAAAAAACTAATAATTCAGAGGGTCTGGGGTTCAAACCCTGGTGGCGCAACTATGACTTTTCGAAGTTATGTGCGTGATTATCGCTTGCTCTGTGCCTTTGAAAGCACGTTTAGCCGTTGGTCCCGGCTGTCATGAACATCTATGCCAGTCGTTAATAGGAAGTCATTGCCTTCTTATATTCTGACAACTGGTTTAACCATAGAACGATCTTTTCCTTTGGGTTGTGGAGGTCAGCTGGCAGTTGCTCCATGTAAGAACTAGGATATGATGATGCTGCCGCCTGCAAGCGCTTGTAGCTCTGCACGGTGCACCGGTGGTTGAAAATGATCACTGAAGTAAAACAGAATCGACCAATATCAGTCCCTGGATTGGTTTGTGTGGTATTTAATTTCGGAAGTACTTTGAGAGGCATGTTAAGCCTTTGGTCCATGCGGATGATGCTGTAGAGGCACCATGGGTATTCTTTGTGTACTCTGTGTGGCACCCAAGAGAAGCTAAAGTCCCTGGCACTTGATGCCTTAGAGGATCCACAAAACACTTCGCTACCAGGCACTAAAGTTTGAAAAAACTACCACCACAGTTGCAATAGAGGACAGCCTCCCACTGATGATTTGAATTTTATAATTTTAAAATTGTCCCTTATTTTGGCAGATTAAGAGAAGCTCTAATCAAAGAAATATGTCTGGTGAGACAAGCTCTAGAATGGGGAGAGGCTGGCACTCCACCGCATCATTGGGACCAGCTTGTTGCGATCAGAGGAGCCCTCACTGATCTCCAGCACAATCTAAGAACATTATTGAGTAGGTTTCTAGGTGTCTAAGTCATAATTTTTTTTATTCAAATTTGGCTCTGTTAATCTTCTGTGAACCTGCCCATCACTGTGTGTAACAGTGGTTTTGGCCCATTTGAATATAGAATATTTGTTAAGGTAGTATAGTTATAGATTGTGCCAGACTTGTAGTGTACTTCGCAATTATTTGGTTACAATGATTGTTTTAGAGCTCTGTTAAAAGTTACAGTTAGAATATAGACCACTGAATGCAATTTATTACTATAACATAGTGTTTAACTACTTCTCAGGCCGACAGTACAGCACGAAATACAGTTAATTCTACTTGTTATACAGGTGAAAGCTCCAATGATTGTTTCGGATTTATTAAAAAATATGTACAGTTTATAACCTGGTGTAGCACATAGGATGATAAAGGCCCCAAATTTCCAATTAAAAACACATTATAATTCATAAACCTAACTCAATGGCCCCAAACATGGTCAGTGCCTGATAAAAAATGTAACATCACATACTTGTATTTATTTTAGGTTATATGGATTATGCTGAAAAGTTAGCAACAGTTGCTGCTGAAATATCATACCTCTCTGGTAATATTGCGGCGTCGGATGCAATATGCGAGAGAATAGACCATGCTTGCAGGTAAAAATTAAATATTTTATAGGATTAAAAACATTTATTAAAGCAGTACATTTACTTCTAATATTTATTCATTATACTCAGTTCATTTTCGCAGTATGTTCATATTTTGATTTTTATAAAATTAATTATACATTTTTTTAATTATTAATAATAATAAAGATAGTATTATAATATTTATAAATTCAAAATCAACAAACAGTCACTTCATTTGACCTTAACATTGTAATAATATGTAACAAAAGTTTTAATTAAAATCTAAACAAAATAACCTTTTGTGTTTAAAGTATGTACATAATGTAATGGCAGTAATGTTTAATTGTTGGATTATCCAGGACTTGTAACACTCAGAAGCAGTTGACGCACGAACTTCAGCAGGAGAGTTTGGAGATACAGCAACAAGCCATTGTCAGCTCACCACATCTTGAAGAGAAACTGAAGGAAGACAACAAAGAAAATACAGCCAAAAAGAAATAGGTGTTTGCATACTCATAACAAATTTAATTTTTATGTAAATAACTAATAAACAATAGTCAAACTGGATTTCTTATTGATTGTGATTTTAAATTCTAGCTTTGTTTATTATAGCTATAAAATAATAGGATAGTGCCACCGTCCTCATCACATTGGGCGTTGTAAGAGTCGAAAGAAATAATTTACCGTATGATAGGCAGCTTTAACTGCGATAACCAACCTGCCTGCCCAGAGTAGCGATTATGTTCAAATACTCCTAATATAATTCAACTATGGCATGGCATTCAACAAGGGCCATATGTCCTGAATGCAATTTATAACTATAACATAGAATTCATATGGTTGAGATGATGATGTTTTTTTTGCATTAATCCTTAGATTTTTTTTATAATTAAATAAATACCGATCTACAATCTTTGGCAATCATACCAGTGACCAATAAGCGGCAATAGGCACGCCACCTATCATGTGGGACCAACAGTATAATTGGCGAAATGTGGGCGCATAATATGCCTCTACCTACCACTTAGAAGAAATAGGCGTGATAGTATGTGTATGTAATACCTGAAACAATCTAAAAGGTGGCATCCTTATTTAGATGAGTTTCGATGTCGACGCGGCAGATCGGGCAGTGCTTGTTGGTGCCGAGCCATTGGTCCACACACTCCATGTGGAAAAGATGCATGCACGGCAACCGTCTGCAAAAAATATATAACAATATAGTGGAAATCTTACACAGCACCACCATAAATTCTGAAGTCAGTCGGGGCAGCGCTCGTAGCTCTGCGGTGCTAGGTGGTCGGAAACGATCACCGAAGTACAGCAGAGTTTACAGAGGTCATTCCTTGGATGGGTGACCGTTGGTGTGGCATTTGATATCGAGCGCTTTCGTGCTTCGGAAGGCACGTTAAGCCGTTGGTCCCGGTTATCACTAAATGTGGTAGTCATTAAGTCATGTTAGAGGCCTAATGGGCGGCTTGATAAATTCTAACAGCAGGACGCCATACACCTGCCTCCGCCAATGTGCACTGGAACAGCTTGGTGGAGTATGTCCCAATACCCTCACACCTTGATATGTGAGAGGAGGCTCGTGATCAGTAGTGGGACGTTAATGGGCTGAGATGATAAGTCGGGGCTGTAACGTCAAATTGAGCTCTCCAAAGTATTAACATTAAAATATATTGATCGTATTATGTGGTACATTCTCAATGAAATAGACCTGGTGCGGCGTTTTCCAAAGGGAGATATTTTCAGAGAGCCCGGTTGATAAACAGCTATTTAGCTACTGCTCGCTTGGAGATCCAGTCTGAATTATCTACTTGCATTGAGAGTTCTGCTCGAAGACGGAGAGGCAGATAGTGCACTTTTCGTCGTAGCGTGTTCACTTCATAGCTAGATATAACTAATACGATGTAGTTACTTTTTATTTTTTCGGATGGAAAATCATCAAATGACTGTCTTCCGTTGTGGGTGAAGGGTGTGTCAGACTTTTACTGACTAAAAACCATCCATGTTCCTTCTTGAGCCTGTAACACCAAGGCCGCCGTAAACCTTTCGAACAGTCCTGCAACCCTGGCAGTAGTAGTATGTAATCTAGCAACGATGTAGTTACCTGCAATCCTGTTTGAATATGGAGAGACAGATACATATGCGCGGACGCAGCTTACACTAGTCGCAGTGTGATCTCTGTGCAGCTAGAGAGACCCTGTATGAATATTCTACCTGCAATCAGAGTCCTGCTCGAATAGGGAGAGACAGATGGTGCACTTGTCGTCGCGTCGATGCGCGGGCGCAGCGTAGGCATGTCTCAGCGTGTTCCGTTCGATGACGGCACGCGAGGCTCCCCGCGAGGCACCCCGGCCGCCGTTCTCCACCGCCCTAAGTAACGCCTCTACGCGTCTCGCCTCAGACGTGTGACCCTACACCATAAAATGCACTTTTTATAATTGGCTTTTTAGGAGCGTCTATAGCCTAGTGGCAAGACTTCAAATTCAGAGGGTCTTAGGTTCAAACCTGCTAGTCATAGTCATTAAAATATAAAATTTGAGATAGGAATACTAAATTGCTTATACTTTCTTATTTGCTCGGCCGGCTCGAAGAACGTCGGCTGTTAGTTTGGAAAATAGACAAAAATGTTTATTTAAATGATTCAAAGGTTAAGAGGTTAAAGTTAAGTAATGCTGAGGTTTACTCAGTTTTTATACGAGCTGTTTGAAAGAAACGGCGATAAGACCGCTTTTTTTTTTATTGTAGTAAAGATTGAAATTATTCTTCGATATAATTTATAGCTTTTAATCAAAAAGATCCCCGATAAATGCAAAATAAGTTTGAAGCTATTTCTAGCTTAACGGAGAAGGTACATTAAACATTCTAACATTTACCGCTATTTGGAGCCCGTTATACTAGGAATTGCAATCATGCAAAGCCGTGGATCCCGCGCATTTTAAAAGATGGTGCAAATTATTGAGAGTAATCGTTTCTTTACTTGTAATTTAGTGTTCCTAATCTCTGGCTATATAAAAATATGTAAATAAGAGATGAGCAACCACCAACCAGCAGAGTTTTGGTCACTAATGTTCACGTTAACTCCTACTGTTTAAAAGTTTTAATAGTTACACGAGTTTTCTCAATATTAGACACAAACTTTCAAATTGCGCGCGGAAAATTTTAGTTAAACCGATACTGCTTATCGGATAGAAGATACTTACAATCACTGGGGGTTGTATGGAAATATGTAAGTACTGAGGATGCATCTGTAAGTAGTGGTGCATGTGATGGTGGATGTGCTGCCCAGCACTGAAACAATACAAAATACATTTACAGCTGATAACGCGCAATAAACAATGTCATCCTACTAATATTATAAACGTGAAGTTTGTATGTGTGGACGGATGTTTGTTACTCTATCACGAAAAAACTACTGGAGCGATTGTGATAAAACTTTGTACGTGTATAGCTGCAGTCCTGGACTAACATATAGGACTCTTTATCCCGATATTTCCACGGGAGCGGGAACCACGCGGGTAATAATCCATATGGGTGCGACTTGTTAGTATTACTTTTAAAATCCATAAATATGATTTCGTGTTATATGAAATCGCAACTATTGTACGTCCATGAGGCAGACCACAGCTAGATCTAAATCTGTGCTGTAACACCTATCCTGTAACCTGTGTTCGCAATAAACGATTTGATTGATTGATTGGGTGTATACGGTTCATACCAAGATCTAAGGAGTCCAAGCCAACCTGACCTGCAAGTGGTGCACCTGCCGATCAGCGGACGAGGCTCTGGCGAGCATAAAAGTTCGGTGAACGGCAATATGTTCGCCAACTATTACGTGGGACCAACAATATAACAGGCGAAACGTGGGCGTATAATATGCCTCTGCCTACCTCTTCAGGAAAACAGGAGTGGTATTATGTATGTATGTACAAAAAGCATATAACGCCGACACTATCGTTTAAAAGTGTATTGTTTTTTATATAATTATTATCATTAGACAAACAACATAATGCTGTTTAGATAGTACAGCCACACCACTTAATTAGTTCCAAGAATTATCTTGGTAATTATGATAATTATATCATTAAGAACTTTTGTTATGGATAATAAATAACGGATTACGGACTTATATACTTTTTTTTGTAAATGTAAACATATTTAATGTACATAGGACACACTCAGACCAGCACAAATATGTATGTTCATGCACACAAAGATTTGTCCTGTGTGGGCATCGAACCCTCAACGACCTCAGGAGCGGAATGCAGGTAAACTGACCTCCACGCTATATCAATTGTCAAAATAGAAGGTGATAGTTCTGTAATTTCAATTGTAAGTTCAGAATTTTCGTTTTGCAGTAACCTGTTTTAATGAAATTTTGAATATAACTCTAATATTTTCCAAAAAAACACTTTTTAAGAATTAAAAGTATCAGGCGAGTTTTAACAGCTTCTTAGATTATCAGCAAGACGCCACACTCCTGGCTTCGCCAATCCGCCCTGGGTCTGTTTAGTGGATTTTAGTTGGTACAGTTTTTAAAGTATATGAGACTCACACCATGTTTTTAATGTGTTATGTCTTGTTGTATTGTTAAATGTGGAGAAAGCCAAGGCCCGGCAGAGGCACGAAATAATTAAAAGTGATAATGAACTTGGAAAGTATACTTACAGCACCATCGGAGCAGGGGCAATCCCGGTTGTGATGCCCGTGGTGCGGCCGGAGCGAAGGTCTCGGGGTTCGAACTCATCCGGGGACTTTTGACAACAAACATTTTGATATAAATTCATATTCATTTATTCAAGTTTGGCTCAAAAGAGCTCTTATGAACGTCAAAACATAAAAACTAGCGCGCCCATTCACTGCGGGCGGGAGCTTGATCGTAAAAGAACGGGCAAGAAAATCGTCAAGGTTAGTTTTTTCTCCCGTCAGTTACAAGAATATGTACTTAGTAGTAAAACAATTTATACAATAATAGACAGTAAAAAATTTCAAACCGTTATGAAAATTCACGATAATCTAATGCGTTTAGCATTTTATATAGCGCCAAACAAAATTGAGTGGAGTGATTTGTATGTACCGATAGATCAATCCGGACAAGATGGCCGACTACCCGGTGAAGGCATGCGGTTCGAGATTGCTTGACATGGTATATAATTGGGGAGGCCCATGTTAAGCAGTTTTTTTTCTTACAATCACACCAATTGTTTAGTTCGAAGAGTCATGAAGAACTTGTGTTATGGATACTAAAGAACGGAACGGAATCTTCCATTTTATTTTTTTGTACTATATACTTTATATACATAGGAAACATCCAGACCAGAAAAAATATTCATAATTATGCACACAAAGATTTGTCCTGTGTGGGAATCGAACCCGCGTCCTCTGGAGTGAAGTGCAGGTACACTGACCTCCACGCTATATCGGTCCTCTATACTAAGAATCTGTTTCAGTATTAAGGAAATTCGTAGGCGAACTGGAGTGACCGACATAGCAAAGCGGATGTGCAAGCTGAAGCGGCAGTGGGCAGAGCACATAGCTCCAAGAACCGACGACTGATGGGCGTTTTTCAATGGCAACCACCAAATAGCAAATAAGTAAACTGCGTAACGCGCTTACACAGTAAGAGGCCGACAATGCGTTTGCTTTAAATGCCTAAAAAGTATAGTTATGTCGGTAGAAACAAATAACCTCTCCTATCTTCTCCCGAACAAAACGTGCTGGCCACGAGAACCATCCACATGCTATGCAGATTGCAGACTATCAGCACTGAGACCAAGAAATTTCTGTTTGAAAAAGTCTTTTCTGTGTAAGATCGTTATTCTTAGGAATTCTCTGCCGGCATGTGTTTAATAGCTCTTATAACGAGGTCTTTTAAACAAGGCTTTTTGAGGCTAAGCGCCTTTATTTTCTTTGGACTGCATCAACTGCTTACCATTAGGCAGTATCTAGAGATTGTGACATACCACATAAAAAAAACAAAAAACAGCAATATTAGTTTGTTTTTGTAACAATCTTACGGCGAGAACAGCGGTGGGAGGGGGCGGCGCGCCGTACGGGAAATGGCCGAGGCCAACGTCTCCCATCATGCTGCGTCTTTGCACGTCCTGTAAACGAAACGCACTATTTTTGTATTAAAATCTTAATATTATTAAGTCTATAAGACGAAATTTTGACGTCCAATCAACACGTCTGCGGTAGCCCGAATGTGATTCGAGCCCATGCACCTTTAGATAACCGGTCCACTGCTCTACGTACGAGTGCGTACTCCACGATATGAAGCGCCTTCATTTTCTTTGGACTTTTTTTTTACGTCGGTTATAAATGCGTTTACGCACTACCTTCCGGCCAAAGGGGGACCGAAAGGGGGTGTGGGACTCACCATCGGCAGACACGACTGCCAGCAGTAATACCCACTAAAAATCTTCCGACGACGCCCGCCGCTTGTTGAGAAAAAAGGCGGGGGCCAGTAGGTACTGGTACAGTAACCCAGGTGGGTTGCAGCGTATGACACCCCGCTTGCGGCCAACGTCCCCCGGACTAAAACCGGGAGGACCTCCTCAGAGAGGCGCAGTGGACGCGCCCCTCCTACCTCCTTGTGCGACCATAGCGTGTGTGGCCGAAGACCCTACTGGCGCTGCTTGACGGGCCCTCCTGGCCCGCCCGCTGCGCCCTTCACAGGTCCCTCTTAGTTTCTCCCCCGGTAGTCAGTACTAAAGGCACCCAGAATCGTCGGTCTCTGGGTGTTACCTTTTCCCTAGCGCCTCCTGCGCCCTATCGGGAGGTACTCAGCCCCCCGCCACGACAAGGTGGAGACCAGTCGGGGGGGTCATTTTCTTTGGACTGTATCAACTGCTTACCATTAGGCAGCATCTAGTGATTGTGACATACCACATAAAAATCAAAAAAACAGCAATATTAGTTTGTTTTTGTAACAATCTTACGGCGAGAACAGCGGTGGGCGGGGGCGGCGCGCCGTTCGGGAAATGGCCGAGGCCAACGTCTCCCATCATGCTGCGTCTTTGCACTTCCTGTAAACGAAACGCACTATTTTTGTATTCAAATCTTAATATTATTAAGTCTATAAGACGAAATTTTGACGTCAAATCAACTCGTCTGCGGTAGCCCGAATGTGATTCGAACCCACCACCTTTGGATAACCGGTCCACTGCTCTACGTACGAGTGCGTACTGTTGGAGAAAATCAAGAAAAGAGTTAAAAGTTAACAACGTTTAATGCACGGTAAAGACTTAACAGAACAGTAACTACTACAACAAAACGTTTAGAAACATCAGTGGATTGATTGACGTTTACTATTTCTACAGTTTGTACTTCAATTAAGTTAATAGGTATTGTTTAGTGTTTTTCACATAGCGCCAATTTAGCATTATCTTTCATCATCTGCCCAATGACGTCCAGACAGAACACATCTTCCCTGCGACCTTTATCAGATTGTCCATTCATCTCCGACGACCAATATGGCGTGGTGGCGAGTATAACCGCTCTTCGCTCCAAGGTCGTAGGTTCGAGACACAGGACAATTATTTGTGTGCATGAACATGAGTATTTAAAATTACGTGAAGAAGACGAAGTACAAAGGTGGACTTATTTCTAAAAGAAATCTCTTCCAGTCAACCTTAACTGAAGTGGGAGAGATAGTTAGCGGGCATTAATATCGTACTAGAATATGGTAACATTACACAAATATATACACAAAAATATGAAATAAGATACATATCCGATATAATAATATACACATACTTACATAAATAAATACAAGGAAAAAAAATGAAATAATAATCATAATGACTAGCTCGATAGCAAGTGCTTCTTTAAGTTTGTCTTAAACACGCAATTGAAGGACTGTCCCGGACATCACTTGGCAACTTAACCACAACTGTTCATCACGAGCAGTACATGAATTACGGAAGAATTTAGTATGAAAGGAAGGATACTCAAGTGTTTCAGTAACACAGGAGCGCTTGGAACGGGATGTGGGAGACAGGTATGTAAACCGAGAACGTAAATAAAGAAGGAGTTGAGGAAGATTCAGAATTCTATATACGAGACGAAGGATATGCATATCTGCGAAGCCGAATGGGGAGCCATTTCAGCTTAGCTCGGTATTCCGAGACAACATATCTACGAATATGTCACAGTCAGGGTACTGACACAGGAAAGCATTAATGGCGATGTGCATTCGAGCGATCGGGAAGTGATGGTGCGCAGCAGTGCGACACGTGGCTGGCGCAAACAAGCGGCGTTCACGACAAGACCTTTGCCAAACGTAATTGTCAGGCACGTTAAGTCAAGATGTTAAAATGAAAGAACCCTGTGACTATATTATCAGTGTTTCACACAAAATAAATAGGAGCATATTATTATTCATCTTTCTCTAAGGTCCCATCTATCTCTTACAAAAATTTTATTCATTAAAATATATCATCATCATATCAGCCATCTGAAGTCCACTGCTGAACATAGGCCGTGTGGCGCCGGCCTAGAATAGCGTCACCCCCTCTCATCTCATGGGGAGTCGTAAGAGTCGACGAAGAGAAATAGGACCGGATGATGGGCAGCAGCGCCATCCTGCGTACTGGCTGGAACTGCGATCACCAACCCGCCTGCCCAGCGTGGTGATTACGGGCAAATACCCCTAATAGAATGGCACATACACACAAACGGCCCCCAGTCCCCGGCGGCCCCGCTATTCCAGATTACGGTAGCGGTCTTGGTAACGGCGGGGCAGGGGGTGCAAAGAATCACCGGCAGAGATCCGGCTACCATCCTAAACGACTTCTGCACCTGGCAACCTACAACACACGCACACTGAGGACTGATGAGAAGATTGACGAGCTGGAAGAGGAAATAGAGCAGTTGCACTGGGACATTATCGGGTTATCTGAAGTCCGAAGACAGGGGGAGGATACGGTAATCCTCAAGTCCGGCAACTTGCTCTACCACCGGGAGGGCGACCACCTGTCCCAAGGTGGTGTCGGTTTTATAGTCCGGAAGTCCATCCGTAACAACATCGTGTCTATAAAGAGTGTGTCGACTAGGGTAGCGTACCTAATACTCAGAATCACCAAACGGTATTCGCTGAAGGTAATTCAGGTCTACGCACCGACCTCGACACACCCTGATGAGGACGTAGAGTTATTGTATGACGACATTTCTGCCGCCATTCATACTTCACCAACTCACTACACGGTTGTTATGGGGGATTTCAACGCAAGGCTAGGCCAGCGAAGTGGTGACGAGCAGAAAGTGGGGCAATTTGGAGTAGGGCGAAGGAACCAAAGGGGCCAGCGGCTAGCGGATTTCATGGAGAAGGAGGGACTTTTTATGATGAACTCCTTCTTCAAGAAACCTCCGCAGAGGAAATGGACCTGGATGAGCCCTGATGGTTTCACGAGGAATGAGATAGACTTTATCATGACCACTAAGCGGCAAATATTCAATGATGTCTCTGTAATCGCTAGGGTGAAAACCGGCAGCGATCACCGAATTGTAAGAGGCACATTGAATATAAATGTCAAGCTTGAAAGGTCCCGCCTGATGAAGTCTACGCTCCGACCCTCAGTCGCCCATATTCAAAACCCCGAGTACTTTCAGATCGAGCTTCAAAATCGCTTCGCAGGTCTAGAGGACTGCGTGTCCGTCGACGACTTAAGTAGCGGGCTAGTTGAGACTGTCCACGCGGTGGGGTCCAAGTTTTACAAGACCAGACCCCGAAATAAAACCCAAAAAATATCGACTGAGACTCTTGATCTCATGGAAGCACGACGACATATGCGATTGCAGTCTTCAGCAGATGCATTCTCTTACCGGCGTATCAATAGACAGATCACGAAATCCTTGCGACTTGATATTCGCAGATTCAGTACTACGTGTATTGAAAATGCAATAGAGAGGAACAAGGGTTCGAAAGTGTTCGCACGAGATCTGTCTATTGGCCAGAGTCAGTTAACGCAGCTGAAGACCAACAAGGGCAATCTAGTCACGTCGAAACCTGAGATCATGAGGGAAATCGAAGGGTTTTATGGGCAGTTATATACTAGTACGCAGGATCCCGCTACTTGTTTGGCTAAAGATCCTAGAGCCAAACTAACCAGGCACTACACCGAAGACATCCCGGACGTCAGCCTATACGAGATTAGGATGGCCCTGAAACAGCTGAAGAACAACAAGGCACCGGGTGAAGACGGGATGACAGCAGAGCTTCTGAGAGCGGGTGGTACACCGGTACTAAAGGTACTTCAGAGGCTCTTTAACACCGTCATCCTCGAGGGACGTACGCCACAGGCGTGGGCCAGTGGCGTGGTTGTACTTTTCTTCAAAAAAGGTGACAAATCTCTTTTGAAGAATTATAGGCCAATCACGCTACTGAGCCACGTCTATAAGTTGTTTTCACAGGTCATCACGAACCGTCTCGGTCATAGGTTTGACGACTTCCAGCCTCCCGAACAAGCCGGTTTCCGAAAAGGCTTTTCAACCATGGACCACATACATACGCTGCGGCAGGTTATACAGAAGACCGAGGAGTATAACCAGCCACTTTGCTTAGCGTTTGTGGACTATGAAAAGGCCTTCGATTCGATCGAGACTTGGGCAGTGTTTCAGTCCCTGCAGCGATGCCGCATTGACCATCGGTATATTGAAGTGTTGAGAAGTTTATACAAAAACGCCACCATGTCCGTACGCGTACTAGACCAGCACACGAATCCTATCCTCCTGCGGAAGGGCGTGAGACAGGGAGATGTCATATCTCCGAAACTGTTCACTGCTGCCCTGGAGGATGTTTTCAAAATGCTGGACTGGGGAAACTACGGCATCAACATAAATGGCGAGTATATGTCTCACCTTCGATTTGCCGACGATATAGTGGTCATAGCGGAGTCACTTGTGGATCTGGGCACAATGCTCGAAGACCTCGACAGAGCTTCCCAAAGGGTAGGTCTCAAAATGAACATGGACAAGACGAAAATTATGTCGAATGTCCATGTTAAGCCTACCCCAATAATTATTGGAGGCTCGGCTCTCGAAGTTGTCGACGAATATGTATACCTGGGACAAAAAGTCCAAATGGGTAGGTCCAACTTCGAGAAAGAGGTCAATCGTCGAATCCAGCTCGGTTGGGCTGCGTTCGGGAAACTGCGCTATATCTTCTCGTCAAAAATACCTCAGTGTCTTAAGACAAAAGTCTTTAACCAGTGTGTGTTGCCAGTGATGACGTACGGTACTGAGACTTGGTGCCTGACTATGGGCCTCATTAGAAAGCTCAAAGTCGCTCAGCGTGCAATGGAGAGAGCTATGCTCGGAGTGTCCCTACGTGATCGAATCAGAAATGAGGAAATCCGTAGGAGGACTGGAGTGGCCGACATAGCGAGGCGAGTTTGCAGGCTGAAGTGGCAATGGGCGGGGCACATAGCTCGAAGAACCGACGACCGATGGGGCGTCAAGGTTCTGCAATGGCGACCGCGAACCGGTAAACGTAGTAGAGGACGGCCTCCCACGCGATGGACCGATGATCTGGTCAAGGCGGCGGGAAGCCGATGGATGCAGGCGACTCAGGATCGCTCAATGTGGAAATCTATTGGGGAGGCCTATGTTCAGCAGTGGACGTCAGATGGCTGAGATGATGATGATGATGATGATGAACATAGGCCTCCCCAATTGCTTTCCACGTAGATCGATCCTTTGCCGCCTGTATCCACCGGCTCCCCGCCGCCCTGACCAGGTCATCGGTCCATCGCGTGGGGGGCCGCCCTCTAATACGCTTGCTGATTCAAGCACCTTAACGCCCCATCGTTCTTTGAGCTATGTGCCCCGCCCACTGCCACTTCAGCTTGCAAACGCGCTTCGCTATGTCGGTCACACCAGTTCTCCTACGGATTTCCTCATTTCTGATTCGATCACGTAGGGACACTCCGAGCATAGCTCTCTCCATTCCACGCTGAGCGACTTTGAGCTTCCTTATGAGGCCCATAGTCAGGCACCACGTCTCAGTCCCATACGTCATCGCTGGCAACACACACTTTCGTCTTGAGACATTGAGGTACTTTGGACGAGAAGATTTTGCGTAGTTTCCCGAATGCAGCCCAACCGAGCTGGAGTAGACGATTGACCTCTTTCTCGAAGTTGGACTTACCTAATTGGACTTTTTGTCCCAGGTATACGTACTCGTCGACAATTCGAGGGCCGGGCTTCCCACTATTACTGGGGTAGGCACAACATGGATTTTAGACATGATTTTCGTCTTATCCATGTTCATTTTAAGACCTACCCTTCGGGAAGCTCTGTCGAGGTCTCCGAGCATTGTGCCCAGATCCACAAGCGACTCCGCTATGACCACTATGTCGTCGGCAAATCGAAGGTGAGTTATATACTCGCCATTGATGTTGATGCCGTAGTTTTCCCAGTCCAGTAACTTGAAAACATCCTCCAGAGCAGCAGTGAACAGTTTCGGTGAAATTACATCACCCTGTCTCACGCCTTTCTGCAAGAGGATAGGATTCGTGCACTGGTCCAGTACTCGTACGGACATGGTGGCGTTTCTGTATAAACTTCTCAGCACTTCGATATACCGATGATCAATGCGGCATCGCTGCAGGGACTGAAACACTGCCCAGCTTTCGATCGAATCAAAGGCTTTCTCATAGTCCACAAACGCTTAGCAAAGTGGCTGGTTATACTCCTCGGTCTTCTGTATAACCTGCCGCAGCGTGTGTATGTGGTCTATGGTTAAAAAGCCTTTTCGTAAACCGGCTTGTTCGGGAGGCGGATCACGAACCGTCTCGGTCAAACCATTGACCGAGACGGTTCGTGATGACCCGTGAAAACAACTTATAGACGTGGCTCAGTAGCGTGATTGGCCTATAATTCTTCAAAAGGGATTTATCACCCTTCTTGAAGAAAAGGACAACCACACCTCTGGACCACGTCTGTGGCGTACGTCCCTCGAGAATGACGGTATTAAAGAGCTTCTGGAGTACCTTAAGTACTGGTGTACCACCCGCTCTCAGAAGCTCTGCTGTCATCCCGTCTTCCCCCGGTGCCTTGTTGTTTTTTAGTTGTTTCAGGGCCATCCTAATCTCGTACAGGCTGAAGTACGGGATGTCTTCGGTGGTATGTCGAGTTAGTTTGGCTCTAGGGTCTTTAGCCAAACAAGTAGCGGGATCTTGCGTACTGGTATACAACTGTCCATAAAACCTTTCGATCTCCCCCATAATCTCAGGTCTCGACGTGACTAGACTGCCTTCGTTGGTCTTCAGCTGTGTCAACTGACTCTGACCAATAGACAGATCCCGTGCGAACACTTTTGAACCCCTGTTTCTCTCTATTGCATCTTCAATACAATTTGTACTGAATTTGCGAATATCGAGTCGCAAGTATTTCGAGATCTGTCTATTGATGAACCGGTAAGAGGACGCTTCCGCTGAAGACTGCAATCGCATGTCTCGTCGCGCTTCCATGAGATTAAAAGTTTGATTCGACAGTTTATTGGTTTTAGTTTGTCGAGTCTTATAATATTTGGACCCGACAACGTGGACAGTCTCAACCAGCCCGCCGCTTATATTGTCAACGGTTACGCAGTTCTCCAGACCTGCAAAGCGATTTTGAAGCTCGAGCTGAAAGTTATCGGGGTTTTGAATATGGGCAGCTGAGGGTCGGAGCGTAGACCTCATCAAACGGGACCTTTCAAGCTTTATATTAATATTCAATGTGCCCCTTACCATTCGGTGATCGCTACCGGTTGTCACCCTGGCGATCACAGAGACATCATTGAATATTTGGCGCTTAGTGGACATGATGAAGATAGACTTCATCGTTCTTCATCGGATCTTCCTCGTGAAACCTCTCAATCTCTTGATTTAAATAAATCAGCAGGCCCAGATGATCTTCCTGCTTTATTCTTAGTCAGATGCGCCGATGCCTTAGCGGAGCCAGTGACACTGCTTTTTAGAAGATCTTTAACAGAAGGCGTAGTGCCTTTTAGGTGGAAATCAGCATAAATCAGCAAAACTATCGCCCAATATCCAAACTCTGCCTTCTAGCTAAAATCCTGGAGCGTATAGTGCACAACCATGTCTATTCTTGCCTGGCTACTAGATTCTGTCCTAATCAGCACGGTTTTATAAAGGGTAAATCTACAGTTTCTAACCTTTTATTGTTTACAGATTTTATCTCTGTTAATATGGATGGTGGAACCCAGGTTGATGCCATTTACACCGATTTTAGCAAAGCTTTTGATCGGGTTGACTATGTTATTTTGCTTCGTAAACTCTTTTTTCTGGGTATAAGAGGTGACTTATATAGATGGTTCGTATCATATGTACAAAACCGCACACAGGAAGTGGTGCTAAACGGTTTTACCTCCTCGTGGACTACTATACCATCTGGAGTTCCACAGGGATCCTTGTTAGGCCCTTTAATGTTCGTGGTGTTTATTAATGACATTGGTGACTGCATTCATAACTCTGATTTTCTGCTATTCGCTGACGACATGAAGATCTATCGGCAAATTAAAAATCATTCAGATGCCATGCTTTTGCAACAAGATCTTCATAGGGTAGTCGCATACTGTGAATCTGTTAATCTTGATCTCAATGTCGATAAATGCCTAGTCATCAGCTTCAGTAGAAATAGAAATAAGCTACACTATAATTACACTATTAATAATTCGCCATTGCGTCGTGTGGATAAAGTTTCTGATTTAGGTGTTATTCTCGATGATCGGCTCACTTTTGAACATCACATTAACAAAATAGCCAAAAAAGCCTCCTCATTCCTGGGTTTTGTTATCCGTAGTAGCTCCTCTTTTACCACTATGAAGGCCATTAAGGTACTTTATTGTGCTCTTGTAAGAAGTCATTTGGAGTACGCCAGTGAAGTGTGGAACCCTAATTATGCTGTGCATTCAAAAAGGCTGGAAAAATTACAGAAAAAATTTACAAGGTATCTAGGTTTTAAATTTAAAATTCCATATCTTTCATATAAACGGCGCTGTGCGAAATTTCATTTACTTCCTCTTGATGTGCGTAGAAACATTTTTGATCTGCGTTATTTATTGAAAATTGCTCAATCCAAAGTTAATTGTCCTGAACTTTTGTGTCAACTGTATATTAATGTACCTCCCCAACATTGTCATCCGAGTTTTTAATTCAACTCATAATAATCATCCTGATACCCTCGATATCTACTGCAGCAATATATCTATAATTAATAAAATTCTGTCTGCAGACTACTTCACTTAGTATAGGTTAGTAAATTTTTATGTTAACTGTGTAAATTGATTATTAGTCTAAATTAAAATGTACATTTCTAGTTAATGTTAGCCAATTGTTATAATAGGTTGGGGAAAAAGTCTTTTCGTATTTTTGTATGAAAAGTCAAGACATTTTTTTCAAAGTTTATTTACATTTATTTACAATATATATGTACCGTTTTGTTGAATAACTTTCTGCCATTTTGTGGGCAGAGACATTATCCCGTTACTGTAGAAACTTTGGGACTTCTGATCAAAAAAACGGGACAAATAGTTTTGGCAGTCCTCTCTTGAGGTCAACCTTACAGAACCTAAAGAATTCTGCAGAGACCGAAACAGGTGAAAATCTGAAGGCGCAAGGTCAGGGCTATATGGTGGATGCACTAGGACCTCCCAGTCGAACTCTCTTAATTTTTGCTGAGTGGCTAAAGATGTGTGTGGTCTAGCGTTATCGTGATGAAAGACCACACCCTTCCTGTTGATCAATTCCGGCCGTTTTCTCTCGACTGCTTCCTTTAATCTCATCAGTTGCTGGCAGTAAAGATCAGAATCGATGGTTTTGCCGGGCGGTAAAAGCTCATAATAAACAATGCCCTTCCAATCCCACCATACACACAGCATCACCTTATTTCGTGTTAGGCCAGGTTTGGCCACAGTCTGTGAAGCCTGGCCAACTTTCGACCACGACCTTTTTCGCACGTTCTTGTCGTACGTGATCCACTTTTCATCGCCAGTTATCAATCTCTTCAAAAACGGCTCGGTTTCATTACGTCTCAATAATGAATCGCAAATGAGTACACGGTTCATTAAGTTTCTTTGAGTGAGCTCGTGTGGCACCCAAATATCGAGCTTTTTTGTATAACCAGCTTTCTTCAAATGGGTCAAAACTGTTTTGTGGTCAATTCCCAGTTCTTCAGCTACATCGTAACTACTAATATGCCGATCTTGCTCCACTCTTTCAAAACGTTTGAACCAAATTTGTGCTACTCTTACTGACACTGCATCAGGTCCATAAACATCACAGATTTTTTTCACTGCTTGAGTTGCATTTTTGCCTTTTTTATAATAAAATTTTAAAATGTATCGAATTTCTTCATTAGATTCACTCATTTTTACGGAGAGAAAAACAAATGAAAAATAGCGGGAAACAACTTTTTTTTATTTTTTTCTTTTCTTTATAATGGAACCTTTTTAATGTTACCAAAACCAGCCAGACACAAATAGTACAGTCAAAAAAATTTTATAATAAGTTTATACCTACGTTATGCGAAAAGACTTTTTCCCCGACCTAATATGTGGAGGCTTGTTATTGGCTTTTAGAATATATGTTTTAAAATTATATAGCAGTGTTAGCTGTAAGCCCCCCAAATAAAATAAAATAAAAATAAAATAACTGTCCCCGGCCGGCTGGGTATGCTTTTTTACAGACGTTAATAAGGACTAAATACCTAACATCATGACACTGGTGTTTGTGGCTGGAAGAGATTTCTTTAACAAATAAGGTCATCTTTAACTGACTGTATTAAGCTATTGCATAGCTTCTATCGCGGGCCTCGAGCGTGGAGACCGCATTCGTATTTCGGTGAACAGCGGTGATACTTTTTAGTTTTTCCATCTATCAATAAATAGCGGAACTTTTAGTGACTTTTTGAAATATCACGCTTTTAGATGGCATTGGTTGTATCGTAAAAAAACATACTGCATAAATAAATAATTCTAATTGCAAAAGTTAATAAAAAAAATGCTATGCAATAGCTTTACCGCGGCAGTCTCCGAGTGCCGCACTTTTTTTTTATAATCTGGATTTATGTGCAATAAAAGATACATATGTAATACATGTACTTACAAGCATGTGCTGCTGGCGATGCCACAGCCGTTCGTGGACCAGGTACGGAGGCGGGATGGAAATCACTTCGCGGCGTCGTTCACCCACTGAAATACATTATTATAACATTTATTTAACAGAAAAAATATTATTTATAATAAAATATCACAAATACTGTAACATTTGCATGGCTGTTTGAGCATCACAGAAAAAAAACAATAACAATTATCATTCTTTATGACAGTCGTGGAGACTTTTAATTGGCATTATGTTTAGTACATTTCCGCTGTTAGGGTACCAATAAATATATGTTCAGCAGTGGAGTTATAATAGCTGTGTATATGAAGTGACATAAAAGTATATAGAATCGGTGATATAGAGAAATCTGTATTTAATCTATTAAACTCCATTACTTTATTGCATTCTATATCTTAACATAAATATATTAAAGTTATAGTTAGAAATGACCTTGTCGGGCACAACAATATTGTAAAGGGGAGGAATTATTATTTACATTGATATATTATTTATATTGGTATATAAATAAAAATTAATATAACACTGCCTCAATATCAATATAACACAGCCATGTGGTACCGGCCTAAAATAGTGCCATCCCCTCTCATCTCACGGGGAGTTGTAAGAGTCGACGGAAGAGAAATCCTACTGGATTATGGGCAGCAGCCTCATCTTGCTACTAGATGAATTTGCCATCACCAACCTGTCTGCCCAGGGTGGCGATTAAAATACCCTCAGTTTAATAAATTTATTTATATACGTACGGTGCGCGTGTGGCGGTGGGTAATTGAGCGCCGCTTGGCTGTAACAGCAGCCGCTGGCGCAGGCACGGGATATCGAGGCTCCGTGACAACTGCACAAAACGGAACTTCTCTTTATTTTATGAAATTAAACACAGGACCAACACAGTAGGTGTACAGGGTTCCAACCTCCATCTTTGGAGCCGGTTGGCTTCACATGCTTATGGACAGACGAGGCTCTGGCAATATAAAAGTTCCCGGTAATCGGCAATAGGCTCGCCACCTATTCAATTCAAGTTATTTATTTTCTTTATAGAGGTTTACATTATAATATAGTGATCGCAGCCGCCTAGTAAGCAAACAATGCCTGTAACAAGCGACATTGCTCTTCCATAGCAGTACTTCAATATAAAAAAATATTATAAACATACTAAAGAGTTTATATATATAAAATATAATGGTTGTAAATGTAATTGAATATAATTTTACAGCAGGTTACAATAACGTGTCTTATAAACATAAATTCTGCAAACGAGTATGTGATATTTAAGGTGAAAGGAAAACCATGTTGGATGCATGTGATTGTGTGTTTGTCTGTATGTATGAATGTGTGTGTGTAACTGTGTTAATATGTATTTGTATCTATGTAATTCATTGTATGGGTTGTAATAATGCTTCAGTAGCCTCATAAGTTAGAGGTATTAGGAAGTTAGTAATTAATATCTTACTTTGTCTCAGAGTCTTTCTGTAGATATTTGTATTTTTATTTCTTACTGTATAAGTACTCCGATCGAATTTTGTATTGTTCGGATGCAAATGTAGTCCTTACTTTTGTACGTGTAGAAGTATAATTTTATATAATAATAGTAATTAGTAGAATATACAGCTTTCTCACCGACAATATATATCACTCATACTATACAGTGTATGTGTATTACTTGGGATCAACAATACATTTGGCAAAGTACGGGCGCGTCACATCAAATATAAAGTAAAATACTAACTTGGTAGTAAGTAAGTGCGCATGCGGCGGTTGTCCGTGCGGAATGGACCGTAATCCATGTGGCGGATATGTGCGCCCCGTGAGCACGCGTGGGAAGCCATGTGCGTGCGGCGGGGACGACTCCGGAGGGTCTGCCGGGTCTATCACGTGCGGCTCCCCGGGAGGTAGCGGCTCTATGGTCCTTCGGTGGCGCTCCGGCGATCGGGTCAGGTCTATCACTACGCGCTATAATAAATAGAAACAGACCTGAATCAGCCGAACTATAGAGGACTTAACCCTTTAACAGGAAGAGCATGTTGAAAATATTTATTGGTTTTCCACCTTAAGTTCACCGCATAAGGTTCAATTTATGGTAGTCATATATTGACCACTGCCTGGTAAAGGATTAATAGTAATGCCTCTTGTTTTCGTAAAGATTTTTATAAGAAAAACAGTGATCAATACTCAATTATTATATTATTGCATCCAAGTGAAACCAAAGATCTTAAAGTTATAATTGAAATTTACCGTGGCAGTGTGCCGTGTGTTACGAATAGTGCCACTCCTTTTAACGGAGAGACGTAATAGTCGACGAAGATAAATTGTATCGGATGACGGGCAGCAGCGTCATCCTGCGTACTATCTTGAACTGCCTGTCCACAGCGTAGTGATTGTGGGCAGATACCCAATAGAAACTCAGTAATCTATTGGGAAGGCTAATGTTCGGCAGTGGATTTTATAAAGCTGATATGATGGCAGTCAACCAAAACAATATTGAAAAAGTGAGGGATTTATAAGATTACATTATTACATTTATATTGCTAAATAAATAAAATATAAAGGATAAGTTATAAAATATAAGTTTATACAGATTGCATAGGAGATACAGACCAATTACTCAAGTTATAGTTATTAATGCAATCTACCTTAAGCATAGTCTATGGTAATGTTAGATCCAATAGGCATCATCATATCAGCCATATGAGTCCACTGCTACACATTGGCCTCCCGTATGGATTACATTCTATTGGGGGTATGTGCCCATAATCACCATGGGTTGGTGATCGCAGTTCAAGCCAGTACGCAGGATGATGCTGCTGCCCATCATTGGGTAGGATTTCTCTTTGTCGACTTTTACGACTTCCCCTTTGTGATGAGAGGGTGGCACTATTCTAGGCCGGAAACACACGGCCTATTGGAATAGACGCCGCCAAATATAAATAACAATTGAATTGTTTGTTAAAAATTACAGGTTGATAAAACAGCAATGAAATTTAATAATTTATCAATCGATAATTAATCTTTGTAATTGTATTTCATCATCTCAGCCCATTAACGTCCCACTACAGAGCACAAGCCTTCTCTCACATACCAAGGTGCGAGGGTATTGGGTCATACTCCACCACGCTGACCCAGTGCGGATTGGCGGAGGCAGGTGTATGGCGTCCTGCTGTTAGAATTTATCAAGCCACCCATTAGGCCTCTAACATGGCTTAACAACTACCACATTTTTAATGAAAACCGGGACCAACGACTTAATGTGCCTTCCAAAGCACGGAAGCGCTCGATATAAAATGCCACACAAACGGTCACCCATCCAAGGACTGACCTCTGTAAACTCTGCTTTATCTTAATTTAATTTTAACTATAGACTTTATCATTCCAATTAAACAAACTTACATGATCATCAGCAAGCACCTGCACATCATCATCAGAACTAGAATCGGATACCCAATCTAACTGCAAGTCTGGTGCTGACAACACACCTCTTGCAGAAGGACCCTCTTCAGTGTTGACCTCCTACAAAAATAACAAATATTTTTTTACTTCTAAATTAAGATTGGGATTGGGAAAGATATGAATTTAAAAAACACAAATAAATAAAATTATGTATAATATCAAGTAATAAAACACTCACCACCTTGCATAATTAATAGAAAATTAGGAAATAATATGTGCTTTTCTTTTTCAAACTTTAATTTTTTGAAATTGAGTTTTCGGGACCCAATGACAAATTGCAACACAATGAAAGTAAACCTATAGGTATGCAAAATATTAGATTAGTTGGTTTTATATTCAATTTATTTGAATTCTTTTAAATACCTATCCATGTGTGGAGTCCCACTGAGGTTTGCTGCAAGAGATTTCTTTTAAAGAAGTTTACCTTTGTATTAGGTCGGGGAAAAAGTCTTTTCGCATAACGTAGGTATAAACTTATTATAAAATTTTTTTGACTGTACTATTTGTGTCTGGCTGGTTTTGGTAACATTAAAAAGGTTCCATTATAAAGAAAAGAAAAAAATAAACAAAAGTTGTTTCCCGCTATTTTTCATTTGTTTTTCTCTCCGTAAAAATGAGTGAATCTAATGAAGAAATTCGATATATTTTAAAATTTTATTATAAAAAAGGCAAAAATGCAACTCAAGCAGTGAAAAAAATTTGTGATGTTAATGGACCTGATGCAGTGTCAGAAAGAGTAGCATAAATTTGGTTCAAACGTTTTCAGTCCGGAAATTTTGATGTTAAAGATGCACCTCGCTCTGGTCGCCCTGTTACGAATAAAATGGACGCCATTTTTGAAAGAGTGGAGCAAGATCGGCATATTAGTAGTTACGATGTAGCTGAAGAACTGGGAATTGACCACAAAACAGTTTTGACCCATTTGAAGAAAGCTGGTTATACAAAAAAGCTCGATATTTGGGTGCCACACGAGCTCACTCAAAGAAACTTAATGAACCGTGTACTCATTTGCGATTCATTATTGAGACGTAATGAAACCGAGCCGTTTTTGAAGAGATTGATAACTGGCGATGAAAAGTGGATCACGTACGACAAGAACGTGCGAAAAAGGTCGTGGTCGAAAGTTGGCCAGGCTTCACAGACTGTGGCCAAACCTGGCCTAACACGAAATAAGGTGATGCTGTGTGTATGGTGGGATTGGAAGGGCATTGTTTATTATGAGCTTTTACCGCCCGGCAAAACCATCGATTCTGATCTTTACTGCCAGCAACTAATGAGATTAAAGGAAGCAGTCGAGAGAAAACGGCCGGAATTGATCAACAGGAAGGGTGTGGTCTTTCATCACGATAACGCTAGACCACACACATCTTTAGCCACTCAGCAAAAATTAAGAGAGTTCGACTGGGAGGTCCTAGTGCATCCACCATATAGCCCTGACCTTGCGCCTTCAGATTTTCACCTGTTTCGGTCTCTGCAGAATTCTTTAGGTTCTGTAAGGTTGACCTCAAGAGAGGACTGCCAAAACTATTTGTCCCGTTTTTTTGGTCAGAAGTCCCAAAGTTTCTACAGTAACGGGATAATGTCTCTGCCCACAAAATGGCAGAAAGTTATTCAACAAAACGGTACATATATATTGTAAATAAATGTAAATAAACTTTGAAAAAAATGTCTTGACTTTTCATACAAAAATACGAAAAGACTTTTTCCCTAACCTATTATATGTTTTATTTTAAATGTAATGTTGTAATGTATGTAATTTTAATTATAAAAAATTCAAAATCATTTATTCAAGTTTGGCCCAAAAGAGCTCTTATGAAGGTCAAAACTTAAAAACTAGCTAATGTAATTTTGGTTTTTGCAGTAATATATTCAAGCATAAATGTACTTACTTGTTTACAACTTTGGGCAGGCAGGGCATCTGTAGGTATACTCTCAGTATTAGCACTAGTCCCAGGTTGTGGAGAACCGTTCTTCACCCTCGGATCACCACCATTATCACTTAACCTTTGAGCACCATCTGTTTCAGACTTAATTGTTACGTTATTTTCTCGAGGTAAACTAGAAGTTCCAGGTTCTACTTTTACTCTAGCTTCCTCAATATCTTCTGTTTTCACTAGAGCTTGCTCAATTGCTTCTACTTTCACTCTAGCTTGTGCAATTGCTTCTACTTTCACTCTAGCTTGCTCAATTGCTTCTACTTTAACATTACCCGCTGGAGCTATAGGAACTTCTTCAGCAGTTTGAGCATGATAAGAGTCATTTTCCTTTTTACAGTTTTGTGATCCTGGCTCCTCCTTTACTTGCGGTATTGAAGTATTAGAGGTAGAGGCCACTGAATGACTACAGTGTCTCACATTTCTGTGGCGATGGTGGTGGTGATGATGGTGATGGTGTGGTCTCTTATTGTCATGGTTACAATGAATGCTGTCATGCCTGTGACATTCATGAGGAAGAGAATAGCTGGTACCAGAGGCTCCATGTGCATGGGCAGGGGCAGGGGCACAACAACTGTCTCTATTGGCTCGATGCATTTCTTGTTTTACTGGCAGGTTACCATGGTAGTGATTATGGTGGGCATGTCTATTGTTAAAAGATTGGATATTTCCAGGTCTTCTGTTGCAATTATGTTCAGGTATTTCGATCTTTATTGTTTCAGTTCGCCTCTGTGCCTGATTTGATTCATTTTGGCTTTGAGTGACCCTTTTCACTTCTGGCCTTACATTTGCATTGGTGCTGGCTCTGGGTTGTGTGGCCTCTTGTTTCACTGAACTAGTATTATTACCGGCTGCCATTTCACATTGGTTTTTTCTAGGCAGTGATTCATTATCTTCCTCTTCAGAACTAACTTCAATTAGATTTGTGTTACGTTCATTTTCTTTGGACTGCCTTCTACTTGGGGATATGTTTAACTTACGACTAGGTCTCTCTAAGTTGATACTAGTGCCAGAATCACTTAGAGAAGGACAGTTTGTGGCGGGAAGGGAATTATTAGTTTGCACTGGCTCATAAGATCTCTGAATTGGATTATTATCATTTCGGGGCACTTCAGCATGAGGCATTGTATAGGGCAAGGGTTGCTGTGGATAGTTTCTATCATCACTTAGTACTATAACATTGTTAGCAGGGTAAGGTGTAAACACATACTCATGAGTAGGTCTTGCTGCAGATGTATAGTGTGAATAGTTTGGATAAAAAAAGCCTTGTTGGTTCATGGGTGCAGGTTTAGGCTGATATCTAATATTGATATCAGAATATCTTTGACCATTGGAGACATCCACATTATTTCTATAGTAATCAAGTGTGCTAGAACTGTCAGGTAGTGGTTGATATTGTTCTGGAACAGGAGTGTGTGCTGACCCAGGCGGAGCCACTGAGGCAATGTTCAGTTCAAAGGTTCGGTTTGGTGTAGTGGAATTAACATAATTTGATGACACAGGTTTGGCTGCCTCACATCTATTGGTAGATATTTCTGATGCGGCCATTACTTCCACATCATCATCACTTTCAGCAAATAGCGCATCACATTCCATTTCCTCTGTAAACAACACGACGATTATTTATTTTAGTTTAAAGGTAGGTAAACACAAATTTAAATATTGTATTACATACCGTTCCTAGTAGGATTATCTGATGCTGAAGTATAAACAGTGTCCAAAATAGCAGCAAAGGATGATGGACCGGGAATATCCCACGATGATAACGCTCGGTCACCTTCGTATCCCTTTTCAGTCATTTTATTACTTTCTTTTTGTCATAGTGTCAAAAACAGTGGAGTGAAGCTAAAATTTTAGCTTTAATTCAGTTGATATTTCTTATTTACATTGTTTACTTAATTATTAATTTAAACAATGCCATTTCTAAGGCTTAGAGACTAAATTATGAGACAACACTGGATTAAAAACACAGAAATTCGACAAATATTGTTCAGGAACGAAATTACGACATTTACAATAGAATTCACAGAGCATGTAACAAGTGAAGTGAATTAAAGAGCACAAACAAACCACAGATAAAAAAGGCAGCATAGAACCTACAAACATGGTTGTTAAATATCGGTTTAATAGGTGTAGTGGTAAAAATTTTTAAAAAATATTTTGATTTTAAATACTTTTCTTACTGTCGCAACTATAAATGGCTTTGCTTCTCCCCTACAATATATGGTAAGTATACCTTAGGGCTTATGATTAATAGTATTTAGTCCAGTCAGGCCGCAATAAAAGAAAAAAGTAATTGGCATTTGGGCACGTTCTTTTTTTCTTTATTTCCTATCTTTTTTTTTATCTATTTTCTTCCATGTAACTGACAGTCCGTCAGTCAACACTGAACACAAGTCACAACACAACAACTCGAGTGCATAAACAATCTTCTTCTTTTCTCCGTTGTCCTCTTGCATTCAGTTAATTTAAATTGCTAAAGGCCAAGGTAAATCCGTCAACATGTTGAACTAATCATTTTATTTATATAGAAGTGAAGTGCGTGTTTTTAATCAGTATTTCACATTATAATTCTTCTGTATGATATACGTAATTTTCTCATTTAATTTGGAAATAGTGTATTATTATATTATGATGTAGCTCAAGAGTAGCCTTGTCATTTAAACAAGTGTTAGCAGTTCATGTAATATATTTTTAAATTAATAATACTATAATAAAATTGAATTGCTTCTTACAGATTATCAATTTAATTCTTTACACGTTGAGTACAACTGCAAGTTATAAAGTATGAGTGGTACAGCTTTGCCCCTATTTGTAGAAGGAGAGGTAGTGAAAGGATTTGGACGAGGTTCCAAGGATTTAGGCTGTCCCACAGGTATGTATCTCATGTATTAACTTCTATCACAAATTAACAACATTACAATTTGTAGACAATTATTATCTTCTTAATTTAATTCTTGTCTCGTCATCATTCTACCATTTATTCAGGTCAGGTTGTGCCTTAACTTATGTTACAGTCACAGTGTCTGGTCACTCACAGACTTTGAACTCAGTCTAGATTTGGCTGCTATTTAGTTATTTAATTCTTCTCTGATCAGTATTAATAACTGCTTTCCATGTAAAACTTTCTACATAGAATATGTTAGTAGATAGTCTATATCAATTATTTGTGATATTTTTGTTTTTGCAAATAGTCATATTCTACTTATTCTGGGGGGAACTAGTATTTGCTAGTTGATAAATGCAAAGTTTATGTTATACCATTATCATGTGCAGTTCTAATTGCTTGCTTGATGATCATAGAAGTAAGTTTCCTAAACCATGCTAATGGAATAATTATCTAAAGATAAGTAATGCAGATAATCTCATTTCATATTTGCTCAATGACATCGATTTGATGTGTCTATTCTAAAACAATTTGTTTTGAATTAATCAGTAATTTTTTATAGGTAATTAGGTTGTTAATGTATTATATTTGACAAAGAATTTAGGGTAACATAATAGGGCTGGGCAGATGTGTATTTCACCAATTAATAAGTTCAACTTGGTAAAAAATAATTATTTCAGACACAATGTTGAGATGGATACAAGAAATATTAAATGAACCCTTAATTTTTTTTATTGATTTGTATACTTTCAAATATAATTAAAACATATCCGATGTTAAGGTATAGCAAACAGGTGGTTCATCAAAAAGCTTTCTCAAAATAATTCGAAAAATGGTAAAATCAGACAGAATAAGCTGAGGAGCCATTTAAACCATATCTTAATTGGCCCAAGGGACAGTGTTGCCAACAGCTCCCAAAGGCTTATAGCTAATAATTTAACAGAAAGGTGCTAGATTGAGTATTTTTTTTCTTCCTAAAAAGGAGCTAGAAGTAGCTGAATTCCGAAGTAAATAAAATACTAAAGAAATAAAACACTGCAGTTAATAAATCAGCTAAAATTTAATTAACTTAAATTTTATACTGTGATTACTTAATTAACAAATAAATGAAGACAATATTTTGATTATCTACCGAATATTATACTTACCTAATTATGTACGAGAAGAAGATGTAGAAGGTTAAGCTGCGCTTGATTTGGATTTTTTTTCCATAGTAACCATTTTGTCAAGTACGGCTTTAAGAAAAACGTAATTGTGACAGCACTGGCCGCTTTTCCTGAGCAAATCTTTTATGCATAAAATAGAATTCTGAGTTATTGAACTCATGATTGTAAGAGAGAAAATAAAAACAAACACTTAGTCTTTGAATAGTAGTTAAGGGGAATCCCTACAATTCCCAAAGTTATTCTGCACTGATTTAAAGTGAGTCGTATACTGTAATGCTGTATCGTAAGTATATTGCTTTTGTTTGTCGGGTATGCCGCTACCAATAGTGTGTGCATCTTTGTAAAAATATATCAAAATCAATAGTTGCTAGAAAATGTAGCTAAAAAGTTTAGCTACAAGTTAAAAGAAATTGTAGCTGCCTGACATCAAAAAGTTGCTAAATCTAGCTATAAAGTAGCTAAGTTGGCAACACTGCCAAGGGAGCCTGATCACCCCAATTTATCAAGACTAAATGATATCTGCCTAAAGACATTGGTAATTCAAAATAACTTGTGATCTTACTATAAATAAAAAAGAAGTTTAATTATATTTCTTGTTCTCGATTTTTCTTTTTGATTTTGAGTGTGATTGTATGTATGTATGATTCCATTTATTTTTTTTGTCTGTATCTTTAATTTGTTATTGATAATATGTTAATTTTTGTTTATGTTTACATGCAGTGAATGTTGTGTACATCTGTTAGAGATATACATAGAAGTTCTCAGTCTCAGCCATGAATTTTTAAAAATGTTTTTTTATGTATATTGTTGATGTATCTTATTAAATAAATAATATTTCTGACAATTACACCAATTATTTAGTTCCAAGATAAGTATCATTAAGAACTTATGTTATGGATATTAAATAACCAATAAATATTTTTTTTTTGTAATTAGATACTTAATATACATAGAAAAACACCCAGAATATATATTTTTATGCACACAAACATTTGCCCTTGTGTGCGAGTATAACCGCCACCACGCCATATCGGTCCTCAAAAACATCTTGTTTTGCCTCAGCTTTCTTTTTAACCTTTGTTATTTTTGAAATTGTTTTATGTCACGGGAAATCAAACACCTGAAACTTAATTTCCAAATCTTTATTTAATAGGGATCTGATTTTTACAATTTCCATTTTATGATTGGGGATTTTTTTAACTCTATAAATTATTATTATTATTAATTAACAGGCAGGCAGTTTGAAAACTGATTGCGCCTGTATCCAATTCATCTGCATCTAGTTCCTCTTAACCGGTTGCATGTGTTTGTCCAGCTTGTTCTTAAATTAATTGACAGTGGGAGCTGACACTATATCTGCCGGCAGCTCGTTCCACTGTCTCACTACACGGTTGCCTAAGAAGTGCTTATGTGGGTTGTTGGTAGATAAGCTAGTGCAAAGTTTGAGGTGATGGCCTCTTAGGTGGGTATTGTCGCTATATGTGAATAGTTTGGCATCAAGGTCTTCAATGTTATAGTGTTTATGTAGAATCTTGTATGTTTCATTTAGATCTCCCCGATCTCTGCGATCCTTTAAGTTTGTGAGCTTCAAGAGTTCCAAGCGAGCCTCGTATGATCGGTGTTTCAACTGCCGTGGTATTTCAGTGAAGCTGCGCTGTACTTTTTCTAGCAGTTCCACGTCTTTAATAAAATAGGGGCTCCAGACTTGGAAAGCATACTCGAGAATGGGTCTAATAAATGTTTTGTAAGCTCGAAGCATCATTTCTGGTGTCAAAATCCCGAAAGCTTTCCTAATGAGATATATCAAGTTTCTAGCTTTCTTAGTTATTGAAACTATATGCTCTGCCCATTTTAGGTCTTCAGTGATCTTCACTCCCAGATCCGTTAATTCTTATGAACCACTTACAAATTAAAGGCCACGTACATCGTATTTTCACGCCTTTTGCCCTAATTATTATTGTTGGTCCCACATAATAGGCGGTGCTTACCGGAAACTTTTATGTTCGCCAGAGCCTATTGTCGCTTACCGGAAACTTTTATGTTCGCCGGAGCCTTGTCCATTGTTCTGCACCACTTGCAGGTGAGGTTGGCTTGGGCTCCTTAGTTGTTGGTAAGATCCCTATTACTACGCTATCCACATATAAATCATAAAACTCATTCTACATAAAAAGTCCAAATTGCATTTTCTGTTTCAGCTAACTTTTCTTTAAAAGTGGTGCAATCCCTGCCCAAAAATTTAGTACCTGGAGTTTATTGTGGATGGGCGCAAGTGGACTCTGGCCCGATCTACAAAATGGTGGCCAACATAGGCTGGTGTCCTTTCTATCAGAATAAGGAGATGTCTGTGGTTTGTACAACATATTTGTATATTATTTACTTTTAATCTTTTTTTTGCTTTTAAATAATGTTTTCGTGCGGTGGGCACATTTAGCGTGTGTCAAGTAAGATATACAACATGGCACAGAATTAACGCACACCCTCAGACACCCCAATTAGAATATTTAATTATAATTAAAAAACATGCAAAATAATTTTACTTTTATTTAATTAAATATGGTTTATTTAAGTTACTAGTTATACTCATCGAGGGCAAATCGTATGGGCATATTAGCGCTTTAGCCTACCGACCTACACACACAGAGAGACACGCACGCCCACATCGCTTAGCACCGAAAAGTGCCGCAAAAAAAAAATTATAAAAAAAAAAAAAAATTAAAAAAATTACCTATTTTTTTAATATTTTTAATCGATTGAGTAGCCGATTTATAACAAACTACTTTCTTGGTGTAACCCTTATTCTGTTACATGTTGTATATTAATAACATATTAACATTAATAACATAAATTATAGTCAATGATAATTTATCACCACTTACAAAGATGATAAATGGTAAATGAGATAACCTCCCCCATAACCCTTTGAGTCCTCAGTAAATATGTGGGACTATACTGAGATCTCACTTGGACTTCTTGAGAGGATTTGAAAAGTGATGTTGCACTGTTTCTTTTGATTTACCAACACACATGTAAGTTAACAAACACTTAGCGGTTAATAATCCACCCTTATTACACATTAATATTTAAAATATCACAAATTTCAGAAAATTAAACAAAACTGCAAACTTCTTTTAATCTTATTTTAAATATTTTATTATTCTTTGATTTTAAATCTTGTGATTGCAGTACACATTACTTGATTTATAGACTTGTCAAATTGTTTTACTATTAATTACATTTTCTTGTGATTGGCAGAAAAAAAACTAACCTTGACGATTTTCTTGTCCATTCTTTTACGACCAAGCTTCCGCCCGCAGTGAATGGGCCCGCTAGTTTTAAAGTTTAGAAATTTTGACTTTCATAAGAGCTCTATTGCGCCAAACTTGAAGAAATGATTTTGACTTTATCCAGCATAAAAGTGTATGCAGCTATGACAAGACACACTTTTCTATTAAAAAAAATATGTAATAACTGTTTTGTAATAGTTTAATCTTGGTGATTCTTATCTTGCTATATTAATTGTCTATTGACTAATATTGACTAATAACAAATAGAGTTACCATTTGTTTGCTTTTATACACATGATAATCATTAGCATTACTCAACCGATTATAATTATTATTTTGTGGGACTATGTTATAAATAAGTTGTTATAACCTGTACTTACTGTTAATAAATAAAATAATAAATATGTTATGAGGGATTGCCCTGGTTAGTAATATTATATGATGTGATAGTAACGGCTGGTGTCATATTCTAATTCCTGTGCACACTGCATGATTACCTATATTCTGTAAACCCCAAAATCTTGAACAAAAATGCTGTGCTCCGTCCTGTGCTACAATTCGGAAGTAAAGGTTCAAAAAACAAGTTTCCTAATGTCTAACCGCGCCTTTACTAAACAAATGCTGGTACTATACAAGCTTGTTTGTATCGTGCTTATTTCACGGTAATTAATTTAATAAATTTTTTTGGACTGCATCGAGTGGTTACCGTCAGGCAGGATGTAGTCATTATGACGTGTCACATTAACAAAAAGCTTAAATAAATAAAAATAAATTGAATTAAACTGATTGAATGTAATATTTAAATTTATATATGACGTTAAAATGAATAAATGCTATGCTTTATTCTATAACTTCGGTTCCGAACAATAGATCACAAAAAATATTAGGTAGCGATTGTTAAAAACCCAATGTTATATTTTATTTATTAAATTATTTACAGGAAACCCACATTATGCACAAGTTTGATAAAGATTTTTATGGATCGTATCTGAAAATTGCAGCTACTGGATATTTAAGAGCTGAGAAGAATTTCAGTACATTAGATGATTTGATAGAAGAAATTAACAATGACATAGCAAATGCACATAAAGAACTAGACAAGGAAGAGTCTAAAAAGATAACGGAAACAGAGTTTTTCCAAAATAAATGAGTATTACATACACAACTATGTGATTTGTAAAGAAAATGTATATTCATTTATATGAATAATGATGCTATTGTTACTTAATTTGTAAGACTTAATTATATTGTTAAATATAAATTTATTACAATTATATTATAATTTGAATATACAAACAAAAGTATAAAAGCTGGTTTTTAATACCGGTTTAATATTTTTATAAACTAAATGTGCGCTTGGTGCTTTCGACATAATAGGTTTTATTACAAAACGATGTCTAAAACTAGTGCTGTCACTGTCTTCCTCATATAAAATAAAAGTGACAATAGTTTTAAACCTGGTCTAACTTTAGACATCGTTTTGTAATAAGACCTTTGGTGTCTACTATGAGTTGGTGTTTGCTGCAGGGAGACATGTTATTTTTCGTTCTGCATAAAATATGTAAACTAAATTTACATATATAATATGTGTATCGAGACGTACTAGGGCAACATTGTTAATTAACCGTTTAGTCAAACAGCTGATATTACGCGGTGTCCTACGAAAGCGACAAACGCGACGCATTGCGAACGAGCAACAACGCGGCATTTACGATCACGTCAAACCGTAGTTGTATTGTTACTATTTCCCTAAATCAGAAGTGAAGTGTTATTATCGCTTTGCATCGCATAGTTTTCCGTCGTAACCAAGCCACGAGGCCCGATATCACTGTCTGATAAGACAAGCCAAAGTATACAATTTCAACATGTTTTGGGAGATAATAATTAGTCCTCTAGACTTATTAACAATTTGCGTACCTATATGTAAATTTTCCTGTAGTGTCAAATTTTTACATTGCCACTAAAAACTTACGGTAGACGTAATTAATTGTGTACTATGATTTTTACATTGAACCATTTTTACCTGATTGTATATTAATTTAATTGGTCCAGAAGCTCTTAATATAATTAATACTATTACCATATTTGTCCAGTTTGTGTTTATTACTATTTTTTTGCCAAAATTTGTGCTTATCAACATTGCAATTATTTTTGATACCTACCTACGCAGTACCTAAACTTATTCCACAGTATAAGATACATTTTAATTAGTATAAGCATTCTATTACCAAATAAATTGTGTATGTTTCAATGACCTGATAAATCGTATGATATAATTATAATGACACAGGGTGTATGTTAAATGTAAATAAATATTTTTTATGTTAAATGTTTCTTATTTAATTATCTTGTATCGCAATATAACTTTCTGGAATTTTCCAGTAAATCATCGGGGACCTCCTTGTGTACTGGAACATAAGAAAGCCCTCGTAACTGTACTAACAAATAAATAAAAAAAGTTATTGCATTTCCAGACACGTTCTGAGGATGGGAAACCTCTTTCTTTAGAATGAGAACTAGATATTATTGTTATAATTTACTCAGATTACAAAAAGCGGCCCAGGCAGCGATCCTTGGAGCACACCACCATTTGATCTAAAAAGTTAACTGGTCCTGATATATATATACAACCTGAGAACGATTATCAATATAGGATAAAACCATCTGAATAAAATTACCACTGATATTGATAGCACATAAAGATAATTTAATCGATTTAAGTGTAATTATTGATGTTTATTAAAGTCTGCAAATTACATTAACCTGCTGCTTATTCTTCATGGCTTTGGTGATGACGTCGTTCATCTTGAAGATTATAACTTCCTAAAGATTCAGTGAGGACCAGCCAGGACCCAAGGAGCAGGAAACGTCAGGGTCTGAGGTGCAGGAAACCTTAGGACCCGTTAAAGGCGAAGAAAGAGTGTACTAGACTGTAAGAAGTATACACGCTGATCCTCCAGTATTTAGTTAATAATTAAAATTTTATATTACATTTTTAGCAAGACCAACAGTTGAAATATATGAATGTACAAATAACCATAGTAAACATAAAGTCAATAACATATAAAAGAGATTACATAATTTAGCGTAACACAAACATACAATGAAGTATGTACGTTATACATTATCACAGAAATTCGCACCTAACATACCTCTCATCGACGACGCAACACTAGTAGTACAAAATAAATCAATGTCATATTCTTTCAACACACGATTAAACTGCTCGCGCGCCAATTGAACGTGTTTTGCCTTTAGTTAGTAGACGCGAAAGGAAGATATAATGGTACTTATTGTTGTTCGAAGAGGTCTTCATGGACCTGAGATATTTACACACGACAGCAACTGTGGGCGAGTCGACCGAACCATTTGCAACGCTAAAAAGCAGCGTCAGATCAGATATTTCGCGCCCGATATATAAAGGTGTTTTCTACATAGATGCAAGTAAATATCAGACTTATAAGACTCCGAAGCTCGATAGCAAGGATATTTCAATTTTTTTTTCTGATTGTTTTCCATGCGTGAGATACATCTCGTATCTGGGATATTTAAGATGCGTACTCAAGATTACTACAAGAGCACATGAAAACCTAAGAGCAACGCTTGATAAATCCTAGGGTATCTTCGGTAAGCTATGTGCTCGATATGAACTCATGGATAACACCTAAGTCTCGTGTGCTACTTTAATCTCGGCAGTATATGCCCACTGAAACTGTAATAAAATACTACCTTAAAAATAATGCAAAGTTTTGAAATTGGCCTATAGTTAATAACCGGTGTCCGTTTTCGCTTTATATTAGTGTTTCTGGTGGACCAATATAGCCATCCTTTTTTTTTTGTTTTACGTCGGTAACAGAATGCATTTACGCACTGCCTTCCGGCCAAAGGGGGACCGAAAGGGGTGTGGGTCTCACCACCGGAAGACGCGACTGCCAGCAGTAATACCCACTAAAAATCTTCCGACAACGCTTGCAGCTCGTTATGAAAGAGGCGGGGGCAGTACCTGGGTTGCAGCGTCTCACACCCCGCCTTCGGCAAACGTCTCCCGAACCAAAACCGAAACCACCAACCTCCTCAGAGAGGCGTAGTGTACGCGCCCCTCCTACCTCCCCGTGCGACCCTAGCGTGTGTGGCCGACTTCCCGGAGGGTCCATGGTTAGACAGCAGGGGCCCCCAGCCCCCGCTGCCTAAGACCTTCCTGGCGCTGCTTGACGAGCCCTCCTGGCCCGCCCGCTGCGCCTTCCACAGGTCCCTGTTAGTTTCTACCCCGGTAGTCAGTACCAAGGGCACCCAGAGTTGCCAACATCTGGGTGTTACCCTTTCCCGGCCTCCGGGAGGTACTCAGCCCCCCCCCCCACGCCAAGGTGGAGACCTGTCCGGGGGGGAATCGTGGCCTTCCTATCATGACTCACTCCAGACTTACATTTAAAAAAACCTTTATGTAAACTTAACAATCATAATTTTGTACAAAATATGAATTTTCAGAAAAAAAAACAACATCAAGTTACATGTAGGTATAAGCTTTATTTTCCGGTAATGAGTCACATTTTATGGCAGCATTATGTTATTATTATTGTTCTATGTATGACTTTGGTACACGTAAGGTGGATAGGATGACAAATGATGAGTCTGGCAAATTACGATTGATCGAATGTGGAGCGGCTTCGATGGCGTAATCGATTACTTCAGTCTTATCGGCGATAAAGTGTTTAGTATAACGCTGCTTGAATAAAAGAAAAGTGTTTGTATGCTTTCTTATTTATTGTTCTTGAGCACATGATTACAATAAATAAATGCAGATAGTGACACTCAAGTGAAGTCATATTGATTTAACAATTTGACTCGTGCCGTTCTACTTATTAAATAATGTAGGTACCTAATTAAAGTATTTTTGTGTTATTTATTTTACCTACTGCAAAAAATATTAGTTACACTATTGGCACGAAAAATATTTTTTCTTTAATGTTAGGTTTAGGCTTAGCCCTAAGACCCTGAATTGTGCACCATTTGTTATTAAATATAGCTTACGGTATTTGGTTAGTGATTTTAAATTCCTCTGACGTTCTGGTACATTTTATCTAAGAATTTGTATAGGTTATAAATAAAGTTCAGTTTTCTCAAAAGGGCTCTTGTGATGTGAGTTTATTTCTAAACTTACATCACAAGCCTTTACTTTTTCGGAAATGTGACGGAACGAAATTGCTAGACTAATTTACAGACTTCTCTTTGATGTTTTGCTTAAAATATATGCTGTTATCTTAGTGCCGTGTGATAACGGCCTAGAATAGTACCACCCCCTCTGATCTCACGGGAAGCTGTAATAGTCTACGAAGAGAAATCCTTCCGGATGTTGGGCAGCAGCGTAATAGCGCGAACTTGCTGAATCTGGGATCACCAACACGCCTGCCTAGCGCAGTGATTATGGGCAAATCCCCCAATATAATAAAATGTAGGGGACGCTCACGTTCAGCAGTGGACTTTATATGGCTAAAATGATGATGATGGTATTATATACCTAATACCTAGGTACAAAAAAAATTGTTTATAATGTGGCGTACAAGTTTGTATGGAAATTTTATAAGCTACTTTAAACTACTAACTAAACTAAATATACTATTTATTAAAATTATAACCTATGTATTTAAAATTTTCCCTGAGAGGGCTTTTCTGAAATGACAAGTCTGATTTTAGCGGATATATTATTCCTATCGCACCCCTAGATGAAAACGTCACTAACTCAAAAAATATCCGGGATATCCGAAAATGCCACTAATTAGATTACATATTAGATCACGCGGACGAAGTAACAGAAGGTAAATTACAACCAATTGGATCATCATTTTCATCATTTCAGCCCATTAACGTCCCACTACTGAGCACGAGCCTCCTCTCACATACTAAGGTGCGAGGGTATTGGGTCATACTCCACCACGCTGATCCAGTGCGTATTGGCGGAGGCAGGTGTATGGCGTCCTGAATTTTTTAAGCCGCCCATTTAGGCCTCTAACATGGCTTAACGACTACCACATTTAGTGATAACCGGGACCAACGGCTTAACGTGCCTTCCGAAGCACGGAAGCGCTCGATATCAAATGCCACAAAAACGGTCACCCATCCAAGGACTGACCTCTGTAAACTCTGCTTTACTTCGGTAATTGTTTCCGACCACCGAGCACCGCGGATATTTACAACCAAATGTTAAGATTTTTTAATAAAAATGGGTTAATGCATTCAATTTGGATTTACGAAGGGTCGCTCCAGTACCGATGCAGGTGTTAAGCTTTTGAAACATATTTTTGATGCTTGGGAAGATTCTTTGGACGCTTTAGGTATTTTTTGTGATCTGTCCAAAGCTTCTGAATGTGTTCCTCATAAAACATTGATAAAAAAAATTGATTATTACGGAATAAGAGGCTCCGCATTGGATCTTCTTACTTCATATTTAAGTAATAGGATTCAGAGAGTTGAGGTTAATAGAAAGCGATCTCAGGGTTATGATGTTAAAATGAGGGTACCGCAGGGCTTGATTCTCGGTCCGTTTTTGTTTTTAATTTAAATTAATGATTTGCCACATTTGGTAAAGGATTTTTTCGAGATAGTATTATTTGCTGATGGTTCATCATTATTACTTAAATTAAAGCAATATCAGAACTCAGACGATGTAAATAATGTGATCTCAAAGGTGGTGCACTGGTTTGACGTCAACAATCGGTTATTAATTGGGGCTAAGACGAAATGTGTTAAATTCGTGACGCCTAACATTAGACAAGTAAACATAACTATAAAAATAAAGGAAGTGAGGAAGAAGGAAGGAGTTGACCTTTGTGGATACTACCAAATTTTTGGGTGTTTCATAAGATTCTAAGCTGCAGTGGGGCCTACATATTGGTAAATTGTCGAATAGACTCAGAGCATAGCCTGTGTGTTTCTTGCTAGTTTTTCTTACAGAGCAGTGGCTCGGAACTAGCACTTAGATTCTTTTTGTTTTTTAATTGTTTTGTTGCATGTAAGTGAATCTAAGCGTCGTGATTTCAATGTAACCATATTTCGATTTTTATTTATATTAAGTTTTGACGTTTTCAAGTACTATGCAATGTAATAGTTAGAAAAATAATTAATAACTCGAATTTGTGAAAGTTAGTTCATGAACTATCCCTTTATGTAATAACTTTGAGCTAATTATATGTTCCTACTACTTTTAATTCTTTAGAATAGACCTCACTAAAGGTTTGTATAGAATAAATGCTTCGTTTCCTTAATAGTATCATCATCATCAACAACCTTAAAATTAATCATCATGCCAATGGCGCGCCATTGAACTCGATCTTCAGCTTATCGTCTCCAACCGCTTCCAGCAGTTTTGCGTATGTCATCGCTCTACCTAGCCGGAGCGCATCCTGCACTGCGCTTACCGAGACGGGATCTCTACTGCAGAACACGTCTACCTCAACGGTTATCGGTCCTACGACATATCGCACCTTCGGTGCAAAAAAGTCACTACTAGCTAAAACTGCAAAATTGAGTTATGTATACCAAATTGTTTCCGAACCATGCCTATACTTCTACTAAATACGGCAACAAAAACATCCCCGAAAGTATCTCAAAATCCTACGAGATGGCGGTTGGAGACGAAGAGCTAGATGGCCTTTGTGGTTATTGGTGGATTTTTCAAGCGTTTTGGGCCGACTACGTTTCATTGGTCAGTAGTACCTCCGCGCCCGCGAGTGTTTGACGTACGTTGGAGTATCCACACAAAGGTATTTATGATATACACTTGAGTCATAAAACTAAATAACTCTTGTTGCAACAAAGTCACAATTTAGGACACTTTTTTTGTTATGTCTTTTATTAGGAATTTTTTGGTAATGAGATATAAGATTCCTACGTAAAACTACTTATAGCCATCTAAATAAACGATTAATTCTAGGTATAAAGATTTAAAAACTACTTTAGATAGTAATTGAGAAATGACGAAATACCTACGTGCGAAAAAAACATTAAAACTATTCTCCTGGAAAATAACAAAATGAGCTGACGCGATTTTGTTGCACCGAAGGTGCGTAAGGTTATCCACCTCTGAGGGATGTATTGAAGGCTTTAAGAATAGAAGGGATTCCAGACTGCTTTCGTGGATTAATATCTAATCGTAAATATACCTATACTAAAATTTTGGTTAAGGCCATAAAAGGCAAGGTTAGTGTTAAAGCTTATTTGCAACAGTGTTGAGGTTTTTAACGAATAAAGGGGTACCTACTTCATAATTAAAAGATAAGATAGCAAGTCTGTAAATCTTATCACTCTTATGACTAAAGATGTTAGTGATTTGCATTATATCCGCAAAGATAACGCGATTGTTCCAAGGAAACGAATCAAATGACCAAAAAATAACCAATGGTGGCTTTCTATGAAAACTTTATTTAAAAGTTGGGCTTCTCTTAAGCTTTCAATTTGTTTGTTTCTGATTCATAAAAAAACTGCCTATTTTATTTATCAAATAATTTTGAGCAATTTACGTCTTAGGTCGGTACGGGATAGTCAGCTCACGAGCTGGGCGCATGCGTTTTAGGTTCGTGCGCAAGTTACGCGCCGTATGCGAGCGGCTCGCGACCACACCACCTGCAGCCCGAAGCGCGAGATTTGAGCGCGCGCGTGCTCACTATAAAAGCCTCGCATCAAGTGTTGCCTATTGCAGTTTTCGTAGGGATCCCTATTTCAAATACAACCTTTGTTGCTCACGAATAATGTACTACTGTGAATGTTTCACTAATGATGAAATATTTATTTTATTCGATCCATTAAATTATTTGTCTTTAATGCACACACATAAAAATGCAATGTACAAAAGGCGAACTTAACTTGGGCTCCTTAGATCTTGGTAGGATCACTATACACCCCATACATACACTAATTGATTGATTAAATTTAAAAAATACAAGTTAAACATTAGTTTTATATGCAGGAACCTAATAGTTCAACGTGAAAATCAATTGGGTAGGCTATGTTCAACAATGCATTTTATGGGGCTGAGTGAGATGATAATCTTGTTATCTGCAGCATATATACCCTGTGACAAGAAAACCTGACCTGGTATAAAGGTTTAAAAAAATCAAGTGTCGAGATCAACATTCACAGCTTCAGGCTTATCCGTACTCATTTTTACAAAATATAAGTGTTGTATACGAAACAGATACTCTAACATCAACTTGGACAAAAAAAAATTATGTTCCCAATGCAGTGTACCTCCTTAAAAAAGATATTAATTAATGATGAGTTGACCTTGCGGATGCCACAAAGTTTCAAGGTGTTACTTTAGTCTCGAGCTGCAGTGTGGTCCACATATTGGTGAAATGTCGAGTAGACTCAGCTCTGCAGCATTCGCGGTAAAGAAAATTCGCCAACTAACAGACGTTATAACAGCTAGGCAAGTTTATCATAGCTATTTCGATAGTGTTTTGTCGTATGGTATTCTTATGTGGGGTTGTGCCGCAGATATTCAAACGATCTTTGTGCTGCAGAAGAGGGCTATTCGAGCAATTTATAATCTCCCATGTAGACATTCACTAAAGGAAAAATTTTAATAAATTGGTATTTTGATAGACAGGTCAATTTTTTATGAAAACCTGTTATATGAACATAAGAATACTGATCAATTTAATAAGAAAAGCTATATAGATAACCAAAACAGAAGGAATAAACATAAGTTAGTTGTACCTGCCACTAGGCTCAAAAGATAAACAAATCATTTAAAGGTGTGCGATTCTATAATAAAATCTCAAGCAACATGCAGCAATTAAGCCTAAATAAACTTTAATCAACAATAAAACGGAAGCTGTCTTCAACCCTTTGAATGAATAGTATCCCTATACTATTCTATCAAAGACTATAATTATGGCAAATAAAAAAAAGGCTTGGGATTTAACTGCCGTTTCATACAGGCTATTCTAATATGGATGACTTAAAACATGAATATTGTAGTGTCATAATGTTGTCATATTGCATTGTATAGCTGACTATGAAGCTTGTAATTCAAGTACTATAATTTAAAAAAGAAGTACTATAAATTAAAAAAGTATTGCCTGTAAGTTTCTTGCCAGTTCTTCTTATAGAGCGGCGGTGCCTCAAAACTGACACTCAGATTCACTTACACTTTAATATGTTTTGTTTATAAATTGATTTGTTGCATTTACGTGAATCTAAGCTTCGTGATTTCAGTGTTATAATATTTCGATTGTTTTTATATTTAATTAGGACGTTTTTAAGTACATACCTACTGTGTAATGGTTTATGAAATAAATTATTTTTAATTGATTAATGAACGAAATTACAATATTTCAGGACGAGGAAGAACCAGAGTAGGGCAACATGCAATATGGATGGTTCCAGCATTTATAGTTATCTAGTACTTTACAAGCTGCTCATGATGTAATTAAACTCCTATCCTCTTCTATTTTATTTCAAAGTTATTTGATATCTCATTTTCACAAAACATTTTTTAGAAATAAAAAGTGCTAACAATTTTATTACTTATAATTAGTTAATTTTTTAGCAATCAATTACAAGGTTTTAAATTATAATAAAAAAGCCTATCCTTTGAAAAGCCTTTATTTGTAATGCTTCAATAGATCCATAATGAATTTGTAAACATCACTCCTCCATACTCTTGGAAACAAAACGAAAACCTTAAATTACGGATAGGGCTCTTGTAGGAAGTTTAATGTTGTTTTCTCCTAAACGAACATCCTGAAACAGATAAAAAGAAATATTGTTACTTTGTGTGAAAACTAGTAATAAGCAGCTTTTCATAAAGGCACTACTTGTGGGTCAAAAAGTTTTCTGTAATGTCTCATCCATTTTGAATATCAACATTAAGAGATACTTAATTCAGCGTTAATATTGTTTAAGTATTCACTTTCATAAAGTTTTTGATATTTTTTTCACAAGATCACAAACACAACTACAAGTGAATACACACTAATGTAGATTTTTTCTCTGCTGGAAGAATATGTGTTTGGGCCAGATCTTAATTGTGTACCTTTAATAACTAAAAAAACTTCAGAAATTGATGATTCATTTCATTTTTATAAACCATTCAATTAATATTTACTGACAATTACACCAATTATTTAGTTTCAAGATAAATATAATTAAGAACTTGTGTATGGATACTAAATATCAAATAAACATACATAAATACTTTTATTTTGTAAAATAAATAAATATCTAATATACATGGGAATACACCCAGACCAGAACAAACATTCATGTTCATGCAGAGCTTGTGCAATTTTTTTTGAATGGAAGTTATATTATAATTTAATTTTTTAATGACAGTAATTACTGGAAAAGACCTATATTTCAAAAGAAATGAAACCAAACTCATCAAGGTACTGCTTAGGCATAAATAAAATACTGGTTCCTACGCACTAGTGATAATACTCCCACTAACCCATCAATTTAATATATTTTAGTTTCATTAATTTCTTAGGATATATTTGTAAATAAACACACAATGATGAAAATTGTATAATACTACTTAGGTTAACTCAGATAAAGCTAGGTTTCTTTCCGAAATATTTACTCTTATTAGACCACATCTATTTGGAATGTTGCACATGCCAAGGATTTTTTTAATTTTTTACAGCAGATAATTTTTAGTTAAGTAAAACTAATTATATTTCATAAATTCAAACAAATAAAAACATAATTATTAAAAACTCCCAAATTAACAATGTTGACCACATGAAATAACAATGATGTACCCAGTGATAAATTTTCCATGTACACCTTTAAAAAAGGAAATAGTTTTGCAGTTTAACATTGTTTGCGCAGGAATCAATACAAAACAACAACAAAGTACTGAGTTCCAACATCACATTCAGATACAAGATTAGTTTAAATTTGATAAACATTAAAACTGATGATAATTGTTGTACTAGAAAAATTGCCATTGTTTTGTATTCAGAAATATGATGATTATGTACAATTTGCCACCAGGCCAATATTTACTGATTGTAGATAGTTTGCTGAGCAAAGACCAACACAAGACAGAAGATCACTTATTTACTGTAATTGGTCTGAAAAATGAATGTTGTGCAACATATGAGATTAGATTAATATTGCACGAGATTTCAAGACATATTGTTTTAATGTTAGAAAATCATAATTGAAAAACATGATTAGAAATAGGAATAATAGTTCCTAATTATGTTTCCAATATTGTACAACCCAACATAAATAAAATTGTATTAATGCTTTATTTAAGTACATACATAATATGTATAATTATGAATTATGTAAACTAATCCCATATTTTAGTTCTATGAATCTTGCACAACGTTTGCAAGTGTATATAATTGCAATTATCAGATGAAATGGAAAGCTTTGTTTAGAATGATTTCTAATATGTTGGTCAGTGTAGCATTAAGCAATTTCTTATTTCAAACTAGTCAACATAGATTATCACTGAGGGGGGAGACACAAAGAAAGTTCGTTGTTTATTTACACTGACCACACAAATAATCCTTAAAATTAAATATTTTCTGATAATTTACCTTCAGTTAATCTAGCACGTCCACCGGTGGGCTGGCAAAGGATCGTTGAACATCCTGCGCAGACGACCACCCTCTGTGCGTGACTGAATACCGTTGTGATTTTGTAGCAGCCGGGGCATTTGACATCCATGAAATATGAATTGGGATGTGGCACCAGCCTCTTCAATTTGTGTTTCCTCCTCTCCGAAGCGGGAGTAGGGTGCAACAAGTCAACTGCGAGCTAAAAAAAACGTAAATAGGTTAGAATGCATCGATAATGTTGTCATCCCACAAATAATTACTTACAAAGTTCACAAGATACACGTTAAAATTTCACACTGTTTTATATAATAGAACACTCAAAAAAAATAAACAAAATGTGAAGATGAATGAAGTATTTCTTTGACATGTCGTCTACTGCCATGTGTATCCTCATGTTTGGTGGGCGATTTTCACTTCATACGAATACAAAGTAATTGTATCAGTATTTAAATAACCTCCGGGAAAATTATTAATTCATAATCGTTTCACACATAAATTTATCACTACAAAATCATAAAGAAATTAAATAGATTACACACCGGCATGGTTACAGCTTAGTCGCAGAACCGGAAAAGGAAAATGGTAGATAGATTTATGACCACTGAGTAAAAACCAAGAGAGGCAGGTACATATAATGCACAGAGTACGAACTACGTGCACATCACCCGTGGACATCGAATCGTGAAAATCGAATGAATGAGAAGACTAATTATTACCTTTATGCATTTTCAGTGAACAGTTCATGTTAAACAAAGCTATAACAAAATTCTAACTTTAATAGAATTATTGTTATGAGATTATAACTTGTTCGTCATGTGGCCAGTGTAAAGTCCGGGCCAGTACAAATTTGATAACTAAATATACATTAGTTTAGCTTCGTTTATTTTTCATACGACTATCATATCAGTCCAGTGTCTGGTCTGTCTCGCGTGTAGTACGAGTACATAGTAGCTAGGTACCTAATTCCTACAACTCACAACATTAAAATATCTTGACTTTTCTAGCTTCCAGAGCTAAAAAACTATTTACTGCAGTTTAAGAAACTCTACTATAATTATAATTCACAATGGCTGATGAAGAATATGAAGCAGAGGACCCAGGAGCGGAATACGACGATATTGCTGAAGAAGATGACAACATTGAAGAAACTGAGGAACAGGAAGAAGATGGTTATAATGTACAGTGTTTAGCCCCTGGTCAAGCGGGTGGTGGTGTTGAAAAATCTAAACGCATAACTACTAGGTATATGACAAAATATGAACGAGCCAGGGTTTTAGGTTAGTTGGTTTCTTACTCTTTTACAAACACTTCTATTGGGTGGCTCTTGTTATTGGTCTATTTTACAAAAACACATTTATTCTTTATACAATTTTAATCTCTGATATATAAGACTATTAATGATGTCTGGTTAAATAATTTTATGGAATATTTTAGAAGCCGTTAGATATAGAAATTGTGAAGTAATGCATCCAATATGCATCACAAGAACTTCACTAGATTTAAATAAAGTAGGTTTGTATGTATGAAAAACATCTTATAGTGCAGCATACGGCAAAATAGGCACTATTTATAACTATCAAACTGGTTTCATATTTCCTCATTTTATTGGTTTTCTCATAAATCATATTGTGAAGGTTATATCAAATCTTTTGTACTCTATCAGTATGTTACATGACAGCATTTTTGCAATGATGCAAACTTCCTGATCCAGTCCAATATTTTTTTTAAAAACTCAACATAGTTTATAATACATTTGTTTAAATGCAAATAATTAATACAACCTGATCAGTTATTAAATATCTATTTTTTTTGCAGGAACTCGAGCTTTACAAATAGCTATGTGTGCCCCTGTTATGGTGGAGCTGGAAGGTGAAACAGATCCACTGCAGATTGCTATGAAGGAGCTCAAACAACGGAAAATTCCAATTATCATTCGAAGATATCTGCCTGACCATTCATATGAGGATTGGAGTATAGATGAACTTATTATAATAGATCACTAAATTTAATTATTTTATTTTAAGCTAAGTATTTTTTTAAATATAAAAACAAATAAAAAATAAACTTTGTTATTCTTATTTTAAACAGTATTAATCTTAGGGTGGGTTGCACAACAAGCAAGTTCTAAATTTGATTTAAAATGTCTGCATTTTAGTCATTTGCTTAAAGTTTAAGTTAAAGATTTAGCTCTTAATGAAACCTTTGTGCAAGATCCCCTAACATATATCAAAAAATTTATGGTCAGGTCAATGGTATAATAGGGTTTAAAATTCCTCTATCCCCTAAACTTATATTCTTCTCTGTAAATGAGACTGATAAAATGTACGCAGTACTCTCAGATCAAGTAAAAAAACTTTTTACTTGATCTGAGGCAGTACTGGTTTATCTTTCAATACTTTATATTTCTAAATGCAAAATATGTATTGTTATAACAGGGATCAACGGCTTAACGCGCCTTACGAAGCACAAAAGCCTTCAAAATTAAATGCCACACAAACAGTCTTTCATTCAAGGGCTGACCTCTGTTAACTCTGCTTTACTTCGGTGATCATTTTAAACTACCTAGCACTGCGAAGTTACGAGTGCAATAACGCCGTTAAATTGGCTTAACGACTGCCATAGCCAAAGCCCAGTGGCGAGAACGAGGCGATAGATCGCCTTTAAATTCAGAGGGTCTCTGGTTCAAACCCTGGTGCACGCACACATCATTATGAATTTGTATGCGTAATTATGGCTTGCTCCGTGCCTCGGAAAGCAAGTTAAGCCGTTGGTCCTGGGAAGTCAGTTCCTTCTAACATCCTGACAGCTGGTTTAACTATAGAGGCTTACCTCTGGGTTGCGGAGGTCAGACGGCAGTCGCTCCATGTAACAACTGAAATTTTGCTAAAAATCTAGTTAGACCAGTAAGCAGACCCTGGGCCCTAAGCTTATGTCTGGGGCAACTGGGATAATGCTCGGCTATGATGTACGACTACCACTGATTGAAGTAATTTACTGAATTATCTTACCTTCCGAAGTAAAGCATCCCCGATGACAAACGCCTACAATAAGGGTGTAAAAAGACCTTAATCAAAGCTAAAAGAAGGCAACACATTCTACACATTATACTTAGAGACATACCTAACAATTGTCGTTGGGAAACTGCTTAAATTTTTGGTAAAAAAACTCTAATCATAAATAGTATACCATGAAATACGCGCAACAGACCGTTGTGTATTGCCCCAGCGAGCTAGGTTAGGTAGGGTATACGTAGATAGGTTTTAATCAGCCTTCTTAAGGCCACGCTAACCCACCTGGGTCTACAAGTGTAGACACAAACACAACGAGCCTACAACAATCACACTCCTCGAACATAGTTTTCCGCAGTGTGCTCGCGGCTCGTGGCGAGTATGGACCAGTTGACTATTGCATGCAGCAAACGCTTCTTACAGCCGAATACAGTACAACAGCTAAAAAGACGATGGGGATCTAAACATTTAAATAAAGACAAATCTATTCAATAAAATCTAGATTTGTTAACTACTTTGAGAGGTCAAGGAACAACTGGCCAATTCAAGAATTTCGTTCGAAAGACATCAACAAAGATAAAATATTTACTACGTTAAATTGGACCGAACAAATATAATTATGGGTCGGCTCGTTAGCGTTTACCCTCTGTATAAGTGTGGTTTTACAGTGACGCTATTGGCAAAGCGGTTGTTAAGCGTCGCGGGCCACAAGCTATGCGTTTCTTGGATCGTAACATAGATTAATCAACACATATTATCGTTTCATGTATGCTTACGGACCGCGCCTACCACCCGCGCCGACGGAAAGCGTCGCTGTAAAAGCACACTAAACTTCCACCCAAGCCATTCAAGAACTGCTAAAAGGTGCCGTGTGGTAAAAGCCTTTTTCTTTTACGCCAGTAACAAAATGCATTTACCCACTGTTTTCTGTCTAAAGGGGGACCGAACGGAGGTCTGGGACTCACCACCGGCAGACGCGACTGCCAGCAGTAATACCCACTAAAAATCTTCCAACGACGCCCGCCATTTGTTGAGATAAAGGTACTGGCTAGATTGCAGCGTTTGACACCCCGCCCACGGCCAACGTCCCCCTGGCCAATACCGGAGGGACCGCCTCAGTGAGGCGCAGTGGACGCGCCCCTCCTACCTCCTTGTGCGACCATAGCGTGTGTGGCTGACTTCTCGTAGGGTGGTCTGACCGCAGTAGCCCCCTGCCCCCGCTGCCTAAGAGCCTCCTGGCGCTGCTTGACGGGCCCTTCTGGCCCGCCCGCTGCGCCCTCCACAGGTCCCTCTTAGTTTCTCCCCCGGTAGTCAGTACCAAGGACACCCAGAGTCGTCAACCTCTGAGTGTTACCTTTTCCCGGCCTCCGGGAGGTACTCAGCCCCCCCACCACCACGCCAAGGTGGAGCCACACCTGGCGTGGTACCGGCCTAGAATAGCCCTTTAAACCTCTCTGCTATCACTCTCTGCTATCTCTCTCTGCTGCCTCTCTTATCTGCAGCCTTAAGAGTCGGCGAAGAGACATCTACCGGATAATGGGCAGCAGCGTCATACTGCGTATTGGCTTGAATTGCGATCAGCAACCCGCCTGCCCAGGGTGGTGATTATGGGCAGATACCCCTAATAGAATGTAATATATTTGGGAGGCTAATGTTCAACAGTGGACTTGATAAGGCTAGTAAGATGATTCAAAGACTGATCTCCATGAACTTTACATAAAAACCGCGATCGTTTCGAAGCTAAGAGCGCTTCAGCGTCTTGAAGATGTAAAATAAAGTTGTTATTAAATTTTAAGTAAGATAATACATAATGAGACAACCAGTGCACTCTCAGAGTGCAATTTGGGTCTGCATTAGCTACCATCTCACAAGTGAGTTTCGGGGAGGGGAGATTTACGTAGCTATTATTTCAAAGCACACTGTCGAGAAAAACCAGTCACTATGCCATCCTTCAAAAAAATTACATAATGTACACAGGAACATGTAATATTAACAAAACCCACGCGAAAGCTACATAGTTTTCAGCTACATGTTTCGTGATCAAATAATAGGTTGGGGAAAAAGTCTTTTCGTATTTTTGTATGAAAAGTCAAGACATTTTTTTCAAAGTTTATTTACATTTATTTACAATATATATGTACCGTTTTGTTGAATAACTTTCTGCCATTTTGTGGGCAGAGACATTATCCCGTTACTGTAGAAACTTTGGGACTTCTGATCAAAAAAACGGGACAAATAGTTTTGGCAGTCCTCTCTTGAGGTCAACCTTATAGAACCTGAAGAATTCTGCAGAGACCGAAACAGGTGAAAATCTGAAGGCGCAAGGTCAGGGCTATATGGTGGATGCACTAGGACCTCCCAGTCGAACTCTCTTAATTTTTGCTGAGTGGCTAAAGATGTGTGTGGTCTAGCGTTATCGTGATGAAAGACCACACCCTTCCTGTTGATCAATTCCGGCCGTTTTCTCTCGACTGCTTTCTTTAATCTCATCAGTTGCTGGCAGTAAAGATCAGAATCGATGGTTTTGCCGGGCGGTAAAAGCTCATAATAAACAATGCCCTTCCAATCCCACCATACACACAGCATCACCTTATTTCGTGTTAGGCCAGGTTTGGCCACAGTCTGTGAAGCCTGGCCAACTTTCGACCACGACCTTTTTCGCACGTTCTTGTCGTACGTGATCCACTTTTCATCGCCAGTTATCAATCTCTTCAAAAACGGCTCGGTTTCATTACGTCTCAATAATGAATCGCAAATGCGCGTTAGTTTATAAGTATGACATTCATAAGAGCTCTATTGAGCCAAACTTGAATAAATGAATTTTTAATTTAATTTAATTTAATTTTAATAATTTAATGAGTACACGGTTCATTAAGTTTCTTTGAGTGAGCTCGTGTGGCACCCAAATATCGAGCTTTTTTGTATAACCAGCTTTCTTCAAATGGGTCAAAACTGTTTTGTGGTCAATTCCCAGTTCTTCAGCTACATCGTAACTACTAATATGCCGATCTTGCTCCACTCTTTCAAAAATGGCGTCCATTTTATTCGTAACAGGGCGACCAGAGCGAGGTGCATCTTTAACATCAAAATTTCCGGACTGAAAACGTTTGAACCAAATTTGTGCTACTCTTACTGACACTGCATCAGGTCCATAAACATCACAAATTTTTTTCACTGCTTGAGTTGCATTTTTGCCTTTTTTATAATAAAATTTTAAAATGTATCGAATTTCTTCATTAGATTCACTCATTTTTACGGAGAGAAAAACAAATGAAAAATAGCGGGAAACAACTTTTTTTTATTTTTTTCTTTTCTTTATAATGGAACCTTTGTAATGTTACCAAAACCAGCCAGACACAAATAGTACAGTCAAAAAAAAATTTATAATAAGTTTGTACCTACGTTATGCGAAAAGACTTTTTCCCCGACCTAATAAATCAAATGCACAAGCTTTGGAACGTATGAGCCCAGCAGTGAAACAGCTTTCAAACGTGTCAGTACCTACCCTATTTTTTACAGCGGCGCGGGATTTGCTATAACTGTTATCGAAGCTACATCGGATACCCCTCTGGTAGTAAAAGTACTTTAGTTAAAGTTAAACAGAACATCATCAACTAAAGTAGATAAGCTTTAGCAGTTATGTGCGATATAAATATAATTGCTTATATGATGTCTTTTATTTTATAACTTTAGATGATTCTTAACGTCATAAAAAAAACCTTGTCCGAAAAAAAGTGGAGTTAAGCAGTGAATGTTCTATAGATTATGCAAAATGTCCAATATTTTAGCTTAATCTGCGATTATATAATTTTTATAAACCCAACTTCATATAACGTGGATGCATTAGTCAATACAGTAACCTAGCTAAAATGTAAAAAAATAAAAAAAATTGAATTCAGTTCGGTAGTGCCTGTTATACTCGTATGCTGCTATCGAAAGCAAATGCTACAAATAGAGTTGAACGTAAACTATTTATATAACATTGACGAGGCAGGTGGGATCATGTACCTACTGCATTAGCTCCAAATAAATGTACCTAGGAGTGCACTTCTAGTTCTCAATGCGACAGGTTGAAACGATCGCACGAAATGATAGAGGGACTGGGCGAAGAATCGTGCCAATGTGCCAATGCGAGCCAACGAAACTCGAACAGTCGTTCGCTATTTGTTTCCTATCATATTAATGCGGGCATTGGGATATCAAATTAAAATTGATTTGTTCATTAAATCTTAGAGCTTTAGGAATACGTACGTACAGGAATCCAACCAAACAACAACACACCTAACCTTTTAACAACAAAATGACATTATATAATTTGATATTATTCGTTATTTTGATATCAATTTTATTTTATTATGATTATTACAATGACTTTTAATTCCACTTATTTTATATCGACATTCACACGCCATGCGTTTGGCAAAATAGATGTTCTATTATATAACAAAACAACCACATGTTACTCTATTTTACGTGAATAAATTTATTTCATTTATTTTATTTCATTTCAAAATCTTAGGAGTCTAAGCTAACCCCACCAGCAAGTGGTGCACCTGCTGATCAACGGACGAGGCTTTGGCACAAATAAAAGTTCCCAGTAAGCGGCAAAAGACTCTCCACCTATTACGTGGGACCAACAATGTAGTTGGCGAAGTGTGCCTACCCTTTCAGGGAAACAGGCGTGAATATAATAATATGTATGTATTAAATCTTAGATATTTACCTTAGATAGCGTTTTTAGTAATTTGAAAGAAATTCCCTAGTCCCAGAAATTGTACTTGGGGCACAGAATACAGTTAAACATAAATACTTTTTTCGCCAAGCCTTTTGGACGCCAAGTCCAATATACAAGATGTAGACTTGTACACTAGCGTTAAGTCGTCAACTTTCTAAACAACACAAAAACATCTAAAATTCACTAAGATGTATGTACAAGTCATTTGCATACAGATGTTGATGAGGTTGATAGAATTTTAATGAGTTTAAAATCGGATAGTGCTCCAGGCTGGGATAATGTTTCGACAAGATATATAAAGCATGTCAGATATGAGATTGTACCTATCATAACCTATCTTGCAAACTTATGTTTTGAGAAGGGCATTTTCCCTGATCTCTTCAAACGTTCCGTAATTACTCCAGTTCATAAAGGTGGGGACAGAGACGATGTTAATAATTATAGGCCCATATCTGTCTTACCGGCAGTTTCTAAAATACTGGAGAAATTGCTGAATACCAGACTTGTTAATTATCTAACTATATTCAAAGTCTTATCCCCTTTTCAGTTTGGTTATAGACAAGGTAAATCCACTGAGGATGCAATTACTTCTCTAACCTCTTTGGTAAAAGAACTACTGGGCAAAGGTAACAAGTGCCTAACAGTGTTCTTGGATCTAAAAAAAGCCTTTGATACCGTCTCGGTCCAAATCCTTGTGAATAAGCTGGAAAGGATTGGAATAAGAGGAACCTCGCTAAATCTGTTTCGGGATTATGTTACAAATAGGAGACAAAGGATTAAGGTTGGAGAATACATCAGAGAGGTCGCAGAGGGGTCGTTTGGTGTACCCCAGGGCAGTGTCTTAGGGCCAACCCTTTGCCTTATTTATATAAATGATCTCTGCAGCATGAAAATTAGAAATGCCCAAGTATTCTCCTATGCCGACGACCCTGCTGTTGTTTTTTCTAGTAAAAGTTGGGACGGGGTTCGCACAAGTGCTGAGGCGGATATGGCTCAGGTAGCTAAGTGGCTAAATAGTAACACTAAACACATCTAAGACAAATTATATGTGCTTTAGCATTTACAGTCATACTCAGCCAAACGACTTAAATTTAAGAGTGCACGTAAGCGATAATATAAGTAGTGCAACCTGTGAATGCTCGACTATAAACAAAGTCACACATACCTAATATTTGGGTGTAGTTCTGGACCAAAGGTTAACCTGGTACTGGCTGGTACCCCCACCTTGAGCAAGTCATTAACCGAATAAGAAAACTTAAGTGGATTTTTCGAACTTTGAGGTATGTCGTGCCAAATAATAACTTGAGTACTCAAGACTCCCCAAAGAATCTTCTAAATGAGATATATATTGCTTTGGCACAATCGGTGTTGATATACTGTATCCCTATTTGGAGTGGTGCAGCAAAAACTAAATTTATAGAATTAGATCGTGCACAGCGCGCATTTATTAAAATAATGTATTTTTTTAAAATTTGATACCCGACTGACAGCCTTTACCTTTCCAGTGGTTTACTTTCTGTTAGGAAATTATATATAGTTCAAATCATCTTAAAAAAAACATAAAATTCTACCCTACGATGACAGTAAAGCGAAAAAAAGAACCAAAAATGTTGTCGCGCCAGTTCCTCAAACTAATACCACTTTTGCGTGCATACAATTCAATAGACGCGCAGCTCAGTTATATAATAAAATAAACAAAAATAATAAAATTTACGATAAATCATATCATGTATGCAAAAAAGTAATAATAGATTGGATAAAAACACTTAACTACGATGAGACAGAAGCACTCTTGCACCAACTAAAATAAACAATAACATGATACAAACACAAACATATACAAGCGTAATATAAACAAATACACACAGACAAACACACCCTCACACTCTACACACACACATGCACACACACACACATTTGCACATGCACATTGCACACACACGCATTAACTTCCAAGACACTTATAACTTAGACCTAAAAACTAAAATAATTGTTATAAATATTAAATATTTTGTAAAATAAAATGTAATAAAATTAAAAAGTATCGTTATAAATATTAAATATAGTATGTAAAATAAAATGTATTAAAATTAAAAAGTATCTAAACGTAAAGCTAAAGATAAGATATATATTGTTGGCTATGGAAGAGCGGAAGCTCCTACTTCTATGCTTAAAAGGAGTCTCCAAATACTTACTATAAATTGTAAACAGAAACCGTTTGATGAAATAAAATATTTTGTATTTTGTATTTGTAAGTCAGAGTTTATCAGATGTCCAACTTTATCATTTATTGATATACTTAATGTTGTTAAATTTCTTGGCTTGTTAGATGATTCCAATGATATGTTGAAACAATATGCGTTGACATATTTATAATAAATTTATAATTAAATAAAACATAAGGAGAGTTGGTATAAATATCTCTTACTCTTCCTAGGTCAGTTGTACTATATACGTTATGTTATGAGCTATGTGTAGACATCTCAATGTCACTAGCTAGACCTATTTTTATAGAACTAAACAAGATATATTACTTGCCAAACATTAAACTCAATATTTTTAGTCCCAAATAATTTGCCTTAAATTATTTTGTACAAAACATTGTGTCAACTTATTAAAAAATTATGTACCTACCTACAGTAACTAAGGTTGGTTTGTATGAAGTGGAATTTAGGCATACGTCTTACCTGACGGAAAAGGTCAACGCAGCATATAGAATTGACGCTCGCAATACTAGCGTGATGTCGCCATGAAAACACCGTTTCAGACCCGTATTGTAAAGCCCAAGCTGTGAGTTCTTGGTATAACCTCGCCAAAGAACTCACAACCCTAGAGGATGTATTAGAAAGTATCGTGAGAGCCAGAGGTGCGGTGATTGAAAGATTTACTTTTTGCGGCTTGAGATATGCATATCACATCGCTTATTTTAACAACGGTCTGGCTGGCGTAGAATTGCGCCGAGGAGAGTAATACTAAGCATAATTGAGATACAGCAGGGAAGTTGGCGAAGCTAAGAAACTCTCAGACGTGCCGAGAAATTTTGGCAATCAATGACAATTTTGGCCGATTCGGAACGAGATTTTCCCTGCAGCGAATATTCTCTGTCTTATGTGCTTTGTTACGTATTCAAGAAATCGACAGCCATGACCAGTACGGAACTGCGGCATTGCGCGTAAGGTGGGAAGATGGTGATGTAATGTACTGGATGTAGGCAGGCGCTAAGAAGACGCTGCGCCTGCGCTTGGCACGCGCACCGATGTGAATGTCGCCAGGAGCCGCTCGCCGCCCGCGCCCGGACCTGCGCGCTCGCAGTACCCACTCGACCAGCGATGTGGTGCTGTCTCCAAGAATAGAGTACGCAGCCCGCAGACGCGCGAACCACGTAACGCCATTAAATAGCGGTTCACACTCGAGCGGTCTCTAACTTTAATATAACCTAATCCAAGAAGACCCTTGACAGAACCACTATCTAATGACGTTAAACCGAGTTGCTTCCCTTCGGGGATGCGAGTCGTGTTGACGCGAGTTACTGAGTTAATGTGTGTGTGCAGATCGGTCGACCGGGTGCGCGAGTGTGTGTGCAAATGACTGATAGCCCGTATTGACGGGTTGAAGTTGAACAAAATGTGGACCAAGAGATTAAAGTTATGGAGGTTTATGTTGTGCCTGTTGTTCGCGGTGGCGGGGCTGGCAGCCGCGGCGCGAGGTGAGTGCGCGGGCGCACGCTCGCTCGGCCCGTACGCGCGCGTTTGCGTCAGCACTCAGCATATCGCTGCTATTTTCGGCGTAACTTGCGCTGAAATTATGTAAAAAGCTCGCGTATGTGCTCTATTTTTGGCAATAACCTCAGACAATGTTTTTTAGTATGACAAAACGACCCATTAACCCACATGTTTATTACCTTTTAAGAGCTCTGCATCATTTTTAGTACGAGCGTGTTTCAGAGTGTTGGTGTGCCTATACCGTCACGCATGAAGCGCTCACTTTCACAAAGCTAGATACGTAAATAGAAATTCAGGGATTTGTCGTTGTACGTCGCCATCTTGTGAAAAACGATAGGATCATGAGATTCATGTACATCGATACCTGATTAATGATAGTAATCAGTAGGTAATAAATTCTTCAAACTTTCTACTCTTATATTATTTATTAGGTGTTAGATCTCCTTGTTGCAGAGGATGATTCGATAAAGACTAGATTCCACTAGCCTTTTATTCCAAATGGTCGAGCTTTATGCATTATCTTGCTTTAAATGTTTTGGGAAAATGTACCTATATCTGATGAGCGCAGTTTAATGCCATTTGATATTTTTTTTATTAGCACTGCATTGATTAATGGCACGGGTTGGTTATCATCAGATAAAAATGTCAAGCGTAGAAAACTATCTCTAAGAAATTTGGAAAATTTCCTTTAATAAAATTAGTGCATAATTTAGTTGTTCGTATGTAATAGGTACTTATAGGAGACTATGCAGCAAGCATACGAGCATACATAGGAGCACTAAGCCCAGCTATACATGTAGGTAACCTAACAAGATATAAGTATTTTGTCCCTAATTTTTTATGTGGCAGGCAATAAAGAAATTAAACAAGTTACTGTATGTAATCTCTTACAGATGTACTAGCTAGCAACAAACTATTTACCAATAATAGCGTTATTAACTTCAATTACCTAATGTGAACTAATAAAAAAGTATATTGATTATAGGACTCGGCATTAACACTGCAATACTCTTATGAGAGATATATGTCATCTTAATATAGATCTTTGATTGTAATCCGTTTAATAATGCTGAAGAGCATGCCTCATATAATAAAATTTATCTAAATTAAAGAGGCTTGAGTTAAGGGCTTTACTTTAGATACCATGGGGTATAAAGGCTACAAAACGATATAATTATAAAGATTGGACTCAAGAACACATGAATGGTATAGATATTAATTACCGCTTATAGTTAGATGGGCTTCGTATCATGTCATTCTGTTAGATTAACATTCCTATAGAAAATTGTAAGAACGTTGTGCAAAATTTAGACAACTGAGAAAAACCGTTTTTGACTTTATTAACGATCGATTTGAAATTAATTACCAAGCACGATTCCAGACAGTAAGTAATGTAGATTTTTTGAAAACTAATTTCATGTCTAACTAGTTTACTCTAGTATGGCATAAATTAGTAAAATTACTTTATAAATATTGAACTTAAACGTATATTTAGGGCCAACTCAGACACAAATAAAAAGAAGAATTAAAACGCTATAAAGTTACCCATAGCCCCGCGTCACCTTGTGATAGTTAAATGTACGTAAATAATCACCTTGATGGAGCGAGCGTTGTGACGAAGGCCAAGTTTTTGGGTCATCCAGAGATCCGTTCAAATGAAAGGCACCTACACTTTTTTATTTTCCAGACTGAATATATATACTTGACGACCGATATGGCGAGGTGGCGAGCATACCCGCACTCCACCCCTGAGGTCGTGGGTTCGATACCCGAAATTAATTTACAAAAAAAAGTATTTATGTATGTTTATTCTTTATAGTATATATAACACAAGTTCTTAATGATACTTATCTTGGAATTAAATAATAGGTGTAAGTATCATAAATATTTCGAACTACCTGACGGTAAGTGATATTCAGCTGATGGTTTTCAGTGAACATGGCGTTACTATGCGGAAGTCAGAGGTCAGCGAAACCGAGCTTTACTTTCTACAATTGACTTGCATTAAGCACCCGTAGAAATGACAGCCGATAGAGCAGAGAAGTCCTAGAATGGACCTCCCTACGACAGAAAGCGTGGTCCTCCTGCAAGATTTGCTAAAGCTCGCATAATCACAATGGATGCAGACCGCCCACAATTGGTAACGCCGGAAATTTAAGGGGGAAGCCTATGTTCAACAGTGACCTCTTGGGCTGATGATGATGAAGTACCTACCACCCTCTCTCTGAGGGGCAATAATTATGGTCCCACAGAGAGACGAGCTTACAAACGGAACGTGAAATGGAATTTATGCAGGCCGTCATTAGGTTGCACTTGAAGCAATGTTTATTTCACGGTATGGAGCGATTTTAATTATCTTTTTTGGACTGCATTGATTACTAACCAGGCACAGGCAAAGACTGAAAGTAGGTACTGTCACCACCAAATGAAAAATAATAGTAAAACCGGAAACGAGTTTAGCCTCTTCACAGGTTGAAGAATAAGGTAAATATTACGTTAAAACAAGGTATCTAATAATTTATTTTATATTTATTTAGATACCTATTAAACAAGTGGGTATTTAAGACAGTAAACACACCTTAAAGCTTCCCACCAAGACCTAAGGAGCTCAAGCAAACCTCCTGCAAGTGGTGCACCTGCCGATCAACGGACGAGGCTCTGGCGAACATAAAAGTGCCCGGAAAGCGGCTATAGGCTCGCCACCTATTACGTGGGACCAATAATATAAATGGCGTAGTGTGGGCGTGTAGTACGCCTCTGCCTACCCCTTCGGGGAAACAGACGTGATATTATGTACGTATGTAGAGCATAAAATATATGAAGTGGTTCATCAAAAAAAGGAAAGTATTCTTGTTCTACTTTATATATGTGAAATATGGTTTAAAGATTTATTTATACGTCACGACGTACAATAATCCCTTTGAATAAAATATCTTCGAACGATATGTCGTGGAGGTCAGTATACCTACACTTCACTCCAGAGGTCGTGGGTTCGATTCCCACACAGGACAAATCTTTGTGTGCATGAACATGAATATTTGTTCTGGCCTGGGTGTTTTCCTATGTATATTAAGTTATATATTTACAAAAAAGTAAATAAGTATGTTTATCTGTTCTTTAGTAGGTATCCATATCACAAGTTCTTAGTGATACTTATCTTGGAACTAAATAATTGGTGTGATTGTAAGAGAATATTTATTTATTTACCTATTTATTTATCTACGCTCAATCTGCTGAGCAAACATTGAGCTCCTCTGATATAAAAATGCACCGGAAAGTCCTTCTGTAAGTGTTCTCAGTTTTTTACTTTTAGAACATATGTGTATGGAGGGGCTAAGTATATTCGCGAGACTAGGTGGTAAATAACGGTCACCGAAGTTAGGCAGAATCCCTTAGAGGTGACCGATAGCGTGGCAATTGACTTGGAAGCTACCGTGCTTCGAAAATGTAAGTTCAGCCACCTGTATTGGCCGCTCGAGATTTTTAAACTTAAATTTAAAGCAGGACGCATGCTTCTGCCAATCTGCACTGGGATGTAAATCCCTCTCATCTTAAGTTGTGAAAGGGTTTCTGTGCCAGATAGTGGGACGCTGAAATGCTGGAGATATGTGTGTGGCCTTCAGCTACACATATAGTTTTAGGTGATCTGAGGTAGGTAGGTCTGGGGGCCTACCGCCGAATTCGATGGCAATCGATTATAAGGCAAAATGGATTTCGAATTGATTCTGTCGTACCGCCGAACTCATGGAAATCGAAACAAAATGGCGTTCTCCATTTACCTATTGGTCTGTCACGGACTGAAGGTCATGAATGAGAGGTGGCTGTCGGCAGATTCCCCGGTACGGATTAATGAACGTAAACAAAGTTTGATCTAGATGGATTACCGGTAATCCATCGAATTCGGCGGTAGGCCCCCGGGTAGGTTTTACAACCATACCGGAAGCGGCATTGGTGGCATTTTTACTTGGCTAGAACCACTCCAGACGCGGTGATTGTTAGAAATAAGTAAATTCAAAAACTGTATGGGCATTTTAAATAATTATCTCTGAGTACCTCGAGATCCCTACGAAAACTCTGAAGTATCCCAAGGTGTAAAATATTAAGTAAATAGCATAGAAATCTAAATTATTTCGATTTTTATGATAAATAAGTATCGAAGTGGAACGAGGGCGCGCCACTACTACAATATATTACAACGTATAAACATTCACATCTTTTTTTTAGTTTTTTTTAAATTTTATTTAAGTATTTAACAATAATGGACATAGGTATAATTGTAAAACAAACAAAATTTTTAATGTTTTTTATTTATTAAACAATAATGGCCATACAAATGAAATACAAACAAAAAGTCGCCAAACTGTGACAGTTTCGTGGCGACAATAACGTTTTTTTGGTAACATACTTTACACTTATTTTACAATTACTGACACATAAAATCTATTAAGTTATTTATATAGCAACTTTTAATTTATTTATATATCTAGACCATGAAAACTACTTTAAAAACTAAGCATCTTAGACTATAGTTAGTTTTAACGCTATTCGTTATAGTAATCACATCCTTCCTAAAGGTAAGCAGTCGATGCAGTCCAAAGAAATGTGATCGCCTCATACTGTGAAATAAGCAAGGTGACAAGCTCACCCCCTCTGACGGCCAGTAGAAATACTGTTTCACGTCCTCTTAAAAACCCGGGACTTTAGGGAGAATTCTAAAGCCGAATGGTCTTACAGTGGAACGAATTACAAAGTTTTTTGGTTCGATTGCTGATAATCAAAGCAATTTCTGCTTGATATTAATATAAAAATTAACCCAAATATGAATGAGCGCTACATGAACGCTGCTTAATATCGGTGATCCTTTCCTAAAATACCGACGAACAATAGATATTTTATTGTGTCTGGTACCGATGGCGTTCAATGTGTTTTATTTCCAGTATTTGGCTAGTTACACTTACTGTGGTGTATAGGGATCCCGTATAGGACCAACATCCTGAGCTCAGGCAAACCTCACCCGCATTAATTATATTATTGCGTATGTAATGTTTCTGAAAAAGAGTTTTTTAAGCAAGTTTAACTTCATAATAATAGTCTACGAGTAGGGGACTATATAGTCTATATATGTAGATTAGAAGTTAAAGTAAGATAATATTAACGTTACCCATATACCTAATAGTTTACGGTATCCTGGTTATTCGCCGAAAATTATTTGAGCGATTATCACTTGCCAACCAACGTTTCACTTATTTTTTACTTTGACAAGTAAAGATTATCACATTTTTGGATGATAACGTTTCATTTGTAAAAATTGTTGTTAAGCTGATTAATTCATATAATGGCACAAAGCGTTTTAGGGCGTTTGATGTAATGATAAAAAAAGAACAATATTTACATCAAACAAAAATCGATACTAAGTAATAAGTATAAGTACTAACATAAATTTAAGTAGCTTAGGTTGGAGTATGATAAGCAACGCACGAAGTGTCAGAAGCGAAAAAAGCGTGTCGTTTTTGAAAAGGGAAACAGTTGGGTTACCTAAACTTTTTATTTTTTTTGTTTTTGTATTTGAAAATGAATTTGAAAGTTGGCATTTTAAAAAGTGTCATTAAAAAAAGCAGACCAAACTTACAGTTGGTACTTGAGAGGTTGGGAAATAATACAAAACGATAAGAACAGTTGGCAAATGATTATTCCGCGAAATAAAATTCTTCAAAACATTAGTTGGCATGCAATAATCGGCCTAAATTTTTTCAGCGAACAGGCAGAGAACCGTCGTGTCCATAATACTAACATAATATATTTTTGTAAAATTTTCAGCTGATGACGAAGTACCTTCAGAGTCACAATGCCGTCCATACATCGAAAAAGCTCTGAAAGAGCTCGAATCTGGGGACGCGGAAACAGGTAAGAATAACTATTTTTAACCATAGAGATATAAATTCGCGGCATGACCCGATGAGAGCTTTAGTTCGTGCTATTGCTGTGGCAGCATATTGGGCTGACAAATTAAAGTCTTTATGATTGAGCCTAACTGATTTATCATGGACATGAAAGAAGTATATTTAATAATATAACAATACAAGAAACAATAACAGTAGTTATTTATAAATAACAAAAAAAAAGGATAGGAAACCCACGATTTAAAAAGAACTCTTAAAAAAAAGCAGCTTTAAAGCTAAGACTAACCAGATCACATAAGGTTTCAAACAAAAAAAAACGCAGCATAATCCCTTTTAAATTTTTTATAAAAAATATTGTCAGTTCTGTCGCACCTTAAAAGTTGCCGATAGTTCTTTGATATATTTTATGGTTAATTTACATCAAAGCACGGGTTTCCAGACACTATTAAAATTCAAATGTTTCCTGTCTCCAGTCATCCGTCACATCATAGCTTAAACTATAATAATATTTCATAAAATCTAGAGTATATTTCTGTACATTACATACACCAATACTTAAAATTTGTGTTATAAATTCTCGGGTGTATAGGGATCCAGGGATCCTACCAACATTTCAGGAGCAAGTGGTGCAGAGGTGCACCTGCCGATCAACGGATGATGATGCTCTGGCAAACACAAAAGTTCCCGGTAACCAGGAATAGGCTCGCCACCTATTACGTGGGATCACCTATTTAACTGGCGAAGTGTCAGAAGCGAAAAAAGCGTGTCGTTTTTGAAAAGGGAAACAGTTGGGTTACCCAAACCTTTTTTTTTTTTTTTGTTTTTGTATTTGTAAATGAATATAACGATAACTAAGTCGCTACTTGAAAGTTGGCATTTTAAAAAGTGTCATTAAAAAAAGCTCTCATCCCGGGATCTGCATGTTGAAATTGTTTATAAGCAGGGCAATGCTTGTTCGCCTTAAAATAGCTACATGAGCCTTTCAAGAATGTATTCCCCTCCGATTTAGTGAGTTGGTCACTTTATAATGGCTTTTGTATGTATTGTATGATTATTTATAGTGCCTTCCAGACTTCCACCATTATAACAGCAATAGGAGTGGATAATCACAGAATTGCACTTAACTGATGCTACACTAAGCTAACTCGATATGTTTTGTCCTTCTCGCACTAGGTCTGTGTTGTCGAGGAGCTATATAAATAACTAAAATTCAGCCAAATGTGGTTAGACCAGGTAGCAGACCCTCCCCCCCGACTGGTCTCCACCTTGTCGTGGTGGGGGGCTGAGTACCTCCCGGTAGGGCGCAGGAGGCGCCAGGGAAAAGGTAACACCCAGAGACCGACGACTCTGGGTGCCCTTAGTACTGACTACCGGGGGGGAAACTAAGAGGGACCTATAGAGGGCGCTGCGGGTAGGCCAGGAGGGCCCGCTCAGCAGCGCCAGGAGGGTCTAGGCAGCGGGGGCAGGGGGCCCCTGCTGACTAACCATGGACCCTCCGGGAAGTCGGCCACACACGCTATGGTCGCAGGGGGGGGGGTAGGAGGGGCGCGTCCACTGCGCCTCTCTGAGGAGGTCCTCCCGGTTTTGGTCCGGGGGACGTTGGCCGCAGGCGGGGTGTCAGAAGCTGCAACCCAGGTACTGGCCCCCGCCTCTTTCTCAACAAGCGGCGGGCGTCGTCGGATGATTTTTAGTGGGTATTGCTGCCGGCGGTCGTGTCTGCCGGTGGTGAGTCCCACACCCCCTTTCGGTCCCCCTTTGGCCGGAAGGCAGTGCGTAAATGCATTTTGTTACCGACGTAAAACAAAAAAAAAAAAAAAAAGGTAGCAGACCCTGAGTCATTAGCGTAATCCCTGGGCACAACCAGGATATGCTAGGATGATGGAATCCAGTGGAAGTTCCATTGCTGCCTCCAGCAATACCAGTTATTAAAGATTAAGATTTTCAAACCCATAATTCACTACATATTGTCAGTTGTAGGTCGGTGGACTTATTTTGAATTTATTTGTTAACTCAATGCTTAAGGATTGTTATTCGTTTGTTGCCTTCTTTCGATTCTGGTTCCTCTTCTTATCTCAGAAACCCTCTTTAGTTCACGATGGTTGCCTTGCCTAAACAACTTTCTATCCGGACCATTATCTCGTCCTGCGACGATAGCAGCGCACTATTTAGGTACCCAGCCAGCTTCAAACTTAATGTAACGCAGATTTAAATTTACGCTATATTTTGCCTAGTTTGGCACTGAGATCCGTAAGAAAAGCTTATTTTACCTCACCTGTCAAATGCAGTTCTAACATTTGATTTTTGTGAGCTATTGTAACATCAATCTTTTTTTGTTTACACCCATTATCAGTTACATAACATATTTATTTATTCAGTTACATAATTATATACGTTTTTAAATATTATACAACTGAACTGAACTGGCTTAACTCAATAGTTGCCTTCCATTGGTATTGTTGGTCTGGTATGATGTGAGAAGAGTACTATGCAACCAACAATGAACTCCAGATTACAGGCTAGGCAAGGCATGTAGGTTTTATTATTATTTCCCGATTTGAAGCAGTGGTTCCTGGGTTTGTGGTTTATGACTTTGTCACATTACACGGTAAAAAGCTTTTTAATATTACTCTTGATGTTAGATAGAGAAATAGTTGCGATGGGCGTCATGTCTCATGTAAAATTGGCCGATATGATGACCTCAGTGGTACTAGAATAACACGAGAATCAAGATTGACACGCATTTCCCATCAGAACTGGATTCCTACAAACACAGTTCTATTTTAACGCCGGCAATTTCCGAGTGACGACGAAGCCGTCGTATTCACAATAATAGATTCTCTCTGTGGGGCATGCACACACAACTAGTGAGCATACAATAAATCGTTCAACGATAATTATTTTTTATTCACCTGATTGTGTGTGGTAGATAAGATAGAATTATTTTCGGAATATCCATCTATCCTAATTGTGGCTGATCTTTTAATTTGTATTTAATTGCTTTTCTTCTTACGAAGTAAGCACCTGGTCTAATATTAATTATAAAAAGTTACGAGGCTGTTCACTTAACCTAATGTTAGATGATCAAAAATAATCTTTATCATCATCTCAGCCATATGATGTCTACTGCTAAACATAGGCCTCCCCAATAGAATTCCACATTGAGCGATCGTTACTCTCCTGCATCCACTGACTTCCCGCCGCATCAACCAGATCCAGACTCATCAGTCCATCGGTCGTCGGTTCTTCGCGCTATGCGCCCCGCCCACTACTACTTTAACTTGCGAATTCACCTCTCTACGTTGGTCACTCCAGTTCCCATTCCTGAAACTACCAGGTAGGGCCACTACGAGCATAGCTCTTTCAATTGCACCATCGGCGGCCTTGAGTTTATTTTATAAGGCCCACAGCGAGGCACCATGTCTTAGTACCGTATGTCATCACTGGCAACACACACTGGCCGAAGACTTTTATCTTAAGACACTGCCAGGATGACCCTGAAAAATTTGTTGCTACGCCAGTAAGTTGTCATGCAAAATAACCCTACAAATCGGAACTTAATATTTTCTGAAATAGAGAAAGAACTACCAACCACCAACTTGGTAGCAGATATTATAAATTAAATAACATTTATAGCTTTTATTGAATAGACAAATGCTTTACAACTCCGCGAGTTTAGATAAAGTTTCAGAAGGCATCAAGGAACGTTTAGCATTTGTTCCAGATTATCACTGTAGGTTACCTATTTAAGTTAGACCTTTAGAAGTTTATTGGGCCTCTTAAAAAATCTATTCTGCTCCTGCATCCGCGTAGTGGATTTTCTCTCTCACTTTAGTTTGTGAGACGATAATGATGTTTTGTTTACACATAATGTTTGCCATAGAATAGATAGTAAGAACCTTCAAATTATGTTTTCACCACTCATCATGCTTTTCTTTTATATTGAAAATTTCAGCGCATAATTTCTAATGCTTCCAGAACTGTGTTGCTTATAATAAAAAGTAAAATAAAAGATGCTTATAATTACAGATTCCGCCGAAAAAAACGACAGTAGTGAAGTTCAAGTAGACGACGACACGACAGAAGTAAAATCAACCGAAGACACAAATGACAAAGATTCTAAGGAAGATGAATCACCTTCTGTAGAAGTGGCAGACGAGCCTTACGTAGCCCAATCTTCGGCCGACAGTTTGTTAGCCACGACTGAAGATAACGACTCTAAGGAAGACACGACTGAGGACAAAGCTGATGAAAGTTCAGAACAGGAAGGAGAAAACAAAGAAGACGACGGAGACAGCGATGAAAACAAATCCGATGAACAAGAAGGTGATGAAGGTAACTATTTTATTGTAGCTTTATATTAGTTATAGCTAGGCTGCTGACGATAATAGCTTAGTGCGTCTTGCACATTTAGCCAGTGTCAAGTAAGAGATATATTAATAACATATAAATTATAGTAAATGAGAATGAGTGGTGTAAAAGATGATAAGTGCTAAATGAGATGCCCTCCCTCTAAACCCCTTGAGTCCTCAGTAAAGATGTGGGACTATACTGAGATCTCACATGGACTTCTTGAGAGAATTAGAAAAGTTATGATGCACTGTTTTGTTTTATTTACCAACACTCATGTACGTTCACAAACACTTAACGGTTTAATAAGCTACCGTTATTACACATTAATGTTCGACATATCACAAATTTTAGAAAATAAAACAAAACTACAATCATGACGCTTCATTTCCCGCCAAGAAGTCCGGATACTGGCGTATGTCGCTCCGACATCTGGCATTAGGTGTGAGAATGACCAAAATGTCATTCTTAATTGATAAAAAATACATTGACGAAATTACAAAACAAAAACAATAACACAGAATATTGTGAAGCGCAATTGGATCATTAAGGCATAAGGGAGCTTTCGTAGCGCAAATTGTCAGCCAGCGGCCAGCGCCCCGGTTTATTTCTTATAATTCGCGAAGAAAAATTTACCGTGAGTGTTAAGTTTTAAGTCAACTGATGTAACATTTGTTTGTACTTATAACTTTACACTTACGATATATTTTTCTTCCCTTTCATATCTTATCATTACATAAACATGATCAAAAACATAGAAAAAGGAAAAAGTCATAGAACATTAACCGGTCCGCCGCGAAAAAAACACGCATCGTGTTTAAATAGAGTGTGTAAATATAGTTGGAACGTACACAAGTGTAGGAAACTGGCATATTGCTGTTAATTTGAATATTAGTTAAATTGGTCAACGCTACTGGCTTCCGTGGGCTTTACCCTATTCCATGACCCCTGGTTGGTGCTATACGAGCAAAGTGAGTAAAGGCATAGCTGCCTTTTTTCAGCTCGAATTGGAAATGCCGACAGGAAACGCCTGTAACGCCTGCCCGCTCGACATTGTCGCAGTATTGTGCCATTCCTATCAACCATTTCCCTTCATTAAAAACTGGCCAGAAAAAAGTAAAAACCAGCGGCTTTCCTACCCACTACCGTGGAACTGTTTTGCAACATTAGGGGGCTTCACACTAACATCAACGTAGTTCAAGAACAACTTGACAGCCGACCCTCCTCTTTTTAACGGAGACGCAGATATCCTGTCCGGCTAATCATACTTGATGTACCCCGGGTACAAGCTCGAGCATAATTTTGTGCGTCGTGCCGGAGTATGTATGTTTGTCCGGGAAGAGATCTGTTGTCGCCGTCTTCGGCCTAGAAGACGGGACCCCAAAATTTTGTAGGCTCTTGTAGATTTTGGGGCCACACCCGTATCTATGCGTGACACAACTCGACTGTTTGAGCACCTACAATGGACGATTGACATCGTACTCCAGCAGTACCCTGCCGCAGAATTAGTGTTGTTGGAGACTAAAGCCCACCATGTGGAGTGGCGTAGTTCTCGGAACACTGATTTTGCGGGGAGGTCTGCTTACAAACTAGCTCTGACCTATGAACTCTCGCAGCTAGTACATTCTCCAACGTGAATACCAGACATCGAGGGCCATACTTGCTTTATACTGGACCTTCTGCTGACATTGCATCCAGACGGTTATTCCATCATAGTGGATGCGCCCCTTGGCTCATCAGACCTCGTTCTGACCTGCGTGCCCTGTCAGTGACCCGAAACGCCCCGGCCTGCCGGGCAGCGTCGTGTGTTTCACTACAAACAGCCTGTGCAGCAACAATCTCTGCGACAATCCTATATCCTGATATAGAGCTTAGAGGGCTAAAAAAACGACCGTGGTTTAATCGGCCTTGCAGAGAGGCTCGCCTCGCCAAGCAAGCTGCTTGAATCAACCAAGGTCCGAATGCCTCAGATGTGAAGCAAAACTTCAATGCTGCTTCGAGGTACAGTAAGCTAAGTTCGAATTCGTCGGCAAAATTGGTAAGCGGCTAGTGAAGTCCTCTTTTAGGAGTCGCGCTTTCTGGTCGCTTGCGAAAGCTGCTGAAGGATACCTTTGTCAATCGTCGTTGCAACCATTCCGGAAGCCGGATTGTAATTTGGCCCATAACGCTAAAAAGCCTTCATTATTATTAAAATCTGCGAAAAATTTATGTTACAGAAAAAGAAGATAATGAAAATGAAACAAAGGAAGATAAAAATGAAAGTGCAGAGACAAAAGAAGATACAGATGATGACAGCAAAGAAGATAAAGTAGCAGAAACTGATGACGACGATTCAAGCAAAGAAGCAGACACAACAGAAGATCAAGGGTCAGAAGAGGAATCTGATGCTTCTGTAGAAGACAAAGACACAGATGATGATAATAAGACAAAAGAAGATGACGATGGATCTCAAGAAAAGGCTGAACAAGATGCCCTAAAAGATGCCGATGAAACTGAAGAAGCTCAAGATGACTCCAAGGAAGATGACAAAAAAGATGACAAGGACGATGACAAAGACGATGAGAAAGAATCTGCTGAGCAAAAAGAATCGGATGAAAACGAAGGAGACTCGGTAGAGAAAGCTAATGAAGAAAAAGATGACAATTCTGATGAAGAGGCAGCAAAAGATGAAAGCAAAGAGGGTGCTGAAGATTCGGAAGAGGCTACACAGAAAGCAGAAGCTGATTCAGACAGCGATACTGAAGAACAGGAAAGACAAACCACTACTGACGATGATGATAACCAGGCATCAGATGAAAAATCTGAAGAAGACGAAGATGAAGGTACACCCGAAGAAGACTTATTAAAGGTATATTTATTTAAATTATTATGTGTCAGTTTTAAAAAAAGCCATATCAAGTTAGATGCTGTGTTAATGTTTGAATGTACCTACCTTAATTATTTAATTTCATTACAGACTGGAGATATTCCTGACAACTTAAGATCTCGAGACCACATTAACAAAATCCTTAGATTAGACGAGGACACCAGTGAAGGAGAATTAACAATTGATAAATCAGCTGACATTGTGCTTCGGGAGTTGAAGAGGCTCTATGAGAACTCCATAAGTCCACTTGAAGGGCTATACAAATATAGAGATCTAAGTAATAGGCATTTTGGTGATCCGGAAATATTTTCAAAACCATTAATACTTTTTATGGGACCATGGAGTGGAGGAAAATCAAGTATTTTAAATTATCTAACTGGATTAGAATTTACGGAATGGTCCCTGAGAACAGGTAAATATATATTTTTATAACGATTTATAAAGATTTTATAAAATTTAATAAAAAGGAGCGCTCGCTTTAAAACCAGGATGGCGCTGGTCTTAGTGCCGAGGCTGATGGTAGATTTCTTTGGTTTCACTAGCTTGCCAATGCTCTCGTATTCTTCTTCTAAATAAAATTAAATATATATTTGTCGCTAAGAGCTTACAACGGAGAAGCTTACCATTGTAAGAGAGCTTCCACTCACGTTACCTAGATTTGCTATATGCTATGTCTGTCAAATTAAAGAGCATAAAAATATTTGACCACCATGAATACTAACTTTAAACAACTAAGTATAACTTTTTAGTATTATAACCACGTCTTGAAAAGATCATAACTTTAATAATGCCACAATGTAAGTTGTCTTATTTTTGACAATTTATTAAATAATATTCCTTAAATTAGGTGCTGAACCTTCACCAGCCTACTTCAACATTTTGATGCACGGAAAGACTCCAGAAGTTCTAGATGGTACGCAGCTCGCAGCAGACTGGACATTTTCTGGACTACAGAAGTTTGGACAAGGTTTGGAAGAGCGACTTCGTGGCCTGAAATATCCTAGCAAAATCCTCGAAAAGGTCTAACTCTTATACTTGTGTAACTTAGTAAAAAAATTACATTATGGTATTTGAAACGTACTTCTTTATTACGTTTCAGGTTAACATAGTTGAAATCCCTGGAATACTTGAAGTAAGGAAGCAAGTTTCACGAGTATTCCCCTTCAATGACGCTTGCCAATGGTTCATCGACCGTGCCGACATCATATTCCTCGTCTACGATCCTTCAAAGCTGGATGTAGGACCTGAGACTGAAGCTATTCTCGACCAACTCAAGGGCAGAGAATCACAGGTAACAAGCAGTTTGGTTTTTCTACACATGCACACACACATATGCACATTGCACACACACGCATTAACTTCAAAGACACTTATAACTTACAACTAAAAACTAAAAGAATTGTTATAAATATTAAATATAATGTACAATAAAATGAATTAAAATTAAAAATAATCTAAACGTAAACCTTAAGATAAGATATATTTGTTGGCTGTGGAAGAGCGGAGACCCTCACTAAAGGCATTTTATGCTTAAAAGGAGTCTCCATTGCAATTACTATAAATTGTAAACAGAAACCTTTTGATGAAATAAAATATTTTATATTTTTATATGCAAAATATACTAGTTATATGCTTATACATTTTCGATTTCTCCGTGTAACTTGGTTTTTGCTGATAATCTTAGCTAAAGCAGAGACAGAAAAAATAATAGTACGATCTCAAAACTGGGTAGCCTGCATATTTGTAGAAAATTACCCAAAACCTCAGGTACTAAAACTTCAGAGTAGTTGGATGGAATCAAGTTAGGGGATCACCTTATGAACTGTTTTCTTATTTTATGAGATTGTACATACCTATTTAATAAATCCGTAAAATGTGTTTTATTTAATGAACTGTTACTACCCACACCATCTCTGTTACAGACACGTATTTTGCTAAACAAAGCGGACACTGTAAAACCAGAGGAGCTGATGAGGGTGCAGAGCGCACTGATCTGGAACATCTCGCCGCTGATGAGCTCGGCGCAGCCGCCGGTGATGTACACGGTGTCGCTGTGGTCGATGCCGTTCGAGGCGGGCGCGCCGCAGCGGCTGCTGCAGGCACAGGAGCGCGAGCTGCTGCGAGACCTGCGGCACGCCATTGACAAGCGCATTGAGAACAAAATTGCAAGCGCTCGTCGGTTTGCGGTTAGTACCAATCAAATCAACACAGATAAAACATTATATAACCCATATATTTTGGAATGAGCTACCTGGCTATGATGTCCTGGTTTTAAAATGGTCGACATCGTATTAGTGATGCCCCTGGTGTTACAAGAGTTTTTAAGCTGCGGTGACTACTTACCATCATGTGGGCCACATGCTTCCGTGCCTCTTGTGGTATAAAAAAAAAGAAAAATTACTATAATACTTGTCGAAGTCGAAGCATATATAACGTGAAATTCTAATATTGATTGCCTTCGCATTGATTAGTATCTATCAAAATAAACCATAGGGCATATTTCTAAAAATTGGTTCAGAAACTTCATCAGGCTCTATGGTCACAGATAAAAAATATGCATAAAAGATTTATCAATACTTACCTATCTTTAGGGCGTATGATAACAGCATTATTTTTTTTAGCGCATGGAACTAACTATGACATATTACATTTAATATTTCGCTTTGCAGGTGCGAGTCCGAAATCACGCGAAGATGGTCGACTGTTACCTAACGACGTACTTCAACCACAAAACCATCTTTGGAAACAAGAAACTTATTGCTGATGCCATTATTGAGAATCCTCAGAACTATCACATCTACGAAGGACTCAGCACGCTTACCAATATTTCAAGGTATGGTATACTTGAATTAATCTTAACTTTGGAGGATCCCATTCTGTTTTTCAATGTTTTTGACTTTAACTTAATTCATGACATAGTCTGTTTTTTTGTAAAATTGTAAATTCTGGAAATAAAATAATTATTTATATTTGTATTCAGTGATTTTGTCGTATATGTATGGTACTACAGTCTCTTTTATTGTATAGGTACGATTTGCCAGATCCCGATACATACCGCGACTTCTTCCGCTTGAACTCCCTGTACGAGTTCCAACAGCTATCAGCCACGTGCACATACTTCCGTGGCTGCCCCATCACGCGGCTCGACGTCGCCATTGCCTACGACTTGCCAGAACTCGTGGGCAAGTACAAGAAGATGGTGGAAACAGCTACCCCCCAGGGAATGCCCAAGAGTTGATGCTCACGCCACGAACGAACGAAACCCTGCGCCACACATAACACCCGCTTTTTATAAATTTGATTGGATTTCCTACTACATTGGGCACATAGCTATTTAATGCATTTCTTTTAATTGGGCATCAAACAAAACTTTGTTTTTTTAGGTACAACTCGCATTTCTATTATTACTATTAGTTTGCTTATTTCGCTTGTTCCTTTTTTTCGGTAAGCGACATATTAATTATAACGAATACCTTTTTAATATGTGATTTTTTCTTTGTGTGTTAATTAGTAGTGTTGTGATAGAGCGGTCAAAAGCGAGACATTATCCAATTTCCTAATTAACACAATCCTTTTGTACATACCTAGTTTCTTACAGAAGAAATGATATAATCTAGTCATGCAACTGCATAAATTTCAAGTTTGTGACTTAGTGAACTTTTGTTACTTTAATTTATTTATCTTGAGGAGTTCCTAATAACAAGGATATTAATACAATAATTATGTACAGTCTCTGTCTTATTTCTTGTTAGATGATGAGAGACGATTACATTTACATTACTGTTAAGGAATTAAAAGTATAAAAATTGTTCTTTATTTGGTTTTATTTAATACTAATCGTAATTTTATTGAATTCTGTGCCGAAAAACCTCGTACCGCCTCAGAATTAATAAATGTTAATATGTAATTAGTAAAGTATAATATTAACTTATTCGCTAAATCAAATTCAGGTTTTAATTAAGATAATATGAATACCTACTCGAAATAAATATTAAGTTTGACAACACAATCCAGGCGTTGCTCCAGCGAACTTAATATAGGCTTGTGTGTACATGAACTATGTACTAATAAGACGTAGTTCAGTTATGTGAAAGAGAACGAACTATCCTGTTCTGGTCGTTCAAATCGGTCTTTTAGTACAGTTTAGTTTACCATGGGTGTATAAGGATCTTACCAAGACCTAAGGAACCCAAGCCAACCTCACCTGCAAGTGGTGCACCTGCCGATCAACGGACGAGGCTCTGGCGAACATAACAGTGCCCGGTAAGCGGCAATGGGCACGCCACCTATTACGTGGGACCAACTATATAATTGGCGAAGTGTGGGCGTATAATATGCCTCTGCCTACCCCTTCGGGGAAACAGGCGTGAATGTATGTAGACGACCGATATGGCGTGGAGGTCAGTATGCCTACACTTCACTCCAGAGGTCGTGGGTTCGATTCCCACACAGGACAAATCTTTGTGTGCATGAACATGAATATTTGTTCTGGTCTGGGTGTTTTCCTATGTATATTAAGTATGTATTTACAAAAAAAAAGTGTATAAGTATGTTTATCCGTTGTTTAGTATCCATAACACAAGTTCTTAATGATACTTATCTTGGAACTAAATAATTGGTGTAATTGTCAGAAAATATTTATTTATTTTATTTATTTATGTATATGTATGTTAGCTAGTTCACCATAATTAAAGAGCGGGAGCCGAATAAAAAAGAATAAGTACGAGAGTCTGAGGGAGTTGAAAGATTAAAGACGAGTGCGAGTGAGCGTGATGGACAATGTACGATTTCAACTGACGAACGAGAAAACTCTTACGAGTGTTAAGTGTGAAGTTATACGAACTGTTATTGAAACAAGGTCTATAATCACTTACAATGCAAGGTTAAAATGAATTGTTTTGACTTTTGTTGACATAAAAGACGTTAATTATTGTTGCACGTAGTAATAGTAGTAACAATTGTTTGAAATATTTTTGATTCCAACAACTTTTAATTCTGGTGGAACATATTATGTAGGTACATATAAGAAACGTTAAAAAAGAAAAAAAATTAAAAAGTGTAAACAACAGAAAAAGAAAAGATATTAAATGTGAAAAAGCAAAAAAAAATTGTATGACCAAATCAAAGATTATTGTAAATATTTGATTTCTTAAATACGCCATTTCAGTAATTTATTCAATTTTAGCAAACATTTTAGACTTTAATTTTATTGTGAAATGATGACAGTCCTAAGCCTGCAAAGTATGCAGGAAAATCAAATATGAATTTTATTACGTACGTACTAGTGATGTGCCGGATCGTTAAAAATGTATATCCGCGGACACGGATCTGAATACGGATATTTAGTGTCAAGATCCGCGGACACGGATACGGATCTTTATTTTCTTATTCGATTGGTGTCGGCGCCCGATTGACATAAAAGTGATCATGATTCAATAATTTGCTATAATATTCCTGTAATTATATAAAAAAAAGATTTCAGTTTTAGTTTTTTCATTGTCATAAAATGATGTTATAACTTGCTATAATATTGACCATAATATTGTTATAACAGAAAGATTTGAGGTTTAGTTATTTCATTGTCATAAAAGTGAAGTTATAACTTTTATAATGAGAATTATAAAGATCTATCTATCTAAATGTTTGCAATATAAAGGTGCCAACTATTTGATTTTATAAATACTCTGAATGGAGTTTTATAGATTTTTTTAATTCTACCTGATTACCTAAAAAATATCCGTAAAAAATCCGAGTGAAAAGTAACGGAAACGGATACGGATTTTTCTTTTCCCTTGGATATCCGCGGATATGGATATTCGGAACATCACTAGTACGTACGACTGATGAATCGTGATCAGTGAACTAATATGAACTAATAGTACTAGAAGACCGAACTAGAACATTTGAACTAATTCAAAGCGCTCCATTCAGTGACCGCCTTCAAGCCTTTCATTCATTGCTCTAATTCGAACGAAAGGGTGCGAGCTGCGAGCTGTAGCCAATTGTTTGTTTTTTTTCTTTTCAATAATGGCTTCGAGCGTTTAACACATTTAGCCAGTGTCACGTAAGAGATATATTAATAATTAATACATAAATCATAGTAAATGAGAATGAGTGGTGATAAAGGTGATAAATGGTAAATGAGATGCCCTCCCCTAAACTCCTTGAGTCCTCAGTAAAGATGTGGGACTATACTGAGATCTCACATGGACTTCTTGAGAGAATTTGAAAAGTGATGTTGCACTATTTGATTTACCAAAACTCATGTATGTACAAACACTTAACGGGAAATAATCCACAAGTTCGAAAAAATTTAAAAACTAAAACAAAACACCAGATATGACGCTTTACTTTCCAGCCAATTGTTTAACGCTGCCCTTTTTTCAATTTCTTGTTCTTCTGCATTAGATTGATTCACAACATTCGCAAGTCTACTTGCATTTCGGCTTTGTTTTGAAAGATTAGATCTTCTGGCTCGCGGCATTGTAAATAACACTGGGAAATTAATAGCACAATTCAAAATTATATATTGAAAAAAAATATCGATGCGCGCGATCAGAAATGTGATGATCTCACAAAGTTGCCCAACAGATTAATATGCCTGTCTAAAATAACTGCAAATAAAAATAAATATTATTTTAATTTCAGAATTTACAATTTTACAAAAAAACAGACTATGTCTGAAATTAAGTTAGTTCAAATGCATTGAAAAACAGAATGGGATCCACCAAGTTAAGATTAATTCAAGTACACCATACGTACCAATTGTTCCACATCTTTACTGAAGACTCAAAGGGTTCAGGGGGGGAGGGCATTTCGTTTATAATATTTATCACCAATCATTCTCATTAACTGTGAATTCAATATTATTAATACGTCTATAACTTGACACTGGCTACATGTGCTAAACGCAAGCCATTATTTAAAAGAAAATAAAAATTAGTTGTCAATGTCAAAATTATAAAGTTTTGTATGTCTCGAGTTCAATCAAGTAGATGTTGTTGGTTGGTTGGCCTTCTTGACCTACAATAACACTATCCATCCAAAAATCTAGGTGGAGTTTACGTTTGGTATTGATTTAAGTTATGCACACAGATTTATCTCCGCATTTGCATACCGAAGAATGCAACATACACATAAGAAATCTAAAAAAATGTCATGAGGAGGTTAGTTTATTGCATAACATTAATGTGATACTTATAGATAAATATTGAAGTATTATATTATTTACTTACAACTAAATAATTAGAAAATGAAAACAGTAACTGTAGTTTTTGTTTATCAGTGATAAAAAATAATCACAGTGCTTTTTGACTAAGTTCATCAGTGACAAGGCAAATCATTTATGTTTTTTGTAATTTCCATGTTATTTTGTTAACCTTAAAAAATGCTACACATTGAGCTCTATCTATCACCATTCAATTATTTAATTTCAGCATTCCATTCTTAAGTTTATGGCGTACTGCAACGATTTCGATAGAATTATGAGAAAGTGCTTAAAAGGCGAACGTATACGGCGTCAAAAATCAAATTTAGAAGATTCTATCAGGAAGCACAGAGAAATTCGCGCTAGAATATCAGCTCAAGAAAGCGCAAGAATTTAAATTAAGTTTCTCTTACCAGTACTTTACAGAAAATGGATTTTATTGTATCCGACTCAATTTCTGACTTCTCACAATCATTCACAGACAGATACTTTGCCAAAAGGTACATACTAAATGTTAATGATGTAAAAAACAATGACATTATGCTCATGTTTCATTCCAATAGGATCATCTGTCTGACCCTTGCCCCAAGTCATTTTGTATTCAAAAAAGATGAGGATTTTAAATTAAATTTTCTTGTTGGAAAACACGATAGACTCAGTAACTCTGTAAGAGGCAAAGGGAAAAAAGGTGGCCAGCTGTTAATGCCAAATTCAGTTATATGCAAAGTTGAATACGAAGATGGTGATCGTTTTGACATACCTTGTGGGGTAAAAGGAACACTAATGGAGATCAATGAGCAGCTTATTGAACATCCTGAACTGCTGAAACACAGGCCAGATTCTGATGGTTTCATTGCCATAATTGTGTCTAATATTGCTTATTCTGAAGCAACAAAGAATGAACTCATGACTCATAAAGAATATTTAGATGTATTAAAAAGTAATTTCTTTAAATAAATGTTTCACAAAAAAAATTGGTTTTATTATGAAGTAGATGTCTGTATAAAAAACTTGAGAGGTGTCAAGGCATACCTGGAAGGAACGAAGTTCCTTTCGATTAATTAGTGAAGGAATTGTCATAAAATTTTAAAAATTACATTGAAAAAAATATTTAATTTTATTAAAAAACATATAAAAAAAAATACAAACAAATCAATAAATCAAATAATAAAACGCTTAAAAAGAGGAAACAAAAAGTTCTCGTACCGGGAATCGAACCCGAGCCTCCTGGGTGAAAGCCAGGTATCCTAGCCACTAGACCGTAAAAAAGTGTTGTGACAACTTTTCTTAAAAAAAATTTCCGTCTAGCCCCCTTTCACAACGCGCGATAAGGAACTTCGTTCCAATAACATTAATATTCATAGACACACAGCTCCTAGCCTCAATCTAAGCAGAGCTTGTGCTATCCGGACTAGCAAATGTATTAAAACACATAAATAAATTTAGTTTAAGTTTAGCTATTATTAAATACATAGGAAACACTCAGACTTCACACGAAAATGCTAAAATAGTATTTACAATTACCAGAACTTGAGATTATTTGTACAATTATTAAATAACAGAAAGCCTTCCTTCTGTCTAAGCATCAATGAAAAAAAGGCAAAAGTTGCCTCCTACTTTATATGGCACACTCTTAGGTAAAGTTCAAATGTCAACTTACAACAACAAAATATTGTGCCAACTAGTTGACTAACAATAATATAAGCTTATTTACACAGAACAAAAGAGCATGTGTAGCTTCTGAATCATTAAGTGAAATAAACAATTATTAGTTAAATAGCCATATTAAGGTACTTTTGTTATCAATGTACAAATTAAGTAAGTACAATGCAAATAAACTTCGAAATTAAGATTTCGGATGATGACAGTTCCGATAATCATATGTCTTATATTTAAATTACTTTTTACTGTTTATCAGAGCGTTTGACCCGCGACCCTCATATCACTGATAAATAGTCCAGAAGTGGTTCAGTTGCTATTAGATCACAAGTATCAAAACCACCGGCGAAAATGACTTTTAAAAGTGTGTGCAAAGTGTTAAATTCTAATTTACGTTTCATTCAACAGTTAAGCGTAAATGCTCGCCAATTTAGTGACAGTGCTAAACCAACAATCAAAACTCCATTATTTGAATTACACAGGAAATATGAAGGGAAATTGGTAGATTTCTGTGGATTTTACTTACCAGTTCAATATTCTGAGTTGAGTGTGTCTGCGTCACACTTGTTTACAAGAGCCAATGCATCGATTTTTGACGTATCTCATATGCTACAGACAAATGTTCGAGGAAAAGATTCTGTTGAGTGGTTCGAGTCAATAACTCCAGTAGATTTGAAGAATATGCCAAACGGTGCCAGCGCACTTACTGTTTTCTTAAACAGTAAGGGTGGTATCATCGATGATTTGATAGTAACAAAAGTAAATGATGAAACACTGTATATAGTTTCGAACGCTGGACGCTTAGAAGTAGATAAAGAGCACATTAAAGAAACTTCAAGTTTAATGCGTACAATGGGTAAAGACGTGAATGTAGAATTTTTAGATGTGACTGAAAGAGGACTTATCGCCGTGCAGGGACCCAAGGCAATCTCATCGGTGCAAACCCTGACAAACTTAGCGTTGAAGGACTTATATTTTATGACATCGATAGTGGGGAATGTAGCTGGTATAGAATGCAGGGTAACGCGATGCGGATACACTGGTGAAGATGGTGTAGAAATATCTGTTCCCGCAGACAAAGTAGAATTAGTGACAGAGGCTCTACTGCACACAGGCGATGTAAAGCTGGCCGGCCTCGGGGCTCGGGACTCGCTGCGTCTGGAAGCTGGCTTATGCCTGTACGGCAATGATATTGACGAAACCGTCACGCCCGTAGAGGCCAACCTTACCTGGTTAGTCGCCAAGCGTAGAAGAACCGAGGCCAACTTTCCTGGAGCTGATATAATTTTGAGACAGATCAAAGAAGGCGTTCAGAAAAGGAGGGTCGGGATAAGGATTGAAAGCGGCGCGCCGGCGAGAAAAGATGCTATCCTTAAAAATGCACATACTGCCGAAGTTATTGGTAAAGTAACGAGTGGATGTCCAAGTCCGTCTCTCGGTGGTAACGTAGCTATGGGTTATGTTTCGGAATCCCTGAAGAAAAACGGCACCCAGTTACTAGTTAACATTAGAGGAAAAGATATACCTTGTGCAGTTGCCAAAATGCCATTTACCCCAGCTAACTATTATACAAAGAAATAAAACTACAACAAATACTAATATTAATAATAGTTTTATTTATATTTGTCTCACAAACATAATAACCGTTACCTACATACAATCATTAATAAGGTCAAAACGAATGAAACATTTTTTTATACAATTAAAATTAAATTACATTTTAGTAACTTTTGTAAGTTGAGCAATTAAAATCAACAATTCTTTATTCTATCAAATATTGTCACAAATGCAAATAATGTAGATCGAAAAAATACGCAAGTCTTCAATGGAATTTTATGGAATGTATGTTCGTTCGAGTGATAGTCTCTACAAATTCTTTCGCTAATAATACTGTTATCTAGGTACTTTAAAATATATATTTACATAATGTACAGTCTACAGCAGATATTTAGTTGCAGGTGAGGTGCTAGTCACTGGAATAATATGAAGTCCAAAAATATACTATAATTACGTCAACACAGCCATCTCTCAATGTCATAAATAACTTAATACTGTATGGCAAAATTCTTATACTCATTTAAAAGTCCAGTGAAACCAAAATGATTTTGCATTAAGAATCTCAGTTCTTTGCAGACTCCTTGATCCAATAAAAAAAAGAAAGAAAAAAACGTTTTTGTTAAGTGGCGCAAAATTATTTGCAGACTTAAGTTTATAGCCCGCTACTTTATGCGCCGGAAAAAAACGTCATTAAGTAGGTGCGAGCAAGTATAATTTAAGTGTATATAATGTCAAAATAAGAGCTTTATGTGCATAAGAATTTAATACGTTACTTCAAACAAAAACAATTATTAATACTTTTGACATTCAAGTCTGTTTGTTATGGCTAATCGCCGCAACAGCTTTTTACGTAATTTCTACTGGCTTAACGGTGATGTTATAAGGAGTAACTTAGGATTCTCTTTTACACAAAAAATAACAAAATGTCAGGTCAGGCGCCCAATATTTTAAAAATAATGTTGCATTGATGTAATTGATTTGATATTTTTGGACACCTTTTTTAGTCTCTCAATATATTCCTGTGTCGACTGTATTACTATTATCACAGACACATTTAACGATCTATGGAATGATTTTATTGTATATTTTTTAGTCAAATTTATATTGCATTTAAAATATGGGGCAATCGCGATTTACAGTTTCTAAGCAGTCTTGAAATGTATAATTTTATTATGTAAATCCAGTACAAAAGTCTAATTTATTTAAGTACTACGCCCAGCATAGAGCAGTATAAAGGTAGGTAAAGTACGAAAGTGTATATGGTCGAATGACCAGCGGCTTACCATGTAACATAAAATCCATCATGAGCGCTTTCTCGCGTGGATTTATTTAAGAGAGTATTGGTAGTAGTGTCACCCTATAAATAATTCTACTACGCCATGTCTTAAGGGTGTCGTAAAAGGCGATTAGGGGAACGGTATTTCATCTAGTGTCAATGTAAGGGAAAAAGGCCATTTTATACCATTTGACTCGTTTCATAGAGATCTTTATGCTATGCTATTATAAAGATCCCTTTTTAATAGTTATAGCAAGGATTCTGCCACCCCCCAAATGCAATAAATATGAGCATGAATAATGTAAGTATGCTGATTTCCTAGGAAATTTCACACAGTGTCCGCTAGTCCCAAACTAGACAACTAAATAACAGAAATACATAATTAAATGCAGATTGTTGTAAACATATACTTACTAAACATAGTAACACTGAGCTAAGACAAATATTAATGTTGATGCACACTAATATTTGTCCAGTGTGGGAATAGAGCTCAGAATCTTTGGAGCAATCGAAAAGTATGCCAATCTTCTTCCCATATTGGTTGTCTGAGTGTATGTGTACTCACAACTTTAAAATATACTGTTTACCTATTGACAATCATAATTTCTTGAGATATATGAGCTACAGTTTGCATTTAAATAAAAAACTTTGATTTATTAAAAGTGAGAGCGATCAGGATAAATTCTAAGTTACATAATAACTTGGCCGGTCACTGTGGACGGAAATACTTTTCTTTGAGACAGAACTTCACTTTTATAATATTTCACAAGACACTAACCTAACTATTACTATCTGGTGATTCTTTAAACCGTGATTGAGCTAATTGGGCAAAATCTTCATTGAGCTTTTTCAATTTCTCGCTGTACTGTAACAAAATATTAGTGTTAACTTTATTGTTAGAAAATAAACACATCATTTCCCAGCCCATCACTTATTAAGTTTACGACATATTCAGTAAATTAAAACAATGAATGACAAGTCAAGTGCGTATAACACGAGCCTATTATATTAGGTCGGGGAAAAAGTCTTTTCGCATAACGTAGGTATAAACTTATTATAAAAATTTTTGACTGTACTATTTGTGTCTGGCTGGTTATGGTAACATTAAAAAGGTTCCATTATAAAGAAAAGAAAAAAATAAAAAAAAGTTGTTTCCCGCTATTTTTCATTTGATTTCTCTCCGTAAAAATGAGTGAATCTAATGAAGAAATTCGATACATTTTAAAATTTTATTATAAAAAAGGCAAAAATGCAACTCAAGCAGTGAAAAAAATTTGTGATGTTTATGGACCTGATGCAGTGTCAGTAAGAGTAGCACAAATTTGGTTCAAACGTTTTCAGTCCGGAAATTTTGATGTTAAAGATGCACCTCGCTCTGGTCGCCCTGTTACGAATAAAATGGACGCCATTTTTGAAAGAGTGGAGCAAGATCGGCATATTAGTAGTTACGATGTAGCTGAAGAACTGGGAATTGACCACAAAACAGTTTTGACCCATTTGAAGAAAGCTGGTTATACAAAAAAGCTCGATATTTGGGTGCCACACGAGCTCACTCAAAGAAACTTAATGAACCGTGTACTCATTTGCGATTCATTATTGAGACGTAATGAAACCGAGCCGTTTTTGAAGAGATTGATAACTGGCGATGAAAAGTGGATCACGTACGACAAGAACGTGCGAAAAAGGTCGTGGTCGAAAGTTGGCCAGGCTTCACAGACTGTGGCCAAACCTGGCCTAACACGAAATAAGGTGATGCTGTGTGTATGGTGGGATTGGAAGGGCATTGTTTATTATGAGTTTTTACCGCCCGGCAAAACCATCGATTCTGATCTTTACTGCCAGCAACTGATGAGATTAAAAGAAGCAGTCGAGAGAAAACGGCCGGAATTGATCAACAGGAAGGGTGTGGTCTTTCATCACGATAACGCTAGACCACACACATCTTTAGCCACTCAGCAAAAATTAAGAGAGTTCGACTGGGAGGTCCTAGTGCATCCACCATATAGCCCTGACCTTGCGCCTTCAGATTTTCACCTGTTTCGGTCTCTGCAGAATTCTTTAGGTTCTGTAAGGTTGACCTCAAGAGAGGACTGCCAAAACTATTTGTCCCGTTTTTTTGATCAGAAGTCCCAAAGTTTCTACAGTAACGGGATAATGTCTCTGCCCACAAAATGGCAGAAAGTTATTCAACAAAACGGTACATATATATTGTAAATAAATGTAAATAAACTTTGAAAAAAATGTCTTGACTTTTCATACAAAAATACGAAAAGACTTTTTCCCCAACCTATTATAATGCTTGAAAGGTAATTAGCGTCTGTCCGTTTAGCTGAAAGCATCGAAGCGTGGAAGTGGATGGCAGTGGTTGATGCAGCAAACTCTTGTGGTCGCGACCCTCACTAATGAAGAATCGAGGAAGTAGAAGTACATTTTCAAGACTACAATTTGAGCAAACACAATATGAATGTGTTTTGGTATAGATAATAATAAAAATTACGTTCCGTGCCTTCATAGTACAAATCCCTACATCAAACCACGTTTCTTAAACAGAGGCCCGAACTCATAAGTGGGATGTAATGAACATTTAAAAAAAATACAGTTTCTGTCGTGTTTCGTCTGTCACGTTACAGATTTATGACTGTATATCTTGCAACATTACTATTATTATTTGTTGCCCTATATAAAAATAAATAAAATAAATTCTCACATCACTTTGCTGATACTGTTGAGCTTGCGCTGGCTTCCCATTGCTTCGTTCTTCCTGTATTCTGCAGTTCACGTGATAGTTAATTTGATTCTGCAACTTGAGGAATATTTTTCTGTACTCATCCTGTATACGATTCATTTCGTTACTGACGTGTGTATCTTTTTTCGCCATGTAATCCTGGAATAAAAAGGGGAATAAAACACACAAGAAGAATAATATTTTTTATGAATTGGATATAAAATAGTAAAATATGGGTGAATTTGAGAAGGCAGGTGTAAGTAGAATTTTAAATTAAGCATTTCTTTACCTTATAAGTAAAAACTGTTTTCTTAACATTCTTATATTTATCTTGCAGAGTTGTATGCTCGGCTTGCAGTTTGTCAAACTTGCGTTCGAGTTGCGTGTTCTTCGCCAAAACCTCGGTAAGCTTCGTCTTCGCCGCCTGACATTCTTTAGCACACGACGAGTTGCGTTCCCTCTCATGCTTCAGTACATCTTCAAGGGACCCCAGCCTCGATAACTTCTCCTTATATCTCTCGGCTTTCAATCGCCATTCGACTACATGATCGTTAGCTTTCTGGCATTCAGCTTGTAGCTCATTATGCTCTTTTATAAGCACAGATATTTCGTTTTCCTTAGATTCTAATATCTGGGTTACTTTCGATCTCTCGGATAAAATGAATTCTTTCAACGTTTCGACTTCATGTGCTTTCCTTTCGAGTAGCTCTTTTAATTTAGTAATGGAACCAAGATGGTCGTTCTCCATCTCCTTGATTCGTCTCGCACAATTCATTTCTACAGTTTTCATTTCTAATGTGAACTTCTCGGCTATTTGATCCCTTATTACTTTCTCTTTCATCATTAGAGCAGTCTATTACATAAAAAAGACATATTAATTATTACCCAACAAAAGAAACTCTGTCTATAGCTAGTTTTGGCTTATACAAGTATTTTATTTTCAAAAATTGTGAAGGAAAGTGGTTTACTACAGTTAATTGTGAATTTGCGCGTTGATTCAAAAACTACTCACCCGCCGATCAGACGAGGCTCTGACAAATATAACAGTTCGGTAAGCGGCAATAGGCTCGCCACCTCTTACGTGGGACCAACAATAAAATTGGCGAAATGTGGGCTTATAATATGCCTTTTGTCTACCCCTTCAGGGAAAGAGGGGTGATTATAAGTATGTATAAGACTCATCATAACTAACAATCAATACATTTCTTAAAAATAGTGCTACAAAGAATTAAAAAACATATATCTATAAAACAATAGACAGATGAAGGCATCCTATTGCATTTGATTGAGGATTTGACAGAAATCTATGTAGATATCCCACGGAGAGCTGACTTGAAGTTGTAAAGGATGACAAAAAAAGTAGGAATCCGGACCCCGCATCGCAATCGGGATAACACCTAGATAATGAACTACAGTCAGATGAATAAATCCTATTGCGTTTGATTTAAGATGGCGGACCCCGGGACCGTAGTCACAACCGGAATAACGTTTAGATGATGAGAAAGATATTATCATCATCTTAGAATTTTCCGGTTGCCCTAGACTCCAGCTTCAAGCCTGGCACTGGTCTGAATTTCACGAAACGGCTTCCGTCTGACCTCAGTGACTCAGTGAAACATCATTCTATGGTTTAACCAGCTGTCAGGATATTTAAAGGCACTGACTTCCTAATTACAACTGCCATAGATGTTACGACAGCCAAGACCAACGGCTTTACCTGCTTTCTGAGTCATGCAGCACTTAATAATTATGCACTCAACAGTTGCGGGATCAGGTTTTGAACCAGAGACCGTCTGAATTGCATTGTAACGGTCTCTCTTGGGCTGTCGCTGCTTATAATAATGAAGATAACCTTTTTTTTAACAGTCAGGTAAATGTATAAAAAGACGTACCTTAGCAGCCAGAGTATGGTCGCAGTCGGAATCAGAGGAGCCTTGTGTTTCTTCACGGGCTTCGACGCGTTGCGTGGGTTCCGTGTTAGTTGCTACGCTGCGTTGCTCCCGAAGTTTCTGGAATCTCTCCATTATGTACTGCTGGAAAAACTCCGCTTTGCTGCGTAACTCCTGCATAAGCTCTTCGTTACTGCCTTGTGTTGCTAGCAATTAAAATATATTTTTTCAAGTAAGTAAATATTTTATTTATTGACAGAATAGTACATAATATAACATAATGGAAAATACTAATGAAAAACAATAGTATAAGGGGTCTTATTTCTAAAAGAAATTCATGCCAGCAGCCCCGTGAGAGAAAATGTTATGGAAACTGTAAACGAATGTAATATTTTGCAGAGGAAATAAAACTTATAGGGTACTTTATATAGACCTAGAAATTTGGCAAGAATATTTTACAGCACAAGTGACATTTTGTTAGTAACAAAAAAATTGCGACAGAACAATATATTAACGATTTTAAATTTGTTAGGCCAGTATTTATCCAGTAGAGCACATTTTCTATCAGACACTATGCCGCTGTTATACGACTAATAAATTAAAAGTTATAAGTCACTTACCTAGTTTGACGCTACATTTACTCAGTTGCTCGTCTAGCTGACGAATGCGTTTTATATATTTCTCACACTGCTCGCACTGCTTTAAATCGTTGCGTAAAGCATTCTTTTCATCTGAAATGGGATAAGTACAATTGAAACCATTTGACAACATTAACTGGCTTTTACAGATATGGACATGGCGGACTTCTTAAGATATTACACCAAAGGATTTTTCAAAAAGAGGTATTTAAAGTATCGGCAACGTGCTAGTGATGTCCCTGATGTTGCAAGCTTCTATGGATGTGGTGACCACTTTTCACAAGGTGGGCTGCATGCCTAAATATGCCACCTTGTCATCTACAAATTGCCTTATTAAGCATAACAGTAGCTATAGTAGCGATTTTGCAGCACAAATTCTAGGTTATTATATTATATGCCTTCCCACTGCCGCTTCAGACTGCAAACACGTCTTGCTATGTCAGTCACTTCAGTTCTCCTAAAGATTTTATCATATCTGATTCTATCACTTAGAGATACCAGTACACGCTAAGCGACACTGAGCTCCTAGTACGTAGCCTGGCACCACGTGACACATAATAATACAGAAATCTGTTTGTGAACGAAATAAACTATTATTATTTTAACTTTAATTTATCCTTAAAAACAAAGGTAAACTCGACCCTCAGCGGTAAAGGTTGGACGGCAGCAAGAAATCCTTAAGTTTATTGAAAATGTAAGCATTATAGGCACGTAATCCCATGGCCATATGTACCATTTGGGATGGGCAGAAAAGTGCTACAACTTTAAAATTAGTACAAAGATCGAGCGATGACACGTCCCAAATAGTGAGAAATGCCCTTCGCCCACACAGGCACTAAATAAGAATTCCAAAATCGTAACCTTTTAAATACTGATCCAGTTTCTCACTGAACTCCTTTTGCTTATCCGAAAAGTCTTTATGCAACTCTGAGATCCTTTTGTTAGCCACGTCCAGCTCACTTCTGGTCGCCGTTAGCTCGTTACTTAATTTCTCTATTTGCTGTCTCTCTTTCTCGATCCTCTCGACGTAGTCCCGTTCCTGCGATTTGAACATTTCCCTCTCTTTTTGTATCTTCGTTTGAAGGTCCTTTAGCTCTCTTGTAGTGGAATCTCTTGAACTGCATGCCTAGATGTAAAAGGAGTTTAGTTGTAATATTCAAAAACATTCAAAATCAGTTTATTCTATAATAAAATAATTAGTCACTTTCTCTGTTAAAATATTAACAAAGATGAATAATCGTTCTATAGCACGGATTAGAAGTTATTTTCGTCATCATATATATAATAATATTATATCTTTTTAGATATTTTAAATAACCCATAAAGATAGTTTGCATAATTTTATTTATTTATTTATATAGCAGAACCACATTAAGCATTACACAATATAAAAACAATTTTTTTTAATGGGCTTCCATCTGATATATTTAACAATTACAGTGTACCTACATAACATTTACTATAATAAAGTATTTTTAATGTGCCTTTTGCACTTAACTATTTTATATTAATATGGAACTATAAACTATAATTATCGTTATTTAGTACAGTAAAGTCAAATCAGAGACGTACCCCAGTCAAATAGTGGAGACTTTACTAAAAGCTCCTAGAAAGTTTTGGAATCAACACAGAAAATCACAATTTACAGATATATATCACTTTCCTACATTTGTGTACCTTACCAAAAGAGTTATGTCTAAAAATCCACTATAATATTACAACATATAAACTAGACTTACACTTGTTTTGGAAAATTTAATATTGCCGCGACGTGACATTTTTCGCGTTGGCGCTAAAACTTCCGTAAATATATAAGTTTGAATAACATAAATAGATATAGAACTACAATTACCTGTAAATATAGAGCTTTAAGCTCCCCATTTTCCCTCAGGGTATCCCGAAGTTGTCCACTGTGTCTCTCTAGTTCTCTCAGAAGGTCAGCATTGGCCTCTTGAACTATGGACGCTCGACTACCTTTTTCAGATTTAAGTTTCTCGTGCTCCATCTCCAATTCTGTGTACTTAAGGTCTAGCTGTGGACATATTTCAACATTTTATTATGATAATAGCCAGAGATCTGAAGAAATGGCCACATATATAACTTTATTACAGAATCTATGGTGTGATGTATCGCTTTGTGAAAACGGTCCTCATTTGCGTTCATATCAATTACCACAACATAAAGTCATAGTCTTTTGTCCAAATTTGGCTTTGCTCTTATAAACGTCAAATTAAAAACTGACACGCAATATTTAAATTTAAAATACATACATACATATTCTCACACCCTTACTTTGAGAAGGCAGAAATAGTTATAGCAAAGTTCACGTTTAGAAGAGAATATTCCCACAGCCACAGTCATTTAAATTAAACAAGATTAAAACGTTTAAAAAATTAAATTTTAGCAAAAAGTATTTTCGGAACACCCCTCAAGAGCCTGGGTTTTTGACCTGGGGGTAAAATTGGTATATCAGCTTAGGAGTAATCAGCTAGGGAAGTGGGTTAAATCCTACTAAAAAGGTTAGGAGCCACTGCGCTAAAGCATTAAACAAAGCCTATTTTTAATAGGCTTTGTTTAATGCTGGAAGTGGACAATACAAACCTGTTTCCTCTCGTTCCTTACTTCCTCCAGCTCTAATTGCAGCTTCTCGTTCTGCTGCTTGTATCTCTCCAGCAGTTCCCCATCAGAGCTGCTACCAAGAAGATCAAGCTTGTTCTGTAAGACCGCCACCCGAGAGTTCAACTGCATCTCAATGCCTTTATGCTCGTCTATCTTACTTCTGAGCTCGGACTCTAGTTTACGGTGCTGTTCTAACTTTTTGTCACTAAAAATTTTAATAATAAAATGTTTATTTTAGAAGTATTTTGTTTGACTTACAAATTAATACAATGTCCCATAAAACTGTGCAAACATTTTTACTGTGGGATCAATAGTGATAACCTACACTTCTCCACAGTTTTTATACATTATAATTACTACATAGTATAAAACAAAGTAGCTTTCCTATGTCTGCCCCTATGTATGCTTACATATATAAAACTACGCAAATGATTTTAATGCGATATTTTTTAATAGATAGATGAATTATGTTTCAAGAGGAAGGTTTATATGTTGCCACTCATTATTCGCACTTCCAAAAGTATTTCCATTTTTAAGAAGGCAATAAAGGAACACTTCCTTGCTGCCTGCTAGCTGTACCTTTTTGTCTAATTGTTTAATTTTAATATGTTATTGTTTGATTTTAGTCTTTTATTGTTGTTTTATTTTAGTTTGTTTTGTATTACTGTTGTTTAGTTGTTGTGTATTTGTATATGTTTTTTCCTTTTTTCAGTCTGCTGGAAAAAAATCCTTTTAGGGATAAGCAGTGCCGTTGTACATGTCTTTCATAACTTCTATCTTTCTATATGTTTCTTATGTGCATAAATTGTTAATTAAATAAATGTAGGTCACGCGAACGACGACGTGGGTGGCCGCTAGTAATAAAAAAAATAACTCTCAATATGACAATGGTCTATGTATTGCTACCATAAAATGAACCTTATACGGTTCCATCTATGCTCCATCCGGTGGTTTACCCGTTACATCATAATTACTTCAGCCTTACGAAGTCTATTGGAACATAGGGCTCCCCAATTTTTTCATGTTGATTGCTCACATACCACCTGCATCCATCGACTTTCCGCCGCTTTCGACAGATCGACCTCGTATCGGGGGGTCCAACTTATTAGGTACCGTTAGATGGTCGAAATAGACCACATACTGTAGTCGATACTACATCCTTAACCCCTTAACAGGCAGAGCACGTTGAAAATATTCATTGGTTTTCCACCTTAAGTTATCCGCACAAGGTTCAATTTATGGTGTTCATATATTGACCACTGCATGGTAAGGGGTTAAGAGAGATTGCGGCGATGGCTATTTGTAAAATGCAGTTGGTACATAGTTTTGAAGTAAATTGTATAAACCTTAAATTGAACCTAATTAAGGTAGAAAACCAATGAAAATATTCAACTTGCTCGGCCTGTAAAGTTTCACATAATACATACCGTCTACTTATATCTTCTTGTAATGTGGCTATCTTTTGCATTTGTGTTTTATAACGACTCAGTGTCTCTTTTAGCGTCTTTAATTTTCCAGGAGACAATGGTTCTCCTATGGAAGAATAAAAAAATAATATTTAAGTAGTATAAGACAAGGAGTTTTTAATTATTTGTTTTATAGTTAACTAAAGTCCGACACCACATGAATACTGACCACGCTACAATAATTAGTTACATAATAATTCAATTAATTTTTTTGACAACAAAGATCGAAACGTTAGTAAAGTACACAACCTAAAATCTAGTGTTAATACAATGAATTGAATTAACCACGTAGTAGTGAATGGACTCGCAACAGTAATAGCATAAAAAGTTTCTTACCGGGGTAATTATTTTCAGATAAAGATTCAGCTAATATTTGATGTAGAGTAGTTCGCCAATTCTCATACTCCTTTTGTACGTTTGACCATTTGTTTCGACATAAAACTAATTCGTGAGCTGTGTCTTCGAGTTTACCCTGGAATGATGAAAATGAAATAAGGTCTTTGGGTTATTTTGTATGGGTACTGTACTCTATATTTATTGTATGAATATATTTCATTGTATCATTATGAAATCTTGTTCTTTGTTTGTTTGTTTTACATTAAAATTTATAATGTAACATTGTATTACACCTGATCTGATCACGACCGTAATTTCTCTATTTGTTATACATTAATGTTGCAGTGTATTTTTATTTTTTGAAAATGATGAAGGAGACTGGCCTCCACGACACAGGGAATCCTAGTGTGGAGACCAGTGACATATGTTTTAACTATGTATTTTTTTTCTAAACAATAAAGCATTAGTGTTATTATTATTATTAACTATGTAGGTATACGTTGCTCTTACAAAGTGTTTTAAATAATCCTAAGACAGCATGTCCAAATACACTTAAATTTAAAGGTGAGATTATATTTTTTCCAAGTCAATTCAGGATCTTGAGTAAATTAAGTTCCACAAGGAAATCAAATGCAGACATAATTTATTTTGCTACATTACACTTTGTGTCTTGGCAAGGTCTTACCTACCATCTGTTACACAATAGTTCAGTTTGGTATTGTTTTATTATATTTATACGATAATATTTTGTAGTTCTGCGATACTTGATGTTCAGTAAACTTTGATTGAAGTTAAGCAGAGTTTATAGAGATCATTCCTTAAACAGATAACCCACTGTTTGGGTGGCATTTGATGTCGACCGTAGTAGGCACGTTAAGCCTTTGTTAGTACAATGAAGATTTTAAAGAATCTATTATATATTTTATTTATTATTTTTTTATTTACGATTTACATAGTAAAGTTATTCAAACGTTTATTTACAATCTCTTGGTAACTTCGAAAATTAAACAGAAACTTGGACACCACAGTTAACTTTTAGGTAATTTGTAAAAATACTTAATTATTAAATAAGTCATTTTATTACAATCACACCTACTATTTAGTAGTATATTGTGTTGTAAATATTAAACTACGGATAATAATTTTACTTTGTAAATACTTAGGTAAAACCTAGACTAGAACAAATTTGTACTGTGTGACAAACGAGCTACGACCTTACGAGCGTAGTGTGAGCATACTGACGTTCAGGCGATATTTATTTATTTATTATGGACAACCAGTAGCTGTGACATTATTTTCTTATGTCTAAGTAAATATTCATTATAACAAACTAAATGTATAACATTTGAAGGTGTCACAACATGCATATAAATACTCTAACAGTCATATTATCAAAGTAAACTGCAAGAAATAAAATTAATAATGTCATGACAAAAATAACTTACGCCCAATTCCTTGACTTGATCTCTTGAGGTATTTCTTTCATTAGTAAGCTGCAGAACTTTCTCCTTGAGTTTATTCGCCTCACCGCTGACCATCCGTTTCTGGGCTGTTTCTAATTCATTTGCTAATCGATTTATTATACCTCCTTTCTCTATTATTATTTCATCTTTCTCTTTCTCTCTTTCCAAGCAACGTCTTTCAAGAACTTTTATGTCTTTTTGCTAAAAATAAAACCTATATTGAGGTCTTTGTGTTCCATAAACAAATTTAAAATTTGAAAACACACATAAAATCACGCCTGTTTTCCGAAGGGGTAGGCAGAGGCATATTATACGCCCATATTTCGCTAATTATACTGAACACAAGCCTCGTCTTACCAGTGGGACTTTATCCGGCTGAGATGATGATAGTTGGTCCCCAGAAATAGTTAGCGAGCCTATTACCGCTTACCGGGAATTTTTATGTTTGTCAGAGCCTTGTCCTTGTTGCATAACTAGTTATTACCAAATTCATATGGTTTCGGTTCTAAGTTTAAACTAATAGTTGTAGAAATCATGTGAAATGATGAGACGTGCCTTTCATAGTGATTACTGATACCAAATGTTTACTTACTTTTTCCTCAAGGCAGTTTTTTACTCTGACCAAATCGTTTTGTAGTCTTTGTATTTCTTCTCTATGCCTGTATGAACAAATATATTATGATAAATAGTAGGTACACCATCATCCCACACATACAAAAATAAACTTAATGTATAGTCTTAATACAATCATGCCTCCTATACAACGTTATACATGTCACCGTAAAATTGTAAATAACGTTAAATTATAATCTATCCCGCGATATTGTAATCTGTCGAAAAATTGTGATCGGTAACAAACTGCTTACAATTTAACGCATTATTTTTCGATAGATTATAATCTATCGAAGACAAACCGTCAGATTATAAAATGGCATGCGACAGAACGCACCTCGCGCTCTGATTGGTTGAACTTCATGTTCCCCGCTCAGCCGACTCAACAAAACTCTGAATTCTGCGTATTCAGAGTTTTGTTGACAGACAGACTCAATATCCGACATTGTAAATATTATCAAATAAGATATCAAATGAGTTCACACGCGTAAAAAATATTAAAACACTGAAAATACAAATTAGGTTATGTTCGGTGACTAACTTTATTCATTATTTAACTGCACTTCTTTAGGTTATCACAGGTCCGTTAACACTCCCTACAACTTATTATAATACAATGCGTTATTATTATTAACACGAAATCTGTTTTAAATCACCAAAACACTGTTTGTTTACATTTCACAACAAATGAATTTGACTAATAACAACCGAAGATGGCGACGACGGGCGGCTGAGCGGGGAACATGAAGTTCAACCAATCAGAGCGCGAGGTGCGTTCTGTCGCATGCCATTTTACAATCTGACGGTTTGTCTTCGATAGATTATAATCTATCGAAAAATAATGCGTTAAATTGTGAACAGTTTGTTACAGATCACAATTTTTCGACAGATTACAATATCGCGGGATAGATTATAATTTAACGTTATTTACAATTTTACGGTGACATACACATACATTTTACTGTGTTAAATCTACTACAGCAAACCATACAAATTATTATTAAAATGATAAAACCTTAACTTTTCAGCATCCTCTTAGTACCTACACTTTCTCTTAATAATCCTAAAATTAAGCAAGTGATGGATTAAAAATATCTTTGTACGAATTCCCGCGCAACTATAATTTCCCCAAAAATCGAGAAAAAATTCAACACTACACGTGTTTCGCCCTTACACAGGGCATCTTCAAGTAAGATAGGAGCCTCAGCACAACGATGTCTTCACGACCAACGCTCAGTTCCGAATGGATTTCCGCAAAGTAACGCCTGAATCGATTATCCTTAATTTTGTCATAGATCATCATCATCATCATAGAATAAACTGGCTGGTTTAGTATCCAAAGAAATGATAAAAATATAAATAACAAGAATAATTTGCAGAGCTTCAATTTACATACTACAGAAACAATTTTAATACATATTAACGTACTAAGTAAGGGTAAACGTAAGGGCAGGTCAAAAGTACCCTAAACCGACGGGCATGTATGAGGGGGTTAATGAGTGTGAATGAAGCTAAAAGTGTGTGCCAAGATCGTAGCAAGTGGAAGGATGTGATCTCTGCCTACCCCTACGGGAAAGAGGCGTGACATTATGTATGTATGTAATAGGTTGGGGAAAAAGTCTTTTCGTATTTTTGTATGAAAAGTCAAGACATTTTTTTCAAAGTTTATTTACATTTATTTACAATATATATGTACCGTTTTGTTGAATAACTTTCTGCCATTTTGTGGGCAGAGACATTATCCCGTTACTGTAGAAACTTTGGGACTTCTGATCAAAAAAACGGGACAAATAGTTTTGGCAGTCCTCTCTTGAGGTCAACCTTACAGAACCTAAAGAATTCTGCAGAGACCGAAACAGGTGAAAATCTGAAGGCGCAAGGTCAGGGCTATATGGTGGATGCACTAGGACCTCCCAGTCGAACTCTCTTAACTTTTGCTGAGTGGCTAAAGATGTGTGTGGTCTAGCGTTATCGTGATGAAAGACCACACCCTTCCTGTTGATCAATTCCGGCCGTTTTCTCTCGACTGCTTCCTTTAATCTCATCAGTTGCTGGCAGTAAAGATCAGAATCGATGGTTTTGCCGGGTGGTAAAAGCTCATAATAAACAATGTCCTTCCAATCCCACCATACACACAGCATCACCTTATTTCGTGTTAGGCCAGGTTTGGCCACAGTCTGTGAAGCCTGGCCAACTTTCGACCACGACCTTTTTCGCACGTTCTTGTCGTACTTACGTGATCCACTTTTCATCGCCAGTTATCAATCTCTTCAAAAACGGCTCGGTTTCATTACGTCTCAATAATGAATCGCAAATGAGTACACGGTTCATTAAGTTTCTTTGAGTGAGCTCGTGTGGCACCCAAATATCGAGCTTTTTTGTATAACCAGCTTTCTTCAAATGGGTCAAAACTGTTTTGTGGTCAATTCCCAGTTCTTCAGCTACATCGTAACTACTAATATGCCGATCTTGCTCCACTCTTTCAAAAATGGCGTCCATTTTATTCGTAACAGGGCGACCAGAGCGAGGTGCATCTTTAACATCAAAATTTCCGGACTGAAAACGTTTGAACCAAATTTGTGCTACTCTTACTGACACTGCATCAGGTCCATAAACATCACAAATTTTTTTCACTGCTTGAGTTGCATTTTTGCCTTTTTTATAATAAAATTTTAAAATGTATCGAATTTCTTCATTAGATTCACTCATTTTAACGGAGAGAAAAACAAATGAAAAATAGCGGGAAACAACTTTTTTTTATTTTTTTCTTTTCTTTATAATGGAACCTTTTTAATGTTACCAAAACCAGCCAGACACAAATAGTACAGTCAAAAAAAATTTATAATAAGTTTATACCTACGTTATGCGAAAAGACTTTTTCCCCGACCTAATATGTATAAACGTACTAAGAAAGTTTCAACTCGGGAAACGGCCGTAGGCCAGTGGCGTGCACAGAGATTTCGGATAAGGTAATAGAAATAGAATATAAAATATTTATTGCTTCCATGTTGTACATGGATCTTAGTAATAACTTAGTCTCAAACACAGACCCTGTTAGGGCACAGTAAAAGCTGGGTTTGCAATGTGTAGCTACAGTAGCTCCTTGGGTCCAGGTAAATCAAATCGAATCAAGTCATTTATTGCAAGTCATACGTATTATAGTTGTAATAAAATATTTAGACCATTTAAAGACGACCCGTAGGGGCATTGCATCATTTATAGAAGTAGTACCTACTTAGTTGTCGGAATTTTATTTATCTAGTATTTGGGTATGCAGTGCTTAGTTGCGTGTATGGTGAGTACCCAATTGACATAGGCAAATTTTACCCCGAAAAAAACGTGGATTTTGTAGGACAAACTGTAGACGGAGCCAAGGGTATAAATTAGTATAATAAAATATTAAATTAACGATTACCAACCTATCTTGTTGTTCTCTGAATAAGTCATCAGTGTTGTGAGTATGAGCAACCTGAGAACAAAAAGCAGTTAAATAGTTCGATATTATAAAGGGTTTTGCCCAGCATCCTGCATGGTAAACATGGTGAGCAAACACTCACTAATTTCATAAATACTAATATAATTAAAATTATTGAGGAGGTGTATGTGCAGCAGTGGATTTCATATGGCTGAAATGATTATCGTGATAATGGCTTATACACATTTTAGCAAGATATTGTCAGGCAGCAGCAGCTAGTTATATTTAAAATTAAGTATGTTGCGCTGATATCTGCACAGTATCATATTATTTCTTATTTTAAATATTCAGTAAGCATATAGATTGTACTTAGAGTCTGCGCACACAGACGGCACTTTTACATTTTCTTCACACTCCGTGTGATCCTTAAGTCAATTCACAATTGAGATGTGAACGTTTATACTGTTGTAATATGATTCCAAATCATTTCGAGGGATTCCTCAAGGGATGAAGGACAGATATGTTGAAAATAACATGACCTACTTATTATATTTTTTAATTTGCAGCCATTTTTTTCAGTTTATGGAGTCTGAAACAGTTTGTTAAGGCTGCACTGTGTCAGATTATTTACCTGAAGTGCATGAAGCCTCTGCTGAACTTCTTGCAAGTGGATGTTGGAAGATCGCAGCTCCAGACGCAGCTGCTCTTTTTCCTCATCATTGGATAAAATCTTGTTGCTTAGTTCTGACACCTGCTGTTCTAATTCCATCAGCTTATGGTTGCTTAAAGCTGTTGAATAATGATAATATAAAAAGGGTCAACTCTTATAGATATTATTATTTAGTGTTATAGTGAATGGGCAATGCCCAAAAAGGAACATTTCAATCCAGCTCTCAAGGTCTGACTGAACTTTGCTTCACTTCGGTGAACTTTAATATTCCAAAGTCTTTGACTAGAGAGTTCAGTAATCATACTTTTAATTTAAAAACTAATTCTGAACAATAGCTTACCAAGTAAATGACACTTCTCCTGTAACAATAGTTCAACTTTGTCTTTGTCATTGACAGACGCTTGGAGTCTTGCTTGCAAGCTGTTTACCTCTAAGTCCAGCTTCTGTTTGTCATCAACCAGCTGTTGACATTCCTTTGTACGCATCTGTAAAAAGTAATTTGTAAGACCTACAATTGACATACACTCATCGTCATTTAAGCATTTACCCCGATCATGCCCTCGAGTAAGGCTAAGGACCCACCAATCTAGTTCTACCCATTAGTCTAAACAGATTTGGTTGAAATCTATCGACATACAATCCCTGTCAGTAAATATAGCAAACTTGGTAACCAAATTTCCACGTAAACTATACATACTTTCATAATTCTCATACCATCACACTGAATAATTCAGTTTCAAGGTAAATATAATAGGAAGTGGTCAATATGACTAGTTAAATAAGAGAAAAAGCCCAGTTAGAGGCCTTACTGGGCTCCGTGAAAAAATCTAACAGCAGGATGCAATATACCTGACTACACTATCCCGCATCTGTTACTTTGGTTTGTGAGAAGAGGCTTGTGCTAAGTAGTGGGACGTTAATGGTATGAAAGAAATAAATATATTTACCTCATATAAAACTTTCAGCTTGTCCTGTTCTTGTCTGACATCAATATTGTTAACACCATTAAGGTGACCTTTAAATAAAAAAAAGTAATTAGTACTTCTGTTGTCTTTTATTTACTCTAAATTAATAAAATGTGTACCACATAGTGTTATTGTGAGCCCAGACTTGGTACATAGAGTTTTTGTCTTAATTGTCAAGATATTTAAACTGCTCATTGAAAAGCAATTAATAAATAAGACACATGAAAACTGTCTAGGTACTACCACAATTTTTTTAATAAAACAGCTTTCGTATTTAAAAGTACTTGAATATCACACAGGCATAGCCACAAATAGCTGATAGTCATAAAATCTGTTTGTTTTTATTTATGTTAAAAATACAAGTAGAAAAATTGGTTACTATACATTAATGGTTGACCATGCAAAAATTGATCTGGCATGCAAGTAATCAAAGAAAATTATAAAATCATGATAAATGAAATGGAGTATAGGGGTTGAATGCTGAAAAACCGTTTACAATCTATTCTCATACCTACCAAATATATTTAAAAAAAAAAATTTCAAGGTGTTTCAGACATTATTGCCTATAAACATTGTAGCTCAAGTTATTTCTATTTTAGATTACCTCTGTATTCCTGTTGAAAATAGTGCATCTGTCCACCATCCCCTGCCCCATAAGGACTAAAAGTCATTTTGTCAGGCTCATCTTGATGCCTGAGGTGTGGTATTCCTTTAGGAGTGTCACAATATACTTTAATATTATCCTGCTCTTTCAAATGGTTTAGAGACTCCCTATATGTAGGAAGCATTCTAGTTATGGGATGTCTTGTAACTGAAAATATAAACATAAACTATAGTGAGAATTCAAAGGTCTCCAAAATCTGACATGAGCTGAAGAGGTATTTAACTATTCACTTCTATCTATCACCTAGAACTACAGTTTAAAGCATAATATTGCACATTGACCTAAAAAGGAAGATGTTTTACTCTTTATCATTTAAGCAAAATACATTTTATATTACTAAAATATAAAAGATTCAAATTCAATTCAATCAAATTCGATTTGATTCAAGATTCAAAGTGAAATATGAAAGCTGAGTCAGCATTTATCTGCATTTTACTTCTAAAGTTGTAGGTTAAAAATGCCAAATTCATATATTATTTTGATCTAAGTGTTTTCCAGTATGTATCGATGTATTTCTAGGGCAAGAATCGCTGTGTGAGATCTGTGACTCCAGGAACATTTATTATACCAGTCAAATATTATACTTTATTCAAGGACATAAGAGAATGAAGTACCATCCGGATAGAGAATTGGGATTTACTGTAATACAGTTACTATTATTCACTAAATACCTTTTTCACTAACATACATACCTCCATTAGGTTGACCCGAATCCAAGGTAAAGTTTCCACTGCTGTTAACAGAGCTAGCCTCATCTTCATCATGTAAATCCTCAAATGCATTATCTAGTTTATGCTTTAACTAAAAAAATAAGACAGATACATATACATAACTTGTAGTCCTAAACATGTTTTCTACTTTTCTGGTGTTTTTGGTCAACCACTTACAGAGTTTACAAAGATGTTATGACATTTTGAGGGATTCTGTGCATCTGAATGCAGGTTAGGCTGTTTGTCCCTGATTTTACTTTTAGTGATAGCCTTGTTAGAGGCCTTCTTGATCAACTTAGAAGATTCAACCAGCACAAAGTATCAAACCTGCCTACACCCACCTGTGGCAGGTCTGCAAGGTGAAGTTTGGCCTAACACTCTCACATTAGTTCATGAAATGAAATTATGATAATAAGAAGATTATGACTCTCTGGAGCTACAGTTATCAATAACCAATTAATTATTTAAATTACTGTTACTTACCTCCTCATTTCGTCTCTTTTCATCTTCTAGTTCCTCCTGCTCGTCAAGTCTATCTTGCGCACTATTATTAATATGAATACTTGAGGCGCCTTGGAAAAGGCTCATACCAGGAACTTCCATGGTTGTTTATTCACATTGATTATAAAATGAGGGGGAACATCTATCATGGGAGCGTCTGTTTTATTATTCGGTCCTTTTAAAAGGTTCTATATAAATGTTTTAAGCATTCTACTTCAACATCTGTATCCAAACAAGCTCCCAAAAATTTATAAAAATGATATTTTTAAGATAGGCCAATTAACCTCGACATCTTTTACTTTACATTAGAAAAGTCTTCCAAGTCAACGAGTTTGACCTAATGCAAATAACCTTACGTATACTTATAATAAAACAATTTGTGATTTACTTTAAAACTCAACACAATTACTTATTTAGACATTATTTAATAAAGAAAAGATTTTTTGAATAATATAAATTAAGAGAAAATAACGAAGACGGACAAACAACAACAACAACCCGTACTTTTTTTTATTCTTTCGTTGTATAGACTAGACTTTTTTTTCTTTTAGTATGGACACAAGCGTTCGCAGCTGGAAGCGCTCGTAGCTCTGCCATAAAGAAAAGCTCTGCGGTGCTCGGTGGTCGGAAATGATGACCAAAGTACAGCAGAGTTTACAGAGGTCAGTCCTTGGATGGGTGACCGTTTGTGTGGCATTTGATATCGAGCGCTTCTGTGCTTCATAAGGCACGTTAAGCCGTTGGTCCAGGTTATCAAAAAAATGTGGTAGTCGTTAAGCTATGTTAGAAGCCTAATGGGTGGCTTAAAAAATTCTAACAGCATGACGCCATACACCTGCCTCCGCCAATCCGCACTGGGTCAGCGTGGTGGAGTAAGACCCAATACCCTCACACCTTGGTATGTGAGAGGAGGCTCGTGCTCAGTAGTGGGACGTTAATGGGCTGAGATGATGGTGGACTCATTCGATTAAAAGGTGTTGTCAAACCAATTATTTAGTTCCAAGATAAGTATCATTAAGAACTTGTGTTATGGATATGCCAGTGTTTAGTAATTTGTTAATTCAAGAATTTGCAACAATGTGCAGCGGTTTGTTCATTTAGTCACAGTTAAATTCAAGTCAAGTAGAGTTTGTCAAATACAGTCAAGTGAAAGTCATTCTCGAATAAAGCAGCGGAGACTTCACTATCATTGCGGAAATTTCCAATTCAGTGTTATATGCCACTTTCCTACAATTGCCGAAGAAATTAAGTCGAAGAATCCATTATATTTACACACCATAACCCGAATTTACACTAGTTTCGGAGAATAAATTACTGCTGCGAGGTGTTTCTCCCGCGTTAGCGGTAAAAAAACCCTTCCATTGACTTCCTCACTTTCTTTTACTTTTTCTTAATATATTCTCAAAGAGGCTAAAGTGGAGAACTTAACCTAACTTTATTAATTTTTCCGGTTTTGTTTCCGGTTTGCATGGTTTTATTGTTAGTCTGTGCACTTGGCATATATATTGCGGAACCCAAATTGATGGTCAGGAACTCTAACTACCAAAGAGTGGGAGCCCAGGGTGGAACTGGCGCTGTTTGCCGATGACAGCGCCTTCTACACTTCCTCCCCCTGGGCCATAGCGGCAGCAAAGCATCTCCAGAAGCAGCTGGACCTGGTCCCCCAGTGGCTAGACAACTGGAGAATGCAGGTGAACGTCGCCAAATCTACAGCCCTTCTGACAGGCGATGCCAAGAAGATGCCCAAGAAGCTGGTCCTTAGGGGACAAGCAATCGACTGGAAGCAACAGGTGAGGTACCTCGGCTGCCTTATTGACCGCCGCCTAACCATGGCGGCCAACGCGCAGGCTGCCATCCAGTCCAGCCGAGCCGCCCGCGCTAAACTACGTCCCCTACTAGCATCCAACCTGCCCCTGAGAACCAGAGTGGGCATCTACAAAACCTACATTAGGTCCCGACTCACCTAAGCAGCACCAGCGTGGTACTCCCTCTGTTCAGCGACCCAGAGGGAGAACATCCAAGCACAGCAGAACATAGCTCTCCGGATCATCACCGGGGCAGGACGCTATGTTCGAACCGCCACGCTGCATCGGGACCTAAAAGTGCGGCCCGTCGACGAGTTCATTGGCGAGCTAGCCAACAAGATGTTCCATCGCGCCGACCACAGGCCGCACCACCACCTGCATGGCATCGCCCCCACCACCACCTCCGAGCGCTCACCTGCTGCCGTCGCTGCCGCACAAGATGTCGTCGTGGCCGCTTCCGCATCGGCAACCGCCCCGGCCGACAACTGCATACCTCACCCTACGCCCATTTTTCTGTGCTCCGCAGGCTCCAGTGGCACAGCCGCGGCCACAACCAGCCAGCACGACCATCACCACACCACAGCGAACGCCCCACCGCAGCCAAAGCCAGATGGCACCACCGGGCAACAACCCCCTACCCTGGGCTCCATCCCCAAGAAAAAAAAGAGGAAGGCGCTGCCGCGAGACCTCCTTGCGCTCTCATCGCCTCCCCCTCACACCCACCAAATCCCCAAACCCCCAAACCCACCCTCCTAAGCAAACTCACATCCCTGCTTACTTCAGTCACCGCCTGCTCGCTGACGGCTTGCTGGGCCTCCCTTCGGGGTCTCACCCGGTGTGCCTGTCGCGCTGAGGGCGGTGCTGTAAGCCCCCACGATGAGAGCGCCATTCGTCATTCGACGGCCGCAAAGCGACACCCAGCGCCTTGAGGTAGACGCCTCAAGAGATGAAGCCCGGGGAATGAGCCCAATGGCTCGAAGCCCGAACCTGCCATCTGGCAGAAGATCCCGGATTGATGGTCAGGAATTACGTCCTTTTTTTCGAGAATAGGTAGGAATCTATGCAGGAGTAGAGATTCATATATCTTGCATGGAATAGGAAGCAGGCTTATGGGTCTATATGATTTTACTTCTTTTGGTTGTTTGTCTGGTTTCAGAATCATAACAATCTGTGCCACCTTCCGCTCCAGAGGAAAGAACTGCACTGCAGTTTGGTCATGGCGTTAAATAATAACGCCAGATTAAAAGGATATTAAATGACATAGAAGTTATATCTCTAAGCCCGTAAAAACAATAAATTATATAGATATTGGCTTCCTGTTTCTTGTCAAAACAAGACTGACTGATGACTTCCTTTTCGGCTAAAGTAAAGTTTTCAGGGTTATGTAAATTTGTATTTCATGTGATATGGTTTATTAAATTCAAAAAAATGAGCTACAAACCAGTGACACATGTTTTATTTGATATGGATGGGTTATTGCTTAGTAAGTATATTTTAGATGTAAATTAAATCTAAGATTTCATTCACTTCCAGCAGAGTTTTGAATATTTAAACTAATTTTATTGTAGATACGGAAGATCTGTACACAATAGCTTTTCAAAACATCACTTCTCAATACGGTAAAGAATATACTTTTGATCTAAAATTGAAATTGATGGGAACTCAGGCTATAGAAGCTGCTAACATTATTACATCGGTTCTGGAGCTACCGATCACACCTGAAGAATTTATTACGAAAAGCAAGGAACAGTATGAGGTGCTATTTCCGGATACCCAGGTTTTACCAGGTACCTATAATTATATTACAATACTCGAGTTTCTTTATAAGACATAATGGACAATTTTTATACATATCTGCTTATAATTGTGTCCCTCTGTTAAGAAAGTAGAAATCTTCCCATGTCTTTACTTCCCCTCCTCTTTCCCTTTTGTGTGCATTTTCTACTAATCTTACCTACAAGTTGTGCCTAATGCTCCACAATTTACTTCTCGATCTACCTATGAGGCCACCACTTAAAATCCAGTGTGTATCATTTTTCGCCTGTTCATCTTGTTTCATTTATAATGATCTTAAAATATAATTTTAGGTGCAAGAAAACTTATTGAACATCTGCACAAAAATAAAATTCCAATAGGATTAGCGACAAGTTCAACTGTAGAGAGTTATGAATTAAAAACAAGGAGCAGACATCAAGAGCTTTTTGCATTGATACCATATAAGACCATGGGTTCTTCTGATCCTGATGTGAAACGAGGAAAGCCATACCCAGACATATTTCTGGTAGCATTATCCAGGTTTCCTGATCCACCAAAGCCTGAACAGGTAATAATCCTACTAAAATCATTAATCAATTTACCATATGCATTGTAACAAATAAGCAATATAATAATTGTTCTATGTGTATATCATAAACTCAAAGTGAATTTTTCAATATAAAGTCCAATCAAATTCAATACAATAGGGTGCATAGAGATCCTACCAAGACCTAAGGAGTCCAAGCGAACCTCACCTGCAAGTGGTGCATCTGCTGATCAATGGATGAGGCTCTGGCGAGAACAACAGTGCCCGGTAAGCGGAAATAGGCTCACCACCTATCATGTAGGACCAACTATAGCATTGGCGAAGTGTGGGCGCATAATGTGCCTCTGCCTACCCCTTCAGGGAAACGGGCGTGAATGTATGCAAATTCAATACTAAGAAGTTTTTCTGCAATTAAAAAAACACAGTAAGATAAGATGTTTACTTTACAAACGTTTTTGTTTTGTAAAGTACCCCACCCCAACATTAGTTATATTGTTCATGATTGTTCAAATATTAAAACAATATCTTTAATATGAAACAATAGATATTGTGTTTGAAATATTATTTCTGGATGTTTTGTAGTTCTGGCTATAGAGATTGAAGTCAGCCAACAAATTATCTGATCTTATTTCAAAATATTTTAATTCATGATTTCATATAAAATATAGTTTTTGTTTCTTCACAAAATGTATTTAATTGTGTTCTTCATCTTAACTCCCTAGTGTTTAGTTTTCGAAGATGCCATTAATGGTGTGAAAGCAGCCAAGGCAGCAGGAATGCAAGTAGTGATGGTCCCAGATCCTAGAACTGACCCGAGTCTAACTACTGATGCCACACTTGTACTTAAAAGTTTAGAAGACTTTAAACCAGAACTATTTGGTCTACCACCATATGATAACTAAATAGCGTACTTAACTTAGTCAACAAATTGTACAAATATTTATTGATAACTCTAGAAGTTATATTTTAAAGAGATAGTTGATTATTCTGCCATCAAATTATTATTTTTTTGTATATGTGTACTTTATGATAAATATAACTGATACATGACATTGAATACTTTAACTATGATCTGTCATTGTTTACTTATTACATCACAAATGATTATAAAGTGTTAGGTTAGAGCCAGAAGGTTAGACATCATAAAAGATAATAAAAGTATTAATTGTACATTGTGTATTAAATTTTATTGAACTAAAATGTCTTTTAAATCTGTTACTCATCTTTTGTTTGATATGGATGGATTAATACTAAGTAAGTAAATGATTATTTTCTTAAACAATTTTAATGATTTTCTTCTTTACAAATTAAATTATTTCTTTAGATTCAGAAGAACTTTATACCACTGGTTACAAACAGATAGCTTCCAAGTATGGAAAGGAATTTACTTATGATTTAAAAGTGAAAATTATGGGAAAGCAAAGTGAAGAGTTAGCCCAATCAATAGTTGAGGAGTTAGCTCTACCTCTGACAGTTCAAGAGTTTATGAAAGAGTCGAAAATTATATTTGAGCGCCTATTTCCGCAGTGTAATGTTTTACCAGGTATTTGAGATTTAATTTTAAATATATGTCGATACAAAAAATACACCTACCAAAACTAACAACTTATAGTTGTGATAGCTGTGATATTTTTTAGTCATCCATGATGTATTTAATTTATAAGAATAACTCTATTCTATTTCATTTTCTTTTTCAACTAGATACTTTATGAAATATATATCGAAGCACATTTAAATTCGTCCACTTTCTACAGCTTATTACAATAAAGATATATTGTGACATTTGTTACTAGCTTCTGCTTAAGTGAAAATTTTAAAATTTCATTTACAATTACCCATCTTTAGGGGTAATAATAATCAGTATTTTATCATCTTTTATCTTTGTACCAAAATATAAAATTAGATAAAGTGCAAAAAACAGATAAATAAACATAATATTGATATCAACACAGTTATCTTACTAATCTTTACAATGCCATTATACATCTTTCTAGACCTAGAGATGTTTTACATGAAACGCCACAAATATGTCACCCTCTTAGTACTAACTGTGCGACATAATACATTTTTTACAGGAGTTGAAAAGCTGTTACACCATCTTCGAGATAACAACATACCTTTTGGTTTAGCAACAAGCAGTAGCATAGAAAGCTACAACATGAAAACCAGGGTCCATTCAGATCTTTTTGACATGTTTCTTTATAAAACATGGGGTTCGTCTGATCCTTCAGTTCAAAGAGGCAAACCATACCCGGATGTCTTCGTTGTTGCTGCGTCTAAGTTTCCTGATAAACCAGCTCTTGATAAGGTACTGCATACTGATACATATAATCACGTCTGTTTCCCCAAAGGGGTAAGCAGAAGCATATTATATGCCCACATTTCGTCTCACGTAATAGGTGGCGGGCCTGTCGCTGCTTACCAAAAGCTTTTGTTTGGCAGAGCCTCATCCGTTGATCCGTCAGGTGCATCACTTGCAAATAAGGTTGGCTTGGGGTCCTAAGATATTGCTAGGATCCTTACGCACACTGATGCATATACGTATGAGCTTACTGAATGCCACTGAGTAATAACTAAAATATTACAGGTATTTAGTTAAGGTTTATCGATTCATACCCATCATCTCATTAACTTCCCACTATAAATCACGGGCGTCCTCTCTGGAACCTAGATTATACTTCACCTCGCGAACCCAGTGCAGCGGAGTAAGGTGTATGGCGTTCAGCTGTTTGAATCGTCCGATAGGGCCTCTAGCCTAATTAAACGATTACCAAATATAACCGAGGCCAACGACTGAACCAACAAACAGATATAAAATTCCTCATAAACGGTCACCTATCCAAGGACAATACTCGGTAAGCTCTGCTTTACTTCAATGACCGTTCTGGACTATCTAGTATTGCGAAGCTACGAATGCTTCATTCATACACTGATACAAGTTGAAAGTTCTGATTTAACTAGTCAATTACAATTTCTGCTTAAAAGCTACAAAAATGCAGGATTTTGATGCTGAATCCAAATGGCATGAAATATTTTATACCCGTCAATAAATATCGGCAGTAATGTATCGCTTGATTTCAATACTAATCGTTATACTTGCGTTATCTTTCTATCTTTGATATTTTTTATTGGATAAGACTTTCTTTTCGACTTTTTTTAAATATTTATCCTGTTGGGGAATTAAGCTCAGAACTATTAACAGATTTCATGTTTTATTTCAGTGCCTGGTATTTGAAGATTCAGTGAACGGTGTTGAAGCAGCACTTGCTGCAGGCATGCAGGTGGTGATGGTCCCAGACAAACAACTAGACAAGTCTTATACTAAACGAGCCACATTGGTACTAGACTCCTTGGAAGAATTTCAGCCGGAGCTCTTTGGGTTGCCATCTTATTAAAATAAATTAGATTAATGTTTAAACACAGATTTGTATTTACTACTTAAAATAGGGCCTCCGGCTAGGTGGAGCGACGACATACGCAAAGCGGCTGGCAGCGGTTGAAGACGAAGACCTGAAAATCGAGCTCGGTGGGGTGTCATTGGAGAGGCCTATGTCCAGTAGTGGACGAAGATAGGCTGATGATGACTGAACCCTTTAACGGGTAGAACCTTTTTATATTTTCATTGGTTTTCTACCTTATTTCAACTCCTTAAGGTTCAATTTATAGTGGGTATATGTTTACCACTGCCTTACAAAGGGTTAAAATAAGTAGGTATATTTGACTACTGATAGCGCAGACGCCAATATCAGATCGTGATGATACCAGACCATCCACTAGAAAAGTATTATACTGGGAGAGCCACATTAGTACTAGGAGAAAGTTGCCATCATATCCAAATCAATACGTAATAACAAGTTCAAAATGAACTCCTTAAAATAAGACATTTAAAAGTGTCATCACATTGACGACCAGTTCTTGCTCTTTACTCCTAAAGGCTCGAATTTGATTCTCACACAGGACAACAAATATATTAACAGTTGTTCTAATCTCGGTGTAGTATGTTTTTATCCTTTCTCTAGTACCCATTACACAAACTCTGCATAGTTTGGGCTAGATGGCGCACACAGTGCAAAGATAATATTTATTTTTAAAAAAAGTATCTTATAATAGCTTTCCAATCTCATCCCGCCCTCTTCTTTCCTCTTCCGAACAACACGTGCTGGTCTTAAAAACTATATGCAGACTATAAGCACTCGACAGCACACCAAGAACTTTGGTAAGCCGTTCCTGTGCATGACCATTAAGATCTGGAATTCATATTAGGTCGGGGAAAAAGTCTTTTCGCATAACGTAGGTATAAACTTATTATAATTTTTTTTTGACTGTACTATTTGTGTCTGGCTGGTTTTGGTAACATTAAAAAGGTTCCATTATAAAGAAAAGAAAAAAATAAAAAAAAGTTGTTTCCCGCTATTTTTCATTTGTTTTTCTCTCCGTTAAAATGAGTGAATCTAATGAAGAAATTCGATACATTTTAAAATTTTATTATAAAAAAGGCAAAAATTCAACTCAAGCAGTGAAAAAAATTTGTGATGTTTATGGACCTGATGCAGTGTCAGTAAGAGTAGCACAAATTTGGTTCAAACGTTTTCAGTCCGGAAATTTTGATGTTAAAGATGCACCTCGCTCTGGTCGCCCTGTTACGAATAAAATGGACGCCATTTTTGAAAGAGTGGAGCAAGATCGGCATATTAGTAGTTACGATGTAGCTGAAGAACTGGGAATTGACCACAAAACAGTTTTGACCCATTTGAAGAAAGCTGGTTATACAAAAAAGCTCGATATTTGGGTGCCACACGAGCTCACTCAAAGAAACTTAATGAACCGTGTACTCATTTGCGATTCATTATTGAGACGTGATGAAACCGAGCCGTTTTTGAAGAGATTGATAACTGGCGATGAAAAGTGGATCACGTACGACAAGAACTTGCGAAAAAGGTCGTGGTCGAAAGTTGGCCAGGCTTCACAGACTGTGGCCAAACCTGGCCTAACACGAAATAAGGTGATGCTGTGTGTATGGTGGGATTGGAAGGGCATTGTTTATTATGAGCTTTTACCGCCCGGCAAAACCATCGATTCTGATCTTTACTGCCAGCAACTGATGAGATTAAAGGAAGCAGTCGAGAGAAAACGGCCGGAATTGATCAACAGGAAGGGTGTGGTCTTTCATCACGATAACGCTAGACCACACACATTTTTAGCCACTCAGCAAAAATTAAGAGAGTTCGACTGGGAGGTCCTAGTGCATCCACCATATAGCCCTGACCTTGCGCCTTCAGATTTTTACCTGTTTCGGTCTCTGCAGAATTCTTTAGGTTCTGTAAGGTTGACCTCAAGAGAGGACTGCCAAAACTATTTGTCCCGTTTTTTTGATCAGAAGTCCCAAAGTTTCTACAGTAACGGGATAATGTCTCTGCCCACAAAATGGCAGAAAGTTATTCAACAAAACGGTACATATATATTGTAAATAAATGTAAATAAACTTTGAAAAAAATGTCTTGACTTTTCATACAAAAATACGAAAAGACTTTTTCCCCAACCTATTATGTTCCTAGTTTCTATAATCCGGGTCTTTTAAGTTGGGCGTGATACAGGAGAAGGCAGGATGCAGTCATTATGACGTGTCACTTTATAAAACAAAACAGGTAGTTGAAAATTAGCGTGCTTAAAGTAAACATACGCTGGCATTCTAAATAAAAACGATAAAAAACACAGATCTTATATTAATGACTTCATGATTGGATTACAGATTAATTTATTTAATTTGTCATTGCAAATCACTTCCGCGTTATATTCAGCAAACCACTAAAAACTGTTGGATTGATCCCCCTCAGAAAGTTGCACTTTGCCTGATGTGTATTAAGTGTAAGCATCAGTAGGCACCTAAGGGCTCTTATATATCACGTATTTTTCAGGCAACGACGACGTGCATTGTATACTACTATAATGCGACGAATGCAACACGCGTTGCTAGAAAAAACGTAGTGTGTTTTGAATTCAAAGTGTGGTTTTACAGTGACGCTTTTGGCAGCGCGGTTGGTAAGCGTCGCGGGACACGAGCTTTTCGTCTCTTGGATCGTTACATAGTTAACAACACGCACAATTTTATATTGGCTTACGGGCCGCGCTCTGCGGGATGCGTCTCTGTAAAACTGCACAAACCACCAACAAACGCACTTTAGAGAAGAGTTAGTAATAGGCAGCCGGCTTACTGTTAAACTCCTTGTCAAAAGTCCTTCGCGTATGATCAGTAAAAAGACATGCTGCGCCAAATCCGGATAAACGGGACAGTGCAGGAGGATGATGTTAACTGTTAGAATGGTTTTATCACGCCTCCTGTAATGTACATCGGCAATCATTGGATTTTCGAATGTACATAAATGCGAATTTCCATTTCATACCATGTCCATTGATTATTATATCTATCTTTTATTGAATTTAAAACTTCATTGTTCTCTTCTCTGAAATCTTCCTTTTTCAAATGTCGATGTAGTATTCACTGCCAGTGATGTCGCTAATCATCATAAGGAGGTAATCCAAATTGTTCCGGCTTAAACTCTTCCAATGAATTTAAGAGCAAAGTAGCATTGCTGAACTCTGATTTCTCTATTCGAGGATCAGGAACTACTACAACTTGCATATTGGCTGCTATTGCAGCTTTTACTCCATTAACTGCATCTTCGAACACCAAACACTAAAACATAGCACACACACATATATTCACGCCTGATTCCCTAATTGGGTAGGCAGAGGCATCTTATACGCCCACACTTCGCCAGTTATATAGTTGGTCCCACGTAATAGGTGGCGAGCCTATTGCCGCTTACCGGGCACTGTTATGTTCGCCAGAGCCTCGTTCGTTGATCGGCCGGTGCACCACTTCCAGGTGAGTTTGGCTTGGGCTCCTTAGGTCTTGGTGGGATCCCCACATTTTTTAAAATTAATATTAAAAAATATTGAGATATTTGTGAGACATATTGAGATACCATAAGGTATTTTTTACCCAGTTTTTAGGCGGAATTGAAATGATTTTGTTTAAGTTGGGTAATTTACGACAATCATCTGATGATTCTAGCATTACTCGAATGTGTCCTAGGCTTACGCTTCTGGCCTAAGGTCTGTTCACTGGTCCAACCAGATTTGGCTGACTTTCAGATAATAGAAGGAAAGACTGCCGATCGTCGTCCGCAAACCAGAGGTAATCATCATTTGATGGTTACATTTATGGGAATAATGTATCTACCTATTTGCACTTACATTTTCTGGTTTCGGTTTCTCAGGAAATCTGGAAGCACATACAAGAAATATGGCCGGATCAGGTTTTCCTTTCTTAACGTCGGGATCAGTAGTGCCCATTGTTAAGTGGTGGAATAAATTTAAGAACTCTGGGTTATTTTGCAATTTAAGCTCGACACTTTCCTTGCTTGAACTAGTTGCTAATGCAATTGGAATCCTATGCTTATGAAGATGCTTGACTAACTTTTCTGCACCTGTGAACATAGTTAATAAAAAAGTGACCTAATTTACTTTAGTCGAGAACGAAAACATTGTTTAAAGTTTGACCACGACTGGCGTGTTACTACATCTTTTAATTAGTTCGATCTGAATATAATAAGAACATTACTAGGCTAAATATGTCCACTGCTATACATAGGCCTTCTCCATTAACTTCTAATTCGAACGATTGTGGGAAGCCGGCATCTAGCGTAATCTTGCTATTTTTATAAAAACTTTCTATCTTAAAACCCACGCAAAGATTTCTGCAATTTTTCTTATTATATCTGTGTACTCTACATCCGACCAAGGAGAAGGTATCTTTCCAGATGCATTTTTTTAAGGGGAAAAACAGTAGATAGCTGTAAAAAAATGATTTTTATCACTACATGCTATGAATATCCGCGAACGAATGAGAATGAGCTTCTGATAAATAAGAGAATTTACTCCAACGCTGTTTAGAGTCAGTTATATGATATTTTAAAAGAAGAGGCATGGAATAGACCCTTGCCTTGGGGTTTGACTAAGAAAGAATGCGAATAATCATAGGGAAGTAATTCTGTTCGAAATCTGCTTCAAGTTCCAGCAAAGATAAGACGAAACAGAAAAAGAGAAAAATGTGACGTCAACTGCACTAGGATTTGGACTATTCTCATTTAAAACACCAAGATCTCATCATCATCACAGCCCATTAACGTCCCACTACTGAGCACGAGCCTCCTCACACAAATCAAGGTGTGAGGGTATTGGGTCATACTCCACCACGCTGACCCATTGCGGATTGGCGGAGGCAGGTGTATGGCGTCCTGCTGTTAGAATTTTTCAAGCCGCCCATGAGGCCTCTAACATGGCTTAACGACTACCACATTTAGTGATAACCGGGACCAACGGCTTAACGTGCCTTCCGAAGCACGGAAGCGCTCGATATCAAATGCCACACAAACGGTCACCCATCCAAGGACTGACCTCTGTAAACGCTGCTGTACTTTGGTGATCGTTTCCAACCACCGAACACCGCAGAGCTACGAGCGCTTCAACAACCCCAACCCCAACAACAACTTCAACACCAAGATCTAAATCATCTAATATATTAACCAGGCCTATACCTAAGTGGGGACACCAAGATGATCCCTATCAAAATGACAATAATATAACACTAACTCTTTGTATTAGCAATCGTATTTCCAAGAATCATGAGTCGTGTACAAACCTGGCATTAATTGTGTTTTAGGAAACAAATCCACCAATACTGTCCAGCATTCTTCTGAGAATTGCTCCCTAGATATAGGCAAATCCAAAGCATTTATTATTTTCTCTGCGCATTCTTGGCCTTGGAAACCCAGAAGACTAGCCTTCAGCTCCCACGTGAAGACTTTCCCATATTTGGCACATACAGCAGTGAAAGCTTCTGTGTAAATGTTTTCAGAGTCTGAAATTATTACAATGTGCCTGTTACTTGGATAAATTAATAGGTACTTGGTTATGAGTTAAGAGTCATGGTTTAATTGAGGTCCTTTTCCATCAGACGGAACTAGTGCTCATTGGTGGTGTGTGACACTTGCTGTAATTTTTTTCGTGCCGTTCAGTAGGAACTCTACATTAGCTAAACATACATACATTCACGCCTGTTTCCCCGAAGGGGTAGGCAGAGGCATATGATACGCCCACACTTCGCCAATTTTATAGTTGGTCCCACGTAATAGGTGGCGAGCCTATTGCCGCTTACCGGGCACTGTTATGTTCGCCAGAGCCTCGTCCGTTGATCAGCAGGTGCACCACTTGCAGGTGAGGTTGGCTTGGGCTCCTAAGGTCTAGGTAGGATCCCTATACACCCAAAGTTAGCTGAACATTTTGTGATAACAGAAACAAATGGCATAACGTGCTATACGAAACACCTTAGACTTTTTACGTTTTAGAGATGGTCGTGTGATGAAGTAAACTTAGAATATTTGATGAGTACCTAAGTAATGATGGTAGTCGTAAAGGGATTCCGCGTTTCATTCTATATGATCTGCAGACCATTAGTTTGTTCTAAGGACGCTGTTTTGGTGATGAGTTTTAAATAGATGCATAGGAAGAGCAATCCTTAACGTTTTGATTGTTTATATTTTGTAAGCTAAATCGCACAAGCTTCCTCCAAGCACGTACCTAAGTACGTTAAGTTGCATTAGTCAACTACTATCCGAATAGATTAATGTACGTCTCAATCGAAGTACGGCATGATGGTGTAACGGTGGGACGCATCCCTCGCGCGCATTCTTCTAGTCACTTTTGTTCAACAAACGTGCCAAATAAACAGTGAATGATTGATATTGACAGCTAAATGGTATGTGTGTGTGTGTGTGTGCTGTTTCTATTGTAAAATATGTTATAACTTAACTATACCACATAATCGGTCAAGTCTAGCGGTTCTATGAATAAGGATCCATTCATTCAGAAGGTTTAGATATAAGGTCTATAAGTATATGGATGAAAAATTTAAATATAGTATATAATAGAAAAATGAAGTAAAGCGACAAAAAAGTACCTACATATCTCACGCTTCCAATGTAATAGGTTGGGGAAAAAGTCTTTTCGTATTTTTGTATGAAAAGTCAAGACATTTTTTTCAAAGTTTATTTACATTTATTTACAATATATTATATGTACCGTTTTGTTGAATAACTTTCTGCCATTTTGTGGGCAGACATTATCCCGTTACTGTAGAAACTTTGGGACTTCTGATCAAAAAAACGGGACAAATAGTTTTGGCAGTCCTCTCTTGAGGTCAACCTTACAGAACCTAAAGAATTCTGCAGAGACCGAAACAGGTGAAAATCTGAAGGCGCAAGGTCAGGGCTATATGGTGGATGCACTAGGACCTCCCAGTCGAACTCTCTTAATTTTTGCTGAGCGGCTAAAGATGTGTGGTCAAACGTTATCGTGATGAAAGACCACACCCTTCCTGTTGATTAATTCCGGCCGTTTTCTCTCGACTGCTTCCTTTAATCTCATCAGTTGCTGGCAGTAAAGATCAGAATCGATGGTTTTGCCGGGCGGTAAAAGCTCATAATAAACAATGCCCTTCCAATCCCACCATACACACAGCATCACCTTATTTCGTGTTAGGCCAGGTTTGGCCACAGTCTGTGAAGCCTGGCCAACTTTCGACCACGACCTTTTTCGCACGTTCTTGTCGTACGTGATCCACTTTTCATCGCCAGTTATCAATCTCTTCAAAAACGGCTCGGTTTCATTACGTCTCAATAATGAATCGCAAATGAGTACACGGTTCATTAAGTTTCTTTGAGTGAGCTCGTGTGGCACCCAAATATCGAGCTTTTTTGTATAACCAGCTTTCTTCAAATGGGTCAAAACTGTTTTGTGGTCAATTCCCAGTTCTTCAGCTACATCGTAACTACTAATATGCCGATCTTGCTCCACTCTTTCAAAAATGGCGTCCATTTTATTCGTAACAGGGCGACCAGAGCGAGGTGCATCTTTAACATCAAAATTTCCGGACTGAAAACGTTTGAACCAAATTTGTGCTACTCTTACTGACACTGCATCAGGTCCATAAACATCACAAATTTTTTTCACTGCTTGAGTTGCATTTTTGCCTTTTTTATAATAAAATTTTAAAATGTATCGAATTTCTTCATTAGATTCACTCATTTTTACGGAGAGAAAAACAAATGAAAAATAGCGGGAAACAACTTTTTTTTATTTATTTCTTTTCTTTATAATGGAACCTTTTTAATGTTACCAAAACCAGCCAGACACAAATAGTACAGTCAAAAAAATTTTATAATAAGTTTATACCTACGTTATGCGAAAAGACTTTTTCCCCGACCTAATATTAGTATTTAAGTAAACGTACTTAAATCTGACCCTCATAACCATCACTTTGTTCGTTTGTTACCAGTGATGTGTAAGTATTTTCGTAAATGGTGTTCTGAGTATTTACCGGACGTAAAGCGGCATATGTTTGACTTCCGTTTCAACAATTTGTATGAAATATGAGTATTTTACCGGGCGATTAGTGCCGCCGCGGTGGCAAGCTTTGGCACTAAATAAAATATCAAAACGCAAAATATTACGTTGTGTTCCTCCTGTACGGACGGCATAGTGACAGGTATCATTTAAGTTCTAAATTAACTCGTATTGCAAAGCATTAAGGAGCTTACCAAATGTCATAGTTTCACTTTGCCTGTGGCCGACTCTAACGTTTATTTGGAGAATGTTTAATAATAACTGACTTTGACCTACATCTCCTGCTGGTGCAGTTTCATGGTGTTTAGCATGTCAAGCCTAGCAAACCCATTTAGGTATCTGACTCCTTGTTTTTTTTAGAAAGCACAATAAATAGTAAAGGTAAATTAAAAGTAATGCTATTGGCCAGCCGTAGTAACTGAAGGCCAATCAAAAACAGCACAGCTTACGCGCCAAAAAAATAAAGCAAATTCAAACTCTTTCAATTATAATATTATTATCTATACTTTTTTATAAAATATAATTCTGGGTCAACCTACTTTTAAATTTAAGTAAGTACCTATTGCGTAATTAAAACATAGAAATCTTGTTTAGTTAATAAAAAATACATATTAATATAATTACCTATCAGAAGTCCATCCAAATCAAACAAAGCGTGAGTAACTTCTCGAAACTGCATTTTTTAATATTCACTGTATAAATAAACACACGTGAGAATAAGTCTCGGAATTCTCACATCAAAATTATGAACAAAATCGAATGTGTAAGTGATGCTACAGAGTACAGTACCTACAGACAGAGCAATAACAGATTGATAAGAAGATACTAGTAATTATGTAACGTTGTTTTCGTCAACAGACCGGCTGAATTTACTTACAGCTTAACCTCTCAATAACCTGCTATAAAGACGAGCCAATGATTGTAATAAACTATTTTAAGACTGTGGAACGTTAGAAATATTAACTACTAGCGCTAGTGAGTGTCTTAGAAACTAAATTTGCCGTAATGCTTGCAATCCTGCTTCACATTCAACCGGAAACTACTTTAGTGTCGCGAGTTAAAATATTTTTACTAAAATTTAGAAAGAAAAACTACTATAAAAGTAATTTCTAAAGCAGATAATAAACACTCGGGTGATTTTCAATTGCTACCAACCTAAGCAGTTGAAATTGATTATCATAACGAATACATTTCTAACTAGTAATATTATATTTACAATTTCTTTCGTTTTTAGATTAAAACAGTGGCAGATCCTGGGTCCTTCGCCTAAGTCTAGGAAACAAAACTAGTTTGATCAATTCACTAATACCACATTTATTGCATACGTTTGTAAAGTGTTTTTAAACCATTATTAACAGAATTCGTGTTCTATTATTGTGGAAGTTATTTACTGTTACTGTAGAGAAGATATTAATGAAATGGCGTGTTACTAATAATATGGCGAAATGTGGGCTTATAATATGCCTCTGCCTACCTCTTCGGGTAAACAGGCGTGATTGTATGTATGTACTAAAAATATCGTTATTATAGGAATGTAGTTAAAGCAAGTAGCACCATAAAATGAGTTAGAGCTATGTCAAATTTAATTTGATTGTAAACTGTCTCAATTTTTGAGTTTTTTTTAATTTTATCATTCTTTTTTTACCCTAGGAAATCGTTAAGATTTCAAGGCATTATTTTTGTGACAAACACTTTAGTATTCATTGACATTCGAAACCAAACCTACTTATTCAAATATCAGCAAGGTGGCAACACTACATAGACTTCTTGGCGGAAAAGTCAAGCGTCATGTCTGTAGTATTGTTTTATTTTCTAAAATTTGTGATAATTCGAACATTAATGTGTAATAACGGCGGATTATTAACCGTTAAGTGTTTGTGAAGATACATGAGTGTTGGTAAACGAAACAAAACAGTGCAACATTAGTTTTCAAATTCTCTCAAGAATTCTATCTGAGATCTCAGTATAGTCCCTCATTTTTACTGAGGAGTCTTAGAGGAGGGCATCTCATTTACCATTTATCATCTTTATCACCACTCATTCTCATTTACTATAATTTATATATTATTTACCTTAATATATAATTTATATATGTATCTCTTACTTCACATTGGTTAAATGTGCTAAACGCATAAAGCCATTATTTAAAAAAAAAAAAACCCTGCATAGGTAGATGTTTAAAAAAGTTAAGAGTTTTTTTCTTGATACACCCACTTACTGAATTTGACTGAAGTTTTCTAAAAGTTTTGTTTACAACAAGTCTTTTACAAATTTGTGAAATACTTGTTGTAAACAGCAAAGTTGTATATATGCATACAAATTGTGTATGCTACATGTTTTAAAGAAGTATATAAGACACGAAAACATTGTAAAATACATGTACTAATACCATGGTGAATACGAGAGGCAAGAGTTCGAAAATGTCGTTGTCATTCACTACGGACCACAAGTTATTCTTGAACATAGTACATTGGAGTTTTGGCGCCAATGCGGGAAAAGATACATCGCGGCAATGTTTTATTTTACAAAAGTAGTGTAACTATAATGGATTTTTAGCTATAAATTCTTTAGCAACGTACACCAGTGTAGCAAAGTAATATATTGCAGTGAATTGTGATTTAACATGTTGATTTTAAAACTCCATAGAAACCTCTAGTAAAGACTCCACTTTACTGGGGTAGGACTTTGGCTTGACTGTGATGGACTTTATTTTTGAATTCTTTGCAAAATAAATAATATTTGTTTATTACAGAAATAGCGATGTAGTTTATGAATTATACGCGATATAAAGACAAAAGTAAATGATAACTTGTGGGATTTTGGCGCCAACGCTGCAAAAGCCACATCGAGGCAGTGTTTTTAAAGTTTTTGTGTGTGTAAATTTTAGTGTACATATGGTGGATTTTTAAACATAACTTCTTTCATAATGTACATAAGTTTAAGAAAGTGGCATATTACCGTAAATTGTGATATTCGGTGTTCACTCCATATAAGCCTCTAATAAAGTCTCCACTACTTACTGAGGTAGGACTTTGACTTGACTATGATGGACATTAATTGACTGTAACTGTAACTCAATGACGCTGCATAACGTTAAATTCTTAGCAATCACTTGATTCATCAAATCACTTGACACTGACAAATACTTCAATCAAGTAAGTCAATAGCAAAGCAAAAAGTCTATGTAATTAAACGCTTACATATCGTCAGTGCTGCGTTGTTAATGCTACGACGGAAATTGTATTTCATTGGAAGTATCGCTTAATATACTTTTTTCTATTATCACAAAAACAAAAGCGACGTCAAAAATAGGAACGTCAGAATATCTCTTTCTTGAAGAATGCTTAAACAAGCAAATTTAATTTTGAATACTTAGGTAGAAAGTCAAAAATATTTATGTATTCATTTAAACTCTTTATTGCACATAATTAAAAAAAAACAAAACATTACATAAAAAGGACATGTACAAAGGCGAACTTATTTCTATAAGAGATATCTTCTAGCCAAACTCACGAGGAGTCATATAGATATAACAAGGATAGGTAAGATACATATGCAAAATAAAATAAAAATATTAAAACAACAAATTTCATATGAGTATACAATAAAATAGCAATAGTAGCAAATAATATAAACATACATAAAACGCATAAGAAAATATATACATTTTATTAATAATAAAAGTAACGGACATAAAAAAAAGAGTTTACCTACTTACATATATTTTCTTATATTTACATATACATAAATACATACAAAATCACAGTTTATGATGTGTTGACTGGAGTCAAAGAACACTACCTGAGACGAGGACGTCTGAACGTCTCCACGGAAAAACTGTCTCTAATAGAAGCTGCCAGCTTATACCAGATTTTCGCTCCGTGCATGATAAAGAAATCAGCAAAGAATTTGGTGTTAGAGACAAGATAAAGAAGTTTATTGCTGTGACAGGAAAGCTGGGATCGTGCCATTGAGGGAGCTTTTTGAACGGTTTCGTAAGTATTCTCCCAACCCTCCGGATTCATTAGAGTTTTATAAAGGAAGACAAGAATGTGCATCTTTCTCCGTTGGCGAATAGGAAGCCAATTCAACCGACCTCTATATTTAGAGATGTGATCGTATTTCCGAATGCCGAAATCAAAACGTATCGCCAAATTCTGAAGTCGCTCCAGCCTGTTCAGCAAGTCTTCCGTCAAATCCAGGAAGCAAATGTCAGCATAATCAAGGATAGGAAGTAAAAGAGCTTGGGCCAACTGAACCTTGGTCTTGTACGGCAGGAAATATTGAAGCCGCTTGAAGCGGAGTGAAATCTGTAGTGAATGGATTTGCTTAGTTCGTTAACGTGAGGAACCCAGGAGAGGGGACGGTCAATGATGAGGCCCAGGTTCTTTGCCTTGTCTGTGTAAGGTATTTGAGTACCACCATAGAAAACCAGAGGCAAAGAATCAAGATTTATAGCATATCATGGAATACTATTTACAAGTAAACCAAATTGTCTAGCCCATACTTATATCCTTCTGAGATCTTGGTTTACTACGTCCACAGCGTCAGTGGCCCAGACAAACCGAAATGCTTGTAAATCTGTAGTAGATTGTCAGCGTACACATAATAATTAGATGCGATAACTTTTAAAACTTCATTTATAAATATTGAAAAAACGATGGTAGTAAGACACCTCCCTGATGAACACCAGCAGATAGATCAGACCCATTCGAAACAGAATCTGACACGCTGCCAACGACCACAAAGATAAGTGTGAAACCATTTGATCACAGAAGAAGATAGTGGTCCATGGCATGACGTATATCGTCTGTGACGTTCAGTAATGCACTCACCGTACTGTGGTAGCAGTAGATTGCAGGACATACAAACCACAGAGCGAAAGTCACGCTAAAAATTACCCTACTCTTGCGCTTGGGAAGGCGCACTTTGTATGAAAGATAAATTAAATCATGAAAGGAGAATGGTGCAGTAAGTTGGCCATGGGCAATGATACTGTCCTTTTTGGCGATAATCATGACATCTAAAAGAGATGGCCTACAACCTGGTACACGATGAGTGGCAGCGAGTGCTGGTGTGTGACAATCGAGTGAAAAAGCCATATCTCGCAGCTTCCGCGCTCTATGATCCTTTTTAGGCAAGCAAGTGTTTAAGTCTCCCATTAAAATAATTTGCTCATACTTAGGTCTGAGAGCCTCAAGAGTAGAATCAAAAGATCTGAAATAATCAACTTTTTCATTAGGGCAATAAGTTACTCCTAGAAGGATTCTACTGTGATGAATAGTAACTTCCAAGAAAAAAGACTCAAGGTGCCCAGAAGATTCATTGGATGATTGAGAAGCCACTTGACAGGCTAAATCAGCCCTGAGATAGATAAAAACTCCACCGCACCAGCAGTTCTTTCATTACGATAAAGTCTCAATCCAGGTAGAGAGCAAAAAGTTGAAGCAACGAAGGTTTTAACCAAGATTCCGATACCAAAATTCCATCGAGTACCTTACAACTAAACGATGCGAGAAGATCTCGCGGAAAATATTGACTGCAACTGCGACCGTAGTCATCAGACGAAGAGCAAGAGAAGAAATCATCATCTATATCTTTGATCATAATAGGTTGGGGAAAAAGTCTTTTCGTATTTTTGTATGAAAAGTCAAGACATTTTTTTCAAAGTTTATTTACATTTATTTACAATATATATGTACCGTTTTGTTGAATAACTTTCTGCCATTTTGTGGGCAGAGACATTATCCCGTTACTGTAGAAACTTTGGGACTTCTGATCAAAAAAACGGGACAAATAGTTTTGGCAGGCCTCTCTTGAGGTCAACCTTACAGAACCTAAAGAATTCTGCAGAGACCGAAACAGGTGAAAATCTGAAGGCGCAAGGTCAGGGCTATATGGTGGATGCACTAGGACCTCCCAGTCGAACTCTCTTAATTTTTGCTGAGTGGCTAAAGATGTGTGTGGTCTAGCGTTATCGTGATGAAAGACCACACCCTTCCTGTTGATCAATTCCGGCCGTTTTCTCTCGACTGCTTCCTTTAATCTCATCAGTTGCTGGCAGTAAAGATCAGAATCGATGGTTTTGCCGGGCGGTAAAAGCTCATAATAAACAATGCCCTTCCAATCCCACCATACACACAGCATCACCTTATTTCGTGTTAGGCCAGGTTTGGCCACAGTCTGTGAAGCCTGGCCAACTTTCGACCACGACCTTTTTCGCACGTTCTTGTCGTACGTGATCCACTTTTCATCGCCAGTTATCAATCTCTTCAAAAACGGCTCGGTTTCATTACGTCTCAATAATGAATCGCAAATGAGTACACGGTTCATTAAGTTTCTTTGAGTGAGCTCGTGTGGCACCCAAATATCGAGCTTTTTTGTATAACCAGCTTTCTTCAAATGGGTCAAAACTGTTTTGTGGTCAATTCCCAGTTCTTCAGCTACATCGTAACTACTAATATGCCGATCTTGCTCCACTCTTTCAAAAATGGCGTCCATTTTATTCGTAACAGGGCGACCAGAGCGAGGTGCATCTTTAACATCAAAATTTCCGGACTGAAAACGTTTGAACCAAATTTGTGCTACTCTTACTGACACTGCATCAGGTCCATAAACATCACAAATTTTTTTCACTGCTTGAGTTGCATTTTTGCCTTTTTTATAATAAAATTTTAAAATGTATCGAATTTCTTCATTAGATTCACTCATTTTTACGGAGAGAAAAACAAATGAAAAATAGCGGGAAACAACTTTTTTTTATTTTTTTCTTTTCTTTATAATGGAACCTTTTTAATGTTACCAAAACCAGCCAGACACAAATAGTACAGTCAAAAAAAAATTATAATAAGTTTATACCTACGTTATGCGAAAAGACTTTTTTCCCGACCTAATATAAATAAATAAATTACACAATAATAATAGATAAATTATTTACACACCAAAATAAAAAAAAATCGAATAAAGAACTCACTCAACACCAATTAGCGGAAAACATCTTTACACATTACAATAATATGATTATTACTTAAAAAATATACAAATAAAAAGATGAAAAAGAAACTTTCTTACATTAAATTAAATCGATAACATTTTTTAAAAAAAAAACAAACGCGTACAGCGACTTCACTAGAAGTTAGATTAATACAATACAATATATATTCGTATTCCCTTTAGACCTAGTCTGGTCTAGTATACGTGGGAAGCTTGTGTTAAGATTACATCCCCCTCTTAAATAGTAAGAAATAAGAGTAATGTAAGGTTTTATTAAAACGACAAAAAAACCGAACGCTCAATGTAAAGACTTTCGACATAATATATTATATAATATTCATGTAAAGTGTATGTAAGACCTAGCCGAAGACTTTAGTACCAGTAGATAATTGCGTTCAACTAGTAAGTCTGTCTGCAACATACTGAAATAGCTAATTCTTGGACTTCTAGACCCAAAAAACAAAGATAGAGCTGAGTACTAGGTAACAGATGAATATTAAAATTCTTTAGTTTAATAAATTTATACTTCAATAACACATAGGAAACACCCAGACTATTATAATAGAAATATTCGTTTACATGTCCTGTGTGAAAATCGAATCTATGAGCACAGTGCAGATACTTTTGATATTTGAGGGCCCGTTTCTTGAAACCCTTTGAAAATATGCTTAGAATATAGGCTCACTTCAAAAGAATTGTGCAAGTTGAAATCAGATTTTTGAAAGTCAAATAAGCGAGTTACTAACTAAAAAGTTGGGCCCTTAGTTCTTATCGAAGATTACAATATTAGAAGCCCACTGTATCGAACAAACTACGGACACTAGGAAAAAAGTCTTTTCGGCACAATTTAAGATAACGCCGAACAAAAATTATGAAAACAAAATATTGTTGCAAAACTCTGTCTTTCTTTGTATAATATCCGTTCAAAGGGCCCCCTCAGTCCTTAATTTCTCCTGTTTTCGTGTTATCATGAACTAGGTGATTTTGTTTCCTTTTGTTTAAAATATTGTATCAAATTCGGTACCGGAAAGAAATTTAAATACGCTGTAATAATAAATAAGAAAATCTAGTTTAATTTTATTTTAGGATTAGGGTGACCACAATTGTATATTTCCCAATAACCATTTGTTTGTAAATAATTAAAACAATTTAAGATTTCGTTGTTTTCCTTTAATTTAATTTATGAAGTTTATTAGAGCGATTTCATTTTTATAATTGACCCTGACGATCGATGCAATAAAACCTACAGGATGCAACTTTCACAGATTTTAGTCGCTTCGATTACCGGGTGCGGCAAGAGAATTTTTAAAAATGTTGGAATGCAGTTTTCTTTCTTTTCAAAAATAAAGAAATATTTTCTTTGAGTAATTTTTTCTATCTTTAGTATTAAGAGTACTTCTTCTTCTGTATAGTATTATATATTATATATAGTTTGTATAGGAGATCCTACTAAGTCATAAGAAGCCCAAGCCAACCTCTCTTGCAAGTGGTGCACCTGCCGATCAACGGACGAGGCTCTGGCGATCATAAGCGGGAATAGGCTCTCCACCTTTTACATGGGACTAACTATATGATTGGAGAAGTGTGGGCGTATGATATTATGCCTCTGCAAACTCTTTCGGAGAAACAGGCGTGAATGTATGTCTATGTAATAATATAGCCCTTTTTTCGGATGGACAGTCATCAAATGACCGTCTCCTGCTGTGAGTGGCGGAAGGCTGGGTCAGAGCAATCTGACTTACTGGCTAAAAACCATTAATGTTCCTTCTTGAGCCTGCTATGTTCCGGAGCCGCGGTAGGCCTTTCGAATAGTTCCGCAACCCCGACAGATTTGGCCCCATGCCCGGCGGCCCCTCACATCTCATTGAGTCGCGCATCGAACACAAACACGCTGTCGACGCGGCGTGTCGCCTATAGAAGGCTTGATAATATAGCCTATGTTACATTCAAAGAATGTGGCTTTTTACAAGTTTACAAATCGACTAACGAGTTTGCAATGAAATTAATGAATGACGTTGATGTCTTTGAATATGAAACAATGTTTCCTTTTTAAAATTTTCATTTGAAGTATTAGTAGGCACAGGTATACAGTTGAATTTTGGAACGCTACCTGGCAACAACCGTATTGTGTATCTGGAAATCGAAATTTAACTCGATGGAATTATAATTTTATTTATAAAAGAAACAAAACCGCTTTCAATGATTTTTTAAATTCTCTTGTTTCACATGGAAATCGAACAGGCAAAAATACGATAAATTAAGATATGTATCAAATATCTGTAACTTATATACCAATAACTAACAAAGTTACTTGCTATGTAAAACTTATCTACTATATTAATTACTTACATTGCGATTTTGCTGATCTCAACATAGTAGAAATTAGAAATTTCTTTATTTCATAAACTATCACATAGTATTTGAAAACGCCAATTGAAATTTGAAAAGAAGTGAAATATAAAATAAAAACGGAACATGAATACACTGAAATCACGAAGCTTATATTCACTTACATGCAAAAACAAAATTAAGTGTAAGTTAATTTAAGTGCCAGTTCCGAGCCACCGCTCTGTAAGAAGAACTGACAAGAAACTCACAGGCTATGCTCTTTTAAATTATCAATTGGTTAGGTACTTAAATTACAATCTTCATTTGTGCGTGACGTTATACAATGCAATATAAATTAAGGGATAGTTATGGGGAGACTCGTCACTTTTCATTCGTCCTGGCAATTTTTGAAATAGAATCTTTTCCAGACATAAATAACTCTTGGAACAAATTTTGTAGTTGTCGGTTTATAATAATAAATATATTTTTGGGCATCACTTACAGCCTTTCTAGCTCCAAACTAAGTTAGGGTTATGTACTAGACATCGGATAAAAATACCTTTTTATGTGTAAAAATACATACTAATAACACTTATATAGAAAATACCTAGGCAAGAGCCCACTATTCATGCACACAAATATATTTTTCCTGCGTAAGAATCGATCTCTCGACCTTAGCAGCAGAATACAGGTATTATGACCTCCATGGCGTATCAGTCGTGAAATCGTCACCAAGAAAAGGTTTCTTCGTGAAGGATATAATAATATGGTCTATCTCTTTATTCTTTTTTGTAATGGCTCTATGAATCACGAAGACTGTTTGAAGACAATAAATTCAAGTCAGGTACCACACTCCCGTCTGCTCTGTCTTCAGAATATATGACACGTAAAAATTTGGCAATGAAAACCAAATGATGTTGTCGAAAAACGAAACGGATGTCCTATACGGGGCTAAGAATAATAAATACATTTCTCCGCTTTATTGTTTAAAGTAAATTATGTATATCTTACATAAGTATGTTTCTATAAATATGCTTATGTAATATATGTACTTTTACTATTAAAGACAAACAGTTTGGTTTTGGTAACAACCTATGTGGTTATGACTTTATGTAATAAGAATCCAACTAAAATGCTTTCACTGATGATTCATATAATTTACGCCTGTTTTCATAAAGGGATAGGGCATTATATTTTTGGTTCCACGTAAGGTGGCGATAATAGGCTATGCGTTCTTCTCTAATAATAAGTTCCAATAAGACAGTGGGTATCTACAGCTAAGCCATGCTAGCACTTTGATTAGTTAATTGATACCTATCGACAAGTTTTACATGGAAAAAGAAAATCTAAATTTTTATTTACAATTTTTTTAAATAATCAATCAATGTATGTACCGTCATTATCTATGCACTTTTGCCATTTTATAGGGAGTTCATTGATTCCTTTGCTGAAAAAATTGCAGGAGCGACTAACAAAATCTTTAAGGACGCCAAATTTCGAAAAATGTGGTAATCGGTTGGAGCAAGGTTCGGGGAGTATGGTGGGTGACGGAGACATTCCAATCCCAGCATCTCTAGATTCGCCACCGTCTGTTGTTCAGTGTGTGGGCCAGCGTTTTCTTGAAGCAGCAGTGAGCTAGAGCAGTTGACCAATCTCGGCTGTTTTAACTGCTAGCTTTTTCATCATGGATTCCAGTTAGTGATGGACAAGGCTCAAGGCGTCAAAGTCCTTTTGCCTCGAGCTCTGTCGTTTACAGGGCTCGCCTCGATTGTATGGCGCTCGCCGACTCGGGAGTCCTTTAAAGAGCTCGAGTCTTTTTGAAAGCTCGATCCCTTTTGAGCGCTCGATCGATCTCGAAGCATTTTTAGAGCTCGAACCTTTTATAGCGTACTAGTCTTAATGGATACTAATGAATGAAAATCAGTAAAGGTCCTTCCTTTTACACAAACTATTCGTTATTTATTATGTTCTGAGTGTTCTGACATAGTGCTCCCTGTTTTCGGCTTGTCTTAGTAGACTGCCGTGTGGTGTTTCAATCATGTAGGTATTACAATAAATGTTCTTTTACGATCAAGCTTCCGCCCGCAGAGAATGGGCGCGCTAGTTTTTAAGTTTTGACGTTCATAAGAGCTCTTTTGAGCCAAACTTGAATAAATGAATTTGAGTTTGAATGAATGTCATCAAAATCAGCCAGGGACAGAGCTTCGAAACATCTATACTCCACTTTTAAGGTCTTTGGTTCCATTCTCACATATGACAACTATTTGTTTGCAAGTGTATGCGTATCTATATATTATACATTAACCTTAAGGATGCATTAACAAAGTGCCTATGTAAGTTTTTTGTCTTTATTAGTAAATACGTACTATTTACGTTATGAGACCTGATATGAGTTTGAACTAAGTATCGCGGTGTAAGATATCGAAAATCAATTACATATTATTTATTGGTTTATCAATTATATGCAATATAATTGAACTTTAGTACACATGCAATAAGCACGTCTACTGAATTGTAGGTACATCTTTACATTAATTGTTTGATAATAATTTGGTCCACGCAAGACTGTACTAAATTCTGTTGAAACCTTGAGCTAATTTAACTCTAACATTTTCACAATCGCGCCCTTTAACAAGTTCTTTATTGGGTCAATCAGCGAGTGTGTTGCGTGGAAGAAAGTCGGACAACACCCAGTGTAGTGGGCAATGGGCATGGACTACTCGATATCCAAGATCCATGTTATTAATTCTTGGATATAGAGCGTGAAGCGCTCGGCTAAAGCAAGAAGTAAGTAGGTATATAGGGGCGCGTTACGATGGTCATTTCTCAGTTCTGCCACGCGCGTTGGGCGAGCGCGCGCTCTGCGAACCCACCTATCGAACTTGATTAACTTATCCCTGTGTCATGTTAGTAAACAAGTAGTGTCTATATAAAAGGAACCGAGTGTGCTTTTTGTCAGTCGTCTAGTGAATTATCTGGCGATCATGTCTCTTCCTGGAGCTTTCCTGTTTTCACAATACGTAGAGAGCTTTTGGGTAAGTTTACTATGACGAAAAAAGTTAATAAACTTAAGAAAACATTAGGATTATTTATAGCATTATTTGAATAGTTGGTACATATTTTTGTATTTTAGTCTAAGTTCTTAATTAACTGTTTTAGGCATTGAGTAGATTTCGGCTAAGTTATTTTTTGTATTAAAAACTTCAGTGTGATTTTGCAACATGTATTTTTTAGAGGTTTTTTAATGCGGCTTCTAAATGCAATGTTCGAACTAAAGCATAAAGTGTGTTAAGTTATGGCTGTAAGTGGAAAAATATACATTATTCAGAGTTTTTTTTGTATAGTGGATTACGAAGCACTACTTGTGGATTGCGTGATTTGGAAGACTGTGTTCAATGTGCGTTTTGCGTTTTTTCGCTTAATTCGTGGAGATATATTAAACAGACACATGTAAGTGGACAAAATGATTTACATTTACTGTGTGCTTTTTGTGATCTATTATATAATAACCATTCGTTTTTTTAATGCTGCATTGCGAGGGGTTCTTAATTTTAATCGCTAAATTTCGCACCAATACCAATTTGTATTATTAAAGCATCTCAATATTTGATAATAATAATTTATCAAATCTAGAGTAAAAATTTAATGCTAACAATTTTATTTTGCTCTAAATTAACATCTCAGCGTTTGCTAGGACAGTGTCTCTTAGCTCTCGCATTCAGTTGGGCTATTTTGTGTGCAGTGTAGGACATTAAGTCATATTTCAATTATCAACCTTTATATAGAGAATAAGAACACACTAATACGAAAGAAATGAAAAAAAATAACATATTCCACATATTTGTGAAAAAATTGCTGTTAGTAACTTATATTAAATACCTACTTACTTTTATCATTTAATATTATGTTTGCATTAATTGACGCGTAATTTTTGCACATTAAAATGTTTTTTAGGCCGCTGAGTTACTAATAATTTAAACTTTTAACAAATAGCAATCATATAAAATTTTATTTTTGCCGCTTATCGGGCACTGTTATGTTTGCCAGAGCCTCGTCCGTTTATCGGCAGGTGCCCCACTTGCAGGTGAGGTTGGCTTAGGCTCTTTAGGTCTCCCCCCCGAACAGGTCTCCACCTTGGCGTGGTGGGGGGGCTGAGTACCTCCCGGGGGCCGGGAAAAGGTAACACCCAGAGACCGACGACTCTGGGTGCCCTTAGTACTAACTACTGGGGGGGAAACTGAGAGGGACCTGTGGAGGGCGCAGCGGGCGGGCCAGGAGGGCCCGCTCAGCAGCGCCAGGAGGCTCTATGCAGTGGGGGCAGGGGGCCCTTGCTGTCTAACCATGGACCCTCCGGAAAGTCAGCCATACACGCTATGGTCGCACGGGGAGGTAGGAGGGGTGCGTCCACTGCGCCTCTCTGAGGAGGTCCTCCCGGTTTTAGTCCGGGGGACGTTGGCCGCAGGCGGGGTGTCAGAAGCTGCAACCCAGATACTGGCCCCCGCCTCTTTATCAACAAGCGGCGGGCGTCGTCGGAAGATCTTAAGTGGGTATTGCTGCTGGCAGTCGTGTCTGCCGGTGGTGAGTCCCACGCACCCTTTCGGTCCCCCTTTGGCCGGAAGGCAGTGCGTAAATGCATTTTGTTACCGACGTAAAACAAAAAAAAAGGCTCTTTAGGTCTTATACACCCATTATAGTAGCTTTACTCAGTATTAGTTTTCATTTTATATGAAGTAAATTCAAACTATTTAATGCGGTTGATTGATATATTGAATTTGTTTAAAAAAAAAATTAACAACACTTGTAACATGTTGTCAGTAGGTATTCTCGTAAACCTCAAACGTAAACTTAAAGTTAACATCCTAAACTAAAGTTTCATGCCAACCGGCTCTTCAACAGACACAAGGACAGAATTTAAAGTTTAACTAAGTATTTACATTAAAGTAAACCAAGAAGATATCCAAAGGATGAACTTTATAAAACAGTTAACCTCCTGACAGTTAGGCAGCTTTTTAAAAAGTTTAACGTTTGTTTTAATTAGTATTAGGATCGTTATCGAACTTCGAGTTTAATTAAGTACAAATATTTAATTAGTAGGTACATACTTTTAAATATAGGTATTAAGTATGTCTGTACAAGTACAGAAATGGTAAAATTTATTCAAAAATGTTGCAATATTATTTCCCTATTAATTCTAGTATGAGATTAACTTCAATAAAAGTGTATGATTTTTTTCTATTTACACATTAAATGTGAATATTTAAAAGTATTTGATGACATTTTCATGACCGCACTATTCGCTTGTTATTTTTCCTGCAAATAGTTCGCAATAGGAACATTAAGAGTTTGACTAAGAAGTGTTGATGCTTTTTACCCATACAGCCTTGACCTTGTCATTTTACTGGAGAAAACTTTTGGTTTAACTAGATATGAGACTACTGCCACCAGAAAAAAGTAAACAATAGACTCTGAAACCACGTTACTTAAGGACTAATGGTAGATCTGTTGCTTTTATTATCAGCTGATTTTATTTGTAGACGAATACGTCATGTTTGTAGCTAAAAATTAATGCAACTGTTGCCGGTGCTATCCTATTTATTTGGTCTAAATATTTCTGTGCTTACTAGTTATAATGAAATAGCAACCTAGAGAGTTTCTCGTTGTCTGTTTATTTTTCATCAATATTTATTAAACCGCATCGTGTAAGGTGTACTTAAAAAGACTTTTGAAATTGTTTTTACGCTTCAGAAACAAGGTTTACAATTTACCTTTTACTAAGTGGTAGTACGACTGATACGAGTTATATTCGTCTACATACCACCGCAGTGACAATCGTTTAAAAAACTAAGTTTTATTTCGGCACGTAAATTAATAACCTGTGGAAATCACTCCTTCGTCGCGTAACATGTCTTGCCTTGCTTGACAAAAGCCTTTTAATTTCGCTAGCTATAACACTTACTTTAAAACAGAACACAGTAACTTGTATAGCACTATTATTTGGGAGCAGTGCATAAATATGTAAAAAAAAAAAATTGCCAATAAGAAACAACTATTTTATAGATTACCATCGCACTTTTACACCAGTAAAATGTGATTTATGGAATAACGTAGTAAAAACACTACAGAAGCCTTTGGGATTTTGGCCGTTAAAGTACCCGAAAGGGCACCAGATCAAGTGCCAAAAGCACTAATTTGGCATCAGCGGCCACGATTGCGGTGCGACCAGCCAGACGCGTGCGCAAGTGGTCGCTATTTGACCGCGACGTTGAATATTTAGTATATGTTCACTCATCGCGATAATATTAATATTCAAACAGCCGCTAGCTCCTGCCTCATATTCAAGGTTATTTTTTTCTAGAACAATAATTAAGAATAATAGCGAACTTTTAAGCTACACGATGTAAAAATTCCTGCTCGTTAATTTTAAGTTCTCGCCATTTAAGTGCCCGTATTTTCAGTGGTCTTACTTACGGAATAAGTAACAGTATTACTAGATTATTTATTTATTTATTATGCACTCGATGTTTCCGTAGACGCCTAACTACATCTCGTTTGGTATTTGTAACAATGTAACGACGCTTTTGTTAGTTTTTACTTCACTTGCGCTGTAATAGCTTTAACAATTAAAATGTAACGCTGGAGCATGTGAAAAAATGGCTTACTTCCAAATGAACATGTTTCATTTTCCTACTTTGTACCGTTTTCTGCTTTTATATTGCTGACCTTATTCATAAATTTGTGATTAGTGAGTTTTTATTAAATAGTGCTTATGCTTGAATGGTCGCATGATCCCGAGAAATCGAGTAAAATATGTAGGATAATATGCACCTTCGTGTTAGTTCTGACACTTTTATTTGATAAAATGAAGACAGTGACTGCACTAGTTTCAAACTTGCTTGAGTTTAGATCTTGTTTTGTAATAAGCCTCTATGTCACTACAGATTTTTTATTATTGTAAGTACTAAATAAATAAATCAATTTTTATTTAAGTTTAATGTAATTATAGCTTTTATGTACATCAATCTAAAAACTAATGCGCCCATTTATTGCAAAGAGAGCTTGATCGTAAAAAAATCGGGCAAGAATCTCGTCAAGGTTGGTTTTTCCTTCCGCCAGTTACAAAGAAATTACTGAATTCTCGATTAACAAAGTAAGGATTTGAAAAGGTCTCTCAGAAACCGTGACCAATATAGAAGCAGTAACGGAATGAAAGGTTTCCATCACAGAAAAGTAAGTACCTAGTGTGGAACTAAGCTGAATTTATTAAATAGAGGGTGGTCACAACAACGCTTGTTAGTTTATAAGTATGACATTCATAAGAGCTCTATTGAGGTAACTTTAAATAAATGACTTTTGATTTTAATTTTTTTTTTGAAAAATCTATTAGACTTTTTATTCTAAATTACATAGATACAAAGTGTATATATTAGGCCCAAGCTTATTTATCCAACACGTAATCATTTACATCATAATACTCCTTTGGAGTATGGATGCAGGCGGCAAAGGATCGATCTACGTGGAAAGCAATTGGGGAGGCCTATGTTCAGCAGTGGTCTTCGAATGGCCGAAATGATGATGATTATTTCTTTTGAAGTAATAGCTTTTAACTACAGTTTTGAAAGTGTTATTCAACCACAAATGTTAGTAGTCGTAAGACTGTAACAACCAAAAAATAACCTAAGATTGCATATAAATAGTAACGATCTCGGTGCATCTATAAACTTACCTAAGTATCTAGTGCATAGAAAAAAGTACTATCCGCCTGGTACTTACTAGAGAGGCTTTGTGAAAACATAGCCCTAACCACTAAGCTCCGCTCCGATCTGTAAAATCTGTTTTTTTGACATGACCTGTATGCACACTAATCTTGTAAAACTAATACAATAATACAAACAGAGCGGTTCAAATTCGTAATAATATTATAAATGCGAAAGTGTGTTATCTGTCTGTTTGGATCACGCAGACAATGGCAGCCATTTATTAGTAAAGTAAAAGTTCTAAAAGTGAATGAATTGCACATATGAATCACAAATTTATTTCAAAAAACTAAAACATCGTATTTATTTATCATCTCATCCATCAACCACTCGTTCAGTCCCACTTCTGATGTCGGGCCTCCTTTCACAAACCAAGATGAGAGGGACTCAGGTCTCTACGCGCATCCAGTGCGTATTGGCGAAGGCGTTTGTGGCGTCCTGCTGTCATAATTTATCAAGACCCCAATAGAGCCTCTATGTTGAGTTAACAACTACCACAATTAGTAATAACCGTGACCAACGTCTTAAACGACGGAAACGCTCGATACCTAAGAAAGAAAGAAAATATATTTATTCAGTACAAATAAACATAGTAAATGCACAGAATAAAAGAAACGATTAAATTTACAGATGCTAAAACAACATTAATACAAATACTGAAAGGGTACCCAAGGTATTATTACAAACTACCAAACGTCACACAAAGGGTCACCAATCCAATGACTGACAATTGCGACTTTGCTTAACTTTAGCTACTTAATTATAGCCTAATTGACTTAAACACATAGTAGCCAAGAAAATAAAAAATAGTTCACGTCGCCAACCTCGTTAGATTATAAACTAGTTCTCATGCGTAAGTACTTCTATAAAATATATGTTTTGCGACCGGATGGACATAGTCAGCAAATAGTACTGCATGCGTAGTTTCGAGTTACACAATCAGAAGTATTATCCACATTTAGTTCCGCGATTTGTTTGTTCCTGAAAGAAGAAATGTATGCCTACTCTAGTTCCTATTTTCTTTTCCATTCGGTTGTGCTATTTAGCGAAACACTTACTAAATATATGACATAATGATACGACATTGTGGTTTGTGCCGTGTGGTACCGGCCTAGACAAGTGCAACCCCCTCTCATCTCATGGGAAGTCGTAAGAGTCGACAAAGACAAATTCAACCGGATGATGGGAAGCAGCTTCATCCTGCGTACTGGCTAAAACTACGATCACCAACCCGCCTGCTCAGCGTGGTAATTATGGGTAAATACCCCCAATAGAATTTAATCTATTGGGGAGGCTACTGTTCAGCAGTGGACCTTTTATGGCTGGCAATATAATTGTAGTCTTTATGCCCAGTTTTATAACTACTAAGTAATTTGACAAAAATGTTAATGCAAAAATTAATAGATCTATCTACGCATGTTGATACAAACCTCAATTTGAGTAAGTTTCCCTAAGAAACCCACCTTTTTAAATCTTAGAGTTATAGTTCACAAAGACCAGATCTTGCTACCATAAAACGAAGGCAAAATACTCTACAAGGTTCTATTTTCCGTCATTATATTTAGATAATTGGGTTCAGATGTCTACTTAGAAACCGTAAACAATAAAACTGCAGTGGTGGCACATTCCAACCATCTTCTCTATTAAAATTAGGATGTTATTACCGGATTCGTCCTTTATAGTGGTTAACTATAAATCTAACGTTTGTGAAGCAGAGCCCATTTTATCATTATCAGTTTTTTTTAGAAAATACAATTCTAAAACATGTAGGTAAGTAAGCAGTCAATGAACCTACACTTAAACTATATTAAATAGCATTAAGTAAAAAAAATACAAGAAAGATAAGATTTCATATCATGTTAGAAAAATACTTTTAAAATTTTAAGATTTTTATAATGATAACTCTGTTGTAAAACATAACGACTATAAGTTAGAACGTCTCATGACTGTCGGCAAATATTTGCCAAATATCTGCCTATCTGGTCTTCAACAATATGCAGGAAATACACAATTAGTATGATAATGGTGCCTACGGTTCGTAAACCGTCACGTCTCCAAATTACGACAGATACGCGTTTAATTTGTAATGGTTAAATTGTTTGAATTAATTTGGAAGGTCTTGGTTATTGCTGTGGCGAATCAGACTCGATTACCTTGAACTTGAATCAAGGACAAGCGTATGTTACGTACAGTCGCGAGCAATAATGCCGTCCATCTTATGACAGAGCCACTTGGAATTAAGTTACAATTTTATGAGAATAAATGGCTATTTTTTTTTTGTTCAATTTGAGATAATGCTTCATTTGTTTGTACTGAAAGGTTTAGACGAAACCAGGTTAAGGTAGGCTCCTAGTTTTATTGTTCGGATATTTTAATAAACATACAAATTAAAAATGCTTTGACATCTGTCGTTTTGAACTTGTCTTACGTATGTCTTTTCTTTTTGAGGGTTAATTATTTATCAGATTGAATTATTTTATTCAAAGATTTAAGAAAGATAATTATACTCTTGACATGTTGTTAAATTATATTTTTGAGAGATAAATTTAAAAATATATATATTTGATGGTTATATTAACATTAGGCCTTAGCCTCTGTTTGAACTTACATATAGCAATCATTACTTTGCCTTGGCATAACGACTACATCATGAAATTATAACCAGGACAAACGACTTGGCGTGCTTTCCGTAGCTCACGATATTAAAACTAAGGGTCCCCCGAACAAGGTCTAAACTTTTTGAGTGCTGCTTAACTGAGGTGATTATTTCTAACCACCGAGTCTAGCTGCACCATAAACGCTTTCCTAACTTTATTCCAAAAAAAATTATGAAATAACTTGTTTAATCAAGCTAGGCTTCATTCCGAAGCACTTGTGAACGTACTTCAATCTACGAGTGTAATTTCTAGACACTTCACTAGAGTGGGAGTCGGCTTAGAGCAGGAGTTGGTAAGAAACTTGTTCTGTAGTCTATGACAAAGACTTTATTTCACGTGAAATATGGTACATGTACCATCTCCATTACCATTTCATGATGTAGTCGTTATAGTAACATATAATACTACTTTTAACAAAGCTAATGTTGTTATACATCTTAGCCATAAATTATTGTTTAAATTTATGCACGCAGAAACTAAAGATAAATGACAAACGGTTTTTTCCTTAATTTGTATTCAAATGAAGTAGTAGATTTCAATAAATTAGATTACTAATGACGTTTTCTTATCAGCCTGATGCGAATAAAAGGAATTAAAGATACATTGAATTGTAAATGTTTTTAAATATTGTTGGTAGCAAAAGAAGTTAGCTAATCGACATAAATATTTTTTCTCAAGATAAGATTTAACTATCGAATAAAATAAAATGTCACGAGTTTCCAAATTTTCAATAAACTATATCATATTACCATTAACTAATAACTACTTGTATAATATATACTAGATTACCATTTATTCATCAAATTATATATAATATGACTTATTTAGAAATTTATTTATTTATATATATTAGTATTAATATATAAAACTCGTATTTACCTATATTTATATCTATATCGTATTTACTTAGTCTAAACACTTTATTTTGAACGATTAGGTGTTCAAAATAAAGAATTTAGACTAAGACTAAGTTATATACACTAGTATATATAGTACTTAAGTTTCATCAGATTCGGTTCAGACTTGAAAATGCGATTACTAAGCATATAAAACGATTACATGCAAATTAAAATTTTACACTGTAATTTGCATGTAATCGTAATTTGTAAATTAATTATATTCAATACTTCGTACATTGCTTGGAATCATTATGATCATTCATATGAATCATAGTTAGGCCATATGAAGTCCACTTCAAAACATAGGCGTCCCTAATATTATTTTATTATATTATATGGCCATGGTTCGTCGTCTCTTAAGACTCCCCATGGGATAAGAGAGGTTTACACTATTTTAGGCCGGTAACACACGACACATTATGTTTGAAATAAATGAATTTAAATCAATCGTCCCCTAGTTATTAAAATATTATATTATATTAACGCCTGTTTCCCCGAAGTACGTTAATACGCTCACACTTCGCCAATTATATAGTCCCACGTAATAGGTGGCGAGCCTACTGCCGCTTACAAGGCACTGTTATGTTCGCCAGAGCTTCGTCCGTTGATCGGCAGGTGCCGATGACCACTTGCAGGTGAGTCTTGATACGTACCCTATACATCTCCTATCTACCCCTAATTATCTGCCCAATTGAAATCATCATCAAGATCAGTCAACTCTATATAAAGTTATGTATGAGTCATAAAAATGATTCTACGGGTCAACTTGATAACCTATTGCTTCTTTTTGTCGGTTATTAAATTATGTCACCCCATTCACAAAAAGATATTTAAACATAAAGTAAGAACTTACGTTTATCACACATGACTTACACACTCTACTAAATAGTAATTTAGGTACAAGATTAGGTATAACAAATTGTTAAAATTATAAAAAGATAAGTGACATGTGAGATAATTTTATATAAAATTGATGGTATGTGACATTTTGTATTAAGTAAATTAATTCCAATTCTAATCTGTACTTTAGTTTTAACTTTGATGATTATTAAGTACAATTGCTATTCATATGTCTTTTAGTTGAAATAAATGAGTAATGAAATAATAGAATGTGATCTATTTTACACAACTAAACTGGCCTAAAAATTTAAGTACCTAACACACATTTTTAAAAGTGTCATAATTTGGAAAATTGATTTTGTTGTTTTATCATTGTTTTAAATAAAAAACGTTAGTTTAAAAGTATCAAAAAGAGGTGATAATACTTGGTATAATTTGTTTTTCTCAGTTAATAAAATAACATAGTATTTTTAAATGTGGTTATGCCTACGGTTTAAGTTATGGGGAAGTGGTTACCAACTAAAGGTTTAAAATTTCTTGCCTATTTCAACGTAATCCATTTAGTAGTTAATGCGTCAAAATAAACAAAAAACAAGAAAAAGTAATCAAAAATTGTTTTGCTTCGCTCAATCATCACGTGTTTAGTACACGTACGCTTTTCAACGTTACGTACATACATTATTTTGTACAATTAATCGTATAATTTGGCTAGCAATAAAAATAGCTAAAATATATTCTGTATACTTACACAGAATATATTTTTTAATATGCCTCCTAAGCTTCCTAAAATGCAAATACCAAGTACAATACAAACAATTATATTAAATTTATGCTCTCTTTTTATTTTTACTAGTAAAAATATAGAGTGACCTAATTTACTGATTACCATTCATATGAAAAGTTTAGTTGAAAGAAAGTGAAACGTAGTGTTGCTGTTTTGGTAAATAATATCTAATGTTATATTTTTGCAAATTCTACTAATAATAGGTACTCACCTTATCGAGTCTGCATTCTTGTTTTTTTAGTTCAAACTAATACAAGCAACAAATCTATATTTAATACAATAAAGCGTAGTTTTATGTGCTTATTGCAAATTTATCGATTTTTAGGGGTCACTGAGTATGTAATTTATGTTTATATTAAGTTAATTTACGTCTTTATTAACACTAGTACCACGCCCTTGCTTCGTTACGGTATTTATTTGTTTAATAGTTTACAACTTAGGTTAGTTACAGTATGGGTGTTTTCCTAAGGGCTCCTATATAAATATAAAAATCGCTTTATAAGATAGCCTATGTTACTAACAAAAAAAATGCTTTCTGTTACTGAAAGAAATTTTCAAATCGGTGCAGTAGTTTTCGACTGTATTTCATAGCAGAAGTTTAAAATTAAAATAGTGCATAATTTTACATACACACGTGAAGCACAGGTATTATTATTTTCAAACAGAATAATGTTATTGTACTCCATATTATTCGATTTAAGTACTATATATAACACAGTTTTGCTAGCCATCAACTTTAACATGATTGTGTATTATACGAATGTGCAAAGTTTGTTCAAAAGTCCTATTTACAGTCAACGTCTGCGACTAAGAGATACGTACAAACTGTTAGTCCACATAAACAATACAAGCCTATATTAAAAAATGGCGAACTAATGACTATACGTATTTATAATAGAATTCCTATCTTTTTTGTACAAATTAAAAGACTGGTTGTTTGACAAATGTTTTTATAACCTGAATGAATATTTAGACATACGGTAAATTTTGTTTGTATCAGGTAACGCGTTAAATATTATTGTCCCATATTACTTATTTGCATTTTTTTGCTAATGTCAGTTTTGTGACCTGATTTTCTACCTTGTTCTGGGTTAGTCGAAGCAGACTGTCTTTTCTCAAAATATCCTGTATTCTTCTTTACAAATTTGTTTGATGTACAATCCAGGGACCGTGAGAAGTCTATACTTTATAAATAAAGGTATGTCATGACTCCATGTAATAAGCACCAAACAAAGATCTAATGCATCTTTTCTGTAGTTTAAAGACTATATCTATATCTGTACTGTATAGTTCCCCCATATCATGATAACGTACTGCAGCACGGACGCTACATGAGCATGATATGCTAGTATTGCTGTCTCTACAGATGATATTTCTCTTAGGCGTCTGAGAGCGAACGAGAATCTACAAATTTTTTAACTTATTGAACTAAAATGTTTGCTGTCTTAAAATTGTTTATGATTCGGTCTTTATAAAATACATTCAAATTCAATTTATTTCTTTTGTATGTCAGAAATTGCATTGCCTTTGTTTTATATATATTTATTTTTAAGTTGTTGGATGTCATCCATTTTATAACTTGATTGATTCTGAAATTCTTCACAATCTGAAACATTCAATGTCTTATAGTCTGTACTAGGATTGTTGTATCATCTGCATACTGTATAATTTTATGATTTGTTTTGTCTGGTAGGTCATTAACGTATAAATTAAAGAGTATTGATCCTAATAAAGTGCTCTGTGGGACTCCACCCTCATTGACTCTATATTCTGAATAGTAGCTCGCTCTAATGTGTATTTTATTTTTTACTGTCTTTTGGATCTGTTCGCATTGCTTTGTCTTTTAGATAGCCCGTATACCAATCGTTAGCAATTGCTCTGATTCAGTTATTCTGTAATATGAAATAAAATCAACATGTAGAGTTTAAGATAAATGTGGTTAATTTTGTTATTTTATTCAGTACACTATATTAGATTTTAAACTCACTAGTTCAAATATATGCTATACTGGTTATCTGTGAAACGATTTCAGGAAGGCTGCGCTACGTCCGACTGTAGCTAAACGTTAAAATGTATTCTTATGTTGATAAAGTGTTCCACTTATCATCATAATTACACTTATAACTCATTCTTCTCGTAGCATTACAGTGTATGGGCCTCAGCCCTCACCATTGGGCTATCGCTACTCCATTGGGTACTTTATATAAAACTAAAACTTGACAAGCATTTGGGAAGTAAATTCATAGCAGATGTCTAGAGCTATAGTGACACATATCCGATGAGAAGCGCACCGACCGGTCGGCCTTCGGGAGCAAAACGTATCGCTACGGATAGGGCTGAAAAAAACCGGTATTCCTTCACTGATACCGGTATCAGTACACATTGTATATATTTATTCGGTACCGACGTTTTTGTTTCTAATAATAATATTCTTTATTGTTGTGAGAAATGTATAGTTAAATCATATATATTACTGTTTTCCACAATAGGATTCCCTGCGTCGTAGAGGCTAGACTCTTTCATCGTGCTGAAATAATATGTTTTTGTCAAAGTAAAAGCTCAACAAAACTATCTAAAAAAATACTGAAAATAAAGTATTAAGTTGGTCCTAATTAATGGCTCATAGTATTTGCTTAAGCGGCGTTAGGTTAGGTAAAGATAAACATATCATATTTCATCCACATTCCATTCAATAGTGCGTAGAAACATAATTGGAAGTTACAGGTTTTATTTATTTTCGTATATATTGTGTCGGCTCACACCTAAAATAATCAAATCGAAATATTTGCAATAAATTTAATTTTAACATACGCCTTGCATACTATAGGCATTATAGGCATATTATACGCCCACACTTCGTCAATTACATTGTCGGTTCCACGTAATATGGCAAGCCTATTGCCGCTTGCCGGGATCTGCTAAGTTCGCCAGAGCCCTCTCTGTTGATCAGCAGGTGCCTCACTTGCAGGTAAGTTGGCTTGGGCTCCTTAGATGTTAGTTATATAATAATACAAAATGTTAAATCGAATATTTGCAAAAGACGTTAGAAGATATACCGGTTCTTTTTAAACTGATTTCAGGGAGGCCGGCCTAAGACCGACTGTAGCTCTATGTTGATATTTTACCTTGTGGTACATTATACTTGTAGAAGTGTGATAAAACTTGAGAAGTTTTTGGGAAGTAAATTCATAGCAGCGGCTTTACCGGTTCTTTGTGAACCGATTTGAATGAGGCCGATCTACGTCCGACTGTAGCTATAGCCTATGTGTAACATTTTGGTGTCGGAGCGCAGGAGTCACCCCTATCATTGACAAGGGCCGTCCCAACCAAAGCGGCAACAAAGCAAAAAGTTTTAATTACTCGCACACGAGTATGTTGGTCTCGTTTTCTTCTCGTGACCATTTCGACTATTTGAAGATAACCTTGCGTGCGGCTACGAACCTTATTCTGTTCCCGACGTATTTTTTTATCGATTTTTTACCATAAGTCAAGCTCTTTGTAAATTTGGCATCACTTTTGTATTATTTTTCATTCGTTTTTAAGTTATAGCAACATGATTTAATAAGAAGGATTTTACAAAAGCAATGAACGTGTTTGTGCTTATTATGTAGGATGTATCTATACTCACCGTGAATTTTGGTATAAATTTCATAATCAATTGGCCTACATACCTAATAAAAAATAACAATCATCTAGTAATCTATAAGGAGACTTCTTGGCAAAGTGAAGCGTCATGTCTGCAGTTTTGTTTTATTTTCTAAAATTTGTGATATTTCCAACATTAATGTGTAAAATCGGTGGATTATTAACTGTTAAGTGCTTGTAAAGTAAAAGTACACAAGTGTTGATTAATGAAACAAAACAGTGAATCATAACATTCAAATTCTCTTAATAAGTCCATGTGAGATCTTAGTATTCTCAGTATAGTCCCACATCTTTACTGAGGACTCAAGGGGTTTAGGGGGAGGGCATCTCATTTATCATTTATTATCTTTATCACCACTTATTCTCATTTACTATGATTATATGTTGTTATTAATATATCTCTTACTTGACATTGGCTAAATGTGCTGAACGCACGAAGCCATTATTTACAAGAAAAAAAATATTTTATCATGACACTTTTTTCGTTTCTCATATTATATTAATGCAATAAGATCGATAAGCGTTTATTAAGTGAAAATTATTTAACAGTTTGCTTTTTAAGCTTTATTAGCATCATACAATTTTACTGTTTTTTTATAAGGTAAGCTGTCAAAAAATTTAGAGCTCTTCATTCCATGGAATTAGCACGAAAACAAGCGTACCCACTCATTACGATCTGCATAAATGTTGTTCTAAGCCCTGCTTAAGGAGCTGAGAAACACGTACGCAGGCAGAGAATTCCGAAGCCGAATGGTCTTATAGATGGACGCCGTAACGACAGTACTTTGCAGCCGCCAATAGCCGCATATGGGTTTTATTGGCAGTGATGAAAGCTAAGTGCACACAATAGTGTTTCGTGTAGGGCATTAAGCACAACGGTCAATTAGTCCCGGCTGAGGACCTTTTGAACCGGCCACGGCCTCGATAAACGCGGAAGAGATTGCACAAATTGCATTCAATGTCTCCGAGTTATTCATATCTTGAGCATCCATTCAGACAATTTGCGGTGCGCGTATATGCGTTTTTATTATGGTAATAATGCGGGTAAAATACATTTCGTTTATTTCTTTAGGGTCGTTAAATTGCATTGTAGTTATGGCAATAACTTTAGTTTTTAGATTTTTTTTTCGAGATTTTCACAATCTTGTCAGATTGCACCATAACCAAAACAAATATAGCTATTTGATACTACAAAAACACACTCTTTAAATCTACGAGTATCTAGACAAATTTGAAATTTTAATGCTATTTTCCAATATGTCTGTAAATAACTACTTGTGCTTTCTTTAAAATGGTTAGCACATTATAAAGAAATAGCTTGCGAAAAAATACGGATAACCCACATTATAGGCACCGAAATTTGGATGCAAATTGTAAGAATAAACTCGTAACTCTTACAATTCTTTAAAATATCACCATTTTAAAATGCTAAAATGATCTTGTTAACTCAGTTTACATTACAACATCGGTTGCTTAATTCTTAAATTAACATGCTTGAACACAATATAAAGTGACGATCCACTTCCATGATCAAGGGCGCGTGTATACGCTCCGTCCGCCTCACGTCGCGTCGCCGGCGTCGCCGCGACCTTCGAATCTTTTGCACTTTTTGTACGATCGATTTTATTCGTCAGTCTCGTCACCCTACAAACGTATACTAGTCGACTTTTTCTTACTGTAACTTGATTGTTGTATACACAAAGCTAGAGAATAGATAATTTAATCCGAAGTACAAGGTTGTATCGGGAATGGGGAAATCTAATTGATATTGAGATAGTGCACCAAATACACTGATAAATAATATTGAAGTTTCTATTAGGCATGCTACAATAATAGATTTTGATAAAACTGGTAAGTAAGTAGGTAAGATGCGCCTTTTTGGTTATGTCTTGGATCTAACATACTTTTTCGAACACTTATACTCGTATGTAATTTAATATCTGTGATTAATTTTCTCAATTACCTAAGTAAGTATTTTTGTTATGGGTTTCGAAACCTGTTTTTTATAATTATTTGCAGCTTTTAAAAGTGTTATTAAAAAAAATTAGGAACATACAGTTACAAGCTATTACCATAATTTAGCTATTCGTACCTTTTGGCATTTCCTTGACATATTATTATAAATTAAGAGGCATTCAACTAGGTGTTGCCATATTGCGAAATAAGGCAACTTCTTTAACAACACCTATGTGTAGTCGAGTAACGTTTTGATTTTATTCCATTCATGTCTTAATTTTAAAGTATTGAATGAGAAATGAGACAGTGATAAGTTCTTTTCCTGTAACATGTTAAATGGATGATACAGGATTTAACTAGACACAACTTTGAAACCAATAACGCCTAACATGGCTAATTAACAAAAGTTAATGATTGGCAATGACCTATAAGAACTCAATTAAATTCGCAGAACGATTATTGCCTCACTTTATAAAATAGCAATACAAATTTTTACCCGCCGTTATCAGCCGAGGGCATTGACTAGAAGAAATAGGTATACACGTTTTGCGAGCAAACGGCGAAAACAAATATTGGTTTGACAATTACGTAGACTTTTATAATTTTATTGCTTACTTTATTTAGCTTTGAAGGGAATAATTTTTTTCATGTTAATTGTTATTTACTTGCTTTTCTCGCGGTTTTGCTTAAGATTTGATTCTCTCTAGTTTCTTAAATGCCAGATTTTCATTATTAATTTTATTCGTTTGCAGGATGTATTTACGAATATCCTTATTTCCGGGTGCTTATTATTTAATAGCTATCAGTATGTAAAATTTCAGTACGACTCTTTCAGTTGCTTAAATTAATAAATTGTGTTAGTTTTGAGACAGATATTAACAATAAACACTTAACTAAGAACCACATTGATTCCTCATTTTGATTGATTGGAAAAGTATAAAACCTAATAAAAATTCACAAGAAAGTTTCGTGTCTATTTTTCAAACAAAAAATGCCCTTAGCTTTAACCTCCTTTTAATTTGAACCAAAGTTATCGGTTTTATTATCCAGCTTGATCCGTCCAGACGTGAACGCCACAGCCACAGGTAACCCTATATCTTATTCATAAAAACAAGTTTGGACCCTAAAAAGTTTGTAAAAGATCTTTTCACAGATTGCTTTTATTAAACTGACCTATATAGGTATTATGTGTTGGGTATTCTTAAGATGTTCAGGGGTCCCTTTTAAGTCCATTCAAAGCTTCTTTGCACTCGCCAAGGCCCAGGTACAGTAAGCAAGGTCAGTTTGCTGTTATCATGTGAATACTATAAATAACCTCATTGTTTATTATCCCTATAGTATGCTTGATGCCCAGGCGTCGTATTCTTTATCTCGAGGTCGCAACCGATAATAGTTTTAAAGCCGAATGCGTCGAATTCACTTGCAGATCTTACTTCGAAGAGTAGAATATTCAAACTAGACCATTAACAGTCCTAAAACTAAGCAAGGGCTTTCTTTTACAAATCGAGGTGAGAGGAAAACGGGCCATATTAGAGTATTTTCGTGGTAGATCACGAGGATTTGCGGAAGCAGGAGTGCGATGTCAATCTGTAAAAAATTCTCAAGACACCTAATAGGTTACCATCTAACTTGGCTTAATGACTGCTACGAGATCATCGCAGCCCATTAAGGTTCCACAACTGAGCACGGGTCTGTGCCCAAGAAAAGTTTGACAGGGTTTTAGATCATATTCTACCACGTGGACCTAACGCAAATTGGCAAAGGCAGGTGCAGGTCCGGTCCAAATATTCCCCCCGACTGGTCTCCACCTAGGGCGCAGGAGGCGCTAGGGAAAAGGTAACACCCAGAGATTGGCGACTCTGGGTGCCCTTAGTACTCACTATCGGGGGGGAAAATAAGAGGGACCTGTGGAGGGCGCAGCGGGCAGGCCAGGAGGGCCCGTCAAGCAGCGCCAGGAGGGTCTTAGGCAACGGGGGCAGGGGGCCCCTGCTGTCTAACCATGGACCCTCTGAGAAGTCGGCCACGCACGCTATGGCCGCACAAGGAGGTAGGAGGGGCGCGTCCGCTGCGTCTCTCTGAAGAGGTCCTCCCGGTTTTGGTCCGGGGGACGTTGGCCGTGGGCGGGGTGTCATAGTTGCAACCCAGGACTGGCCCCCCGCCTCTTTCTCAACAAGCGGCGGGCGTCGTCGGAAGATTTTTAGTGGATATCACTGCTGGCGGTCGTGTCTGCCGGTGGTGAGCCCCACTCACCTCTCTCGGTCCCCCTTTGGCCGGGAGACAGTGCTTAAATGCATTTTGTTACCGACGTAAATCAAAAAAAAAAAAGGTCCGGTCCAAATATGAAAATGGCGGTTAAGATTTTCGTCCTGAAAAGACTCGTCATAATAGTGGTACACGTGCAGTAGTGGACTATCGCGTCGTGGGTAGTAAGATAGGCGCCCAAATTTTAATGAGGTTCCTGAACTACTAGTTGTTTATTCTTTGCGATGCGATAATAAAATGTTAACTTACTGTTACTCTTATGATAACCTCTAATGAGGTTTTGAAGATATCCTGCATTTGTTACTGCTTTGTCGCTGAGTTTATTTTTTATTACGGTTTGTAGGAAATCTCCAGGAAATTACGGTTGAGTGGTATTCTATGTGTACGGTTCTTTTTAGTTATGTACCCATTGGTTTAAAGTAAAAGGCTAATTCTAGCTAGCTTAAGACCTTAGAATAATAACACCTAGAACGATAGTTCCCTACAAAGCGGTCTTTCAAAAGTGAGGCAAGAAAAAAATCTATGTGTGCGTAAGATACTTGTATTTACGCTCGACGAAACGCACACAGTGAAACAAATCATGTTGTCATTTCATTCCATTTTCCCTAAAAGTAGGGAAGTTGAAACTTTTACACTTTAGCTTAGCTATTCATTGCATTTAGTTTATGCGAAAAACCACTTATCCTGACTGGGGTGAATAATTTTTCACTAATTATTTATTTAATATATTTAGAGCTATGAAACTCTTAAATTGTTATAGTTAGTCAACTGTTTTATGTAGATAGACCAGAATCGAATAAAACTATTACACCTTTTTAAGATGTGATTTATGCCATATCAATTGAAATCAATCAATGAAAAAATAAAGATTTTTGTGTTATCGTATATTAAAGAAATTATTCCACGCGAACAAAGTCGCGGGCCGAAGGTAGCAGATAATTGTCAAATAACATTTGTGCAATTTAATTATTGAGACGTGTTTCACTTACAACAAAATGTAGGAGATTTTTTCCCCTTAATGGCAACATTTTCATTAACTGTCACATAACAAATATTGAAATTATTTTTTTCATTTAAATGAATGTTTTACTTAATAATTTAAGTTCAAACGCATAATTTACCCTGTAACGTTATGTTAATATGTTTCTTCTGCTTTTCCGACGTATTGTGATATCCGTTCATAGCGCAAACCGTCATTTTTAATAAAATTATCAGGAGTAGTTTTCAATACGACACGACCTTGAGCACTGACGGGCCGCGTAACAAACTTAGCCAAAATGGCTAGGTTTTAGTTGCCTCACTTTGACGACGCGTACTGGGCTTCTAGGTGTAATTATTCTAAGCTTAAGACTTTGACTTATGCCCGAAAGCTTATTTTTAGCTTACTGTGAAAATGAAATTATTTAAAACTACTTTTTACTAACTATATTTTCACATATTATAACATAGTTTTGATACAGAAAATCGCTTTGCACTGTCTACATGTCTACTTGATTTCTTTTGGGTTTTATGATAACACCAAAGTACTATTTAGTTCCCAAATAGTTTTTCCATAAATCGAAAATTCTCCTACTTTTGTAAAAAAATAATTACTTACCCGACTTATTATAATTATATTTTGCAGCAATTATTTAGTTCCAATATCATTAAAAAGAGTAAAAAGCACAAGTTAAAACAAGACCAGACACGGATTCTCGGATTAAATGAACAATCAGAAACTAATGCAGTTTTGAATTGTCGTTATTCTCGTACCGTAGCTTTATTGAGTTAAACTTGAATTAACTATTTTGACCTTAACTTTGTAAAAGCTATTCGACCTGATAAGCATGTTTTCTGAACATACATTATAAAATCTCCTAACAAATAAACAGAGTCTTATATTTGATAAGATTCAAACGGCTGACAAGATTATCTTAAAACAAGAATATAATTAACAAAAAATAAAGAAATTGTAATCAGTTTCTTATGTTAATGCGATCGATGTACAATATTCCTTTTAAATAATTTAACAGATATATATCAAATGATAGAACACTCAGAATCACGTATAACTATAAAATGTTAGTAACATAACAAACCGCGATTTAAGTGCATAAAATGTTTAACTATATTTAGTAAAATTTTAATTGGGTTTGCCTCTGGGGCTACAATGTCACAAATATACATTAAATTTATGACACCCACTTGTTATCAACTTTATTATAAAAATTGGTTATAAACCATTTTTTGTTCCTAATGGCTTTTACAGTTACAGTATATATAAAGTAACTTTTGATACTAATAAAATGCTAATGAGAATTCCGTTATCTCGTTATAGTCTGGTACTGTTCTGTAACAGATCCTGGCCCTGAGTCTGGTCGTACTGACCTTCAAATCAGTAAACAAACATAAATAATTACTGACTATAAATATTTATCTTACTAACACAACAGCACCTTTTATATTTTGAACTTGAAGATAAGATTAAAATAAAATACTTGACCAAATTGTCGTATTTTGCTACGTAGACGTTTATAATACTTAGTTTTGAACTTAGAGATAAGATGCATATGTCACCGTAAAATTGTAAATAACGTTAAATTATAATCTATCCCGCGATATTGTAATCTGTCGAAAAATTGTGATCCGTAACAAACTGCTCACAATTTAACGCATTTATTTTTCGATAGATTATAATCTATCAAAGACAAACCGTCAGATTGTAAAATGGCATGCGACAGAACGCACCTCGCGCTCTGATTGGTTGAACTTCATGTTCCCCGCTCAGCCGCCCGTCGTCGCCATCTTCGGTTGTTATTAGTCAAATTCATTTGTTGTGAAATGTAAACAAACAGTGTTTTGGTGATTTAAAACTGATTTCGTGTTAATAATAATAATAACGCATTGTATTATAATAAGTTGTAGGGAGTGTTAACGGACCTGTGATAACCTAAAGAAGTGCAGTTAAATAATAAATAAGAGAGTGGTTGGCTGGTCTTGATGGCAAGACCAGCCAATCATGGACAGGCTTTAAACAGTTGACAATTTAACGCGCGACAGATTGTGATTTAACGGTTTGTCTTCGATAGATTATAATCTATCGAAAAATAATGCGTTAAATTGTGAGCACTTTGTTTCGGATCACAATTTTTCGACAGATTACAATATCGCGGGATAGATTATAATTTAACGTTATTTACAATTTTACGGTGACACATATAAAACACGTAACTGTATCCATAGTAACTGCGACGTTAAATTTAGTTCTTGATAATGTCGCAATTCTTTTGAAATAGCTTTTTAGAGGGTCCGGCAAAAAATTGGTCAACTTTAGTCGTGCATATGTGTTGGTATCTTACCCACAAACTTTTTATTAATAAATAATCTTAATCAGTAAATACTTTATTAATAAAGAATACCGATATTACTTATTGCATTAAGTACATAAATTTTTCCATTTCTTTTTCTACCACTTATTTTCACAGAATTCTTTTTTAATTTAAAAATAAAAGTGCAATGACAGCCATGAAAGTTAATAAGACAGGGTATAATTGCTTGCAACGTGATTCACGTAAACTTGGAGTTATAAGTCATCGAAAAAGTGGTAAATACGCAAACTATGAAATCTGCGCACTAATTTTGCGTTATCACTTTATTTGGTAACAACTAATCAGTTTTAAAGTAATACTACCTAAATATAAAATAATAATCCATATTTTTAAAAAATTAATTGTTCGTTAATCTTTCTTAAACGGCCATATATGAAATTAAATATTTGTGAAATTGTAGGAAAGGTTTGAATGGTGAAAAATTACAAGGAAATACCATAAGCAACAATTGATTTAATTTTTTAATCAATGACTTAACTTGTAAAAAATAAGTTATAGCAGTAAGTTCACCTTTTGTAATAATGTTTAAATAAATAAATGCGACGTTGCCGCTTTGTTGGCGTTACACTGACGTCAAAAAAGGCAGATTCTCCAAGAATTGCAGCGTGAAGTCGAGCCCGTGCCCCACACACAGTTTATTAGCAACACGCTTTTTCTACTCGCGTCCAGTAAATTTTACAATAAATTAAACAACCCTATTGAAAGTGAAGGTGACCTATCACGTGAGAGATTTTTTGCTCCCTTTTAGGTTGGCTTCTTTATCGTAGTGAAGAGAATGCAGTTAATATTTTGTTACTTAGTTGCGATAATTAAGATAGAGTGAGGTTGAAATAATAGAAAGAAAATCATGGCTAGCGAGCTAATGTTTAGTTATGTCGACGTAAGTATTGTTAATTTGATGTTATTCTTGTATGTCGACTACTAGTTGTGGAAGTAAAGCTCTTAGGTAAGCTACCAAGCTACTTATAAATAGTTATGACATTGAAGGTTGTATGTATTAGATTATTTTAATTAACATTTTTTGTATATAAGATCTAGCAATGAATGTCATCATTATCCATAGACAAATATGTATATCGTAAGTGGGTTTCTAATACAACAATGTACCTAAGGTAAAATAAATACAAGAGCGATACAAGGAAGGTATCTTTAGGTCATATAATCTGAGCCGGAAGCCAGTGGCCGTCAAAAAACTAACGAAGTATCTACATACATATATAGTTGTTCTGTATTACATTAGTGTAATAAATTCTAAGTATAATACATAATGTGCCATGTGGTACCGGCTTAGAATAGTGCCACCCCCTCTCATCTCATGGGAGTCGTAAGAGTCGACAAAAATAAATCCTACCAAATGATGGGCAGCAGCATCATCCTGCGTTTGGCTTGAACTGCGATCACCAACCCGCCTGCCCAGCGTGGTGATTATGGGCAAATACCACTCAATATAATTAACTATTGGGGAAGCCAACCTTTAGCAGTGGACTCTTTGTGGCTGAAATGATGAATAAAGTAAAGTAAAGTAAAAGTAAAAAGTTCTTTATTTCATAAACTATTACATAGCACTTGAAAATATCAAAGCAATATATATAAAAATAATAATATTACTACACTGAAATCACGAAGCTTAGATTTACTTACATGCAAATAAATAAAAATTAGGTGTAAGTGAATCTAAGTGCCAGTTCCGAGCCCCCGCTCTGTGAGAAGAACTGACAAGAAACTCACAGGCTATGCTCTTTTAAATTATCAATCAAATATAATTTAAAGTAACAATACAAAACACACAGTGAATATTTAAAGATTTTAAAAGCAAAGCACCCCGTTTTGTTTTTTGTTTTAAATGTTTTGTATTGTAAGTAATTAAGCGTTTATTTATCTATCTATCCGTTTTGTTAAATGTGTCGCGCGATCTAATGAACGACATATCTATTATGCTGGGAACCATGTGTCCATTAATTTCCCAATTCAAACATCGTATTATATCATCATCTCAGCCCATTAACATTGTAGCCATTATTAACTCAGATGTGAGGGTATATCCGTATTATTTTGTATAAATAATATCTTTAAATAAAAAAGGGGTTAGTTGTTAACAGCAATACTCATAATGAAGACTTTTAATAAAATTTGCATGAGCCTTATTTATAGATTGACAATTCCACTTATCATAAATTTGAAAGTTAATTGCGTTGTTTCTTCTTGAATCACGCTGTGACACACAGATAAACCTGGATTAAAACATAAATTTTTACTGCGGGAAAGTACAATGAAATGATAATTCATAAAGCTAAATAAAATATAATAAGCCAAACAATTATCTTGTTGTTTGACAGTATCTTTGAGTACAACAACCTACAAATGCTAACAAGTTAAAATAATAGGTTGGGGAAAAAGTCTTTTCGTATTTTTGTATGAAAAGTCAAGACATTTTTTTCAAAGTTTATTTACATTTATTTACAATATATATGTACCGTTTTGTTGAATAACTTTCTGCCATTTTGTGGGCAGAGACATTATCCCGTTACTGTAGAAACTTTGGGACTTCTGATCAAAAAAACGGGACAAATAGTTTTGGCAGTCCTCTCTTGAGGTCAACCTTACAGAACCTAAAGAATTCTGCAGAGACCGAAACAGGTGAAAATCTGAAGGCGCAATGTCAGGGCTATATGGTGGATGCACTAGGACCTCCCAGTCGAACTCTCTTAATTTTTGCTGAGTGGCTAAAGATGTGTGTGGTCTAGCGTTATCGTGATGAAAGACCACACCCTTCCTGTTGATCAATTCCGGCCGTTTTCTCTCGACTGCTTCCTTTAATCTCATCAGTTGCTGGCAGTAAAGATCAGAATCGATGGTTTTGCCGGGCGGTAAAAGCTCATAATAAACAATGCCCTTCCAATCCCACCATACACACAGCATCACCTTATTTCGTGTTAGGCCAGGTTTGGCCACAGTCTGTGAAGCCTGGCCAACTTTCGACCACGACCTTTTTCGCACGTTCTTGTCGTACGTGATCCACTTTTCATCGCCAGTTATCAATCTCTTCAAAAACGGCTCGGTTTCATTACGTCTCAATAATGAATCGCAAATGAGTACACGGTTCATTAAGTTTCTTTGAGTGAGCTCGTGTGGCACCCAAATATCGAGCTTTTTTGTATACCCAGCTTTCTTCAAATGGGTCAAAACTGTTTTGTGGTCAATTCCCAGTTCTTCAGCTGCATCGTAACTACTAATATGCCGATCTTGCTCCACTCTTTCAAAAATGGCGTCCATTTTATTCGTAACAGGGCGACCAGAGCGAGGTGCATCTTTAACATCAAAATTTCCGGACTGAAAACGTTTGAACCAAATTTGTGCTACTCTTACTGACACTGCATCAGGTCCATAAACATCACAAATTTTTTTCACTGCTTGAGTTGCATTTTTGCCTTTTTTATAATAAAATTTTAAAATGTATCGAATTTCTTCATTAGATTCACTCATTTTAACGGAGAGAAAAACAAATGAAAAATAGCGGGAAACAACTTTTTTTTATTTTTTTCTATTCTTTATAATGGAACCTTTTTAATGTTACCAAAACCAGCCAGACACAAATAGTACAGTCAAAAAAAATTTATAATAAGTTTATACCTACGTTATGCGAAAAGACTTTTTCCCCGACCTAATACATAAAGCTTAAAAATATTTACGTATCATTATTTTTTATTAAGTATCTTCACCTAGGGTTAATTAAACTGATTCAATAATATTTATTAAATTTATTACTGAAGCAGTAATAAAAATAATTTATTTACAGCTGTGCAGTTCGTAAACTCTAAGCATGTTTATTTATTGTCTCTTACCAATTTGTATCTTTTTTTTAATGTGACTCGTCATTATTACTGCATTCTGCATATGACAAGCAGTCGATGCAGTCAAAAAAAAATAAGGCGTTTCATACCGTACGCACGGTACAAAGTGCACCCATTCATGACGGCATATAGTAATGCCGTTTCACGCCCCGCTTAAAAGAAATATGTATATAAATAAAAAAATTCTAACAATTACACCAATTATTTAGCCCCAAGATAAGTATTATAAAGAACCTGTCTTATGGACACTAAACAACGGATAAACATACTTAAATACTTCTAAATACATACTTAACTATACATAATAATACATAGGAAAACACCCAGACCAGAACAAATATTCATGTTCATGTACACAAAGATTTGTCCTGTGTGGGAATCGAACCCACGACCTCTGGAGTGAAGTGTAGGTATGCTGACCTCCACGTCATATCGGTCGTCAAAAGTATAGTTGGTACCACGTAATAAGTGGCGAGCCTATTCCCCCTTACCGGGATCTGTTATGTTCGCCAGAGCCTCGTCGGTTGATCAGCAGGTGCACCACTCGCAGGTGAGGTTGGCTTGGACTCCTTAGATCCCCCCCGACTGGTCTCCACCTTGTCGTGGTGGGGGGGCTGAGTACCTCCCGGTAGGGCGCGCTAGGCAGCGGGCGGGCCAGGAGGGCCCGTCAAGCAGCGCCAGGAGGGTCTTAGGCAGTGGGGGCAAGGGGCCCCTGCTGGCTAACCATAGACCCTCCGAGAAGTCGGCTACACACGCTATGGTCGCACAAGGAGGTAGGAGGAGCGCGTCCACTGCGTCTCTCTGAGGAGGTCCTCCCGGTTTTGGTCCGGGGGACGTTGGCCGCAGGCGGGGTGTCAGACGCTGCAACCCAGGTACTGGCCCCCGCCTTTTTCTCAACAAGCGGCGGGCGTCGTCGGAAGATTTTTAGTGGATATTACTGCTGGCAGTCGCGTCTGCCGGTGGAGAGTCCCACACCCCCTTTCGGTCCCCCTTTGGCCGGAAGGTAGTGCGTAAACGCATTTTGTTACCAACGTAAAACAAAAAAAAAAAAGGACTCCTTAGATGTTGGTAGGATCCCTATACACCCTATCGTAATAGGTTGGGGAAAAAGTCTTTTCGTATTTTTGTATGAAAAGTCAAGACATTTTTTTCAAAGTTTATTTACATTTATTTACAATATATATGTACCGTTTTGTTGAATAACTTTCTGCCATTTTGTGGGCAGAGACATTATCCCGTTACTGTAGAAACTTTGGGACTTCTGATCAAAAAAACGGGACAAATAGTTTTGGCAGTCCTCTCTTGAGGTCAACCTTACAGAACCTAAAGAATTCTGCAGAGACCGAAACAGGTGAAAATCTGAAGGCGCAAGGTCAGGGCTATATGGTGGATGCACTAGGACCTCCCAGTCGAACTCTCTTAATTTTTGCTGAGTGGCTGAAAGATGTGTGTGGTCTAGCGTTATCGTGATGAAAGACCACACCCTTCCTGTTGATCAATTCCGGCCGTTTTCTCTCGAATGCTTCCTTTAATCTCATCAGTTGCTGGGAGTAAAGATCAGAATCGATGGTTTTGCCGGGCGGTAAAAGCTCATAATAAACAATGCCCTTCCAATCCCACCATACACACAGCATCACCTTATTTCGTGTTAGGCCAGGTTTGGCCACAGTCTGTGAAGCCTGGCCAACTTTCGACCACGACCTTTTTCGCACGTTCTTGTCGTACGTGATCCACTTTTCATCGCCAGTTATCAATCTCTTCAAAAACGGCTCGGTTTCATTACGTCTCAATAATGAATCGCAAAAGAGTACACGGTTCATTAAGTTTCTTTGAGTAAGCTCGTGTGGCACCCAAATATCGAGCTTTTTTGTATAACCAGCATTCTTCAAATGGGTCAAAACTGTTTTGTGGTCAATTCCCAGTTCTTCAGCTACATCGTAACTACTAATATGCCGATCTTGCTCCACTCTTTCAAAAATGGCGTCCATTTTATTCGTAACAGGGCGACCAGAGCGAGGTGCATCTTTAACATCAAAATTTCCGGACTGAAAACGTTTGAACCAAATTTGTGCTACTCTTACTGACACTGCATCAGGTCTGTTTATGGACAAATTTTTTTCATTGCTTGAGTTGCATTTTTGCCTTTTTTATACTAAAATTTTAAAATGTATCGAATTTCTTCATTAGATTCACTCATTTTTACGGAGAGAAAAACAAATGAAAAATAGCGGGAAACAACTTTTTTTTATTTTTTTCTTTTCTTTATAATGGAACCTTTTTAATGTTACCAAAACCAGCCAGACACAAATAGTAACAGTCAAAAAATTTTTATAATAAGTTTATACCTACGTTATGCGAAAAGACTTTTTCCCCGACCTAATATATATAATAATTAAGTAAAAACTTCACAAGTGTCGATTCCTTCAAAATATTTAATATTCTTGTGCAAATTTTTTACTTAATTTAGTTTGATTAATATTTTAGATTTAATCTAAATCGACTTATGAAAAATTTTAAAAAGCCGTTACACAAACATGAAATATTTTATAATATTATTTTCATCTAATGACTAGTTATTCTAGACTCACAGAAGTCTAGAATGACTAGACATTAAATTGAAGACACAAAAAAATATGACAATTTAAGATTATAAAAAATATTATATAGATACAGTATATAGGGATCCTTTTTTTTATCGTCGGTAATAAAATGCTGTTTACGCACTGTCTCCCGGCCAAAGGGGGAGACCGGGAGGGGGTGTGGGGCTCACTGCGGCAGACGCGACCACCGCAGTCCTACCCACTAAAAAACTTCCGACGATGACCACCGCTGTTAAAAAAGGGGCGAAGCACCAGTGCCTGGGCTTGTAGCTTCTGTTACCCCGCCGACAGCCAACGTCCTCCGGATTAGAACCGGGGGGACCTCTTCAGGGAGGCGCGATGTCATGCGCCCCCCCTACCTCTATGTGCGGCCATGGCGTAACTGGCCGACTTCTGGGGGGGTCTATGGCGAGACGGAAGGGTCCCCCTGCCCCCGCCGCCTAAGGCTCTCCTTGCCCGCCCGCTGCGCCAACAGCGTAGCCGGAGAGAGAGCGGATCCCGCTCCCTCTCCCGCTCCGCGGCCTCCTTCTGCGACATCACCACTTTGCAGAAGGAGGCCAGTGTATAGGGATCCTGCCAAGACCTTTTTTTTTTTTTTTTTTACGTCGGTAACAAAATGCATTTACGCACTGCCTTCCGGCCAAAGGGGGACCGAAAGGGGGTGTGGGACTCACCACCGGCAGACACGACCGCCAAGTAACACCCACTAAAAATCTTCCGACGACGCCCGCCGCTTGTTGAGAAAGAGGCGAGGGCCAGTACCTGGGTTGCAGCTTCTGACACCCCGCCTGCGGCCAACGTCCCCCGGACCAAAACCGGGAGGACCTCCTCAGAGAGGCGCAGTGGACGCGCCCCTCCTACCTCCCCTTGCGACCATAGCGTGTGTGGCCGACTTCCCGGAGGGTTCATGGTTAGACAGCAGGGGCCCCCTGCCCCCACTGCCTAGACGCTCCTGGCGCTGCTGAGCGGGCCCTCCTGGCCCGCCCACTGCCCCCTTCACAGGTCCCTCTTAGTTTCCCCCCCGGTAGTCAGTACTAAGGGCACCCAGAGTCGTCGGTCTCTGGGTGTTGCCTTTTCCCTAGCGCCTCCTGCGCCCTACCGGGAGGTACTCAGCCCCCCCACCACGACAAGGTGGAGACCAGTCGGGGGGGATCCTACCAAGACCTAAGGAGCTCAAGCCAACCAAACAGGCGTGAATGTATGTATGTACGTATATATAAAGCTTTTAAAGGATATTTACTGAAAATCCTTTATCATGTGGTCCCTAATTATTATTCTGTATATTAAACAAAAAACTAAGAAATGTGAACAAGCAATTATAGCAGTACACAAATAGTTTATCAATAAGCTCTACTTAATTGTTTACGAGTAAGTAATTCGGTCATGTCCATACTTGTGACATAGCAGTGACATTATTAATTAGACTGGACTAGTTATGCTCTATGATTTAGTTGCTACGTAAATTTTACCTATTTATTTCATAATTATACTTAAATATCTTTGTTTATGACAAATCCCAGTTAACATAAACCTGAATAAACTTAACAATTTATTAAAGCTAGAAATATAAATTATAAGATTACATTTCTATTGCTACCTATCTTAGTAATCTTTATTGTTTAGAAATTATGTGGTCAAATCATATAACACTGTAACACAATCTCTCTATAAAAAACTAGCGCGTTACCTTGTGTTTTTACCTTTAGCATTAAATATAAATACTGTAAAATGTAACTGTAAACTATAAAAACATATACTAATGTGAATTTAAATTATGTCAAAAACACTAAATTGAACACATCAAAAACGGTGCTAAATATGCGATGAACTCCACTGAAGTTTTATACTGTCGTACAAGTATGAACTTAATTTTGCAAGTCAATATAATTAAATAAATATCCTTTGACATCTCACACGCTGTAAACAGCCTTAAACTGATGTGATACTATAAGCACAAAACTTAAAAAATACTTTGTTTTTTAAACTCATAACTCGTTATTTATTACATATAGAATTCCAAACAAATTCGGGTTCTTATACATTAATATTTATACTGCGGGGGAATTAAAACTACGACCTTAGAAGAGAAAAGCAGTTACGCAAACCTCTAAGTTATATAGGTCTTCAAATATAGCAACAAACTTAACTACGAGCGTGGTCGTTAACAAATCGGTCAAAGAAAAAGCCGTGGCCTTTGATTCTGTTTCCGTACAAATTCTGTCTGAGGCATCTTTATCGTCTGAAAAATAACTAGGTCGGAACGGTCCTGTTATCTTGGTCACTCGAAATCTATAATTAACGTTCTCTTTGACAGTTGTACTGCATACATCGAACCGTTTTAGTACAAATACACAAACACTACCTTAAATAAAACCGGCAATGGATGCCGAAGTTAAGGCGATCGTGATTGATTATAAGTTACATGATAAATTCTCGAGTCTTAGCAATTGTGAATGTAGGTAATTACATCCGCGTTGTCGCTGATAATTTGTATTGGAAGGAGAGGATATTGTACCATTTGTAAGTTGCTTCATATTTACGTAATCTTACTCAATATATTTATCATTTGTTCATCAGTAAAATTTCGTCATCGATAAATCTGCCCAAACATTTGAATTCCGTTAAGTTCATCCAACTCAGGATACCGTTGTCTTTCATTACTAGGCTTAGTTAGACCCCCTCTTATAATTCAAGATTGAAATCGGACATAGTTGGGTCCGTGGAGGCAGGTGTTTGGCGCTCTGCTGTTAGAATTTATCAAGCTTACCGTGTAAACTTAGCTAGTACTTCGCTTAGTTAGTTATTAGCTCCGGAGAGCTACGAATCTATGTAGATTTAAATTTGTATTCTATATTTCCAGATTGAGCCTTTTAACTCTCTTTAAACTTTAACAGGCACAAGTTTTTGTATGGATACTATAATACTTCAAAACTTATTGATGTCATACAGTTACAAAATTTCAAACTAAAATAACGGCACCAAAGAAGTTAATGGCAAGATTCGAGTCATATTTCTTACTCTGACTGCTAGTGAGAAAAGATGGCTTAACGTAGGAATCTTTTTGTTTTTCAAGTATAATTTATAGGGAGACCTAAAGACCCCAAGCCAACCTAACCTGCAAGTGGTGCACCTGCCGATCAACGGACGAGGCTCTGGCAAACATAGAAGTGCCCGGTAAGCGGCAATAGGCTCGCCCCCTATTACGTGGGACCAACTATATAATTAGCGAAGTGTGGGCGTATAATATGCCTCTACTTACCCCTTTGGGGTAACAGCCGTGAATGTATGTAAAAAAAATATTTTCAAGTTTGAAAATAACTACTTATGTAGTATTAAAATATTCTTGATAGTGCTCGATTGTTATAGTGTTGAGTGCTAGATTCTTGATTTTATCTAAGTTCTCTGTGAATTATGATGCAATTAGCAAACCAGACGACACTGACAAACTACCCTAGGGGTAAGTTAAGAGGTAGACGTAATAACTTACGTTGTTGGGTCTTGGAATCGTGCCAAACAATAATGGAGTCAAAACAGCATACATTAGATTTTATTATTAAAGTCAAAATTAATGTAGTCTGTAAAATGTATATTTCCAGATATAAGTTTTACTGCCTACGTTACTTTTGTATATATAGGTGAATACATATCACAATAGCTAGATATAAAGTTACAAAATCATGAAACTATTAAACATTAACCATGTAAGTCACACTCGCCTGTCGACTGTTGTGCATCGATTACATGATAAAAACACATCACAAATAATAAGAAATGATTTTGAAAAACACAAACCGATAGCACCGTTAGGCCAAATAACCAGCCGATAAAAACAGTAATCAAGATAGTTTTAGAATAAAATAGTAAGTAACTGAGTGAAACATAGGCAACATATTTATAAATATTTATATTTCTGATAAACTAAAAGGTTTTTCTCATTTTTGTGCATTCCTTTATTAAAAATTACTGTTTTTTCCTGCTAAAGATTTCGGATTACTGTTTGAAGAAAACCCAATTAGAGGCAATTTCCATAAATCTACGCCTTTATCTCTGTTTTCGGTCAGTACAGAGATTATTTATTATTTCGAGTATTTTCAATGTGTCTAAAAGTTTATAAATGTTCTATTAATTTAAAAAAATATTATGCTAAGGCATAGGTAGACAACATGTGTTAGGTTTTATCAAGACGTAAGAATTGGCGAAAAGCTTGTATTAGTCGGTGCAAATTATTATTAAAATCCGCAGAATCAGTAGAAAGATTGCGACCAGGAAACCTGTTATCAAGGACATAGGGTATGTCCTTGATAACACACTGACAAGGACATTTGAGGATCTATTATAGTAGGCAGAAGTCACTACCATCATGGTAAGACATAGGCTGTGCTAATTAAAATCCGCAGATGCAATAGATAGTTTCCCATATATTATTTTTATCATCATCATTACAGCCCATTAACGTCCCACTACTGAGCACGAACCTCCTCACACATATCAAGGTGTGAGGGTATTGGGTCATACTCCACCACGCGGACCCAGTGCGGATTGGCGGAGGCAGGTGTATGGCGTCCTGCTGATAGAATTTTTTAAGCCGCCCATTTAGGCCTCTAACATGGCTTAACGACTACCACGTTTAGTGATAACCGGGACCAACGGCTTAACGTGCCTTCCGAAGCACGGAAGCGCTCGATATCAAATGCCACACAAACGGTCACCCATCCAAGGACTGACCTCTGTACACTCTGCTGTACTTCTGTGATCGTTTCCGACCACCGAACACCGCAGAGCTACGAGCGCTTCATATAAAAGCTTCAAATTTATTTAGTTATCATATTTAATTATACAGTAATTTAAGAGATATGCTATGTTCAACAGTGAACTTTAAAGTATCTATGTAATTATAATACGTGGAGTAACACTAGTTTATAGTATCATGCGTTACGAGACTCCTTTGAGGTTTGTCTTTGGTTCCGAACGAACCAGTGAAATCTGAACTTGTTTCGTAGTAACTCAACAATCGAAACGTCGGTCGGACCCGAAAATTCGGATGGATTATTTCGGAATAGACTTCCAGCTGTCCTTGACGGGCAAATATATCTGTAGATTTTTAGTCGATAGAAGTCCGACATCACTACCTTTTTGTGGTAAGAAAGAACGCAAAAGCATACATTTATCTTCTCTTTAAAAAAATCTAAGATGCCTGTCGTAGTTACAGGGACTGTTAGCAAATAGATTATACAAATATATACTGCCGTTCGTTCATCGTTTAGTTAAGGGTAATAATTTATCAAGGGGAGTCATAAGAGTCAGCTAAGAGAAATGTTATTGGATTTTGGGCAGCAGTGTGATTCTGCGATCAGCATGAACTTCGACTGTCGTAAAGTCTGACAGCAGTATTTCTATGCTACAACTCCCTGTAATTTAAAAAAAAAATATTTTTAGTGGATGTTCAAATTATGAAAACTGTCCAACTTTTATATCGTTAGCTACAATAGTTGTCGATCGCAGATTATGAATCAGTATGTCTTGTTATTTTTTTAGCTACCTGTAGGTAGATGAACGTCATTCATTATAACGTTTACTCTGGCGCATACTTGATTAATTATTATAGCCGCACTGACTATTACAACGACTCGCGGCAGAGCCGGCCGGCATCACGTTGCGTCACCGTCACCAGAGACAGTTACGCAAGGCCAATGTCAAGAGCGCCGCGTCGACGACGGTTGGGAAACAGCAGTTCCACGCACGCGGGGTCAACGGCCGCGATAACAAAAAACTACCCACAGCTAAACAACACGTGAATTTAACTGTCAACTGATATAATAATTTGAGAAAGTGTATTGAACTCGCAGAAATTGCGATATCTTACGAACTCAGTCTGTGATAGGCTTATTTTATTTGCTAGTTGTCTGTTGTCAAGTAAAGGATTTATACCATCCAACTCTGTTTACTGTTGACATTTGCGTTGCCTGAGAGAACTAAGAGCAATATTTACAGGTGTATGTTTATATGTTTTAAGTCTACCCAGCCTCCAAGTTAATGCTTCCCTTAAATATTAAGAAAATAAAGACGAATGGGGCTTATACCGAAACGATATCAGAAGTTCAGAACATCAGAACAAGGTTTAAAACTAGTGCTGTCACTGTCTTCATATTATCAAATAAACGACTTGCAAAATTTCTTGGTTCCTAGTCCATCAGCGTTTTGAACGATTGCTTGATGATATAACTTTGTTGCAGAGTACACCTCCGATCCTGGTGGACTGGTCAGGAGTCCCGACGATGGTGCTGCTGCTGATAGCCGTGCTGGTAGCTGTCACGGCGATGGTATCCAGGGTTCTGGAACCTCGCGCCACCTCGCGGCTCCCGGGACCACCTGCCATGCCATTTCTGGGTACCAGGTGGCTCTTCTGGAGTCGGTACAAGATGAACAAACTGCATGAAGCTTATGAAGGTGAACTTTTTGGATTCCGCATTTAAACGTGAAAAAAGAGTACTTACCTTATGTAATTTAATAAACGAAACTTAAATGAATTCGTTCAGTGATAGTTACAATTCTGTCAGTACTACAAACAAAAAAAGTAGGTAGGCATAAAAAGATCCGCAAACAATTTTTTTGCCGCGATGCGACAAGGCAAGTAAACGACAAAGGTAAAGTCGCATCACGACTTTTATCATCGTTTTGAACTGTAGAGTTTTAACTACTTTTTTGCCCGATGATAATCTTGGACTCGATGTAAGTTCTACTCTTAACTTAACCTTAACCTTTGATATTAACAATTTTATGACTAGTTCAAAATTCGATTATAGAATATCTCACAGCTATTTAAAACTCAAGCGCTGGTAGTTCTGCGGTGCTAGGTGGTCGAAAACAATCACAGAAGTACAGCAGAGTTTACAGAGGTCAGTCCTTGGATGGGTGTCCGTTTGAGTGGCATTTGATATCGAGCGCTTCCGTGCTTCAGAAGGCACGTTAAGCCGTTGGTCCCGGTTATCACTAAATGTGGTAGTCGTTAAGCCATGTTAGAGGCCTAATCGGCGGCTTGATAAATTCTAACAGCTGGACGCCATACACCTGCATCCGCCAATCCGCACTGGGTCTGCGTGGTGGGGTATGACCCAATACCCTCACACCTTGATATGTGAGAGGAGGCTCGTGCTCAGTAGTGGGACGTTAATGGGCTGAGATGATGATTGAAAGCTCGACCATGCTTGATGTAAAGCTACCGTAATTATGTTACCATGAGGTAAGCGACGTTAGCAAGAGCTGGTTTATTATATGTGTTGCAGGCAAATTGTAGAATGCTTCGTTTTACTAAACGATAAAGCAAATTGTGAAAATAATGGAAAAAAAATGTTTAAAAGTTCACTAAAAGCAAGTGGCTTCCAAGTTAGGTATCATAACGAGTAAGTTGCATTTATATTGTACGGACAACAAAACAGATAACAACCATAAATAATAATATAGTAATTAATTTCACAGTCCTGTACTAGATTATTATTCTAAACATGTTCACACATCAATTCAAAACATATAGTGAAAAAGCATAATTGTAAAAAAAAACTAGTTAGTTATTCTGAACGAATTGCTTTACAGCATTTCAAAATATATTCAACCTTTGATCGAAAATACACACATATTGATAGATATTTCGTTGTAAAGCCGACACATTCTTACTAGGGGATTATAGAATGAGGTGTTATTTCTATACGTCCGAAGGTAAAATGTCTTATTAGGCAATCGGGGGTCACGCCTCGTAGCGAAATCTAGCTTACCCAAGAGGTAAGGGGATTCAAGCACGCCATGAAGAATTTTGTGCAAATGTCCTGATCCTACGGCAAATGAGCAGGGAAATTATGGCTTTGGGATTGTGTGCTATATAAACAAAAACGTTTCCCACACATTCACAATTTGCTTCGTCGATTTGTAAAATGCTGCATTAGTTCAATCTGCCTTCGATCTTCTTCTTCTTTAGTTCTTAAAAGTCGTGAATGTTGAAAAATACAAAATTAAGTCAACTGTTGTATGCTATAAGTTCCTTTTAAGTAGAGTGTAGATGCAATGAGTGCTTTTAAATGTTTTTTTAATAATTCGTTGATTGTAAGATAGAGCGCGCTAAACACAAAATCGCTTATGTTATATTTATAACAAAAATAATTTTAAACCGTTCTACTGTAAAATTGAGTAAATGACATTTACGATGTACGATATAAAAATAAAATTTTCGCACTTCTATTCGTATAGTATTAGTTCAGAACCTATTCATTTCTTAATACTGCTATTAAATTTTATAACCTTATTATCTAAGGTTCACTGTTGATTAGAAGAATTTACAGTATCATGTTATAGTAATTATTATCGTCGTTTCTAAACAGTGTCTCAGGTCTCTTTAGGCATCATTTAAACTTAGTTAATTATGCCTGAAATCTGGCACCTGAGACACTCATCAAACGATACTTATATACGTATATATTTTAAGTTGTAAAATAGAAAAGTTATAAGTATATTACACGACTTGTACCATGGATTTAAAAAATAATGTTAGTATTTTTAAATCCATGGAAGGTTCTATTAGTTCAAAAAATTAAAAAAAATTGTCTGAAACGCCGACGCACTATAGCTAACAATCAAAATGAATTTGAAATTGATTTTAAACAGTACATACGGCATAATGAAACAACTTTCACAAAGTTTGTTTTCAATCTGTGAAATAAAACTGAATGCGGTCTCCCGCTGTCACAATGAGACCATTTGCACGCAGACATGTTCAGGCGATACGGGCCGGTGTTCGCGGAGACGACGCCTGCAGGCGCCATCGTGGTCTCCATCGCAGAACGGGACGGGCTCGAGGCGGTGCTGAGAACTCCAGCCAGACGCCCCTACCGGCCACCGACAGAAATCGTGCAGGTCTACCGCAAGAGCCGTCCTGACAGATACGCCTCTACTGGTCTCGTCAACGAGTGAGTATATTTTAGCCATATCTTTATCTTTTCTTTGCTGATATACCCTGTCTAATTCATACTGAGAGAAGTGAAGTAAAGTAAAGTAAAAAGTTGTTTATTTCATAAACTATTAAGCACTTGAAAACGTCAAAATAAAATATAAATAAAAAAAAGAACTAAATATTACTACACTGAAATCACGAAGCTTAAATTCACTTACATGCAAATAAATAAAAATTTGGTGTAAGTGAATCTAAGTGAGTTACACATACTTCTTTCCCATGATCTGTGAATGACAGTTTTAATCGACGAGCTGACCATAAATATTTATGAACTTAAAGATAAATGTGACCATGCCTCAAGCATAATCTCTAATCCCAAACTAGGGTAGATTCTCTTCGTCTGTGCATGTAGGATTGAGCCATAAATAACAGGTCAAAGCGACAATGTAAGCCTAACTTCCAAATATGGTCTAAAATAAACCAAACTTTACGCAAACTAAGTCAGTTTCAGCTCAAGATATATTGTAAGTCTTGGTGTGCTATCGATTACACGTAATTTCTTACCGGCAGTAAAGCATGACAGTCAGTAAACTTTCAATTAATTAGAGGACCCTAAAGTGCGGTAAGGTATAAATAAAATTAAAGTAATTCTAAATTGAAGTCTGCTTATAGATTTAGTAAAGTAATTTAATTGCTACGATTTATGTAATACCTAATTTTCTGAACTTGACTTGACACTCTCCCGCGTGTCTAAATTGTTATAAGCAGTTTGTTATTCACGTAAAAAAAAGATAAGCTTGGGAAGAAACTTATAACAAGTTCTGTATGTTATTTTTTACACTTATAAAAATCGTCTCGTCTTCTAAGGACCCCAAGACAACCTCACCTGCAAGTGGTGCACCCACGATCAACGGACCAGGCTCTGGCAAATATGATAGTTTTCGGCCAGCGGTAATAGGCTTGCCACCTATTACGTGGGACCTTAATATAGGTAATTGGCGAAATGTTGGCTTATAATACGCATATGACTACTGAAAAACAGGGTAGAAAATATAAATTTATGTGCATTAAAAGATTACATAATTATATATTATATCAATTAGCTTTATTTCAGCCATAATTAAATAAATAACCGAAATATGTAAATAAATATTCTCTTACAATTACACCAATTATTAAGTTTCAAGATATGTATCATTAAAAACGTATGTTATGAATACTAAAGAATGGATAAACATACTTAAACATATATTTTTTTGTAAATACATACTTCATATACATAGGAAAACACCCAGACCTGAAAAAATATTCATGTTCATGCACATAAAAATTTGTACTGTCTGGGAACCCACGATCTCTGGATTTCAAAAAAAATAGTAATAAAGTAAAATTTCATTATTCTAGTTTTCTCTTTATAACAAAATAGTTACGTTTCTCAGTCTACGCTGATCAACTGCGATAACCTATTTTCTATTACCAAACCATAGTCACAAGATTTAAACAGTGAGATAGCTGTACTAAACGAAAGATCAATACAATCTTTGTAAACCATCTAACTCAGCTCAAAAGACATGCTTTCCTTCAATAGTTCTCTGTAGAATAGATATATGAATAAAACATTTTGCAGCTAGCAAAATTACAATATATTATAAAATTTATATTAAACATAACATTTTACGACTTACAAGCCGCAGAGGTCTTAGCTTCAAAGGTAGGTTTGATTGTCCTCCAATAGACAAAAAACAATTTAAAGGTTGCCTAGAAGATATCGTTATAAGCGTTCAGGCCGCCAATTGTACCGCTTTTCTTTTGCAATTGTTTTCTTGTGTAATTTTTATTTGGTTTTCTTGGCGGGAGAGTGAAACGTCATGTCTGCAGTCTTGTCTTATTTTCTAAAATTTGAGATATTTCGAACGATAGTCTGTAAAATAACGGTAGATTATTAACCGTTAAGTGATAGTGTAGATACATGAGTGTTGGTGAATCAAAAAAACAGCGCAACATCACTTTTAAAATTCTCTCAAGAAGTCCATGTGAGATGTCAGTATAGTCCCACACCTTTAATGAGGACACAAGGGGTTTAGGGAAGGTCATCTTATTTACCATATATCATCTTTATAACTACTCTGTCTATCCCATTTACTACGAATTATATATGAGAAACATATCCTTTCCTTGACACTGGCTAAATGTGCTAACCGCACGAAGCCATTATTAAAAAAAAGCTTCTATGTGTACATAAGTACTTAAACTTATTAACTAACACATTAATTCACTGCGCTCAGGAGCTAGAGTACAAAATAATTAAGCATTAAACTCGTCAAGTATTGTTCTTTAACAGATAGACGTTTGAATTATTCCATGAACAAAACAGTTTTCCAAATATAATGACTAATAACTAGTAATTCTCTATGTTAATATATCTATTTGTCAATGTGCAGTCAGTGCCGGAAAAGACTATCTCTGCAAAGCTCAGATTATGTTCATGCGCTATTCGTTAATGAGAGGCATAATTAAGCCAAATGGAAATGTTCGTTATGTTCTATGAAGTCTGAGAATTGAATGTAATGTGCTTAGTTATTAAGAAAGTGTAGCTTTCAAAGTGGCCAAAGACAGCCAGTTTATTTATTTATCTTTGAAGAATAAAAATAGTTTAGAAGGTTAGTAAGTATACCTGCATTCGGTTTTGGGGTCGTGGTTGAATGGGGAATCTCACACAGGACATCTTTCTCTCATGTTTGTGTGCATAAACGTGACTATCCGTTCTAATTTGTGCGTTGTGTATTTACTAAATAAGGATCTTAATATGTTTATCCGTTATTAGTATGTAGTATCAATGACACAGGTTCTTGATGAGACATTTTTGGAACTACATACCTACATAATTGATGTGATTGGAAGAGAATTAATTATTTTTATTACACTTATTTATTAGGTACATGCATCACAATAATTTCACAAATCATATGAAAAGGTTTGTCTCCGAATACAATCTCACTAAGTAAAAAAATAGTGCTTTTTAGACATTTTTAATTAAAAGAAATAAAATTGAATGTTGTATACACATGAAGTTATTAAATGAAATTGACCTTCTCCCGGTACCCGCAATTTTGTCCACACTGCGCTTAGGTTTAGTACTTTGCACAATATTATTTGAAATGAAAGGCTATGTCTTATTCTGATGTACATAAGCTATATTGGGTACTGTAGAGATTCATTAAAATCTTTCCATAGATTTTGAGTGAAAGAGTAACACATCAATACAAACTTTCGCGTTTATAATAATTATAATAATTATTTAAAGTCAATGTTTTTGTTTAAATTTAGCGCAATAAAGCTTAAAAAACTATCTTATAAACGTCAACTTAAAAACTAATGTTCCTATGGTTTATCAAGAACCCAAAAAGGTAGCAGAAATACTGTTGATTAAATGTTCCAGATATTTATTTAGACTACGATGTTACAATCGTGTGATACGTTACATTGTTATATTTTCGTGGCGTGTTCATCCGTAGCAGAGCGCAGACGACCTCGACTGTGGGGAAAAAAGTCCACAGCCACATAGTTGAGGTATAGTAGCAAACATCCTTAGATCTCGACTTGTGACTTGATATAAATTTTATATTTAACCTGTTAACTTCGTTCCGCTGCTGTTTTTTTAAAAATTGAATTGACTAAATTTTTTTACCTACTAAGCACCTTATTTCGGACGAATATAAATAAAAAATCATAACTGATTACGGTGTAACTAACACGATTTGGTTTTTATATTGATGATAAGTTTAATAAAGTTTAGCGTAATAAATTAATAAAACCTATTTAAGTCTAGGGTATCTGTTTGGAAGCTACGATGCCCTACTGACGCACAAAAACACAGAGGCGCATTAGTAACATTTAGCCCCAATACTTCCCAAGCAGGCCTGCAGACTTTTAAGGTAATATTAGACAAATTTTCAACTTTCCTTAAATAAATATCCACCCAGATATGTCTATCATCTCTCAAACTAATAATAGCAGGAAAACTTTTTTAATATCGTATGATTTTTGGAATGAGACATACATAATAATAACGTCTGATTGCGCGAATGGGTAGGCAAAGGAATACTTTACGCCCAAATTTGTCAATAATATATTGGGTATCAAGTAAATAGGTGGCGCATATTGTCGCTTACCGGGAACTTTCATGATTGCCTAAGACTCATCTGTTGATTGGTTGTTGGCTGGTGGACCACTGGAGGGTGAGATTGGCTCGAGTCTTAAAGATCTTAGAAGGATCCCTATACACCTTTATAATGATATGCCTACATAATATCTAATGTTATTCGGAGTTATTTTACTGCAGTATCAATTGAACTATGACAAAACCAACCAAGTCTGCGTGGGCTCTGTCTGTCTGGCACTCTTTTACTTATTTGATGGACATTTAAATGAGCCATAGTCCGCACTACTTTGAATTTTGCCGATTGAATTATTGTAGAAATTTAATTGGATATTAATTATTGACCTTTCAGGTAGTAGCCGTGTTATGAAGTGTTCGTAAAGATGTGAAACTATAAGGTCGGGAATAGTTTTATTTTTTGTTTATTATTATAATAATGTTTCACTATTTTTAACGTCTATGGCTGTAATTCCACCTGAGATGTGTGAGGATGCGGCGAGAGAAGGGCGTTGTTTGTTAGGAACCAATGTATACTTACTACTATCATAAAGCTAAAGAGTTTGTTTGAACGCCCTAACCTCAGAAACGACTGCTTCGAATTGTTTTTTTTTGTATTGTAGGTATAGCTCATTTATCGAGAAAGGCTTTAGGCTATATACCTTCAGGCTGCGACCAGTAGGAGCGCAGAATCAGTTGCAAAGAGTATGTCAACATAATATTAATCCTTTTCCAAATTATTATCCTTATCCTTGACATCACTTAATTTCGATTAACATGTTAGAAGATGCTAGATAACATCATGCGCACGAGTGGATTTTTATGACATCAGCTTAAAAGCTACCAAACTTCGACGCTGTGGTAATTGTTTTTGCTATATAACATGGCTATAGGGATACGTAATACCTTATATTATTTAGTCTAACATTAACTGTCATAGACTGACATTTAATAGAAAAAAAATTACATTACATAAAATCTTGTCTGTTTGTCCCAAGGGGTAGGCAGAGGGATATTATACGCCCACATTTCGCCAATTATATTGTTTGTCCCATGTAATAGGTGGCGAGCCTATTGCCGCTTACCGGAAACTTATATGTTTGCCAGAGTCTCGTCCGTTGATCGGCAGGTGCAGGTGAGGTTGGCTTGGGCTCCTTAGATCTTCGTAGAGGCTTTAAAGCCCTGTTACATATTATTATTAAAGATAATCCTTGCGTGGAATTTAATCAGTACTTCTTTCTAAAATATTTTAAGTTGATGTCTATAATGTGACCATGACATACATTCAGCTAAGATAAGCTAACGACCCTATTAGGCAGCCCATGACAGTAAAGCTTTATCTCCCTCTGTACTCTGTAATATGTACAGATTGTACAGTGGGTGTAGTCACGAGCTGGGAAAATAATCTAAATGCTACAACAGAACAATTTTCAGCTTAAAATAAATCATCTATCAATGAGTCATACAAAGTCCAATGCAGAACATTGGCCTCCCCAATAGATTGCTTTCATTACCACGTTGTCAGGCGGGTTGGTGATCGCAGTTCTTGTACGCGGGGTGGCGCTGCTGCCCATCATCCAGTAGGATTTCCCTTCGTCGACTCTTACGACTACCCGTGAGATGATAGGGGGTGGCACTATTCTAGGCCGGTACAAATGAATCATCTACTTATTATATATTATTAATATTTTTTATAGTCATTAATTTTACGTAATTTAATAAAACCTTTACATAACCTTTATTGCTAAATCGATGATTACTTAGTAAATTTTGCGAAATAAATTCAAGTGGTAATCTTATACATTTTAGTCATCATAATCATAATTCTTTATTGTTTCGTTTGGTGTACAATTAGGTCTTAAAAATAATATTTTGTCTTCAAATGAACCCTGCAAGGGTATTTAAAATAGGAACACATTTCTACCTAATATTATATATAGAAATTAAATACATTAGAAATTAAACAACCATAAAAATCAATCAACTATACATACATCAAGTTCTTATGCCGTAGGACCGATGGTGTAGAAGTGTTCTGTAGTGGAGTGGTAAGCGCAGTGTCGGACATCCTCCAGCTCGGTGGAGCGACGACATACCTACGCAAAACGGCTGACAGGGGCTGGAGACGAAGAGCTGAAGATCAAGTTCTGTGGCGTGCCATTGGAAAGGCCTATGTCCAGCTGTGGACATATATAAGCTGATGATGAATGAATTAAGTTTTAATATATCTTAATTTATTCCACCACGTGCCAACAATAACAACGTTAGACATAAAACGATTTTAATTTGTACGTGGAGTCGTTTCTTATGCGTGTTTTATGGGTTTTTATTCCGATGAGTTTTTATTCCGAGAATCTATTGGTTGTGTGTATAATTATACCTAGATCTGTTTCAAATGCTGCCCGGAAAAACCACTCAGTCTAATGGATTCCTAGTCTGTGTTACGCAAAGTCACAGAATTAAATATATGGAAAATTACAATCCAGTTCCTAATAAAAAAAATATTATTAATCTTCATGATTTTACTAACAACGTAGTTTAATTATGTAAGTACGTATAAAATCTATGTGTACTATCTACAGTCCAATCGTTGCGTACATACCTACTCTGTGTTTTTTTGGTTTTATTGTGTAATAATGATTCGAGATTTTTTTAAGCAAAGTTATCATTTGAATCGGCTCGTTAACTAATTAGATGTAATATAGATGGTACTTTGATAGGTATTGTTTTTTTATTAATATAGGCGTGTTGTAAGAACCAATATTCATGAGTCACGTAGTGGCTATACAAGTTACGTTCGTATTTTTCATATAAAGAGCTTTTCCGTAAATATGGGAACATTATGGAGTGGAATAAACATTGAATGGAATTGAATTAAATGAAATTAAGCCAATTATTTTCAGAAAAGCATTGAGCAGACTCTGAGCCTTAAGCTTAAGTCTAGGGCAACCGGAATATTATTATAATATGATGATAATTACATATCATGCGTGCATGCACTATATATGCACCCATATCGATATGACGACCGATATGGCGTGGAGGTTAGTATACATGCACTTCACTCCAGAGGTCGTGGGTTCGATTCCCACGCAGGTCAAATATTTGTGTGCATGAACATGAATATTTGTTCTGGTCTGGGTGTTTTCCTATGTATATTAAGTATGTATTTACAAAAAAAAAGTATGTAAGTATGTTTATCCGTTCTTTAGTATCCATAACACAAGTTCTTAGTGATACTTATCTTGGAACTGAAGAATTGGTGTGATTGTAAGAGAATATTATTATTATTATTATATCGAAGTTATATCTACTACCAGTATACTTACATCAGTGTTATGAATCGAAAATAAAAAAAGTGCAAAAATAATGGCGATTAACTAAATTTAGGTTATCTCGATCGGTCGTTGGATAAGAATTAGACTGCGATGCGAAGCGTGGACCAAGAGTAGTAGAGAACTGGCATAAAGTGCTTATGCTTAACGTTACGAACATACCCGCTCAGAATCGAAACGGATAGCTAATAATTATGTAACAATAATTCAAAATCTAACACAAAAAAAAATCAAGTAGGTAATTTACCCTACCTACCTAAATATTTTTTTAAAATTTAAACTGAAACTTAAAATATTTTATTTTAAACAAAATTCATGTGAAATTAAGAGGTTTCAAAACGAAGAAAAACAGCTGTGGAATAATTATACAAAAGAAAAGCTTTACCAATATTGTACCAAAATTTCCGGGAAATTTCTGAACTAAATATTATAGATTAGCAATAAAAAATTGGAACAGAATTGCCACGAGTATTTATTGTCAATATTTAAACTTAATGCATATTGTGTTAATCGTTTTATGCAGTGTCATTAACAAGCGCTTCTCTTGGAATGCGCTTACCCACAGGCAGATAATCCCGCACTGTCAGTTATACTTCTGACAAAGATCTGAGGTTGCCGAAAATGCTGATCACGTACCCGAAAACGCGTGGCATTGACTTCATAATACTTTTTGTATTGTTTGTTATTTCCTGTGTCAAAACGACTCGCGAATATTTTGAAGTGACAAAAAAAATCCTATGTATATTTTATCTATAATAAAATATGAGAATAATCTTAGTAAAAATTACTTGGTTATGCAAAAAATTTAATTAAGCTTTTATTGGGGACCATGGGGGGTCGATTACTCTTGATGTGGTTATAGTCTAGTATTAGTCTTTGTTAGGTTAGGCCTGGTTAGAAAATTTAAAATTTTGTGCTTTGGGCCAATTTTGGTAAAATTTAGTACAGCAGATTTTAGAATTAAAGGGGGTCACTTTTTATCCCGATACATAATGCGGTTCCTGTAAGTCTAAATAAACTATAGGTCACGCGAACGAAGTCCCAGACATTAGTTAGATTTAAATATTTATAAATGTTCACTTTAACTTTATTTGTTTGTTTTTAACGTTTATTTGTTGGTTTCAAGATATATGATATCGAAGAAAGCTGACATATAATGTACTTATTTAGTTTTACACTGTGTAAGTTGTATATATATACTAAGTGAACTAACGAATGGCAACTCTAGCTATATTTTTATTAAGTCACCAATGTGTTTTTCGTATATATTTTTATCTTATCGAATTTATTTTACCGAATATATCCTAAACGTTACTAAAGTCGTCGACATTATGCATAACTCCAAATACGTTATCGAATCGAAACTGCGATTGAATGCAAATTTTATTAAGTTATGCTAGCTACCTAACTTTTATTACTACACTCGCACGACCAACACGTAAAAAAAACGTTAATAACAATTTACTTTTATACAGAGAGAAATATTTTTTTAAATTGGAACAGTCGTCTCGTTCAATTAAAACCACAAAAATCCATACAAGGCCGCTCATTTAGGCCCCTAACATAATTTGAGGACTATCACATTTTGTGATAGAATGGAATATGCAATACAATCGCGCCCGTTTCTTCGAAGGGGTAAGCAGAGGCAAATTAATAAGCCCACATTTCGCCAATTCAATTGTTGGTTCCACGTAATAGGTGGCGAACCTATTGCCGCTGAGCGAGAACTTTAATGTTCGCCAGAGCTTCGTCTATTGATCGGCAGGTGTACCACTTACAGGTCGGGTTGGCTTGGGCTTCTAAGACGTAAGTAGGATCCCTATACACCTTAATAATCTTACTTCATAATGGAATAATAAAAGACATCTCGTAAAATTGCAGGCAGGGTGAGAAGTGGCACCACCTTCGTCGCCATTTGACCTCGGAGCTGACGAGCCCGCACACCATGCAGAGCTTCCTTCCCGAGCTGAACAGCATTTGCGACGACTTCCTGCTGATGCTGCAGTCGTGCCGATTGCCAAACGGCACTGTGCACGGCTTTGATCAGCTCACCAATAGAATGGGCTTAGAATGTAAGTACCGTCATTGATTTTCTAAAACTATTTTTAGATGACTATGAAAGAAAAGTTAAAACCGAATTAATTGGTTTTGTGGGACCTTGAAGTAATTTATATAAAACACGTTAATCTGTGCCATGTGGTGCCGGCCTAAAATAGTGCCACTCCCTCTCATCTCATTTCTCGGGGAGTCGTAAGAGTCGACGTAGAGAATTCCTACCGGATGATGGGCAGCAGCGTCATTTTAGCTAACCGGCTTGCCCAGCGTATTGATTATGGGCAAATACCTCCAATATAATGTAATCTATTGGAGAGGCCAATATTCAGCAGAGGACTATATTAGGTTGATATGATGATGATGATGACGTTAATCTATTTGGAAGTTGATAATAAGTCTACAAAAAGATGTGTCCCGTCTGTTTATAGACATGAACATAAGAGTCCTCACTGACACCAGTTCACATGATGCATTAACCAGTCATTATGCCGCTCAATATAACAGTCTCGTTTTGTTTTATATTTTTACCTTTCAGTAAGGTAAAATATAATTTTTTGTTATTTATTTCTGTTTAATGTCCTAAGCTCCTAGCACCAAAGAAACATTTGACAATTTTATTTCACTTAAGCTATCGCTAAATTAACTCGTCAGTTAGCGATGGCCTATGTCCAAACCATACATTTCATATTTAAACGGCAGCCATCTTGTCAATCACTTAAAGTTCTAATAAGTTCTAGATGCATCGATAAGCGAGCGCAATGTGCTTTTATTTCGTAATGGCATAATTGCATTCATTCATGAACGAGTCGTGTATCAACAAGTGCTGTTGGTATGATATTTGACCCAGATTGAGTTATATTAAACCAGTGTTATGAGAAGATAGAGCTTTTTATTTAAGTATTTTTAAGGGAAATTCCTGGAACGCAAATATTAAAGCCGTACAAATTAGTAAAAGTAATAAAGGTAAGCTTACAATCTTTCGCAAAGAGCTGAAAGTTACGAGTGTTGTGAACTTCATTTTAAATTCAATGTGTAAAGTCCTAATCGGCGTAATAAAATAAACATTTGTAATTAGTTTTGACGACCGATATGGCGTGGTGGCGAGTATCGCACTCCACTCCTGAGGTCGTGGGTTCGATTCACACACAGCACAAATATTTGTGTGTATAAATATGAATATTTGTTCTGGTCTGGGTGTTTTTCTATGTATATCAAGTATGTATTTACAAAAAAAAAAGTATTTATGTATGTTTATCCGTTATTTAGTATTCATAACACAAGTTCTTAATAATACTTATCTTGGAACTAAATAATGGGTGTAAGTGTCAGAAATATTTATTTTTATTATTATTTGATTTTAAAATTATTTTATTTAGCATTAAATCCCAGATTTTCTATTAGAATCCCAGAGAGAGTCCATATTAAAATCAACGTTGGCCTATTCTGATCACTGGTTATCGCTCACTTCATGCAGTCGTTAATAAATGCACGCATTTCTAAGTCTAACCTGTATGCACTCTAAGCTGCATATAAGAAGTAATTATTGCGAACGTACAGATCCCGGTTAGCCACAATAGGCTCGCCACCTACTACGTGGGACCAACAATATAATTGGCGAAGTGTGGGCGTATAATATGCCTTTGCCTACCCCTTCGGGGAAACAGGCGTGACAGTATTTATGTATGTATGTATGTATGTAATCTTTCTTTTAGTCTTAGTCGAATATTAATTAATATGTGTATAAGGTCATAGATTTTTCGAAAAGTTTTTAAGTCATATTTTCCGGTTATTTACTGAAAGGGTTAAACTATATTAAAATAAAAATGCTAAGTTTTTTTAAAAATGTATGCTGATAAATATGAATAGCTTGAGATACTGCTGTGAAATTAGGAAAAACTGAAAAGAGAGGCAATTGTTGAGGGAATTTCTGAATGCTTTTAAGATGTAAATGAGGTTGTAGATAAATGTAAAAGTCTCTTTGTCACTACGCATGTAAACATTAATAAAATCCCAACTGCTATGGTTCTTGGAACATGGCGGAAAAAGAAGGGATCATTGAGGGAACAACTGCTAAAAGCTTTGAAGATGTAATGGCTAGAGGAATGTAATTAATAGCACCTACTGTTGAGTGTTTCATAAAACAATTAATAATTAAGTATATTGTGCTTCATAAATAGCAGTATTACAAAACAGTCCAATATCAGGAAATCACGTTTGTTTCGGATTGAGAACCTAGCTAGACATAACAAATGCAAAATCCAGAGCCACTCTGTGCCACATTTAGTGCCGGTTTAGTTACTTAAAATAAAACATATTTCATATTGTAAACCTAAGTGAAAATAAATGTAAATGAAGTGGTTTTCCAATTAATGCTGATGCGTTAAAATGTAACATTGATCGCATTATTAGTAGGTATAGAGTACTATCAGTGGGCTTTGATAAAGTAAAATTTGTCAAACGAACATCTTTAAACTTATCTAAATATAAAATTTGTATAAAGGAATCATCATAAAGCAATCATCACTCGAATTCCCAATTTGTTTTTGTTCACAATACGTGTCTTTGGCGTATCTTACTTAAGTAACCACATCGACGCAATAGGAAAAAGTTTATAGACATTATGGCACCACATTACTGATTGCATGATTACGTAGCTAGTAGGTTATGTGCACTTCGTACCTCATCTTTTTCCTGAATGGAGTGGTCTATAAGGAACTAATCACACTTATTCAGCTCCGTTTAGGTTATTTCCATAGCAAAACTCCACACAAAATCGTAGTTTTCTATGGACAATAGCTAAAGAGACCTGAATAAATACATATGGTTAAACCCTAGTAACGCATTAAAAAAGCTCGGTAGATAAAATCTTAAACCTAATTAATAATGGTATAGGTATAATGGTGTGAGTTACTACAAACGCAGTACGATATTTGAATAGATCGAAATGCGTATTACTATCGTACACGTGTTCCTAAGTTCTAAAAAAATTATGTTATTTAGATACTTATTCCTTTTATTATAAAAAAAAACTCTTGACCCATTTAGATGTATTAATGGAGTAGCTTAGTTGTTTAGCTGAACAAAGATAGCGCCCTGGAATGGTTACGTAATCTAGTCTCTAAAGTTGAATGCCCTAAATGTGTTAATGCTTATGGAAGAAAGGGGTATATTTCGGATCGCATAATTTTAAGTACTTCTAATTGGCAATGGCACACAAACGGTTAGCCTAAATTTTTTACGCATAATTTCACTTTTCGTAATCGTGTTTGGTCTAATTTTATTTCTTCTAACTTTTTATCGCCATATTGTTATTTACCAAATGCAATCTTTGGCGGAACAATAAGTAGTTAATCCTTAAAGTATGCATTTACTATTACTAATATAAATTCGCCCAAAATAAAAAAAATAATAAGGTATGAAACGCCTACTCATTTTAATAATGCAAATTAACGTGGCCAAATAATTGCATTTGTTGCAAATTGATTTAAACAAACGCTATTCTAACAAAAAGTAGATGTGGCAGGCATGCATCATGCAAGCAAACTTAGAGCATGCAAATAGCCATGCAGCATGTAAGCATGCAACATGGTCTTTGTCATGACTCCCGAGCTGCGGGGCTCCGTCGGTCCCACGCGATCTTATGGTCGCAGATGGTTTTCGATTACCACCTGCTACTCAGCTCGCGGGTCTCTTTGTCCTTTCGCGCCTACGCGGGCTCAAATAAGACTCTAGGGTAGGGCAGACAAGATTACGTGTACGTGTCAAGTTTGCTGCCGTTTGCTTCTGTTATTTTTTTTAAAAAATAAAATTGTTTTGGTGCTAGAAGAATTGAAGTTCCCATTTGAGAATAATCCCATTATAGAGAATGAATTCACATTCTATATCCTAAAATTAGGGCTTTCAATTCTTACATCGTATTATAATGGTGGCAATACAAATTGTTAGACGAAACAATAATTGTTCGTTTTAAGAGTAGGCCAAATACGGTGTGGCCATGTAATTTGTGGTAAAGTGGCCATTAGGACTAAAATTTTTAGGCGAACCGAAGGGCAGCTGGAAGAACAACATAATTTGATAACACCTAACCGTCGTGTCGTCGTGAAACCCAACCAATGTATGCCAACGTTTAATAATCATCATCAAAGCCCATTAACGTCCCACTACTGAGCAAGAGTCTCCAACGGTGCATCATTCTCCACCACACTGAACCAATGCGGAACGGAATCCAAACAGTTTCACCATGTCCGTCTATTTGTCCGCAAGGTAGGAAAAAGAATTATTTAAATGAAGCTAAATTTTTAAATGAATATATTTTGGTCAGGACAAAGTCCATAAAGAATATACATTATTGCGGTAACTAAACAGCGTTCCTTTCATATTAATACATATAATAACGGGCGATTTAATTTAATTCTAATAATGTATTTTATGTATGTAACTTATGTCTAAATAATATTTTATTTCATTTCATAATTAATATCGAAATGAAAATGGTCACCTATCCAAGTCCTGAACTCTGTGAACGCTGATTAGCTGGTGATGTTTAGCCAAGTCTCGCGACATGTCGAGCGATTAAACTTATATTACCAGCAAAATACGCAAAACCTTGCTTGCAACCTAATTCCGGCTTGTGGGTCTAAAACGGACAGTTCTGCAATTCTTCATATTTTCCCAGTGGAATTGACTTATGATCTGCGGACTATTAAATACGAGTTTGTTGAGTCAAAATTCAGAATCGGGCGGTCACTATGATCACTTTTTTGATGATTGGCTATTACTGTGGCATAGTAGGTACACTAAGTGTGTTTCTATTCTTTGTGATTTCCGTTGCAGAATATCACACGTTGATACATATTTTGACATTGCCGATGATCTCAAATATTCATAAAAGAAGAAGAATTAAAAACACGAAACAAACACTTGGTTGAGGATTACCTACATATCCAGTTATTTCACTAGCTACAAGCTGCGTTTAATTGCAATATAGTTTTACGAACAAACATTTCCATTTGCGAATAAGCTTTAACATACATTTCAATTAGTTATGTCTTTTAAGACTAATTACTCAATTCCAATACTATGTGGCCTTTTTAGACTCCCTACATACTTATACTACGCAATCTATTTATTTATAAATGTAGGTCTAGGACTATACGAGTATTAGGCTTCTAGAATATTTATCTACTAACTGAACCTGTCTAATAGTAAGTGACGTAAGAAAATTACGAAACCTACATAGGTTGGTCTCGCAATTTTCTCTAGTCTCCATCAAGAGGCGCAATGCTGTCTAGCTTAATTATATTTATGTCCCTAACAGGTTGAAATAAATAGTTGAGAATAAAATTCTCAGTGCAGAGAGCGGGAAAAATTGCTTGTTTGTCACAATATTATCTCCAAAAGGGCTTAACTATTATATATGCGATTTTCAATACTGATGATTATTGTAATATAGGTGGTATTTATGGTTAGGACTCGCCATGAAACTCAGAAATAAACGATGATAAAGAGAACCTCAAATTATCTTTGGGAACTCTGCGAATTAGAAATATCCGTGTGGTTATAAGACTAAAATGAAAGGTAACTGATAGAACATGCATAACACACTATAACTTTTATTATCCTACCAAGATCTGAGGAGCCCAAGCTAACCTCACCTGCAAGTGGTCCACCTGCCGAACAAAAGACGATGCAGTGGTGTATATTAAAGTTCCCGGTAAGCAACAATAGGTTCCCTACGTGGGACCAGCAATATAATTGGCGAAATGTGGCCACAGGTATAATATAAGTTGCGGGCCGCGGTAACTCTTACGATCAATCTCGCAACAACCGACAACCTAGGATTGCCTTGTAATTTATGTTAGTGCAGTCTACTAAAAACAAAACTTCCTTATTCCAGCTGTTTGCGGCCTGATGCTGGGCACTAGACTTGGTTTCCTAGAGCGCTGCATATCTGGAAGAGCGTCCGCGTTGGCTGCTGCCGTGAAGGCCCACTTCAGAGCTCAGAGGGACTCATACTATGGGGCGCCGCTGTGGAAGTTTGCACCCACTAATCTCTACAGGACCTTTGTAAGGAGTGAGGAAACTATTCACACGTGAGTTTTTGGGCGATACATTCTTGTTTGTATATTTTGAGTGTGCAAGCTGATACAACAAACCAACGAATCACTTGCTTTTTCCACCAAATAACATCCCAGGGTGGGTTGGCGCAGTGTATAGCGTCCTGGAAGGTCTCTAACTTGGCTTAGCGACTGTCACAAATAATGATAAACCGAGACCTACGGCTTAACGTGCCTTCAGGAGCACGGAAGCGCTCGATATAATACCACACAAACGGTGACCCATCCAAGGACTGACTCCTGTGGCCTCGCCTTTATTAGTATTAGGATCCCCGCCTGCGTCCAACGTCCCCCGGACCAACCGGGAGGACCTCCTCAGAGAGACGCAGTGGACGCGCCCCTCCTACCTCCTTGTGCGACCCCGCCCGCTGCGCCCTCTGCAGGTCCCTCTTAGTTTCCCCCCGGTGGTCAGTACTAAGGGCACCAAGAATCGCCAATTTCTGGGTGTTACCTTTACCCGGCCTCCGGGAGGTAGCCCCCCACCACGCCAAAGTGGAGACCTGACCGGGGGGAGACTAATTTGAAACCTGGTCTAACTTTAGATCTCGTATTGTAATAAACCCGAATAAGTCTGTCTAGAAAAGAAAATATTGACTTTATTTCACTAGAGTGAAAAATGTTGGCAGGATAGTATCTGATCTAATGGAGGAAGCGCGATTGCGGGCGCGCGGCTCTGCGCAGGACGACGGCATGCAGGAGATCTTCTTGAGGATACTCGAGAACCCGGCCTTGGATGTGCGGGACAAGAAGGCCTCTGTCATAGACTTCATCACCGCTGGTATTGAGACGGTTAGTATTATTATTTGTATCATTATATCCTAGCATTATGCCAGTAGCCCTAGACTTAAGCTTAGGGCCCAGGTTCTGCTCACTGGTCTAATCGGATTTGGCTAAATATCAGTTCACTAAGCACTATCGCACTTCTAAGAGTTCGTAAACAATTAATGTTACGTTTATGGAATAAGCGTTTTTTTCTTATCAAAATTGTAGAAGGTGCTTTTTAAATCGATATTTTACCTGCATAAAATTTTGTATAGGTCGTTGTTTCACCAAGAGCTGCTAGATAGATACCTATCAGACAACTGTCAAATAGGGATGGCTTATATCAAATCAGCTTGCTCAATAAAGCAGTTATGCAAAACGGAACCACTCAACTAAAACAGTTATAGCTGTATCAAATGTAAAGTTTAGTCAATGCAAAAACAACACCCCTTTGCTTGGAACTAACATAATATAACGATGAAGATGAAGATATAGTATAAAATAATTAATGAAATTAAATGAAATAGATTTATTTGCTTTGATTTTGCGTGCTTACATAAAGGTCTTATACATGTTAGTTGTATCGTCAAAATTTACTTATATCTATTTAAGAGTGCAAATGTTAAAATATATTTTTATTGAATTTAAAGATACAATTAATTATACGATATTAAATGTCATTGTCAGATTATTATTACATAAAAATATCATTTCTACATTCCAAAAACTAAATATTGATATGGTTAGCCTGAAAGTAGTCCTTAATAATTAATGATTGAATAAATAAATAAATTGATTAATTGAATAGAAACAGCCCTCTATCAAATAATTATGTAGTTTTCGTTTAACACAGAGTACGCACACTATCTTAAATTAAAGCAACGATGGTTTTCTAAGTAAAAGCAATCGCTATAAATTGAAAGTAAACGGAATACCAGATCCCAAAGCCAGGTGAGTTGAAACCTGCTTTAGAGTTTATCAAACTGCATACTTGGACCTGTTCAATGTGCCTACAGTAGAAGCGATATGAATATGCGGTATGAATTGCTGAATAAATGTTAGCTGTCCAAGTATAGAGCACTTTTCAAGCTCGCTATTCTTGTTTCCCAGCACATTAGTTCCGTATACCACAAATAAATCTTAATCCACCAATAAAATCTTACGAAATTGAATTCCATTTGTATTGGACAGCAACATATGCTACAACTATTACCTATATAGGTTTCTTTAAAGTTGTTTATTATAATTTCTCTATAAAATTTCCTATACAAGTAGTTGATATAAGAAAGTTTATTGTAATCTTTATCAAGGCGTTTTCGTGACACCTCGGCTTTATGCTGAGTGTATACCTTTTCTGTGACACTCCTTTAAGTAGTTACTTAAATAAAATGTATCTGTTTTCTTTTGATGTTGTCACAGAATAAATTATTTTTCTTTCTTTCTTTACATCACTATTTGCCAAATGGTGAGAGGTGGTTAGCCCTGCGATCACATTGACACTAGGCCTTCCGTTCCCTTTGTCGTCTAAGACACCCTAGGCCATACCCCAGGCCTAGACATGATGTGATTACTAGTATTATGTTATCTGTGGTGTGGTAGGTTTTTTTTGATGCTGCCGTTATTGCCACGGTATTGATCTACCAAGTACCCAATATTTATTTCTATAACTCTTTATAATTTACAGTAATGTACAGGGATCCTACCAAGACCTAAGGACCCCAAGCCAACCTCACCTGTAAGTGGTGCACCTGCCGATCAACGGACGAGGCTCTGGCGAACATAACAGTGCCCGGTAAGCGGCAATAGGCTCGCCTCCTATTACGTGGGACCAACTATATAATTGGCGAAGTGTGGGCGTATAATATGCCTCTGTCTATCCCTTCAGGGAAACAGGCGTGAATGTTATCGCAAATAAATTATTTGATTTGATTTTGATTTGTATGTATAATTTGGCATTTTTCACAATTTCTCCCAATCTAAGCAAACGATGCTCGGTAAGTTCAATCTAAACGTCCGTTTTGCAAAAATGACGATTCGTTTTGCCTAAAGCTTTGTTATAGTTATATCAGAAGGCATATTTCATAGTCAACATCTTGTTCGGTTTCTTTACAGTTGGCGAACAGCTTAGTGTTCTTGTTGTATCTTCTGAGCGGGAGACCAGACTGGCAACAGCGAATCCGCGACGAATTGCCTTGCAGTGGAGAAATCAGCGTAGAAGATATTTCGGCAGCACCTTCAGTCCGCGCCGCTGCCAATGAGGCTTTTAGGCTCCTGCCCACCGCTCCCTTCTTGGCGCGTCTGCTTGAGGCGCCTATGACAGTTGCTGGCTACAAACTGCCTGCCGGGGTAAATACAATAGTGTACCTCTTGTGCAAATTTATTATTATTATTATCGTGCTAACACCAGGCGCATCGAAAAAAGCTCCCATAAACTTGCAAAATTATGTATATTAAATTTGACGCTACTACCACTAGGTGGCGCTGTTTTAATTATGTAGAGTTGAATGAAATAAGAAATGAATTTGGAAATTGACTAAGTGGAAAAGCCAATCACAGCCGGTCAGTAGGTATCTACCAGAAATGTATATAAAACTTTACTTAGTAAATAACCGAATAGCAAAAACGCAAAGATCGAATCGAAAAAACCGAGAAACGTATTATTCTTTTACCAGGTTAGTCACATCACCTATCGAGCAAACTACCTTTAGTTATGACGCTAAAAAAAGATATTTTGTAGGTAGTTTCTGACTCCTCAGGTGTTGTTCTAGGGCTACGACAACATATGCGACACTTAGGCTGTGTCCCCAGTAGGCAAACTGTTAGCGGCCGACTGAGTTTGCGGCGTACCGATTTAGTACGCCCTTCCATATATTTAAAATGGAGTGTCCACAGTCTGCTAGTTTTGCGCTCACTATACGCAGTTTGCAGCGTCGGTCTCTCAATCTTGCAACTCAGTCGGCCGCTAACAGTTTGTTTACTGGGGACACGGCCTTATGTCATCGACTAAAAGTTTTTCATAAATTTTATAAATATGTTTGCAGACTTTTGTCCTGGCCCACACTGGCGCAGCGTGCCGTAGCGAGGAGAACTTCTGGAGTGCGGCGGAGTACCACCCGGAGCGTTGGCTAATAGGCAAAGAGCCGCACTCACCATCGTTGGTGGCGCCGTTCGGCAGAGGACGCCGCATGTGCCCCGGCAAGAGATTTGTCGAGCTGGAGCTACATTTGTTACTTGTTAAGGTAAAATTATGGTACAAATATGGCAAAAAGGTTATTCTGGTGTGTCTATATTTGAAACAGAAACTAACTAGAAAAGACTTTCTTGGATTTAAATACCAATCAAACTAGTATTTACTTTACTGTTGACTACCAATATGGGAGAGCCGGCTGAAATAAAGTGCCATTTCAAAAACGAAATCCTCTAAGACCAGTCCCCAGCTGAGAAACTTCTCAATTCACATATCAAGCATATTTAAAACATGTTTGTTTTGCAAAAAAAAAACCATTTAACTTAAAAAAAAATGTCTGTTTACTTATTACCTATCTATATCTTCTAATAATTTTTAAGTAGTAAATTTAATTATTGCATTTCGCCATTGTACTAAACATGGATCCTAGCAGTATGCCTGTATGTGATTTCCAAGTATAAATTCATCATAACTATAAAAGCAAATGTTAGATAAATTATTGGCGTAGTAATAAGTATCTGCTATACTTTTAGCGTATGACACTCAATAATAAAATGTTTTATATCAAACTCTGTCAAAAGCCTGTCGAATGTTAATGTTCCACCAAACAATTTTGTAATTATAAACCAACAACCCCAGCCGAGAATGGTTTTGAATTGGCTAAATCTTAGTAGTTTATTAAATGATTGTACTAATTGGAAAAACAACGAGATTTGCTATAGTTTTGTACAATACTTAACTTAATGCAAAAAATATTTATCTACAGATACTGCAGCGGTGGAGAGTGGAGTTCGACGGCGAATTAGAAATCGAATTCGACTTTCTTCTGTCGCCAAAATCACCTGTTTCACTACGATTAGTCGAGTGGTGACACCAACATCCTTCGAAGACTTGCTTATACCTATTAGTGGTTATTGTTGCTAGATATTAATTATTAGATAATCACGAATTGTATGTGTGTTTGAAAGAATTGTTTTCGTAAGTTTGCTGATTGACATACCTCGGCCAGATTTTTTTTTGCAAGTGCCTCTGAATCGTTTTTATGTTCTCGTTTTACAAACGCTATCCTATACAATTTGTAAGCCTCGACTTTATTTCTTACAATTGCCAACCTACAACGCCGGCGATATAAAGTTCTTATTCAACGTGACACAATTTGATGATGCAATCGGTTAGCTACAATAAAATTAAAAATGCCTTATGCTTCTCAGTAAAGAAAAAATAATATTTCTATTCAGCTTAAATACTTTATATAAAATTCTACAGTGAGTTCCACCCAGCTTTTGCCGCGGTATCGATATGCCAAGACGTTGATTTAAGGGCACTAGCTATGTTCCTAAAGGTACACCTATTAGATATAGTAGGTTGTAATGATACTAGTTGCACAAGAACGTTTAGCTTTACACTGCATTAGTGTTAATTTTAATGTCGTTAGAAAAAAATGTGTTCTTAATACGGGGCCCAGGTCCTACGAGCCGGATAAATGTTCGGTTGCCATGTTAAAAAAGGGAAGTTACAGGGTACTGGCACAATGCTCAAATGTACACTTCTTGCTAGATTTAAGAGCTGTCCACAAATTATAAGATAAGTCTGTATTGGTATGTCAATATTTTAAATATGTCACTAGTATATAATAGTATAACTTTTTAATGTAAAATATGGCTGTGTTGATATCAAAAAACATATTTATGTATTAATTACAAACCGTAAATACCTCTTGTTAGAAGACTGCGTTTTGCGAACAATAGCATTTGACAGCATTTATGTTTTGTATTTCAAGAATATGTTTTAATTAGGAGTTTAATAATACAATAGTTAACAAATGTGCTTTAATTGAATTAAAACGTTGCTATTAATAACATTATCGCAATGATATTGCAAATAGCTATAACAACATCGTGCCAAAAAAATCCGAATCCATAAACAATACTCATAATTTAGACATTTTGACATTAGTTACTTTTTCAGTTTACATTGATAACATTATAAAAATATGAGTATTTACTAAGTTTCCATTCATGTTTACTTTATTCATTTATAATGGTAGTGCTAGGTACTTAGCTTGGCCTGTTTTTTGAGACGCTTTATACTGATTCAGGTTACCTACATATTTTTGTATAATATCAGTGACCTATCTCAACAGTCATACCTAAAAACACCAATAAGTGCATTAAGATTAGGGATTCTAAATTTTCAGCTGAGCATATGCATAGCAAGCCGCCTAAAACTTTATTTTAAGTATTGTTTATGTTAGTTTTGTAGAAAAAATAACAAACAGCTGTTAAATTATATAGCATACTGTTAAAAAAATTTGTTGTTTGAGGCAAAAACTAAAATGTAATTATAAGGATTGTCTGATGTCTGACATAAGAATTTTTGTATACTTTTGTAAAATGTAGAAGGTCGTAAAGTATATAAAAAGAGCTGAATAAACGAAGTCTGATTTTAGATATATCTATTAAATCGAATAACATTCCACCAAATTTCACACTTTATGTAATTTTTATCGAGGTTTAAGTTTTTTGACGTATCATGGCGGCTGCTTTTAAATATATGTTGTAAATCTTTTAATGTACATACTTATTTACCTATTTACATGTAGGTACTTCACATGTTTGAAGAAAAGCGTAATTAATTTTATTACCAATGAAAATTTTATAGCGTATAGCTGAAAGTATATATTAGTATGTCAATGCTGAAGTTAATGTCATTATCCTATAACTTGTATTATTATATTTAGGTGTAAAAATAAAGAGACTGGTGAAGTGGCGCGCTTAAGTAAATTTAGATAATTTACATTTTAATATCACAGAATGACCTTATGGTCATCCATATAAGCGGCTATTGTTAGCTCTGATATATTTTTCAGAATACTTTTGTTCTATTCGAACTACATTCATATAAATAAATAAAAATAAATTGAATTAGTATTTTACTTTTTTTCCAAATTTTATAGAACATTTGTATAATATTCAGAGTAACTGATTTAGAGGATATAACTATAATTAAATAAGATATTTTACTTGGCTATTACAGTTGTTGAAAGCAAACAATCATAAATACTTTTTTAAGCAAACTGAAAACAAATTACGATAACTCCAAATCAAGAAGTCCCTGGCGTGAATTCTATAAATCTCATATTACTAATATTTAAAAATAAACTACTAGGCCATGTGCAAAAGAAGATAAAACCACAAAAATCTAAGAATTATATCTCAAAGTTCTGGAAATAGCCACATTTTTTTAATACTTCTTATGGATGTAAAGCAACAGTTATCCATGGGACGCTACTTCATCGGCGATAGGTACTTTATAGACCAGGGGCAATCCATAAATAACGTCACATGTTAAAGGGGTGGGAGGGGGTTGATGAAGTGTGACATGGTGTGACAAGGGAATGGCAGGGATCCTAAATTTCGTGACGTCACATTTCAAAATCCAGGTCCTATAAAAATTGTGGAACTGCTGTTTTGATATAGGTATTTATTTCTTGCTGCAATACAATTGCAAAATATGTGACATCACACTGAGGAGGGAGTGTGACCAGCTGTGACAAGGACGGAGGGTCAAAAATTTACGGAATTCGTGTGACGTAATTTATGGATGACCCCTTATATTAAAATTCTTAAATGTCTTAAGCCCATATTTATAAATCGAACTTGGCTAAGCTTACTGCAGATGTCAGGCGATGTATTTCAAAACAAATAGTGTGCTGTAAGTAACGTACTTAAACGTTTCTTAACTTATGGCCTGGAATGGCGCCGCCCCCCGTTAAAAAAAAAGAGTCGATGAAAAGAATTTCTACCGGGTGATGGGCAGCAGCGTCATCCTGCGTACCGACATGAACTGCGAATACCAATACGCCTGCAAAGCGCGGTGATCATGGGAAAATACCCCCTATTGTATGTTAATCTATTGGGGAGGCAATTGTGCAGCAGTGGACTCTGGAGCGCTGATATTGATGATGATGAATGTTTTTTAGACGATTTGCACACAGCACCGCGATCCGTCGCGTAACCTGATGCCGCAGATTTTAATTTTATAAAATATCTCAGTTCGTATAGAAAGAACACTTGATTGGACCAAATGGGTTTTTCTATACGTTGTAAACTGCGATCCCGCACAAGGTGGGAAACCTTAACTGTACTACATTAAAGCTTCACTCGGATGGTGTTCCAATGGTGAATGCAAGTACGTTAGCTAGTTAAAGTTAAACAACACATCTCGTGACAATCTTAATAGCACATTGAGGTACAGTTGAGTGTGATCTATAAATATGGGCCAACATAATCTTAGTGTGGAATATTTCTTTTTGTTTATTATGATATTTGTTTTACCCATACAAATTTAATAATATAAAAATTAATGACAGTCATGAGATTTATTACGTAATTTGATACCATAGTGTTATCGATTTCACGCAGCTGAAATCAGTATATAGTTCCAAATGTTGTACTGTCAGCGTCATATAGTTGGTAACATCCAAAGCGACATAAATGTCGATACACGTCTCTATTGTCAAGAGCTTACGCTTACGTACGCTTGCGTACGTTATTGTACGCTTTGGGTGCTATGTAAGTATGTACCACTATTTGACGCTGAATTTGCAATAGAATATTTTGTTCAATGCGTAAAATAAATAAACATAAATGGTAAAATTCATTTGTATTTCAATATCCTTTAAAAAGATTCCAAAATCATTGAATTATTTAGTGCTATTTTGAAATCATTAAAGATATTTTATAACAAAACTTAGGGTGCTTTTCCATCACATATAAAGAACTTATAAAAGTTAATCAGTTAAGCAGCATAGGAAGAAAAAGAACATTTGAATCAATATGAATATAGTACTTTTTTGTGGCGTGTGTGTGTTTATGTGCGTGTGTGTGTCCGTGCGCGTGCGTGTGTGCGTCACCTTGAAGCCGTTGCCCATGCGTTTGATATCCACCAATATGATTGGTGGATATCAAACGCATCCATAGCAACGCAGAATAGCTCATCTCTAGTAGAAAAACACACTTACGGTCTTTTCAAACCTGACCAGTATTTACTGTTGCTGTACGTACCGTGCAGAACTCTCGCAGGTATTCACTAAATAAATAATAATCAACCATATACTATTTAGTATGCCAAGTTCCCCCGACAAAAGCGAACTGTAGTATTACCCTATACCCACAAGTTTTAAAGCGAAGCTCAAGTAGCTTGAGAAAATAACACTTGCAATTAAGAGTATTTAGACTTAGTTTCGGATAGTTTTCATTAATTGGACATATATTATTAAACCTATAAATTAATATTTTCAAAACGTGAATTATAGATAAATAAATTGCTCAAAACATTTAACCATACACAACACAGCAACTGCAAAGGCGAGCGATATGCATTATCGGGGATGCGTAGGTTACTGCCTTTCTTAAGGACGTCCAGTACATTATTTGGTGTTTTGACCTAAACCGGTCCTAATTGGTAAGTCGTCCCTGTGTAAGGCCGTGGGTGCGCTTCTTTCACGATACGAAGCGCTCTTACTTTTCTGGACTTTATCGAATGCTTTCCATCAGGCAGGATTTGGACTATGACGAGTCACATTCACATAACCATTAAAAGGCCGGCTGATGCGGTGCTAGTATAGTAATAAGAAGTTTCCTATCAAGAACTAAGGAGCCCAAGCCAACCTCACCTGCAAGTGGTGCACCTGCCGATCAACGGACGAGGGTCTGGCGAACATAACAGGTCCCGGTAAGCGGCAATAAGCTCGCCACCTATTACGTGAAGTGTGGGTGTATAATATGCCTCTGCTAAGCAGAAGGGGTAAGCCCCTTCGCGGAAACAGGCGTGAATGTTTGTATGAATACTTCACAACAGGTGTAAATTTGGCTTATTCCACTTTTCCCCGTTGGATGATCCCCATTGATGGGGATTAGTGAACTTTTTGTTCACTATTCCCCGTTGACCCAAAATTTTTATTTAATGGGGATAAGTGAACTAAAAAGTTCAATAATCCCCATTAGGTAGGTACGTTAAAAAAATAAAATATATGAATCATGTTACACTTATTAATTAAAAATATAACTTTCTTATACCAAGTAAAATCACAGATTGTACAATTCTTAATTTTAAATAAAAAATATACCTTTCTTATACTTAATGAAATCACAGATTATTACACTTATTAATTAAAAATATAACTTTCTTATACCTAATAAAATCACAGATTGTACAATTATTAATTTAAAATAAAAAATATAACTTTCTTATACCTAATAAAGTCACAGATTGTTATAATCATTAATTTAAAATTGTAGCATGAAAATATTTCTTTCTTATACGTTGTAAAATCAAAGATTACAATCACTTATTTTTTTCTAAACAGTGCCCAATCGTAATTTCACCATTAATGAGTTCCATTTGGATCTCCTGTATATAATTATCGTGATTGATGCTTTTTTTTGTTTTTTCCGCTATACCTTTATTTTCAGAAACCCCCAATGCAAGAACTTCGTAATACGATGCATCTTCAGCCAACGCTGTGAGAAGCTTCATAATGTTGGGTTTCTTTATTATCACACGCTTTTTTATTTTATTATTCCAGGCTTCGACTAAATTCGTAGTGCGATGTGTCTGTCCACACACCACGTTTTAATAAAATCATCTTGTAGCCATTGTCTGAGCATGTAATTTCTAAACTCCTTGCTATTATCGTCATTAGGGCTTTGAGAGGCAACATAAAACCAACCCGCAATGATTTTATCTGATGGTAACAAAGCCAAAGCAGTGCTTAGTGCAACTTGTCTTCTGGTTATTTTATCTTTTGTTAGTTCGAGTTGTTTTCCTTTCTTCCATATTGCCTGGGTGAAATGGAAATAACAGCCGCTAATAGATATATTTACAAAAACATTTCGCATTGCGTTCATCGGAGCCACTTCATAGTCACATTTAAATATTTCTGGATTCCAATCAGGTAATGCAGATTTTAGCATACTAAATAAAATTTCATATGTTTGTTGATTTTTATGGCTCATGAGAGCATAAGCAAGTGGCACAATATTTTCATGCTACAATTTTAAATTAATGATTGTAACAATCTGTGACTTTACTAGGTATAAGAAAGTTATATTTTTTATTTTAAATTAATAATTGTACAATCTGTGACTTTACTAGGTATAAGAAAGTTATATTTTTTATTTTAAATTAATAATTGTACAATCTGTGACTTTATTAGGTATAAGAAAGTTATATTTTTTATTTTAAATTAATAATTGTACAATCTGTGACTTTACTAGGTATAAGAAAGTTATATTTTTTATTTTAAATTAATAATTGTACAATCTGTGACTTTACTAGGTATAAGAAAGTTATATTTTTTATTTTAAATAAATAATTGTACAATCTGTGACTTTATTAGGTATAAGAAAGTTATATTTTTTATTTTAAATTAATAATTGTACAATCTGTGACTTTACTAGGTATAAGAAAGTTATATTTTTTATTTTAAATTAATAATTGTACAATCTGTGATTTTACTAGGTATAAGAAAGTTATATTTTTAATTTTTAATTAATAAGTGTAACATGATTCATATATTTTATTTTTTTAACGTACCTACCTAATGGGGATTATTGAACTTTTTAGTTCACTTATCCCCATTAAACAAAAATTTTGGGTCAACGGGGAATAGTGAACAAAAAGTTCACTAATCCCCATCAATGGGGATCATCCAACGGGGAAAAGTGGAATAAGCCGTAAATTTAAAATGAACTCTTAATTTAATTATATTTTCTCATACTCGACGACCGCTGGTATTGTAATAGGGCGGTGCAGGAACACCAGCGCTGCTGTATTATTAGATGCAGCAGCATAAGGCTGCCTGTCCACTGAAGCGGAGCGAGGATGCGGAGCGGAGAAACGGATAAATATTAACCAATGAGATTTCATAAAATCTTCGCTCCTCTCCTGTCCGCGATTCCTATTGGATAATATTTCTCCGTTTCTCCACTCTGCTGCCCCTCTCCGCTTCAGTGGACAGGCAGCCTTACGCGGATGTATCGCCCTTTTGTTTTACTACTAAGTACATATTCTTGTAACTGGCGGGAGAAAAAACTAACCTTGACGATTTTCTTGCCCGTTCTTTTACGATCAAGCTCCCACCCGCAGTAAATGGGCGCGCTAGTTTTTAAGTTTTGACGTTCATAAGAGCTCTTTTGAGCCAAACTTGAATAAATGAATATGAATTTGATAGGTAACATTACCTATGTTGTAGTTATTATTGTTATTTTTTTATATTTTTGTTTTGTTTTTTGTGTATATGATACTGTTTGATCTGATTGTTTGTGAAATGATATTTTGTCAATAAAAAATATTCTTATTCATATTTTAATAAGTTATAAGCCGGAAATCTCTTCGGAAAATGATATGACCAGATATAAAGTTAAATTTTAGACGAGAGAATGAACTTACAAACGTCAAAGCGTAACCTTGATTTGTGTCTGATTCTACTAAGAAAATAAGTAGGTATTTTTAAGGTTATCATTTTATCAACAACAAAACGGGTGACTGCGGTCTCTCGTGTCTATTTTTGTTATGATAAAACTCCTGTGGTAATGATAATAGTTAAGTATGTACTTACTGATACCAGCACTTTAGTATTGTTTGTGATTTAGAACATATATAATTTATAGTTAACATAAACCAACATCACTTTAAGTTAAACAGTGTAGCAAAATTTACGTCAACAAATTATTTTTTACAATGAAATTCTGTGCAAATTTATCGTTTATGTTTACTGAGGCATCATCGATAGTGGAAAGGTATGCCTTAGCCAAGAAAGCCGGCTTCAAAGCAGTAGAAACTGGTTTTCCATTTGGACACAGCATAGAACAAGTGAGACAAGCTAAAGAGACAGCCGGTTTGGAGCAAGTGCTCATAAATATACGGACAGGTAAAACATATATTCAACGCTAATTAAATATGAGAACATAGGTAAATTAAAAAAATAACAATAATTTTAGGGTTATGTATAATTTGAAGGTAAGTATCCACTAATCCTCTATTATTTCTTTAATATTAAACAGTTTTAAATATGGTTAACCTTCTAATTATATGAGATATGGCTAGGGGAATCAGCAGTCACCACTTTACGAGATTTGTTTAAAATTAAACTCGCACTAATCTCATAATATATAACATAAATAAATAATTATTACAATAACTCATAACATATTACACAACATAGATTTTACCATTTTAAATATTTTCATCCTTACATCTGCCTATTTATAAATACAGGAGATGTGACTAAAGGAGAATTAGGAGTCACCGCTGTACCAGGCAAGGAAAATGAATTCAGAGACCATCTTCAAGTAACAATTGACTATGCAAAAGCATTGAACGCTAAAAAAATTCACATCATGGCTGGAAAGTTGGACAATGTCACCACTAGCAATTGGGAAACATATGAAAACAATTTAAAGTATGCAGCGGAACAATTAAGAAATGAGAACATTGTAGGATTAATTGAACCTATTAATGAACACTCTGTGCCTAAATACTTTTTAAATGACTTTAAAAAAGGTAAGAAATAAATAGCACAATAGTTTGTCTTCATTGACTTTGAACAAATGAGTATACATGGGGCATTTTGTTTAATTTCAGCGATTGAAATAATCAAACGTGTTAATAGTCCAAATCTAAAGCTAATGTTGGACATATTCCATTTGCAACAAATCTGTGGAGACTTGACTCATAATATTAAGGAGTTCATGGCATATGTGGGGCATGTCCAAGTATGTAATCAACATATCGACGGTTAAGAATCAATAGTGTCTATCTCAATTTTGGCTTTTTTTACTTTTTTAAATTGATACATTTAAAGTTCAATTTGGCATATTTTGTGCAAACAGCCATCTCAATATTAACAGTATTTCTAGCATTTATTTACTTTTTTTATCGATTTAAACATTTCTGTAAACTTATTTACTAAAGCAAAGAAATGTTTTTTTTATCTACTGTAAAGTTGACTTTTTTGAGATAGACATTATTGATTCTTAACCGTCGATATTATACATATTAAATTTATTTATTCCAAATGATACTCCAAAATTCTTAGCCAATACTGATAAGTAAAATCTCAGTTCATTATCATATCCTAGCATTATCCCGGTTGCCCTAGACTTAAACTCAGGGCCCAGGGTCTGCTTATCGATCTAACCAGATTTGGCTGAATTCCAGATAAGTGAAATCTCAGTTAACACAATATAATGATGGAACCTATAATGCACAATAGAATTTGGTTGTCTTAGTTCTACCACTAAGATTAATGAAGTGATAAGCAGAGTTATGGTTGGTGATCAACAAGGTGGCAAGCAAACCAGATCAACCAGAATTATATACAGTACAATACATACAATATTATAAATGAAAAAGTATCTAATGTCTTTATATTTTAAGGATAAACTGTGACCAATTTTGGTATATAGATCATTCAAACTTACTGGAAGTAATGTCTCTTTGTACTGTTCTTGTATTGGGTCATGATATGCAGACTTAATCGGTCACTCTATAAACTCGGTATAAAATAAAACAAAACACTGAAATAAGAACTTACATTTGAAACATACTTACATTACAGATAGCTCAAGTGCCAAGTCGAAATGAACCAGATGTACCCGGGGAGATCAACTATGATTTTATACTGAAACACTTGGAAAGCTGTGAATATAACGACTGGATAGGATTAGAATATAAGGCAGCAGGCAATACAAAGGATGGTTTGAAGTGGATCTCAAATTTAGGCTATAGCCTATAAACCTACAGATGTTAAAGGAGCTGTTTAAAATAAAGATATTACTTTCATATAATTTGTTGTTTATTGAAAAAGATTAAAAACTCATTACTAATTATTTACATTATTATATTCACTAAAACTAAGCTTAAGATCATCAGAAAATACTTACATAAGTCCTACAGCATAGTTTTATTTCCATTCCATTTCAAACCAATGTTTTGCATATTTTCTAATTGTTAATGCACAGTCAGTATTATCAATAATGATTAGCAGATTTCTTTTTGAATAGCAGTGATAAACATATTCTTACAATAAATTAAACAAAATTAGTCTAATCTACCTATTAACAGGTACAAAAAATTTGATTAACAATACTTCAGTTCCAGACTATGATAGACTGGACCTAGACATCACCAGAATAGTACTTCTGTACCCAGAAATGTTTCTTTACACCATCTAATGATAACCTTTCTTTGCTGGATGGTTTGAGAAGCTGAAATCAAAATGTGATGTGTGAATGGGGGTGTTCATTTCTAAGTTGGCATTCATAAGATTTTTATTAAGCCAAACTTGAGTAAATGACTTTGTAATTTTACAAAATTCATTTCACTGGCAAAATATAGATAGATCCTAATTAAAATATCGTAATTAGTGGTTGATAACTCTCACTATATTAAAATTTTATAAGCTTATCTAAGAACCCCTAAATTAACAGAAAATAAATATTTTTTAAAAGACTAATTACAACAATTCCATATTTTATAGACGGTATAATAATATATGAGGTAAAGACTCTTATGTATGCAGTATAAAATACTCAAATGATTCATTTCAAATGCTTACAAACAATTAAAATAACAAATGAAAGTTGTAACAATACCTTCGAAATAAGGTCCTTTGCTTCTTCAGGAACATGGTCAGGGTATGTCATATCTAAAGTTATAATTCTTTGATAAGTCTTGTCTTGGCCTGCACTCTCAAATGGTGGTTTACCAACTAAAAACTCATACAACAATACACCGAGACACCAATGATCAACTGTCAAATCATACACTTCTCGTTTGACCATCTCTGGGGGCAGGTAATCTAAAGTTCCACACATTGTTTTACGTCTGAAACAAAAGTATAAATTGATAAGTAATAATCTCAGCCCTGCATACCAATGTGGAGTATCAGAAGTATATTTTATTTTTAAAGCAAAGTCAGTAATTTAACTCAATTGCCACATGTAATTAGGTAGGTACACAAATGAATACCTATTTAACTATTGGAATTGTTCTACATGATGATGTTATGCACCTGCTGCTTTTTATTTAACTGTTATAGCAAATAACAGTCAATGTTATATTCCCAGATATCTGATATTAGCTCTTTGCCTGTTCTATAATATTTAATTAATATGGAAAGCTTTAATTATAGGGTGTATAGAGATCCTACCAAGATCTGGGGAGCCCAATTCAACCTCACCTGCAAGTGGTGCTCCTACCGAACCAAGGGGCGTGGCTTTGGCGAACACAAAAGTTCCCGAAAAGCGGCAATAGGCTCGCCACCTATTACGTGGGACCAGTAATATAATTCGCGAAATGTAGGCATACAATATGCCTCTGCCTACCCCTTTGGGGAAACATGTGTGATATTATGTATGTATGGGTGTTTCTATAGGATTTTTACATTATCATATTCTAGCATTATACGGTTGTCATGAGCTAAAGCTTAGGCCCAATATCCTGTTTAGTGGAATAACCAGATTTGGCTAAATTAGTTATTACATGGAGCAATCACCATATGACCTCCACAACCCAAAGGGTAAATGACAGCCGGGACCAATGGCTTAACATGCTTTTTGAGACTCGGAGCCAGAGAATGTTGCCATGAGCATGGCAACAGCTGATCAGTTGTATAAATGAGACATATTAAGTTCTTACCTTTCTGATGGTGCATGAACTGACCACCCAAAGTCTGCCAGTTTTAGGTCACCATTAGAGTCTACCAATATGTTCTCTGGTTTAATATCTCTATGTATTACAAAATTCTTGTGACAGTATTCAACAGCATCAGCCACCTGTAGCAATTAAAATTTTTTGCTTAAAATATTAGGCACCATTCATCCCACACACAACAGAAAATCTATTGTTTGTTTGACAACCATTATGGAGTAGGTTATTATATCTGCACTTTGCTCCTGGGGTTGTAGTCAACAACTTGTGGGTTTGATGCCTATACAGGACAAATCTTTTGCGCATAAACATAAATACATAGCTGGGCATTAACTCGTTAATCCGTTAATCGTTAATTAACGAAGTTAACATTTTGATTATCAGGTTAACTTTTAAGTTAACTTTTAAAAATGTTAACGGATACGTTAACTTCCGTTAGTATGCAGAAGATTCCGTTAATCCAATACCTACTATTTACCGCACGGCACCGCGGCGCGGCGGGAAATATAGTTCAAGGAGAAGCTCCAGCTTATCTTGGATTACTATTACCGACGATTGCAGCAATTGTCTATAAGTTTTATAATAATTGACTATAAGTTAAAAAATATTAAATCTAAGGGCCTAGTAAATTGCACAGCTTTAGCCAGTTTTGCATGCCTCATTAAATGGCATAGAGGAAAGGTTTGGACCACTCCTGAATGATGAACAATGCCAACTTGCCACGGCATTTTACCCAAAGTTCCGGTTTTTATGGCTGGAAACGTATGACAGCAGCAGAGTGGATGCAGTAAAAAAGTGCATGGAAGAAAAAGGTATAAGATGCCTTACGATAAGAAGCAGCGGACAATTCGAGGGACAGAGATAATTTTAGTGGCGGAGGGACCAATCAGAGTATCAATGATGTTGAGGAAGATTTTTTCAATTCTGTCACCAGTTCTTTAAAGAGTAAAGTGAAAAGTCTCGTTAAAATGTGGCTGAAATGGAATCAAAAGACTCATTCAACGATGCTGCAGTCATCGGGGAACAGATATTCATAAATCTATTCATTAAATACAATACTGCTATATCCTCAAGCGCTGCAGTTCTCAATGTCTGTTTTCTACAAGTAAAGACATTTTAACACCATAACGAGCCTCGCTTGCAGACAAGAACTTCAACATGTTAATGTTCATGAAGGGGAATATGCTCCTTATAAATTTGTTTTGTTCTTGTTCCTATCCTGTTAACTTCCTTTCAGAACCTTAACCAACAGGTTTTATATGTTCATTATTGCAGATATAAAAATGCAATTTAATATGTATTAACGGATTAACGTTAACTTGCGTTAATTCTTCCGAAATGTAACGCTTTAACGTTTAACGAAGTTATTTTTTTTTGCATAAATATTTGTTCTGGTCTGGGTGTTTCCTATGTAAACTACTAAGTTTACGTCTTATATAAAATAGTATATAAGTATGTATATCTGTTATTTAGAATCCATAACTAAGGTTCTTAATGGTATTTATCTTGAAACTAAATAATTGGTACTAATAATTGTACGAAAAATACTATTATTTCTATTGTTTGTTGGGAAATGGGTGTTCAAAGATTTGAACTACTACAAAAACATAGATATTATTATTGGTGCTGTTAGTGTAGACTTTCAAATCATTTGCATTTTAAAAACAGTTTTCTTCATTAATCAACTGATTGTCTATTGACACTTATCAGAACTTTTATCTTTGCCAGAACCTCATTCTTTGTTTGGCAGTTGCACCACTTGCAGGTGAAGTGGGCTTGGACTCCTAAGATGTTGGTTGGATCTTTATACATCTATTGACACCATTATAAACTTCTCTTACCACATATCCCCATAGTGTTGACATAAGGCCCCTTCAATATAATTACAATCCTTACATTACAATACATATTGTAAATTATCTTTACTTAGAACAGAATATTTATCATGAATCTGCAAGTATTACATGATTAAATGTTTACCTGATAAATGTATTTAGCTGCTTTAGGCTCAGGGAACCGTCCTTTGGGCGAGTTGGTTAGATGTTTATAAAGTTCCCCTCCTGCTGCAAATTCTACCACCAGATAAATGCGCCTTTCATCATGGAACCAAGTGAGAAGCCGGAGGATGTTTGGATGCCTTTAAACATTAGATATTTTTATTAGGAATTGCTTGATTATTTGGTATGAAACATCTCACACTAAATATGGTACATAAAACTAACAATAATTTAATAGATAGGTCTAGACTAGGCAATAGACAAGGGATTGCAGGGTTCTTACTTTAGCTGATTACATATCTTACCGATTGAATACATTAAGAGGTAAAAATGCTTCTCAATTAGTCAAAACTATAGTAAAATTTACAATAAAATTGTAACTTACTTTAGATGAGACTGTATTTCGAGTTCCCTCATTACTTGTCGTTCACATTTTGACTTCATAATCTGTGACTTGAACAGTGTTTTGATAGCAACGATAAAGCCTGTTTTCTTTTCCTTTGCGATGTGCACATGACCAAATTTACCTTGGCCGATAGACATGCCGAGATCGAAGTCTCGTGGGGACCAATTATATCTGAAAAAACAACACTGTGAGAAACATTGTTTGTAACACTAACAATGCACTAAACAGAAGTTTGATACAACTTACGTTGAGTCGTAGGCTTCATGTGCAGTGATTTTAGCTATAAGTTCTGAAGCTTCTCTTTGTATTTCTTCAGTCATATTTGAATGTAGCTAAAAATGTAAAAATCTAAAATGTTGTATTGAAATTAGTTTAAAACTCAGAAAGCCGTTAGAGTTGCCGAATTTCTAATTTCAAACAAGGTGACAGTGACATCTGTCACACCTGACATTTCGTTCAATCTATGAGTGTGGATTTACATTTTATAAGTCATTAAATATATAAATCAAATTTTTAAATTAGAATTTCTTTTAGGGGTTTAATATAAAGGTGAATTGTAGGCACTCTAACTATAGAGGAGGACTTCTTGGCGGGAAAGTGAGGAGTCATGTCTGCAGTTTTGTTTTATTTTCTAAAATTTGTGATATTTCGAACATTAATGTGTAATAATAACGGTGGATTATTAACCGTTAAGTGTTTGTGAACATACATGAGTGTTGGTAAATGAAACAAAACAGTGCAACATCACTTTTCATATTTTCTCTCAAGGAGTCCATGTGAGATCTCAGTATGGTCCCACATCTTTACTGAGGACTCAAGGGGCTTAGGGGAGGGTTAAGCATTTACCATTTATAATTTTTATCACCACTTATTCTCATTAACTATGAATTATATATTATTAACTAGCGGCCCGGCACGTGCTTCGCTACGTATAAGGCATAGTAATAAAAAAAAATTATTATTAAGTTCATTTATTCAAACAAAAAAATATTTTAAATCGCTAGCTATTTAAAATTCCAAATGATATATTGTTTATATATTATATTTATCAGCAAAGAGTAAAAAATAAAAAAGAATTGGGTACTCTTACAATGGTGGGTTTATATGGGTTAGTCTAAAACATTTGTTTAAACAATATTTTTGTTTTCCCATTTTGAGCATGAATAAATAAACAGTTGGGGGTTCTGGAACAGGCAACATAAAGTTGGCCATGTGAAAAACATGATTCCTCTAAATTGACACCACAAACGTGAAGTGTTTGCCCTTGGGCCTTATTTATGGACACCGCAAATGATAAACGCACAGGATATTGTAATCTTTTGAATTCAAATGGCATATAAGTTGGAATCATAGGGATACGCGGTATCAAACACACTTCTCCTTTTGATTTACCAGTTAAGATTGTAGCTTGAATCAAATTTGGAAATACTTTTTCACTGCCAATCTGGTGCCATTACACAGTTTTGGTGGATTAATATTTCGCAATAATATAATTTCAGATTCAAGCAATGCTGTGGTATACCAGCCGGTTCTAATGAATTAAAAAATTCAATTGTATAATTCATTGCCTCATCTTGATTCATAACACTGTCAATTGATTTATATGTCGTGACTACACCTGGCAGTTTCGCTTGAATTTGAAAATTAATGGCATTGATATGAATGGTTTTCGGTGCTAAAATAGCGCGTTCTCTCTACCAATCATGATTTCTGTAATTCTGAAGAATATAAAACACATTTAATCAACTCATCTATAGATTGCGCAATTGTACAAAAATTGTTCGGTAAAGTGATCAATCCGTTGGTACTGTCGATTGGTATTTTGCCATCACCAATTTCTAACAATTGTTTTGAAAACTCATGGGCAGTTGCATCATTATGTAGGTGAATACGCATATTAATGTTCATTGTAAATTTTCGTACATATCTCCAAAGAACTGATGACTTCAAACAGGCGTTTATTTCATCAGCAGGAGTTGATCGAGAAATGACAGGCAATGTTTTACGAAAGTCCCCTGACAGCAATATCAGAGCACCACCAAAAAGCTGTTGATTACCGCGTAAATCTTGCATTGTTCGATTAAATGCTCCTATTGATTTTTTATTCGCCATTGTGCACTCATCCCATAAAATAATTGACGTTAATCGCAGAACTTTTGCCATATCAGAATTTCTCGAAATATTGCATGTTGGAGTTTCAATCACCTGTACATTCAAAGGAAATTTTTATGCAGTGTGCGGTCCGACCACCTTCTAATAATGTAGCAGCAATTCCCGAAGATGCAATGCAATTTTCTGTTCCGATCGAATAGTCGCTAAAATCAATGATACAACGAAAGTTTTGCATTAGAATTGAACTCCTGCTCATATTGCAATTCACGATCAAAAAAATCATGTATCTCACGATTTGGTGCGGTCATACCCAATTGTGCTAATGCATTATTTAAAATCTTTAGACACATATCTTCAATTATTATTAAAGTTTCGTTGTACATTTCCATCGTAATCAACGGATTTCTTTCATGATGACGCATACGAATTAAAATGTCTTCTGCCGTATAATCTTCATATTTGTTCTATAATTTTGGCATACGATCGAGAGCAATTTTGAACAATTGAACTAATGCGTTATGCTGATGGAAAAACCTTGGATGGTCTTGTATTTGAAACAATTGCACAACGTTCATCCAATTCACGAAAGTTAGCCGCATCACAATGTGGACATATTGCGTCCATCATTCCAATGTATCCGTATATTATACTATAATCAATCTGACTGTTGTAATTAAAAGCAGCACGCAGCATTTCATCCAAAACAGCACGACGTATTCTTGATCGCCGTGCAATCGCCGGCCTATGTTTTGTCGTCTTGCTCATGGCATTTTACCTTCACTCAACAACTCAATAATATTTTGAAAAAAATAAACACAAATCAATAACAACAATATTTTTGAAAATATAAACACAACAAAGCAATAATTATCGCAGATAAAATGAAATGACATATGATGACATTAAATTTTTTTGATATAACTAACGTCACTTTTGACATTAAATTTGTTTGATAAGGTTCAAATTGGCTTTTAAGTATTAGTACAAATTGTTTGTATATGGGAGTATAGAAATATGTTGATTTTACACTTCTTCAAGATTTTTTTTTTATTTTCTCTACGTACAAACCTTCTCTGGACTTCCACAAATAATTCAAGACCAAAATTAGCCAAATCGGTCCAGCCGTTCTCGAGTTTTAGCGAGACTAACGAACAGCAATTGATTTTTATATATATATATATATATATATATATATATATATATATATATATATATATATATATATATATATATATATAGATATATCACTTACTTGACACGGGCTAAATATGCTAGACGCACAAAGCCATTATTTAAAATAAAGAAAGAACTATAGAGGAAGTGCACACACATCATAATATTTTAGATCCACTGATGTTTCTATTAAAATGATTCACATTCTTTTCACAAAATTTATATGTAAATTTAGCATTAGCGAAGCTTAACATGTAAAGCAAATTATAAAATGATGTGACACCAGTAGTGCACAGAAAATGTAATAATAATATTTAAATATTTGTGGCGATTGAAATAATAATAAGTATACCATCTACTTAGAAGACTAGAAGTATGTGCCATGAATATTTTTGTTAGTGACAGTAGTTTTGAACTATTTATCAGACACGTTTCACGCTTTATTTTACAAGCCAATATATACTTAATGTGTAGAGCTCGTAAAATATGAGTCTTGAATTTTACTTCGATATTTGGATTCGGATATTTTGCCCTTGCATATTTTCAATTATTATTCATACAGTTCTCAACGACAACATTATTATTTCTCTCTGGTCCATCATCGTTTTATACAGATTCTCATGTCGAATTTAAATCTATTTATAAATAACAAGTCCTCTACTAAAAATAATGATATTGATAATTATAACTATAAGAGATAGATGTGACACTGTCCTTGAAACTGAGGCGGAGAAATTAAGAAAATTGTCGTAATTTGATTTAGCGCTGTCCTATTCTGTCATTCCAAATGTATTATGTATGTGTCGCATTTATTGTTGTTACCATGAACGTATTAACATACTCCAGAGGTGAGTATGTGTTATGTAGTAAAAGAACTAAATGTAAGCACCGAAAATTATGATTATACCTCATCTTTAAGTAAAATATCATTGATTGTGACTTGTGACACGCAAACAACCTTTTCCGCATACACCGTCTCCGTTCTGTCGCGGGTAACTACTCTATAAAATGTAATAAATATAATCCTTTATTTGTACATCGGGAATCTTTTCGATTATCTAGACTCGCTCACTCGCTCAAGTATATGTAAGCTATAGTAAAGAAAAAACTCATGATTGTTATGAAAATATCCGCTAGTCATAAGAGGGCACTGCACTTTACGAAAACATCCGCTCTACTCTGCGGCTCGCGGTGTCTCAAAGGAGGGCGACAAAGCTGGGTGGGCGACCCTAACCAACCCCAACGCACAGGGGTCACCCCTCGGTTCTGCTCCTCTAAGTTTTGGCATGCATTGGAACGTGACTTCACATGCCCAAACACCCTTAATCTAATGTATTCGAAATTTTGTGAGTATGAGTATGTAGGTATGGATGTATGTTTTTACTCTTTCATGCAAAAACTTTGCACGGATTTGGATGAAATTTAGCACAGGTATAACATATAGTATATATATACCTGTATTAACACATACGACACCATTCTTCGCGGTTTATAAATATATTTCATAAAACATAGTAATAGGTTAATATGGTGTATGAAGAAGTACCTACCATACATACATCATTTTATATATTACCTGTTTCCTGAAGAGGCAGGCAGAGGCATAGTACACGCCCATATTTCACCAAAAATATTGTTGGTGGCGAGCCTATTGCCGATTATAGGGAACTTTAATGTTTGCCAGAGCCTCGTAGGTATGTTGATCGGCAGGTGTACCACTTGCAAGTGAAATTGGCTTGGGCTCCTCAGATCTCTGTAAAGATATCTCTACATTATATAAAGAAGTATAAATACATTTTCGATCGGGTTGCATTAAACGCAAGCTGGGCAATGTGTGTGTCTAAGGGAATTTGCAATAGGTCAATCTGGTAATTTTATGTTTACTAAAATATTATTCCTTACATCAGGTGTATCTTAAAAGTCTAATAATATACCTAAGATTTCAAGTCATAACTCATGTGTAACATCGCCTCGCACGTTGTACATTCTGGGCCCAAAATAAATCTGCCGCTATATATTATATACTAAAATTTAAAACATAGTAACACAAAATAAATGTAAAAGTGAACTTATTTTTGATAGAGATATATTCCCTCCAACCTTAATTAGGGTTAAAGCTGAAGTATGCGGAGTATTAAGAAAAAAATGAACATATTTCATTAGAAAATAACTTAATTATAATAATACAATACAATAACTATAAACACAATAGTTACTCAATTAAATTAAATATGTCAACATAAACATACACAATACACAAACTCTAAAACTTTTATGATACGAGAATTATTATTATAGTTTTATGATAGGTTCGAAAGATGCACTACCTTTTAATCTTTGTTTGAAACATTGCATGCTGCATTTCATCCTCATAATCCTATAAGTCACTTATTATAATGTCCTATGTGTCCGATGTCCGGCAGTAAAGAATATGGGAGCCATATCTGTTAAATTGAACGACAAAGAAAAACGATCGAATAAATGAATACACTATGAATAGACCATCACAGGAATAGCTTGTGGGCACGATGGAACTTTTTCGGTTCGATATAATCATTCAATATTTATAGCATTTATTTTCTCTTTAGTTTATGGAGGTGGCATAAATGTTCAGCAATGGTTTCCTTGGTCTGATGATTATGATACAATTGTATGCGAAGAGAAAATCTATTGTATATGGCCTGTAGGTACCTGTAACTTATAGCGGACTAAACTAATTTGTAATTATAGCAGACTTTTTTTTTCGGATGGAAAATCATCTATTGACCTTCTCCCGCTGTTGTGTCAGACTTTTACTGAATAAAAACCATCCATGTTCCTTCTTGTGCCTGCTACGTCCCAAGCCCGCGGTAACCTTTCCAGACAGTCCCGCAGCCCTGGCAGGCTCGACCCCCTCCCGGGGGTCCTCACTGTCCTGATATCTCTTTGAGGCTCGCGTGGAACACGAACACGACGTCGACGCGGCCTGTCGCCTATTTAAAGCGGACGGACGTTGAGTTACCCATTACTCACCGCCCACAAGCCAGAGCTGAGAGTCATCTCGTGCCTCCCGACGTCTAGGGCGCCCACCGCGGCGGCTGGGTGGGACCGTGACGAGAGGCACTCTGCCTTTATCGTTCCGCCGCCTCCTTTGCTAGCATGACTGCTTCGCAAGGAGGCAACAGCGCTCCATTCCCTCTCGCTTCAAACCATAGCCTCCACCTGGGCCAATCGCGAGAGGGCGCATTTATAGCGGACTAAATGATTGTTTACGCTATGAGCACAGAAGAGAGATAAGTTATGTTCTCTCTTCTGTAAATATCCACTATATGTTTATATTTTATGTTGCCAAATAAAAATATTCTTTTTCTTGCTATGATGTGATACACAAAATGATCTGGGGTGAAAGTGAACTTAAATGTGTTTAATTTTCCGAGGACCAATATGTTCGTAATGACGTCAATAAATTTGCCTAAGTCTACGTGTGATCAGCACACGTTCTACAATTAAATACACATGTTTGATATTTTAACATAACCGGCAAATCAAAAATAATAATAGTTGTGTTACAAACACTGCCAAAATAAAAATTTGTTATAAATAAATAAAAATACACGGTAATCATATTATGAATAATAATGTAGCCGCGTAATCGATATAGATGAAATTTTATATGAAGAAGGACATAAAAACGTTTTTAAGTGACAAATCATCTTTTGATGGGAATAATAACGGTAGTGAAAGTTTGTGTAAGGAATTAATTAATCATTTCTCAATTATTACCTTTATTAATGTTAAAGAGAAACTCATAATATGACATGGCATAATTCTAATTTCAGAATGTAAAACTATGTAATAAATAATTTAATTATAAAACTGAAATTTATTTGTAAAATTGTAGTTTACATTTAAACTATTTGTGGTTAATGTGGTGTTTTAGACTTAAGCGAATATTAATGTAATAAGTAATAAGAATACTTATAAATAGAAGATGTAAACAATGAGATCTCAAAGGTAGTGCACTGGTTTGACGTCAACAATTTGTTATTAAATGGGGCTCAAACGAAATTACGTCAGACAAGTAAACACCACTATAAAAATAAAGGAAGATGAGTTGATCCCTGTATATTACCAAATTTTTGGGTGTTACATTAGATTCTACGTTGCAGTGGGGCCTACATATTGGTGAATAGTCAAATAGACTTAGCTATGCAGCATTCGCGGTAAAGAAAATTCGCCAATTAACAGACATTGCAACAGCTAGGCTTGTTTATCATAGCTATTTCCATAGTGTTATGTCGTATGGTATTCTTCTGTGGGGTTGTGCCGCAGATATTCAAACTATCTTTGTGCTGCAGAAAAGGGCTATTCGAGCAGTTTATAATCTACCATGTAGATATTAACTAAGGAAAACATTTTTTAAAAATCGGTACTTGACAGTGGCGGGTCAATTTGTTTATGAAAACCTGGTATGTACATAAGAATATTGATCAATTTAGTGGTAAAAGCTAATTACATTACCTTGAGGTTGTGTTTAACAAGGAATAAGCATAAACTAGTAGTACCTGCCACTATGCTCCAAAAAATAACAAATCTTTGAAAGGTATTGTGTACGATTCTACAATAAAATCCCAAGCAATATGCAGCAATTAAGCCTTAATAAGTTTAAATTAACAATCAAACGCAAGCTGCCTTCAAAGGGATCCTATTCTATCAATGACTATATGGCAGATAAAAATGCTTGAGATTAAACTGCCGTTTCATACAGGCTATTCTAATATGAATGACTTAGAACATGAACATTGTTAATGTTATATTAAATTGCATAATATAGCTTCTCAGGCAAATGAAGATTGTAACTAACCAAATGATAATTTAAAAGAGCATAGCCTGTGATTTTCTTGCTAGTTCTTTTTACAAAGCGGTAGCTCGGAACTAGCACCTAGATTCACTTATACTTAATTTTTTTTTGTTTTTTAATTGTTTTGTTGCATGTAAGTAAATGTAGACTTCGTGATTTCATTGTTACTATATTTCGATATTTAATTTTGACGATTCCAAGTTCTACGTTTATGAAATAAAAAGATTTGAACTTTAATGAAGGCTCAATTTTGTAACCTTTTTTAATTATATGCTACCCCTTCTACCCTACAAACCGTTACAATCAAGTGAAAATCAATGAGGGATCATACCATATAATAACAAAAAAACATTTCCATACTATCTGACTGTAACTAGAATCTTTTCCGTTTTTTGTTAGTTATGATTAATAAAATGCACGAGCAATCTGCGCAGAACGAGAGAAAACATGTTTGGGAGTATGCCCCTCTGTAAGCGGGAAAATGTGGAAAACGCGGGGCGCCATAGATACGCAATACGGGGTGGCTATATAATACTACCGGGGCGGCTCATTCCGTTCGTAGCCGGGCCGAGCGCCGCGCGCCGAATCGATACACTTACGCTTTACTATTCTAAAACAACAATCCTACCCTTCTAAATATACATTCTTCTATCTTACAATGCTCAAACATCTTTACCTATGATTCTCTACCGCGAACAAATGGTGAATTTTATAACACAATCCTTAAAAACAAGTGCGACGCAATTTTTTATAAATGGTAAGTGTTATACTTAATCATTAGCACGTTTTGATGATGACCTAGTTACCGGCGAAGTATTCGAGATAAAAGATTTTAGAGCTTTTTTATTAGTGTAAATGGTAAACGGGCTAGTAAACTGTAATTGCGTTGTAGATATGCACCTAAACATAACTCATAGCAAATGTACATTTCTACGTCTGAATCGTATTTATGGGTCATTAGACGATTCGTTTTAATACCTTTGCATGTTTAGGTTTAATTTAGTAACAGATTATTTATTGTAAATTTTATATATGTTTAACTTGCATGTAAATTGATATTTCTCGCGTATGCTGAATATCTTTATTTTACTTTAAGCCATCTACAATAATATGCATTACCCTACATCAACAAATCAAGCACTTCAGACAGATTATTTAGAATCAGTCGTTCCTTTTTCTGTTGCCTGTATCTTCTGTATAGTTTCTAAGAAATTTTATTTGGTTTTTTCGAATTATATTTCCATAAAATATAGCACAGTTTTCAATAATAAACAAATTTAGTATACCATGCACAAATATCTCTAGTAAAATAATCTCAAATTACTTAAATAGATTACACTGGTTTCCTATTATTGCACCTAATAATTGACACAATGTTTCCTTTTACCGAGCTTTGTGCTTTTCGTAAGTCTGTAAATTACAGGAACATCAGTGTTTATTATGCAGTACCTACATGTAAATGTATGTTACCTGTATGTAAACATCGAAGTTCTATACTGTTAAGTGTAGTTGACTGATATGGCGTTGAGGTCAGAAAACCTGCAGTAAACTCCTGAGGCCATGGGTTCGATTCGTATGCAGGGCAAATATTTGGCACTCAATGAATTGGCTCCCGAATAGAAAGTATTTTTTTCCTTTATTTACTAAATTCACAAGAGCTATAAATAAAATACTATAAATTGTAGCTACAAAAAACCACGGAGGTTTCAACTTGAAGTAGTCACCGTAGTTAATGGACGCCTGCAACTCGAGGGTCATGACTAGCGCGTTGCCGTTGCGTTGAGTATATGAAATTGTACGATAATTCCGATATCGTCGGGGATAGTGTAAATCCGTGAAAATACCATACGTAAAGTCCGCGTATCTGCAATAGATTTAGTTTTACAGGGGAAGGTAAAAAAACTTAATAAGTCTCTTATTTCAACTAATTTTCGGCTTATTTTCACACATTATATAATTCATTATATGTTCTATGTCTTGTTGTAAAAAGATTTTTCTGAAAGTACATTTTTTAGGTACGCGGAATTATCCAATGTCCTTTAATCCTAGTTACGCAGATTTGCACTATCCCCGACGATATATCATTTTTTACATACTCAAACCATATTATTTTTGGTCGTCGTCGTCCTCTCCATTAATTATCATGTCACATGCTCATAGTCTCTTGTCATACTCCGCTTATATTTTATCTCTATACTTTATGCCCTTCAAAGTCAAGTGGAACTATCCCACACAGTGGGAGAGGGAGATTACGCCTCCGCATACCACACACCCGGTGTTTGTGGTTATGTCGGACTTCAACTGACTAAATTCTCACTGTGGTGGCCTTTACAATTTTCCTTTTAAGGAGACACCCGACATAAAGCGGTCGGTTGACTAACATGAGGAGAACTTCTTGGCAGGAAAGTGAAGCGTCATGTCCGCAGTTTTGTTTTATTTTCTAAAATTTGTGATATTTCGTACATTAATGTGTAATAACGGTGGATAATTGACCGTTAAGTGTTTGTGAACGTACATGAGTGTTGGTAAATGAAACAAAACAGTGCAACATAACTTTTCAAATTCTCTCAAGAAGTCCATGTGAGATCTCAATATAGTCCCACACAGTGGGACATCTATACTGAGGACTAAAGGAGTTTAGGGGGAGGGCATCTCATTTTCCATATATCATCTCTATTACCACTCATTTTCATTTACTTTGATTTACATATTATTAATATAACACTTACTTGACACTGGCTAAATGTGCTAAACGCACGAGGCCATTATTTAAAAGAAAAAAAAAACATGAGGAGCTAGGTAACGCTGTGAAGAATGGCATTGATTATTGGTTTATCTATGAGTCGCCTCATATGACGACCTAGATGAGATCCTAAGATTAGGATTGGTCCTATTCTAAGCCTGGTACCATACGGGCACTGGTTATCATTTCACTTTTTCTATACAAAAATTACATACCTATTATAATTAAGAGATAGTTCGTGCTTACAATGTTGACGATCTTCTAACTGAACATCAGGTATCGTATATCATTCTTATAATGTTTTCAATATAATTGTAAAATTTTGGTGTGACTGTTGCAAACTAACATTATTAGGTCTCTACGGAACACCAACGCTGTTGTGGTCCTCCACTGTAGCACATGCTGAGTGGAGTCCTTTAGAGACATATTATATACCTACTTATTTGCGAAAATTGTTATCTGTAATGTTTTCTGGTTCTTATGTATTTATATCTTAATAACATTTTACTTCTCTTCTATCTATCTTTTCTATATTATTTCTATCTTATTTCTATCTTAATAACAGGGCTGTAAGCCAGCACAGTTGCGGCGTATATACAAATACTTAAAGGGAATATGGATTATTTGAATGCCTTATATTGTAAAAGTGACTTTGGTACGCTTCCAAACATACACTTGTTTTAATGATTTGCTAAGACTAAAGCTAAGCAGGACAGACTAATTTTACCGTAAGTCACGAGAGCAAGAAGTTAGTAATATAACAAATGCAATTATAGTCGGGTCGTTTGTTTGTAAAGCTTTCACGTAGGTCTTTTATCCGGCAGCTCCTCAAAAGAATTCTTATATTCCATGTTTTTCCCGAGATGTCGTAGGGGACTAAGGTAATGGGATTTTGTTTGTGGTGAAAGCGAACTAAGAGATTATATTTAAATAGTTCTAGAAAGTTTTCGGCCCACTCCAAATAAGAAGACTGTGGGATTATCTATCTATGTAAGTATAAATCCCATATCAGGATCAACAACCCCGGGGTACACCCTCAATTGAAATTATCTTAAAAGATACTTTAACCGGAGATAATGATATCAATCTTAGACCAGATACGTATTTAAATAAAAAGCAAGGGCCCAAAGAAGCAATTTTAAACGCTCTTAATCAAGACTTTGGAGTTCAAATAGTCAGCAACCCGTTCGGAAATTCCATACCCCATAATAAAGTATAAGATATGGCGCGCTCGTGCCAACTGCGTCCCCTCGTCTCAAATCTCCCCGAGGCTCTAATCTGAATCCCCCAAGACGAGTTAAGCTGCTGAGCTGCCTTTTCCATGGCCTGCGTTATGCAATGCGAATGGGGCTCTTTGTTTGTTTTTATTTCAAAGAGTCATTAAAAATATTGGACCTACTGACCATAAAGTATTGATACTCATTCTTTTAAAGTATGACATGGACGATGTCTAAACGTGAATACGTATTATAGTAGTGTTCATGTATGCTGAGGATGACGAAGTTCTTAATTTAGTGTAAATCGATTCGCTATTGCCTTAGATATATATTTTTAATTTATTAATTCATGAAGAAACTATCACAAATAAACATAAAGTACATATTCTGAAAGTTAAACACATAAAGACAATTAACATCTCATCTTATTATAAACTTTGATATAAACGAAAACGAAAAGGTGTAACCATGATCTTAAAAGCCCAAGTCAACCTTACCTGCAAGTGGTGCAACTGCCGATCAACAGACGAGGCTCTGGCAAACATAACAGTAAACGGCAATAGGCTCGCCACCAACTAGGTGGGAGCTGAAACCAACATTATAATTGGCGAAATGTGGGCGCTTAATATGCCTCTGCTCCTACCCCTTCGCGGAAACAAGCGAGATTGTATGTATGTATAAACGAATAAAAATCTCATTGCTATGGTGTTATTAGAAACACCCAAACAGTATTGCCTTCGTTACCACTATAACATCATCCTTCTGGGTTGCTTTCATTTCATCTAAGGTCCTTTCTTTGTATTCTTTTCTTTCATTCGTCATCGTCTCAGCCACTCCTCTCTTCATCATATAATTTTGCACACTCTCAATCCATTACTAATCTGTCGTCTCCTATTTCTTGTGTCACCTTTTCTCTAAGTTTGTCTGTTAAGTTTTACCTGTCAAGTATTTCGCTAACAGCGTTTCAAGTCCTCATTAGGTATTTCAGTCAACACTAAAAGAAAGTAATAAATGCTCATTGGCTACAATATTGGTTCGTTGTTGGCCGGCAAGGCGTGGGCAGATCGTAATGCCCTCGCATTTGGACTTTATCTACACTTAACATCGGGTCCGACAAGTAATTACAAACAGTATCGTACCTATATAAATAAACCGAAAAAAGAAACATGAATATTATGTACAGGAATAAAAATGTATATTTTTAAATAAACTGAAGGGTTAATTAGCAATAGCATCGCCTATATAATTTTGATGCCAATGAACCCGAAAGTTCGGTTCTTGACAAGGCTCTAGAAGAATAGAAAGATTAAATAAAGAAGTAAAATTATGTTCATGAGTCTTATCTTCTCTTGTTATATGTAGAATTTTCATTTTATGGTGAACCATTTGTTTTTAAATGTAAAAATATGCCTTACTTAATAACCTATAATTATAGAATGATAAAACTTAAAATAAACAATGTAAATTCGACTCGTTCGGTTGCATTCAATAATCGAGAAGCTACAGACAATCTTTACCAATTTTCAAAGATTAGAAGCATTACAGCTTTTTCTATATTGTTGTTATTATAATTAGCATTTACATGACATTCGTGGCATTTAATATCGAACGTGATAAACAATCTTCGGTAGATAAAACAAAAGCTTTCACTTATGCAATTTAAACACACCGAGAGGTTATATCACAAACAAGAGGCGTTGATAGAGTTGGCGTAAATTAACCATGGCTTACTGAGGACTATAGTCTCTCCCTTTATATCAATAAGAGTTACTTTATAAATGATTACATGAAGCCCTTCGCATCGAGGAAAGCGGTTTGTCTCGTCAAGTAGTCGATATACTTGACTGACGAGTGTTGAGGAGAAAATACTGCGGTTATTATAGGTTGCCACAATCTGTGCTAATCTGCGGAAGAAGGAATTATGTAGTACAAATCTAACTGTATATCTCTGAGTGACATGTTTATAAAATATAATTATGTGATTTTATAGCTGATTCATAATTATAAGCTTTTCGATCGCCCTATGTATTGCATTGACTGGAAAAAGGTTAATACGTAAACATTAATGTGTAAAGGATTATTTACATTTATATACTGTTAACTTGCTCTTCAATTTTAAATGATTCACATATTTAATAAAAGCAAACGGAATAGTTTTCTTCTTTTTTGCTTATAAATGGTCTCCCTTTAGCTATAATTACATTAAACCATAGGATGGTTCTGCCAATATCGAGTGAAAATAAATTATACCACTGGATTTTATATTAGTCATGTTTGCTAATTTTTCAACACGATCATTAATGAGGTTTGAGTTGTGCGTTGATTGGTCAGTTAGGCAGTCACGCATTTCATTCTTCATATCCTAGCATTATGCCGGTTGCCCCAGACTGAAGCCCAGGGCCCAGGATCTGCTCACTGGTCTAACCAGATTTGCCTGAACTTCAGTTATTACATAGAGCGACAGCCATCTGATCTTCACAACCTAATGGGAAACAACATTATATGGTAAAACCAGTTGTCAGAATATTAGAAGGCACTGACTTCCTAGTAACGACTGCCATAGATCGTCATACAGCTGGGACCAGCGGCTGAACGTGCTTTCCGAGGCACAGAGCAAGTGATAATTACGCAAGTATGTTCGAAAAGTCAAAGGTGAATTCTCTGAATTAGAAGTCTATGGGCTATCATCGCTCGCAGTAACGCATTTCATTAAGGACAACACTTTCGAAAACTTAAAATGAAATATTTATTTATGTATAATGGAAACTTAAATAATAAGTTTCAAGCATTTTTGTTCTAAAGTTCTATAAGCGTACCAAAAACCTAATAAATAATCTGCAATAAAAAAACCCTTTCTATAAAAGTAGGTCGATTAAACTTTCAAGTTCACGTAAATAAACCCAATTAGATTAAAAACTAAACATCAAATTGCCACAAATTCTTCCAAAAAAGAGTGAAATCAGTTTGAAAGTATCCGATCCGATTGGCTGGTCTTGTCTTAACAATTTCCTAAGTTATGGCGTCACTATCATGTACTGAAGTACCAATATACCGTTAACCATCCAGAAGGGACACTTTCACTCGACAAAGTTAAATAACAGCAGTAGCCGATCTTTTATAGGTTTTATAATTCAATTTGCACTCAGACACACTCAAGAACAATATTATAGCTTCATATGATAAATAATTACAAGGACAATCACAGATAATAATATTAAACCCTTGTTTTCTTTAGGTTCGTATCAAATTGCAGTTGTTTCCAATTTTAAATAATATTTCAGACGCCATTTGTCTCGCAGTAAATGCCACTTAGAGAACTTATGTAATTCGAAAATTTGAATCGCATTTTTCTTCACATCTTATATCCTGTCTTGCACAAAGAATGTTTGGATCGACTGCGTAAACCTAGATTTTATTTAATAACATTTCTGGCGCCTTTTGTCTTGCAGTAAATGGCACAAAGGTTGTACTTATCTGACTCGCATTTCACTGGACATAATAATATATCCTTTCTTGCACATATTGTGTTTGTACCGACTGGGTAATGGAGGAGTGAAATGAGTAAGGATATAACTAAATTCTATTGAATCACATTTCTTTTTGAAGCTCATAACGTAAAAGGCTTAGAGAGTAAACACACAATGCAAGATATTGAGATGCAAGATGCAATTCACTGCACATTTTTTTATAACACAACTTTTTGCACCCATTTGGTTATGAGGGAGTGACATGAAAGACGTGAACCTAGATTTTATTTAATTGCTTTCGCCATTAGTCCCGGACTTGGTTCAACTAAATAGTTATCATAATATCTGCAAAGACATTCTGCTGAGCATGGTGCACGACTGCCTTATCTAGATTCCTTCATCGGACTCACAAATTCAAGGCAAGCTAGTAAGTATCATCACACGATAAGTATTACAATATCTGCACTGATATTCTGCTTATAATTAGTATAGCTTCATTCTAGGCTTGTGTAGTACATGTACTATGACTTCATCATATCGAAAGTACTACATATACTATGACTCTTTAGTCTACGTCTTTACGTAGTTAACATGTGAACGAGAACGAACTATTCTTTTCTGGTTGTTCAAATCGGTCTTTTAGTACAGTTTAGTTCACCATAATCAAAGAGCGAGAGCCGAGAAAGTACGAGTGTCAGAGGGAGTTTAAAGATTAGAGAAGCGTGCGAGTGAGCGTGATGGACAATGTACAAATTCAACTGACGAACGAGAAAACTCTTACGAGTGTTCCCCGAAGTTATAAGTTATTTTGATCGAAATAACGTATATCTCAAGAACAAAATTAATTGTTTTGACTTTTGTTAAAAAATTGTAAAATCAGATCAAAGATCATTGTAAATATTAGATTTTTAAGCCCGCCATTTTTTAAAAAGCCTATTAAATTTAAGCATAATTTAAAGAAGTTTATTTTATTGTGAAATTATTGATTTATTAAAATGACATTCCCAAGCCTGCAAAGTATGAAGGAAAATCAAATATGAATTTCATTACGTATGACTAATGAATCGTGATTAGTGAACTATTATGAACTAATAGTACTAGAAGACCGAACTAGTTCGTTTGAACTATTGTACTATTTCAGAGCGCTCCATTCAGTGTCGATTAAGAACAAGCTCACTTAGTTCATCTTGTCCGATCAAGATTGCTTTATTGAACTGAAAGTTTATGGTCCGATTTGAATGAATCGTTTGTACGTACCGTTCTCATTTGACTGTCTCCCGACTGAGGCGCGACAGGCCGCGGCACACGCCTTGATCTTGTGATAATGTCATTGTCGATGTCACCTACTTCCGATGACACATTGGATGAAGTTAATTGGCTTACTAGTCGCGCGCGAATGATGGAACTTGTAAACAGAAAAATTGGATTCAACTAAATTAATTTAGCAAAATTATAAAAATTAATTTTAAGTTACCTATACAACTTATTAACAAAGAACTTACATAGCTTTAGTAAAAACGTTTTATTATGATTCTGTATTCATACCACCTACATAGATAGTTTTGTTGGACATAACTTTAATGTCTCATAAATATGCACAAATTATTCCACAGGACTTGTGACAGAAAAGAAGACTTAGACTGTTATAGTCATAGTAGAAATGAAACAAAGGTAATACATACGTATTTATAATTGACAAATATCTAGCTGTGGTTTGCCCTCACAGCATAATAGCTGCCTGTGAGATCCGTGGTGTAAAAGTATTGATTCAATAAAGCAAAATTAAAATGATTATTAAAAGAGTACGACCACATTGTGCCAGCAGAGCCTAATAAGCATTGCATTGCTAAAAATAGGTTCACGATTTCATATACATGCATCGAAAGAATCGTTAGAAATATTAATATTTAATAATAAAAATGATTTGTCCAACTTTTTCAAAGGGGATCAACATAATATAGTTATACCAACATTACATATACGAATAAAAACTTAGATATTGCCTAAGTTATTTTATTTAATAATCCTTTATTGCACAAAAATAATTTTAAGTATTACATGAGGTATATAAAATAACATGTACAAATTTACGTCGATATATTTAAGCAACGAAACTTTAAATAATCTTAAATTAAAAAACGATTTCAATTTCAGAACTAAAGTCTAGAAAACGCAGATTTCTAACAGCAATTGCACCTTATCAAAGGTATTATCGAGCGCACGCAATTCATTCTGTTCGGCCAATGAAAGCTTAGCTCTATAATATTCTAACCACAACTTCCTCCGATTTACTAGAGTTTCAGTCCGCAAATCGGTAAGGTACCGGTTACCGGTACCTTGATTTGAAACGTAATGGAGCGAGACGCGTGATGTCAACCGCTATAGCTATTGGGATCCATCCGCCATTTTCTTATCCACAATTGCTTTGGTGTAGTACAATAATGTGATCATAGCTCCATTGCTCCCATTTTTCGAAATCTAAATCCGAATTATAATATAAATCTAAGCTAGAAAAGTAAAAATATATGTTCAATATTCACTAACGGCATAACGTGCTTTTCGATGCACAAAGCAAGCGATAGTAAAAAGAAGAAAAGTCTGACCAGCAATAAAAATCCTAAGCTATAAATGCGAAGGTAATATATATTATACATACATACATAGATTTACGCCTGTTTCTCCGAAGGGGTAGGCAGAGGCATATTATACGCCCACACTTCGCCAATTGTATAGTTGGTCCCACGTAATAGGTGGCGAGCCTATTGCCGCTTACCGGGCAAGTTTGCCAAAACCTCGTCCGTTGATCGGCAGGTGCACCACTTGCAGGTGAGGTTGGCTTGGGCTTCTCAGATCTTGGTAGAAGCCCTATACACTAATAAGATATATTATAAGAGTAAATAATACATCACAAAACTAACAGAAGTATCTACATACATATATAGTTTTACTGTATTACATTAGTGTAATAAATTCTAAGTATAATACATAATGTGCTGTGTGGTACCGGCTTAAAATTGTGCTCTCATCACATGAGGACTAAGAGCCGACAAAGAAAAAACCTACCGGATAATGGCAGCAGCGTCATCCTGCGTACTGGTTTACTGGTATGAACTCGCCTGCCCAGGGTGGTGATATTGGCCTAATATCCATAATAGTACTTTGAAGCGCTCGTAGCTCTGCGGTGCTCGGCGGTCGGAAACGATCACCGAAGTACAGCAGAGTTTACAGAGGTCAGTCCTTGGATGGGTGACCGTTTGTGTGGAAATTGATATCGAGCGCTTCCGTGCTTCGGAAGGCACGTTAAGCCGTTGGTCCCGGTTTTTACTAAATGTGGTAGTCGTTAAGCCATGTTAGAGGCCTAATGGGCGGCTTGAAAAATTCTAACAGCAGGACGCCATACACCTGCCTCCGCCAATCCGCACTGGCTGACTGGTCAGCGTGGTGGAGTATAACCCAACACCCTCACACCTTGATATGTGAGAGGAGGCTCGTGCTCAGTAGTGGGACGTTATTGGGCTGTGATGATGATGATCCATAATAGAATGTCATCTGTAGGGAGTCACATGTGTCTCAGTGGACTTTATAAGGCTGATGGTGGATATATTGGTGTGATTGCTCAAAATATACGCTTCATAGAAATGCTTTAGCCACATCCTGTTTCAATTTCAAATGTTCACTTTCTTACATCTATTAAGTAAATCATTGTCTACCCTTTGCATAAAATCATATTCTAATCCCATTTGTTTCTATCAAAAATCTGAGGACGCAGTTGTATTGATAGTAAGCTCTGGTAGCGCTGTTGTGGTCCTCCACTGCAGCACATGCTGAGTGGAGTCCTTTTTAGGCATACTATATGTAAACTTATGTGTAAAAATTGTTTACTGATTTGAATTCGGTTTTTTGTTTATGTGTATTTATGTCTTAATAAATTTTATTTCATTTCATTGTCATTGTCATTTCATTTTATTTATTTTGTATGGCTTAAAAACCTTTATTTCAACAAATTTTTATAATGTGCCTATTTTATTTAGTCTAAATTTCTTTTAACTGCAATACAATTTCAGTTCAATAAAGAAGCTAATAAAGTAATATACCGAGTATAACTAAAGTATTAACTGAAATCTGGTTAGTTAGTGAGCTTAAGACAAGGGCAACCGGGATGGTGATTTCAATTTATTTGTGTTATTTTATACATAAGACATCGATTTGTTCATCCATCATAATGTTAGATTAACTTAATTATTCAAATCAGTCAAAGTTTACGAGTGGTTGTAATAAGACGTCATATTATCTGGATATGTTATTTAAAAAAAGCCAAGATTAGTTTCTTGAGGCATTCTTCTCAAACTCGTTGCCTTTTTGGAAGCCTCGTTAGAGTCACCGACATACTGACATAGGTATGAAGAAGGCTGTGTAGCTGTGTAATAAGACCTCAAGAACTAGATCCTAACACCTTTTCCACTGACAACGGTACAACTAATTATTTATCACTAAAGACTTTTCATAATTTCACTTTCATAATAACTTCATCAACGTTCAGCACATAACTCATCACGTTTCTAATTGGCAATTTTCTCTTTTCAGAAATTACCGTCGCAAAATTACTCTGGAGTCATAATACGATTACGCCGTAGTGCAGTGTTTTAATAGCGTTCGTGGAAGTGAAATTATTGTAGAATTTTGACGACAAAATTTACATTCTCGATTCTCGAACTTATGTCGATTCTGTAACTATACAGTAAAGTGATTAAAATTTGGATAAAGAAGATTCAGTGGAGGCTATAATGTATGAGTGACGTCACAGGACAAAATGGCGGCGGCTCCTGCTTCGTGTATGAGCAGCGAGAACGGCTGCGTCGTTTTCGACTGCCTGGTACATCTTTGGGAATGGTAAGTAGCTTTTTTGCAATTTAACTCGTCATAATGAAAACATCTTGCCTGAAGGTCAGCACTCAGCAGTAGTACTGGAGGAAAGCGTGGTTATAACAGCACCCAGTCGTCATGACTGCAAAAATATCGATTCGCGCCCCGCTGAAGCGAATCAAGACTGGAACCTGGAAGAGATTTTTTTTGTTTCGAGGTAAATACTGACGGTTGGCATTTATAGAGGCGACTCCTCAGATCAGCACGTGTTGTTAGAGAAAGGAAAGAACAGTTCAAAACTATACCTAAGTACTTTATAAAAATGATCGTTTTTAAATGTCTTTAACCGTTTTTCAAAAAGTAACCTAATAGTAATGTTTGTGATTTTAGAGTACTGAGTCGGATCTTTGAATTAATAGGGAGGTGACTACATAACATTTAATCAACATTTTAAATTGATGCTATAAATGTTTGAGAAATATAAAAAAAAACCTTCTCCTATAAAAATGGCGGTTGAAATCCTCATCCTGAAAACGCTCGTTCTAAAAAATTTATGGAATGAACATTTTAATGAATCTGATTTCAAAACCACTGCTTCCCTTGACATTTTTGACGTTAATTGTAAGCGCATACAGTACATAATACTATGTGAAAAAGGTAAATTGCGAAAGATAAGAATATCATTATAATGTCACTATTTAACTTGCAACTTTCGAGTGCTTCTCATATTTTCCACATAGCACCCGCAAGCTAAGTGCCCGTAATGCTATGTTTGAGCTTAGCAAGTTACATCGCAGCCTTACCGAGAAACGCGACTGAGAGAACGTTAATGTTATGTCTCTCTTGAATACTAATATGAGGAAAGTTATTTGATGCACCTAAGTCTTATTGCCGAAGAGAAATTTCGCTTAGAGCTTGGTTGAAAGAATGGTTTATTATCTGTTTGAAATGAAAAAGTGGCTAGCTTTTGTCTTGCAACTTTATTTTATCTAAAAACAGAGATAATTATTAAATTTGCTGTAGCTGTAGTATATGAGACATTTCAGTTATTGTCACTGACAAAGGAGTATGTTTTGGATTGAGCATTAGAAATTATAATTTCCATCGAATATAGAAATACTGTCCAACTGAAATCATAAATTATCTAAACTATAAAAATAGTTTAAGTTTAGTTAGTAATTTGTGTTTTATGTCAGTTTAAAATGATTTTTATATTTAAGATAGTAAAGAGTTAATTAGGATGTGTGCAAACATTAATTGATTAGACAGCACTGTACAAGTTTTTTGATTCGTTGTTTCTGACATAATCACACATACCACAGTTCTAAACCTAGGTGACGTTCACAAGTGCTTCGGAATAAAGCAATGCTGCAAGACTGAATTCGATTTTACAGAAGCAAACCATACTCACCAAGAAAACGGAAATAACGTTCCTGTAGGTAGTAGCAGATATTACAAAGCAATTTTATTTATTTATTTAATCTTTATTGCACACAAAAAAAAGTGATACAAAAGGCGAACTTAATGCCTTAACGTTTTATACGGATTGTAGTAACAAACAGCTGTTACTTCAACAATCGAACAGGAAGAGTTTTCCAACGTGCAGCCAACAGACAGACGACATGAATGAACGCCAATAGACGTCAGTTCTATCTTAGGACGCGTTCCCACTATGTCGTGACGACAGGTTATCGTAAACGTCGCCGTTTGTGTATTTATATGACAAGACATAAAGGACGAGGCGGTTAACTGTCGTATATATATACACGCCTTTATTTTTGCAGTGACTATCACACTTATGCTTAGTACAAAAAATATGCAACAATACAAAACTATATCGTGACATTAAGAGCTTAAACTTTAATTCGATGTTTCTGACTTACTTTTGCTAGATTATATTGTCGTAGAAAGCGTCATGTCTTCTGAAGGTATTTATTTAAAAATTTATATACATAGGTACGCTAACAGCTAAACATACAACATATATAAAATCATTACACAACCACAAAATTACATATAATAGGTTGGGGAAAAAGTCTTTTCGTATTTTTGTATGAAAAGTCAAGACATTTTTTTCAAAGTTTATTTACATTTATTTACAATACCTATATATGTACCGTTTTGTTCAATAACTTTCTGCCATTTCATCCTTTAATCTCATCAGTTGCTGGCAGTAAAGATCAGAATCGATGGTTTTGCCGGGCGGTAAAAGCTCATAATAAACAATGCCCTTCCAATCCCACCATACACACAGCATCACCTTATTTCGTGTTAGGCCAGGTTTGGCCACAGTCACCCCCCCGACTGGTCTCCACCTTGTCGTGGTGGGGGGGCTGAGTACCTCCCGGTAGGGCGCAGGAGGCGCTAGGGAAAAGGTAACACCCAGAGACCGACGACTCTGGGTGCCCTTAGTACTGACTACCGGGGGGGAAACTAAGAGGGACCTATGGAGGGCGCTGCGGGTAGGCCAGGAGGGCCCGCTCAGCAGCGCCAGAAGGGTCTAGGCATTGCTAGATTATATTATCGTAGAAAGCGTCATGTCTTCTGAAGGTATTTATTTAAAAATTTATATACATAGGTACGCTAACAGCTAAACATACAACATATATAAAATCATTACACAACCACAAAATTACATATAATAGGTTGGGGAAAAAGTCTTTTCGTATTTTTGTATGAAAAGTCAAGACATTTTTTTCAAAGTTTATTTACATTTATTTACAATACCTATATATGTACCGTTTTGTTCAATAACTTTCTGCCATTTTGTGGGCAGAGACATTATCCCGTTACTGTAGAAACTTTGGGACTTCTGATCAAAAAAACGGGACAAATAGTATTGGCAGTCCTCTCTTGAGGTCAACCTTACAGAACCTAAAGAATTCTGCAGAGACCGAAACAGGTGAAAATCTGAAGGCGCAAGGTCAGGGCTATATGGTGGATGCACTAGGACCTCCCAGTCGAACTCTCTTAATTTTTGCTGAGTGGCTAAAGATGTGTGTGGTCTAGCGTTATCGTGATGAAAGACCACACCCTTCCTGTTGATCAATTCCGGCCGTTTTCTCTCGACTGCTTCCTTTAATCTCATCAGTTGCTGGCAGTAAAGATCAGAATCGATGGTTTTGCCGGGCGGTAAAAGCTCATAATAAACAATGCCCTTCCAATCCCACCATACACACAGCATCACCTTATTTCGTGTTAGGCCAGGTTTGGCCACAGTCACCCCCCCGACTGGTCTCCACCTTGTAGTGGTGGGGGGGCTGAGTACCTCCCGGTAGGGCGCAGGAGGCGCTAGGGAAAAGGTAACACCCAGAGACCGACGACTCTGGGTGCCCTTAGTACTGACTACCGGGGGGGAAACTAAGAGGGACCTATGGAGGGCGCTGCGGGTAGGCCAGGAGGGCCCGCTCAGCAGCGCCAGAAGGGTCTAGGCAGCGGGGGCAGGGGGCCCCTGCTGTCTAACCATGGACCTTCCGGGAAGTCGGCCACACACGCTATGGTCGCAGGGGGAGGTAGGAGGGGCGCGTCCACTGCGCCTCTCTGAGGAGGTCCTCCCGGTTTTGGTCCGGGGGACGTTGGCCGCAGGCGGGGTGTCAGAAGCTGCAACCCAGGTACTGGCCCCCGCCTCTTTCTCAACAAGCGGCGGGCGTCGTCGGAAGATTTTTAGTGGGTATTGCTGCCGGCGGTCGTGTCTGCCGGTGGTGAGTCCCACACCCCCTTTCGGTCCCCCTTTGGCCGGAAGGCAGTGCGTAAATGCATTTTGTTACCGACGTAAAACAAAAAAAAAAAGGTTTGGCCACAGTCTGTGAAGCCTGGCCAACTTTCGACCACGACCTTTTTCGCACGTTCTTGTCGTACGTGATCCACTTTTCATCGCCAGTTATCAATCTCTTCAAAAACGGCTCGGTTTCATTACGTCTCAATAATGAATCGCAAATGAGTACACGGTTCATTAAGTTTCTTTGAGTGAGCTCGTGTGGCACCCAAATATCGAGCTTTTTTGTATAACCAGCTTTCTTCAAATAGGTCAAAACTGTTTTGTGGTCAATTTCCAGTTCTTCAGCTACATCGTAACTACTAATATGCCGATCTTGCTCCACTCTTTCAAAAATGGCGTCCATTTTATTCGTAACAGGGTGACCAGAGCGAGGTGCATCTTTAACATCAAAATTTCCGGACTGAAAACGTTGGAACCAAATTTGTGCTACTCTTACTGACACTGCATCAGGTCCATAAACATCACAAATTTTTTTCACTGCTTGAGTTGCATTTTTGCCTTTTTTATAATAAAATTTTAAAATGTATCGAATTTCTTCATTAGATTCACTCATTTTTACGGAGAGAAAAACAAATGAAAAATAGCGGGAAACAACTTTTTTTTATTTTTTTCTTTTCTTTATAATGGAACCTTTTTAATGTTACCAAAACCAGCCAGACACAAATAGTACAGTCAAAAAAAATTTATAATAAGTTTATACCTACGTTATGCGAAAAGACTTTTTCCCCGACCTAATATGTTGGCCTTTAGAAGCGTACACAGCATTATTCTAAATTAAAACTAATCTAAAATTAAAATTTATTTATTTATTACACAATAAGCAAAGAGGTTCATTCTTAATTCTAACATTAATGTCGTATCGTGGGCTCAAGCATCTAAGCAGCATTTAAACTAAGGTGTTCAAATACGGGGTGACACGTTTAACTATCATCTTTGATTTTTTATTGCAGTGACGATAGATTAAATGGGATAGAGTCAAGTTCAATGGGAGCTGCTAGCACGGTAAATAAACGTCAAAATTTACATAAGGCGGCCGCTGTGAACCGGATAAATGTCTACACGATTCAAAGGGAAAAACGGCAGTCGTTCTTTGTGAAAATATTTTGACGACACATTGACGATAAACATTCGATATACTGGGATCAGATTGTTCCACTATTCCCAACAAAGCTGATTATAAATTTTAAATTTATAATTCCACTACAAACTTGCAGTGGTACAATCCTGGGAACAGCTGGAGATGCTTGTCGTTCAACGATAAATTAATCAAGCTCAATCTTGCCCGCAATGAATAGGTGCGTTAGTTCTTAAGTTAACGCTAATCAGAGCTTTATTGAGCCAAACTTGATAAAATATTTTTTATTTTGTATGTTAATCGTCACGACATAGTGGGGACGCGTCCTTAGTGGTCGGCGTAGCGGCTATTGTGGTGACCCAGACAGGTGTAAAAGCTCCGCGTAAGCCTCCGTGCTCCTAAATAGCGACGACGGAGATGGGACTCATACAAGTGAAGCTAGCTAGGAAAATGTCTACGTAGAATGTGAGCAGGAAGCTTTTGTCTGTTAGGAGCTTTGTAGGTGCTTGTAGTTTATGGGAGTATGCATATCAAAACAAACCAACATCAACAATACAAATTTTACAGTTGTATTCGAAACGCGGTGTATTGCTTTGATTATTACGGTTTTTCGACAACGATGTTTCCATTTTGTTTTTTTAGTCTATTAGTTAAATGTGAATATGGATTGTGAATAAATATGGTTCTCATAATCTGACATTTTATCAAAAGTAAATATCACATTTTGTCATATTTAAAATAATCATTTATATTATAATGATATTTATCAATTTGTATTCTATATTATTTTTGAATCAAAAACTATTTAATGTTTATGGTATGGTGGACGCTGTCCAATTCGCTTAAATTAGTCTATTGTAACCGTGCTATGGATTAGCGGTGTGTATTTTGTATTTCATAATACTCCTAAATAAAAAAGATTTAAATCCCTAAACAGAGCATGTATAATAATAGCATTATGAAAAGAAAACAATATTAAAGCAATGAATAATTAAGTTTTTAAAAAAATTACGTCTCTCCTGAGTAAGGTAAATAGTTAGTATATTATGAATTTAACATTAACAATTAGTACTTGGATTACATAATTGCTTATTCAAATAGAGTGACTTATGGTGTGTGATGGGGATCCTGCCGTTTTGCCAAAACTATTTTGACAAAAATTTATAATCCAAACAAATTTTAGCAAACTTTTTTTACACCAATGCAACGTTGCGAATTATTTTAGTACGCAAATTTTCATTTGGTCAAATTTTTACTCGGCAGTATATTACTACGGATAATGACATTATGGCATTAGGTTTTTTAACAAGTAATTTATTACGGCAAACAAACTTTAGACAAATGACATTTAATCAAATGATTTGTTTGGACATAAAGTTTTACGTTTATTATTTTAAATAATCACAAACTAAGATATTAATACTAAATATATACTAAAAATAAAATAGTATAAGGAATGTTTGTTTAATATGTGTTCATAATTTTAAATTAACGTGATGATGATGAGTGAGGTTTAGATACATATTGGTTAGGTTAGGTTAGAACAGTGACCACAAAGCGCGCGAGCCGAGCGAGCGAAGCGAGCGTGCCGCGGTAGCGGGCGGCGAAGCGCCAGAAAATACTACTGTTGATTTATGTATGGCCAATATTTGTAGATTAGTATTAATAGTAAAGATGCAAATAGAAATGGTTATTTGAAAAGTTTCGAGACGAATTATTTGGCTTATTTTATTTTGCGTAAAATATGTAATACTAACTGAGTTATTGTCGAAACGTTCACTTGGAAAGCATTACGTTTACGATACAATTATTTGTGAAAAGTTTATTTGCCAAGTAATAATTTGGCAAATGAAATTTTACAAAACAATATTTGGGAAGTGATAATTTGTCAATTTTCTTTTGGTGTAACTAGGGATACCCTGTGTGATGGTTCCATGTGTCATGTACCAAATATCTAAGAGCAATGTCTTCAATTTAATTTTAACAACACAACAAATTTTTATATTGTGATATTAACGACATATGGCAATTACACCTATCACACAAACTGAAGGCATTGTACGTTTCTTTGCGGATATCCTTTGTAAGCAAGTGATGGATTATAAATATCTTTGTAACAATTCTCGCGCATCTTCAATTTCCCGAATAATCGAGAAACAGTTAAACACGACACGTGTTTCGGCCTCACACAGGGCAACTTCAGGTAAGATAGGAGCCTCAGAACAATGTTGTCTTCACGACCAACGCTGAAACGAAAGCTTTCTCGTTGCGCGGGAATTGTCACAAAGATATTATTAGTCCATCACTTGTTTACAACACAATATAAATAAATTCTACAATTACACCCCCTCGCATCTCATGGGGAGTCGTAAGAGTCGACAAAGGTAAATTCTACCGGATAATGGGCAGCACCGTTATCCTGCGTACTGGCTTGAAAAGCGATCACCAACCCGCCTGCCCAGCGTGGTGATTCTGGGCAAATACCCCCGATCGAATGTAATCTTTTAGTGAGGATAATGTTCAGCAGTGGACTTTATAAGGCTTATATCATAAAGTTATTATTATTAGAATAAACCTTACCTCGAAAGCTACTTCTTTCTGCGGGAAAAACCCCAGTTAACCTGCTAGAATATAATAATGTAACCATTTCCTATGAATATATATATAAACTTTAGACAAATGACATTTAATCAAATGATTTGTTTGGACATAAAGTTTTACGTTTATTATTCTAAATAATCACAAACTAAGATATTAATACTAAAAACTAAATATATACTAAAAATAAAATAGTATAAGGAATGTTTGTTTAATATGTGTTCATAATTTTAAATTAACGTGATGATGATGAGTGATGCTTAGATATATATTGGTTAGGTTAGGTTAGAACAGTGACCACAAAGCGCGCGAGCCGAGCGAGCGAAGCGAGCGTGCCGCGGTAGCGGCCGGCGAAGCGCCAGAAAATACTACTGTTGATTTATGTATGACCAATATTTGTAGATTAGTATTAATAGTAAAGACGCAAATAGAAATGGTTATTTGAAAAGTTTCGAGACGAATTATTTGGCTTATTTTATTTTGCGTAAAATATGTAATACTAACTGAGTTATTGTCGAAACGTTCACTTGGAAAGCATTACGTTTACGATACAATTATTTGTGAAGAGTTTATTTGCCAAGTAATAATTTGGCAAATGAAATTTTACAAAACAATATTTGGGAAGTGATAATTTGTCAATTTTCTTTTGGTGTAACTAGGGATACCCTGTGTGATGGTTCCATGTGTCATGTACCAAATATCTAAGAGCAATGTCTTCAATTTAATTTTAACAACACAATGTGGTATGTATTTTTTGGCAATTAACAGTATATATTTCTCTTTATTTTCTGTCTCTTTAGTTGTGCACAAATAACAGCGGGCCCGCGAATTTATTTTGAGTTGTATTTAAAATATTTCTATGTAGTTTATTTGTCAATTCATGGTATAACCTCATCACAAATGCTATTCAAATCAAACCCTTTAGTAGTTTTTGCATGAAAGAGTAACGCACATCCATAGATCCTCTCGAACTTTCGGCCTGTAAATATCGCACGCTTAATGTATTCCATTAAGCGTGCGATATTTACAGTGACTAAACTCAAAAAAGACGATTTTTGGGACATCAAAAAAGAAGATCTTCTAAAGAATACTTGTCCTACTTGTAAGCGCATTAAATTGATACTGATTCATTAATCAGTAATTCTGCATGTGTTTTGAACGTTTGATCTGAGATCGATTTTAGTAAGAAATAGAAAGACTGTACCTACTTAGGTACGTAACTCAAACCTGACCTATCTATTAATGGGTCGATGTTCCTTTAAGCATGCGATATGTCATTGTCCGACACGTGACCGCCATTGAAGGACCTTTCCGCCCGAATAACCATCAACTATTTACTCTATTGTGTTCTCGATGTATCAAATTTATGAATTATTTATTGAAATTTGTAATATAATATTTTGAATATACAAAAAGCATTTTGATATTATATATTAGACTTTGCATAATACTATTATATTCTTCATGCATTTTGTTTGCTATATGTTAAGCCAGTAAGTGAATCTAGATAATTCAGATACAGAATCTATTCCTTTGTTTTTTACGTATGCGAAATTTTCCCTACAAATAACAGCACGGAAAAATTCAATATGCGGTGACCACTTTCATCAAGAATTTCATAGATTCGTGTGCCACCTTGTGGTATTAAAGAAATGTTATGTAAATTCCTACATATTTAGTAGGACCTAGTTGTAGTTGTTTGTGCTATTTCGCAACACACTATTTTTATCGATATGAAACAGTTTTATCGCAGCGTAGAAATTCCATCAGGCACGCCAACTACTCCGTCTTATACAAGATATTAAAGTACTTTGCCGTTTATTACTGTGTTTGCCTTCAAGCTAACTTAATCCCAGTCGTTAATCTAATCTTAGATCAAAGTTTTTGGCGGTGGATAGGTTTTGTTTAACGTCACTGCGGTTTGAATAGGGTTTGTACAGTTCCAGCTATTGTTAATTTCGAAATTGCATCATTGTTTTTTTGTAAACTGATGGTTATTCGTGTTTCTAATACACGTATCATACCTTGTCCCAAAATTATATACATTTTTACTTTTCGCATGAAATGTGCAATTACACACGATGTCCCTTTTTTAGTAGTAGGTGATTAATCGTGAATATAACTTACCTATGTAAATATGTAAAACTTAATTAAACAAAACAATAGGTTTTGTAATTTTATTCGCAAAGTTTGGGCCAAAGTTGCGCTTCGAAGCAGTTTTAATTGGCCTTCGATTTTTGTAGTAGTAAAACGTAACGATTTTTGATTAAAGAACAAAGAAACTTTATTCATCAAATACAACATTTTCATTATTTATTTGTTTTTATTGCACTAAGCATAAAAATAAGCTTAACAATAATCAACACATGACAATAAAATTATAACATGACTTTTTCCATATATTTTTAAACCTTTTATTTTGAGTACTACAATTTTATTTAGGTACTTTTAAATAAATATGAAATAAAAGTTTAATAATTTTCAACGGCAACCCTGTCTTGTCATCATGGCGACGTAGCGTCGTCGCTTGTCAACGTCAACATTGACAAAAAACAGTTCCTCAGATGTTGACACGGCCGCGGTTTTGAGAAACAACATTTGTGTCATCGTGAGCCCCTAATTTTGTTTGGTTAATGTTTATTTTTGACGGCACGGACATACGGACATAATTTAAGTTGTAAAATTTTACTTTATTTTACTGTTAGGAGTTGATATCAAAGTGAAATTAAAATTTAAAAAAATAATAATAAATTAATTTTATGTGAGCTGCCTACTGCGATAGCATAGCAATTATTACTAAGTATGTGTTTCTATTGACATATAATCATCTCAGTCCCTTAACATTCTAGTATTCAGTACGGACCTCCTCTCACAAACCAAGGTGAGCGGGATAAGGTCAGACTCCACCACGAATAGCCAGTGCCTACGGATTGGCGGAGGCAGGAGGGTGTTCGAATTTTAAACTAGCCTTATAAGGCGTCTGAAAGACTAGCACAGCCTTAAGGTGCCCTATTTTATATATATTTTTATATTGTGATATAAACGACATATTATGGCAATTACACCTATCACACAAACTGAAGGCAATGTACGTTTCTTTGCGGATATCCATTGTAAGCAAGTGATGGATTATAAATATCTTTGTAACAATTCTCGCGCATCTTCAATTTCCCGAATAATCGAGAAACAATTAAACACGACACGTGTTTCGGCCTCACACAGGGCATCTTCAGGTAAGATAGGAGCCTCAGAACAATGTTGTCTTCACGACCAACGCTGAAACGAGAGCTTTCTCGTTGCGCGGGTATTGTCACAAAGATATTAATAGTCCATCACTTGTTTACAACACAATATAAATAAATTCTACAATTACACCCCCTCTCATCTCATGGGGAGTCGTAAGAGTCGACAAAGATAAATTCTACCGGATGATGGGCAGCATCGTTATCCTGCGTAATGGCTTGAAAAGCGATCACCAACCCGCCTGCCCAGCTTGTTGATTCTGGGCAAATACCCCCGATCGAATTTAATCTTTTAGTGAGGAAAATGTTCAGCAGTGGACTTTATTTGGCTTATATCATGAAGTTATTAATATAAGAATGAACCTTACCTCGAGAGCAGTAAAGGCTACTTCTTACCGCGGGAAAACCCCCAGTTAACTTGCTAGAATATAATAATGTAACCATTTCTTATGTGCATACATTTAGTATGGATAGCTAAGTATGTGACGTGACCTGAAATGCTCAATACCTTATGTGACTTTCTGGGTTAATGACATAGCGTGAACCTTAATGAGATAACGACGACGGGTCGTTAGGTGAATTATACATTTATTTATTTAATTAATGTAAAGTTCAACTTATAAATAAGGTAACGACAGAGTTATGTGTTAAATATAACCTCATTAAATGGATCTTATTTTGGTGCCAACTTGTTTTTAAACTAGTTTAATTAAGATCACATAGGATATTATCTGGGTGTAGACGCTAGTCGAAAATCTATCTCCATTATCAGTTATCAGTCCCAAGAAGTCCACTGCTGAACATGAGCCTTTCCCAAAGAACTTCTATGTGACCAATTGCAGGCAATCTGCATCTAGATTATATCCGCTATACAATATATTCATCATCATCATCATCTCAGCCATCTGACGTCCACTGCTATATCTAATTTCGTAAATACTTTTTTTGTTGAATGTTTGAATTCTGTTCTGAAAAACGAATTTCGAACTACTACTCTGTCAAGAAAGTACCGGGAATAAATCAATAATACACAAAATTTTTGTTATTTATTTTTTATTTCTTATTTATCCAAATTTATTTTATCACCTTCTAAGTATGCTCCTTCAGAAACAATACACCTACGCCAACGAAAAATCCAATTATCAAAACATTTTTTAAACGCTGGTTCCGGAATTGAGTTCAATTCTCGCTGCGAATTCTTCTTCATGTCTTCTACCGATTGAAAATGGGTGCCACGAAGTGGTCATTTGGGTGTAGGACAAAGAAAGAATAAACAAAACATTCATTTCCGATACTTTGTTGACTGAATGTATAACTGCTAGATTTTATTTCCTTTTTTTGAACGAAGTATTAAATTTCAAGAAACATACTGCCGCGTACCCTTAGGACGTGAAGACAGCATGGAGCTCTTAAAACAGGGCGTGAAAGGATCTGCAACATGAATTCCCGGGTATTGCCAGCATCCACAGTTTGCGGTCACTATTTTCCATCAGCCAGGCCGCATGATCGAATGGCACCTTGTATACAAAAAAAAAGTTGTTACATCTTATTGTATTCATAGTTACATATACGTATTTGAGTATAGCCCTATGGCAGCTTTAACTGAGTCAGTCGTAGGTTCTTATTGGTACAAAGCTCGATGACGAATTCAGCGGCACGCATCAACTTACAACTTATGGTTGGAATCCAAAGTACAGTAAATGATGTTTGGACGTCTGACATACTAAGAGACCATTACCGGTACTTTGTGCACAATCATGAGCACGAGCTGAACTCAATATTTGAAACATTATGTGATAATGACTTTGACCAACATGATTGATGACAGGCAACCATGATTTAATCTAAATTATACAGTTGACAAGGACGCCACATATCTGCTTCTGTCAATGACATGAACCTTGATGATTTTGATTTTATCGATGAACAATATGAATGAGACGTTTACTTTATTGGAAGTTATATTGCCGTCCAATGGTACTGAGTCTTTTAAGAGAGGCGTCAGTAAGAATCAAATTTTATAAAAGCCATCATAATAGGTTGGGGAAAAAGTCTTTTCGTATTTTTGTATGAAAAGTCAAGACATTTTTTTCAAAGTTTATTTACATTTATTTACAATATATATGTACCGTTTTGTTGAATAACTTTCTGCCATTTTGTGGGCAGAGACATTATCCCGTTACTGTAGAAACTTTGGGACTTCTGATCAAAAAAACGGGACAAATAGTTTTGGCAGTCCTCTCTTGAGGTCAACCTTACAGAACCTAAAGAATTCTGCAGAGACCGAAACAGGTGAAAATCTGAAGGCGCAAGGTCAAGGCTATATGGTGGATGCACTAGGACCTCCCAGACGCACTCTCTTAATTTTTGCTGAGTGGCTAAAGATGTGTGTGGTCTAGCGTTATCGTGATGAAAGACCACACCCTTCCTGTTGATCAATTCCGGCCGTTTTCTCTCGACTGCTTCCTTTAATCTCATCAGTTGCTGGCAGTAAAGATCAGAATCAATGGTTTTGCCGGGCGGTAAAAGCTCATAATAAACAATGCCCTTCCAATCCCACCATACACACAGCATCACCTTATTTCGTGTTAGGCCAGGTTTGGCCACAGTCTGTGAAGCCTGGCCAACTTTCGACCACGACCTTTTTCGCACGTTCTTGTCGTACGTGATCCACTTTTCATCGCCACTTATCAATCTCTTCAAAAACGGCTCGGTTTCATTACGTCTCAATAATGAATCGCAAATGAGTACACGGTTCATTAAGTTTCTTTGAGTGAGCTCGTGTGGCACCCAAATATCGAGCTTTTTTTGTATAACCAGCTTTCTTCAAATGGGTCAAAACTGTTTTGTGGTCAATTCCCAGTTCTTCAGCTACATCGTAACTACTAATATGCCGATCTTGCTCCACTCTTTCAAAAATGGCGTCCATTTTATTCGTAACAGGGCGACCAGAGCGAGGTGCATCTTTAACATCAAAATTTCCGGACTGAAAACGTTTGAACCAAATTTGTGCTACTCTTACTGACACTGCATCAGGTCCATAAACATCACAAATTTTTTTCACTGCTTGAGTTGCATTTTTGCCTTTTTTATAATAATATTTTAAAATGTATCGAATTTCTTCATTAGATTCACTCATTTTAACGGAGAGAAAAACAAATGAAAAATAGCGGAAAACAACTTTTTTTAATTTTTTTCTTTTCTTTATAATGGAACCTTTTTAATGTTACCAAAACCAGCCAGACACAAATAGTACAGTCAAAAAAAATTTATAATAAGTTTATACCTACGTTATGCGAAAAGACTTTTTCCCCGACCTAATATGTGGGTCATATCATCATCATCCCAGTTCATTAACGTCCCACTACTGAGCACGAGGCTAGGTAAGAGGGTTGAGGGTCAAACTCCACCACGCGGACCCAGTGCGGATTGGTGGCAGTGGCTCATACGTGTGTGCGCTTAGTAATTATACTGGCTACATCAGTCCTAGAACTATACTAAATTTAGGTGTACTAAATTCCGTAAAACTTAGCGTAAAATCTACTATTTATGAGCAGAATATCTGGCACTGCGCTGGTACTTATATATAATAGGCCAAAAAAATCGTCATCATCATCATTTAGGTATAGAAATTCACTGCTGAACATAGCCTTTCCCAACTGCTTTTCATGCCGATCGATCTGATGCCGCCCGTACCCACCGACTTTCCTTGACCAAATCATCGAAAACAACATCGTGATTCGTATCTAAAAGGAGAATAATAGTTTTGATACAAACAGGATATACACAGGTGAGTAACCATTATCATTTCTCTAAATGCCCTAGTTTCGAAAGTGCCATGAAACGTATTCCGAATGAATCATGGTTATTCAAAGACAAGCACAACAGCTTGATTCATTACTATTCCACGGGCGGCTGGCCAGCCTGCCTACTATGTGACAGGGGGACCACACTAAGAGATTCATTGCTACACCATGCAGCTTCTTATTTCTATTTTAAAATTTATGAGTGTTTTTCAATTCATGTCTACTATGTTTATTTGTAATCATGCTCGTATAACTTAAAAAAGAGTTATTTTCATCATTTATTTTAAATCTTGTGTCAGGTTTTGAAGACATGTCAAATTGTTTTACTACTAAGTACGTTTTCTTGTAACTGGCGGGAGAAAAAACTAACCTTGACGATTTTCTTGCCCGTTTTTTTACGATCAAGCTCCCGCCCGCAGTGAATGGGCGCGCTAGTTTTTAAGTTTTGACCTTCATAAGAGCTCTTTTGAGCCAAACTTGCATAAATGTTTTTGAATTAGTTTTCTACAAGGAAAAAAATCTCACTATGATGTTGCAACTGTATACATGCAAAGTTTGTCAGTGCTTGTTAGTGAAGATTTTACTCTAAAAACTACTACATGCATTTGAAAGAAACTGATAAACAGGTGGGCGTGATCTTTATAACAAAAAGAATAGTTTTTACTGTTTAATATATCATATATTTTTAACATGTGATAATAATATAACAAAAAAGGTAATAGTAGTCTATCGGTAGAGCGCTCCGTCAAAATAAATCAGTTGGCATAGTACATATATATGTCACCGTCAAATTGTAAATAACGTTAAATTATAATCTATCCCGCGATATTGTAATCTGTCGAAAAATTGTGATCCGTAACAAACCGCTCATAATTTAACGCATTATTTTTTGATAGATTATAATCTATCGAAGACAAACCGTCAGATTGTAAAATGGCATGCGACAGAACGCACCTCGCGCTCTGATTGGTTGAACTTCATGTTCCCCGCTCAGCCGCCCGTCGTCGCCATCTTCGGTTGTTATTAGTCAAATTCATTTGTTGTGAAATGTAAACAAACAGTGTTTTAAAACAGATTTCGTGTTAATAATAATAACGCATTGTATTATAATAAGTTGTAGGGAGTGTTAATGGACCTGTGATAACCTAAAGAAGCGCAGTAAAATAATAAATAAGAGTTAGTCACCGAACGTAACCTAATTTGTATTTTCAGTGTTTTAATATTTTTTATGCGTGTGAACCTGTGTGAACTCATTTGATATCTTATTTGATAATATTTACAATATCGGATATTGAGTCTGTCTGTCCACAAAACTCTGAAATACCAGTTATTGTTAACCAAAACGAAATCTGTTTGAAATCACCAAAACACTGTTTGTTCACATTTCACAATAAATGAATTTGACTAATAACAACCGAAGATGGCGACGACGGGCGGCGGAGCGGGGAACATGAAGTTCAACCAATCAAAGCGCGAGGTGCGTTCTGTCGCATGCCATTTTACAATCTGACGGTTTGTCTTCGATAGATTATAATCTATCGAAAAATAATGCGTTCAATTGTGAGCAGTTTGTTACGGATCACAATTTTTCGACAGATTACAATATCGCGGGATAGATTATAATTTAACGTTATTTACAATTTTACGGTGACATATATATACCATAGATAACTCAAGTGCCACCATTGGTATTGATATCAAGCGTGCCGACTTTTGAACACCTAATGTGACGTTCCTGCCGATATTTAGTGACGAGAACGATCTGAGTCATCTACACCGCCGCTGATGATGAATTTTTCATGATGTGAAAGCGCTCATGTTACAGTACTATGTAAAAAACAACAACAGACTCGCGCGGGCTGTAAGTAGAGGCGGCCAATCCCGGCGATTGGTCGGGCAGGGTTAGGACACGCAAATCACATGCATTTGCGATATCTGTGGTATATATATATCATCGATTTCGATAACATCAATGTTATATATATATCATCATCGAAATTGCACCATGGTTATACTACTTATAAAAAAAATTTGTTAGTTCAAAAATATATATGTTAGTTCTTTTCTATTTACATTATAAATTATTAATAACTAGTTTTTTTAGACTTCATCATCACATCACACTACTGTGCACGAGCCACCTCTGCTGCGAGAATATTAGATTATACTCCACCACGCTGACCCAGTGCGGATTGGCGAAGGTTTTTACTCTAAGACTAAACTAATAAGGGTATTAATGTTCTACTAAAGGTTTGCTTCAAGTCTGTGAGTCACTAATATTAACACAACTTCAAAGAAAATGTTGACGAAATATACTCATAATTACGTGACGTGCTTGCTAACATCGTGATCAATTTATAAAAACACGGGTCTCGCTTTGTTCTTTTACTATTCAAACCACGAAACGACATCTGTTAGAATTGTCGATGCCTTTCCCGTCCATTCACTTAGGTGAATTAAATTATGGCAGTACATGCACATTAATAACTATTGCAGTCCTGAAATAGATAGATTCATAAATCAAATACCATAATCATATAATATATTTGCGTCAAAAGACAAATATTAATATAAAAACGTCTAATAATATTGTAGAATTTGTTTGTTTGTTTGAACGCAATAATATTAGGAACTACTTATTCGAATTGAAAAATTCTTCTTGCGTTGGATAGCCCATTAATCGAGGAAGACTTTAAGTTCCATAACACCACGCTGCAACCGACAGCAGCGCAAAATCTGTGGCAAATGTGGAAAAATGGGGAAAGTTATTCATATTTGAGGGCTTCTGTTGCGTGCACTGCGTAAACGGTTCAAGTTACCCCAAAATATGTATGAAACAACTATTCTTTTTTAATGATCAAAGAAAAGGCAAAACAGTATATCTATCTTTTAAGATTGACTCACTATAATCTTTTTTATGGTAATAAAATTTTGTCGAAATTTTATTTTGCATCATTGCCAATTATTTTTATATCAACATAATATTAATCCTCATCCAAATAAATGTGCTGTTATTTAATTGTCCATAAAATTGTCTTTGACATCACTAAATTTCGACTAACATCTTGGAAAATTTTATAATTTTTAAATAACTCCGCAACAAAATCCATACGTGCGCTTGATGCGAAGACAAGACGCTGCGCTGACCGGCGGGCAAGAGTCAGGCAGTGCTTCCTGGCCGACTTTTCTCTCTACCTCCCCAGTTTTCGGGATTCATATCGTTTGTTTATGTTACTGTTACTAACTTAATAAATATGTCATAAAATAAACATTAAAGGAATAAATTAAAAATAATAATATTTAGTGAATTGTTACTTTTCTCATCGTTCACAGCGCTCCATGCCTCTTTCACTCATATATCACACATCCTTACACACTTACAACAAGTCAGTTATTTTTTTTCTACACTGCAAATTCCTTCCCAATAGTTTATACATCAAAACAACGTCAGCTAGTTACAAATAAAACAGTAAAGAGAAAACTAGACGCGTGGTTTAATTAAAAGAATTCCTATAAAAAAGACACTTGGGCAATGAATAATTATAAGTCTTCCAATTCTTGTTGTGTTTCAAGAAAGTTTTTTTGGAAAACTTATAAAATAGCTAAGTAAAAAGATTTTTCTTGTGCCAAAGTCTGTTATGAATTACCTAAGCTGCCATAATTTATTTGTCGTTTAACTTATGATGAATTGCACAATATCAAATGAATGTGGCCTTTTTAAAACGGGTTTATCCGGTTATGTCATTAAGGTTGTGGGTACATTTTTGTCTTATTTCACGATGACAACTTGAATGATAGATGCTCGTATTTAAGTACCTACATTGAGAATAATTGTTGACAATTTTTCTCTATACATTAATAAACTATTATTATGTACACTATTTATTAATTATAGTTTACTAATATTATCAAGCTTCAAAGTTTTAAGTATTTAAGAAAATATGAAATAAACTTAATGTCATTAAGATGTTAGTTTTATTTATTACAGTTCGTACCTCAACCGTATTTATACAGAAATGTTATGAAAAAATGCCTGCCATTCTATATAACATAATGCTTTTTTAAAATTAAGTCTACAGAAAAATAGACTCAGGGTCAGACCCGGGCTCAGCTCGGGTTTGCCGATACCAAAAACTTTGCAATACTATTGTTTGTATGATACGCAAAAGACCCAAAAGAGTGTTAATCACGATTTTTTTAAAGTTACGCGCTGATTTATCGGCAGAATTATATTTATTATCAACTCAAAGTTTTTCGTCTTGTCTATTGGAAAAATATAAGAAAATATGTTCATATACCTATCTACCTATAGAATTTGTAATTCAAAGCTCGTTAGTTTCTGTTTGTTTATCAACGACTTCTGACAAAAATCTAAAGTATTTTGCATTTTTTCTAGTACTATTTGGAATATTCCCGCCATAGTGTTGATTTTGTACTACATACAACATTTTTGCATAATCTTGTTAAAACGATTCATTGGCTATGTCAGCTAAAACTTAAGCTCCAGAAGCTTAAGCTGGATATGCTTCGATTGCATGTGAAGACCTATAAGTTCCATATAATAAGTGATGTATTACGTTAAGTTCACTAATTTTGGATTTTTTTATTGGACTTAGGTTTTTATTCAAATATTATAGCAGTGAAAATCATAACAGTGCCGTGTAGTACCGTCTAAGATTAGTGCCACCCCCTTCCTGTCGATAAAGAGAAATCCTACCGGATGATGGGCAGCAGCGTCAACCTGCGTACTGGCCTTAACTGCTATCACTAACCCGTTTACCCAGCGGCGTGGTGATTATGGGCAAATACCCCCAATAGAATAGGTAAAGCATAGTTCGCAGAGGACACTCTCTGAATGGGTGGCCGTTTAAGCCGCATTTAATATCAAGCCATTTCGGCCATCTTTTTTGGAAAAAATTTAAGTGACATTAGAAGACAATAATTTTATTTATTTATTTATTTAGTACACACACAGAAATATATATACAGAAATACTAAAAACTAAGAAACATTGGGTACAGGGCACAGCTTATTCCAAATAGAAATATCTTCCAGCTGACCCGCGATAGGAAAAACTTAAGATAAAACAGGCTAGTCTGTGCGTTGTAATATACTAAACACAGAGAACAAAAAAAAAAAAATACAAAATACATATACTAACGAAGACAGATACAAATAAAATAACAACAACAATAGTAATACAAAGTGTAAACAAAGAACAAAAACCTAACAACATGACAAAAAGTGAACTTTTAAATGTTTTTTAAAAGAAGCAACGCTGGGGCAATTCTGAACGTGCAAGGGCAGATCATTCCATAACCTGACTGCATGCACTGAGAAGGAATATGAAAAGAAATTAGACTTGTGAGGAGGGAATTTAAGGAGGTAACGAAGATGAGGTCTACAAGGAGCATCGCGAGTATGGAGAAAAGAGAACCGCTCACGCAGATATGAAGGGTAGGTAGGATTAAAGAGAACATTATAGAGGAGGCAAAGGATCCGAGTATTCCTGCGTAACCTGATTGGGAGCCAACACAATCGCTTACGGAAGACCGACACATGGTCATACTTCCGAAGACCGAAGATAAATCGAATGCAGTTGTTTTGCAGGCGTTCGAGCTTGTCCAAAAGTTCCTCAGTAAGGTCCAAATAACAGGTGTCTGCATAGTCGAGGATAGGAAGGAGAAGGGATTGAGCTAAGGACACTTTTGTAGCTAATGGAAGAAAACCCTGGAGGCATTTGAGAGAGTGGATGGAGAAATACATTTTACGACTGACATTGACTACATGCGCATGCCATGACAGATTAGCATCAAATAACACACCTAGATTTTTCACAGTATCACTATACCCAATAGGAACGCCATCGAAGACCACAGGTGGCACGAGGGAAAAGTCCAACCAGCTACGCAAATGTCTACCACCAATAAGGATAGCTTGGGACTTACTAGGGTTCACAAGAAGCCCAAACGATTGAGCCCAGGACATAATACGGCCCAAATCACAATTCAACTCAGCAATAGTACAATCCATATCCGCTAGCCTAAAGTGCCTATAGATCTGTAAATCGTCTGCATAGAGATGTAATTTTGAAGAAATGTTAAGTGTTACGGAATTAATAAAAATTGAGAAAAGCAAAGGAGAAAGCACACTACCCTGAGGTACACCCGCGTCCAGACAACACCAATCAGAGTAGGACTCTTCATGGCGGACCCGCTGCGAGCGACCACTCAGGTAAGAGCAGAACCATGAGAGAGAAGAGGAAGCAACATTAATAGAACGAAGAATACCAAGAAGAAGATCAAAGTCTACCGAATTAAAGGCACTACTGAAATCAAGCAATACTAAAACAGTGAATAATCCATCCTCCATGGCAAGCCGAATGTCGTCAGAGACATTTACAAGAGCAGTAACCGTACTATGCCCTGGTCGGAAGCCAGATTGGAAAGGACTCAGAAGGCGGTTGGCAAGGAGATAAAGAGAAAGCTGTTTGTGCACAATGTGTTCAAGAACCTTGGAAAGGAAAGGAAGAATTGAAATAGGACGGAAATGGGTTGGCGCAGTTGGATTAGAAACTTTAGGCAATGGTATTACGTGAGCTTTCTTCCAGCTATCAGGGAAGCAGGATGTGGAGAGAGAATGATTAAAAATATGAGTGAGAATAGAGATAATGTGAGGAAGGAGGATAACAATCATTCTAGAACAAACATTATCATCGCCAGTTGATGAAGATGTAATTGCTAAAATAGACTTTTTTACATCTTCTTCTGATACAACAACAAGAGAAAAAGAAGGATAATCGGGACGATGAATGCCAGAAATATTAAGCAAAGTGGAATTTTTAAGGGAGATATTTAAAGGGACATTAATATGTGAAAAATGGGAATTAAGAACGTTTAGATCTAAATCAAGAGAATCTGGAGCAGACGATCTACCAACACCCACTGACCTGAGAAAACGCCAAGAGTCAGAAGGATTACAGTTAGAGAGAGAATCGTGAAAGAATTGCCTCTTGGCATCACGACACAAACGATTGCAGCGGTTACGTAACAGCTTGTAAGTAACGAGGTTAATATCAGACGGAAAACGCCGTAGTCGTTGTTTGGCTCTGTTCCTTTTCACCATTGCACGTTTTATATCTTCATTAAGCCATGGTGAAGGATTGTGCTTTACTCTGAAGCGCTTCACTGGTGCATAAGAGTCAAACAGGTTAAGAACTACCGCAGTGAAGTAGGACACTTTAGCATTAATGTCCTCGTTTTTTAAGACAGGAGTCCAGTCAATTTTCTCTACATCACGACTCAAATCCTCCAGATTAATACATCCATAGCTACGGCGGAGGATAAAACGAGACTTGCGTTTGGGGACTTTTAAACGATAGGAAAGGTATACAAGATCATGATAGGAAAAGCAAGCTGTCAGCTGCCCATGAACATCAACCTTGCTAGGGGACGAGACAATCATGAGATCTAGTAAGGAGGGAACACTGTTAGGAAAATGATGAGTGGCAGAAAGCGGGAGAATATGAAGGTTATACGATGCAACAAGAGAAAGAAGTCTAGAGGAGCGGAAATTGTTCTTAAGCAGGCACGTATTAAAGTCACCCAACAGTAGCAAGTGATCATAAGCTGCAACATTCTCACTAAGAAGGTTATCCAATGAGTTAAAGTAATCGATATTTAAATTAGGACTATAGAAGACGGCCAACAAACACCTGGTATTATTGAAGATAATTTCAAGAAAGAGGTGCTCAGCTGTACCAGAATACTGGCTGGGGGACGCATTAATGAATTTGTACTTAATTTCAGCCCGCAAATATATGGCAACACCACCCCCACCTTTACCTGTTCTATCATTACGAATCAGAGTAAACCCGGGAAGTGAAAATTGAGTGGAAGGTAGGGACGGCTTTAGAAAAGACTCTGAGATGAGAAAAGCATCCAAATGACAACTGTTGATGGAAGCAACCAGGTCAGAGTAATGAGCGGGAATACTCTGCACATTTACATGTGCTAAATTGAAATTTTTAGGATAATCGGAAAATACAGAGGAAATCTGATCATGCAAAGTCAGTGAACTGAATGAATCATTGTCCGCACTAAAATAGCTGCTAGCAGAGGAAGAACAAGAGAAATAACTGTCATTGAAGTTGTCCACACCATCGTCCATTGTATATATATAAATAGTCTAATAACAATTTCTAAAAATATATATATTACAGATTAAAAAAAAAAACTGGAATAAATTAACTTTGGCAATAAAAATAGTTGCATATAAAAATTTAAAAAAAAAAGAACAAACAAAACAAACACAAAAAAAAAAAGAACTATATCTATCAAAAAATAAACGCACAAACTCACCAACATTGCCAGACATTGTAAGAGAAACTAAAATTAAAAACTAATCACGACAAATATACATTAAACATAAAAAATTAAAAAGCGAAAGTATTAATTGAATTTGAATTCATTCACAACAAGTGTTAACATTAATGCGTAACATGGAACGGTGCAGGTCATATATAACGAGTAACGAAACGGAAAAAAAAATAAAAAATAAAATTAAAGGAGCTATCTGTCAAATGTCAATGTCAGTTAAATGTGACAATTGTGATATTTTAATAACCTGAGTTTTTTGTTTGGATACCTGCTATTGACAGATTTAATTATAAAAATAAAGAAGGTGAATTCAAGCAATCTAGTTATAAATAGATTTTACATAAAATAACCCAGACTAATCACTTTTTGGACACAAACAATAACTCATATAAAAATCACTACACAACCGCTCACAGTTCACGCTACAGCACATACACAGGATTAAGGACGCCGCTTCGAGCGACCCGCAGGACCCACTCGCACATTTGTAGCAGCACTAACAGCCACTGCTGCTCCCTGGCGAGCCACTGGCTGCGGATTCACCTCAACAGGCGCACTTAACGGGTGCAGAGCAATAAGGGCCTCCAACTCCGGCATGGACTCTACGCGACGACGGGTTTTGTCAGGGAGACAAATAGAGATTTTTCCATCCACTGTCCAGCATTGTGTCATCCCGAAGTGTCTGCGCGCTGACATGAATACTTTATGCCTATCTCTAGTAAGAAACTCAGAGATAGTAATTGCAGAGCCCTTCAGTGCAGTCTTTTTCTCCCAGACTATTGAGCGATGTTCAAAGGTCCGAAAACGAACCACCACAGGTCGACACTTAGTTTTATTTGAGCCAAGACGATGACAAACCTGGATTTTATCTTTATCGATATCTGTTAGCTTCAGTTTCGTAGATATAATTTTGTGGCACTCATCAAGCGGTGAATCTGGTTGACTTTCGGGCACACCGTGAAACAGAAGCACCTTACGTCTTAAAATCATCTCATGTCTGTCTTGAACAATGGCAAAAACTTCCAGCTGACTCTTGAAGGAATTGAAAGCTCCCATAACAAATTTCTTGAAGTCGACCAAGGATTGAGTTAAAGCGGCAACCTCAGGATTGGAGACACCAACACTTGCAGCAACTCTCTCTAGTCTGGCATCAAAGTCCCTTAAGCCAGATTGCAGAAGGATCCCAAGATCTTTTATGCCTTCTTCAAATTTGTGCTCCATGATAGGATGAAAAATAACTTATTGAAGTGAGGTGATGTTAAATTGTAGTGATTAAGAAAAATTTTATTTAAGGCAAATGGAGGTGAGTCAGATGTTTTAAAAAATCATAAAATTATATTACACAATGATGATAATATATTAAAATTAAATTAAACTTATCAGAGCCAAAAATATATGACTATCACTTATGACTACCCTCGATGCAAAAAAAAAAAAAAAAAAAAAAAAAAAAAAAAAAAAAAAAAAAAAAAAAAAAAAAAAAAAAAAAAAAAAAAAAATCAACGGATTCCAAATATATTTAAAAATCCTATTATTTTATTGCCTGTGGCATTCTTCCGTTAACTTATTGAGGAAATAATATTTTTGTTTATGATGCAAGTAGGTATGTGATATTGAATATTTTGCTATAGCAGAATATGTGTATACGATATCGGAACAACGAGCATCTGTTGCCCGTTCAGGTGCTGCCGGATAATTGGTAAAAGTAAACCGCCTTTTTCCATTGCCAATAGAAAAGGCACATAGATGAACATTTTTTGATTTGTATTTAAATTTTGAATTTTTTGACAGGCCTAAGATTTGTTTTTACCCATAAATATCAACAGTGGACCATCGGTGATTTCTTTCGCCATCTTCATTAATATCGTTATATTTAAACCAAGTTTCACAAAACCTTCACAAATTATATACTAGAACCTTCCTCAAGAATCACTCTATCTATTGATGAAAACCTTATTCATACCGTTTAGTAGTTTATAAATTTATCGCGAACAGACAGACCGACGAGGCGAGGGACTTTGTTTTATAATATGTAGACATGCAAGTATGTGACTTCAAAATTTTCGCTGTAGCAGATTATGTGCACAAGGCGATTCCGGTACAACGAGCATCTGTTGCCCGTTCAGGTGCTGCCAGCTAATTGGTAAAAGTAAACCGCCTTTGTCCACGGCCAATGGAAAAGGCAAATAGACGAGCTGCGCGCACTCCGGAACTAAATCACGATCTGAAGTAGGGCTGTCTACTTATCGACTATGCTAATTCTTGCTTTGCTGAGGCTCTAAGTCCCATTTGCATTCTTTTAAATCAATCTTTGTTGGTTTACTGCAGGGCAAAGGCTTGTTGTTTCCAATTCGGTTGTGAAAAAGGCTCTGATCTTTCTGAACGTTGGATTTGGCTAGCCGGGTGAATTGATCCAGGTATTCAAAAGTATCGGTCCCGATACTTACTTACCAGTAATAATAAAAATATAAAAAATAAAATATAAATTAACGAAATCGAAACGGAATAATTTCCATTTTCGTTTCAGTCCCATTTCTAGGATCGACGAGCATTGTGATCGGGTCTTCCAGTATTTCAAGCCATGGCCATTCTGCCGCGCGTTTTTATATAGGCCGATAGGAGTTGAAGTGTTGGCATTTCTACATCTGTTACCTTAAACGGACTATATTCACTAAGCGGTGGTCAACTTGGTATCCCTGCATAACAGCCCAAGTGTCAACAGAATCGAAGGTCTTCTCGTAGTCCAACGTCAAACATTGTGGTCAAATATATTAGTTAGTCTTTAAATAATATCTTGCCAAAATTTGAACATCTTGTTACTGATACGGAACTCTGCTTCAGACGTCTGATGGTAGATGGTTAAGAAAGTGTTTTTAGTAGATAAGATTTTTATTTGACAACCCTGACAGTTGCAGACAGTAGGACTCCCTACGAATTGCCATTGTATAACCATACCTTGTTGTTTTAAGCCGTTAGTGCAGCATTTCACTCTTAAAATTTAATTAGGCCAATTTTCGTTTCGCTAATGAAAGGTTTCTCTCTGATTTTTCGTTGTTCTGTTACGTGATTTGTCCTAGAATGGAACTAGTAGTTTTAAAGGTAATGTTACCTTATTTTTTGCTAGATTTTACCCGCCATAAGAAGAATATTATTGTGCACAAACGATTTTGTTGACGAAGTAAGAACACTAATAAAACAAGAACATTGGTTTAAATAATAAACAAATATTTTTATATATATAGATCACACACGTTTGTAATCTAATAACAAACAAGGTTTTACTATGGCTATCGATAATTTAACTTTTTTTTAATAAATCAGCCTATGGCTATGCAGCATATAAGTCAGCTTTAGGTAACACCCGGCCCATAACAAATGTTCTTAATCATGCACACCAATTAATCCTGCGTGGGAATCAAAATTACGACCATCGGAGTGGAGTGCCGATATATCTGTCCCATATCTGTCATACATTGCCAATAGTACTGTTAACCTTTCGTAATGCTCTTGTGTTAAAAGTGGGTTCACATCTATAATAAGTCGGCGAGGTTTGAACTCGAAGCCAACCGGTCCCTTAACACGTTGAACTCCATCGGTTACAGACACAATAGAGAACCAGACGTTTCAGCCCAAAATTCTAAATAGCAAATTAGTTAAATGTTAACTTACTACTTTATAAATGCTTTACTAACTACAATATTCAAATGCTATCTTTTTATATTTGTATAAGTACAACATACAAAAGAATTTTGTTATTCAGAGTTCAGACACACAATTAATTGTACGCTTGAATAAGCAATTAAATTTTCAAGCAAAAACTAATTGGCTTTTCAACCGAATGTGGTGGAAAACCAAATTCACCTAATAATATTACCACAACGCAAAAACATCGCAGATTTTTGACGTGACAACGTCTTAAATTAGGTTGCGGCTGGGAGTCACTTATGAAAAAGTGTAACGCTCGGTAACGTTACGATGAGTCACCGAACGAGAGAGAGGCCCGGCGAATGCCTTGCGTCTCTCTCCCACTCAACTATGATCGGTCTGCCGCGCGCGCAGCACTAGTGTACAATGTTTTAGTAAACAAAATATATTTCTATAGTTAAAATTTGTGCAATTCTTATTTTCATTCAATTCCTTGTTCCTATTGTGCAATTTAATTATATTCATATCAATAAATATTCTACCGAGAAAAAGACGTTGTCACGTAAAATCTTCGCCCGTAAAAACGACTTTACAGGCAACCATTTTTTTATGAATTATCCTGATGTAGGTAACTAGTTGCCATGGGCGTCACATCTGTTCAGAAAGTAACCGTTAACAAACCTAGTATTCAAATCATCAACGTTTTCTTTTCGAATCGTGTAGTGTATTCATAAACACCTTAAATACAACCTTTCGACAGAACCTCCGTCTTTTTCACTCTGCAGGAATTCAAATTACACGCGGTTGGCCGCAGGTAAAACCAGTATTATACGGACAGAATGTAGGCACTCGAGTCTGTTGGAAATATTATCGGATTCCGGGACAGTTTTCATTAGCTGCCTTACAAACGTACTAGCGATGACGTATTTCGCTGTCTCTTTCCAACTCGTTCTTAATATCTATTTGTGTTTCGCATGTTTCCTCCCACTCGCAGGCTTGGCGCGTCGCGAGGCAAGTACGCTACAACTTCGCCAGTCGACGACAAACGGTCCCAGGCGATCAATCAAAACATGTGTTGTATTTTATTAAATGAAAATATCGAGACTGAACGAATTATAAGTGATAAACTTTAATTAAAACATAATAAATACAATAGCAATATTTATGGCAAAACAGAAACACTGCAAAAAAAAAATAAGATTAAAGAAATACAACATCGGTAAAAGTTTAAGAGACTTACAAAAGTTTTCGTGTTAAGTGTAAAGTGTAGTGATTTGATAACTTAAATGTGTTAAAGTATTATAAGTTCAATGAAGCCAGATATCTACTAGCTGAAGAGGATTAGATGCCGTAGCGAATAAGGTACGGGAAACCGGATATTATACTAGTCACCAGATATGCTGTCCGACTAGTTTGGATTGCTGCAATTAAATGAATCCTCAGAATCTTGGAAATGGGAATAATTTTTGAAATAAATTATGTTGCCCGAAGCGTCAGACTCGGCTTAGTCTCGGATGTAGTCACGCAAGCTTTAAATATTTGTAGTTTTGGAGATAAACATTGGTTAAAGACGCGATGCACGCACCCAAATTGGGGGCCAGGTGTGGCATCAACAGGTGGACTTCATTAGCAACTATAGTAACGTTAAAATTTGTATACTATACTCAGCCAGTATATTTAATTTTGCCCATTCTTGTTATTTCGATATGCCCTTTTCTATAAATATCTGCGATTAGACATTGTCAGCCAATTAAGTTCTAAAATTTGGTTTCTCAGTTAATACTAGTTTTTGTAAAATTGGGATAATAATTATATGATCAACACAAACAAGAAGACTATAGAATATAAAACAAAATATTTGAACACTACATAAAAAATGAATAAAGCCTAAACTAAAGAGTCCATTAAATAATTCAAATTGGTTAAAAGTACAAAAGAACGGGTATAGGTGAGCAAAACGAGTTTAGGATTCAATCGTCATCATTGTTGACTTTTTGCCCTCAAATAAGTTTCAGCTTTTTTATTTATTTGGGCAATGTGAGTCACAACCATGTGACGGATCAGCTGCTAAAAATAAGCAACAACTAAGTACTGAGGAATGTCGTCTTAAATCAAACATCTTGAGGTGTCATCGACATCTTAAAGCTTCTCCTTGAGAGCTGACTTTGAAGCAGGTAGTATTATGCGGACCTTTTGCATTATTTTTTGTTTTGGACCTTTGTTCGGTGGCGGGGAGCTGAATAGCCGACTCGAGTAGCGTGCGAACGGACCGAGGATTTGTTTGTGTGGTAGGTACATATTTCCTCTGAGTCTGTACGGTGCGGCGTCCCTTTGTTTTTGTAATGCTACGTGTCCTTTTCAATATCCTCCATAGCGGCTGTTTGGAAATTTGTAGGTAGTTAGGAGATAGCGTCAATCTGTCTTCTCGTTGTTCATGTTAGTTCTAAGCTGCTGGGTTCTAGTCAGTAATTAAGTATTTACGTCGTATTTTCACATAAGTAAATGTTTTTATTAAATGAGTAAACATTATTACAAATTATATTTCTTTCCAACAGCAATAAATAACTTTAGAAGGTTTGTGGGTTCATTATTTTTATTGTTCATATTAGAAAAAGTCTTTCTGATAGATTTTACTCAATCTTCGCTAAAAGCTAAATCATATTTCTATGATTCATTATGATATCATTGATTTTTATCTTAAACTAAATTGTTGTTACTATAAAATAATGAAGGAATGTACATCCTTGAGAAATTCGGAACGTGAGTTGATGTATGCTACCCCGCCCCGGCAAGGGTGAGTGGCCGACCGACGCTCTACGAAAGCAGGAACCGTCGACAAAAACTTCTTCCTTCTCGACTTTTGTGCCAACCATGTGCTTGAGTGTGTTGTTAATATTAACCGGGTGTTAATATGAAGTGGATGTATTAATTAATCTGACTTATTTCTATGGACAGGCTTTCTTGTGATTACTGTAATAGTCATATCCCGTCGTTGATGACTGTAAGAAGCTTTACGTTACATATTCCTGAAGCTTTGGTAAAGTAGTAGCAGTATTTAAATTATCTTACATTTATATTGAAATCAGAATAGATAAAAACTATATGTTAAAAGTATTAACCGGAGTAAAAAAATAAGCTTATATAACGACAAATAAGACCTTACAATTAAATTAAGTCCTGATTTTTTTTTATTATCACACATTATTAATATATTAGGCTTCATTAGGAGATCAGGCTTCTTATCAGAACCCTACAGTAAATCCAGATTACAGTAGAGAACATACTAAAATTTACAGTTCCCATCGATAAATTTAGAGTTAAAACAAACATGAAAGATACGTAATATATTGCCTTGCGGAAGGCTATAATAAAACAAATTTAGGTAAGAATTTTTTTTACTATATGCTTGATGACTTGCCCGTCTAAAGGTATTGTGTCTATAATTATGATACTTAGCGGCATATTTCAATGAGGTATTTAAATGCAACTATTTATCATTAAATTTTAATAAGCCATAAGAAAATTACTTCATCATTTCTACAATTGGCGTTATAATAATCAGCTCTTCCATCAGCAGGCTAGTCATATTGTAGTTCTGACTCATTATCTTCTTATCCACTAAATGTACATTGCTTAGCGGTCCTGTACTACTTTTGCTTGTTCACAGATAGTCTTATCGCCTAATCAATTATCTTATTTGAGCTATGCGGTCCGCTATTATACTGCACAAAGACAAGTGATACTTGTTTAATATTTTCAATGAAGTTTCAATTTGGTAAGGCTAGTTTCTAACTTAGTGCAAAAAGATACCGTAAGTTCCTGGTTCCGTGACAAATTTTCTGAGTCATCGTTGTATCTTTATTGCATACAGCAATAAATACGGGAGTGCAGATGCGATTCGACATTAAACATTGAACCATTGGCTTGGCATATTGCGGCACGTTCGAGCGAAAGGCAAGGCGTCGCGGAATGCGGGCTGTCCCTGCAATCTTGCTAGAGATTCATCTTAAAATATTCCAAGCTTATGTTGCCGGATGTTAAACTTCCATTAAAAAAATTATCTACTTATTTTATAATAATTCTTTATTATAAAATAAGTTGGTAAAAATCATACCACCGACATACAATTAGATCAGATATAGTTTCAATTAAATTCTATCAACATCTGCGCCTGAACTATAAAATTTACAATTCATTTGATGACAACTGATTTCCTTCAAATCGAAATAGGAATAAGTTAAATGTTGCTTATGGGGATCGTGTTTAAATCCCAGCCAAACACTATTGACTTAAATCCACTTATAACTCAAACAATAAGGATCTAACTGTACTGATATGACTAATAATCTGGTTACCATTTTTGACTTTGCTGTTTACCTTCCACTTATGAATCTTATGTGACGTTACTACGAGTATTAGTCTTAAAACAATTTAATGCTAAACCGGAAAGTATCAGGAACTATGTCTAAATTTTGAGTGATCTGAAATATAACGTTATAAAATTCATAAATTTGTAACATAACCAAACCTTTTTGCACATCATAAGTACAAACTCTGCTCCCAAATTTCGCAGTATTTTTTATCTAAATCAAGTCTCCTTCGAAAATGGCTCAGTTTAAATATTCCATTATTATTCTGAAAATTGTTTTCCTATAATGTTATTGTTTACTAAAAGTCATCTAAGTCTTACTAATAGTAAAAAAAAGTTATAAAGTACACAATACTAGTTTGAAAGACAGTACATTTGTAAGTCAGTAAGTTTTTCAGACTTCATACAGTTTTAAGTGATGTATAGTAATCATACTATACATCAAATTGCAGACATTATTCCTGGTATACAAAGGTAATGTAGAAAGTCCGCTGCAGGTGCATTCAGGATGGTTGCCAATGGCCGGTCGATAGGCATGCAGCTTGCGCCATGCTTGCGTCATTTCTGCATACCGGTGTATCTAAGAAGTCCGTATAAAATGTTAGAACGTGAAGTCGATAAGTCGAACGTGCCAATTAAACGTACAAACCTTCGTGAATTCCCAGAATGTTATTTATTGCGTTGTATTACTTGTAAAGCAGATTTGTTAATGGTGTGTTCGTATGTTTTGTGTTAAGGGTTATTCTAATGGAACAGTATATTTTTACATATATGGTTTTATTTGATGGTTAGTATGGTTAGTTATTTTATAGTTATGTTTGCTTAGATGGTTTGGTCATGTTGAGAGGATGAATGAAAGTAGACTAACGAAAGTGATTTATGATGGATAAGTGATTGGAAGTGTTGGGAGGGGAAGACCACGTAAGACATTCCATTACCAAATTTTAAAAAAAATTGAGAAAGGGCAGTTAAAAAGCACCCTAAACCGATGGGCGTGTATGAGGAGGTTAATGAGTGTAGGTAGATGAAGCTAAAAGTGTGTGCCAAGATCGTAGCAAGTGGAAGGATGTGATCTCTGCCTACCCCTACGGGAAAGAGGAGATGTATTTATGGTTATATTTTCAGTCAGTCACAGGTAGAAGACGTGTGTTTTGATCACTAACACCGTGTGTAAGAACTCAATGTTGAGTGGATTTGTTGCACCTGTCACGAAGCTGTCCGTATGTGCCTCGTTAAATTTACGGTTGGATTTAAATTTTCATTCAGAGATTATTTTAAGATCCGGTATGATAGAAACTCATTGTTGACATACCCCTGTTACAAGTGGGTTCATGTCTCTAGTATATCGACAATGTTAGTACTCGGTGCCTACTGATTCTTTGAACGTATGCTCAAGCAAAATACTACGATTTCCTCAAATATTCTAACGTGTGAATAACGTTTAGCGATAATAGTAATGTCGGTGGTAATATTTAAGGAAAATCCTGATCAGCCCGTACTTCGCTCGTTATCCGAGACATAAGTTTTTAGTTTGTATCTTTGCGATGGTATAAATGGAGCTCCTTTAAACCGGTACACAGTATTGCATAAAACGGTACTAGGCGTCCTATTTATTATAAAGCTTATCTCAACTAAGATGACAAAAGGATTTATAAAGCCCAAGAGTTGCTTAAGTCTTTACATTGCAACACGTGAAAGATAAGCTTTAACGGGTTCAACGCCCTGGTCGAGATAAAGAAAAAAGCAAAGCGGAAAGAACGAACTATTTTCAGAATAGACTTCCTTTGGAAGAAAAAGTTGAATGAAAGTGTTGTAGAAATGAATTAATTACGAAGCCGGCTAAAGACACAATCGTTTTTGGAGCAATTTAACTGTGACTGTAGAAAGTGATTATTTGTCACTACTTAGAAGTTCAAGCATAACATTCACTGTACAGACATCCGCAGGTCAAGCGTAACACTGCTTCTAAACACCTTAACTGTTTGTAATTACAGTCGAAATTAGACTGACATTTTATCATTATAACGATGCGTAAGACTTACAGGTAACCAAAAGCCTCTGTTGTGATGACAGTCGTTTAGCTTAAGCTACTTAAAAAAAACTCAACACCTCGTAAGTATTTCGTGGAAGCAATTCCATGTAACTTTAAACCAAATTTCTTAAAGGCTCATTTTGGTATTAGTAAGTGTACGAAGAACGTTTTGTCATGATAATTTTATAGTTGTAATACTAGAGGACGCCGAGAACGCGCAGTAACATTTCACGGTTGTTAACGATGATTTATGAGCCGCAATAACTTTTAATTTACATATTAAGTGTATTTTTTTTAAAGGCATCGTTACAAATTATATGTTACATGATATTTCTGGAAAATCTTATCGCCTGGTTAATTGCTAAATTACAACGTGATAATAGATGTTATTTAAATATTGTTATTCAAATTTCTACAATTTTAAACTACGCCTTCTCAAAAGAAATCAACTCAGTGAATATCTTTAGTTTCACCAATGCACGCGGTATAATTTGTAAATATATAAATGCATTTTGTTTGTTTGATGTTCTGTCATCATCATCATCTTGTCTTGCTTTCATAATTATTAGCTGTTTTATAATTGGGACTAATTAATGATTTCCGAAATCTAACACCTGCATCAAACATCTTGTTTACTAATATATATTATAAACATTTTGACCCCAAAATCATTAGGACTGTTTGATAAAATTTGATGATTGAACTTTGGGCTACTTTTACAGAGTGGTGCTTCCAAGTTTCAACATTATTTTGGAGCTTATGAGGTTAAGTTAAGTGTTAATCCCAAAAATTGTAGTTTACGTGATTTCACGAACCAATAATACTATAATTATTAGTAATGTAATATTGGTTGTGGGGTCCAAGATGAAATGCGGGTCAGCCAGACAAAGCCGGTCAAAAGTCAATTACAAAGACTGCTGTTGTTATGTAACTAAAAAATTAAAAGTTTCAGAATTGTTATCATCGCCCATTAAGTTTGACCACCGAAATGGCGTGGTGGCGAGTATAACTGCACTCTGCTTCTGAGGTAGTGGGTTCGATTCTAACACAGGACCAATCTATGTTGGCATTATCATGAATATTTGTTCTGGTCGGGGTTTTTTCCTATGTATGTATATCCAAAAAGAAAAGTGTTTATGTTAGATTATCCGTTCCTTAGTATCCATAACACAAGTTCTTAATGATACTTATCTTTGAACTAAACAATTTGTGTAACTGTCAGAATATATTTATTATTAAGCGTAACTTAAAGGGATAAAACGGAACGGAAATGCCTAACAATCCTCTGTTCAGCTTATTATTATGCGAGAGAATAACAACGCTGATCTTCCGAAGTCTAGCATTGTTTACTATTTTATTGGAAATTAAACTAAATAGTCTTCTACTATTACTTAGTATCAAATATTAATATTGTGCAAATTGCCAGAAATTCGAGGATAAAATTACGTTTTGTTTGTAAAACTATGTGGTTGCAAACATTATGTAATGCTGCTAAAATAAACTTTAAGCCAGTAGATTTCCAATATCTGATATTATCTGATAATTATAGGCTGGTTTATGATTTTAAATACACGAGTACCTACCTATTTTATCTAAAAAATGTATCATCTATTATAACTGTGATATCTAGGCCAATTCACATTTATATAGACCTTTTATCATTTACACACGACACATTACTTAAAGTAGTTTTAAATTTATCTTGTAATAGCCTAAAAAGGAGATACGTAATCGTAACGACTTCGTATGTGGGTCATTGAACTCGCCGCTCACGTAGTACATTGGTACATACTTAAGTTACTCGTATTGAATGATAGAAGCAATGGAAACTTATGAGTTAAACTTCAAAAACTATTACATAGTACTTGAAAACGTCAAAATAAAATATATAAAACAATCGAAATATGATTACACTGAAATCACGAAGATTAGATTCACTTACATGCAACAAAACAAATAAAGAACAAAACAATATTTAAGTGTAGGTAAGTGAAACTAAGTGCCAGTTCCGAGCCACCGCTCTGTAAGAAGAACTGGCAAGAAACTCACGCTCTAAACTATGATGCTCTTTTAAATTGTCTATTAGGTGAGGTACTTAAATAACAATTTATTTGTCTGTGACACTAACTTATGAGTGACAACGTTATGTTATATTATAACAAACCTAGTTTTAGTCGTGTTTTCACCCTATCAAATAAAATGTTCTATATCGTCAGTCTAATTTTCAAACTGCGTAACTCCAAAAAATACAAAATTTTATTTTAAATGCCATCTAGTGTTTAAATATCCCATATCTTTTAATTTAATTAGCTAAGAACGAATTGGAATAACACCTATATTTAATTAGCACCTTAGCCAACAGTTTTACTTCCTTCTATAAAGTTTGCTCAGAAGGACAGAAGCTGCGCTTCTTTGCTCTATGAAGATCGTCTTAAAGTTTATATTAATTTGAGTACTATGTGCACATAACTACGCGTGTAACACATAACATTTTATGCCTTTTATTTATATACCTTACCTTTTCTATGTACTTTTAGGTGGCACTAAATAAACTGAAGTTGAATTAGGATTTTTCTCTTTCTGTCAGGTAGAAGAAATTACTTTTGGAATAATTAATTACCTTTTTTATAAGAATGTTAAATTGATAAATAGAATAATGATTTAAAAGTTCAAGTGAGTCTCTTAGAAAGTCGTAGGCCGAATTTCCGTATCACATTTTGAGGTAATAAGAGAAACCTAGAATTTAGTGAAAATGTAGCAATGATGGACTATTATATTAGTTCATTATGTGAGGTATTATTACGTAGGAACACCTTGACAAAACCAATAGACATTTTGAATGTTGCCTAGTAAGTGTTCATAGACACTTGTGACAAGAAGCTTCGCCCCTCATAAATAATACGTAAAATTTTTGTAATCTTAAAAATGTTTATAGGCAATATTATATACTCAGATACAGATTCATTTCATAAATATATGTCACCGTAAAATTGTAAATAACGTTAAATTATAATCTATCCCGCGATATTGTAATCTGTCGATTTTACGGTGACATATATATGCATTTGTATTTCAAAATCAGATAACTTAAACTATACAATTCTGATAGTAGTACAAAAATACCTAATCGTTAACGAAGTTAAGTATACTTACTCATAAAATTAAGTTACACATAATGGTTAAACTATTTAATCTTTATGTAAAATTGTAAAAAAGGACCTAGTATGCTTCCTCTCTTTTAAGTTTGCCGTGCCCAACAGGGTCCATAATTGTAACTTGTGTAGATGTAAGACCTTATGTAAAACATTATGGAGTGCAATAAACATTGAATTGAATTGAATTAAAATTTATAAAATCACGCTTGTTTTCCGGAAGGGAAATATTTACGCCAGGCCAGGACAGAGGCTTATTTCCGCCAACTAGGATGCAGAGGATCATAATACGTGACATTTTTTATTTTACCTCTATCTTGACTAAATACTTGCCTCATGAAAGCTTAGGGCTTGTCCATATTAACTTTTTAAGTTAATATAAACAAGCCCCTACTTCATGTCTCATTTGAATATATAGGCATGGCATGACATATCGGACCATTTTTAGAAAGTTGGTACTTCTAAGCTTGTAGTATTAGAACCGGTAAAAAACCGGTTAAATGCCGACGAATACTGACGTGAAGGTAACATAAACCACTCAATTTATTTACTTAATTCTCATTGATAGTACAAAATGTCTTACTATAAAAAAGTATGGAACAAGAACACAAGTGATTTTTGACTTGATTTATCATGTGAGGTAAATATTATCTACTACAATTTTACTTAATTTTAGAAAATATATCAAAACGTACAATAATGCGGTTGTATTTATGTATGTTAATGTTTTTATTAAATACAAATGTGCGGCAAATTAAGTACTTGCAATATTTTTTTTGAAGTTACTTTTTTTATACAATAAAACAACAATTAATACTTTTATCACCAAACAATCGTTTCCTTTTATGCTTGTCGTAAAGTTTAAAAAAAAGGGATTCGCGAAAAAGGTTGAATTTCATAAAGATTTTACGGTTAGTCATTTATTGCAGCAAAATATGATAAGGTAAAGAAGCTTTTATTAATTTTGTTCATTAATATTCGATTAATATTAAATTTATTAATATTAGTATTAGATTAATAAGTAGATAAGAGAAACAGTTTTTTACTACATATTAATCACTGCTGGTATAAACAGCATATTGTTTACAGTAAGAAGGCTATGTAGATTATATAAAAAAAGAATAAGTAAATTTATTAGTCAGTGTAGCAAATAACTATTATTATAGTAGTATTATTATACTCGTGGATATTAAAATCAAGTAAATTTGTTCAGACAAATACTTTCAACTAGAATTGAATTTAAATGGTGACGGTACGAGTGTCAGCTGATTGACAAATAGTTATTTTGACGTTTTGTTTAGACAACTACATCCTCACATTTTAAATATGATCATGCCTATGAGTAAAAAGATTTCAAGAAAAATATTCTGAGTCATTCTTTCATTAAAAAAGGACTAATCATTATCCGTTATAATGAAATAATGAGTATTAAAAAATACTTGATTGTATTGTTCGTTATATTTGTGTAAACATTTAGTCTAATCATTCCATAAATGAAACATCCGTTGATCCTCAGATCTTGTTAGAATCCCTATACACCCTTCATCGAATCATTCCTTAGCTACGTAAAATGTTTTCTCAACTTTATTTCTTATTATATCAAAACTATGCGTGTCTTATCTTGTGACAATATTACTAAAAGCATCAAATTACTTTTATAATCTCATAGCGTCGAGGAAACGAATAGTTACTTTACTGACATAATAATACATTTGGCCATAATAAAGAAATTATACGAAAAAACGAACTCGAAGCAAGAAAATTATTGTCTTCCACACTCATTGCCGGAAAATGAGGGTTATCTACCATCATAATTTAAGAAACGCGTGCGCTGCTACCTGTCATTACGATGCGATATCACATTCACAATGACTTTCTTCTCTCACGACTGTGCCGCCCGCGTAAGCCTCAAACCAGCTGCGATTTTATCAGAGGAAACTACCAATTAAATTATACTCAAATCTTTATTTCGTCTCCTGATAGGCACTTCTTTTGCTGTACAGCGTTTTGATTACGTGTCCGGCTTGTATTTATGAATCTTGATAGCTTAATAATGTGACAATAGCTTTCTTTTTCTCCCACGGCCTTTTTGCTCAGTTGGTTAGTGCTTACCGAGTTTATCGAGCACATCTGTTTTGTTCGCGTTCTTGGCTTCACTTTATTTTACGTTAAATTCTCGTTTTATCTCTGTATTTGATCAAGTTTTGCTCTAAGTATGTTGTAATTAAAACCTTTTAACGTTACAGAATTGTTTGTTTGTAGTTTAAGAACAACAATTGTATTGTTTTATGTGAAAATTAGTTTTTTATGAGGTAAAAACTTTAAACAATCGTTGTATCATTTTAAAGAGTTAAAGTTTATCACGGTTGGAGAAAAAGTACCAGATACCAGTGCCGAAGTAAATACGAATTGATAAAGGGGATGTTATAGAATTGGTAACATTAAAACCTCTTTGATTGTAGGTTGAAAGTATAAGTAGGTCAATAGTCAATACATATTGTACATTGATATCATCGTCATCTCAGTCCAGATCACCTCAGATGAATTGATTGAGTTTTAGATGACTCCACCAAGCAGAACCAGTACGGGTTAGAGCATGCAGGAGTGTGGCGTCCTCTTGTTAAAATTCTAAGCCTTGGCGGCTTATTATAGAGCATATGACTTGGCTCAGCGACAATGCTACAGAAATTGTCATCAAGGACTGTTAGCTGACTTCAGTGAACTCTGCCTCGCTTCGGGATCGTTTAAGACCACCCAGACCCGCGGAGCTACGAGCACTTGTAGAATGTCATATAATTGTAATAAGCGCCGTTAAAATGAAAGTATTATTTTGCGGTTATGAATAAAGCTACGAGGGTTATTTGCTAAATCCTCAATTTCAAAAGACAATTCGACAGGAATCGTGTTATTCCATTTGCCACTTATAGCTATGTTATTTATATGTACATAATTATGTGTGATTTAACCTTCCTGTGTGAAGTTATAGTGATGCCTCACGCATGTCACGAATCAAGAACGATTTCCAAGTCATTAGAAGACTTACAAACTATTCGAAATGTCGATTTCTCTGTAGGGTGTTATTCCGTCTGATTGCTCGTGCCGCTCGTGCCTTGACTACTGATATTGGATTATACCTTGATAATGTTCCAGTTTTCACCTTTTGTACCTACCATTAGTTTTACGTAGAATTCGTTGGACACGTTCTATATTGACTCGAATAAAGCAGAATTGAGAAAAACAAATTATATTATTATAAATAAAACTGTTATTTCAGACAGCGCTATCAGACAGTTGGGGTTATTATGTTATTAGACCCAAAACTATTTAGAGCCACTACTACTATGGATAAAAGAAAACTTATAAATATACTTCCTTTAAATTCTTACTTATTTAAAAACATCCAAACAAAGACAAAAATGTTTTTGCACATATAATTTTTCTTGTGTTGGGAATTGAACCCTTGACGTTTGGAGTGATAGTCGAGTGTATCGACATCCGCACTTTACTGGTCGTCACATTATTTCACAGGTAAAATGTATTCCGAAATATTTTGTCAAATGTCGTAATTGTGTGTAATATTTCAGTGAAGCTTAGCTTTACAATATGCAATTAAAATATTCACACTCGGTTAATCTGTAATATAATACATAACTTTTCTAGAAAAATCTCACACACTATTGAAATCTAAGGCACTAATCCAAGACTTATTAGTTTATCTACACTTAAATGGCCATCAAAATAGTGCGATGATTTGACGAAATATTTATGGGAGAGTACATACATACATCATACATTCACGCCTGTTTCCCCGAAGGGGCAGGCAGAGGCATATTATATGCCCACACTTCGCCAATTATATAGTTGATCCCACGTAATAGGTGGCGAGCCTATTGCCGCTTACCGGGCACTGTTATGTTTGCCAGAGCCTCGTCCGTTAATCGGCAGGTGCACCACTTGCAGGTGAGGTTGGCTATGGAAGAGTGGTTTGCAAAATGAGTAATAAATTATACTTACTACTTTAGTTAAGGTTTGAGAAGGGAACATGATAGATGTACATTCAGTGTACCTACTTCCTTGCAAGATGCGCTATCACCTATGTGACATAGATCCTTTAACAACAGTCGCGCACGCATGGTATTAGTTTCAATTAAAAATTTTACCTACATAAGATGTATCCGGCATAGGTATACACAATAGGCAAGGCATAGAAACAGTCACTTCTGCAAATAATGTAATCTTCCAGGAGAAGCGTTTCAAAATTAAATATCCTGGTATAAAATATAGTTCTTCTCAATTTAAGAAATTAACTAGTTATATTTAAGCCTCTTTTTCAGACTTTATTTCAAATTAAACGAAACATCTTACAATTTGGTACATTAGCATTTTTTCTCATAATCACATCAATGTCGACAAAATTGCATAAGTGACGTTGTAGCACCGGAGATGCGAATTATGTCAATTAAACGCTAATATATGATAAATAAAATATTGCTAAACAGTATTGTACGGATTATATGTCAATTAAACGATAACTTATAATATGCGATAAATAAAATATTGTTATAACTACTTTTATAGACATTTCCAAAACACAGATCAAATTCAGTATCAGTTTGATCATTTGACCCATTTAGTGGTTACTGGTGAGCTCGTGTGGTTGCTTCAGTGACCTCCGAGGCATCGACCCATATTTACCACAAGCGGCGAAATATAATGGAAACCGAATATACCTATATTAAAGTGAATAGACTGTTAAATCCTTTGTCTTGGTATCGACGCATATTTACCTCCGGCAGCAAAATATTATAATACTTAGAAACTCAATATTCTGTACTCAAGTCATGATCTTTAAAAAACATATTTTATTTGTAAAATCTTTGACGACTAATGTGGCGTGGAGGTCAGTAGGTATACTTGCACTTCACTCCAATGGTCGCGGGTTCGATTCTTGAGCAGGACAAATCTTTGTTTGCAATGAACATGAATTTTTGTTCTGGTCTGGGTGTTCCAAAGTATGTTAAGTATGTATGTAAAATATTTACAATGTAGTAAACAGTAGCGGGAGGTTAATGGTCTTAGACTAATATTTATTCCTTTCCTTATCCTTATCCTTGGCAGGTGTAACACCACATTTAAAAACTCAAATTACCAGACATTAAGATGCATACAAAACTTAAAGTATTACACTTGACCAATAACTTACTGGACCTGTTTGCGGTTTGGTAATTTAATCAGTTTGAGAAATGAATTGTGACATTCTATAATATTCAATAATTTTACGTTATTGAAAAAACATACTTGAGCCCAGTAAAGACGTTTATTTTATTTTATTTTTACATTAGTTTCTGATTGTTATCAGTTTAGGCAATATGTCATGGCAGTTATCTTGAATAACATCCAAAAAAAATTGTATAAAATTTCTAAACCTTAATCTAATTTATTTGTAAGTAGCCTAAACGTAGCTTGTGACATAACAATATATTGATTACCAGAACCAACGGCTTGACCGTCTCCCCTAGCTCGGAAGCTCTCGATGTAAAATCTGTTTGACTTCAGCGATCATTCTAGTATTCATCTCGGACTATCTAGTACCTACTGACTACCTAATACCAGGAAGCAATAAGCTGCCTTATATTAAAATTGACATTACAACATCGGATATGATCAACATTGCATCAACTTAAATTTTTCAGATATAATAACGCGGACATCGAATGCCAAAGAGTGACAATGCTAACACACCAATACGACAGGTGCAAAGTGACTCAAATAATGCGAAGAGTACTGACTCTAAATCCGTTTCGGGTATTAATGTCTCTAAGGAGGACCGCGCAAAAGTTACCTTGCGAACGGAATTAGTCAAGTCTCCAATCTTACCGCCAAGTTACGTCTCTGAAACACGGCTGCGCGAAATAATAAATGAGGAATTCTCGTCAGTCATAAAATCTACCATAAATAAATTGATTTCTTCAGAGTTCAAAACCATTCACGATAAAATATCGGACTATCAGGATTCTATGGCATTTTTAAGTAAACAGTATGAAGACATGAAGATACACCTCGATGACATAACTATCTGCATGAATGGCTTGAAAAAGGAAAACGAAAAACTGAAAGCTACCGTTACTGACTTAACAGGGCGACTTTGTTCAGTAGAATTACATATGAGAGACAGTAATATAGAAGTTAATGGGGTTCCAGAAAATAGATCCGAAAACATCGTCAACACCATCACACAGTTATCAAAAATAATAGACTGTCCTCTAACCTCTGATGATATCCACCATAGTACCAGAGTCGCAAAATTGTCCAGAGATAATGAAAGACCACGCGCTATAGTGGTGAAATTACGTAACCCACGTACCCGAGATGCAGTTCTTGCTGCGGTGACCAAATTCAATAAGAAGAACCCTCAGGATAAACTGAATACCAGTCATCTTGGGATAGGCGGTACCCGTTCGCCAGTTTATGTCACCGAGCACCTGACCCCGAGCAATAAGCACTTACATGCTGCCACACGTAAGAAGGCTAAAGAACTGTTGTATAAGTTTACATGGGTTCGTAACGGACGTGTTTATGTGCGTAAGGATGAAAACCACCAAGCAATACTCATTAAAAGTGAAGATAGTCTTAATCTTATTAAATAGATTTTTTTTTTTAAATTTTAATTGTGCATGTTATAGAGATCTGATATTAAAATGCTTGATATATATTACCAAAATGTTCAAGGGCTAAGGACGAAAACTGCTGATGTATATAAGAATGTTTTAAATTCTAATCATAAAATTATTGTTTTCACGGAGACATGGTTGAATGCAGGCATTTCTAGTACTGAGATATTTGACAATCGATATACTGTTCATCGTAAAGACCGTAAATGCTCACAAGCCACTAAAAAAGATGGTGGTGGGGTTTTGATAGCCGTGTCAAACGAGTTACATTCCGTTAGAGTCGAAAATTGGGAGACTAATGATGCTGAAGATTTGTGGATAATTATAGAGGTTCCTTTCAACAATACTTTTCGCAAATTGTTAATCTGCGCTGTTTATCTGCCACCACCGGTTAAAATTCACCAACTTTCAAAAATATTAAACTCTATTGATAATGTAATTAACAATAGTAATGACGCTATTGTAATCGGTGATTTTAATCTAGGTTTCATCGATTGGCGCTCTGAAAATGGCTGCAATCATACCACTCCATTTAATTATGGCTCTAGTTTAGGATACTCTTTCGTGGATTTTATGACGTCAAATAACCTACTCCAATATAATAATGTTAAAAATAGTGATGATCGTCATTTAGATTTAATTCTCGGTAACATTACTAAGACATATGTGACAAGACCTTTGACATCTTTGGGTAAGAGTTATCCAATACATCCAAGTCTACTAGTAAATATTCCCTACGAGGATAAGATTAAATGTCTTGAGCCTAGACATGTAGACAAATTTAACTTTCACAAGACCAATTATGAGGCTGTAAATAAAGAATTGAAGGGCGTTGACTGGCAATGTATTTTTAATCAATGCAAAGATGTTAATGAAATGGTGAGCGAGTTTTATGTGATTTTGGGACAACTGATCTCAAAATATGTACCTGTTAAAAAAGCTTCCAAATCGCATTATCCAACATGGTTTAGTAATTCCTTGATCAAACTTTTGCAAGAGAAGGATAAAGTACGTCGAAAATTTCGAAAATACGGCAACCCTCGTGACCAGATTGAATTTCAAGTACTCCGTAATCGCTGCCATAAACTTCTTAATACTTGTTACGATACATATAAAACCACTATAGAGGCAAATGTAACAACTAATCCTTGAGCATTTTGGAGTTACATTAAAAATAAGCGTGGAGGGCGGTGTACTTTACCATCCAAAATGCACAATGACGGCATATTTGCGCAGGGCGGTCACGATATCGCAAACTTATTTGCTGATCAATTTCGTTCTGTATATTCTGACTATGTTTCTAATCCCTTTTCAATGGATATCACAACGGTTTCCAATAACAAATATTTATCCACACTACAAATTACAGAACTTAATATTCAACGCGCAATAAACAAACTCGACGGATTGAAAGGTGCCGGGCCTGATCAGATTCCACCAATATTTGTTAAAAAGTGCGGTCGATCACTCACACTTCCACTTTCTATAATATATAATCGTTCCATTGCTGAGGGAACATTTCCCAATGAATGGAAAAGAGCTCTTATTGTGCCTGTGTTTAAAAAAGGAAATCTAGCTAATGTAAAAAATTACAGACCGATATCCATACTCTCGTGCTTTCCTAAATTATTTGAATCTATTTTGTATCCTACAGTAACGAATTTGGTAGATAATCATATTTCTGACCATCAACATGGATTTAGAAGCGGTCGGTCTGTTGTTACAAATTTAGGGGCCTTCGTTTCTGAAATATCTCTAGAAGTGGACGCGGGATCACAGGTGGATGCTATATACACGGACTTCAGTAATGCTTTCGATAAGGTTAATCACGATATTCTTGTACGGAAGTTGCGCAAACTTGGCATAGGTGGTACACTTTTGAGCTGGTTTAAATCATATCTACTCGGTAGATCTCAAAGAGTAGTTGTAAATGGATTTGAGTCACAAGAATATTATGCAGTTTCAGGCGTACCCCAAGGTTCTCATTTGGGGCCTGTGCTGTTTTTAATATTTGTTAATGACATTACAACTCGTATAAAGCACTGTAAACTTTCTCTATTTGCCGATGACCTAAAGATCTACCGCACAATCAAAACAGATAATGATTCTAGGCTAGTTCAAGACGATCTTAACCATATTCTACAATGGTGCAAAGAAAATGGCATGATCCTTAATGCCAATAAGTGCTTCCACATTAAGTATACTCGCAAAAAGAAGCCACTTGTTACAAAGTATGAGCTTGGCGGAGCATATTTATCAGAGGTCGACGAAATTCGTGATCTAGGCGTTATTATTGATACAAGGATAACTTTTACAGCGCACATTGACAAAATAGTAACTAAGGCTGCACAGATGCTCGGTTTTGTTAGACGAAACACATTAGGATTTAAGAAACTGGAAACCAAAATATTACTTTATAATGCTCTTGTCCGCAGCAATCTGGAGTATGCGAGTGTTATTTGGTCACCATACTATGTTATCCACTCTCAGAGGATAGAAGGCATTCAGCGAGCCTTTACCAGAAATCTTGCCTTTTCCTGTGCCGGCTTTTCTCATAGGAATCCATACTGCCAACGTTTGGCAAAGTTTAGCATGACCACTCTTTCTAATCGTAGATGTATTGCTGATCTTTGTTTTCTCCACAAGTTAATTAATAATCAAGTGCAATGCAGCAACCTGTTGGATAAAGTATCTTTGGCTGTTCCTTACTCATATCCTAGACATAGAGTTGATAAAATATTCCATGTCAAATTTTCGAGAACTAATTTAGGTCGTCAGTCGCCAATGAATCGAATACTAGACCAATACAATAGTATTCAAACTCGCAATCCTGACATTGACATCTTTGGTCATTCATTTGTGTTATTTAAAAACAACTTGCATATGTTATTTTGTGACAGTTTAAGTCCCCTCTCTAGTACTAGGTAATTTTATTTCAATAATAAATAATTATATTATATAATAATTTAAAAATAATAACAATAACCTTTTATTCCTATATATTCTATTAATTTAATATATATATATTTGTAATAATACTCCTACTACACTATAGTGAACGCTATGTACACCGTTATTGTCATTCATATCAGATATAATACTTTATAAAAAATTGTTAAATTTAATGTAATAATATGTATGATGTGGTTGTACTATTTAAAAAAAAAAAAAAAAAAAAAAAAAAATAAGACATCTGCACCAGACAGTATTATACCATATCTATAAAATAAACTATACTATCAATCTCTTACAACCCTGTTTTGACAAATATGAATTGACACCTCTGTTGCAATGATGTTATCAAACAATTGTATAAACTCTAAACACACGTAACAAACAGTTCGCTATCACAATGAGATGTGGCGTAACGTAACTCAGTCATCTAAAATGAAAAGGTTATTTATAGTTTATACTATTGAATGACGTAAGTGAAATATATTTTGGAAGTTGAACGACATCAGACTGAATGTCTCTTTTAGATTGAGAAGCTGAGATGTAGATCTGTTTCAAAGTATTCTAGTCCAAAGTAAATAACATAAAATTGAAAAGCTTCAAATGTATTTGAGCTTTATTTTTAACCGACTTCCCAAAAAGGAGGAGTTTCTCTATTTGCTCTTTTTTTTTTTTTGCTTTTGTAATTCTTTGTTGTGTTACAGTTTAAATTAATTTTAAAAAACATTTAGCTTTGATAGGTCTGATATAAAAATAATTTACACAAATTTATATCTGTATAACTGTATTCAATTTTTTTTTAAAATAAAATCTCTGCAGAGGCTGTTTAAAAACGTCTTTGCAGAAATTTTGCAGACTGACTGATAAAAAAAATCTCGTTTCATCACTATGATGGACGGAGAGTCCCACATCTTTACTGAGGACTCAAGGGGTTTAGGGGAGGGCATCTTATTTACCATTTATATGTACTCATACTTATTCTCATTTTATATGATTTATACGTTGTTAAAATATCTCTTACTTGACACTGGCTAAATGTGCTAAACGACGACGCCATTATTTAGTGGAAAAATAAAATGATGGACGGAACTCTAAAAAGTAGCTGCTTAGATCAGTAACAAAATTGCATAGCTTCGCGTTGGTAATAATTGCAAGGCAAGGTAATCTATTTCAGTGATGCTGATTATACCCCTATAAGTGAATATACGTAGGTCGAGTGAAAGGATAAATAATATTCAGTCAAGGATTCGATAAAAAGAGGTCAGGATCCTTCAATCTCAGAGCATCAAGCACTCTTGTTCTTCTTCATTCAGTTCTGGTTCTGATGAAGCACTTATAAATGTCAAAATACCGTTAATACAAATGCGTCCATTAATTACGAGCAGGAGCTTGAGTGGAGTTAATTTGGACAAAAACTCAACAAGTATTTTGTCCCGCCAGATGTTTCAAAAATCTTGAAAAGGTATACCTCCCACCATAATCATTAAGCTCTAGACTGTTCCAATCCTTAGGACACCATACCCGACCAATAAAACTCCACCACTTTAAAGATATTGCTGCAACTTACATAGATATATTTTACTTGAATATAGAACACTTATTATGGGCCTGTAATAAAATTAAACTTATAAATGCCAACAAAGCAGTAAATTCATAAAATTATTTTAATCATGATATTATAACAACGCAGTAACTTATAACGTTATTTTAATTATAACTTTATAATGTTACTGCGTTGTTACTAAATAAGGACACGTATACTGTTTTGAAGTTATATCGTCACTAGGTCATGATTTCCATATTTGAACCAATTTTAATGGTTCAGTTGCTTAAAGATATTAACGATCTTATAACTTGGTCCTAAAACTCGTCTGGACTGGCGTAAATCCAAAAATGAACTTGTAATGAAATTTTTAAGTTTTCAATTATACACTGACGGTAAATTTTGGATTTACGTCAGTCCAACTGATATAAAACTCCTCAGTTTTAGAACCGTGAATCCACCTGGAAAGGTAACAGACCGACACGGTTTTGTGTTATTATACCCCTTTATCACTCATTAGATCGGATCCCAATGCTACTTCTTGAAAATATCTGTCACAGCAGAGGTCGGCATTAGAAGTAGCAGAACGCATTAGTAGTGCCTCTTTCTATATATTGTAACCCTTAAACATAGATAAGATAAGATAATAATTTATTTGAATCACAAACACACACATGCAGGAATATACATATGGACATAACAAACAAATTGAAATATAACTAAAAATACACAAACAAGAACAGAAATATATATATTTTTTTTATAAAAACTTCATATGAATTTTGCTGCATGTGTGCAGCAGTGACGCAAAGGGACCAAAGCTCAGTGATACTTTGCCCTCATTAGGCCTTTCTGCTTCTCCACTCTTGACGGTCTGCTACCAAACGCATCATTCAGTTGATGTCAGCTTGCTGCCGGCTATTCTCTGTCTTAGATCTTTTGTGCCATCGTCTTCTGCCGCGGGTGTTGAACGTATCCTGCCCATCTCCACTTTATGCGCTCAATTTCTATGCTAGTACTACGTCACACGCATAATTTTATTCGAATATTTATCTTGTAACTCCCTGACCTTGCCTTCTAAGAGTGACAAAGTATTAAAATCATCATTTACTTCTGAGGCTGAGAAACTGTCACGTGATAAACTAATTGTTACTGTAGTTTTTGTAAAGCAATTGACATTATAACATGAGCATTTTTTAAACTGGTCAAAGTAAAAACGTTTTTCAAATTAAATACCCATTAAGTTCACAATTATACGTACTTACCTAGATGACGTTAACTTTGTGTTAAATGCTATTTAATTTTGCGAGTTGATTGTACAACTTACTAATGATGTGAATCATGTTATTCTTACGAATGCGAATATAATAGCGATGTCTTTCACACGGATGTCGGAGACATAAGTGAGTGTTTGAAATTCAAGAACAATACTCGATAAAACAAAATATCAACTATCTATATTATAATATTCGGAATAATAACACGTATTGATAGAAAGTATAATAATATTGTATATTATCTTACTACAATCTCAACATGCAGTCACGTGCGCTCACTTGTAAAAAAAACACTCGCACATCCTGAGGTGGTGGGTTTGATTCCCACACTGGACAAATCTTTGTGTGAAAAAACAGGTGTTTTCTTACGTATATTAAGTATGTATTTACAAAAAAAAAGGTCTGTATGTTTTGTTATCTGTTATTTAGTATCCATAACACAAGTTCTTAATGATACTTATCTTGGGACTTAATAATTGGTGTAATTGCCTGAGAATATTTATTAGGCACAAAAAATTTCAATCGTGATTTTAATTCAAAAAAAGTTATATAGCGGACAAAACTGTATGATTACGTCCAAATATCCTACGAACGGGGGTTACAGGTGTATACCAGAATTTTCTGATATCTCTTTTGTAATTCGTTATCCAATAACAGATTCATATGAATCCAAACATGACGAATGAGCGAAAGAGGCATGTTGTATTATCGTAGGTACCTACTCAATTTAAACTCAAACAAAGGTAGTGCAGTTAAAAATAGCGCTAATCTTGTTTAAACTGGTAATGCATGGTTACAGAAGGCCTAGTCGACCGGATGGAACGTGCAATGCTAACCGTAATTACTTGTAACTGGGCATCATATTATGGTCGGAAACCTGACCACGGAGCGACATTAAAATAATTACTGTTCAAGCTTATATCTAGACAAAACAAGTTTTGTTCTGTCTAGATACAGGCAGCAACATTACAAGTTGTAGTCAGTAAGAATTTTCCTTAAATGGTACTATACTGGTTATGGACTGGCGTATTACTTATCTATCACTCGATTAACGGCTTGATGTTCTCATCTCTTCATAACAACAAGTTAAAAATAAGCTTATTTGTGTTTCGATGCCTCTGACATTCTGCAAAGCTTGCAATGACATCAGGTGACATCTTTTTATCAAAAGTAATGTTTTTTTGTGCCGTCCAGTACCGGCCTAGAATAGTGCCAATTCCTCTCATCTCACGGGGAGTCGTAAGAGTCGGCGAATAGAAATCCCACGGGATGATGGGCAGCAGCGTCATTCTGCGTACTGGTTTGAACTGAGATCACCAACCCAGCGTGTTGATTATGGGCAAATACCCCCACAATAATGTAACCTATTAGGGAGGCCAATGATCAGCAGAGGACTTTATAAGGTTGACATGATGATAACTGTATTTCAAAAGTGACCATTTTGGCTTTGTACAATCTCTTAAACATATAAGTTCAAAGACTCTAAATAGAATAGTGATGATAATCAATTCATAAAACTAACAACCTTAGCTTATCTACATCCGTACAAAAAGCAGCTAGCATTCTTGGTTTCGCTGATTAATCTGCATCAAAAAGTGGTCCAACGGCCAGTTTCGAAAATTCGATACAAGCAAAGTTAGACCGGTTGGACACCGCAAGCGATCTGCTCCTGCGCATTCTTGTGTCGAGGTCGACAACCCGAAACCGCGTCGTCCTTCGCTCTCCACTGTGCCATAGACTCCGTTGAAGGCAGTATACCCAGGATTGTTTCGTTTAGAAGTAGATCAAATTTAATACCTGGCGTCTTGTATTTAGAATTTATAATGCTCGATAGTGTCTCAGACTTGGCCTTACGTTACGACTAACGCAGTTGTAACCGGAATCAACTGCTTTAAGCCTTCCAAAGAATGGATATCGATTATTAATTTGTAAATAATAAAAACACTATTTCTATATTTTGTAATAGCTACCTAACAAATTAATTCCAGCTTAAATTATTGATCTGGTAACTAGAGCTTGTAAATATAGCTTTATACGAGAGATATATATATCGCACCCCTAGATGAAAACGTCCCTAAAAAACTTATTCTGAATTAGTGGCATTTTCGGATTCCTGGATATTTGTTACTTTTTCACTTTCCAGGGCAAGAGCGCCCTTTAAAAAGTTTTCGTCAAAGTATTTCGTCTAATGCTTAAAGTATTATTAAAAGTTTTTGTTAGATATTGTTTAATCTTTAGTTTGAATTTAAAAGCAGTACCCTTAAACGATTTGAAAAAATGCAGTCAACCGTTCCCATCTGCTTACGCGTGGGTAGTCTTTTTTCATAGAAAATGCCTTCTTCAGAAATCTTGTTACAGTCCTAGGTTTTAATGCAATTAACGTTTGCCAACCAAGTAAGAAGTTGTAGTAGCCAGTATTTATGCGAGTTCGCTGTAAATTATGGCATAGCTGCGGAATGAAGTATTCGCAAGGACGTCTTGAGTGACGGTTCTTGACCTCAGTGCGGTCTTGTTCATATGATGTGACATCTTTTATTTCGCACAGTAGAATCGTGCCTTTTTACATGAAGACACATATTTGTATATCAACATAGGTAATATGATGAATTCGATAAAGAGGTTTGTATATTTATTAATTATGTGATTGTAACGCCGCGGAAAATGTTAGAAAGTACATATTGACGCCAAAATTACGTAGCTATTCTATATGAAATACTAACTCACACTCCAGCATCCATCATAGAGGTGTGCGATGAAAACCCGCAATCGAAATGATTTGTTTATTTTAAGTGTTACGTTCTGGCATCCATAATGGGGGTATGTGAAATAAAAATGCGAGAACGTAAATATAGATACGTGTATTATGTAAAAGTTGTATCAAGTCAGTGTTAAAAAGTATTTGAGTGTACTGTAATTTAGTTGATTATTTTTGTCATATTCCAATATTAGTCATAGTGTTGTGCGAAATGACAATGCGCAAATGAAGAGATTTGGTTATTTGCCTATAATTTTATTAAGTTTTAAATTTTAAACTGACTGATAGGGACTGCTTGTAAAAATGTGTAAGCTCACTAGGTAGTTCGAACCTTAGTAAATGAAGGTATTGTTAACGAAATAAAGAATTTGATTTGATTTTTTATTTCAGTCTACTATTAGAAACTTGTCATGTGTCATACGTCATAGAGGTGTGCGAAATGACAATGTGGATAGTTGATATGCAAGCGGCCACTAACGCGTAACTTGAGCCTCGTGGGCTAGTATTACTAACTCACTACGAGCATAGTAGAACCGTCGCAAGTAGACTAACTCCATCGAGCGATAATAGCCTAACACGTAGTGCTGTCGCTTATAGTTTAATTTAAGGTGTTCGTGTAGGCGCGAGCAGTAGGTATTACGCGCGCATCTTTAGCACCGATAAAGTTTGTCATTCGTGTCAAAACTTATTTGTAACTACATTATCTACTGCTTTCGGGAATAAATTATTATTATGGCATACAAAATGTATTCAGTAGTGATTCGGATAGGAGTGAGTTCGATAGTCCAGTGGCGAGACCCATACTGCCGTCCTTAAGCTAGAAAGCCGCTAACTGTCAGAGGGTAATTTCTGAAATATAAACTCTATTGTTTTGCAGCAGCGCTTAAATTCCAAAAATTACCCACTGAACGTTAGCCGCATTTTAGCTAATGGACGGCAGCATAGCCTTTCATATTCAGAGGCTCGCGGGCTTATAACCTGGTGGCGCACCCATAACTTTTCGAAATTCTGTGCGTAATTACCGCTTGCGCCGTGCCTTGGAAAGTACGCCAAGCCGTTGGTCCCGGCTGCCATTAACATTTAAGGCAGCCGTTATTAGGAAGTCTGTGCCTTACAACATCCTGATAGCTGGTTTAACCATATAATGATGTTTCTAGGTTGCGGAGGTCAGGCGGCAGCAACTCCATGTAATAATTGAAATTTAGCCAAAATCTGGTTACACCAGTGAGCAGACCCTGAGCCCCAAGTTTAAGTCTCGGACAACCTGGATTATGCTAGGATATGTCTTACTCAAGAGATTAATTAATTAACAAGAGATCTTACTTATTTGTGTCTACTTTACTATGACCGGCTAGTGTTAACACACATTTTTAGCTTAAACATGTTAATACGTTAAGTCCACACGACGTTTATCATTTTCTCTATTTGTGACACAAATTCTTGCGTTATGACCTAAAAAAGGGTTGGTATATAACTGTTTTTTATGTCAACATTAAATGTTTCAATGGTGGAAGTGCATGGTATAAAACAAAGTCTCTTTCCGTCCCGTACGCTTAGATCTTTAAAACTACGAACGGATTTAATGTGTTTTTTTAAAGATGACTCAAGAAGAATGTTTTTATCACGCGGACGAAGTCGAGTAAATAAGGTGACTGAGATAGAATTATAGGGTTAGAACCAACCTGTTTAACTTCGCGAATATAAGTGACCATCATTGCCACTATGAATGATGTGTATACTATTAATAACACGCCCTCGTGGCCTTAACTTTTACCTACAAGGTTTACAAAATTGCAGTTTTCGCCGGGATTCCTATTTAAATCGATTAAAAAATATAGCCACATTAACTACAAAAAATGTAGCTTTATATTAGTAAAAGAATTTCGAAAATCGGTTGAGTCGTTTCGAAACCTATTCATTACAAACAAAAGTATCTGCCATTTCATTCTTTTTATCATAGTAGCAAAGATTTCCTAGGTAACTCATAATTTAAGTTTAATATTTCAAGTGGAGTAGTATGATAACCTCGAGGTTGATGCGGTTGAATGATCTGTTTAGAACCTGTTCTAACAAGTTCACTTTAAACCTCTCTGTTGTGAAGGGAATGTATGTGGGCTTGCCATTAAGCTTACCACGAGGTGTTAATGGGATGATTAATTAGTACTATAAACGTTGCTAAAAACTTTTTTTATAAACAATTGTCTTTAAAATGTCAATATGCAGTCAAACAAAACTAACATCAACGGATAATATAAAGTTATGATTTTTTTTGAGCTATGAGTATAATTATATGCCTTGACAGTATAATTTGATTAGGTCTTCAAGTTAAAATTCTACTGTATCCTGTCTCTTAGCACCTGACATCATAACTAATTCAATTGATCTAATTCGATACAATATGCAACTCAATGGAAAGAAGTGTTATTTTATTAATTTAGCTTAATTTTTACACTGTCACAAACAAGGCTAGCTAGCTGAAAAGCCGACCTAATTACTTACAAGCCATGAAACCCTTACAATAGGAACGTACCTTATTGTGACCGTAACCTTAGTATACTGAGTTGCAACTACTTACTTCAAAGATTCTCACAGACGCACATCATTTGTAGGTACAGAAAGCCTGATTCATTAAAACAAAGGGAAATAACCGTACTCACATAAAATGATAGCTATGTTTCTGTATTCCATAGTTAAATTATGACAATGTAAGAGGTATATCGGGTCGCCTAATATTTTGTACTTCTAATTGGCAATGGCACAAAAACGTTTGGCATATTTTTTTGCTTCTGTCAATTCATTTTTTAAATAAAATTGTTTTTGCCCTAGTAGAATCTAAATTCCGTGCTTTCATTCGACGATTCGTTTCTAAGGCTGATAAATTTTTAGCACATTTAATATTAGATATTCGAAAATTTTTGCTTTTACATATTAAGCGAAATAGTCGTAATGCCAAATAACGTCTTGTTTAAGTTTAGGCCAACACTGTCTGGCCATGTACCTAATATTAGGACAAAATTTTCTTCTGAAGGGATCTTGGGTGCCCTTTAGATAAATTTTGTGACGGTGAGCGTGATTATTGTAAAGAAAATGAAAATATGTTTATATTGTATATCTTATTACTGAAACAACAAAAGGTTAGGATTTTCTTACGGATAATATTCCTGTTTAAGAAGAGCCGCACCTTTTTCAACCTCTTAAATAGTTATACATTTTATTTACTTATAGGTTACTTCTACTTGAAAATGTTACAAAAATTATGATTACTTTTAATTAAGTATATTCAAATTGACAGATAATTTGAGATGATGTGTTAGATAGTGGCCGGTACGTAACTAATGCAGTGCGTTTGTGTTTCATAAAAGAGTGCCTTGTTATTTGCTATGGGCTCTTTGTCTTCATTTAAAAGCATACTGGCTCTAATTCTTATCAATTGATGGTACACAGAAAAGCGACACATAAATATAGGGGTGTTCGCTAGCCAAATGAACACACAAAAACGGCAACCAGTCAGATCTAGTGTGGTATATAAATCAGCAGCAGTATTTTAATTTAAGAACAAAAATCTATTCCCCCCGTCAAAAGAGTCAATTTCAAATGACGAGAATTGTGGGTACAAGCTTTCGGTATCTCACTATTTTGTAGTTGAGTTCACTACACCAAAAACAATAGGACAAAACCAGTAACCGAACGGTACCATTCTTACTTTACCGAGACACGTGCGTGTTGGGCAGGTTTTTAATTGTTTTCGTCTAATCTTTGACCTTAAAACTTTATGACGATATACGGTTGGCATAAGATTTACTTGGTGCCAAAAACCCGTGAGAAACTTTATGTCTTTATTTATTAAATTAATTAATTTAATTTTATGTTCTACATAGTTATAAGAGTTTTAATTGCTTTCTTCTTTTTAAAAATATTTTCTTAGGCTTCTCTTTCTTAGTTTTTAAGCATAGAATAACCATTATGACTTTTAATCTTTTTATAGATTCCCCATACAAAATAACAATAGAGTTACTGGATGTCTTTTTCCAGATTATAAATTTAGTGGACTCGTGTGTGTGACCCATACTTGTATGGATAATACAATTTATTTACACGAAAATAAACAAATGCAACAAAGCCTACTGATATAATTATAAGTATACCAAATATATTTAAAAAAACATTACCCATATAAATTACTACATGTAGTTTTCTGCGAACCCAAAGGTTAACTGGTAGAGAATGCCTTGTGGCATTGAGTTCGCCTTGTGTAATTTTTTTAATAAGTGCGATAAACTTGCAATAAATAAATTCAAAAAGTTTTTACAGAATTACTGCTGGTCAGCTAATTTTTTAACTTAAACTAGTGAAATATCTTAAGTAACTTAAATACTGTTATCAGTAACTTAGATATATTTAATTTAGTCCACACTACCATAACTTGTATACTAAAGAGTTCAGCCATAATGGTTCTAATTGAACTGGACGCTTTATCTCTCCGGATGTTAGTTCAGTAGTTCTGCCGGCGCCAGGAACACGTCTAGACTTCCTTTGTAGTAATGAAAGCCAAGCATTAGCAGAATCAATAATAGCAGTTCTACGAGCTTTCCGGCTTTATCAACAGGTAAAGATCTGTGAACACATTGTAATCAGTTCATTTTACTAACATTAGATTTACTAAGCCCTTTTGAATTAATTGTTGTGAACTTTATTTATTATTGAATTTAAAAAACTAGTGGTCATGGAGTTCTTATAGGTTTAAATAGCAATATTTGTTTAAATTTGCAATTTGAAAAATTAAAACATTCGTTAGTATTAGACATGTATTTATATTAATGCACATAAGAATTTGTACTGTAGGGGAATTGAACCCACTACGAGACAGAATTTGTAACGGTTATATCTTTTCTCCATATAGGTCGTAATATTTGATGATGCTTTTCTAAATGCAAATATTTTTTTTGTAATGGCGTTTAGGATATTTTTTTTAAAAAGTACATAATTTCAATTGACTGCATTGATCTTTTAGTGTTTCTTTTTTACATTTAATGAGATTATAGTAAAAAAACGCTAAAATAAGTATCTAACTGAAAATCTCAACTTACATTAAATTAGCTTAATAAAGAGTAGGTATTATAACGGAATGAAAATTAGTCACCAACAACCTATTTAATGCAAGCTTAGCACAAAACACTTTTGATTGAGAAATTGCTTAAAATTTTCACCGTCTCTTTTACAATAGACATTTTTTATTTATTTGCAATTAAATTAAAAATTCAATTAAACGTTTGTTTTATTTGGGAGCTACTTCGATAAAGAAACAGTTAAAAACAGTACACAGATTTCTAACAAAAAAGGGACACAATTATTCAGAAATTTAGCTTTTTCACATTTTAATGCTTGATAGTAAATTTTAGTTATTGACTTTGATCATTGTTAGTAGTAAGCTATCGAAGTTATTGAGATTAGTTATAGTTTACATGTATAAGTAAATATTTGTAGGTACTTTAATTTGTCTTTAAGAAATATGTATATCAAACGTAAATGTATTAAAAACTTCAAACATCACTTATTTTAAACTGTTCAAAATTATTTTTACGCAAAAAAAAGTAAACAAGAAAGAAGTAATCGTATGTACTTTACGAGTATACAATATCTTTTAAGGAGATTTATTGTTTATCAAATTAACAGTTTATACTCTTTGGTTTTGTTTCATTTCTCTTATTTAGTCGTATTTTGTCAAAACATGGAACTTTGCGAATTTTTAGTCTATTCAAATGAAAATAATGCATAATGGCCGTATTTATAAAATGCGATGGGAGTCGGCCGTGCCATTGTGCCGAGTCTGTACTGTACAGTCAGCGTCACATAATTGACAGCACCTAAAACGTCATTAATATCGATATGCAATACACGTCTGTATTGTCAAGAGCGTAAGGGCGTGTTCTGATATAAATGCTAATGCTACGACCTATTTGTCGCTGACTGTACCACATTCCCGCCAAGCCTCCGTGACATCACATCGCCCGCAATTTGGGCCTCGATTCAGCTTACGACAGAATGGCTACTAATTTACTGGACAATGTCATCATTAAATAGCGAATTCTTTGAATAGAATTATATTTTTAAAAAATACAAAAATAATCTAAATCTGACTATTTAAGAGGATATTTTCCTGGTATTTCATTATCACAAAAACTTGTAGCAGATTAGTCATGGGAACAATGTAAACAAAGATTTTTAAGAAATGGGATATTACATATCATTATATTTGTTAACTTAATAGCCTTGATTAAACCATCAAACAAACAATTAAAAGCTAAATTTATATTTCCATAATAATCAATCATTCTTAAAAGGGTTATTTTTGTTGAGCATTAGTAGTCAAACCAATTAAAAAAGTCTATTGCTCTATTTCAGTACAACACTTCCTTTTTTGTAAACTTCAAAACACACGACGAAAAATCTGCTATATAAAAAAATAGCGCTTGCAACGAACACGTTTTGTATTATATTTATCCTCAAAATTTACTCAGAAGCGACGGCATTATGACCATCTGACAGCTTAAAACCTTTGTCTTTGTTACAAATACTGATTATTTGTAGTTAGCTTCAAGTTTTTGGGTGTATAGGGATCTTACTGATTTCTGAGGAGGATATTGGAGGTTGGTTGGAGTCTACCTACAAGTGTTGCACCTGCCGAACAACAGACGAGGCCCTGCCGAAAATTAAAGTTAGTAGCAATAAGCTCCCCATCTACAATTTATTGGCGCAATGTGGGCGTTTAATATGCCTATGCTCTACCCCTTCGGGGAAACAGACATAATTTTATGTAATGTTATTTTTTTTCTATTAAATATCAGTCTTTGACAGTTTATGTTAGACTAAATATCGGGTATGACGATCCTTATAGCCATGTTATATATCAAGGACATTATCACAGCGTAGAAGCTACGTATCTCTCTGATTTTGTATAAAACTTGCTACATCTTTAAAGAAATTTCTGAGCAGAATCAGAGGCATTGTGAACAAGCTTGAGCATTCCAATCGCTCGTTCCACGTTATCGCGCATCGGACATGACCTCCTAAACCGACAATACAACTAGACACATCAACCTCACATCAATACTAGGAAATCTAATCACCATTGCATACAATTTTTCTTTTTTATTGAGTTCAGACCACGATAGTTTATGATAGTCTCTTAAAATATGTTGTGATCTCGATTGCAATATATAACAATAGAAAAGCATATGAATCTATAAATTTTCAACATACTTGGAAGGCATTTCTAAGTAATCGCTCATGATCTCTTAAACCGACAATACAACTCGACACTTCAACCTCGCGTCAATCCTAGGAAAGCTAACTACTATTGCAAATATTTTGTCTTTTAAAATGAGTTATTATACAACTATGTAGTTTTACTCTTTTCTACACCCTAGGTTTTCATTTAATTATAACCACTCTCCATCCTAAGGTTGCCTGGAAGAAATCGCTGTAAGCGATAAGGCCGCCACTTGTATCGCTTTTCTTTTGCAATTGTTTTCTTGGTTTTTTTAATTTGGTGTACAAAAAAGTTTCTTTTTATTTATCTATCTTTAAGCCTGTTACAGTACCGCCAATTAGTTGAGAGCTTTGCCATATCATATCATATAAAACAAAGTCGCGGTAGTTACACCATTTATAACTCAACTACGGCTAGACCTGATTTGATGATTTTTGTTTTTGGATGTATCTTCGTCCGAAATAAGATAATTACTTAGTATAAAAATGATAATATCAATCGATAACAAAAAAATTTAAAACACATTAATTAGTCAAGCCGTTCATTGACTTATATGAGAAACGAAATTGGCCGGCTGAGCTAGTACATATTCATACTAATATTATAAAGAGGCATGATTTGTATTTAACAATCTATGTTCGTTGAGAATAAACTCAAAAACTACCGACAACGGATTGAAATAATTTATCTACTATTAAAAGTCTAAATTATCCCTGAGTAACATAGGCTATAGTTTTAACATTAAAAAAGGGATCTCTACTTCAATAATGTAACCCAAGACAATAAAGTTGCTATCGAAGCGAGAAAGTGACACTAATATCATAAAAACAAGGACATTGATACAGCTTAGAAATTAAGCTTTATTCTTGTATCAAACTTGCAGTACCTCAAAGACTCAGAGGCCTGGTAACCTCCTAAACCGACAATACGAGTCGACATTTCAACCATACGTCAATAATAAGAAATGGAGAACTTCTCAATAAGTAGGTATATTTGATGGCGCCGATTGTTGTCACTTGACATACATGTGTATTTAGTTTCAATGTTTTCTAATATTGTTTTCTTTAAACTTTTTGCTGAACAAACTAGAATATATTTTTTTATGCGGCTTTATGTTCTGGGTCAATAAGGCGTGATATTCTCAATTTAATCAAGGAAGCTTATAAAGAGTCTCCCAATCTTCATTATAATTCATTAAATTAATATTTCCTATAACAAACTACAGATAATCATTTATAGTTTTTTTATTATTCGTTAATACAAATTTAAGATGTATAAAAAGTAAACTCTACGTTCATGTACACTTTACATATTATTCAATGTATTCGGTATTCATAATTTATCAGTCGTCGAGTAAGTAGACCAGTCTTCTGACTTCAGAAATAATATATGGTAAAGTCTTATGTCATTTCCATACATCTTCATTCTATTCTTAGAGAGAATTTAACCTAAGGCGTTCCTGGTGACTTCATAATCATATTCATTTATGAGCATAAATTCGTCATTTACGGGATTGTTTTAGTTTAGGTAGAAGCCATTAACATATCGCATGCTTAAAGGAACATCGACCCATTAATAGATAGGTCAGGTTTGAGTTACGTAATTATACAGTCTGTCTATTTCTAACTGAGTTTGAATCAATGTTAATGAAACGTTTAAAACACAAGCAAAATTATTATATTATAAATCAGTATCAATTTAATGCGCTTACTAGTAGGACAAGTATTCTTTAAAAGATCTTGTTTTTTTGATTTAAGTCACTATTACATGAAGCATGCGATATGTCTATCTGCTGGTAAAGATGGTTCAGCGACCCGGAGTGATTCTTGGCCTCAGATGCGAGATTTCGCCACTCTATTCCGTTCTCAGCCACCTGTTGCCAGTCGTGGATGACTGAGCTCCTATGATTACGAAATCATTAAAGTAATATAATGCTAATTTTTATAGAGATATATAATATTTTAGAGAGATTTCATTGTTTGTTCGCTTTGAATAGACTCTAGAATGATTTTCTTATTTAAGTAACATAAGCTATTAGGCTATTAAGCGATTTAATTAGTGAGTTTAGGAATGCCTACGAAAAATCTCGGAATTTATGGATGAATAAAAAAAACTCCCCATCGAGTCGAAGCGACTATGAGGTATTAAAAAAACCGTAAAATATGACTAGTAAATGTAGGGCCCTTATATTTTTAGAGGACTCGATAAAGTTGACACCTTTCCCACATCCTTGGCTGACAAGTATCTGGCAGTAAGCCAAGTGGACCATCTCAATGTCGGTCTGGATCACGCCGCACTAAACACACTACTGCGCGGTTTATTTTTAACCTAATGAGCCAGACTAAACACCTCGCCGCCGCAATGTTATGCTTATCACTATTTAGGGTTTGTGTGATCAAAATAAATATACAATTGGCTACCGATTTAATGCGTCCTAATATCCACTATTACGTTCAAATACTTTAATTAAGTTTTGGGACTGGTTACTTATAGCTGATATTTAACCAAATCTGGTTATTGGGGGCTTGATGACGCCAAATGAAAGGTAAATATACATACTTTAATACTGTAAAAAAAATCAAAGTGACTATCTACATAGTTTAAAACTGGAGATAGGGAGCAATAGTATTTAAATATTTTTAATTCTCTTGACCGGAATTAATTATAACAAATTGGCCGAGGAGTTTGCCCGTGTTAAAGGAATTCGCAAACTGTTATAGTATTCTGTAGGTGAGCTACGGTCGCACGAGAAAGACATTACCAGAATAAACTATATGTGTTAATCCAGGTCATGGTCTATCTGAGTGCCAAGTTAATTCCAGCCAGGCGTTATAGCGTGTAGAAGTGTCGCATATTCTCAACCTTTTGCAGTTTGTTGATGTTGTGGAATTATATAATAATAATAGGGTCACTTGTAAGTTGTAAAAATACTGTTTTCGTAACAACTGGAATCAAAAAAGGTTTAAATTTCTGGCTAAACTTACTTTTTTGTCTTTTTTTTACGTCGGTAACAAAATGCATTTACGCACTGCCTTCCGGCCAAAGGGGGGCCGAAAGGGGGATTGGGAATCACCAGTGGTGATTCAGATCGGGACGCTACGGCCAGGTGTGCCCACTGAAGATCTTCCGACGATGCCTATCGCTTGTTGAGAAAGAAGCGGGGGCCCCGCCGCCTAAGATCTTCCTGGCACTGCTTGGCGGGCCCTGCTGCCCCCCCACCACGTCAATGAGGAGACTAATCGAGGGGTTACCGAATTTACTTGTGCTAAATTTAAACTTTAACAAAAAAAACTTACAATTTGGAATTTTAGGAAACCTTTAAACTTACAATACTTAAGTACCCCAAACAACTAAAATAATTTTTCGCTTGACATTTTATAAGATGATATGGAATGAAAACCATAGTGTGCCGACTCAAAGAAAGATAGTTTATATTAGGTCGGGGAAAAAGTCTTTTCGCATAACGTAGGTATAAACTTATTATAAATTTTTTTTGACTGTACTATTTGTGTCTGGCTGGTTTTGGTAACATTAAAAAGGTTCCATTATAAAGAAAAGAAAAAAATAAAAAAAAGTTGTTTCCCGCTATTTTTCATTTGTTTTTCTCTCCGTTAAAATGAGTGAATCTAATGAAGAAATTCGATACATTTTAAAATTTTATTATAAAAAAGGCAAAAATGCAACTCAAGTAGTGAAAAAAATTTGTGATGTTAATGGACCTGATGCAGTGTCAGTAAGAGTAGCACAAATTTGGTTCAAACGTTTTCAGTCCGGAAATTTTGATGTTAAAGATGCACCTCGCTCTGGTCGCCCTGTTACGAATAAAATGGACGCCATTTTTGAAAGAGTGGAGCAAGATCGGCATATTAGTAGTTACGATGTAGCTGAAGAACTGGGAATTGACCACAAAACAGTTTTGACCCATTTGAAGAAAGCTGGTTATACAAAAAAGCTCGATATTTGGGTGCCACACGAGCTCACTCAAAGAAACTTAATGAACCGTGTACTCATTTGCGATTCATTATTGAGACGTAATGAAACCGAGCCGTTTTTGAAGAGATTGATAACTGGCGATGAAAAGTGGATCACGTACGACAAGAACGTGCGAAAAAGGTCGTGGTCGAAAGTTGGCCAGGCTTCACAGACTGTGGCCAAACCTGGCCTAACACGAAATAAGGTGATGCTGTGTGTATGGTGGGATTGGAAGGGCATTGTTTATTATGAGCTTTTACCGCCCGGCAAAACCATCGATTCTGATCTTTACTGCCAGCAACTGATGAGATTAAAGGAAGCAGTCGAGAGAAAACGGCCGGAATTGATCAACAGGAAGGGTGTGGTCTTTCATCACGATAACGCTAGACCACACACATCTTTAGCCACTCAGCAAAAATTAAGAGAGTTCGACTGGGAGGTCCTAGTGCATCCACCATATAGCCCTGACCTTGCGCCTTCAGATTTTCACCTGTTTCGGTCTCTGCAGAATTCTTTAGGTTCTGTAAGGTTGACCTCAAGAGAGGACTGCCAAAACTATTTGTCCTGTTTTTTTGATCAGAAGTCCCAAAGTTTCTACAGTAACGTGATAATGTATCTGCCCACAAAATGGCAGAAAGTTATTCAACAAAACGGTACATATATATTGTAAATAAATGTAAATAAACTTTGAAAAAAATGTCTTGACTTTTCATACAAAAATACGAAAAGTCTTTTTCCCCAACCTATTATACAAAACCTTGAAAACAAATGAATTACAGGACGCCGCGCACCTGTCCGTACGCTGTGGTCTCGTGATGAAATTATAATTTTGTTTACCCCATCTCAACTCCAGCTTTTACAAAATGTTTACGGAATGAAATGAGATGTTTTGAATTCCAGTTAATAAAGTTGCGACTGGCGATGACATATTAATAAAAGTTACCATGGAAATTAGTAGGCCACTGTTATTAAACAAACCCACGACTTAGTTCTTAATACTTTTTGTTTTCAATAATAACAATATAGGTGACAATATATGCGACGATTTAATGCTGTATTTGACAACCGATATGAAGTAAGGAATGAAAATATCTCCATTCTAAACAGCACATTTACAAAGTCTTGCACCATTGTACGAAACAATTTGGCATCTTTGTTTTTTTTCAAAGTTCGATATTAATTGTACTAAATGCGATATTTCACTTTGTCTTGTCTAAAAATTCAAACTATGTGTAAGAAGTTCAACTTCAACTTCAAAAACGTTTTATGCCATTAACTATAGTACTTGAAAACGTCAAAATTTATTACTTTACACTTTGCCTTAAATATAATTCTTTAGATGTTCCGTCTTTTTGCAAAAAACTTATTTGATACACAAAGATTGGAAGATTATTATCTGAATCTATATTAAGTTGCCTATACGATAAACAATATTACGTGATATTTTATAATGAAGCAGTTTGTCTGTAAACGCACCTTATCGCATTGACTATGATAAAGTTTGTCGTCTATTAAGTAACAGAAATTGAATTTTTTCAGTCTACATACTGAATTGAGCACGCAACAGTTTTTATCCAACGCAATATAATCTTATCTATTCGCATTTGTAGCCTAATTATCTTGACTTACATTCTTTATTTTTCATTATTTCAGGCTCGACCCACCAGTAGCGCAGTCCCAATTTCAAATGGAAAACAAGAGGGCAACCCCAGCGACTCAACAGCCGCTAACGCAGCAACACCTAATGGCTCACCATGTCCATCCAGACCAAATCTACTCTTCCCAAAACACACAGCTAGCCGCGCATCTAACATCAGCGCAAGCAGGTCAAATACAACCCAATGGTGTCATGCACCAACTTTTGCAGGGCCAATATCAGTCCAACATAAATGCACGATCGCCTCTTTTAGAGAACAGACACGAATTGTACGGCACTGGACACAATCACGACTACGCTAGAAATTACGGAGCTAATGATAATTACAATTACTCACAATCACCGCCTAGAGTTGAACGTACCGAAGTACACACCGACCACAATGTAAATCATGAGCTTCTGCAAAATATACCCAAGGGATATAATGCGGAAGTATATCAAGATTATTTGAAACGTAACCCACCGAGAGATACCAATCAAATATACCAAAACCATCAACCTACGTATAGACCTAATGTAAACCAGTACGGATCCAAGCCATATCTTCCGTACTCCAATCGAATAGGACCACAGAGTAATACAGAACTATTACGGAAACAATATAATGAAATTCAACAAATGAAGTTACAGCAGCAAATGCACTATCAAAATCAAGCACAAATGCATCAACAACAAAAGTTTGCAGAAAGACAAATTCTTCTACAACAAATACATGGTGTGCAACCACCTCCTAACTTACAAAACAGTATATATTCCGATGGTTCTTACAGAGACTTAGATCGATATAGTAGTAAAAATGACTTCAAAGAATATAGTAGTCCTGACCTACAGAAAGAGATGTATCCAGATATGTATGACCGAAATAATGAATATAGAGAAACTGAAAAACAAAATAGACAACAACCAGACTCTCAATGGCAAACGAGTCAGCAAACGGATTCCTCATGGCAATCAAATCAGCTTACTGATTTTAGAGAAATAGAGAGACAAAGGCGACCATCTGAAGGGGACAAAGGTAATAATCAATCACCACCTCTAGAGATGAATAACCATCCTCACAAGAGTAATATAGGCGTAGTCTCTCCTATGAAATCTAGCGAAACTAGTTCATCAAGCGTACGATCTCCTTCTTCTGAAAGTCGAAGGAGTAGCGGAGGCAACCAAGCCTTAAGATCTCCAATAGCTCAGAGGATACCTTCTGCCCCAGTAGCCATGTCGGGAATTTTATATAAACAGGGTTCGGATGGATTAAAAGTTTGGAGAAAAAGATGGTTCGTGCTGTCGGAGTATTGTTTATTTTACTACAAAAGTAAGTTTTATTATAGTTCAAATCTATTAACAAATTATTATGAGGTATTGTGCTTAACACAAGTAATAACAGTCATAGATTATACTTTAATCAATATGTCCCGGGGCTAAAAAAGCCTATGCTTGATTGATGTTCGAAGTGAAATTCACGTCTCTGCAAACATAGTTCATTCTATTCCGATATTTGATAGTATCATATTTTTCTTTTCGTTATACCTACTATAGTAAGCTTGTCTTTTTATATTTTTCATAACAACTTCTATAACAATTGTTCAGTATGTTTCTTAAAAATAGGATGCACGAACTATAGTAATATTCTTAATATTTTTTTAGGCCAGGATGAAGAGAAACTGCTAGGCTCTGTGCTTTTACCTTCTTATAAAGTATCAGCTTGTACTGCAGACGACAAAGTATTGAGGAAGTTTTCTTTCAAACTGGAACATGCTAATATGAGAACCTATGTGTTAGCAGCACCTGACCAGAATTCAATGATGAAATGGGTGAAGGCATTAACAATGGCAGCTTTAATGCAGAGTCCCAAGTATGAGAAGTATTCTACCAGATCTTGAAATATTTTTTTTTTATATGCTTAAAGAATAATAATTAATATCATTATCTGCTTTTAGTGAAGTGACGCAGAAACAGAATGAACGTGCATTTGTAAAACCAGAGGTGGGTATTAGTTCATGCACAGACGTATACAGTGCAGGTGATTTGTTATTAGTTTGCCGGAGCGGAACCAAGGACAGCGATTATTCTATCGTTATAACTGTGCATAATGGTCACATCGCAGTGTCATGGCAAAATTACGGCATCGTCGATAAGTTCATATTATACTGTTGCTGTCAAAACTCGTAACATAATTATTACCTATTATATCGGTATAAAGTATTTTTATTATTCCAGGAAAGTGACGACATACCAACCTACGCCAACGCTCCACCAAAACCGAGGAGATCAAATGAGGGATACAACTCTCCAAGCCCAGACATGTAAGTTGAATATTTTTACAAGATATTGCTCATCAACAACTCTTAATATATTTTCAAACAGTAACTTACAATATTCATAAATTACAGGTACGATCCAAATTATGACCTACTCAAAAAACCAGCTTCACATTACAGTCAAGGCAATCACACGAATTATGGAACAAGCCCTAATCAAGAAGCTACTTATACTCGCAGTCCGCAGTCACCTCCACTACAACATCCCTCACAGTATCAGACAAAACGCCCTTATGACTCACATAACCTGTCCTTACCATTGACTAATACAACCGACAGATACGATAACAGTCAAGCTGGAACTTCAAATCTGTATAATTCTAACCCACAGTCACCTTACTTTGACCATAGGACCAGAAATGTGCAACAGCAGCAACAAAAAATCCAGGACGTGAGATCAGATCAGAGATATGAACGACAGCCACAGAGTAATCCATTTCTATCAGATAATACGCCTCAGCTAGAGACCCCACCAAGAGAAATGGATGCTCAAATAATAAATAGTCGAACTTCTTTAGAACAACACCAAGGACCACATGGTGAAATTTATTCAGATAATCGACAAAATCCTAATACTAAAATAAAAATGGATTCGAATATTTATAAGAAGGAAGTTTATGGAGAATTAAATAATAAAGCAAGTAAAATATCCAGCACTAATGAACGATTATTAATAGAAAGACGAACACCTGATGCGTATGGTAGAGCTAATATAATGGCTCAATACAATAAGGGAAAGATGGGAGATTATGAGGATGTGTATGGCATATATACAACTGAAAATGATTATGGAAAAACGGAAATAAAGTCTCCTAATCCATCTATTTCGCAGGCTCAGGATTACACGGGAAGTTATGTAAGTTTTTATTATAATTGTACTGATTAATTACATTTTATTTAGTTTAGGGGCTATGGAAATTCTAAAAAGAGTTTTTCTAATAATTATTATTATGTCTATTTTTGTTTACAGCCACAAGAAAAAACCTTTAGTGGGCCCGCAGTGCTTAGAAGAAAAAAAATGCAATCTAGCGGGATACAACCACCAGTACCAAGGCCACATAGTGCAGATTTCTTAGAATATGAATCAAAGAATGACATGCTCAATAAAACAATGCCAACACGTGGAACATGTGAACCAGCAAAACAACCACAGCGACCCAAATCCAGTTTAGATATAAATTCATATTACGACCCTAGCTCGGATAGATACTATTCTGAAGAGAGTTATGCTGAAAAAATGCGTCAGTCCGCTCAGTATCTACAACAGGGTGTAGGACCACGTAATATACAAATACCGCTCGAAAAATATGCAAGTGGCTTGGCAGAGAAGCAGTTAAGCACCGCCTATTCACAAATCAGTAATAATAATTACGAAACAGAGTTAGCCGCAAACAGAACGCAACGTGACAACATAAGTTTTAACTCAAAATATGGTGATGTAGAAACTTTAAACTCAAACTGGACTCTCAAAGAAAAAGCATTGGAAAAGCAGAGCATTTACAGGAGTGGAAGTGTAATGAGCGATGGTTCAAATATGAGTGCTTATGTGAAGGAAGCAAACAAGTTCGATCAAACTAGTGATGGTTTCATGAGATCAGCTAGTGCCAGATTGCCATCCACAGTTCCAGAGAAAGAAGGCGAGAAAAAAGTACAACAAGTAGGGCATATCTATTTACTTTTATCATTGCTATTGGTATTTTGATTTGGTAATTTCATAAAATTATCTTTGTGTTTCAGAGAGAAGAATCAATGAAACGATTGTTAGAATGGAAACAAAGAATGCTTCAGTCTCCTCTTACGAGAAAAAGTACACCAGCTACGATATCATTGGCTCGATCTCTTAATCACAGTCGCCAGTCATTAAAATCGGACCAATTTAAGTCCAAAAATTACACAAATGCTTCTTACAATAGCTATTCTTCAGAAGATGAGGGTATGTGTGTCACTTACAGTTTATTCAAATTGTGTACTTATTTACACTATATGTGGCATGTTTTAAATACTTGTGTGATAAAACTTGGAGCAGCATGAAGTTATTCTAACATTTATTTGGATAATGCATGATTGTAAGCACATATTTAAGTACAACCTTTAAAATCTATTATTTTACAATTTTACTTTACCTACTATTTCATTACAATTATTATATTTAATAGGAAAAGCGCATATTATTAAATATACAATGCTCAGCAACATGTTACATATTTTGTTTATATTATAAATATCGCGAGCTGACTTATAGTGACTTTGCTTTGCGGAAAGGTACCTTCCTGCCTGCTGGGACATTGTGCCACTAACAAGACTTATTGTATTGATTCACACTGGTGGTGGGCTATTATTATTGGTTCTCGTTTAGTAGATTGGAAAATAGTATACGTCTTTTAACAAGAGAGGCAGATAAATATTATACTAACATTATAAAAGTTTGTAAAACAATATTTAGTTATCACTAAGAGTGATATATTATTATAATTATCGGTTTCACTTTTGCACCTCAGAAGAAGATCTGCAAATCTCAAGAAAAGCGCAGGCAGGAAGGTCCAATAGAGAGAACGTAACAAGTCCTATCGTAATGTCACCCATAACCCCGCACGTTGCGTGTGTTGAAAAAGTAAATTGTCAACATAATATTGAACAGGATAGTGATAATTGTTTAAATAAATCTGATAACACATACGAAAATGTGTTATGTACGATAACTGAGCCAGAAATAAACTTGAAACAAGAAGAAATACAGGAAGAAACAGTAGAAAATACGAGTATTGTAAATGAAACTGAACTAGAAGTAACAGATTCTTTAGATCCTCTGGGTTATGAGACTGAAGATAGTGAAGCTGAATCAGAAACACTGATGGAATATACTGACAACGACCTTGATGAAGTTTTATTAGAATCAGATAATGAGCTTCAGGTGAGCAAAGAAAATTCGATAGTTGAATTTTTTTCTGAGCAAAATAACACCGATAGTAATATAAACTCTGCTACTGAAGAAACGAACTCAGATACACCTCCCGTTTTTAAAACTTGTGAAGATCATTATTTACCTATGAGTCCGAGGAAAACTTCAGCCGTAGAAATAGCACACAAAATTTTACTTGACAACCTTAGTAATTTTAATGAGATGCTACCATTTAGTAGTGACGATAATCCATATTATGTTGAAATGAATATTGGAAACGATGAAGAAGACATGCAAACCTACGAGATTGTATGTGTAAATGATGGAAGAGTGGAACCCGTGTATATGGAAGTGAGTGATATTTCTGATAGTGACTCTAAACAATGTAGTAGTGACAGTAATGTGATAACAGATTCAGCTTCTAACTTTGCGGACACAAAAGACCAAACTTTAAAAAGAGCATCAAAAACTGACAAAAATAAGGAAAAATCTGATTGTTCGGATGCTGATGACGAAACTTCTAAAGAAGTATCATTAGAAATTCCATTTAGCAGATTTAGTATATCTGATACTTTTAGACCGGCATCGTATTATCTTAATGGAAGTTGCAGTGCATTGATGAGACAAGACAGTTCCGATAGTGAAGTTCTTTCTCCGCCTCCAATTCCCAGTTCTCCTCCTCCTGAAGATTTGACCGACGAAGCTTTATCCAAATATATCTTAGAAAAAATTGACAGATCTGACATTTCATACGATAATTCAATATTGAAAATGTTAACTAGTGAAAATCAAAACACAAATACTATAAAAAAAAGAAAGGCTACATCATTGATGATTTACGGAAGTCCAACTTCTATTCATGATACTCTAACGCGCGGAGAAAAAGTTAAAAGCAGTAGAGCAAGCCTCACTAACGATAAAAATAAAATAAGCGAAAGCACAGCAATACTATTTGGAAGTTCTATTCTTGAACACTATTCTAGTAGCGTAGAATCAGACTCTTTACATAGTTACAATGCCGACAAAGCGTCTTCCAGAATGTCGCTGGAGTCTGATGTTAGCAGTAAATTTGAGGTAGCACCATCAAATATGTCATCAGAAGTCGGTAGCTTAAATGAAGGTGAAGCTGTGGGTGATTTAGAGTTACGTCATTTGTGCAAGCCAGATAGTATGTTAAGAAGAAGACCACTTTCTGATGATTCATTATTTGTACTCAATTCATCTAATATACCTAATAATAATTTTAATAATGAACAAATCGATCTGGATATATATTTAGATAACTTACAACCAAGTACAAGTGACGCGGGAAATCTAATACAAGGAAATTCTCTGTTTAATATAACTTCAAACGAAATTAACAATTCTTCAAAAGATAACTTATATCGAGCGTCTCACTTGGCTATGCCTATTTCACACACGCGTTGTTCCAGCATGCCTGTTGCCAGCAGATTAAATTGTAATGAAACCAAAGAGTCAATTGCGGCACAATTAAGAACTATAAATGGAAATATATGCCGACGTACTGGTTCCCAAAGTTCATGTAGTTCCACAGGATTACCAAAGTCTCCTTTGTCTTATTACTGTAAGAGTTTTGATGAAGAAAATATGATCAGTAAGAATTTGAATAAAGACGTTTTAGCTGATAAAATTAAGGAATTTGAAAACGCAAAAATTAATTTGAAAGGTGGAAACGAAACGAATAGTTCTTCTGCTGCTACTGTTTCTCATAGTAGAGAAAGCTCTACTGAACAAAGTGCACCCTATTACTATTCGGATCTTTCGTCACAAGAACATATAAATTTATTACCTACGTCACATTATTTAAAGAATACCAATCTCCATCGAAAATTAAATAATCAGAGGCGCAGAGGGCCATTACACAAGAAAAATGAAATTTCACACATACATAATCCGATTAGAAATAATCAGGTCATAATGTCTGACCCCCTTTTCGATTTAGCTGCATCTGCAAGGAGCGTATCTGTAGAATTTTTAAGTGCCGCTGATAAGGATACTGAAATTGACTTAAAAAATATTTACGAATCTAGTGGTGGACGAAATTCTAAAATATCTGACTCAATGAGTTTAGTAGGTGAACTAGGATACAAAAAAAATTCAGGAAATAACAGAAATGCTGAAATATCTTTGATGGAATCAAGTCTTTTAAATCGTAGCACCCTTAATGCTTCTTTACAAATGTCTACAGCGAGTATGTCGTCTCATTGTAGTGGAAACTCCTCAACTACTGTTTATTACGATGCTGAAGCCGAAGCTAGCACATATGAAAATGTTTTGTGCCAAGGAGAAAAACACTGGGATGAAGATGCACTATGGAGAGACAATTTGAGGAGAGTGTCGCATAGACATGCGCGTTCTATGGATGATTTGGATGAATGCAGACATACGCCAAATATAGCTCCTGTTTCCCGGAAAAGTTTAGATGCATGTAATATGAATAGTATTAAACGTGTCAAAAAAGGTATCGGAAACAGACCTTCAAGAAATGTAACATATGTCAACTGTGATATTCAAAACCAGGTAATAAGACGAAGAGAAAACAGTTCAGCTTTTCATGGTGTATGTCTAGAAGAGGAAAAAGTTGAAGATGATGACGTTTATGTTAGTTTAGCAGATAACAAAGAGATAATTGAAAACAACGATGAGGGTGTTTATGAGCAATTAAGTATAGATGCTTCTAGTCAATCAACTTGTAAGTCTGATAATGAAATAAGTTCACAAGATTTAAAAAAAAGGAAGTTTGAAATAGATAGGGAAAAACTTCGTCAGTGGGATTTAATGTCAAGTGGTTTGATGAAAAGTGGCAAAGGTAGCGTGCGGGGTGCGGGTGTCGGTAGGGGCGTAGGTGCAGCTCTCTGTAACATGGACAGCGGGACTGACAGTGCGAGCAATGAGGGTTTACTCTAGCATTTTACGGTGCGCTATGTACACTAAGTAAGTTATCATCCTTCTTTGAGTATCTGCAAAGCTAAGTCATTATTATGATGTACATATTTTTATCATCGATTTGAAAGTTTGAAAGAGTTTTTTTGTCCGGGGTCTAAACACGATAAGGTGTACAGCATTTTAATGCATGCAAGCAAATTTTAACAAGGATTTTTTGTAAATAGTAAGTATCAACTGTAATTTAACACTGCACTTTATCTTGTTTATACCACAAAAACACCATATTATTATTTTTTTAATTTGATTTTGAAATGATGACATTAAATATAAATAAATGTGCACTGTTTTTATTTCATTTTAGCTTCTATGACAATGAACGGCAAGAATATGGATCCAGGCTCAAATAATAATTTAATAACCCAACAAGCACTGTCTAAAAAAGCTTTTCTCGGAAGTAATACATCAATTGGAAGAAGTAACAGAGACTCTAATATACCTGTACGTGCGGTAAGCCCCAGAGTAAGATGGGTTGAAGATAAATCTGTAAATGATGCGTATGGATCTCAAATGATCTTAAATTCCCAACAAAATGTAAGTAGAACTGAGGTACAGTACTTACTTTTAGAAACATCAAGTATTTCCTTTAATAAGCACATTAATATGATGGTTATCATTTTAGTTGCACTCTATAATGGCAACAGAGGATTCATGGGCATTGACTCGTTCACCTTCACGAGCTTCTCAACAACCAATTAGGGCTGTGAGTCCCAGAGTCCGAAGGAATACTGAAAATGAAGATTTGGTATGAAGATTTGATGTTTATAAATTTGTTTGTTATGCTTTTGTTTGCTTTTATGTTATCATTTTGTTTTGTTATTTTTTTGTGATTAGCGAGTGGACAGTCTAAGATTGAGTCGGGGTGATCGATTGGCTGAAGTACCTACTGCTGGGGAGCTTCTTGGTCGGACTCACGAGGAACTAGTTTTGCTCCTCATACAACTGAGACGTCGTCATGCTGCCACTCATCGAGCTATAGAGCAATGTCGTCTGCAAACACGTAGCATAGAGGTGTTTTATTATTTGTTTTGTTTTGTTTGGAATTTGATTATATTTATTTGCTTTTTAACACTTGGTCATGTAATAATTTGTGAATTTGTATGTTTAGTCTGCTAATCCGGGTTTGAAAATAAAAACACTTGTTAATATTATAAAAAAATCTTTCTAACATTACAGGAGAGCTTAAGCTCATTGAAAGCTATGGAACGCGAAGAGAACCTTCAACGACTAGAGCAACTCCGTATGCAATTAATGGAGCTGGAACACCAATATGAGAAGAGTAAGCCTTTGGTACAGCTAGTAGATAACATGGTGAAATTAGGCTCACTATACAACAGACCAGGTTCAACCGTGGAACGCTTAGAGAGAAACCAAAGGCTAAGGCAGAAGGTTTTGGCGGAACATGCTATGGAACAACAGAGGTAACTATTACTACATTGCTATAATTTTAAGTAAAGTTTTATGCCATAGCTGCATAGTTCTACAATTAGTTCTCAAACTTACTTAACGAATTCGCATCTTATATGATGCTTTTGTTTTCTGCCGTTTTAGTAAAGGTTTTCAAAATTTCACACAAATGTAATTTAAGTGATTTATTGAAAGTGATTTTGATTTATTAAAGGTGGTTGGAGAGTGCAGCGGCAGGTAAATCATTAGAAACAGAAGCGGCGAGGGCTCGAGTAGCAGAGTTGTGGGCGTTGGAACAAGAGCTGTCAGATGAAGCTGCCATACTGCAAGGGCTGAAGACGGATAAGGATGCAATTGAGTCATTGCTTACTGGTGGGTATTCACTTTCTTTGTGACCTTTTTACCTCTTTTTATGTGATTATATTATTAAGCTTTACCTCAACTTGTTTGTTTTTGAAACCAGGAAATTTGAACCTTGTATTTAAATAATGTTATTTAAATTTTGAAGTATCATTACATACGTGGACAATAATGACGAATTTAATATATTTGTTCCAAGTTATTTATATGAAGAACGTTGTGAATCATTAATTAACTAAAAACATTACAGTACTGAAACTGCGTATTCATGATAATAAGTTGATACAGTAGTATCTACTTTTCTTTAATTAGATCATCAACTTAAATTCACAGGAGTACGTGGCAGATTAGACAGCGTACCCCGTGATATGCCTCCACGAGGGAACGCTCCGCAAGCCCCGACCAGCGCCGGGCTCGAAGCTGAGCTGGCCCGAGTACACGCCATGCTTGCGCATAATTCTAAGGTTTATAAGGTTTTCGTCTATACTGCACTTTATATTTTGATTAACATTATTTTTAAGCACGTTCACTAAGGTTTTTTTTTGTAGAAGTGTAGCAACGTGAAGCTGACTTTTCGATATGTCTTTTTTATGGAACCGCTTACACAATGATAATAAATATCAAGCCATAAAAAAATCCGATAGACCGATCGATATTTCAACAAAATATGTTTTATAATTTACTTCTTGCGTTCCTGCTTCTACTTTTTTCATATTTTTTTATTTAATTCATACTGAATTAAAATGTATATCTTGGAGATATGTTATATCCTGTAGTGAAATGTCAGCTTCAATTCTGGTTGTGTTTGCACGTACGCCGATAACTCAATCCTGAATTAAATTTTAGAGTCGGGTGTAATTAAAAATGCATGTTGTAATATAGCTTGATAGAACAAGTGTTTAGTGTGATCTTGAAGCCAAGTTTGCACTGGCTCTATTAAAACAAATTAATGTGTATAGCTTTTAATTACCTTTATGTCTGTACAGACTAAAAGGTTGCAGAGATAAATGTTAAATATACTTCAATATTGCTAACATATAGAGCTAAAACTGCGCGAGACGAAGTTTCTGCATTTACCACTTTTTAAAATTTTGTTTTATGCCAGTGATGTTATTTATATTTTTCAATGTTCTCTTTGATACGCTCTTGGTCTGCGTTGACTTCAATGCAGGTATTACTCGCAAATTTATTCATCGATTTTGCAATGCCAAGAAATTGTCTACATTGCCATTATTTGTCAACTTAAATCAAAAACTTGTTGATTCCAATGATCATTGAATTGTTTGAAGGAGAATAAAATGAGTACTTATGATTAATTTGAGAAATAAGCAAAATCAAGAAAGCTTTCTATTTGTTTAGAAACTGGAACAGACTGTGGCGGATAACGCTCGATTAGAGCGTGAGTTGCAACAACTTCGGCGTGCGCTGCAAGCTCGACGCGCCGCCGCGCCTGCGCATCCAACCGCCATGCTCGAAGACGGTATATATCACCCAGACCATATTGAATAAAAAACAGCACTAGTCGGGACATTGACAGGGACATTAGGCATCGAATCAAAACACGTTGGGAGTAAGTGCAACAGGTCACTGTAACGATTATATCCACGGATGCACGGAGTTGAAGGGCAAAACCCTTATATCCTATAAGACAGTTCTTTTGACCCACGCCTCATAACGAATTGTATGGATCAGAATCACAGCAAATAGAAGCACCACAATAAAATAATGTTTGTATTAGTAGACACTAAATGTCTAATAATAAATTACATCATTTTTGTTATTGTAATACAATAACTGCTTGTGTCAAAAAAAAATCTGGGAATGCCCGAGCCTGCAACGGAGATGTGAATGTTGCGATAGATGTATATAGATAGAATATATCTGATAGATAGATAGAAGAAAGAACGAAGGATGAAGTAGGAAGGGACACCTTATGACCGAGATGAATAGAAAAAAAGAGATGCTGCAAAGACCTCGATAAACTATGAACGGGGTGGGAGGCTGATCACACTAAAATGAGACATAAGATTTTATACAGATTCGCGTCTCATAGAGTAGGATAGTATAGTTTATTGTATTCATAAAACTTTTACAGCAATTTATTGTTATTTACAGAGGTATCCCGAGTACAACAACTAGTTCTGGCATTGCAACGTCAGCGCCAGGAGTTGAGTCGCGCCGTTCGCCACCTCACTCAGCAATCTCACGCGTTGCAGAGCACTCATGATTCCATGCCTGGTAAGTTTTATATTAAGAGGCACGCAGAAGAAGCACACCTATTCATGACGGCCACGCATACGGAGAACTACTGTTGTTGTTATCAAGGACAACAACAGTAGTTCTCCATATTGTTATCAAGGACAACAACAGTAGTTCTCCGTATGCGTGGCCGTCATGAATGTTAGAAAAACTAAATTGAGTTGGTTTATTATGCTTTTAAGCGTAAACCAGATTTGACATGATACGAAGTAAGCTCTTTTAAATAAATTTGAGTTATTTAATAATTCATGGACAAAGCCGAAAGCCTTTTTTTAAATTTATTAACGATTAAATATTTTGAAATTCGGGTATTATTGGGGACTATGTTTTTTGGCAATTACTTTGTTAACCGTTATCATTACTATTCTTTCTTCTGACGATCAAATTTCTGTTAGGTAAACATCGACCTCAGGCTTCCTGGCAAGAGACAAACTTGGACACAGGTCACACGATAGACCACGGCCAGCCGGATTACGACTATGAAGTCCCAAGCCCGATGATGCCTCGAGGAAACTATGAGGCCCATAGCATGGAGACACCGCTATATGTCGACACTCGAGCTGGGGTCAATGATATAACTTCACCGCTGACTAGTGAAGACTTGCAGCATGTTGGATTTGGTAAGTGTTTTAATTTTATAAACACCTTTTGTACTGCATCGAGTAACGAGATAAACTAGACATAATATTTTTACATTGACAGTCGTTGTAAGTAATATGCTTCAGTCAGTACTGCGCCATTTAAGGAATAAAAGGATTGGCACTATTAAAATCTAGCCAACTAACCAGAATTTTATGTACGACAATTATAAAATTACAAACATATATTCAATTCCAATGAAATGCTGAATTTAAAATATACTGTGTTCAAGTGTTATTAAAAGTCGGTTGATAGTCGGTTGACACCATTTTCCTCAATTTTAAAATAAACTGACTAATTTTATAAGTACCTTACACATTAGAAGTCCCTTTACATCTAAATAACGCAACACAATATTTGTTTCAGGAAATTTGTCTAACGTGGAAAAGCAGGAGATAAAAACAGTCCGCATAGTAAAGCGAGAAAGCGAGAGACGTCAAAGAGACCGAGAGCGTTCCCTTCAGCCAATGTCGGACTGGCCCGGAAGCAACATGTCTGTCAACCTCGACCAGTTTATCGAAGAAGAACTAGTTCAATCTCTGAACTATGCCCGAGCTTCTTCCGTTCCCAGACAAGATTATGGAAAATTCGAGGAATACTACGGCAAACCACAACAAGAACCGCCTAACTATCTACGTTTAAATGATAAGAATATGGAGCTGAGTCCTAAATTCCCCTCCAGTCCTTCATTGTCCAATTATGATTACTCCCGAGATATATCTTCGTTGAGCAGCAGTTACCACAAGAGCTACGACAAATCTCTTTACGATAGAACAGCTTCTATTTCAACCCAATATTTGAACAGCCCCACTGATAGTTCGAGAACTCTTACCAATGATCCCCTATCCAAAACTAGCAGTATAGTGAGTCTAACGAGGTCGAATATGGAGCTGTCGCCTATATTCAAGAGCGAAGCCGCAAAACAGATAATAACTGAAATGTCAGGAGAACCAAAGAGTGTGTCGCAGCACAGAAGACAAGTACCAAAAGAGAAAAGGAGGCATTATACTGCACCACACCATCTTAGTGCAAAGACACTGAATGAACTACCTCAGGAGGCATATAATCAAGATGTAAGTATGTCTTTATTAGCGATAGTATAAGCGTGCATCGATTTTTCATGTAAAAGTTCTAGAATTAATGCAATTAGAACTAGATCTAGAAGTTTCGTATAGTATAATTACTATCTGTATATTAATCTAAGTATGTGGGCGACAGATCAAACCACGGCGGCCAGCTAACTGTTTCCTCTCCATTTAGTATTAAAGTGGAGTTTATTTCTCCAAAGGATTACCATGAATTAACGAATGCCATGTCATGTGGACAGAGGACTAAATAAATATTGCGCGAAGGAGATACATTCGGACAGTCCTGATGTTCCGGTGATGAATCGTCAATCCGGTCATCAAGCAATGCCTATTGGCGCATATTAACAATTTGAATTATGCTCTATGTATTATTCTTATTTGTTTATTTTCTTGGACACAGAAATTAGGTCGCTCACTAGATGACACGGACATGGAGCGAGCCTTGCGTGCGGCGCCCGCTCCGGACGTGGTACGCTCGGCACTGCCACCACGTCGTTTCGCCGACTCCACTATCGATCAGTTACTGGCTGCACCTCAAAAGATCCTAATTCCTGAGCGGTACATCCCTGAGAAGGTAAATTTCTACCACGTTCACTACTTATGGTCTCAACCGATTAACGTCCCATTATGGGGCAAGAGCCTTCTCGCACTAACCAAGGCTAGTGTGTTTTCTTTGACCACAATTATAAATAAATAAAATCCTTTTATAATCACACCAAATATTTTAGTTCCATGATAAGTATCATTAAGAACTTGCGTTATGGATACACTCATTACTACTCCATTAAAACTTTTTGTTTGTAGGTACTCATTATAATTTTAAAGTACGAATTTCTGGTCATATTTTTAAAGACCTATTGTAGCATTTGATTGCAATATATAGCTACTTAAGTGCCTAAATAAATAAATTAAATGACGTATTCAAAAATTATCAAAACTTTTCAGGAATGATATAAATCAGTCCAATAGAATATCAGTTTTATAGAAAACTTGACTTTCACTGTATTGATCAGTTAATAGATTGAGCCTAAACTTCTTTTCTAACTCTTAACTATCACCACTTCTTGGCGAATATCGACCTCTTCACTATATGAATGACGAAAACTTAACGAATATTTGCAGCCCCCAGAATTATCTCCAGAAGAACAACAGAAACGCCTAGAAAAGGTTGAATCCATCAAGAAAATGTTAACGAGTACTTCGGCGGACCCTAACAGCAAGGTATGTTTAATGTTCATGAGAAATTTAAATTAAACTGAATTGTGAAAAATGCCAGTGGCTAACAGATTTTGCTGAACTATATGTTTTAAGCATGACTTGGTCAAGACTAGGTAATCATGACGATCATAATAGCCATATAAAGTTCACTGCTGAACATGAGTCTCTCCAATAGATTATATTCTCTTGGATGCAGGGTTGGTGATCTTAGTTATTACACAGGATGACGCTGCTGCCCATTATCCGGTAGAATTTCTTTTCCTCGACTCTTACGACTCCCCGTGATATGAGAGGGGGGTATTCTTGACCAAGCAGTGTTTTAATCAAAACAATATTGAAAATTAGTACAGCCGTTTGCGAGCCACAAATGAACAATTACACATATCTAAAATGTTAATATGAAAATACACGAAATAGAGTTATATTGATGTACATATGAAAATATAAAAATGTTAAATTAGAACTAGGTCATATATCACCCGGCACGTATCTAATGTTTTCATCTATTTACTCGTTGCCATTATTAACCATTAAAATAACATCTATACATAAGCATATTCCATTATTCATTCTTATCGTGAGAGTCCTAAATTCTTATTTTCCTCATAATGCAGCGTGCAATATACAGTTTGCTGTATATAAAACTGTTGATGGAGCTGTACTTTACATGAGCCCAAAAATCATCACAAGAAATTTTCATTCTTACTGCTTTATTTTGCTGATATTGTGTCAATAACAGCTAAAGCTGTTTTTTAAGATGTATTTAAAAAGTCATTTTTGGTGCAAGGTATTCAATAGGTACTAACAAAAATTCCGAACCATAATAATAATTAGGTTTACCTATAGAGAAACTATCATTAACTGTTACAGCTGAAATTTCATCTTCCAGTTCCATGGATGATTGCAATATTTTTTAGCTTACAATATTATTAGGTGGAGATGATTCTGTAATGAAATGAAATTCAGTATGTCTGTTAAGAAGCATAATCTGAATTATTAAATTAATTCTCTTTTAATTTCGGCAAGCGGTCACTTAAAATCTGTTCAGTTTTTAATACCCAAAATGTAGCACTAACTTCCTCTTCCCATTCATTCATTGTTGATAATTAGAGGAATAATTATAATTATATAATTACATATCACTTTGTGGTAAAGGTTAACAAAGGTCACAAATTAATCTATAATGCATTTCATGCACTTTGGCTCGTTCTGCTTTAGATATAAACTTTTTCTTCTCTATCTTCTCATTCTTTTGCATGATCATTCTCCATTTTCATTCTTTACTTTATTTTCATGCCATTATGTTATGATAGTTGTGATTTATGTTTGCGGACCGAATTCCATCAGTTGTATCCAAAAAAAGCATTTAGATACTATTTATTGATCATCATTAATAACAGTGGGGCTGTCTAACTTTTACGTTTATGGATTTCTATCGATGTACAAGATGGAATATCTTCAATGCCTTTGCTTTTTGCATTTGAACTAGCAATAATCAATTTTTTACATTTCATATTGAAATGTTCATGCATTCGTATTCATATTCGAAAATGCATTTTTAAATAGCAAATTTTATATAGACTTTAACATAATAAAAAATCATTTTGTTGTTAGTTTAAATGAAATATAGCAATTCTGTCTGCAAACATAAGCTTTGATAGCCGCTTGAATGTTGGCTGTATATACGTAACTTGCAACCAACGTCTCCTTCGATATATTAGAGTCCCGACGGCCAAGAGAAGAAGCAGCGAGAGCACTTGCTCCAAATGAACCAGATCCTCGCCAAGCAGGTCACGGAGATGAGCAAAATCATTGCCGGTAAGAAATGTACACTGGTATCTTGTATAATCTAACTTGTGTCTTTGATTTTTTACTTCTAGGTGAGCTGATGAGTCAAATTATAATTTTATCGAAAATTTTATAAAACAGAGACTAAATAAGACTCTACCCAGATTATTGTTCTTTAAATTATAACATGAAAGAGTTGTTTAATATTTAATAATTTTATTGAAAAAATAATAAATTAAAGATTGAAGTATATGATTTAAATTTTGGAAAAAAAATATTTTTTTTTTATTTAAGCAAAGTATAAATCTAAGTTATTCATGGTATTATCAAAACTACATTTTTGCAAAAGTATCACTCAAAATATCGCAAATGCCCCTTCGTATATAATGATCTAAGTAGCATTTAGATGAATTGATATCACAAAGCTTTTAGCTTCCCAAATCCGTTTCATGAAACTGTCAAATTTCATTATTAATAATTTAACAGAGGACTACAATTTCGGCTCGGCCCCGAATTGGATACTAGTCCCCATCATTGTTTGTTTCTCAGATGATTAATTGTCCGAAGTTGTAGCTACAATTAAGTGGCTTGCCTTTACTTCAATTAGTCTTTGTGAGGCCTTCAATAGACCAAGGGTTATGAAACCAATATTCACTCAGTTTAATCCACAAATGTTTGTATGTATATGTCACCGTAAAATTGTAAATAACGTTAAATTATAATCTATCCCGCGATATTGTAATCTGTCGAAAAATTGTGATCCGTAACAAACCGCTCACAATTTAACGCATTATTTTTCAATAGATTATAATCTATCGAAGACAAACCGTCAGATTGTAAAATGGCATGCGACAGAACGCACCTCGCGCTCTGATTGGTTGAACTTCATGTTCCCCGTTCAGCCGCCCGTCGTCGCCATCTTCGGTTGTTATTAGTCAAATTCATTTGTTGTGAAATGTAAACAAACAGTGTTTTGGTGATTTAAAACAGATTTCGTGTTAATAATAATAACGCATTGTATTATAATAAGTTGTAGGGAGTGTGAACGGACCTGTGACTAACTCACATTTATTATTTAACTGCACTTCTTTAGGTTTAGGTAGGGGAAAATGAAGTTCAACCAATCAGAGCGCGAGGTGCGTTCTGTCGCATGCCATTTTACAATCTGACGGTTTGTCTTCGATAGATTATAATCTATCGAAAAATAATGCGTTAAATTGTAAGCAGTTGTTACGGATCACAATTTTTCGACAGATTACAATATCGCGGGATAGATTATAATCTAACGTTATTTACAATTTTACGGTGACATATACAAACAATAAGAAGAAATTAATTAAATCTTTTTAAAATGAAAAAGACATAGGACGAAAATGGCGTCTATTCAGCAAGTCTTCTTTTTTTTTTTTTTGTTGAATTTAGTGTATGAAATATCGCTGCTTTTCAACAAATTTATGATGAAAGGCACTGTATGAAGAGAAAATTTATGAAAATTACTTTTTTTACCTTTAGCATAATATTTAGAAATTATATTTATGTTCGTTTTATTCAATTTATCAATTGTAGAATGTTCCAGTAGATTATATAAAATAAGTCAGTCCAGTTTGTTATAATTTAATTCATCAGCAAATTGTTTTGATGTGGCCACATGACCCGTAACACTCTAATAATTTACGCCCGCATTGTCAGTTTTTAAATAATTACCCTCATGTTTAGCTTAGAATCAGTGTTGTTTGCACTATGATTTGCAATTTTAATTATGTTCTATTTTGTTGTTAGAATTGTTTATCTCATATCATGATATGTGACCGAATATTTGAAAAAAATGATATTTAAATTTAAGTATTAAAGTTACATTTTATATTTCAACAAAACTTAATGAGCTACTGCAATCATGCTCATATATGCCCCGGGTATTTTAATCCGGACTTAAAGCGGCATTTATGCAGCCCGTCATAAGTGGGTGCGTCATAAGGTTACCATGCATATGCCATGGTACAGAGCAATTTATTTTTTGCACTGCATCAAGCAGGATGTGGTCACTATGACAAGTTCCTTTAAAAACGAAACCATAATGGTCAAATTTTTCGTTAAACGTAAAAAGTACATAATATGTACAATATACAATTCTAACAACAATTTGGCGTGTGACTAATATAACGCTCACCTTTTTTTGCGCATGTAACAAACGCTTGATGTTATTGTCCCTATTTCGACAGGAACCAACACAGAGCAAGGACCGTCCCCCACCAACTGAATTGGTACCACCATAATCATCCCTCACATAGCACTTTAAACACCCCAACTACCCATAGTATAAGCTACAGTCATAAACATAGACAATTGGCAAAACTGGACGGTCCTGGAGAAACTGGTATCCCGTGTTGCAGCATGATTACGTTTGTGCATAAAGTTGTGAGTAGTATTTTTTTTTGTAATGACTGTGTAGATTCTCATTTTCGATTATGTTTACCTTTATATTTATAATCAAATTGTTATCAGAACGCAAATTATTACATACATGAAATCACGCCTGTTTCCCCAAAGGGGTAAGCAGAGGTATAAAAAGCCTTAATTTCGCCAATTTTAATTGTTGGTCCCACGTAATTATTGGCGAGCCGAGAGTTGAGTAAATTATTAAATGATATTTATAATAAAAGATTTTATTGACTAATTTAATTTAAAGTAGAAAAGTAAACATTTGAGAAGCTTTGTCTAGATTTTATTTTTAAGTTGTTTGACAAGCTTTGTTAGTATTTTTGCGATTCTAAATTTTCTTTTAATGATCAGTATTATTTACAATGTACCTTGAAAAGGATTTAAGGCATGTTATTTATAAATTGTATATTTTGTGACAGTGAAAGCGTTAGAAGAGCTGCCACTAGGAGGTGACAATGACCTGGATGACAGGTCGCCTGACGTGGAACTACCCATTTACCAACAAAGGGACAATTTCTTCACCTAGGACTGTACCGACCATTTTCATTAGCTTTGAAGATAAATTAGTTATATTATAATGAAAACAGTAGTGGATATTGCTAAATGTCACATTATAAAAATCAACATTCGAATGCAAGAATACTAGGTTGCGCTCACTTAAAATTTATCAAGATAGTGTTCCACTGAAAGCTGAAAGTATGTAAGCTTTACGCTCGGGTCGTTTGAATTCAGTGCGAACAAATTATTATAAAGAGCGCGTGTAGTGTACATTTTCCCGAGAAAGAATAATTTTTATCAAGAATAAGAATATGACCTGAGGGCCTACTCTAATTCTAGGGAAACGAAACTTCGTTATATCCATTCCTTTCACTCGATAATGATATACTTAGAGAGTGAAAGAGTTAGGTATAATAAAGTTTCGTTTTCGTTGAATTAGAGTAGGCCCTCTGAAAGCTATTTTCGTTTTCGGTGAACTGTACTTTACTAACTGTTTACGTCTAACCTACATAGAGTAAGCTCTCATTGAAGTTAGTTTTACGTTGGGAATCGATCGAGTGTGATCGAGTTTACTAAAATTGTATACCAAATAAGCGTGACCTTAAATAATTCTTACGATCTCATTGAAGTCATACTTAACCTGTCAATGAGATCTTATTAGACGACACAAAATATTATCCCAAATTGACGGGTATTTCAAAGAAAGATATACATATATTGGACTTTATGTACTTACTTAAGAAAAGTCTACCTGTACTTAAAAACATTTAAATTTTAAATCAAGTAGTACCTATGCAAAATTATAATTATAAAAATGAATTGAAAAACTGCGTATAATTAAGTATATCTTCGTATAAATTAGCAAAAAAAGTAACAAAATCTTATGAATATCTATGCCCCTTAGATACCTGACTGCCCCTTATACATTTCGATAAATATTTCTCCTTTTTACTATCGAATTAAGTTTCACTATGAAAATGTAGAATTTAAATTTCTAATTGCAATTATTAAGCTTTTATACTTAAATGGTCTCTACGAGCTTGATTAGATCCTGATTATATACAAATGCATTATGACGATGTTATCTTATTTAGATAGTGTGGTAGCAACAAACATTTACTAATCATTTAGTGTATAATTATCACTTAAATATTAACCTCAAATATCTGGTATACCGACGGTATACGCCACAGCTAAGGTGACGCATAGCTGATTCAGCTATAATATTGTGTGTGTTCTAGGCACACATAATTGCTTGCAGCATATTTTTGCGCCGAATAAAATAAACTACTCTATTATCACAGAATTCACAGATCAACTTAACATTCTTACGATATTGTTCTGGCGATTTTATTTTGTTTATGAAAAGAATTGTATCAATAATAAGAAATTTAATTAAAATTGTACGAACAGTACTATCGAGCACATGAAGTAACTTTGGAATACTGTTGGAATATAGGGACTAAAAACTAAATTTACCTGGTTGAATTTACAAACATATTACCGTAATGGGAACCTTTTTTGATTTTGTTCCATTTGCTCGTGATAGATTTTGAGTAAAATAATAAAAGTCAAATTAGAATTTAAATTTTGTGGCTTTAATGTGTGGTAATGTAAGGTAGTATGTTCAATTATTATATTGTAAGTTTTACTATATTAATAATATATTGCATACAAACGTGCATTACGTTTCACGTATTGAAACCAAAAACATGATTTGTAATACAAACAAATTCCTAAAAAATACCTTCTTGAGCATCAATGGTTTGTCTTTTTCTATTTGAAATGCGAATTAAATTATATTTGAAATAGCTCATGCTTATATATTTTGACATATCGAAACTAAATACCATATCGTTATACCTAAGTGTCACAAACTGCAGCTTCATCATATCAGTCTTATAAAGTTTATTACTTAACTTTAGCCTCCCCAATAGATTACATTTCATTGGGGGTATTTGCCCATTTTCGCTAGACAGGGGGGTTGGTGATCGTAGTTCAAACCGCAGAATGACGCTGCTGCCCATAATCCATTAGGATTTCTCATCGTCGATTCTTACGACTCCCCATGAGATGAGAGGGGGCAGCTTATTAAGCATACAATCGATTTACTTTATCAATATTTGCTCAATTTGCTTACGACATTCCTCTAAAAGTTATATTATGTATTTAAATCATTTTATATTTTTTTATATTGAACAAGTTAGAAAATGGTTAAATAATAACTAATTAATTAGACAAAGATGATTTAAATATGATTGTACATTTCCACAGTGGGCTCAATTTACGCGCCGCGGCATCGAATGGAAGCGACTTTTTGCCACGAAATGGTTTATATCATAATGAACTTAACGTCAATTGTATAAAGTATGAACTAAATACGCCGACAGTTAGCTAGGGAATTCTTGAGAACTTGTAAGGATTCATGGTAAAACACGCGAACTATTATTGCCTTTTTTAAATTTGAACTTTGAACAAATGACATAAAATTTATTCTGCTATGTACGCAACAAGTCGCTTCCATTCCATTCCGCGGCGACGCAAGTGGAGCCTTATCGTATAATTTTATTTGCTAAACCGTAGAATAATATGTATTGCTGAAGAACCTTAACAAGATTGTAAATTTACGTAGGTATGCCTGTGGGCTTAGAGTAGTGTTAATATATATTTAAAAGTACTATATGACTTAAATACAGCCACACACAGAAGTAAGTAGCGCTCAAAAACCTGTATACGGTTGTCCGTATACAGGTTGTATACAGGTCCGTATAATGCTTGTGCATTATTTAATTACACCGAATGATAAAATTTCACCATTAACTACAACGCCTAAGACTGTGGTGAACACTTTCCAATATATGACTACCATAAATTAAACCTTGAACGAAGTGGAGTTAAGGTAAAAAAACTATGAAAAATTACAACATGCTCTGCCTGTTAAAGAGTTAATAATTTCTATAGCAAATTGAAGTTCAGTATTACGTAAAGCTTCTACCTATTTAGTGGCACTCATGGAAGTAATGGCTGAGAAGCTGATCGTTTTAGTACTTTGTAATTTTAACTAATTGATGAATCTCTGAACCGCAACCTTATTATTTGATCGCAATAATTAGCGCGACATGGTACTAAAATGTTCATCTCCCAAGACCGACCATACCTATCTAGACGTCCTCTGTCCTATATATGAGTATAGATTAGGTAATACGATTAAGTCTTCTATGTAAAGGGCCTTTAAAAATTACACTAGATTTTTAAGGTAATGTATAGCAAATTGTATTTAAACAAAACTAAGATGCCATGTTAATCATTATTTAAAATAATCATGTAAACAATCACCTTAGCAATTTTATTTAATATTGTATAAGAAATAGTATCAAATTATCATGTACTTACTTATATTAAGTTGACATAACGAACAACAATGCGTTTTAGTATTATTTCGTTTATATTATTGTGTAATTATTATTTTAATACCTTTTAATTTTGTTGTAAATAAATGAAATCATACTATTTTCTTTTGTTTCTTTTTTATTTATTTTCGTGTTCGTTTAACTCTTGTTCTTACCTACCTAAGTTCGTTTTAAAAAGTCATACTCAAACTGTGAGTCAGTTCTTGAATTGTTAACTGCTGTGTCATTGAAAATACTTACATTAGATCAGTCAAGAGTGTTGTGGATTTCCATCTGGCTGTCCATCTCTATTCATTCATTATGATTATGGTCTGGGTGTTTCCTATGTATAATAAGTATGTATTTATGACACAAAATGAAAAAAGAAGAATGTATTTCCGTTATTTAGTCTCCATAACACAAGTTCTTCATGATACTTACCATGGAACTAAATAATTGATGTGAAGGTAAAAGAATTATTCATCATCCATCTTCCATCTGTCTTACAAATCCATCTTACATATGTGGCGGAGTTCCCAGTACTTACGTTTAAGTCTAGTTCGATCATTCGACGTCCTCTAATAATAATCGACGGACTAATAATCTGATAAACGATACTGGGTATTGTTTACTGGGTATTGTTTGGGTGGGTGCGTTATTGAAAAGGTATGGTTCAAAACGACCCACTTTGGCGGACCTAGTCTGCATAGGCCTAAAGTAAAACAGCACATTAAGAGTTATGTCACTCTCAGTTAAGTACTATCTATATGTACGGACTTAAATGTAGAATGACAATTGTATGTAGATTGTAATGAATTTCAAGAAATTAAAAAACATTACAGACTATAATGCAAAATATGCAATTCCTATATACCTTAAAGTATTTAGTATCTTCTTACTCACAAAAATTTCCTAACTGTATCAATTATTTTAAAAAAAATTATCACATAAACTTTTTGGTGTGCCTACTCAAAGAGCTGTTAGATTATATTTTTTTGTCTATGCCGCACACCAATGAATCCAATTACAATTCAAAATTGGAACAATTGAAGCGTTTTAAATTTAATGTGATAACTTTATTTATCACATTTCATATTATCACTTTTGGTCATCCACAAACATGGGGACAGCTTACTTCCTTTTGCGCAGTGGAGTGTGGCCAGAACTCCCCCAACCTTTGTTTGAAAGAGTATGCCTGTTCCCAGTGGCAGGACTTTTATATCACAAATTTCAAACATAACTACATATAAGCAATCACAAATTTTATACTACACAGTTTTCATGGAAGCACCAATTTTAAATATAATAACTGTAGCAAGCTATAAATATACCTATACTTACATTAATATTACCTATTAGAAAGATACTCTATTAGATAAATAACTGCCTTAAACCATTGTTATGTAAATATTATATAATTCTACAGGGAGTTGTGGAATATCTTTTTTATATAGCGAATTATATACTATACCACTCTCAATAAATATGTAGGTAAATTTGAATGAAATTATGCATTCCATTTATAAATATATAATTAGCATAAATTATTTAATATTTTATTTTTTAAGTAAGCACTCTTTCTGCAACATTGATGTATTATAAGATGTATAGCGTAGACGTATTAAAGTCAAAATATTCATTGCTATTATAATTAACATATTATCTAATTATTCATGAAATTATTACAGAACACAATAGGTATTTTCGGTCTGGAGTTCCTAAGCTAAAATTGAAGACACTGTAAGTAACATAAAAAAAATCAAATAACCATAAATAATTAATATTATGTGAACTTTCCGCGAAATTTAGCAATCACTGCTTTACATGATTCTGTGACTGTGATGATTGTACTACTGAAAACTCCTTTGAGGTTTAATAGTAACAGAATAAATAATCTATAACCTAATATATAAAAGTTATTTTTGCATTATGATTAAATAAAAAATCACAAAGAAGTAAAAACCAGAGTGAAGACAGATTACATATTTATAGAGAGAGGTATGTACATAATGCACATACGTGAAAAGTTGTACCTAATCTTAGTGCGTAGCGCTATGTTGTTCACATTTGAAAATAAAAGCTACAAGTATTCATGACATATTGTTTTATTTTTTTCCTCAAGCAATACACTCTACACTGTGGAGCCTGCCATTACGTCCCTTCAGTACTTTCTGTGTCAACCAGATCAGTCATACGTTCTCATAAATAATTCATAACGCGACACAGAATCAGTGCACATTTTAATAAAAGTTCAAGAAACTTTGTGACAAGCTCTCATCGAGTTTTATGTTATTCAAAAATGTTTTTCTTGCAATAACCGATGTGTGTTATTGAAATAAGTAGCTTTATCATTGTTTATAAACAGACGTTACTTGAACTTGACAGTTTTTTTATGAATATATTTTATTTAAAAATCAAAAGCTCGTGCACAGTCCTCGGATAAGTAACCGCTTGTATGGAATTTACTATCGAGCGCTTCCGTGCTTTAGAAGCCACGTGAAGATTTGGTTCCCGGTTAGAACTCAATGTGGTAGTCGTTAAGCCAAGTCAAGAGGTCTTCTTGAGAGAAGAAAAAAATTAACAGCAAGTAGGATAAACCTACCTAGAAATTATATTACAAAATTAGATTTAAACAAAATGTATTTTGCAGAAAATAACTAAATATCTCATACTCGCGTGAGGTTAAAACCATTTTTATATTCTAAGAGCGAAAAGGAAGTGTGTCGCATCAATTCTTTATGAAATGGCCTCAAGCGTCATTTGTCGTTACCTTATCTCGTGGTTACTGCTTCAAACTGCAGATTGAAGAGATGTTTTGATGGTAGAAAGAGATAGTTAGTTTTCGATAGAGGCCTATACGCGAAAGGTGTCAACGAAAACAGGGATGAGCATAGTGGAAGTAAGTATTAGCATTTTATTCAGCTTGTCTGAATAAAATGCTAATACGTATGCAGTGCTTTTTTGCATTTATGGTGCGCAGGCCGCTAAACGAGACCCTGTTACGAAGCTGCCAGTCCGTTTTAGCGAGATGTATCTCATAAACCTTAGTATGGGTTCCTAATTATGGTTTTATCGTATCAATTAATTTCTGGACTTGGGCTTAGTCTGGAAACCAAGATGTCTGGTTTAGGTCTCTCTGATTGTCTCTATGATATACAGTGCAAGTAAAAGGGATCGTTGAGTGAATATGTGTGTGTAAGTGAAATTATGTTTGTGTATGAGTAATTGTATGTGTTTGGCTAAGTGATATTTATTTAAAAATCTCAGTCACAAAATGTTTAAATTCTTTGAAACTATTATTGAAAATATCTAATCTGCTATTTTGTGTATTGTATATATTTTGGGTTTTATAGATCATACAATTTTAATATAGTTAGTATGCGTGCGCGGTAGATTGACCAAAGCAGTGTGTCTAGTGCGGACCGTAGGGATATGAAACTGCACGAATTGTTCGGTGAGCTCAATGCTGTCGACACCGTGGCAGACTTTATGCAGAAACGACAAGTCAAGAAGTTTTCTTCTATCTGTAAGGCTGTGTCCCCAGTAGGCAAACTGTTAACGGGCGACTGAGTTTGCAACGTACCGATTTAGTAAGCCCTTCCATATATTTGAAATGGAATGTCCACAGTCTGCTAGTTTTGCGCTCACTATACGCAGTTTGCAGCGTCGGCTCTGTCTTGCAACTCAGTCGGCCGCTAACAGTTTGCCTACTAGGGACACGGCCTAAGACTTATAAAATTGTGAAAGGTACATTATTCATTGTAAGCAATGTATTTATGTTGGGTGCGGTAGTTTTAATGTTTTAAAAACTTTAATTGTTATTGTAGCGAATTACTGAACATTGTTGTCAACGAGAGATTAAAATCTACGATGAAAATCTATGAAATATTATCATTTAAAACTACGTTATCTTTAAGATCCCATCTTCTACATATTAAGTCAATTAATTTCTTCTTCTGGATTTGTTACGAAGAATTTTATTAATAGCACCAGTTGGCAACTGATATGGCTAGAGGTCAATAAACCTGTACGCGTCCTCGATTCCTCCACACGACAAAATTTTAATATGAAAAAAGTTTTTTATTTACGTGAATTATACCCATGCAAAGAAAATAAAACAACAAATAAAAAATATTAACTCAAAATAAATATAAATACATTTTGTTCCATTTAAAAAAAATCCCAACCAAATCACACTTTAAATAAGCTAAATAATAATTTTAAAAATATAACAAAAGTTAAAACTAAAATTGTGATCAAAATACTTTGCTTTAATTTTTAAGTAGGTAATTTCTATGTGAGCGTACAATGCCTAATGTTTGATGACTGTGCAGTCCATCCTTCCAGCAATCATGGCAAGGACAATTTTGGAGCTAGCCCGTACTCAGTGCACAAGAGATGCGTCAAAGCTGTAAGTGTGCGCCTCGGCAAACAGCCCCATTCATCATTTCAGTCCATTAACGTCCCACTACTGAGCACGAGCCTCCTCTCACATAACAAGGTGCGAGGGTATTGGGTCATACTACACCACGCTGACCCAGTGCGGATTAGCGGAGGCAGGTGTATGGCGTCCTGCTGTTAGAATTTTTTAAGCCGCCCATTTAGGCCTCTAACATGGCTTAATGACTACCACATTTAGTGATAACCGGGACCAACGGCTTAACGTGCCTTCCGAAGCACGGAAGCGCTCGATATCAAATGCCACACAAACGGTCACCCATCCAAGGACTGACCTCTGTAAACTCTGCTTTACTTCGGTGATTGTTTCCGACCACCGAGCACCGCAGAGCTACGAGCGCTTCAGCCTTAACAGCCCCATAACTAAAACCTAAAAGCATATTTATATTACCCTAAAAGCATTATTGTACTGTATATTGTAATTTTAATACTAAATATGCGAATAATGTATTAGTCTTAGTCTGGGTGTTTTCCATGTATTTACACGACTACGAGCAAAAGATGGTAACTATATTTATCGTAGATACTTATTATTAATATGGTCAAGGACGTGGTTTCGAATCCCACACATGACAAATATTTGCGTGCATAGAAACGTATAATTATTCTAGTCTGGAGGTTTCCTGTGTATGTACTTAGTTGTGTGGGCAGTTAAAAAAACATTTATATATGTTTCCACCGTGGGCTAAGAGCCATAGACAAGCTTTGCTTATTTAAGTGTGTGATGTCCAAGTATTTAATGTTATTCATTTCTATTACATTTATAATAGTCCTGTTAACTTCTCAGCCGATATACGAAGGTCACATGGAATTTCTCCCTATTTAATTTTATATTCGTGTTTCAACATTTCGGATAGGGTATGCAGTGTGAAGCTTTGAAATAAATAATAAATATTTTCTAACAATTACACCAATCATTTAGTTCCAAGATAAGTATCATTAAGAACTTGTGTTATGGATAATAAACAACGGATAAACATTCTTAAAAACTATTTTTTTTGTAAATACATACTTAATAATAAATAAATAATAAATTCGTGATTTCAGGGTTGATATAAATTTTTTTTTCATGTATATTTTGTTTTGACGTTTTCAAGTGCTATGTAATAGTTTATGAAATAAAGAACTTTTTACTCTTACTTTTTTTTACTTTACTAATATACATAGGAAAAAACCCAGACCAGAACAAATATTCATGTTCATGCACACAAATATTTGTCCTGTGTGGGAATCGAACCCACGACCTTGGAGCGGAGAGCGGATATATTCGCCACCGCGCCATATCGGTCGTGAAAGCTTCATGGAACAGGTGGTTGAGCTAAAGTATGTATCGGAATAGTAGGTATATAGCCTGGGCCATGCAGTGCTTTTTGGCATGTATAGTGTGCATGCCAATTTAGAAAACCAAGTGTTTTCACAAAAAAAAAACAACAGAATTAGGACGGAGGTCTATTAACTCAATCGTACCTGGATTCGATAAATATTTCTTCAGAATAATATTTATGCGTCTATTATAGACGTTATACTTAGGACCGGAGACTGTACCCTTGGTATAAAATCAAGTGCCTTAATCACTGCACCAGAAGAGTACCAGAGGTCATTCGTTTCCTCGCAAACGCTTTGTCTCATGTCACTTAACTCCTAGCTAAAGTCTTTGTTTTGATGCAAACTAATTTCGATTCTAAGCGCGTGGTAAGCTGCCAACATCTATACATCCTCATGTACTTACACACTCAAAATAAACTTTATATGCTGTGCTATGTGGTGCCTTATTGAATGAGTCAATGTTGAATGCTCTTCCTTCCGTTGAGCGCAAGCGCCGACCGGTCTCAAATGTCAAAAGATGTAGATCAATAGAATACAAAATTAAGGCACTATGTAGAAGCAGGCACTGTTAAAAACCAAAGTGGTACAGAGTTAAACAATTGTTTAAGAGTTGCGCCTACATTTAAAACTGACTTCTCAGAAGGAGGAGGCTTTAACAGTATGCTAATATTAACAGAATTAAAAAAAACAATAAGTAGAACTTTTTGGTGGTACTTTTGTACTTGATTGATGGGTGGGTAAATGAGGTTATAATTTATGAACTCTTTCGAATATTATTATATAGGAAGAAATAAAATATTGCCCTTAAATTGTCTCATTTATATCAGTTTGCAGGTATGTGACGTAGTTTATTCTGTTGTGGAAGACCTATTCTATTGACTACTGATCACCAATCGTCGCTTAGCTAACAATACCGCGCAAGTCAAAATTTGGCCATATTACGTTTTACACATCATTGAATAGATCTCTTTTGCCACGCATCCAACGTTGTCATTTGAATTTCCTAATTGTTTAAATTCAGGGAATTATACGAATAGTTTTAGCATAAAATACCCTACAAGTCAGTCCGTTATACAATGTCGTGTAAAAAAACAGTTTTTCTCCCTCCTGAATAATTTAATGTAAAATTTTACTTACGCGAATTTGTTTTCTAAGCGACACAGTATGCTTGGTTTTTAAAACTCAAACTTATCTTTTTTGGCACTTCTACTCTTTTATGGCAGTTCTTAGCAAGCTATTTTTATGGTATTAATACCATACAAATATCCAAGGACTGAAATGGCATGGAAGACCTTTTAAGCCGTCAGTTTTGGCTATCTCTAATTCTAATTCTAGAGATTCTCTATATATGGCAGTATAATTATAGAATCATCATATCAGCCTTATACAGTCTACTACTGAAATTGGCCTCCCCAATAGGTTTCATTCTCTTGGGATTATTGCCCATAACCACCACGCAGTTCAAGCCAGTGTGCAGAATGACGCTCCGGTAGGATTTCGCGTCGTCGACTCTTACGACTCCCCGTGGGATGAGAGGGGCTATTTTTGACCAAGCAGTGTTTTAATCAAAACAATATTGAAAATTGGTTAAGCCGTTTGCGAGCCACAGATAGACACATATTTAAAATGTTAATATGAAAATACACGCATTTAGAGTTATGTTGATGTACATATGAAAATACAAAAATGTTAAACTAGAACTAGGTCATACCTGGCACATATCTAAAAAATATAACAAAAAATAATGCAAATTAAAATAAATAAATTAAGTAATGATAAATAAATTAACATTATCTTGCGTACGATCATGTTCATTCGAAATGTTATCTCCGAGATGAATTAACCCAATAACACGGAAAGTGGGTTAAGACGAGGAAGGTATCTGTGTCACTATTCATTAGGCTTTCCTTAATTAACTTTTAATTACTAAGTTTTTTTTTATTGATTCATATTTATTGATAGTAGGTTTACATTACATTACATACTTTTTATGGAATATAACTTGTAAAAACAGATGCTATAGAAACGTGGAAATTTCTGCCGATTTTATCGGAAAAATCATATTAGTAGAGTTGACGCGTGTGATGTTAAATTATCAATCAATTTACGGTATATCTATTTCACACACATAGAAAACACCCAGAAATACACAAATATTTGCATTATGAATCATCTGTTTTCATTTAAAACACAAGTTTTTGTAGACTTATTAATTTGTTTCGATAGAAACACATTTTCCTATAACTGGCGGAAGAAAAAACTATGCTTATCGATTTTCTTGCCCTTTATTTTACGGCTCACGCACGGACTGAATGGATGCGTTAGTTGACTTTCATAAAGCTTTGTTAAGTCAAACTTGAATAAATGATTTGACTTTTAAATTGTACCCTAGATTTTAGAACATCCACGCCATGCCATGACGGTAGTCTTATTTAATATATTTCCGATACAATACTCATAGCACATTTTGTATTTAAAGCTATCTGTTTTTTATAATTTATCACGTCTTTCATTAAATAAGCTAAAGTTGTAATCACCGTCCCACAAAAGCTCCATAGTGTATTTCGATATAGATTTTTATGCTGATGGACTACATTTTTTTTCCTAAGAATTGATTATTGGGTTTATGAATACTCTCTCTTTATTTACGAGAAGAAACACCTACAATGTTTGAACTGTAGGATATTTTTGTTAATAGATAACTTTCTATATGATATTCGAACTCCCATTAGAGGTTGAAAGTTAAATCCTTTTTATTTTAGTAAAAGGTAGGTTAATTATCCAGTGAGTGAATCTGTATTTTTTAAACGGTTTCATTTAGCTCACCCCGTTTGTTTTATTCTTGGGTCAAATTTAGTAATTCAAATTTCACCCTCTTCCTGTCAACCAATTAATTACTTATAAGTACTGATTTGAAACTAAATGCGGTTTATCACGGTAAGCCGTTCGCCGCGGCTGTCTTGAACATCTATGGCAGTCTTTTCTATTAAGTCAATTCCTTCAATTATCACTTGACAGCTGGTTGAATAATAGAATGATGATTCCCTCTGGGATGCAGAGCTCAGGAATTATTTGGAGGTGCACAACCACACTGTGCATAATTTCCGATAACAGCTAGCCAATGATGCAAAATGAATTTATACCCCTTTCTTGATTTTGAATCGGGACCCAATTTAATAAGAACTAACTTTAGCTATAGTTTTGGTACCCCTATTACTTATACTTAAATAATCCAACATCAGGATGAGTGTGTGCCACAATAGCTTATGGAGGGAATTGATAACTGCCTGCCCCTATAGGAATAAGGCTTTAAAATACGAATGTAACATATGTATTAACTTCAACTCTTTCTCAGTGGTTTCTGTGGTAAAAAGGTCATATTAAGGTTCCTGTAAACAAATTAAATGGTAAATAAAAAAAGCATCTAGTCTTAGTCAGCTAGTATACTAACATAAGCTAACATCACGAAAAAAATAAATTTGATCGATGCCTATACCTACAGGAATAAGGCGTTAAAATACGTATGTATGTATGTACTAACATCAGCTAAGATTTTGATATGCTTGTAAATACTTAGATCTTAATGTCAATTAAATGTCAAAGTTGGTGCACGTCGTATTTCGGTTAGGTACATTCGGCGTGATAGGTGCTGTGCCAACGGGCGTCTGCAATTGTTGTTGTAATGATTGTAATAAATACCAGTTACATTTTAAGAAGAGAATAAATAAAATGAAATGTTGCCAAGTAGCGCCATATATTTGAAAACAAATAAGAAGAGAAGACACATGTCTCTATTGTCGAGCCTACATACATTCATGCCTGTTTCCCTGAAGGGGTAGGCAAAGGCTGTTATACGCCCACACTAAGTATATATAGTTGGTTCCACGTTAGGTAGCGAGCCTATTGCCGCTTACCGGGAACTGTTATGTTCGCCAGAGCCTCGTCCGTTGATCGGTAGGTGCACCACTTGCAGGTGAGGTTGGCTTGGGCTCCTTAAGTCGTGGTAGGATCCGTATACACCCGATTGTCAAGAGTAAAGGCTATTTTGGGTGTTATCATGTAATTATTTTCGCATAGATAGACAGCTGTGTGTAAGTATTAGTTATGTTGATTTGAAAATGTCAGGTTGCACAATTATGAATAGGAAAAGAAAATTCAAGTAGCAGGGTAGTCAAAGATTTATATAATACATCTAACACAGCGCTTCTAGCTCTAAAAAGACGGGTAGGTAGTTACTAAGCAACGGATAAACATATATAAATATTATTACTATTGATTTTGTTAACACATAAGAAGGACCCAGGCCGTGACAAATATTCGTATTCAAGTTCACACATAATTGTCCTGTGTGAAGCGGAGTGTAGGTACACTTAATGGTTTATTAATTCAGGCGTTACTTTGCGGAAATCCATTGTAAGTAAGAATTAAAAATATCTTTGTAACAATTCCCGCACTACTATAATTTCCCGAAAAATCGAGAAACTATTCAACACGACACGTGTTTCACCCTTACACAGGGCATCTTTAGGTAAGCTTATTAAAGTTGTCAAAGTCAAAATTAAGCAAGTCATGGATTAAAAATATCTTTGTAACGAGAGTTTCAGCGTTGGTCGTGAAGACATCGTTGTTCTGAGGCTCCTACCTTACCTGAAGATGCCCTATGTAAGGGCGAAACACGTGTCGTGTTGAATAATAGGTTGGGGAAAAAGTCTTTTCGTATTTTTGTATGAAAAGTCAAGACATTTTTTTCAAAGTTTATTTACATTTATTTACAATATATATGTACCGTTTTGTTGAATAACTTTCTGCCATTTTGTGGGCAGAGACATTATCCCGTTACTGTAAAAACTTTGGGACTTCTGATCAAAAAAACGGGACAAATAGTTTTGGCAGTCCTCTCTTGGAGTCAACCTTACAGAACCTAAAGAATTCTGCAGAGACCGAAACAGGTGAAAATCTGAAGGCGCAAGGTCAGGGCTATATGGTGGATGCACTAGGACCTCCCAGTCGAACTCTCTTAATTTTTGCTGAGTGGCTAAAGATGTGTGTGGTCTAGCGTTATCGTGATGAAAGACCACACCCTTCCTGTTGATCAATTCCGGCCGTTTTCTCTCGACTGCTTCCTTTAATCTCATCAGTTGCTGGCAGTAAAGATCAGAATCGATGGTTTTGCCGGGCGGTAAAAGCTCATAATAAACAATGCCCTTCCAATCCCACCATACACACAGCATCACCTTATTTCGTGTTAGGCCAGGTTTGGCCACAGTCTGTGAAGCCTGGCCAACTTTCGACCACGACCTTTTTCGCACGTTCTTGTCGTACGTGATCCACTTTTCATCGCCAGTTATCAATCTCTTCAAAAACGGCTCGGTTTCATTACGTCTCAATAATGAATCGCAAATGAGTACACGGTTCATTAAGTTTCTTTGAGTGAGCTCGTGTGGCACCCAAATATCGAGCTTTTTTGTATAACCAGCTTTCTTCAAATGGGTCAAAACTGTTTTGTGGTCAATTCCCAGTTCTTCAGCTACATCGTAACTACTAATATGCCGATCTTGCTCCACTCTTTCAAAAATGGCGTCCATTTTATTCGTAACAGGGCGACCAGAGCGAGGTGCATCTTTAACATCAAAATTTCCGGACTGAAAACGTTTGAACCAAATTTGTGCTACTCTTACTGACACTGCATCAGGTCCATTAACATCACAAATTTTTTTCACTGCTTGAGTTGCATTTTTGCCTTTTCTATAATAAAATTTTAAAATGTATCGAATTTCTTCATTAGATTCACTCATTTTTACGGAGAGAAAAACAAATGAAAAATAGCGGGAAACAACTTTTTTTAATTTTTTTCTTTTCTTTATAATGGAACCTTTTTAATGTTACCAAAACCAGCCAGACACAAATAGTACAGTCAAAAAAATTTTATAATAAGTTGATACCTACGTTATGCGAAAAGACTTTTTCCCCGACCTAATATTTTAAGCTTTGCTATAGTTTACTGATGATAAAAATATTAATTTATAATTATAATTATGTCAAATGTATGTTATAAAATTTTGACTTTTAATGATATTGTCAAATTAATTACTAAAGTACATTGTTTAGTTAGTTAGCTCGATATTTGGGTGCCACACGAGCTCACTCAAAGAAACTTAATGAACCGTGTACTCATTTGCGATTCATTATTGAGACGTAATGAAACCGAGCCGTTTTTTGTATAACCAGCTTTCTTCAAATGGGTCAAAACTGTTTTGTGGTCAATTCCCAGTTCTTCAGCTACATCGTAACTACTAATATGCCGATCTTGCTCCACTCTTTCAAAAATGGCGTCCATTTTATTCGTAACAGGGCGACCAGAGCGAGGTGCATCTTTAACATCAAAATTTCCGGACTGAAAACGTTTGAACCAAATTTGTGCTACTCTTACTGACACTGCATCAGGTCCATAAACATCACAAATTTTTTTCACTGCTTGAGTTGCATTTTTGCCTTTTTTATAATAAAATTTTAAAATGTATCGAATTTCTTCATTAGATTCACTCCTTTTTACGGAGAGAAAAACAAATGCAAAATAGCGGGAAACAACTTTTTTTATTTTTTTCTTTTCTTTATAATGGAACCTTTTTAATGTTACCAAAACCAGCCAGACACAAATAGTACAGTCAAAAAATTTTTATAATAAGTTTATACCTACGTTATGCGAAAAGACTTTTTCCCCGACCTAATAGTTTCTCGATTTTTTGGGAAATTATAGTAGCGCGGGAATTGTTACAAAGATATTTTTATTTCTTGCTTACACTTAATGGTAATAAATACCGACAAAATTAAAATTCACTAAAAGTTTAATATCAATAAGAGATATATCATGGCTACTTAAATATCCATGCCGTTGATGCAAAACATGTGTAGATTATAATCTCTGGGGACTTGTTTTTGTTTGGCGATTTCACTCGATATCTCCTTGGAGTAGGTGACCGACGAAAGCTTAATCTTGTTTATAGGCACTAGCTTTAGCCTCTCTATAGGTAGATTAATACGTACTAATATTATAAATGCGAAAGTAACTTTGTCTGTCTGTCTCGCTTTCACGTCAAATTTACTTAATCAATATAAATGTAATGTAAAAACTATTTTGTTAGGTTTCTAAATAGCTTATATAAATATAATAATTAAAGTTACTTTAACAAAATGCGCGATTTAATCGAATTTCACGCGGACGAATTCGCGGACGATCCACTTGTTCAGAAATAAATAAAAGCTAGAGATTTTATACGATATTTTGGTCAACTACTTCAAAGTAATATTTTGCAGAATCGGAGCGGCTTCCAACCATGCTCACATAAAAAACTAAGAAAAGCTTCTTAAAAAATAATTCACCATATTTTTTATAATAGCAAAGTTTTAGAAAACAATTGTTAAGAATGTTTTATATCACGAAAAATCTGTTACCAACAATCTGCTCAAGTAAGTAAGTATCATTTAAAAAACAAAATGACCCCTCAAAGGAAACGACCCTCCTTAAAATACTTGGCTTTACACCACAAACAGCTGTCAAAATACGAATATAAGTATATTGGATTATGTACTTTCGAACGGGACATTTTTAATGCTGAGATAATTTTAAAGATAATATGGTATCTGGGGCAGGTTCCTTGCATACTGGTTTTGAAACCGTTGCTCGACCCACAGCCATCCAATTGTTTGTCACATATCATTGCACTTTTCGGATGAACGAATCAATGATGATTGTGCACTATCATCGATAGATTGTATACAGTACGATAACATATAAAGTGTTCTGACTATTTGATTTTTAGATTAAATTGTTCAGGAGATTGATGTTTAGTGTAGAACTTCCTATTATTAGGAGAGGATAGGATTCATCTCAGTACACGTTAATAATATTCTCCAATAATAATTATTATAAGGGCCGATTTTTTTATGTTCAAATTTACAAGAGCTTTATTCAGCCATACTTGAATAAATAATTTTGACTTTGACAAGCTCCAGTTATATTTTATTCATAAGATAGATATAAATTGAAAATGTCTTGTCAGCTCTCATTCACGATTTCGCTTGTGACATTTTAATTTTATAAGACTAATATATTTCATCCAACGATTAAAAAACTGACTTTAAATGGCTCTGCTATATATAGCGGTAAAAATATATTTAAAGTTAATGTTCTGGCGTTAGGCTTACAGATAAACATAACGTTGGATGAAAGATTGGCAGGGAGTCGCAGACGAAATAGAGAAGTGCAGACACGAAAGGAAGGCTATTGTGGTCGTTTCAGCAGTAGAAGTAGGGGTAGGCTGCTGAAAAACATTGTGTTAGACAGCCATGAAGCAAAAGTAGTTTGATAAATATCAACCACAAATGCAATAAATATAACGAAAACTATCAGCATCAGCATTATTTTTAGATCGAAAATATTCAAATTGCCGTCTCCCGCTGTGGGTGGAGCAGGAGGGTGTATCAGACATTTACTGACTAAAAACCATCCATGTTCTTTCTTGAGCCAGCTATTCGAACAGTCCCGCAGCATAATCATCAGCCTATGTTCGTCCACTGCTGAACATACGCCCCACCACTGAGCTCGATCAAATTAAAATTCAAAATCATTTATTCAAGTTGGCTCAAAAGAGCTCTTATGAAGGTCAAAACTTAAAAACTAGCGCGCCCATTCACTGCGGTCGGGAGCTTGATCGTAAAAGAACGGGCAAGAGAATCGTCAAGTTCCAAACCAATGGATATATTTAAAGAGCATAGCATAGCCTGTGAGTTTCTTGCCAGTTCTTCTTACAGAGCGGTGGCTCGGAACCGGCCCTTAGATTCACTTACACTTAATTATTTTTTGTTTTTAAATTGTTTTGTTGCATGTAAGTGAATCTAAGCTTCGTGATTTCAGTGTAATAAGATTTCGATTGCTTTTTTTAATATTTAATTATGACGTTTTCAAGTACTATGTATAATAGCTTATGAAATAAATATTTTTTGACTTTTGACTTTTGACTTTTGACTTTCAAGGTTAGTTTGTTCTCCCGCCGGTCTTCAGTACTTTGTTTCGTCGTCGCTCTGCCTAGCTGGACGGCACCCTACACTACGCTTTCCGAGCAGTGGTCTTCTCTGTAGGACCTGTCTTACCCAGCGGTTATGGCAGATATACCGGCAAACTGCCATTATTTTATTCTTTTCTTATTTTTTATTAAATAATAAACAAAAATTTTATTCTTATTTTTAGGTCAAAAGAAAGAAAAAGAATTTATTCTGTGACAACAGCAAAAGAAAACAGATACATTATATTTAAGTAACTATTTGAAGAGTGTCACAGAAAAGGTATCCACTCAGCATAAAGCCGAGGTGTCACGAAAACGCCTCGACGCTGGTCTTCCGTAGATACCGTTTGTGACAAAATAGTGCAACAAAAACATATCAAAGATTTCCGTGCACTGTCATTCGTTCATACATTTCAATACAGCTGGTATTCAAAACTGCTTCAGTTTCAGCTAGCTAATCCTTTGAGATATGTGGGTAACTTTTGTTTTTTGTCGGATCACCTCATTCCTAACAACGAAAACTATCATTAGCATATAAAGAGGTTACTACGACAAAGTCGTTCTTCTAACGGTTCTGTTAAAGTATAACCCTTTTTATGTAGGCCGTAATGTGAGCGATCAGTAACGTGATAATGATTATTGTGCCATCAAATTTATCAGCTACCATTTAGAATGTAATAATGACAATACATTAACCCCCTCTATAAATAAACAACTCCCACATAACTATTTGAAGTTAGACAACTTCTGTAACTATTCGAAATAAAATATTCAAAGTTAAATCTTTTTTTATCATTCTGTATTGGCTTGGAGAAAAAAAAAAAAGACATGGCACGGTTTTATTGTGTCAAAAATGCGCTAGTGTTGATTTTGGTATGGTAAATATATATAAGCTGCGGGAACCACTTTCCTTTAGGTGGAACGCAAGCTTGAGCGCCACCGTGTGAAAAAAAACTAAAATAGATCTTAAATAAGTAATATTTATTATACTTAGGGTATAGGGATCCCACCAAGACCTAAGGAGCCCAAGCCAACCTTACCTGCTAGTGGTGCACCTGCCGATCAACGGACGAGGCTCTGGCGAACATAACAGTATCCGCTAAGCGGCGATGTGTACAAGTGTACCATTAACGTAAGTTGGTATGTTGGCTTGTTTGTACTGCTTGTATTTGTATTGGCTAAAACAGTTATGAGTAGTGCTACGAGTGGAAGAAATTCGCGTCCTTAGTATATAGTTGAGGTTGGAACTCGACACCAACTGGTTGTTTGAACTGAACGCTTATTCTACTCTACGACCGCCTCAAACAGTGTTGATTTTCGATTCGATGTAAAAACGTACCTTTCCTAAACAAATAAACGAAACGATCAAAAGTGGCCCTTTTAAATGTCAACATTGGCCTAATGAGTCCAGTATACATAAAAAATAAATTAATTTCCTTTTCGGATTGTTTAAGGGAAAAACTGCCTAAAATATTCTTAAGTTTTCCAAATTTTTCCAGCATATGGTGATGATATATGACTATCACATATTAAATGTCATTTATAAATAGACATATGTAAACATATAACAACAATTTTTAATAGATCTTATTGTATCATTATGATAATATTCATAGTATTTTAGAGTTAATTAATGGATAAATCTTATTTAGAATACAGCTTTGTTATAATATTTTTTTACAAAATTAAAGTATAGCCTAAATAACGTTCTAACGTTCACGTTCTACATATTATGCGGAGGTGTATCTCAATCTCTATAGGGTAAAAAAAGACCTTGATATAAGCCATAAGCTACGTATTTTACACATCACAAAAGATGTATAAAAGATATACATACATACAATCCCGCCTGTTTCCCCGAAGGGGTAGGCAAAGACATACGCCCACACTTCGTCAATTGATTTGTTGGTCCCACGTAAGAGATGGCGAGCCTATTGTCGCTTACCTGGACCTTTTATGTTTGCCAGAGCCTCGTCGGTTCATCGGAAGATGTTCCATTTTTAGGTGAGGTTGGCTTGGGCCTCGCAACAGACCGCTTTTCGGTGTGGCCCAAGCGTGTTGACGCTATTTAAAAAAAACAAAAAAAGTAACGCTTAAAACTTGTTATAATCAAAAACCATGAAAAAAAATTCATGACTTTGACCTTCAATAACTAGAAGGCTATTGATTTCCTAGGTTTAGTCTCAAAGAAAAAAAATATCCAGTTGCTGGGCAGAATACGTGGCTCTCGACTTTGATGAGGATCCTTTACGTCCTATAACACAGTTCTTCTTATACATACATACATAATATCACGCCTGTTTCCCCGAAGGGTTAGGCAGAGGCATTCTATACGCCCACACTTCGCCATTTATGTTGTTGGTCCCACGTAATAGGTGGCGAGCCTATTGCCGCTTTCCGGGCACTTTTATGTTCGCCAGAGCCTCGTCCGTTGATCGGCAGGTGCACCACTTGCAGGTGAGGTTGGCTTGGACTCCTCAGATCTTGGTAGGAGCCCTATACACCATCTTCTATCTTCGTTCTTTTTATTGCCAGTGCTATTAGAAATATTAGCACTGGAAATATATCTTACTGCTTTTATACATTTTTAATTTCTCTGATCACTTTGAGAAGGTTGATTCTATACGTAAATACCTAAGCAACTAAACCAGATCAAAACTCTAGAAATGAATACGTGATTGTTATTAAAATAAGTCTTGTATTGACAAATTTGATTACGCTAAGGAACGGAATAAATAATTAGACGTAAAGTCATGCATCATGTCTGCAGTTTTGTTTAATTTTCTTAAATTTGTGACATTTCAAACATTCAATTTCATTTGAAACAAATCAGTGCAACTTTTCAAATTCTCTCAAGTAGTTCATGTGAGATCTCAGTACAGTCCCACATCTATATTGATGGCTCAAGGGGCTTAGGGGAGGGCCTCTCATTTACTCATTCTCATTTACTATGAATTCAATATTCTTTATATATATAAATGACACTGGCTTAATGTGCTAAAAGCCCAGTTTTAAGCCCTACATAAAAAAACAAAGCAAGTGTTATGATCCGTTGTCTAGTACATACTTAAAGCTCTGTTTAAATTGGCGCTTTTGAAAATGTTTTGGAATTGATTTAAATTAATATAAGGTTTAATATAAGGTTTGAATAAAATCATCACCGGTTCTCTGTGTTCCATATCCGATACAACAAATATATCATATATGTACAACATTTACCTGTTAGTAATACATCTATGACGCCGTTAAAGTTTTTTTTTTAAAAACAGTAACACAACTAAATATATTTACAACATTTGTCTGTAACGTACATCTGTGACGCTATCATCATCATCATCATCATCACAGCCCATTAACGTCCCACTACTGAGCACGAGCCTCCTCACACAAATCAAGGTGTGAGGGTATTGGGTCATACTCCACCTGTGACGCTATAAAAGTAAAAATATTTTATTTAGATAAAAAAATGATAAGTATGAGAAACATTTTTTCTACATCAATCTTTTTATATTTATCCATAATTCAAATCATTTTACCGATTTCTTCGAAACTTGATCAGCGCCTTTAGTTCAGTATATCATGTGAACCACCTATGTATGCGCACTCGCCTTGCAGTGCGCATAAAAGTGCGCTGCAACCTCTGAGCGACGCAATCGCACGCACGCCGTTCGCCGCAAACGCCGTGAGTATACGCATTTTTACTTGCGCGTTCGCATACGTTTTAAATAATAGTGTCAAAATTAAAAACACTTAAGAAAAATAAAAAAATACTTATGTTACAAGGATATTTTTGTTTAAAGTAAGGAGACAAAATATATTGAAACTTAAAAAGCTCTTTCGTTTTACTTGCTATTCAACTAAAGTTGAGTGAAAATAATCATAAGAAACGACATAAAAAAAATTCTACTAAATAATATTTAAAAAAAAACATAAATTTTTAAACCACAATACAAATAAATAAACAGAAATCTCCAAAATTACATGAAAATAAATGTGCGTTTGAAAACTTAAATAGTTTTAAAAATTATTTAAAAAAAATATGGTCTAAAAAGAGGTGATGTGAATAAAAAAACATAACTGTTATTAATGTTGGTAAGTTTACGATATTTAAATAATAAAATCAATTATTATTTAAAAATATATTTAGTAAACAAATAGTTAATTGAGGTAGTTGATAAAATCAAAATTAGTTAGAACCATTTTTTAATTTAAATACACAATCAAAAATTATAAGTTAACCTGTATTCAATTGTATTCGTGCTCACATTGTTACTTTATTTATATTATAATTTATTTCATATTATAGAAAAATCCTGTGTTAAATACTTAACGACAACTTACGCAATTACGCGTAATTAAAAACGCGCATTGGTATGCAATTGCATTTAAGATAAATAATAACTTACATATATCAATTAATAAAGTAGTATAGTATATAGTACATGTAAGTTATTATATATCTTACTAATATTGTACACGCGATAATATAAACGTACCTTTGTTACGCCTTCACGCAAAAAGTACGCAGGAGATTTTAATGAAACAATAAAATAATAGACATACTTAGCTACATACATATACATAAACAAACCACAGAGGCTATATGTTTTAAAGATATATATCTAATATATAATAAAAAAAACCTAGGTCATGTGACCCCAAAAATAACGAAGTGCTTGTAAGTCACGCGGGCAACCGCCGGCGGTCGCGGATTTTATAAAAAACCTTTTGTTATTAAAAAATACATTAAATACTTATATTCATAATATGATTTATATATTATCGCAAACAAAAATATTGTACCAAAGGCGAACTTAATATTACAAGGCATTCTCAAGTTTGCATTAGTGATTACATTCACATTACTCATTCAATTGTTACAGAATTGAAATCGGAGTAACAGTACAACGGAAATAAATTTATAATTTCATTTACTAATATGGAATCACCTATTCCTATTCCAATACATAAATCTCGATGTAATAAGCGCGTGTCTGCTCTGTACTCATTCTTACGTGTTGTTTAAACATTTAGATTGTAACAAAAACTTGTTGAAAATTATAAGTCGTATTTATTTATAACCCGATGCTGAGTAATTATTTTCTAAGCAAATCTTTATACATATAAATATGGGCATATATAAATAGTTGAAGTTTCCTTTTGTATTGATGAAATTGAAGTTTTTTATTGAAATACATTTAAAAGAAATACTGAACTCATACAAGAAAATATTTGTAATAATTTGTTACGACAAATCATAAAAAATATTTTCTTGTTGTACGTTGTGGCTTATTTTTGAAACAGAATGAAAGTTTTTAACAACAATTTATTAAAAATATTTTTTTGTTGTACTTGTTGTGTGTTACTTATTTTATTAACTACATTAATTATTAAAACAGTTTGAAAGTTTTTAAGGGGATTTTCACTGACTGATTATGGTATAACTTAAGACACTTTTGAACCCTAAAAAAACCTATTCGTAGATCACACATTAGAAGTCGCGTGCGGCCGCTAGTTCGTTCTCATTGATTTTTACTTGACAGTTAAGATATTTATGTAACCAAAAAAATATAATCCATCAATAATTTGTAATCACTTTAGATAATCAACGACTAGGGGCGAGGTGTTAATCAATGTGATTGTAAGATAGCTATCAAGTGTTATTTTCGATAAAGAAAACATACAACTAAATTCAAATTATTTACAATACTACAAATAAATTATTCAAAACTTGTGTAAATATCTATACAAGTTTTGAATAATTTACATTGCAGTTTTTGAGTTTTTTTTAAAGCAAAAATAATTAAAATAAAAATTTGCTTCGTTATTTAAAAATATATGTGTTTTAGTACTAAGCCATTTGAAACTTGTATAACCAATTTATAAAAAGTTTTAGAGTAAAGAGATTTGGATGCAGGCCATTTGAAATCGGTCACATTGGAAGCTTCCAGACCTGTCCAGCAGTGAAGGTCTTTGGGATGAAGATGATAAATAAAAGAGATTTGCTTAAAAGACCAAAACTAGTTGGACACATGTAATATAGCTTTAATTCTCAATCTTTATTTGGCACCAAATATTACATGTTCAAAAATTGTTGCTTCCTTTTAAAAACGATGTCAAAATCTTTGTTTTCTTATTTTTAAAATCACATTGTTTATTTGTACAACCGATGTCTCTTAACCTACTGAACCGACAATAATGAAGGTCGAATCCGAAACCACTTGATCTTCATCTTCGTTGATAGGTGAAAGTTTTAATGTATTATTTTAGGTTAACAACCATTAATGAGTAGCGAAATGTTTTAATTTAAATTAATTTATATTCTAAAATAACTTATTAGTTCTTCTAAATTATTCTAAAGTAACTTAATTTTCGAAAATTATAAGTAGTGAAATGTATTTAGAAAACATTCTATTTATAATAAAATTTCAGGTCACTAATTCTAATTACAGCAAAATCTGTTCAAAACATCGTTCTGTCGCTCTCATCTTTAAACAAATGACTGAAGCGCATTGCCCTTACTGTTATAATATTTACGTACTTCTTTCTTCGATCCTTTAAATCTGTGCCTTTTGAAATTTCGTTCATAGCTTTATTTGTCAATGACCACAATATTTAAATGTCCGTCAATCCGTCGTGGTTAGCTTATAGCAATCCGTTACAAATTTAAATTAAAAGACTATTTAAGAAGATTACTATAAAATATTTAGAAGCAATCACCGAAATAAGGAACAGTTCGTAAGAGTCGACAAAGAGAAATCCTACCGGACGATGGGCAGCAGTGTCATCCTGCGTACTGGCTTGAACTGCGATCACCAACCCGCCTGCCCAGCGTGGTGAATGTGGGCATACAGCCCCAAGCTGTTGGAGAGGCCAACGTTCAGCAGTGGACTTTATATGGACGTCACTGCCTGCTATGTTCGGAAGGCATGTTTAACCGTTGGTCCCATGTATAAGATCTAATGTATAAGACGTTAAGATACGGAAAACTCCTAGACGACTCCTATAGTCCTGGGTCTTTCAAGTAGGGCGTGACACGGCATTTATCCAGGCCGTCATGAGATACGGAGCGCTGTCACTTTTCTGGTTTGCATCGACTGCTTTCTGTCACATTAAAACAAAAAAATAACCTTGACACCAGACCCAGATTCTGGTTTCACCTCGAAAGATCTATCTCGCATTTTCTTAGTAAGTGGATGGTATAACCCTCCAACCTATTGCGGTTCGTTAATGGGTTGAAATTAGAATATTAAAATAATTAATGATTAACGAACTCGGTAAATTTTCAATTTATACAAAATCATGAGATTAGACAGACTTATCTCGTTGTGATGTGAATATCTATGCGCACTGGAATGCCAATTACGATTTTGTTTAAACGATAGTATAACCTATTTATTTTCTTTCTCTCTTTCTAATAAGGACAGTCGTATCACGTACTACAATCTAAATTAATTGCTCATCTAATTCTTTGAAATAAAAAAGAGCATGCACTTTACAGCTATTACCAAACAGTGTACGCATTCTCACATAATAATTTCCTCACACCTTCGATTCCATTTTTTCCGCAAAGTGATCTATTATTATATTATGTTGCAGTTTTTGACATGGTTATCGTATGTTATCGATTACGCACATAGTTACCGAATAGTGTGTAGTAAAGTTATTCGGAAAGTAAACAACTGGAGTTCCGAGGAACGGTTGGCTGGTTCGGTACTGTGAGCGATCACGCATGAGTATCGAGCGATCGACCAGAGCGCGGTACCGTGTCATTTTAATGCCTTATTTGAAAGTGAAACTCCTCTTTTGAAGCCTCACTTTCCACTTCGTTTGTTTTGCGTAAATGAGTTGGCTGTTTAAAAGTAGGCTACAGATTTATTTTTATTGTTTCTTTTTGTTTTCTATTTTTAAATATATAACTTAATTGTTTTATTTTTAAATGAAAGTAGGTTAGGTTAGACATTTTTATAATAGGCTCCAGATTTGATTTTGATTACTATTTCAAACTAAAAATTATAATTATAAGCATCGTGACTGAATCAATAACTTTTTTATATCTGATAACATTAAGTACTTACATCTCTTATTTGAGAGAGAAATTATTTTTGAATAGATCCGTTTATACGATGTAATTATTTTCATGTGCATTTATTGTTGAAAGTCGTTCTTTTCAAATAAAAGCAGTTTTACGTTTATTCAGATCAACGTTACGTTAAGTTTAGATTGACAGACAATAGCATTCCTATTATATATACATATATTCACGCCTATTTCCCCGAAGGGGTAGGCAGAGGCATATTATACGCTCACATTTCGCCAATTACATTTTAGTCCCACGTAATAGGTGGCGAGCCTATTGCCGCTAACCGGGATCTGTTACATTCGTCAGAGCATCGTCTGTTGATCAGCAGGTGTACCACTTGCAGCTAAGGTTGGCGTGGGCTCCTTAGATGGTGGTAGGATCCTTATACATTGCTATGATTCCTTGGACTTAAATTAAAGTAACAGTATAACCACCATCAACAAGGAAACATCGTAATATAACTTCGGTATATCAATGAAATTAGTATTCCTGTGACGTATGGTATGCATAAACCATCGCCATTTGTATGCTATGCAGGCGCACGCGCATCATCGTGCGAATGCTATTGACATTAAAGTGCTATTGTTTCGCAAGCGAATGTCGGTGAACGAACTATGTGCCTATTGAGAATTTATTAGCTAATAAATTTTAAATATAATCTGATTCCCTTGAAAAATTGACGTAAATAATAATTAACGTAACGTATTCTAACATATAAAGGTATGTCGGCCCACATCTTGCCCGCAGCTTACTGTTTCTATGAACTTTTACGCAAGCAGTTTTTATATTTTTAACCAACTTCAAAAAGAAGGTTTCATGTTCGTCTGTTGTATCTATATATTTTCTTAATATTTTCACCGATATTTGCTTTTATTATAGATTAATTTGGATTTGAATTTTCTTTACTTTGAAGAGGTCCCACACAAATTAGATGAATATCTTCAAAACATAATCAATACTTAATCGGTTATTGTTAACGTATTTTACATATCATTAACTTACATCAGCTCTTTTGATAACAATTAATAAATATACTTTTGATAATAAATACAACAAGTACTCCCGGTAAATGTTTCTAAAATAATAAGCTGATAAGAAATCAATTCGTCATTCTTAATTATTAAAAAGTAAAATAATCGCGCCTTCACAATAATAATCTAGAAAATTCGCATACAATCAATGCTATCTAAATTACGCATAAAATAAGAAGTAGTTTATCTGTAGTTACATTTTTTTTTAAACTATTTAGAAGTTAAGTGTTGTAGTCGAAGTATATTATCAAAATTTGTTCTTTGTTAATTTTATAGAGTTTAACTAACAAGATTTCCATTTGTCTTTAGTAAAATTAATTGATTGAAATTAATTATAAAACTAATTAAAACAATACAACTAATTAAAATAAATTACTATTGGGATTCAGATACAAAGAGATAGCTCCCACGAGGCAACTTATTAAACCAAAAAAAATGTCATGGAATACACATGTAACGTTTTCCATTAGTCTTTAGTAAAATTGGATAAAACTAATTAAAATTAATTACTATTGGGATTCAGATACAGAGAGATAGCTCCCGCGAGGCAACTTATTAAAACAAATTAACTCTTTTGTATAAAATACCTTTCTGTATCATTATTATGCTATTTGCATAAGAAAGGGTAGAAAAGTGTGTGACAACTTTTAGTTACAATTACCAATATTTTGTTTCAACTTGAAATTATAAGTTTTACACGATTATTTAGATTGTTGGAAGATTTTTATATAAGAATAAGATCCCTTGTAAGTAAATGTATCGTAAATATCTGGTAAACTATATATAGCAAAACAAAAGTAAATTTAAGCCATGATTAAAATTGGAATAAGTATATTTTTCGTACAAGGCTTACCAATAGACTTATTCTTTGTGTTTATATTTTTAAAAAAATATAGTAACGAGATTAGTCTTTTAGAAATCAATATTATCACACTGCTAAGTATAAACTGATTATTGTGAAAGGGTTAACTCAATCATGAATAAGCTGTTATAATTAGCAAAGACTTTCGTATTTACAGAAATAAATATTTCCTACAGTATCCCTGTAAAGGGTTGAATAACCTTCAAATATGTTTCAGACTAACAACCAATAATATGGGTCAAAAACTAGTAAAACGGAGGTAAACTCTGTTTACGCTCCCAAGGTTGTGAGTTAGATTTCCACACTGAACGAATATCTTGGGTTGGGTGTTTCCCGTGTATTATTAATTTAGTTTTATATCACGAAAAGCTTTTGTTTTGTTTATTTACGTTTATTTTATAGTATTAGGTATCAATGATAAGTACTTCAACAAGCGCTTAATTTTTAAAAATATAAAATACTCTTGGGTGTCTAGCAATATGTTATATTTTTACTACAGATATTAATTTCCTTATTAACACAGAAGAATCAAAATATACGGTAACGTTACACCCGCGGTCCAACTAATTTGCGGTCCAACTAATTTTACTCTCCTGTATCCACACTTAGCGCCTTTTACACATATAATATATTCATGGGTGTCCAACCATATTTGATATTTTTACTATAGATATTTATTTCCTTATTAACGTAGTGGAATCAAAATACATATACGGTAACGTTACACTCGCGATCTAACTAATTTTACTTTCCTATATCCACACTTGGCAAAAAGCCTTCTGAGAACGCGGAAGGAGGCTTCCGATTAAATAAGGCGCGTATACATTGGGGATTATTGCAAAACGCGATCTAAAGTTAAACTAGGTTTAAAACAAATGCTGTCAATTTTATTTGATAAAATGAAGACAGCACTAGTTTTAAATCTGTTTTAACTTTAGATTTTATTTTGTTATAAGATCCTTAGTGTTTCACAGGTCTGTTTTTTGCTGGCGTTAGTAGTTCTATTAGTGAGTTCACACACGATATAGTTAATAATAGCAATCCGAAAAAATATGCAGCAGTTCGTTGCCGGTCTCTTGTCTGTGATCTGGTCTGAATCTTTTAATCGGGTATAAAACGGCATTTTTGCAAGACGTCATTAGTGGGTTATCGTCCTTTGTTACGGTACGGAGCGCGCTTACTTTCTGGACTGTATCGAGCACTTATCATTTTAGAACTTGGTCACTAAGTCATGACACACTAGATAAAAAAATTGCTGTGGGAAATTACTGGCAGTAGCGACGGATCCGTTAAAAGTGATCTTATGAGAACTGACGTTCTATGTGTAAGCGCCTTAAGTTAGTTTTGTAGGATAGTATTCCGTTAAGAGTATTCTCGTGGCTGGTATTGCTTTGTTTATATCGCGAAGAAAAAGTATGACGCATCGGAGGCAGTAGGTCAGTGTTACAGATGGCAGACGGCGAAGCAAATCTAAGTTTACATTTTTTACTATTCTGTATGTCTAGTATTTAAAGAAGTGTAGCGTACATTTTAATAACTCAACGACGATTACTTGAAGACCGATCTGGCGTGGTGGTGAGTATACGCGCACTCCACTCCTGAGGTCGTGGGTTCGATTCCCCATCAAATTACTGAATAACGACTACTTGACGACCGATTTGGCGTGGTGGTGAGTGGGTATACTCACGCACTCCACTCCGGTGGCTTCGATTCCCACACAGGACAGTTCTTTGTGTGTATAAACATGAATATTTGTTCTGGTCTGGGTGTTCTTTTTATGTATATTGAGTATGTATTTACAAAAAAAAAAGTATTAATGTATGTTTATCCATAACAAAATTTGTTAACACACCTATCTTGGAACTAAATAATTGGTGTAAGTGTCAGAAATATTTACTAAAACAGAATTACATTTCTATTTTATATAAGACTTTATAAATATAAAGTCGAAAAAATTAAAAAACTTCATTGCACGATACATTAGATGGTGTGTACGTATTCTATATTACAATCCATAAGATTACATCAGGTGACAATAAACTCATTAAACAGTGACCAACAGTATATTTCTGGACCCTATCGGCCCGGTAATATATAGGCTGCTGAGGGATCCTACAAAAAGCTTGAGATCGCAAGCCAACCTCACCTGTTTATCCATTATTTAGTATCCATAACACAATTTATTAATGATACTTACCTTGGAACTAAATAACTGGTGTAATTGTCAGAGCAATAAAAAAGTTGTAAGTTGTCGAAGAATTTTTCAATATGTACAAATCCACCATTTTTACACATTTTCACTAGTATTTTCAAAAAGAATCAGATATGTGAATAGGGATACTATACACATAGGGATTCTACTAAGATCTGAGGAGCCCAAGCCTGCAAGTTGTGAACCTGCCGATTAATGGTGGAGGCTCTGGCAAATACAAAAGTTCCCGGTAAGCGGCAGAAGGCTCGCCACCTACCGTGTTGCACCAAAATATGATTGGCGAAGTGTAGGCGAAATATACCTCTGCCTTCCCTTTCGGGGAAACAGGCGTAATTCTATGTATGCTTGTATAATTAAGCAGTAAGTGGATACAGTATAAGAGAAATATGAAACGTGACCGATTGTTTACATAACTTCACCGGAGCACGAATCCTATGTACTTGACCCTCATTTGTAAACTTGTAAATTGCAAGTCCGTACCTACGTCTCCATTAAAACAATACCTACTTCACACAATAGGACTTTAATTGTAGGGTCGGCTGAAAGGCACTTATGTCAAGAAGTTCCACTTTTCAGGAATGGAAAAAAAATTTAATATAATAAATATTTTTTCTTTCTTTCCTTTAACATAAGTATTTTTTTTAACAAGCGGCGTAAGTAACGGTATTATATAGTACCTTGATATTAAATTAAAGTGATGTTTAAATATAAAATATGTTTCTATTTTTATATTTTACGCCTTAATTTTGAATTTTAAATTAAATATCATGTACGTTATTGGTTGGAAAATTTTATGACTTTGTCTATGGCCTTCATTTACTATCACACTGCTCGCTATAGCACTCATCCTCAGACCTTAAAATAAAAATTATTTATTCAAGAATGTCACCTTATAACCTAACGCGCTCATTAAGACTTAAACAAAACGGCTCGTACGGTAAGAATTAGCTTCCTGGAGAGTTTTTTCCAAGAGAACAGCTAAGGGCTTTAAAAAACGGTGTTTAACGATTTTAAAATTCTGCCATAGCCTTTATTCTCGTGGTGTTGCAAGTGTCCAGAGTTATCCATCCGTCTTCATATTTATTACAACGTGACTCACAGTCAAACATATTGTTAGGTTTTGCGTGACCATTTACATCAGTTCTTAACCCATGTACATATTGTTCATAAATCATCATCATCTCAGCCCATTAACGTCCCACTACTGAGCACGAGTCTCCTCTCTTATATCAAGGTGTGAGGGTATTAGGTCATACTTCACCACGCTGACCCAGTGCTGATTGGCGGAGTCAGGAGGTCTTGCTGTTAGGCTTAACGACTAACACATTTAGTGTTAACCGGGACCAACGTCTTAACGTGCCTTCTGAAGCACGGAAGCGATCGATATCAAATGCCACACAAACGGTCACCCATCCAAGGCTCACCTCTGTAAACTCTGCTGTACTTCGGTGATCGTTTTCGACCACCGAGCACCGCAGAGCTACGAGCGCTTCGTAAATAAATAAATAGTAATAATATTAGGATGTGTTTTCCACTTTTCATCAGATGCCCGAGTGCCACTCTGTGATATTAAATAATATTTTACATTAACATCGGGAAGGCTTTTAAACAAAGACTCACTTTTCCGGCAACAAAAAGTTCTAAGTACAAGAGTTCCTTGTTACACGAGCTGCATTATTAAACAGCGTTGACGGGGAAATGAGGATTCACGACATGTCCATTTATATCACATAGGTGTCGTGCCAGTGTTCGGGACGGCAGAATTTATAGGGAAAAATAAATTGAGAAAAGTTTTTAGATAAATGCACATATTTACGTACTTACAAATAATTTTCAATAATCCCTTGGGTAGTCAAAAACTCTGTGACCGTGTCCGGTTAACAAAAAACTAAAGATCATTTTACAAATAAAATTAGATAAATTGGTAGTTGATAAAGTTTCCACTGAACAATTTATTTTTGTAATTAATTTGACAAAATAATAAAAAGTCATTATTTTATAACATACATTTGACATAATTATATAAATTAATATTTTTATCAACAGTAAAACACAGCAAAGCTTAAAATATAACGTTTGACAAAATGCGTAGCTTGCTTAAATGTTTAGTTGGCACTACCACTTTATAAATTTCACCGTTAATTAAAATTATTTGGAATTATTTACGTTTTTATAATTTAGTAAGCAGACATTGAACTTATCTTTCTTATTAGTTGACCATTTAACTGAATAATAGTTTCTAATTGTTATTTTTTTCTTTCTAGGCCAAAATGCGATTACTACTAGTGACGTTGGCAGTCCTGGTGGCCGGGGTCACCGCTTACAGTGGCAGTAAGTTGTACATTCACTATACTGCTGAAATCTTGATTTTATTACCAAAGAGTCCGAGAGATGGTAGACGTTTTGGGCAAGTACGTGAGTCAAGCTGAAAACTTGTTTTATGTGCCTCCCATAGGGAAGTACACAAACTGCACATTACTGAAGATCTGTCTGAGGAGTAGTAGTAGTACGAACCCTTAAATTTTCAAAGATACAAAATAATGCAATAATGTCCTTAATCTTTGTAATAAAATAATTCACTTTGAAACAAAACCTGGTGTTACGAAAAGTATGCAGAGTGTTTGCTACTTGTGTTTATAAAGAATAGTATGCAGCTAACCCCTCATTGTAATTGCTGAATTGTAGAAAACAGGAGAAGTTAGAACTCCGTGATTGCTGACTCTTAACAGCACGCTCAACCGCTGAGCAACGACCGTCTTCCAACTACTAACTAGGGTACTGGTTCTCTACAAAACCAAGTTAGATTCAAACGTTGAACACCGAGGGGTCCGTACCGTCACACAAGTTTTAAATGAAAAATATATGTTTTTGTATAAATGCTCTTCCTGGAATGTTGTTATTTGGGGTTTAAGGTATATAAATCTCTTTAAAAATTACCTCTTTCCACTTATATCCTTTTATTTATATCTATATCCTTTCTATTTATATAAAAGTAAAATTAGTCTCCAACTCAGTGTTAATGACAGTCTTCTTAGATAATAAGATCATAGCAACTTGTCAACGGATTTTAATCAGCTGATTTTCCCACTGAGGGTGACTGACGCTTTATCCCTTCGAGTACCGTAAGTACTCTAAAATATAATAGTAATGCACACTGAATCATATACATTTTTAAAATATTTAAAATAAGTAGAACAGATTTTTAAATAAATGTGTAAGTATTGTCTTAAAAAACTGCTATGTATTTCAATTATAGCATAGCAACCTGTAAACGGATTTTAGTCAGCAGATTTTACCACGGGGGCTTGGTGACACTCTCTTACTTGCTCCTTTGAGCACGGTACCCTAAAATGTAATAGTAACACCCAACGTATCATAGAAACAACGAATAAAATTCGTCAGCAGGTGAAATATCTAATAAAATGTAATAAAAAATATTTTTTACTTTTTGCACTACAGTAGGTAAATAAAGCTTGAAAATTAAATAGCAACTTAAACTCTTTAAACGAAAGTTTCGAATTTGGCAACGGAACGCTAAAAAGTTGTGGCTAAGTGTTGCTGCATGGAATTTTAATGTCTAGCGCCTTACAAACTATCACAGCAGAACAGAATGTCGGCTGCTTTGCTAGCGCTAATACTTCAGTGAAGAAGTTTAAATTAAAGAAAATTTTTGTTGCACACTCTGTTTTATAAGAACTATACAGCCTTTTTCTATCAAACTCCATAGTAATATTTTTATTCCAATAAATGTTGTGGTAAATGTTATTGTCATATTCATTCTTATGTTATAGAGATTTTTTTTAATTCTTCATTGTTTTGTCATTATGTTGAAGATTTCTAACAGTCTTCTCTCTCATTTACTTATTTACTTTAAATAAATGTAAAATTTTAAAAAAACTTTTGGACAAACGTAGTCCTGACAAAAAACGAACTGAACAAAAAAGTATTGTCCAATTTGGGTAGATTTTTCGACGATTCATTTTTATAGAAATATTTATTGTAAGGTGATTTTTATTTGGATGCCTGTAATGAACAAACTCAATAACTTCTACACATATTTTAAAAATTCTTCTATCATTAGAATGCTACATTATCTCTGACTAATATAGACTGTATTTATTATTAAAAAGAAATATAATTTTATGTAAAGCAGACCATTAACTGAATTATTGAGTCTAAAAAATTGTTATTTTTTCTAGCGGACAGCAAAGCGCGCGTAGTATGTTACTTCAGCAATTGGGCCGTGTACAGGCCCGGCGTGGGCCGGTATGGCATTGAGGATATCCCCATCGACATGTGCACCCATATCATCTACTCTTTCATTGGTGTCACGGAAAACACCAACGAGGTGCTCGTCATCGATCCTGAGGTATGTTTACTTTCAAGCGCTATAAATTTTTTGGACTGCATACTGTGAAGCAGGGTAATCATTACGGCGTGTCATATAAATTTAAAAGACACGACCATAGAAAACCATTTGATACGTTCTAACAATCTTATAGTATGTTACTTCTAAAGAAAACTAACCTTGACGATTTTCTTGCCCGTTCTTTTACGATCAAGCTCCCGCCGGCAGTGAATGGGCGCGCTAGTTTTTTTAAAGTTTTGACGTTCATAAGAGCTCTTTTGAGCCAAACTTGAATAAATGAATATGAATTTGAATAACTCCAATATCTTAATTGCTCTCCACAAACAGTTACAATAGGATGTTAATACATGTAACAATTCGTTGTGAACCCTGTCGGCTACGGCATTAAGTAGGTTTCGAAATAATATATACCTTACGTAATTACTTCTAAAGAGTTAAAGGCGATTTTCACACTGCCCCGCATCATGCTGCATATTGCGTGTCGACGCACCTACGCGCGTTCCTGCGGGAGTGCAGATCTGCATTATCGTGCGGGTTTTTTGCGCACTCACGCGCGTAGGTGCGTTTTGTAGATTCACGCACGGCGCCGTTCTGTGGTGGTCGTGCAGTACTGAGCATCACGATAGTTTGATAAAAATGGTTAATGTTGTGAAACTCATTCAGGACGCTGCCATTATATTAACTGTTTGGTTTTTGTACGGTCAAATTAAAAGAAATCGTGCCTATAGAAGATGCTGGGTACAACTTTATTTACAAACAAGATCTTTAATGGGTCATTTGTTCAAAACTATTGGGATCTTAGATAATATGAAGAGAAATTCTTCAACAACACGAACTACACTTCTTCATATTCCAGATAGCTGGGTGGTTTTCGATTTAGAATATAAATCGATCGATATCGAGATCCATTTTCAAACACACACATCACGCCCATTCAAAATCACGCGCAGCACTGCGGGATTCGGTGTGCCATACCTTGCGTCTCGCCCCGCAACTACGCGCGGGGGTGCATGTTTCTCAGCGTGTATGCGCGTGATCCGCATGAACGCGCGTGGATGCATTTTCTGTGTGTTAGACTGTGCGTGTTTTCCATACAAACGGAGATACTTACAAGCAACGGAAGAACACGCATCCACGCGCAACGCTGCATCATGCGGGGCAGTGTGAGAATCGCCAAAATTATTAAATGTCAGACAACTTAGTAAAAGCTTTTAGGATCAGCAAAATAGTCGGACCGGGCATTTTCAAAATCCTTGCCTCTCTAATAGAAATTAAAGCCATATTTATACAACAGTAACCCTTTAACTGCTTTCATACATGTTATTCTATTATACCTATAAATCTTTACAAATATATAAACCATATTCATGCATACGACATACAATCAACAATTCACGCTAAATCTGTAAAATTAAAATAATTAATTAAAAATTGTTATCGAAAAAGTTGATTTTGAAAAACGTTGTGTGCTTTATTAAACTGCAAGAATAAAACATAACTTCTCTGCCAGCTTTGCCTATTAGAAATTTAAACAATAAAGCAAAAACATTCTTGGTAAAGCTGACTTAACACTAAGTCTTAAAAATCTTAATGCTGATAATCCCTCTGGTAAATCTAGATCCAGACTTTCGCTGCATGGAAAACTTGAGCTCTGGTTTGGATAGTGTAGATTTTTATTCGAAAAAAGTTAAACTAAGCACACTATTAACTAACTCAATTCTGACACTATCTGCAAGATATATACCAAACTAAGATCAGACAGTTCTGATTACTATTGATAATTATTAATTGAATTTAAATATGCTTTATTATTACGTTTTATTATGAAGTATTCTAGCCCCGGAATAAAAAACAAAAAAAAAAAAAAATATTTTTGGATACTTGTGGCTTGAATGGTTTCATAGGATAAGATTATTTAATGACTCAATTCAGATAATGAAATTGAGCTAGTAAAAAAGCGCTAGTTGCTCCGTGGTGCTAGGTAGTTAGCAACGATCACCGGAGTAAAGCAGAGTTCACAGAGATCAGTCCTTGGATGGGTGACCGTTCGAGCTGTTCCGAGCTTCGAGTGGCATGTTACGCCGTTGGCCCCTGTTCATGAATGGCAATTGCGAATCAAACATTTATGATTATTCCTTTACAATATGAAATAATATTATTTTGCAGTTGGATTTGGATAAGAACGGTTTCAAGAACTTCACATCTCTCCGGTCCTCCCACCCTGGAGTGAAGTTCATGGTCGCAGTGGGTGGTTGGGCTGAAGGCGGCGCCAAATACTCCCAAATGGTGGCCCAGAAGAACACGAGGATGACGTTCGTGAGAAGTATTGTAGGTGAGTGATATTGACAAATACAATACTTAGCATTAAATGAGGTAATACCAAATACTGAATAATCAATACTTATACAAAAACAATACTGATATCTTTATTAACATGAGAATTAAGTGAGGTGGAAATAGGTAGAATTAAAGATGTATAATATTTTTTTTAGCAATTTTTAAATCATTAAGTTAAAAAAAGAACTATTTTATTTGTTTCGTACACACCAATAAAGTTTTATATAAATATCATATTATTCAAACTTCGCCGTACTCGGCTTTAGTTTCTGTTCGACATCTACCTCTTTTAGTTATACCTAATACCATTGGTACTCACATAGTAATAGACAAAAAAAATACTTTAAGCAATGAAAAACTTGATACATAATATAGGAGTATATTGATATGTTTGCCATCAGCGCCGCGAATTATTAGAACTTTTTTTTTCCGAATATTATAATGTTAATATAATTATTTAAGTAATATTTGGAGGATATAAACATTTTCTATTAAAGTGGCGCCTGAGGTCAAGATAATATCATGAGCTTTCTATTATGTCATAATTAGACAATGTCAATGTCATGTCAAATTATGACAGTTGCGTGCGTGATGGACGTGGGTGTTTCCGTATTATAATATA